>JAKSZU010000015.1:74560191-75848524 GCA_026018925.1 Tupaia tana | reverse complement strand
AACCTGCTGATGACCTAACACTACTAGGTTAGTTGAAAGATATGACAAATTCTACACTTCAACTTAGTTGCAATATGCTGCAGTTTATTTTTTGATGTGTTCTCAGATTACACATACTGTTAAATACAACTACATCTGGCCCAACAAAATGTAAACTCCCTTAGTTTTTTCTCTGTGACTCTTATATTATAAATGTGTCTTTTCTAATACTAGGTATTGAACAAATGCTTGTTGAATAAATAAAGAAGTAATTAATTCATTTTCTTAATTATTTCACACTGTGAGTCTAAAGATGGTAAATTACTAAAAAGTTTTAGCCATACTGAATTTGGTGTGTACTCTCCAAAAAATAAGTCAACCTATACCAGTTCATCAAGCATTCTGAACATTCTTGAATACGATACACACACAAAAAAGTTAAAATTTAAATTTTCAGCTGTGCCTATGACCAAAGCTTAAATTTTCTGCTTTGGAAGACAGAAATGACATAAAGTAACATAAAATAGGAGATAGAGTTTATATAATATCATTTATTTGTTCAATAAATCTTCCTTAACTATATGATAAAAGCAATACATTTATTCTCTATTTTATATTTATGCAAATTACAAAAAAATGGAAAATGTACCTTTTGAGAAATTCAAGATAAAGCAGCCACGTCTTAGGCTATTTCATTCTAAACTTGTATGCCATTTAATTTGCTGGGCAGGTGGCTAACATAGTAAGGGGTTCTGAGGTAAGTTACCAAGAAATCTGGGCACTTTACTGTTATGTATTTCAATGGGGATTCTCAGTAGGAAGTAATTGGTATTTTGAGTGAGCTCTAAATTCCACTGAAGCCTGGCTCTGTTTTGGAGGCAGCATTGAGCCAATTTTGCCTTCTGTTGACTTTTTTCCTGCTTATTTCCTTAGTCAGGTTTAGGGTTCTCCTTGTGCAGCCTCATGGTGATTTCTTTCTCCAGTAAATATTTGTCCTCTCTCTGATGACCTCCTTCCTCTCCATTCATTCTCATTTACTATGACTACTACATTATTGCTTTGTCCCAAGTGATTCATAGTGTAATTCTTGTACTTTGAATAAAAAGCCACTTTAGAGTACTCTGTTTATTTTCAGCCTTCTTGTTAAAAGCCTTTGAAGTTGGCTGTTTTTCTAGGCTATCATTGATTTGGAATTTTTCTAGAAACATCTGTTAGCATAAATTATGCTAGACTGCATTTTTGTCAATTTTAGTACCAGAATTCACTGCTACATGAAAGAAATTGGGACTAGAAGGACCTTAATGTGTGTTTTTTGGTTTGTTTGTTTGTTTGTTTGAAGACAGAATCTTGCTATGTTGTGATCCTCCTGCCTCAGCCTCCCAGCTGGGACTACAGGAACATTTTACCACGTCTAGCTCATTTTTTCAGACAAGGTCTTGCTGTATTGCTCAGGCCAGTCTTAAACTCATGATTTGCCTGCTTCAGCCTCCCAGTCACTGGGAATACAGGTGCATTCCACCATGCTCATCCTTTAGTTTAGACTGGTAATAATTGAACCTGGGCCTCCAACGTGATCCCAGCCTACAGAGCAGTGTCTCAATAGTGCACACCGCCTCAACTGGAGCCGATATTTTATACTTTGATCAAAATGTGTTTTGAACCTCATATATTAAATACTCTGTAATAAAGGACAGTGATAATCCCTTACTTTTAGTAGAAGACATATAAAATATTTTTATACATGGTAATATAATCATTGGACCATCAGTAAATGCTTATTGACATTTCATCCCGCTAACCCTAAAACCTAATAGTTTTGTTTCATGTAAATAGAACTGCTCCCTAACTTTCATAATCTCCAAACCACATTGTACTTTGCTAATCAGATTGGAAATGTACCTTTCCCTAAACCTGCCTCTTAACATCTTTATTATTAAACACACACACACACAAACACAAGCGCACAAGCCTAGGGCTCCTACTAAGTACCCCAACTAACCACTGTGTGTTCTGAATACATAAGTTTTATTACCTTTTTAACCTATTATTTTATAATATAAAACTGTCTTGAGCTATCAATATGTTATACATTTCTAGACGCCAAGAATTATCTTATGCTTCTTAATAGTACTCATTGTAACATGTGAGGATACTTCAAAAGGTTCATAGAAATATGGAATTAAAACATAAGTTTATTTTGGTGCAAAAAAAACCACCATGCAATATATACATTTCCATGAACTTTTTGAATACCTCTGTATGTCATGGATTTTTTTTTGGCACTAAGTAAATAGTTATTTCTAAGAATATGATTAAGCCAAAAATTGTATCCTTTTTGTGAGGCAGTCTGTTTTGTGACATCATTAAAGGAAAAATTTATCTGTGCTGAATGACTTACATCCATTGTAATGGCAAAGAGGACCAGAAAGCCCCTGGACATCACAAGTAGTTGCTGAGAAGCTAGATAACAGAGGTACAGCCTTCAGGAATACAAACATTTCTCTACTGTAGTTTAATGGAAGATTCATTCAACATTACTTGGTGGGAATCTCCATGTTCCTATAAATTGGCAGAGAAGAGCTAGCAATTCCATATTTTAAAATTGTAATCCAACCTCAAAAGTACATACTAATGTTGTCTCCAGTTTCTGGACAAACTGAAATTCCAGGCCTTGTTCTGCCATTCAAGGAAGAATGTCAAGTTGTAGCATATCTTTCAAGTACAAAGTCAATGGAAAAAACAGGATTATTAGTATCTTCCTCTAATTCACTGTAGAACATCTTTTTAATGTTGTTTTCTTTATTCATGATAGAGCATGTGCACTTGAGAAAGAGGGAGAGAGAGAGAGAGGAAAAAAGTTCCCTCCACAGGGTCTAGTCAGGCCGCAATTTCCTTCCTCTAGTCCACCAGCTTGTCAGATCTGGGACACTTGTTTGTGTGCCCAACATGCTTCAGGCTTCCTAGGTGGGTAATTCAAACTGTGGTTGTCACATTGGGATCCAGCTTTGCTCCTGTAGTGTATTACTGTTGAGCCACAGAGCTGGCCCCATTACAGAAAATCCTGACATATAGCTCCTATAGTTATTGTTTTTCTTTAGAAAACATCTTCCATTCTCATGATGACTGAGTACTATTTGTTTTGTATTAGCCAATGTAATGAGTAGGCAGCTTGCTATATTAAAAAGAATTACTTGAGTTAGTTATGTGTCCTTGTATAAGTTGCTTAAATAGTTTTCATTTTCAAAGCCTTTACCTGAAATATGAAATTTTGTAAGATACCAAGGAGCAAAAACTGATGAACTGTAAATGAAAGGAAGAAGGTAGTACAACTTTTCTTCTAGTTTCATTGAGATCTACTTGTTCCCACTTTTAAATCCTGTATGAGAACGATAAAGAATGTACGTATTGGGAACCAGCAGTTAGCATAATGGCTATGTCGCTGGACTCCCACGTAGTCGACCGCGGTTCGCGTCTCGGACCCGGTGGCTTACAACTCACGCCGGGCGCGTGTGCGTGCATGCCCAAGATCCCGAGAGGAGAATGGAGGAGAAGGGATTGCGGCGTGACCATCCCCCCTGGGGGGTGATTTCTCGCTTTCTGTCTCTATGTCTCTCTCTGTCTGGCGAGCGCATGCGCCCTATAGCGAAAAACCTCTCCAAAAAAAAAAAAAAAAAAAAAAAAAAAAAAGAATGTACGTATCTACCATCTTTCTGACTGATGACAATGATAGGTAATAATAGCAGAAAACCAAAGGGAACTAGGGAGTGGAAGATAGCATAGGTCTGCTTGTTGGGAGAAACAAAAAAACAATAATGTTCACAGTAGATAAAGTATCATCAGTGGTGTTTGGTTTTTTCATTGTTTTTTTTCAGGAGATCAAGAGTCCTTACTGAGTTCAAAATCCTTGAGATTCTAATATTCCATTTAGTTATGTGAATATACTGTATTTTTCCTTACAACTGATATCCTCAGCACTCTTATTCTAAACCTTCTCCCAAGTGTGTCTCATATTTTTCCATGAAATTTATCATTTGTTTATTTTTTTGCCCCCAATTTGAATCTCCTGTCAAAGCTTCTATTTCAAACTGCTGACCTATATAATCCAACTGCCTTTTCAAAATGTTCATTTTTTAAAAAAAATTGCCACAGAGTATATGTGCTCACCAAAGAAACAGAAAGAGAGAGAAGTAAAAAGCAACCCTCAAAAAGGCATGATCTTGTTGCAATACTTTCTCCTCCATTTCTTCTTCTAGTCAGGATTTTAGGTATGTATTCACGCACGCCCAGTTGTTTTTCAGGCCCTTGGCGCTGGGGAGTAGGTGCTGGCATTTGAGCTGCAGTTGGATATGTAGGATCCAACTTTCTTAACTGTTAAGCTACGGGGTCAGTCCCAGAATTTTTATTTTGATACTCTGCAGGAGCATCAAATCAACATATTCAAAACTAAGTTTATGATTTTCTGTATACAAATATTCACCTCCAGTGCTCTTCATCTTGGGGGATGGCCTTACCGTGTAACATTTGGTCATGTCAAATACCATGACTCATCTTTTTCCCAAATATTTCATGAAATGTTTCATTTTTCTCTTCATCACCTCTCTTATTAGTCTAATTTAAGTCATCATTCTCTCACATCAGTTGCTAACTAGTCTGTGCATCTCCATTCTTATCTCCTCCTAACCCATATTTCACATAGAAGTCAGAGTGATAGTTCTAAGAGAAATCCGATCAAAATCTGCTTCTGTTTAAAATTTGTTGATACTATTTCATTTTTTTTAACATAGTGCTTATAATCTTTAATGATAGACCACAAAATGTTGGGCAGCTGCCCTCCCTGGCCAGCCTTAATGCTTACTGATTCCTCTGCTCTTTTTTTCAGTTTCTTGAATATATCAAACTTCTTCTCATAGTGAAGTCTGTACATGCTTCTTCCTTCATCTGGGGTATTCACTACTCTCTCTCCTAAAGATCTTTTACTTTTGTTTGCTTGTCAGATTAATTCACACTTCTTCAAAGGGCCATTCTTTGACTATTTATAAACTTGTCAAGATTCCCCATTATACATTTTATACATTTTTAGAGTTCTTTGTATCTTTCTCTTTGTCTTCCCTGTTAAACTTTAAGCTTGGTGAGGCCAAGGACCAAGTATTTCTTGAACCTTCCTCTATCTCCTATTTCTAGCACAATGTTATAAATAAAACTCATTAAGAAGATATGTATTGAATGATGTTTGTATAAAGTATATAATTACTGTACTTTGCGGCAGTCTTTGCAAATATAAATATGACTTCCTATTTTAGCCCATCCTTTTAATAAAACTTCATCACTTAACAGTACTCCCTCAGAGAATCCTTTCATTTCATTAATAGCCTGATGTGTCTGATGTCCTAACAGTCTTTGCAGCAAACTGACTAAAACCAGGCAGTGGTGATAAGCTTGCTGAAACCAAGAATAAGACACATCTTCATCAGGGCACTTGTTCCTAGGAAAAAATGACAGAAGATCTCAGGGTTTAAATTTTCCCTAGGGTTTTTAATCTCTGTTTTAACTTGAGCTTTGACACTTTCTTTAAGCTTTATATGTCCCATGATAGGATTTTGCCATCACGATAAATGATGTCCCACTCCATATCTTATAACCTATCATTATACCATTGGCCATCCTTCAGTTCCAGATGATCTTTTTTTTTTTTTTTCAAATGAGAAACAGCTGGTTTATTAATATAGTATTAAGATTCAAATTACTCTTTTCAGGGAAAGAAAAGGCTGGGTACTGTTCAATGAACATTCATATACTTTTTGAAAATTTTAGGGAAAAGAACAGGAATGCTACTGCTTTAGTGACAGTGGCAACATTCTTGAAGAATGACTAGGAGTGAGTGACACTCTTCCCAGTTCCTTCAACACGTCTTTTCTGTACCCTCATGTAGAACTGCCATAAGTGATGCAGGATTATATGATCTTTCATTTTTCTTTCAAGGTTTTGGGTATTTGTTACTAATGCTAATATAACATGTCACTACAAATTTAGTGACTTAAAAAAAATAAACTTATTGTCTTACATTTCCTGAGGTCAGAGTCAACAATGATTCTTAGGGGCCAGCAGGTGACACAGTGGTTAAGTTGCTGGACTCTCATATGTTTGACCATGGTCCCAGACCTGATGGCTTGAAAATCACGCTAGGCATGTGTACATGCATGTCCAAAATCCTGAGAGAATGGAGAAGAAGGGATTGCAGCATAGCCATTCTCCTGGGAGGGTGATTTCTCACTTTCTCTCTCATGGTCTCTGTTTGTCTCTCTCTGGTGAGGGCATGTACACTAGGGCAAAAACCTTAAAAAGAAAAAAAAAAAGATTCTTTTAGAGATAAAATGAGAAATCACCCTGTGAGAGGGATGGCCACACCACAGTCCTTCTCCGTTCTCATCCTGGGATTAAAAAAAAAAAAGATTATTAAAGGGATAAAATCAAGGTGCCAGCAAGGCTACATTCTTTTTGGAGTTTCCAGGAGAAAATCTGTTTCCCTGCCTTTACTAGCTTCTAGAGGATGACTGTATCTTTTGGTCTGTGGTCCCTTCTTCCACCTTCAAGCACACCACTTCAACCTCTGTTGCTGTCATCACATCTCTTTTTCTGCTCTGATCCTCTTGCATTCCTCTTCTAAGGACTGAATTAATGCATCACTAACAGAAATACTTTGGACTGGGTGATTTATAGAATAGAGGTTTATTTAGCGCAAGGTTTGAACATCCAAGCTCCAGAGGCCTACTTCTTGTGAGGCTACAATGTGGAAAAGGGTGGGATTTTGAGCTAAACAGCTATCTGTAAATTTCTCCTTATTCTGCTCTGAATCCATGTGGCCTCTGCTTGCCTTTTTTCCTCTCCTTATGTACACACTAGAACTCAGTCACAGGAGACCCACTCTGAAGACTTTATTACACCCAAAGTTTACACCCTGAGATACCATGAAGGGACTAAATCTTCTCTTAATATCTTTATAATACAACCAAGTCTCTATGTATGAACTTTTGGGAAACATCAATCACCATCCACTAATACCACTAGGTCCAATATAAGAATCTTTAGGGGATAGATCATTATCTGAACCATGACAAAGACCCTTGTGATCACATTGGACTCACTTGGATGCCCCAGGATAATAATCTTCCTTTGGGACCAGTGGATTGCATAATGGTTATGTTGCTAGATTCCCACATAGTCAACTGTGGTTCGAGTCTTGGACCCAGCAGCTTAAAACTCACGCTGGGCATGTGTGTGTGTGTGTGCCTAAAATCCTGAGAGGAGAATGGAGAGGTTCTTTGTTCTTTTGTTTTGTTTTTGCTATAGAGCACGTGTGCTCGCCAGACAGAAAGAGAGAGACAGAGAGACAGAAAGTGAGAAATCACCCCCCAGGGGCGATGGCCATGCCACAATCCCTTCTCCTCCTTTCTCTTCTTGGGATCTTGGGTATGCACGCACACGCGCCCGGCGTGAGTTTTAAGCCACCGGGTCTGGGACTTGAACTGTGGTCGACTACATGAGAGTCCAGTGACATAGCATTACGCTAACTGTTGGTCCCGAGAGGAGAATGGAAGAGAAGGAATTGCAACATGGCTATCCCCCGAGGGATGATTTCTTGCTTTCTGTCTCTCTGGCAAGCACATGTGCCCTATAGCAACAATCTCTCTTAAAAATAAATAAATACAGTTTCTCCATCGTATACTCCTTAATTTAATCACATGCAGAGTTCTATTTTGCCGTGTAAAATAACATATTCAAAGATTCTAGGTATTGGTACATGGACATCTTTATGGGGGCTATTAATTCTGTCTACCACAGAGAAATAGATCTAAAAACCCCATATTTCTAGAAATGCAAAACAGAATTTAAGTCTAGAAGCAAAAGTTATCGCACGTCTTTTTCTCTTGGTGCCTTACCTAAGCTGTTGATTTTTTTTTAACATAAAATGCCATGTATATATTGCAGCTGCTTATTAGCAGTCTCTTTAATTAAGTTCCTATCTTTGCTCATATGTGAAGGATAATCATTGTTAGCTTTAGTTAGATGTCTGATCTAATGAAAATTACCTTGTGATACTGTGAAGAAAGGAATACTGTTTAAAAATCTAAGACTATACTTTCTATACTTACATATGAAATTTGGGCATATTATAATTTACTAAAAAGCAGTAATTATTAGAGAAACTAAATGTAATTCAACTAAACTTTCAATATACAGTCTAAAAGTTATGTATTTTATGGAATCATTGTTGACCTCCTTGGGTAGAATCAGGCACTGCTTTGTTATGGTGGTGTCCATGCCCAACTCTGTTAGAGCATTTCCCTCACTGAGGTACTGATCCTTTTACGTGACTGTCTCCCATAATACCTGTAAAATTCTCTGTTCCATTTTTCTTACCCATGTTGCCATCAAGATTGTCTGATAGGCTCCAGCAGTTAGTAAGTGGCAAGACAATACTCAATCCAGCATCTGCAGAAACAGATTTCCATTCTATATCTCATATATCTTTGGATTCAAATTCTACAATGAAAGTCATCACTTTCTCTCAACATTGCTCATACCAGTCATAACCTCCAAATGAAGTTTTGACTCATAATAGCTTTTGGAATGAAAGACTAAGAATCTCTTTAGCTTCATCTTTGGTCTCCAACCATGGGCTGTGGGTAGTTTGTTTTTAATTGTTTAAACTAAGACACATATACTACTTACTTGTGACAGCAAAACACTTTGGCTTTGATGATACTTGGGTTTATTAATGTGCTCAAAAGACTAAAGCAATGGGAGTTTCCACAGGGGGAGCACAGAATAGATATTTCACCTGTGATTGATTGAAGATTGAGATTACCCAGCTTCCATCATTCATGACCTCTACAGAAAACTGAAGTTAGAAGAAACAGTATCTTGCTTAATCACTCTCTCAACCTTTTGATCCTCTTCCCTGTTGATAATCACTGCTTAGCATATTTCTTGCTGCTGAGAAAGTAGGCAGGCAGCTGCTGCAGCCTGTAGCAGATTCTAAGGTTACTCCTTAGGGGGTTGGCAAAGGAAACCTTGTAAATATGCTGAAAATTTTAAAAACGTGTTCGTTTCCTTCACCCTGGAGAGTCTGAGCAATCAGTCCTGGTTTTTTCTTCTCTAAACTGTTTATGCTTCAAAAAGAAATAATTTAATCAATGTTTGAAAGTGAATTTTTTTTTTTCCTAGCCATTTTCAGCCTTGGTAACTAATTTATATATATGTTATAGGAGCTTTGCAAATTGACTTGGGGGCTCTGTTCTGTGTAGCCTGTCCATGCTAATTGTGTTGCTAGGATGCTTTTATTAGGTAGTATGGGTTTATAATTTTTATTAATTTTAAATTGGTAAGTGTTTATCAATTTTTAAGAGGCTCTAGTGAGTTTTTGGTTATTTGCCATAATTTAGGATTTGGGATGATTTTTTTTCCTCAAAATATTTAGTGTTCAGAGTCTCTGACCTAAGGTGTAGAGCCAGTCTAAGTCACTAATGGACATGGTCCAAAATAGATAGAGCAGAAGTGCACTCATGAATTCTGCATGAACTATATGATGTTTAATGAAAGGATTTCTTCTGAGTTATATAAATAAGTATTTCAGAATTACCCCTTTCTCTTAACCTAGAATGGTGATGGAAATAAGTTTTATTTCAATAGTTTTGGTCTTATAGACTATTTTTTGTAAAGGATTCTACATCCAGACTTAATAAAGACAAGTGTCTTGATTGATTAGCAATGTGTGTCATGGATACAGCAAGAGTATCATTTCTGTTTGGGCTAGAAAATTTTATATTCTATGTCATTGCATCACAGGAAGAATAGAGAATAGCACTAGTTGTTATGAATAGCACTAAGCAGTGTTTCTCTGATTTCTGTCAAGCCTTTTTTAAAGATTTTTTAAAGTGGGCTTTCCTAAGTGTGACTCTAGGGCACTATATTAGTCTTTCCTGGCAAGTTATTTCTGTGTATAAATAATTCCCAACATCTGTAAACTTTTAGAAATCCGTACCTTTATTTAACTTATCTCTTCTACCTAAAAACATTTTTTTTTAATTTAGGAAATTGTTTTTACTGTTCATGAGCTACCTCAAATACTGTCTCTTATCAATAAGACTTCCCTGACATTCAGATCTTTTTCCATCCACCCAAAGTAATCACTTGAATTTACCATGCCTGCCACATTGCTCTGCACTTCATGTTCACATGATAGAATCTAGCTCAGAATATTAGACATATGTTTGTATATTTGAAATGGATCAAGAACTGTTCAGAAAAGCCTACAGTTCCTTACTTAGGTTTTTGAACTTCTAAAGTACATATTTATGGAGAATATGGTGGGTGCAAATATGATGGCAACAGTAGGTGGGAGGATAAAAGAAGGGAGATGGTAAAGAAAAAGAATAAGTCTTTTAGCAAAGAAAACAGTAAAGCTATTTGCTACCACAGAAGATCATTTATAGGGAGAGAAAAATCAATCTGGGCTACTATGGGAAAGTGCATGTAAAGGTTTTGCATGCCAACAGAAAAAAGAGTTGCTTTTCCTTGGGTGGACATGCACAATAGACTCAAGGCTTCTTTGCAAACATTAGTAAACTCTTGCCTGATCAGAAGAGAAACAGGTAGAGGCTTGCATAAACTGGAAAGCACAACTCCCTTCTGATGGCTTTCATGTTCTTTCAAAATGTTTGGGATGGCTCTGTACTGTGGTGGTTAAGCGGTGCAGGGGAAGCTGGATCCCACATAACCAGTCAGGATTTAAGTCCTGGCTATGGTGGCTTAAAAACACACTAGGAATATGTGGAAATACTCAGGATTCTGGCAGAATAGAGAGTTGGAAGAAAAAATCTTGCCACATGACCATCATCCATTGGGGGGCTTCTGTCTCTCATGCATATGCATATATACCCTCTGACATTAAAAAAAATAAAGAAAAAATCTAAATAAATTACTGTACACATTAAACCAAACATGTTTAGTTGGAAAATTGAGATACAAATTTTGGAACTCCCCCCACCATGTCTACCAGTCTTTAATAGATATAAAATGGAGAGGTAAAACACTTGGGGAACACAAATAAGGCTTATTATCTGTTGATGAAGATGTGTATGGTGGTCTCAACTGGGTTGGACTGAGGTGTATATCATGCTGGGTAAAGTCTCTTCACAATCTAAATGATGTATAGCAATTTAATGTATGAATAATAATAAAAATTATATATAAAAAAGAAAAGTAAACAAATAAACAAATAAAGATATACTAGCTTGGTCAATGTATTGCTTTTCACTGTTTTTAGAGAGTATCCCTTTCCAGGTACTGGTGTAATCCATTAATATTACCTGAAAGTTTACAGTTTATAAATAAATTCTATTTATTTTATTAAATCCTTACCAAAAAGGATTTTTAAAAAATTTAAACTGTATGAACATAATGTCTTTTTTTTTCATGCACTCATCAAAGAATGGAGAGAGAAAAAGAAAGCACTCCCACTTGGGACCTAGTTGGGCTACAATCCTTTTTCTTCCAATTTCTCCATCCTATCAGTGTCTTGGGCATGCTCACATTGCTGGCCTGACTTTTTTTTTTTTTAAAGGTTTTTGCCATAGGGTATATGTCTTTTGCTGGAGACAGTGAGAGAAAAAGTGAGAAATCACCATTCCCCCCACAGGGGATGGCCACACTGCAATCTCTTCTTTTGTATTCTCCTCCTGGGATTTCAGACACACACCCGCACGTGCCCGGCATGAGTTTCAAGTCACCAGGTTGAGGACTCGAACTGTAGTAGGCTATGTGGGAGTCCAGCACTATACTACCTGCTGGCCCCAAACTGTCTTCATTTTAAATATGAGGTAACTTACAGAGGTTAACTGGTCCCAGGCTGCAGAAAATAGCATAGCTAGGCATTAACCCAGCTACTCAGTGTACTAAAAGTCTTAACCTCTTTTATATAAACTTCTATAACTCTTTCACTGTGTATCTTTTACCGTATTTCTCATTTTCCTCATTTTAATAATGTTATCTGTGTTCCTGTTATATTTCTTCCAGTTAAGCTTCTTGAAGTCCTCACATGTCTATTTCTTCCTCAGATGCCTATGTGGTGCTAGCATAGTGTTTTATTCTTCATAAAGAAATAGTGCCTTTTTTTCAGGTATATTAAACAAACAAAACATAGTATTTCATCAACATACATGTTAGTTTAATGAGTGAATCAAAGAAGGTAAGGATTAAAGAATGAGAGAAATAATAAAATTAGCAATTACATATTGATGCCAATTTAGATGGTTGACATTTTCTAGGACAAATTATTGCATAATAGAGGATAAAGAAAAGCCCACCTGGAGCCGAGCCAGCGGCTTGGTAATTAAGATGGCTGGATCCTACATGGCCAAACTTTATGAAAGTCCTGGACATGGAGACTTGAAAACACAAGTGCATGTGCATACACACTCAAAATACTGAAAGGAGAATGGAGAGGGATTTTGGTGTGGCCATTCTGCCTAGAAATAGTTTTTCACTTTCTCTCTCTCTGTCTCATGAGTACATGCGCCCTATAGCAAATTTTAAAAATAGAAGAAAAAAGGAAAGAAAAGAAAAAGAAAAGCCTGCCTTAGATTTTCTCTCTTTTTAAAAATTTTTTTGTAAGATTTTACCAATGAGCACACATGTGTACCCCTGCATGGTTTTCCTTCTCCATTTTTCCCTCCTTCCAGGGTTTTGGACACACATGCACGTATGCCTAGCATGTTTTTCAAGCCACTGGATCTGGGACTCGAAATCAGCTTAGTCAACCATGTGACATCAGCTCCCTCACCCACCATGTCAGTGGCTAGCCTGAGATACTCTCTTTAACTGAGGAGATATTATGAAGGAAACAAGGGAGACAAACAGCATCATCAAGGAAAATTGTCCGAGTTCCTCAAATAGGGAATTTCAGATAGAGAGGGAAGCCCTAGGAAAGGTCTAAATGGCAAGAGCTGGCAGTGGGTCAGAAGCTATTAGAAGAATGAAATTGGACAGTCCATTAGAGTGCAAGCTTTTAAAAATGGAATTGTGAACTTTTGTATCCACATAAACAGCAAGGCCCAACAAACTAAAGGTCAGCTTTAAATTGTGATAAAAGGACCTACATTAAAAAGGCACAGTCTCAGGGACAAGCAGGTGGCATGGTGGTTAAGGCGTTGGACACTCCCTTATGGCTTACCACGGTTCAAGTCCTGGACCCTGGTGGCTTGCTTTCTCACTTTCCTCTTTGTGTCTTTCTCTGTTCAGATTAAAATAAATAAATAAAAATAAATAAATAAATAAATAAATCTTTAAAAAAAAAAAAAAAAGGCACAGCCTCTTCAACAGTGAGGTGAATATTGAACCTACATGAATTGGCTAAGGAACTCCTTAGAGAATGCAGGGGTAGGAAGCAGGGTTGAGGGTGGAGTTGTCTCTCTTCTCATGGAAGGAAGAAAAGGAAGCAGGAAGGAACTGATATTTCTTAAATCTTTTAGGTGCCAGTTATTAAGCCTAGAGTATGAATATGAGGTTCTTAAATGCTAGGAAACAGTTAGAAAGGATCGGTGATGTCAGCAGTGACACAGCTGGTGGTAGAGCTGGGATTCCAATCCAGCCATACCTAACTTCTCTCAAGCCTGTGAACAGATCTCCTACACCCTTGTCTTATTTCCAGCATCATCTTCAAACGTTGAACCCCTTTCTCCTTCCTTCATTGATCCCCTTTATGGATCACTTTTAAAAGCTGATTCTTTTAGCTTTGTTTACTACCACTGGAAATTACTGCCTGATTCTCAGATGTGAGAAGGTACCCACATTTTTTGTTTTTACAGCAGTCTGTGATGCTAACAAATACCTCTTAGTGGTCTTTCTCATACTGTAATGAGGCTACTTGTTTATTTCTGTCTCCCTTTTGTTAATTGTGAACTCCTTAAAGGCAGGGACTACATCTAATTTACATCTTTGTCTTTAGTTCATAATATGGTGTATGGCACATAGTAGGTGTCCAGCAAATACTACATGAACAAATAATTGAATGTTGTTTTCTGAGTCTAAACTGAAGCCCTTTTTTTTTTTTTTTTGGAGAGGTTTTCGCTATAGGGCGTGCGCTCGCCAGACAGAGACATAGAGACAGAAAGCGAGAAATCACCCCCCAGGGGGGATGGTCACGCCGCAATCCCTTCTCCTCTATTCTCCTCTCGGGATCTTGGGCACGCACGCACATGTGCCCGGCGTGAGTTTTAAGCCACCGGGTCTGGGATG
The DNA here is from genome assembly GCA_026018925.1 of Tupaia tana. Taxonomy (NCBI): domain Eukaryota; kingdom Metazoa; phylum Chordata; class Mammalia; order Scandentia; family Tupaiidae; genus Tupaia; species Tupaia tana. The sequence continues at coordinate 75,834,250 of JAKSZU010000015.1, read as the reverse complement.
CGAACCGCGGTTGACTACGTGGGAGTCCAGCAACATAGCCATTACACTAACTGCTGGTTCCCCTGAAGCCCTTTTTACCTATTATTTATATCCCCTGACCCCTGCTCTTCTTCACATGGCTAACCCAGTTCCCACTTGGCTTTGGGGGAATTCTCTTTTCCCTTGAATGTTTTCATTTTTCTTACTTGACTTTTATATCTCTTGTTAAATGTTTTGGAATAGATGCTAAAATGCATTATTCTAAGACATTAGATACTGTGCCAAGCTGCCGGTAGACTGGCAAATGAAAGGAAGGCAGTGCTTGGTCTGCCAGTGTGTTATTACTAACCCAGGTGTCCTTTATAGTTCTTTCACAAACAGCATGAGTCGGAAAATTTCTTTACCAGTCACCCTCGAAGTACTGTATACACATGAGGAAGTAGAAGAAAATATGGTTAACTGTGTGAATAAAAGTACTGTTAAAATAACTTTTTATTTTAAACATTAGAATATCTTAGTTTATATATAAAAAAATATATCCTACCTACAAACAAAGCCCTAGCATCATTTTCAGAAAATTATAATACTTCCTAAGGGTAAGTCAGTCAGCAAGTGCTTAATGAACTTTCCTGCTATTATGCTTAGCCCCACTAGGGATAAGTTTGGGGTGGTGACAGAAACAAAGAAATATAGATTGTGAGCCACATGGTGAGGAGTACACACTTACTGTAGGAATATGATTAACATATGTGAAACAATTAAGAGCAAAGAGGCATATCATTCACTGCCAGCTTATAAGTCAAGACAATAAATAGTATCAAAGGATTTCAAAGATGTTGAAATTGATTCATTTGCTCACTCAACAAATGTTTATTGATTTCTAGTTGTGTGAAACATGGTGCTAAACCCTGGGGTTGCCAAGATTAATATAACCAGTCTCTGCCACCAAAGGGTTCCCAGCCTGCTGAGATTACAACAAATGGCTGTTGTAATGGTGACACAAGGGACAATGCCAGAAAACATACAGAAGGCTATATCTGAGAAGTCAGAAAGGCCGTCTAAAGGAGATGACTTTGGGCCCAAATCTTGAATTATTTGTATTTTTCTCAGAAGTAATAGTTGACAGTTGATTTTTTTTTCTTTTTTTAAACCTTGCCTAAACTTCATATTGACTGATAGTTCATGACCATTATCATCAGTGGATGTTCAGTTATGGGGTGCTAGGAAAGATGAAGAGATCAGAGGTATTTAGCTATGTGTCACATTTTATAGAAAAAAACTTGTAGAATGGAAAGAGAAAAAAAATAGTTGCTTTATATCGTTTCTTCATATTCTGTGTTTATTACTTGTTATTTCAGCAAATTGTCACCTAGCATTCTTTCCTTCAATCTTCTAACATTACTTGTACTTTCCTGTGTTAATTATAATATACCTGAGTTTTTATCAGTATCGCTTGTACTTTTGTATATCTGTATTCTCTTGTTGGATTGTTTTTCTTTGTGATGAGGAGGTTACATTTCATACTTTTCTTGGGAAGAAGTAGAAAAGAACAAACATTTATTTAATGTCTATTATGCTAAGTGAATTGTCCTAGTTGTTTTCTACCTGGTACTTTAATTCTTTCAATAATTGTATGAAGTATTTTGTGGTAGCCCATTTTACATCTGTGTTAACTAAGATAAAAAAGGACTAAGTGTGTTATACAAGGTTATATAGCTAAATAGTAAGTGCCTGATGTGATTCAGGTTGTCTACCTCCTCTGCTTTTTCTATTATCTCATACCGTGTTAGTTTAAAAATGTATATAATATATTTCTATTAAAATGACAACTGGGGCCAGCAGATGGTGTAGTGGTTACAACACTGGACTCCCATATGGCCAACTGCAGTTCTAGTCCCAGACCTGGTGGCTTGAAAATCACACTGGGCATGTATGCATGTGTTCCCAAGATCCCAGAAGGAGAATGGAGAAGAATGGATTGTGGCATGGCCATCCCCCTGGGGGAGGGAATTTCTCATTTTCTCTTTCACTATCTCTGTCTCTTTTTGACAAGCACACACACCCAGTGGCAAAAACCTCTTTTTTAAAAAGGCAACTGATAAGTTCTTTTTATTTAAAGCTTTTATCTCATTCTTTAACTCACAAAATACCATGTAATGTGCATGATTTTCCAGTCACTGGGACTGGGATTCAGCCATGTGGCTCCATCTCCCTTAACTACTAGGTTATGGGGCTGGCTTCATAATGTCTTATCCAAATCTTTGGCAAATGCAAGATCTCAGAGCAGTTGTTTGATATAAATATTTCTTTTCATCATCTTTCCAGATCCCTATCTTGTTCAAGTCCAAGGTACTCTTGTCAGAAGTTGTACCTTATTGTTTTGTTTTAGTGAGACTTGAACTTTTCTATTTGCAAATAGTAGCCTGCTTTTTTGGGGGGTGGAGGTGGGGGGAGAGGTTTTTACTTTAGGGTGTGTGTGCTCGCCAGAAAGACAGAGGCAGAGAGACAGAAAGTGAGAAATCAGCCCCCAGGGGCATGGCCACACTGCAATCCCTTCTCTTCCATTTTCCTCTCAGGATCTTGGGCATGCATGCACATGCACCCAGCTACTGGGTTCGGGACTAGAGCCACAGTCGACTACCTGGGAGTCCAGCAACATAGCCATTACGCCAACCGCTGGTCCCATGCAGTGCTTTTTTTTTTTTTTTTTTTTTTTTTTTTCTGGGCAACCACACCCCCACTGGTATTTCTATACTTAGCCCTTAGCAACATACATGTTTTTAAAGTTTCTTTAAGTTAGTGGTTCAAAGTGTTGGGTAAATAACAGCATGCTTTACAGGTGTTAACTTTATATAAAAATAACAAGATGTCAGTGAGGTACAGATTCAAGCAATGGGTCAATGATCTTTCCTTAAGGCAAAATAAAATGTGAAAGAACAGCATCCAACTTGGAATCTGACTTATTCCTGTGCACACAGATGCTAGTACGTATCATTCTGAGGCACTTGGGGAAGTAGAAGGAGTAATTTTTATAATGGAGGTTGGATAGAGTCTGAAGAATATATTAAATACATACTAATTTTGTGTTAATACATTTTTTGAGACTAGTAGGTAGCATGGGAGTTGGATCCCACATAGCTGACACTGCAGCTTGAGTCCTGGAGGACTCAAGTGGAGTTCTCCTCCACTCCGCTCTCAGGATTTGGGGCATTCATGCACACACGCTCAACATGTTTTTAAGGCCATTGAGTCTGGGACTCAAGTAATTTCTCACTTTTCCTCTCTCTGTGTCTCTGTCTCTCTCTGACAAACACACTCACTCTCCAGCAAAAAATCTAAAAAAAATACAGTTATTAAAATAATTATAACTTTTGGGCTGGCCTCATGGCCTAGTAGTTAAGGGAGCCAGACCCCACAAGGCCTATATGGTTTGAATTCTGGCCCCTTTGATTTGAAAAACACACTGGGAATGTATAAATGCATGTCCAATATCCTGACATGGAAAAATGGAGGAGAAGGGATTGTGGTGTGACCAAGCCCCACTGGGGAAATGCTTTCTATTTCTCCCTCTTTCTCTCTCTGGTGAGTGCATGTGCTCTCTGGTGCTCATTCTCTGTTTCTCTCTCTCTTTGTGTTTATATATAAAACTTTTGCTTATATTTTGTAGGCTACTTCATTAAATATGTGCTATATTATGTACTTAGAAATGAAATAAGAATTTCTTCTCTTTTTCAAAGAGTCCTCCTCTACCTTTAAAATGCAATAGTGTCATGGGCCAGCTCATGGTATAGTGGTTAAAGTGGCTGGATCCCTAATGGCAGTTCAAGTCCTGACTTGGCTTCTTGAAAAATATGCTGAGTGCATGTTTGTGCATGCCCAAAATTTCAAGGTGAGGGAGAGAAGGTGTTGTATAGTATGGCCATGCCCCATGGGGAGGAGAATGCTTTTTGCCTTTCCCCTCTCTCTTCCTCTGTCTTTCTCTGGCAAGCAGATGCACCCTTTGACAGGTAATAACTAAATAAGTTATACTAGTTTCCATCTCATTAAAAAAAGTCAGTACAATTTTCCTTATATTCAAATTACCCATTCAGAACTCACTATATACCAATCACTATATTATTTTGCATAATCATGTATTGTTTTGATCTTATCTTCCTATTTCCTCAGAAACTTATTTAATCATTAAACTTTTTTCATGTTGCTTTATCTCTCCTTTTCTAATGAGACTTTTCTTTTTAAAAAAGAACATATTTCCTTCACTCCTTCATTCCTTCGTTCTTTCCTCCCTCCTTCCTTCCCCTCCCTTCCCTTCCCCCTCCTTCCTTCCTACCTTCCTTTCCAAAGATTTTTTTCCCCCATAATGAGAGTACATTCACAGGAACAAGACTGAGAAAGACTAAGAGAGAGGAAAAGTGAGAAATCATCCTCCCACACACTACCCCAGGGGAGATGACCACCTTACAATCCCTTCTCCTTCATTCTCCTCTAAGGATTTTGGTCACACACACATACATGCCCAGCATGTTTCTCCAGCCACTGGGTCTGAGACTCAACCCAAAAAGTTGGATATGTGAAATTTAGTGTCTTAACTACCATGGCACCTGCTGGCCCTGAAACAAATTTTCTATTCATATTATGATTTTGCTTCTTCCTACCTTTGTCACTTGGCTCCCTCAGTTTGTACTTACACTTCACACTGCAGATTGTATGTGCCTCTAAATTTTTGGGCTAAAATTTATTTATATTAAAGTAATCAGTAGTTTTGTAGATACCAAACCTCATCTTACTTTGAGTTTCTATGGCATTTGAATTTGTTGACAGCTCTTCCCTATACAAAGTCTCCCTTCCCCTGGCTTGTGATAACACGTACTTTCATTCCTCCTACTTCTTCTATGACGGTTTCTTTTCAGTATCCTTTTCAGATGTATTTTTTCTATCCTTTCTCCTCTAAGAATAACTACAGCAAAGCTTGTATGAAGAAAGGGCAGAGGAGGCTGAGAAGACATGGGCTGGGAGAGGTAGAGTCTTGAAAGTTGTATTAGGGACTTTGGCCTCAGTCCTAAGAGTAGTGGGAAGCTTTGAAGGATTTGAAGAAGAGGTGTGATGTGAATTAATTTGCAGTTTAGAATAGAGACAGGCAAGCTTTGGAGTGGAGTGACTAATCATGAGAACATCAGAGTAATCTTAGATCAGGGAGGATAATAGCTTCGACTAGGATAGTAGCAGTAAAGATGAAAATAAATGAATATATTCAAGGTATATTTAGGACATGGGTAATAGATTATTTGTAAAAGGTAAGAGAATAGTAGTTTTTAACTTCAGTAGTCTGATAGATTGCAGCACAATCTCCTAAGTGAGGAGATAATTTTGGGTACATCATAAAAGAAGGAAGTTGGTGATGCTGGTGGTTGAAAGATAATCCCACTTGATAGCTCTGTCTTGACCATGCTAAAGGAACAGAATTGTCTTGGTTTTCTAATAGCTTTCCTAGTGTAGAAATGCCATAACCTTTTATAGCCCTCATTCTCCTTGGCATTGTTGTACGTATTTTCAAAGGATAAAATATGTGACAGCCCTTTAAATATTGAGAGGACTGTTATTTGGAAGAAGGATTAGAATGACTTCGTGTGGCCTTAGAAGGGATAATGTGATACTATGGAAAGATGGATTTTAGCTAAGCATGAAGAATTTCATAATGATTAATGAAAAGGGACGTGTCTGAGGATGGTAGTAAAGTCTTTATGATCAGAATTGTTTATGTATTTCTTTGTGACCATTTCAAAAGGATTCCTATAGAAAAACACTGGACAGAGGAAGGTCTGGGGGGGGGGGGCTCGGGGAGGGGAGATGACCAGATAGGTGGTTAATAGAGTCTGTTCTAACTCTGAGATTCTGTGAAATTTCTGTGTTCCTTTTTCTTCTATTATGACAAATACACAAAATTCTGAATAACTGTGGTCTGAAGAATCTCTCCTGGGTGCTGACTGCTTATTCATTCAGAATTTTGTCATTTCTTTGAGTGCACGCATGAGAGCACAATTTATTCAGAACAGTCACTCAGCAGTAAGACACTGCAAATGCATTAATGAAGCTACAGTAATTGAGGATTTTACCCAAGTGTAACTCCTGGCCCTAACTCATGCATAATTCTTCATCAGTATGGATTGTGCCTTTCTTAGCTAGCAAGGAGTGACCATCTTGGAAGAGCTGCATGTTTTAATTATGAGAGAAAATGTTTCTTATTTTTATGACCCAAACAAGGGAATTATCTGGAAATATGGAAGAGTTTTGAATGCTAGGATGCTTTGGGAAAGATAGGGAAGTGATGTCCCCTGCTTAGATATTTCACCGGCCCTCTAACTACATTGTCTCAAGGCTGTCTGTTCGTTAAGTAAGGAGTAAGGCATTTTATTTTTTAACCACTGTTCACATTAAATCATTATTCACATGAAATAGTACATCTATCAATAAACATAATAAGAAGCTGTATCTATTTTCCACAGTGATCACTCTGGTACCAAAACGTTGTTTATGACATTAAATGGAAGTCATGTTCATGAGTGGAAACAGGTGCCAGCCTGTATAATAACAGATGTCAAGCCCAAGTATGAGATTCAGATTTCATGGCCAACTTCTCTGTTTATACTAGTAGAAATTACCAAGGGGTTTGATTGACTGGTTGAAGTTCAGGTCTCATGAATAATCGTCTCTAATGGTTTTAAAGGTTTATCCCTGTGAGCTCATCAACTGATACAACCATTGAACCTTAAGGTTTCCTGACTTTAATTTCAATTTGTCAACCAACTGTTTTTTCTTTAGCATCTTCTAGGTATGAATTGTGCTAGGTCAATATTTACAGAGAAATAAAGCAGACAGTTTAGCAGTTGCACTCACAGAGCTAACTCTTCTCAATGAGAGAAGTCTTTTATATAGAAATATAGTAGAAGTTTGTGTTGAGTATAACTGTGAATAGTATTTTGCAATAAAGGAAGCACTATGGGGTTCAGAGAGCAGTTCAGGATTCATGGGTGGGTAGGATTTATACTGAGTTTTAATATGTGGTTTGGGCTTGCATCAACGGTGAAAGATGGGGAAGACATTTTGGACCAGGATCAGACATGGAAGTAAGAATGTATAAATCTGCTGAGGATGTACAAGTGACTAAATTTAAAAATGATTCACATTGGAATTTCCCCTGAGTACAAATGATTCAATTTCCAAACCAAGATTTAAGCTAATTGGGGAAGGGTTTGTTGTATGAAAGAGACGGGAATTTTCAGTGGACTTATTTGCCTTTGTAAAATTAAGGATTGTTGCTAATATCATGTGGGGGAAGAAGGCTCTATCTTGCTGGATGACTTTCTCTAATTCCTGAGACCTAGCCGGTGATTGATGCATAGTAGGCACATACATGTTTTTAATAAATGACATGTCACATAAATTATAATTATATTTAATATGTGTCTAATATTAAAATAGTTGAGGGAAATTTGGTCAATGTTGAAATAATGTTTGAACAAGACAAATAAGAAATCGCCCTGCTGCTTTTCTCATGAGTCATAAGTCACCAAAGGAGAGTGGGTCAGTCCTCCAGTTCTCTAGTGAGTAATATGAGGAAAAAAACAAAAAAACAAAAAACTGCTGTGGGACCAGCAGTTAGCATAATGGCTATGTTGCTGGATTCCCATGTAGTTGACCGTGGTTCACGTCCTGGACCCAGTGGCTTAAACTCACGTCGGGCACGTGTGCGTACGTGCCCAAGATGCCAAGACGAGAATGGAGGAGAAGGAATTACAGCGTGGTCATGCCCCCTGGGGGGATGATTTCTCGCTTTCTATCTCTCTGTTTCTCTGTTTGGCGAGTGCACGCACCCTATAGCAAAAAACTCTCCAAAAAAAATAATAAATAAAAAAAGAAAGGAAGAAAGAAAGAAAAGAAAACTGCTTTTTCACTTTTCACTATCTCTGTAGTGTTTGTCTTTGTAAAACTTATTGCTAAGCAGTATGTAGTTGCTGTCAAAAGTAGTATGATTACTAGTGGTGTTAGCATCAGCTGCTACTTCACAGGCTTTATATGTGAAAACTTGTTTAATTATCCAAGAACTCTAGAAGTAAGTAGTAATATCATTTAAACCTTACAAATGAGAAAACCAAGGCTCAGAGAGATTTATTTTAAAAAGAAACTTATCCATGGTCACAACTAAGTTTCTGTCCTACTTTTCATATAGGGGTTTAGAAAGGAATAACAAGAGATTGGAAGAAAGGCAGTGATTTGACAGTAAAAGTTAGACCAAGAAGTTTGGGTTTTATTTTACAATCTGTGGGTAGGTGGTTGTTTGAAGACATTTCTGTCCTTAATGCCTTGTGGGAACTAGACTGGAACCCAATTCACTTCATCCTATCAACATATAAGCAATGGCTAGGCTAATCCCCAGTACGATGAGTCTATAGCAAACTAGGTCAATAGGATTTCCCCATCCCCTGTGGCAGTTAGGACCAATCACAAGCCTCCAGAGCTGACATACTACATTTCAGTTATTCCCTCACTGATTTTTTAAGGCATCTTAAAATAAGAGAGATCATCTAACTCTCACTCAGATCAAATACTCTATTATCTATTAGCATTCAGCCAGCTTGCTTTTCTTCCCTGCTAAAAACCTTGAGGTAACCAAATTTTAAGATGGCTCACATTGAAATTTCCCTTGAGTACAAATGATTCAATTTCTGTACGAAGATTTAGGATAATTGGGAATTGGTTTGCTGCATGAAAAAAAGAGACAGAGTTTTTGGTGGACTTAATGTTCTTGGTAAACTTAAGGACTTTTGCTCATCTTGTGTGGCTGAAGGAAGCTTTATCCTGATGAACTGATTTTCTGTAATTTCTGACACCTAGAAAGATGCTTGGTGCATGGTAGGCAACAAAGCAATGTGACTTTAATGAAAAAAAGAAAAAAAGACTAATAAATTAGAATTGGAATTGAAATTAATTCATCTGATTTTATAAATATCTGATATGAGGCAAAGTGAGTAGGTATTGAAGCAAGGTTTGAATAAGACAAATAAAAAGTTGTACAGTCACTTCTCTCATAATTCTTACTGTCACCTAGGAAGAATGAGACAACTCACCAATTCTCCAGTGAGGGATATTGTCGATAAAGAAACTGCCCTTTTTTAGTTTATGGTGTCTCTTTAGTGTAAAAGACCTTGATGTCCACTGGACCAAGTTTGCCTTTCAAAATAGCAATAGCATTTTTCTATAGCCTCTGGTAAGACAATGTAATCCAGTGCAGAAGCAAGCAAGTTATTCAAAGTCCTTTAGAAACAAACTCTCTCAGGAGATCAGTTGTTCATAATCCCACTCCTCTAATTAGGCTGCAGTATGAGGTAAGTACATGGCCACTCTAGACCTCAGATTCTTTATCTGGAAAAATAAAGACAATAACTGAATTTTTAGTCTAGTAAGTTATTGATTAATGAGGAAATTAGGAAGTGCATAGTAGGTACAAAATAAATCTAATTTTACTTTTTCTTTCTTTTTGCCAAGTGAATAGTTTATACAATTAAACAGTAAGTATAGCTTTGCTAAATTTGGTCTATGTGGATGTTCTAACACTGAGTTACTATGGTAACTTTCTTTTTTATTTTAATTTTTTTTTGGAAAGACATTTTCTCTAGTATTGGTAATTTAAAAGATAAAACTGCTCTGTTTAAAAGCTACTGAATATCTGCCAAAACCTTTTTGTACGTATCTTTATTAACCCAATTGTCTTTCTAACTTTCATTTTATGTTACTGTAAGATAGGAGTTGATTTCCCCAGTAAATATGTCTGCAGTACCATAAATCATGCTATATTCCATTTATATAAAAATAATTGTCTTAAGTATATACTGTTATACTGCAGCATTTTAGTCAAGGATTCTTTCACAGACATCTGAGATAATCAAAAATCTGGTCTATTTATTGCTCTCCACATCACAAATTCTGGCACTTTCCACATTCATGCTCATGACACTGTTTCCTAATAATTTCTTAGTATCATTCCTAACTTCAAAATTTTTATGTCAGTATCAGAAATAAAAACTATATTAACATACATAGACTGTAACTATAAATATAAATATTGTAAACTATATTATTAGACTACATTAGAGTATATTATTAGACTATATTATTAACTTCTAGTTAGAAACCTTGTCTGTTAATATCGCTTTGATTAAAATATACTTATTTATGTATATAATATTGAAATTTACTAGCACAAAGTCAAACTTTCTTCATAATAAAATCAGAAAGGTTATTCTTCTCTCTGAAGTGTGACGAGATTGCCAAATCTGCAACAAGTTGATTCTATGTGTTTACATCTTGTTATTATAAACTCACACTCATATAGGTCATTAATATATATATATGTGTGTATATGTGTATGTATGCATTTGTTATGTGAGTATACACACACACACATACACACTTATAAATCTTATATTGCTTCAAAGGTTAAAAAACATTTCTCTGCAAGCCAGACATGGAAAAGAAACACACAGTTTTCAGTGGGGACTGAAGCCAGAAGCCTCCTGAGCTCCAGGTTGGACAGTCATTTATTTTAGTGAGTTAATAGGAACGGAGAAAACCACGTTTATCAAGGGACCAGAGCCAGGCTTGCTATGATACATGTCATAGTCGTGCAGTAGAATACTATACAACAATGGAAAATGAACTGCCTGCAAACACACAAGTATGCATGAAACGGACAAATATAATATCATATGAAGGAAAACAAACATAAAATGACATACATTACATGATTCTGTTTTATAAAGTATAAAAGCAGATCAAATAAATTTATGCTGTCATAAGTCAGTATAATAGCTACCCTTTGTGGAAGTGACCGGATGACAACATAAGAAGGAATTCTGGTTCTGCGCATGTGCTCTTAGCCCCCTGCCACCATCTTGAGTCGAAAGTTGATTTCTTTGTGCCCCTTCAGACTGTGTTCGTTAGGTTGTGGTTTGTAGTCCCTGTTCCTAAATGGCGGTGCAGGGTGAGAGAGGTGCTCCCTGGCCACAGGGGACTCTGGGGAGGTGGACTGGTGTGGGAGCAGAAACGTAAGTGGATCTCTGAGGGACAGCAATAAGTTCCTGCAGCATCCAAGCAGGCCAATGTCTTTCTACACAACCAAGAGTAAATCTGTCCTAACTCCAGTCTTACAAGTCACACACCTGTGAAGAAATTGGACATGAAATTCATCAGCCTGTCAGTGTCTCCCATCAAAAGTCCCAGACTGAGCTCCTTCTCAAGTTTTGAATCAAATAAAGGACAAGCAGTAACTAGTATTAACTCCCCAGAGCCTACATTAAGTCACTTCAGCCAGGACCTTGTGAAGCTGGCAGACAACAGTCCCAATGGTGGTCTGAAAAGTCTTTAGTTTCCTTTGAATACCCCTGGCATGGTATACACTTAACCCTAGGCACGAGCCAAGTGTCCTGGTGTGAACTCACAGGCCAGCCCACAGCCTGCCACACAATGTCTGGGTCAGGACTCCAATCTCAGAATCAAGGCACAAGGCAAGAGTGCTGCCGAGATACCCATCCAGGCTTGCCATAATCTCCCTAAAAAACTGAAGCTTGATTCCTTCCAGACACCCTATAAATCCACTAAGAGACCTTAGCTGGAGTCTGTACAGACTTTGCCACCTCAGTCAAATACAATTGGACTGGGACAAGCAGTGTCACCACAAGTGACCAAAAATGCACTAGCCCACCTGCCAAACTCTGACCTGCAGCCTGAACAGTATAGACCCCACCTGAACACTGTCCAGGCCTGCCCCATGCCCCATCCTCTAACATTGAGCCACATTCCAGACCAGCCTCTCAGAGTGGTCTTCAGAAGGTTGGGTAATGGATGGTGGAGCTCCAGGTTAATGACCTCTCCCTTAGCCTGTCCTCCTGAAAAGCCAATCTGAGAGACACTCTTCCCAGGTTCCACTGAGTGTCCTGTATGAGGACCTTCAGGTTTCCTCCTTTGAGGACAGTGACTGGGACTGAGAAACCTCATGTAAGGAAAGGCTTGGCCACCAGCCTCCTGTTACTTGGAGAGACTGTTAGACTGAAGACAGAATGCAGGGAGCAGCTGTGTCTGGTGCGTACTAATCTACCTGATCTGTGTGGTGCAGGTGCAAATGGTGGAGCCCCAGATACTGGTGGGAACACACCCATTGCCTGTTTGAAGTATGTAAACTTTAATTCTATTTAAAATAGACCCCCCTAGGTGGTTATATAAAGGCATTCTCGTATTTAATGTACAATAACTTAGAATGTGCAAGAGGAAATCTTGGAGTATAACATTACTAGGGAGCTATGTAGTTCATCTGTATTTGGTGTCCAGTTGACAGAATTCTGGAAAATTCTGATTAAGGACTTGCAATGGAATCCTCATCCTTTCAGCAGTGCCCTGCCCTGAGATGAAACTTTTTCTCTGTGAAAATGTTTCAGTGGACATGATTATTGGAAATATTCTCTCGGCCTCGTGCACTGTGATGATGTAAAGTAATTGTAAATACATGTTTCTGAAAGTTGACTGAATTGAAATAAAATCTCCAAATAGAAAAAAAAGGACATCTGGCATGCAAGTAATATTTTATTTATTATTCTGGGTACTGGTCACATGATATGCTCAATTTTTGAATATTTATTCACTTACACAGTATTAATATAAACATTTTTCTATATGTGGAATTTAAAAAGACATAGTAACTTACAGTACAAAAGTACACTTTAAACTAAAGATTAAATATATTTTCCCATACAGTTATATCATAGTGAAATTATGGAATAAAACCACCAGTGAGAGAAGGATGAATATCCCCAAATGAATTGTAATTAGATGGATAATAGATTTCTATCCACTGTAATAACTGTCCAAAAGTCAGTGATCTAAAACTTTAAAGGGCTGAGGAAAAATAACTGTCATTTTAGAAATCAATTTCTAGCTCAGCCATCATTTAAAATTGTGGTGCAAATGAAGATATTTTCAGACCACCCATACAATAATGCTGAGTAATCTGCACCTGAACAAAAAGAGAAATATATTTACATTAAACAAAAAAAGTCAGTAAAAATTTGTAAATAAATATTGACTTTAAATGTAAGTTTTTAGATAAAAACAAAAAGTAAAACTAAAATTTAAAGAAAAACATGAAAGGTGGGAAATGGTAAAAAGTCAAATAATAGTTACAATGCACTGATTCTTGAATTTTTTTCCAAGAAATAATACAGAAGCTAAATAATTTTAGATTTCATTAAGATATGTTGTGAAATTTACCAGTTAAAATACAAGGGGTTGATTACACAGAAATTTTATTCTTAGGTGTATACCTTGGGGAAAACACTCATGTATCTGCTAAAGAAGATATATCAAAAGTTGTTACCCATGACATTGTTTATAATAGTGAAAAAGTGAAAACAACCTTTTAAAGTACTCAAGAATAGTGTAAGTGGGTAAATATACATATATTAAATATATATATTCAATCTTGACATAGATTGAATACACATCGTATGTAAGACAGAGATTGCTTTTGGAAAGATGAAGCCAACTTTTATAATATTGTATTGAAAATATAATTTAACAAAAAAAATGATAAAATATCAAGGAACTGGGACATTCTTTGGAGGCTAGCTACCATATGTGCTATGATTACTCCGATTATTAGTGAGAAAATGAACTGAATGGATTATTGGGGACACTATTGAAGTAAGATAGGTAAGGTAATGGTGGTTTATTGCAGAGTGGGGGCAATGGAAATAAAGAGGAATAAACCTCAATACATTTCGAAGGATCTGCTGATGTATAAATCGTAAGAGATGACTAATAGAGAGGAACCTGATTCTTAGTTTTTAGGCATGTGCCACAGAATGAAAGGTGGTACCATTTACTGATAAGAGTTAAACTTGGGTAGAAAGAGATTTGAGGCATTAACAACTAATAGTTCTGTTTTGGATATGTTAAGTTGGAGAGGCATCTTTAACATATAAATGCAGATTTCATGTAAAGAGGTAGATACACAAATCTGCAAGACCAGTGATGTATATTTCAGAATTATCTGAACATAAATGAAACTTAAAAACATGAGATTCTAGATGAGATTACCACCAAAATACAGATAAAGAAAAAGGAAAGCCTAAGACTGACATAGAAAACTCCAAATTTTAAAGGAGGAGGAAAAGGAGATAAAAAGAATACTGAGAAAAAGCTTAGAGGAGGTTATTAGAGTATGGATCTAAGAATCTAAGCAAAGGAGATGTTTCAATACAGGATGGGTTAACTGATTTAAATACTGCTGATACATCTGTAGGAGGAAGCCAGAGAGATGCCCATTGGATATTATTAGGGACTATGTCATTTCATCCCCAAATTTTGTTCATTGATACATACTATTTTTGAATATTCATTATATAGGTATTTGCTCATTACCTTTGTCTCCCATTAGAATGTAAGTTCCAGAAGTTCTGTTTTGTTTATTGCTGTACCTCACTACCTAAAGTTGTACCAGTTTATAGTATGTTCCATTCATTCAATAATCCTAGGATGTTAATATAATTATTATCATTTTACAGAAGAGGGAACTTGGAAATCACACATGTCAGATTCACACAAAGGAATAAATTAGATAACCAAGTTTTAAATTCAGATATCTGAATCTCAAATCTCCTGTTATTTTTATTAAACCATTCCTCATCTACTAGGAATGTTCTGTTGCATGATCAGAGGTTAACTGAGAATATTTGAATGGTTAACTATTAGATATATTTTTAAAGAGGACCATAATAGCAATTGCTGTTTAATTAAGTCTGTGATTGTAATAATAAAATCTGTATTTTCTTCTGTAGAAGTCCTTTCTACTTTAAAATGCAACCTTTCTTCAAAACAATATTAATATTCATATCTGTTTTATTTGCATATCATTTGCATATTGATAGATTTCTTTTGCACTTCAAGTAACAGAAAATCTCCATGTAAGTAATCGTTAAATAACAAAAACAGTATTTTAAACATATGCACTGTGAAACAACAAATAATTTAACAACAAATATATATATAAAATGCATGATTTTCTGTATGTCATCACAGATAACATGTGAGAAACTTACAATGAACACACAAGGTACTTGATTTATTTCTTCCAGTTTTAAATCATCTCCTGTCTGGAGAGTCAAAGACTGGATAGCTAATAGGAAAGAAGCTAACTAGAAGCTGACAAGAGAAGAAAAGTGAAAATGAGGCCAAATTAAAAAAAAAAAATGTGGGACAGTGGAGAGCTGAGATGAATGAGGAGAAACAGAGAGGTCACTTGAGGGCAGTGCAGAAGAGGAAGGGACAATCCAGAGAGCATTCATCATTCATCCTATCTAGAATGGGCAGTCCCTGGAAGGATGAAGAGAGATTCTGGAATATGGGGAGGGCCCTTCCTTGTCATCCACCAGAAATCACCAATATTAAGCATACCTGATATGCCCACTTTGTATGTATTATACATGAGACTGTACTAGCCACTTTACACATACTATCTTTCTATATCAAGGTCCATGAAAAAATACATATATTCCTTAGCATATACTTAGTACATTAAATATATTTTAGCCACCAACACTGTCACTGTCATCTCATTTATTTGTAAAATAAGCATATATATGTGTACAAGTGATGTGTATATATATGTGTGTGTGTGTGTGTGTGTGTGTGTATGTAGTTCCTTTTATTTTTTATGTATAGATGTGTATATATGTATTTGCATGTACCTATATATTACATATAATTGGGATATATATATATCCATATAATATGATTTATCAAGGAGATATATGTGTGTGTGTATCTACCCATTATTCCCATGAATAATGATGATGATGACAATGGTGATAGTGATGGTGGAGGTAGCTAAAGTATACTTAATATGCTTAATATACACTGGGGATTATGTTCATAATAACCCTGTGATATTAGTACCATTAGACAAATAGGTAGCTTTATCTAAGATAATATGGTGAGTGACTGGTAAGACATATCTGATTCAAAATTCCTTGTTCATTTTTTTTAAAGCTTTATTGAAGAATAATTGATATAAAAAGCTGTACATATTTTATGTATATACAGTTTGATGGGTTTTAACACATGCTTATACCTATGAAGTTATCATAATCAAACTAAACATATCCATCACTTCAAAACATGTTGCCCTGCTCCCCCTTTCTTTTTTGTAATTAGACACTTGAGATCTATCTTTTTTTTTTTTTTTTTGAGAGGTTTTTGCTATAGGGCACGTGTGCTCACCAGACAGAGAGACAGAAAGCGAGAAATCACCCCCCAGGGGGGATGGCCACACCGCAATCCTTTCTCTTCCAGTCTCCTCTCAGGATCTTGGGCATGCACGCACACGCGCCGGGCGTGAATTTAAGCCACCGGGTCCGGGACTCGAACCGTGGTCGACTACATGGGAGTCCAGCGACATAGCCATTACACTAACTGCTGGTCCTGAGATCTTTCTTTTTGACATTTTTTTTCTGTGTAAAAAAATTATTGCTTACTATATGCTCTATGTTATTCAAGAGATCTCTAGAATTGACTTCTCTTACTTGACCAAAACTTTATAACTATTGCTCAGTATTCATTTTTCTTACTGTGAAGTCAAATGGGTGGGAATGTACCTATTTGTATCTCTCAGTGCCCTGTTACTTACATGTCTGGTTCAACTTTTCCCATGTATGTATGTGTTGGGGCATGGGATGAAACTGGTGGTAAAATAGCAAGACAGTCAGTCTATATATTAATACATGCAATAAATGTGTATTCATATACTTGTACCTGTAAAGATACAGATTATATTCTTTCTGGTGATGATTCCAATGCTTCAAGATCCAAAATAATTATTCTTCCACTGCAAAATCTCAGTATCTATTTATTTATATTCTACTGCTGCTACTTACCACCATTCCATAAGAATGACATGAGCTGGTTGAGTAAAGCTGCATGAAACTTGTCTGTCATAGTGATCTGAACAGGATAATCTGTGTATGGCCATATAAAGTGTGTTTTAAAGCAATGGGTGACCTATTCTTTTTATCTGTCATCTTGGGCTGTTAGTTTCCTCTTTGAAGTCACCCTGTTCTAATAGTCAAATGATGGGTTTTGGCTTCACACCTCAAACCTTGTTCTTGTGGAGATAAAAGAAATAATGAAAAGAGAGTGTATTTTAAATCCTGTATATCATGAGTTAGTTGTATTTGTTGATAAATTATTGAATATCAAGGAACCTGAGTTTTAACATCTGTAAGGTAGAGATTATAACGCTTACCAAGTGGAATTGTGAGAAGGAGATAATTCAAGTTGAGATTTCAAGATAATCCTTGGTTTATAATAGAAACCCAGAGGGTATCCTTATTACTATTTGGTAGATTCCCTGTTCAATAGTCTATCCCCACCCAATGACGCTGAGACTGGGAGCCTAGTAAGATTAATAGGTAAAGGAGGAGATGATCTGGTACTATTCATACCTACTCATTGGTAGTGTAAATTTGTATAATAATTTCAGAAAGTAGTAAATGAAAAAAGCCATAAATATATTCAAGCCCCATTTACCCAAGAATCTGAATTTTAGAAGTTTATACTTAGGAAATAATTTTTCATAAAAAGAAAGCTGTAAGCACAAAGCTGTCCATATAACAATATTTATTTCAACATTATGTGTAATAGGAAAAAATTAGAAACCTCTAGAGGAGTGGTTAAGTAAATTATGATGCAACAAGTTGAGTATCTTTCTTAGGAAAACCAAAGACTAGAACAGGGAAGTGTATTTATGGTATATGTAACTGAAAAATAATAAAAATTATATATGCATTTTGATTAGACTATGAAATAAGCATATTGGAAAAGACTATAAGGGAAAATGAAAAATTGAAATGTCTTGTGTGTTGGGATTAAAAAGATTATGTTTTTCATACATTTTTAATTTGTTGAATGTAAAATGTATTTATTCATAGAGTAAATATTTATAGATGCTTACTGTCTACCAGGTAAACATACAAATTCTAGATGCAAAGAATATTCAGATACAAAGAATACTTCAGTAAACAAAAAGGTGAAAAAGTTAGAAACTTATACTTTGTGTTATAAATAGTTCATAATTTTTTCAACATACCATTATGGGCAAATTAACATTTGAATTTCAATGAAAAATTTTAAAATTATGTGATATGGCAAGCACACAGAGAAACGTGGACAATAACACAATAGTCACTAGTATTCTGAGGATGCAGGCAAAACAGATGTTAATATTTATTTTTTTCCTTCCTAACCTTCTTCTGGAAAAAACAAAGCTGGGTCTCTCATTCCTTTGTCTTTCCAAAGGTAATCCTGGTCTTGACATAGTTATGTATTGTACCCACTCAGGTTTTTTTTTTTTTAATAAATATGTAACCATATATAATATATGATGCTGTTTGGTGGGGTTTAGAACTTCACATAAATAGTATCATGTGGTGTTATCCTTATGTGATCATTTTTTTCTGTCACTTTTATTGCTACACAGTATTTTGATTTATGAATAGAAGATTTATTCATGTCCCTACTGATTGTTTCCAGCTTTTTACTTGTATGAACAATTCTGCAGTGAATTTTCTTATGCACATCTTCTGTGCAACTGTGCCAGAGTATCTAGGGTTTATACATAAAATCAAAATCACTGGGCATTGGATGTGTGTATCTTCAACTTCAAAGTACATTACCTAGTTGCTCTCTCAAGTGCTTGTTACAATTGACAATCCCATCAGCGAAGTATGTATTCCTGCATCCTCACCAATATGTACATGATTTTGCCTGTTTGATACATGTGACATAATGTCTTCCTTTTTTGTTCTAGTCATTTAATCTGTTTGGGGCTTCAGATAAAATAAATGAAAATGGGGTCCACTCTCAAGCTTAATATGAGTCACTGTTGAAGAAACCTTTCCTAGGAACTACTAGTCAACAGCTGGAGAGCACTTGGTGGGGAGGGCTCATTGACAGTAAACTCAGTGGAAGTTCTTATCATGGTAATTTATGATATATGAGTATTCTTTTTTTTTTTTTTTTTTTTGAGAGGTTTTTGCTATATGGCACGTGCGCTAGCCAGAAAGACAGAGAGAGACAGAGAGATAGAAAGTGAGAAATCACCCCCCAGGGGGATGGCCACACCGCAATTCCTTCTCCTCTCCTCCATTCTCCTCTTGGGATCTTGGGCATGCATGCATTCGTGCCCGGCGTGAGTTTAAGCCACCGGGTCTGGGACTTGAACCATGGTCAACTATGTGGAGTCCAGTGACACAGCCATTACACCATCTGCTGGTCCCAATATGTGAGTATTCTAATATGTACCTAATGAGATAATGGGAATCAAATGAAATGCCAGGGGTCTGATTCATAACAGGAACTTAGTTAATGTCATTTCCTTTTATTTCCTTATTTTAAAAAAGTACTCAAAATAAACACTAAATAGACTTCTCATTGCTTATATGTATAAATACTCTTAAATTAGTAGTGTCAATCTTTGGCATGTGTCAGAATCACCTAAAAGGTTTGTTAAAGCAGAGATACCTGATTCATTAAGTCTGTGTTGCCTGAGATTTTGAATTTTTGCAAGACTCCAGGCAATGTTGCTTTTGATGCTGGTTTGGGAACCACACTCTAAGACCCACTATCTGTATGTGTCAGCAAGAGAAAGTGTCACTGTTGTATGGCTGTCAGGTGATGTATATTGTTAGGGTTAAACTGATTGTTCCACTGATCAGTTCACTGATATTACTCTGTGTAATATTGGGACTCCTCTGAATGCTCTTTATTTTGGTGACAATTCCTGTAGCAGAGGGATAGTTCTACCTTCTTCCTTCACTCAGCACATTTGCCTGATGATTCCTTAAATCCCAAAGGGCAATCCCTTTTTGCCTCTTTCTGCCTGTCTGACTCTGATTACAAATGAGCTAAAATAAGCAGGTAGAAATTTAGGGCAGTTTCTACTCATAGGGAGCTGCTTGGCACTGAGAGCCATCTAGGGGAACAGGCAGGGGTTGCACAGTATTCTTATTTCATGTTAAGGTCATCCACCTTGCTCTCCTGTCACCTTGCCTTCCCATCAATGTCTTCAAACTCAGATATTCAGTGATCTTCTCTATTGAACCATAGTCTTTACACAGTATCTTGAATTATCTTCTTAAGTTCAGAAATTTCAAGACTATGTCAAGGAAAGCAAGACTTGTCTACCTGAGAAGGTGCACAATTTAGATTCATTCTCCCCATGCCTGTCATTTAAAAAAAATGGTTTTTTTTTGTTTGTTTGTATGTATGTATGTATATATGTATGTATGTATGTATGTATGTATGTTTATTTATTTTTTATTTATTTGCTATAGGACATATGTGCTCAGCAGAGAGAAAGAGTAAAATCACTTCCTAAGTGTCAGTCCCTTCTCTTCCATTCTTCTTTTGGGATTTGGGGCATGCACGCACATGTGCCTGGCGTATTTCTCAAGCTACACAGCTTGGGACTTGAAACGCACAGTTGACCATGTGGGTCTGCCTTAACCAATTTAACCACCAGTTTAACCACTGTACTACTAGTTGGCCCTCTTAAAATTTTTTTCTTTGGGGCCGGGACATAGCATGATGGTTATAGGCACTGGATTCCTACATGGCTGACAACAGTTCAAGTCCCAAACCTGGTGACTTGTTTTTTTGCTTTCCCCTTTCTCTCTCTGGTTGACTATGTGGCATAACCATTATGCCATTGCTGGTCCAAGTTCATCCTTTTTAATGACTGAATAGCATTTTTTTTTTTTGTTTGTTTTTGCTATAGGGCACGTGTGCTCGCCAGGAAGACAGAGAGACAGAAAGGAAGAAATCACCCCCAGGGGGGATGGCCACGCTGCATTCCCTTCTCTTCCTTTCTCCTCTCGGGATCTTGGGCACGCATGTACACATGCCCAGCATGAGTTTAAGCCACTGGATCCGGGACTCGAACCACAGTCAACTACATGGGAGTCCAGCGACATATCCATTAGGCTAACTGCTGGTCCCATGACTGAATAGTATTTTTAAAAAATTTTTATTTAACTTTATTTATTTTAATTTGACCAGAGAGGGACAAAGTGAGAAAGAGAAACAGAGAAAGGAATGTGAGAAAGCAAGTGGCCAGGTTGGGGACTCGAATCACACTGGGCCATGTGGGAATCCAGTGCCCTTAACCACCATGCCACCTTTTGGCCCCATGACTAAATAATATTAGACTCTGTGTGTGTGTGTGTGTGTGTGTGTGTGTGTGTGTGTGTGTGGTAGGATGTGTATGTGTGTATGTATATATAAAATATGTATTCTGTTGATGGACACTTAGGTCAGTAATTCCATATCTAATTATTGTGAATAGTATCGAGATGCAGGTACCTTTAGGACATACTGATTACCTTACCTTTGGATGTGTGTGTAGTAGTGGGATTGCTGGACTACACAGCAGTCCTATTTTTAGTTTATTGAGGAACCTCCATACTGTTTTTCATAGTGACTATACTAAATCTACATTCCCACTAACAGCGTAAAAGAGTGCCCCTTTCTCTACATACTCACCAGCATTTTTAAATTTTTTTATAATAGCCATTCTAACTGTAGTGAGAGGATATCTCATTGTGGTTTTGATTTATGTTACCCTAATGATTTGGAATGTTGACTAGTTTTTCTTATGTTAATCATTGGTATGTCTTCTTTGGAGAACAGTTTAATTAAGTCATTTGCCCATAAGTGAATTGGGTTATTTGCTCTTTTATCCCTGAGTTGTTTGAGGTTTTTTATTTTTTATTCTAGTTATTAGTCTCTTGTCAAATGTATAGTTTGCAAATGGTTTCTCTCATTCTGTGGGTTGGCTCTTAACTCTGTTGCTTGTTTCC
Organism: Tupaia tana; assembly: GCA_026018925.1. Lineage (NCBI taxonomy): Eukaryota > Metazoa > Chordata > Mammalia > Scandentia > Tupaiidae > Tupaia > Tupaia tana. The sequence goes on along the minus strand of JAKSZU010000015.1, from coordinate 75,812,312 downwards.
TTTGCTGTGCAGAAGTTCTTTAGTTTGATATAATCTCATTTGTCTATTTTGCTTTTGTGGACTTTGTTTTTGAGATTCCATCCAAGAACTCTTTGTCCATACCAATGTTCTGCAGTACTTCCTATGTGTTTTATTCTGGTAGCTTCAGAAATTCTGGTTTTAGGTTGAGATCTTTAATTGACTTGGAGTTGATTTTTATATAAGGTAAGAGATACAGGTCTAGGTTCATTCATCTATATATGAATTTCTAGTATTTATTGAAGAGACTCCTTTTTCCCAATGAGTGTTCTTGTCTCTTCTGATGAAAATCAGCTGCTAAATGAATATGGATTTATTTCCAGGTTCTCTGTTCTGTTACATTGGCCTATATGTCTGTTTTTCACAGTACCATACAGTTTGGTTACTATATCTCTATAATACATTTTGAAACCCTTTAGCGCGAGGTCTCCAGGGCCATTCTTTTTACTTGTATTTCTTATTTTTGAAAGACTTCAGATAAAGATAATCCTGGCATGGAAAAAATATTAAAGAAGAATAGAAAATAACTATAAGGAATGTTAGAATAGTACAATGAAAAGTTAAGGGTTTTGTTTCCGATCAGATGTCATTTATTATAAATCATGATTTATCATATGGGAGTACTTAGACAACTTTATTTCTCTGAACTTTACCTTTTTGCTTATGAAAACTGGATCCTGTTTGCTGTCTGAGATCCTTGTGATGGAATTTGAATGAAGCACAATGATTGGCACACTGGTGCTCAAATAATATATAGGGACTTTCAACAGTTTTGTGAAAAGATGGAATTAAAGTACAAATTCATTTTGGTATAAATTATTTTTTTAAATACGTACAGTTTTTTCATAAAATGTATTTTTCATAAACTTTTGGAAAATTTCTTATATTTATTCCCTGTTTCTGGCCTTACCAGTTTCCTTCTAACATGAACCTTTGGTACCATAACAAAAAAAATACAGTAGTGGGCTAACAGCTGGTGTGGAGGTTAAAGAGGCTGGATCCCACATAGCTGACTCTGGGGTTGAGATCTGGACCTGGTGGCTTGAAAATCATACCAGGCACTTATGGGTGTGTGCCCAAAATCACAAAGGAAAAATATAAGAGAAAGGATTATGGCATGGCCATACTGCCCCCCTCTATGGATGAGTGTGTTTTCTCACTTTCCCCCTCTCTCTGTCTCTGTCTCTCTTTGGTGAGTGCATATTCCTTGCAGCAAAAACTTTAAAAAATACATTATTAAAGTTATTAGTAAATCTATGAATAAGTATAAAATATTTTATACTGCCCTGTATCTTCAGACTCCCTTGTACAATTATTAATTACCAATTCCTGCACAGAAATCTTGTAAAAAAAATCATTCATATTTTACTGAGATAATGAGAATGCTGAGCTGAAAGATACTGAGTGCCTCAGGGTAAGTCAATGAAGCAAAAATTGAGAACTGGATTTTTGAGTTCAGAGTTCCTGTGCTCCTGTCTTCTTTTTTCTTAGATTGTGTAGATTGTGCAGTCACATTGTAATTCTTCGTTCTATTTTAGTAGCAAAGATAACTTGAGAAGTTTAAGGTCATTTGAGTTTTTGTTATTCAATTTTATGTTTTCTACTGGAATTGGGAGAAAAGGCAACCAGACATCAACTTTGATCACTCATTACTATGATTTACCTTAAGCACCTTATTGTCACATCTGTATTCATTGATTAGAAAGCATTAAAAATGTATTCAGTTTAATAGCCTTTGGAATAGATGGCTGCTTTCCACTCAGGCTTTAAAACCGAAAGACTGTATGTGCTAGGACAGATCATTGCGTAACAGTAATAACAATAATAAAGATAGCACTTTTTCTTTTTTTTTGGAGAGGTTTTCGCTATAGGGCGCGTGCGCTCGCCAGACAGACAGAGACAGAGAGACAGAAAGCGAGGAATCACCCCCCAGGGGGGATGGTCATGCCACAATCCCTTCTCCTCCACTCTCCTCTCGGGATCTTGGGCATGCACACACATGCGCCCGGCGTGAGTTTTAAGCCACCAGGTCCAGGACACGAACCACGGTTGACTATGTGGGAGTCCAGTGACATAGCCATTACCCTAACTGCTGGTTCCCAAGATAGCACTTTTTGTACTGCTCCCAGGTACTGATTATTATGCTAAGTCTTTATATGCATAGTATAAATTTGGTACCAATTTATTTATAACCCTATGAAGAAGATATTTTTATTAAACCTATTTAATAGATAAAGAACCATAGCCTTCAAAAAGTTCAAGTAAGTTACCTAAATTCTCATCTGTCTGAAGGCAAACACAGAAACATTAGAGTGTACTTCTGTTTACCTTCAGAGCTGAAGTGCTAAACATTTATCCTATAAATATTTATTGAGTTCCATCTATATGTTAGGGTCTGAGGTTAGAGGAATTTTCAAAACAAAAAGGAGTCAAGATCTGGCTCTAAATGCAGCATAAATAGCCCAGAGTGAGTATAAGATAAAATTTCCTAAATAATATTCAAAAGTATCTTTACGATTTCTGTTTCTGCTTTTAAACAAATAAACAATCCAAACTAACATGTTTAGGGAAGTCTGAATGCCCTATCCCTGTTTTTGAGGTACAAATTACTCATTACCTTTTTAAAGTCGACGAAAAGTCCTGTTAAATGAAATATTCACATTTTTGAACTTATTTGAATGACAAACTTTACCCCATATTTTTTTCTATTAATACCCTGTAGAAAACCAGGATCCCATGGAACCAACTTTAGGAAATGTAAGCCTAGGGAAACTCCTTGATATTTAATACTTTTGTTTCCTTCTGAGAAAAAAAACTATAATCCTTGACATTTGTGATTTCTTAGTTCTAAAAATCTCATATAGTGTATATTAGAGCAGATTATGTACAAAGTTTTAGTCATTGTTTATTTCTCCTGAAAACGTTTGTTATATGCTTCATGATAAACCAGATTCCACACATATTCCTAACCCTACCTGCATAGCTAATTTTCTTTAGCATGCAGCTTTCTCTTTTGCTTTACCTCTATTTTATGCATCCCACCCCAGCATGCATGCACACATACGTGCTTACGTGTGAGTGCAAACACAGACAATGTTCTTTTCTGCATGCCTGCCATGTTTAGCAGAGTGGTGTGGCTGAAAATAAAGAAGGTGTGAGGGAACTAGCAGTTAGCGTAATGGCTATGTCGCTGGACTCCCATGTAGTCGACTGTGGTTTGTGTTCCGGACCCGGTAGCTTAAAACTCACGCCGGGCGCGTGTGCGTGCGTGCCCAAGATCCTGAGAGGAGAATGGAGGAGAAGGGATTGTGGCGTGACCATCCCCCCTTGGGGGGTGATTTCTTGCTCTCTGTCTCTCTGTCTCTCTCTCTCGGTCTGGCGAGCGCACGCGCCCTATAGCGAAAACCTCTCCAAAAAATAAATAAATAAATGAAGAAGGTGTGGAAAATTAAAAGGAATTCATATCTTCCAGAACAAGGACAGTAAAGAGAACTTATTTACTTTAAAGGTTGTCTTTGAACAAATACAAGAAAAGGTAAAAGTTTACCTAGACTGGAAAAGATTTATCTCAGGGGTTGGAGGTTGGGAAGTAGAATGTAGTGAGTAGTCAATATTTTTGTTGATTTAGCTTTGCTGAGTATACAAAATAAATTTGGAATCTATACATTAAGTTTGAAAGTAACTAAAGAAAATGATTTAAGATAATTTATTTTCCTTGTCGCATCCAGCCAAGCATTATCTTTTGGTTTGATATTTTCAAAGTAAGAACTGTTATTTGAAGTGGTTACTTAATTATATTAAAATTATTTTTGCTGCTTTCTGTAGCAGGCCTTCCTAAAATCACAGACTTTAGAAATACGTAATGCCTTTTTTTTCCCCAGAAAAGTATATTTATTATTTTCTGCAAGTTGTGTCCCTCAATCTGTGATTATTTTATCTTACAAAAAAAAGGTAAAATGCTATATTAGGACATGGTAGCAGCTGAAATAAATATGTGTCCCAGTCCTTTCACATCCTATTTTACAAATATGTGCATAACTCTACACATATTGTTACTGAGAAGTCCATAGCCACCTGGAAGTTCAGAAAAGCCATTTCACTTCAAGAAGAACCTGAAGTTTGGGAACCAGCAGTTAGTGTAATGGCTATGTCACTGGACTCCCACGTAGTCGACTGCGGTTGGCATCCCGGACCCGGTGGCTTAAAACTCACGCCGGGCACATGTGCGTGCGTATCCAAGATCCTGAGAGGAGAATGGAGAAAAAGGGATTGCGGCGTGACCATCCCCCCTGGGGGGTGATTTCTCACTTTCTGTCTCTATGTCTCTCTCTGTCTGTCTGGCGAGTGCATGCACCCTATAGCAAAAAATCTCTCCAAAAAAAAAAAAAAAAAAAAAAAGAAGAAGAAGAACCTGAAGTTTGTCTTTTGGAAAACACTGCTTTTTGTTACCTATAACATGTATTTTAACCCAGGAGATCACAAACATTTGCCACTTCTAGAGCTGATTCAACTTCCATTATTATAATTTGGTTTTCATAATAACCCATTAAGGTAAGAATAAGTAGCACATTTTTAAAACATGAGAAAAATGAGGCTCAGAAATGCTAAGTGACATGGGACTGGCAGGTGGCATGGTGGTTGAAATGCTGGACTCCCACATGGCTGACCGTAGTTCAAGTACAGGACCTGGAGGCTTGCTTTCACTCTTTCTGTCTCTCTCTCTTTCAATCCCTGTGTCTTTCTGGTCAAACTAAAAATAAGCAAATGGATGAATAAATAAATAAACAATGAAATTAAAAATAAAAAATGATAAGTAACCCAACTAAGGAGATGATGACATCAATGTGCTAATTCAGTGTAGTGTAATTCACTGTCCAATAGGATATGTGTGAAATATGAGAGCAATGCTAGACTCCTTGTGAGGGTGAGAGAAATGACAGTTTTCATTCCATTCTATTCCATTTCTTATCCCTATGGGCAGTGAATGAGCATCCTGCTCAACTAAAGCTCAGGCGTTGAACTGGTATTGGCTTTCAACTGCCTCTGCCTGTTGATAGGAATTTATTAGTTCAGCAAGCTCAGTAGTGTCAGGCTACTGGAAAAGTGAAGGAATGGGGATAGGGAGCATTCTATCTTGCAGAGAGAAAAATCAATCACAAGTTGTTTTTTTTTTTTTTTTTTTTTTTTTTTTTTTTAACTTCATATTTCACTAAATAGAGAAAGCTTTCAATTACCTTCTCAAGGAGTGAGGATTCAATGGTAGCCAATTTACAAAATCCTTCTATAGTTCATTTTGAAAAGTTTTAATTTTGCTCACTAAAAACACAGCTCATCATTCCAATTAAGCAAAGTCTATACCTTATACTCACATACATTCTTGTGCCTCATCTTTAGGTGATATGCCCTGGCACAGATGAGGCTGTGGGACACAGACGGTGAAAGCTGGCAGAAGTCACTGAGCACAATTGCTATTAGCAGTTTAATTGCTTCTGTTAAATGCCATGGATATAATCCAAAGTAGGGGGAAATTGCTTGCTGGAATGCTGAACTTCAGCAGTTTTCTGAGCTTAAGAAATTTTCTATTGGCAGGGTATTTAGGTTTCAATCTTAAGTCTATAAGGAACATAAATAATTAATACAGTCCAGAACAGTGGTTCCTAAGTAGAATCAGAGTGTATGTAACTTATGCAACAATGTAAAAAACTGGAAATTATGTAGCTTTGCTATGTTTGTCATTCTTTTTTTTTTTTTTTTTTTTTTTTTTTTTTTTTTTTGCTAGAATCATGGGCCACCATTCTCTGCACTGTTCCTTACTTTGTCCCTGAAGTCGTCCCTGTTTTGTGTTGTGGTTAAATTCATAACCATTTGGAAGACCAGAAAGTCTACTCCTAAGATTTTTGGAAGAGTCAGGCTTTTGTTTGTTCTATAACACTTCAAAAGCATGTCTTTTTATTACCTGCAAGGTGTACTTTAACCTATTAGACCAAAAAGACTTGCTGCTTTAGAATCTATATCAATCTTATAGAACTTCAGTGATTTCAAATAGTGCAGTATTTGGTATTAGACTGTTGCTGACCAGAGGTTCAAATTTCAGATACAAACTTATTTGATTTGATTTCTTCCTCTGAATTGTCCCTGCAATTCTTATTTTTAGTAAAGTGTTTTGTTTTTTTCTAGTCAGTGAGGCAGTGGTTAAGTAATTGGATTCCACATGATTGACTACATGGTTCTAGTCCCTGACTCAGTAACTTGAAACACAGCACACATGTGTGTATGTGTGTGCCTCAAATTTCAAGACAATAATGGAGGTGAAGGGATTGTGGCATGACCATCTCCCCTGGAGGGTGCCTTCTTTCTCTCTCTCTTTCTCTCGCTTTCTCTTTCTTTGTCTAGTAAATGCATGTGCACTAAAGCAAATTTAAAAAATAAAATAAAAAATAAAAAATTTGTGCTTAAAACAGATAAAAAGATGGGAAGAATCTAGAATTTCTCTTAAAGTATGGGTCAGAATTCTAGGACTGACAAATAGATGATATTACAAAATATCATAATTATTTTTTCTGTGTTTATGGCAGAATTTGCTCCATTGTAACAAATTTTTCCCTACAGTTCCTAGAAATTTGAACAGTACCTTCAATTTAAGAGGTCCTTAAATAATTGTTGAATTAATGAGCTTATCCTCTGTTTCTGGAACTTAATTGCAAACTGTTCAAGTGTAGACAGTCACTATGTCTGCTTTACTAAGTGCAGTATATCTCATAAAACTGTATTTTAAAAACAGATTTTTTTTTCCCATGAGAGAAGACATAATTGGATGTAAGTGTTTTCCTTCCATGGAAGGGGGTAGATTATTAAGTGAGGTGGTAAAGATAGCCAGAAATGCAGAGTAAAGATGTTAACTAGGGAGTGTTGAGTTAATAGAACAGTAAACTGTTAAAGACCAAATGCAAGGGCAGAGAGAAAAGTCATTCTTACCCTCTGTTTATTCCTTTAATTTTTTTATTGTAAAGCAAAGAGAACACAGGATTTGCAGTTAGATTCATGACTTTTTAACCCACTTGCTGTGTGATCTTTGATGAGATTTTGAACTATTATACTCCCCTTTTACACAGCTTACAAAGAGATAATTATCTTAATTTTTTGAGAAAATAAATATTATAAGATAGGTAACACATTTTTATCTAGTTTTGTTTCCAGTTAAGACCTTGGAGGAGTGGACAAATACATAGGCAACAGCTATTAGCAATACATAGCATAGAAATAACATAAAATAGAAGCAATATTTATGTACCAAACATCTAATCTATGATGCCCTTTTAAAATGATCTGAACTCCTTTATCTAAATTGCCTTTCTGTCTCCTTGTTCTGTAGGCCTCCTCAGAGTTGAGAGCAAATATGGATATCTGGGTTGCTTTAGTGGTCAGAAATACCAGAATTCTACACCTATCAATTCGTAGAAATGCTTGTTCTCAATGAGAGATCAGTTTTCTTAGGAGATACATTGCCTCTTTTGTTCTTACAATCTATTATGAAGTCCCTTTTTTTTCAATATTAGGAAAAGAAAAAGAGGAAAGAGGAGGGATGGTTGAAGGGAGGAGGATAGACAGAAAGAAAGTGACAAACTACTTTCCTTGATTAATGGTATGAATTTCAGCTCAAGGGTCCTTAAGTTTTTTATTTTCATTCTTTGAGATTCGGCAACTATGAAAGTTTTGTACATAATTGTGCTGCTTTTTGTTGCAAATATTCTTGTATTTTATTAAGGGAGGTAATTTTTGAAATGAAGCCAAGAAAAATGTTGTGGTATAAATTTTAAAAGTAAAAGTGTTCCAAGGTGGACCAGCAGCTGGCGAAATGGTTATGTCACTGGACTCCCACGTAGTTGACTTCAGTTCCAGTCCTGGGCCTGGAGGCTTAAACCTCACACCAGGCGCATGGGCATGAGCATGTGCTGAAATCTGAAAAGGAGAATGGAGGAGAAAGGATTGCAGCGTGATTATACCCCCAGGGGGTGATTTCTTGCTTTCTATCTCTCTGGGGAGTGCAAATACCCTATAACAAAGCTCTCCCTCAAAAGATAAAAAAAAGAAACATGTTCCAAGGTTAGGTTGGATTGTTTTTTTCTCTAGGAATCTAGATGTGAGCCATTTAATATGTTTACTTATTGCCTAGTTCCTCTCTCTTGATAGTTATGCAAGTCATAGTCAGAATCTCTCTCATTTAAAGCATGGGTACTAGCTTCTTCCTTCTGACCCAGCTTAATGCCACAAGTAAGAAGAGTGAAGGCGAGTAATTTGCATATTGGAATCACTTGAGACTTGTGTGGGAAGGCTTTTGTTTTGCCTGATTTCACAAGGTGACAAGAGTTCACTTCTCAGTAGGAAGATAAACTAAGAGAAATTAACTGAAAATCCTTTTTCACATTTTCCAACTCACCTCCAGCACTTTTTCCTTTTAGATTACTTCTGTCTCTTCTTTTGAGTTCTCCCATTTGCCAAATAAAAGGTGGGTAAGATCTACTGTCAAAAGTTCTTTTAGGCAAAGAGTGCTATACAGTTTATATGTTAGAGGCTCAACCATGATAATGCACCCTGGATGCTTTCCTTGGCATGCCAAGACCACCTAGGAAGCACAGGTTCAATTCTAGGCCCTCTGAAGAGCTGGGTGTGGTGCCTGCACCTAGGATCCCAGCTACTTAGGAAACTGAGGAAAGAGGATTGTGATATAACAAGGCCCTGTCTAAAAAAATAAATACTATACACACACACACACACACACACACACAGTTCTTGCATTTTTCATTCCCAGGAGACATAATCTATCTCACAGAGTAGTGCAGCCTCACTCATGCTTGCCTGGTTGTACCAGAGCAGGGGATATTGTTATTAATTAATGGAGGCACTGGTTAAAAGCTCTGCAGAGACAGACCTGGGTTTTAATGCAACCTCTGGCACTTTCTGGACATGTGACCATGGACTTAGTCTCTTGGAGCCCCCAGTGTCCTTACCTGTAAATGGAGATGATAAGAGGTAAAGAGGAATATGAGAATAAATATCACCAAGTATAATACTTAACATAAAAACATTGACTACATAGTAGTAATTAATGTTTGACATTTACACATTACATTTAAGGTCATGTCTTTTTCATTGATGTTTCTTATGTAGTTAGCAGTTAACCAAACTTTATTGCAAGTTTCTTTAATGCAGCATTGATGCCTTATATTCTTAATCTCAAATCCTTTTTTTGTGCTTGTCATAAATTAAAGGATGGTAAATTAAATCTGATTCTCTTTATTTTATTTATTTATTTATTTAATAAGAGAGACAGACAGACAGGCTTATCCAACAGTGTCTTTCTTTTTTTTTTGAGAGAGAGATTTTTGCTGTAAGGCACATGCGCCTGCCAGAGAAAGAGAGACGGAGAGTCAGAAAGTGAGAAATCACGAGTTTCAAGTATCCGGGTCTGGGATTTGAACCACAGTTGGCCATGTAGGATTCCAGCGATGTAACCATTACACATCTGTTGGTCCCCCAACAGGTTTTTAACGTCACTGTCCAACTCTTCTCAGCTAGCCGGGATCACAGGCATGCACATACATGTGCAACCCATACAGAGAGACTGTGAACATGAACACAAGACCTTCTCTTGTGGTTTCAGCATTGTGGAGCATTGTGTTAATGCTACACCACCATGACTTCCATGACTTGTCTCATTCTTTTTTTTTTTTTTTTAAGAATTATTACTTAACATAATTTAACAAATTTTGCTATAGGGCATGTGCACTCACCAGAGAGTGAGAGAAACAGAGAGAAAGCAAGCCACCAGTTCTGGGATCGAACTATGGTTGGCCATGTGAGAGTTCAGTACCCCAGCCTTCACACCACTTGCTGGCCCTTTTATTTTGATTTTTAATGTAGATACAAGTTAGGGTATTCAATTCCATTTATTTTAAGGGTATTATCTCAAATTTTAGTATAGAAAATGAGATCACTTTTTTCATAAGTAATAAAGACATATGATGTCTATACATCTTTTGATTTAACTAGAACTTACTGAGAGCCTTATTAAATGTATTCATTACATGTGAGACTTCTTCATCCTTGATGACCTTCTGAAAGGAAGAACTATTATTAACTTTGGGACTGGAAAATAATTTAGGATTCAGATTGGTGAAGTAATGACCAAAGACTTTTTTTTTTTTTTTTTTTTTTTTTTGAGAGGTTTTTTCGCTATAGGGCGCGTGCGCTCGCCAGACAGAGAGAGAGACATAGAGACAGAAAGTGAGAAATCACCCCCCAGGGGGGATGGTCACACCGTAATCCCTTCTCTTCCATTCTCCTCTCAGGATCTTGGGCACGCACGCACACGTGCCCGGCGTGAGTTTTAAGCCACCGGGTCTGGGACGTGAACCGCGGTCGACTATGTGGGAGTCCAGCAACATAGCCATTATGCTAACTGCTGGTTCCCTAGACTTAAGTATTAAAGAAGGATTACATACAGCAGTTGTTAAACCCATGTTCCTTCTATTTTCACCAGAGAGAAATCTTTGGTGTGATTTGTTCTATAAGTGTTCTTTTCTCCTATCAGTCCTTATCATTCTGCTTCTTCATATCTAGAAATAATGTGAAAGTTGCTTTACAATTCATGATCATTTCAATCAGCATGGGCAGCTTTATCCAGATTTGTAATAGCTTTTAACAGGATGATAGTAGCTCCTAACAGCACAGACAAGTTTATCCATTATTGAAATAACTTACAACAGTATACTTCTCATTCATGTTACTTGTCCATTATGGGTCATTATTCCAGGATTGAGGTGGAACCTACAGCCACTATGTGAATATAGACATGTTCAGACAAAGAGAAAAAGACCAAAGATGGTACTACATGACGACTCACTTTCAAGGTTTCTAGTGAGAAGTATATATGTCACTTCTGCTAGCATTCTATCGATAAAAGCAAATCACGTGGGCAAGCCCAATGTGAGTGGGGCAGGGAAGTATATTCCTTACATGGAGAGCACAGCAATTATTTGTGAATAATAATTAATCTATAATATTATATATGACTTTTTTATTTTCATTGTCTAATATTTTAATCAGACTTATTTAAAATGTGTCTGAGACATACACTGCTTATGGTGATAGGAGACAGCCTGAGTGAGGCTCTGTAAAAAAGAGACTTAGCCAGAGAATCACCATTGATTTGGCCTGTCTTATGCACTACAGTATTATTGGGAATTGATACTCTGTCAGTTGTATTGGCAGCATCAGTACACAGGGACTGTCCTACCATTTTCCAAGTTCATTTCTTTTACTTCTCTAAGCCATTTTCAGCCCACCAACACATAACAGTTAATAAATGATTGTTCTGCATTTTTTTTTAAATTATTTATTTTTATTTATTCATTCATTTATTTTAATTGGATCAGAGACAGACACAGACAGAGAGAGGAAGAAAGAGAGGGAAAGTGAGAAAGCAAGCCACCAGGTCCAGGACTTGAACCGTGGTCGGCCACATGGGAGTGTCCAGCGCCTTAACCACCACGCCACCTGCTGGTCCCCTGTTCTGCATTTTTATAGCAACCAATGGAGCTGAAATTGTGTTTCTGAAATGATGTAGTGAACTAGAATTACATTTTTATCCTAAACCAAGTTAATTATACCAAGGTGATTTTATTATGTCTTAACTTTGACACCACCAAATCTTCATCTCTCTTCACTGATCCAAATGAAGAGTACCCTTTTGATTTCAATGATGGATTAAATATGAGAAAATCAATGACAGGAGATGAGCTTAGGAGTTAACCAGAGAGTAAAATCAGAGAAAAATCTTTGATGTGATTTTTTTCAAGTGTTCTTTTTTTCTGTAAGTCTTTCCTGCTGTTTTTATCTTTTTTAAAATAAAGCATTTAGTTCATTTCTTTCCAATTTCTTATTAACTATTCTAGTTCTACTCTTTAACACCTCAGTCAAATGCAGAAAAATCCTCCTAGTTTGTCTTCCTCCTTGTAGTAGCTTCCTCCATCCTTACTCATGAATGATACCAGAAATGACTGGGTTTTATTTTTAAGAACCAAAGCTATAGAATGCCTTACAGAGAATATAGACGTAAAATCTTGGCAGTTCTAATGACAGCCAACCTGCCCCACCCTCATCTGTCTTACCCAATAACATCTCTGATTTACATTTCTCCTGTCCCTGTCTATCCAGACTTTTTGTTCCCCACCTTCATACTCAGGTTTCTGTCCTCGTATGGCTACTTGACATCCAATTGTACAGATTTCCTCCATGTCCACGTCTAAAGTTGTCTTTCAATCTTTGTGAATTTTATTTTAAAATTCTGTAGTATTTAAAGTATAAAAAAAACAAATATACGTAGTATGTATCTGGACTGTGAAACGAAAGAGTAAAGTATAAACCTACAAACTCATCAGTGAGCAGAAGAAATTGGCTTCCAATCTTTGCTTTAAAGATCTTTCAAAGCCTTTAAGTTTGTACTTCAGGTCTGCAGCTTTATGACTATTTGTGTTCAGTTTCTACCTGTATTGTCATTCCCCAGTTCTCCTCTCAGCTTCTGCTATGCCCACAGCTTTCCCTTTGGGCTGTTCTGGTATGCTCTTCTGCTCAACCTTCAAGATGGGGATTACATCTACCGTATTGAGATTACTCTTCCAAAAATTCTACTGGGATCAGTGATCAACGCATGCTAAGTTTAAAAACAAAGAAGCAAACAAACAAAAAAACGAACTTGCTCTTTTGCATCCTATTGAGTTAAATCTGAATACTTTCTAGATTTTAAACCCTTCTATAAAATCACACCAGGAATGCATCTGACATACATTAACATTCTTAGTTTTTCTAGCAGGTTTCTTAGCTGGCTTACAACAATGTAAATCCTTATTTTTTTATCTTTATAATCTTAACATCTTCCTATCTAGACCATCTGATTACTCACTAACTCCATCATGCCCCCAATACATGATGAAGAAAGAGGAGCAGGGACTTTAACACAAGGAAAATCAAGTAATCACTTAGTTGCCTTGTGACTTTGGCCAACTTCTATGATCACTTACCATTTATATGAACATTCTCATCTTCCTCATTACTAAATGAGTTATTAGTGCTCTTTAGAATGATTAGAAATAAAACAGATAGTTTCTTTAAAAGCTGTCATGCATTGGCTAGATATGAAATATAATCAACAAATCAAGTTTTAAAAATGTTCTTCAATCCAATCTCTCCCAAGTCATACAGAAAAACCTTACTAGAAAGTCTTTTTGTTTCTGGGTTGGCCCCATGTAGCCTAATGGTTAAGAGACCCAGATTCTTAGAATTGACGATCATGCAAATCCTGGCCCTGGCAGCTTGAAAAACATGCTGGGCACATGTGCATACATGCCCCAAATCCTGACAGAATGGAGAAATGAAAGAGAGGGTACTGCGATATTTCCATGTGTGTGTGTGTGTGTGGAGTGGTACTTTCTCCCTCTCTGTCTGTATCACTCTCTGACAAGTGCGCATTCTGACAATTTAAAAAAAAATTTTTCCATTTTCATTCTTCATTGAATATTCAGGTTTAGACAAGGGGAAATACTGAAAGGTTTTGAACAGGGAACTGAAAATGTAAGAAGTTCTAATGGAAAGGTTATTCTGGCTGCTGCAGAGGGAAAACCAAAGAAAATTGAGGGTAGAGGCCAGGCAACTGCAGAAATGGTCCCGGTAAGAGGACATGGCCCTTTAACCACGGCAGTGGCAACTTGCCCTCTATGCAATCAATTTCTCTACCAAGCCAGGCACAAACAAATGGAGCACTATGTCTGGTCTTTCCCTATGGTCCAAAATAGGACTGGACTGCGTAACTCAGGCATGAAGATTAAAGTTAATAAAGACAAAAAGGACACAGCTTATAAAGAAATAATATTTCTCATGCTGACAATTTCAGAAGGAAATTGCAGTTATTTGTTTAGGATGGTAGCACAGAGCTACAAACTATGTGATTGAAAGAATTTGTATTTTTTGTTTCCGAGACTCTCCGAGACTATCCCTTATTCTATAAGAGAGTAGATGCAGAATGAATTCTGGAAGTCAAATATTTGAGTATGTTAGTGGAAGTTAAAATAAGATGGATGATAAGAACCAAACACACACACACGCACTAACACTAAACACTGAGGATATATGTTATATATCAAGTCATTAAATGTTTTCCTAGTAGAGGTGGGGTAGGAGAAGTTAAGGGATAAGAGAAGGAATAGAACAGATCTTAGTAAAGCAGGGTAGCAAAGCATTTAGAGGGGAATTAAAGAGGGAAAAGAAAGCTTTTGTGACTGATGAGGAAGGTGAACAAGTGAGGCAAGGTGCGTGTCTATGGAAATGAGAATAATTGAAATGCTATATGAACCAATATAATTTCGCATCCTGCTGGTTTATAATGTGATTTGAGATAAGAAGGTTGCTGAACAGAAGTTACTGAAATCACCTGCTAATCTGAATAGACTAAACAGTAAGGATATCTTTGGATGAGGTGGTTGCCCTCAGTAATTATAGGAGTCTGAAATGTGTCTGACAGGAAAAGAGAAATAGGGATATAAACATCAGCAGGAAACAATGACTATACCTTCATCACAGTTTACTGCATTCCTGAATTTAATTGTTTTTGTTTCTTTGCTGTGTTTTTAATAGTTAATTTCTCAGAGCTGGTGATTCTTTCAGAAGAAACAGGGGGTTGAAAAGGGTCTTGCCAGGTCAAGGGCTTCATGGGAGAATTCCAAAGTCATAGCTTACAGAAGCCTCTGTTGAGCATGTAGTTTATCAGTTCAGGCCTTTGCAATTTGAAGGGATATCACATTGTGTCTGCTGTTACTTTCTCACTGTATATATGTGAATACAGTAAGATGATCTGGCCATAGGACTTTCAACATGTGAATACTGAGTAGGGATTCAAACTCAGGTCTCCTGACCACTGGGCCTAGAGTCCACTGAAGTGTGTGCTATGACACGTTTTGTCTTTATGGATATACAAGACCATACATACCATGCCTAGAGCTTGAACAGATGCCACTCCACCAGTTTCTTATTGAAGACTCTCAAGAGATGAGACCATGAAAAATAGGTGACTAATTAAGTTTATTCATGGGTTTTAAAGGGTATTTCTCACACCCACATTGATTTTTTTCTTACAATTCTAAAGTTTCCAAATGTCATGAGCCCATAATCAAGGTCATTTTGGAAAGAATCAAAGTGTCTGGCAGAGAACAAATGCTTGAATCTCTAATATGAGAGGTGTGGTTGAGGGGGAGGCTGCCTGCTGACAAGAGAGCCCTTGTGCGCTGCCACACGTGTACCGTGGGCGTCTGGTAATTGTTAGCTCTGAGTGCTGCGGCACTTAAGTCCAAATCACAGTTTAGCCCAGGATCATGTGTAGCCTTGTGTGGACTTTAGAACGTGGCCTTTGGCATTAGGCACTCCAAAGCACCATTGTCAGGTTGTGTAACCTTCCTAAGTCAGTTCGTCTATATAAATAGGAATAATACGACCAAGTTTGCTGAGATGTTGCAAGAATCATATGCAAACTTAGGTCCTTAACACAAGTCCTTATCACCTGGTGGTAGTGGATAAGCTTTCATTTTCTTTCTTCTGATTTTCATTAATAAGAACCAAGCTTCTCAAGAATAGATCATACAACACCTCCAACATCACTTACTAAATTTCTGCCCACAGATTTTCCCAGATGAGATTTCTTGTCCCCTCCTCATAAATCTCATAAATACTTACTGTTTGGAATCAACATTTCAGTTACTGAAAAAAGTGTTCACTAGTTTCCTGTTTCTAATTTTAATATTGTTCCTTTCTCTATGGAAGTCAGTAGCTGTGCTTCAGATCCTCAGAAT
Organism: Tupaia tana; assembly: GCA_026018925.1. Taxonomy (NCBI): domain Eukaryota; kingdom Metazoa; phylum Chordata; class Mammalia; order Scandentia; family Tupaiidae; genus Tupaia; species Tupaia tana. The sequence goes on along the minus strand of JAKSZU010000015.1, from coordinate 75,796,398 downwards.
CGCCCACAGCACTAGTACGAGTGAAGACCTTGGTAGGCACTCATTAAATGTTTATCAGCTGCCTGAATTTGTGAAGATATGAGCCAAAGATAAGGGCACAGCTTGAAGTTAGTGTTTCCCTTGTTAGGCTGCCATTCTGCCTGCAGCTTCTTTAGCTGCTAACTTTGCTAGGATTTTAGAATTTCTATGAGTGAGAGGGGCACAAAGCAAGACCCGAGTTTTGGCCAAGGAAACAATATTGTTAAAACCAGGAGTGCCAACTTGTTAGCTGCATCCGTTGTACAGAATTGTCTTACTCATCTTTGTAACTTACTTAGGTGTTCCTCATAATACTTTGAGCATAGTAAATTTTGCAGTAAATGGGCAGGGTTATGCTATTTGCTATTTTCATCCTTTTTTTGTTTTTTTGGAGAGGTTTTTGCTATAGGACGCATGCGCTCACCAGACAGAGACAGAAAGCAAGAAATCACCCCCCAGGGGGGATGGCCACGCCGCAATCCCTTCTCCTTCATTCTCCTCTCGGGATCTTGGGCATGCACACACACATGCCCAGCGTGAGTTTTAAGCCACCGGGTCCGGGACTCGAACCTCGGTCGATTACGTGGGAGTCCAGCGACATAGCCATTATGCTAACTGCTGGTCCCTATTTACATTCTTTGTATTAAAGTTGTATGTTTGTATGGTTCATCCATCTTCAGCAAATACCGTTGAGTACTTACTATTTTCCAGACATTGTTCTAAAGATCTGTGTTCTAAAACAGTGAACAACATAGATGAAATCACAATATAGAAGAGCTTACATTCAAAACTTTAAAAATCAAAAAGCAATTTAAAAATGTCTGCTGTTGATACATGTGCTATGGAGAAAAGAACTGATTAGGGCAGGGCAATTGGTCATGTGTGTAGGCGTGAAGTTTTAATAAGATAGTTCAGGCAGGTTTCCTGAGAAGGTGATATTTGAGTAAAGAAGAGAGGTCAAGCGTGTATTATCTAGGAGAAGGCAGAAGCAATTGTAAGAGAAAGGGCTTAGAGACAGGAGCATGTTTGGTACATTCAAGGAGCAAACAGGCCATGCTGATGTGACTGGAGCAAGATAGAGTGAGCCTGACCATAATAGGAAATGAACTCTTATTATTTTCATGCCATATATAAGAATATATATAAGCATGTGTGTGTGTGTTTATGTGTATATATATATAGATACATACGTACATTCCCAGTATAAATTCAGTTCTAAAATACCTAGTAATTAATCCTAGGACTTGACATTCTTTTTTTTTTTTTTGGAGAGGTTTTCACTAGAGGGCGCATGCGCTCGCCAGACAGACAGAGAGAGACAGAGAGACAGAAAGTGAGAAATCACCCCCAGAGGGGATGGCCACACCGCAATCCCTTCTCCTCCACTCCTCCATTCTCCTCTCGGGATCTTGGGCATGCACGCACACGTGCCCGGCGTGAGTTTTAAGCCACCGGGTCTGGGAAGTGAACTGCGGTCGACTACATGGGAGTCCAGTGACATAGCCATTACGCTAACTGCTGGTCCCAGGACTTGACATTCTTTAGTAGATAGCTAAGAGCTGGATAAAAATGTGTAGGTCATATATGCTACAATGCTATTCATTCATTAATTCATTCATTTTTTCTTTCATTGATTTAGTATTCAAGTATTTATTGAGTACTTTTAATTAGAGTTTACTTTTATTGAATACATGCAATATGCCAACAATGTTTGATGTGAATTTAAAAGTAACCCTTATATAGACTAATAAAGTACCTACTTTTATGTTATCATTTTCAGATGAGGAAACTGATACATCAGAAGTATTTGTAAAACATAATATTAGTCTTTGAAAGGTTTCTTATCTTATAAGAGACTTGAATTAACTATTCACACAGTGTATAAGATGCTTTGTAAGTGTCATAATCCAGACTAATTGGAAGAACTTGGATAACAGAAAAAATACCAGTTTCTTTTACCAATATTTCTCCCTTGAAAATGTAATTGTGGTAACAGTATTTCTTATAGGCTCATTGTGTTTCTGAAAATCCGAGACATGTATCAGTGTTTCCAAGGGCCAGTGCTTCTTTCTCCATTAGAAAATGTCTTGTAGTGGGAACCAGCAGTTAGTGTAATGGCTATGTTGCTGGACTCCCACGTAGTCGACCGCGGTTCGCGACCCGGACCCAGTGGCTTAAAACTCACGCCAGGCGCGTGTGCGTGCGTGCCCAAGATCCCGAGGGGAGAATGGAGGAGAAGGGATTGCGGCGTGACCTTCCTACCTGGGGGGTGATTTCTCACTTTCTGTCTCTGTGTCTCTCTCTGTCTGTCTGGCGAGCGCACACGCCCTATAGTGAAAATCTCTCCAAAAAAAAAAAAAAAAAAAGAAAATGTCTTGTAGTTTAAAAGAACCACCATCTATTTTTTTCCCCCAATCATAACCTAACCCTAACCCTAACCCTAACCTAACACTAACCCTAACCCTAATGCTAACCCTAACCTAACTTTAACCTAACCCTAACCCTAAAACCCGAACCCTAAACCCTAACCTTAACCTAACCCTAACGCTAACCTAACTCTAACCTAACCTTAACCCTGAACCCTAACTCTTACTCTACCCTAACCCTAACCCAACCCTAACCCTGAACCCTAACCCTAAAACCCTAACCATTTCCTAACCCAAACCCTAGCCTAATCCTAACCCTAACCCAACCCTAACCCTAACCTAACCCTAAACCCTAACCTAACCCTAACCCTGAACTCTAACCCTAACCCTAAAACCCTAACTGTGGAGAGTAGTTAATTTGAAAATATGTGATTAAAACATGTGGCTTGAAGACACATGTAAATATGTGATTTTGTAAGTTATTTTAGTAGGGCTATTGAGAAGTATTTATATATAAAAGTAATATTAATTTGTTGTTAATGGCTGTTTAATTTTTTAAAAAACGTAATATTTTAATATTGTTTAATATTAACCATTTCCTAACCCTACCCTAATCCTAACCCTAACCCCACCTTAACCCTAATTTTAACCTAACCATAACCCTAAAACCTTAACCCTAAACCCTAACCTTAACCTAACCCTAATGCTAACCTAATTCTAACCTAACCCTAACTCTGAACCCTAACCCTTACCTAACCCTAACCCTGAACCCTAACCCTAACCCTAAAACCCTAACCATTTCCTAACCCTAACCCTAAACCCTAACCTAACCCTAACCCTGAACCCTAACCCTAAACCCTAAACCTAGCCCTAACCCAAGGAACCACCATATTAACATCTTAAGAGCCAAACATAGTCCCTAGAAAGTAAAAATATGCTCCTGACATTTCAGCCTGATGCTTTCTTTTAACTTCATAGGGCTCATCTTCTAAAATGAAAGGTGGATCAAGATGATGGGGATACCTAATGTTCTTTAAGAAACTGTTAGGGAGAGTATAAATTTTTGGAAAACAACTAAATAGACTTTAATAATAGAGTTTGATGCTTCACATTTAGAACACTTAAATAATCTTGATCTAATGAATTATTCATATCCTTGCCTATTAATCTACTTTTAAAAAAATAACTTGCCCCTCATTCCATTGTCATTTACTAATCATATCAATCACTGTCAATAGATAATAAATGTCTTGATTTCACCATTTACAAAATACTGTCTCAACAGCACTGGGAATAAGAGGTGGAGCTAGTGAGTTTAATTAACTAATAAATAATTGAAAAGCACTTTGCTATGCAAAGTGTTTTGAACAATCTAAGAGCCTGAATCTGGCTTATACAAAGAGTTGAACTACAGCAATGCAGTTCCTGCCCGTGGGCTAAATGTTCTAGAAGATGAAGAATATTATTTTCCAAAATGACAATTCATTTTATAATTTTGTTGTGATAGTAAAATTGGATTATGTTTATCAGTATATAGCATATCTCATCAAAAATACCCACTAATATTGGTAATCAATTCGTTTTATGGGATATTTTAAATTTTTACCAAATAGTCATCCAGTCAACATAGACTGATCATGACCAATCTATGGATACAACATTCTTGTTTGATAAGGAAAAAAAAATGTCAGTATTCCCCATCCTGCAGTGTCCTAATACCAAGCCAGATAAATTGCTTGGACTCTTATATTCAATATAACAAATCATTCATCTTGCTTTTTACTCTTTGCAGTAATCAATAGATGATTTTTTTCTGGTGACAAAGAATCCTTTGCATTAGAAAAAGAACTCAACAAAACAATTACTAGCAGTTTAGGCAAAGTTGTATTTTTGTTGTTGTTGTTGTTGTTATTTTTTTAAATTTGAATAAACCGTAGGCTGGTAAAGTACAGCCCAGGGACTAAACTCTGGCCCATTACATGTTTTTTTACAATCTACAACTAATAATATTTTTAAAATTTTAAATGGTTGAAAAAGAATGAAGGAAAGACTATTTTGTGAAACATAAAAATGACATAACATTCAAATTTCAGGGTCTACAAATAAAGTTTTATTGGAATATGTTTATTTACTTGTATTTCACTGGTGGCTTTTTCCACCCTATACTGGCAATGTTGAATGGTTATGACAGAACTGACAGGGCCTTAAAAGCCTGAGCTATTTACTGTCTGTCCTTCATAGAAAAAGTTTGCTAACCCCTGGTATCGACTATAATCAAAGTTTTATGTATAAATAGATCATGAACTTGTAGTAGGTGAAGTCATTTTTTTTTCCAGAAAAAAACCATAGCTGTTCATCTTTCATCTCTTTTACTATTGAGAAGGTTTATCATTCAAATAAAATTACTTGGGAAAAAATGATGTCACTGAATAAAAATAAAAAGCATTGTACTAATTTATACCTTACTTTATTGTGTTATATTTTATGCTTTTTTTGCATTTTCTTATATTTTGTTTTTTAATTACATTTGTTCATTTGTTAATTTATTCATTCTTTAATAGACTATATACATTTATAGTCTCCCTCTTTTATGCCAACTGTCCCAGGTAGTACAAAGGAGAATGAGATAGAACTCAGCCTTAGCTAAGTTCACAGAGTATTGGAGAAGATACCCATTTAATGCATTATAATAAATGTTTCCATAGTTCTCTTTGCAAATCCAGTGGGATCCTAATGGAGGGAATGATACATTACCAGAGAGCAGGACCAAGCTTTTTTTTTTTTTGAGAGGTTTTTGCTATAGGGCGTGTGCGCTCGCCAGACAGACAGAGAGAGACAGAGAGACAGAAAGCAAGAAATCACCCCCCAGGGGGGATGGCCACGCCGCAATCCCTTCTCCTCTATTCTCCTCTTGGGATCTTGGGCACGCACACACACGCACCCGGCGTGAGTCCAAGCCACTGGGTCCGGGACTCAAATCGCGGTCGACTACGTGGGAATCCAGCGACATAGCCATTACGCTAACTGCTGGTCCCAGGACCAAGCTTCTTTGAGGGGGAAAAAAATAAAGAGTAAGGGATGTTTGAGGTGGGATTGAAGGATAAATAACAATTCTGTATACTTAGAAGTAGAAAATATTTTAGGAGTAGAAGCCTAGGTACATTGGACAGAGATATTTAGATGTGGGGTGTCCTGGGAATGCCAAGATAGATTATATACAGGCTATAATATAAAGTGTTTCAGGAGAAGAGTTAGAAGGTGAATTTGGAATTTGAAGATCTGAAGAACATTGTTCATGAGGCCAAGAGGTCTTTATTATGTCTTTCAAGCAACAGAGAGTCAACAGAGTTCCTAAGGGGGCAAAGCATGATTATCTGTGTACTTTCGAAAGGTACTCTAGCAGCAATATAGAAGATGGATGGGAGGAGAACAGAATTAGAAAGGAGAATGTTTGTGAAGCTGTAATAATGTAATTGAGATATGAAAGTCATTGTAAACAAAGGCCATCCCAAGGAGGTTATTGAAAAGAAATAGATTGTATTGTTTTGTATTTTTATATTAAAATCAGCTTGAATCCTGATAATGGAAGTAAACATCCCAGATTTTAATCTTGGGTGTTAGAGGGCAGAAGAGAAGCCTACTGACTTTTTTGGTGTTTGGTAGAATGGATTTAATTGCAGTTATATTTAATTTTTGTTCTGAACCACATCTGTACTTTTCTGTGGATCCCTGTGATTTTAACTCCACAATGAGCAGAGACCTTTCACCAATTCTAAGGGGATTATTCTGCTCTGAAAACTCTGGTCTAACCCTCTTGGGAATGCTTCCTCTTGGGCGGTACCCCAAAGGCCACCCTGGTAGCAGATTCATAAATCCCCAAGGAAGATTGTGTTGTGGACCAGCAGATGGGGCAATGGTTACGTTGCTGGACTCCCACATATTTGACTGTGGTTCGAGTCCTGGACCAAAACTCATGCCTGGTATGTGTATGTGCATGCCCAAAATCCCAAGAGGAGAATGGAAAAGAAGGGATTGCAGAATGGCCATACCCCTGGGGGGCAATTTCTTGCTTTATGTTTCTCTGTCTCTCTGGCAAGCACACATACCCTATAGCAAAAATGTCTCTCAAACAACAACAACAACAAACACTTAAGGAAGATTATGTACCAACATTCCACATGTGTGGGGGATCTCTGCTCCTTCAGTGATGGTGCTATAGTTCTCTTTTGGTTTCCTCTCAGTTGGGGAACATTCTTTGTGATCCTTTATGAGGCCATGGAATTTAGTTGCTGACATTTTCAGTTCCCTAGTTGAACAGCCATTTGGCTAAATCGGGCATGTGCAAATCACCATTTCTAGCATCTTCAGTGGTACTTAACTCTCTGGCATTTCCTGTTAAATTGAGGTCTGCTCCTTGGCAGGACCATGGGTAGTTTAGTCTATGGTTCATTTTATCTGGGATGAAAAACGTCAGTCTAGGGATTATAGCAAACTTGGATTGTAGGATGAGGTTTTTATCAGGTTATCTTCACTGCATAAGAGATCATGACAGTGTCAGGGATATAGGTCTGAAAAGATCTCTTTTTTCAATACATGGAATTAGAATAATATTAGATCTCTCAGATACTCACCTGTGACATTTGAATCCAAAGAGGACTGAGTGATAGCTTTCTTCCTTCTCAGTGTCATCAAGGGATAGGGAAAAAAAAAAAAAAAAAAAAAAAAAAAAAAAAAAAAAAAAAAAAAAGAAAGAAAGAAAGAAAAAAGACCACTATTGACATGCACTACAAGAAGTCCTGGCAGTCTTCTAACACCTAGAAGAGTTGGCTTCTTCTGTGAGGTGATTAGTTTGCTCAGTCTTGAAGAAGGGGAAGCAGCCTTATATTACAGAACACCATAGACATCTGAGTCAGGTAGATACACATTGAAATACCACACACTTTCTATTTATGAGACTTCAGCAAGTTAACCTTTTGGAGGCTCATTTCTTGGTCTACCCTCAGTAGATTATCGTGAAAATCAAAGATATTCAATATTACTGTTGAGTATGGATTCTCAATAAATGTAATAGTGCCTACCCACCTGTAGGAGAAGGGATTGATCTCAGTGATGATGACAATGGACTGCCTTGAGATCATAGGCAAGGTAGAGTCTTCCATCCCTGAAAAGAAGGCATCATGACTCAGGTAAACAGTGCTGCTGTAAGAGACCTTACTCCAAGCATAAAGCAGCTACTTCTCTTACTTAGGACCTATGGCCTTGGTGAGCAGGCAGCTTGGCTCCCTTGTCACTCTCAGGAGGGCCCTTTTACTTTGCATGCTCAGTCAATAGCACTGATATTAAAAGGGAAGCTACCTGGGAAAAATACTTTATTTGGGGCAAACATTTCACCTGAAATGGTTTCCTGCACAAAGTAGCAAATTGGACACTAGTCAGAGTCTTTGTCCTAGGTCGCCCTGAGTGCCCTAATTTATAATTCTTTACCTCTGTAAGAGAACCTTGTATTTTCACGGTGCTTTATAGTTTACTAACAACTTTCACATCCAGCACCTAACGTGCTTTTGGCACCAGTACTGAAGATTGATAGAAATTAATAGGAAGTAGGTAATTAAATAGACAATCGGATCCTAGACAACCGGATCCCTTTCTTACAGATGCAAAAACTGAAACTTAGGAAGGTAAGAGGACTTGGCAAAGACCATACAGGGACACAATGACTGTTATGGTTATATACTGGCTGTTAAAGTTCCCAATAACCTTGCTCAATTTTGTTTTTTAACTTTGATTTACAGTTTACAGAGAGCTTTCATGTGTATTAACTCATTTATTCCTGAGGCAATTTGGTTGAAATGGTTGAGGATTTCAGATCCCTAGTCTGGTCCTGGCAATGTTATTTATTAGGTGAGAAATACTGTACAGGATACTTCACTTTACTAACTTCAGTTTCCTTGGTGAAGTGGGGATAATAACAGCTTTCTTGCAAGACTTTTGTATTATATAGGGGTATAAGGTACCTAGTACAGACTCTGACATTCAATAAATAATCATAAAAAAGGTAGCTACCATTTTTATTGTTAACCTATGAATCAAAAAAAAATTTTTTTTTTTTTTTTTTTGGAGAGGTTTTCGCTATAGGGCGCGTGCGCTCGCCAGACAGACAGAGAGAGACAGAGAGATAGAAAGCGAGAAATCACCCCCCGGGGGGGTGGTCACGCCGCAATCCCTTCTCCTCCATTCTCCTCTCAGGATCTTGGGCACGCACGCACACGCGCCCGGCGTGAGTTGTAAGCCACCGGGTCCGAGACGCGAACCGCGGTCGACTACGTGGGAGTCCAGCGACATAGCCATTACGCTAACTGCTGGTTCCCTCAAAAAAATTTTTTTGACCACTTTGCAATGAGAAAATTTAGACCCTGGAGAAAGGCAGAAAAAAATTCATTAGGTTTCAAAAGTTCATAAGAGAAAACAGTGTCAATGATAATGTGGGAGGATCTAAGTTTTGGCCACCATTACCAAGAGTATTGGACCAATGTGATCTTACATGAAGGTATTTAAAAGTTTGTGATGTTAAGACTTTTTAGTTGCTAGATTTGTTTTCAGATCAATGATTATGGGGACAATAAAATGGTACCAGGTGTTTCCTTTCTCTTCCTCTCAGGAAGCAGTCCCGCTCTGTTTACACTTTTAATAATTTGAACTCAGCCTACTGTCAAATCAAGTTCCTCTGATCCAGGTGCCAGACCATGTGTAGAGCAGCTCACAAAGGTGTTGCATTTGTAATCGAGAATGAGAGGGTGATCCCCATGGTGCCACTCCACCATACAGAGATTTTGAAAGAATATAATTGTGTTGAGATGTGTTACCTCATCCATTGTGTTTACCCAAGACAAGTACAACCTGGCAGGACAAATTGAAAACTGTTTTCAGCAAACTGAAAGCATAACAGGCAGTATCAGTGTCATCCCTGTTGGGACAATTGCTACCTTGGAGCTTGATACATGAAAAGTGCTGTGGCTGTGTTTTCAGTTCAGTGAGAGAGGGAGCTGGCTCAAGTCCCCACCATGGGGTGATAGACTGTGTTTAGCAACTCCAAGTTCCCCACTTGTGGGATGCATCCCATCATAACTCATTCTCTACATTACTCCGAGCTAATAGATGTGAGCACTGGGGCAGATAATCCAAGACTCATTTATATATGGCTTTGAAAATCATTGAATGGATTTTCAGCAAATTGACCTTCTTAATTTAGTTTTGCTTAGACTTGATTTTCAACTCACATTTTTCTTAATGAGCAAGGTATCTTAGCTCTCTTTGTGGCCAGAAATAAATTCCTGAGGTATAATTCTTACAATTTACTTTACCCCAGCAATTAATATAGAATATGAATAACCCTGATTTTACCTAGTGCTTATTGAACATCTACACTAAGTCAGGTACTACAATATCTCTGGTGAGGAAGCAGGTAGAAATTCCCCATGTAGATCAGGGAAGTTAACATGTTTAATGTAAGTTGTCAGAGATTTCTGAGACCTGCCTTTTGGGGATGCTGTCAAACTTTGGTTGGACCTCAGTTCCACAGCCTAGGATATCAGAAACTCTTCATACACTTTCTACTAGTGTCTGTGACTTTGTTTTCCTTTCTGCCTCTAGTGTTTCTCTATCCACTTGGCTATTTCCTCTCTCCTAATAAGTACAGGCATAAACCAAAGCTTCTTTTTCAGTTTGCACCTCCGCACATTTTATTTCCTTCATACAATTTGAAAACTGAGTAACTTTGTTGATATACTGGGTAGTCAGAATGAAGGAAGATTTTATTTCAGATTATGAGATTTTTCTTCAGTTTTCAGATTAAATTCAGATGCCACTGCTTAGTTTCCTTAACCCTTTGTTATAATTCTACTGTACTGTGGAAAGCAAATTCATCCACTCTGTAGAATGAAACAGAGAAAAACTCCCATTTATATATTCAAATCATACATGTTATCTTACTGGCTTGCTGTCTTACTGACTTCCTTCCTTCTTTGCCTCTGCTGTTAGTTCCTTCTTCCCTTCCAAAGCCTTCTCTCCCTCCTTGTTCAGCATGCACCCTGCTTGTCTTCCACGAAGCAAAGCCATTAGGCCATGCATTTACATGGAAAGCACTCTAATCAAAGCATCTCTCTCTTTCTCTCTCTCTCTTTCTCTCTCTCTCTTTTAAAGAGAGATTTTTGCAATATGGTGTGTGTGTGCTCTCCAGAGAGACAGAGAGACAGAAAGTGAAATATCATCCCCTGGTGGATGGCCATGCTGCCGTCCCTTCTCTATTCTCCCTTCAGGATCTAGGGCATGCACACATACCCCGCGTGAGTTTCAAGCCACCGGGTCTGGGGCTTGAACTGAAGTCAACTATGTGGGAGTTCAGTGACATAACCATTATGCCATCTGCTGATCCCCAAAGCATCTATTTTAAAACAACAACAGCAACACTAAAGCAGCTCTTTCACTACAAGGAATTTTCCTGAGGAAATAACACCTTATGATTTTGTTATAACCATAGTACAACAGTACAGGTGTGATGAATAGCAATGTAAGAGTATTGTGAAGCAAGACAAGTGGTATTTAACTCAGTCTGGAAGGAGTGATGACCTTAAAGAATGAGTGAGGTTGTCGAGTGAGGTTGTAAGATGGGAGGTGGTCCTCATGAGCAAGGAGCAAATATGAGCTGATGTTGGGAGATATGAAGCATGATGTCTGGAGGGAACTGAAAGTAATTTAGTGTCTCAGAGCATGAAGGGTATGGAAAGTGTGGTAGCAGTAGGGGTAGAGAGACAAGAAGGGCTGGGTCAGTCAAGGCCCAGAGTCTGATGTTAAGGAGCATACACCTGACCATGTAGGCAATAGGAAGCCAATGATGGGCTTACGCATGAAAGAGACTGGGAGATTTTTGTTTTGGCTTGATTGCAATGATGTCTGTAGTTACCCGCAATCCAGAGATCCAGAGCAGGAACAGCTTAGATACTAGTTCATAACCAGTTAACTTTTATTTTTTTCTTCTTTGGTTCTTGCCATAGGGCATATGCACTGGGCAGAGAGAGAGAGAGAGAGAGGGACAGAGAGGGAAAGTGACAAATCACCCGACAGTGGAGATGGCCACACTGCAGTCTCCTCCCCTATTCTCTCAGTATTTTAAGCATGGATGTACATACGCCTTGGCAATAATTTTCAAGCTGTTGGGTCCAGAACTTGAGCAACAGTCGGCCATGTGGGAGTCTAGCACCTCAACTACCATGCCAAATGTTGACCCCACCAGTTTTTTTTAAAAAAAGAGGAAGTTGAGGGACCAGCAGTTAGCATAATGGCTATGTCGCTGGACTCCCACGTAGTCGACCGCGGTTCACGTCCCAGACCCAGTGGCTTAAAACTCACGCCAGGCACGTGTGCGTGCGTGCCCAAGATCCCGAGAGGAGAATGGAGGAGAAGGGATTGCGGCATGGCCATCCCCGCTGGGGGTAATTTCTCACTTTCTGTCTTTTTCTGTCTGTCTGGCGAGGGCACGCGCACTATAGCAAAAAAAAAAAAAAAAAAAAAAAGATGGGACCAGTAGTTAGCATAATGGCTTTGTCGCTGGACTCTCACGTGGTCGACCACAGTTCGCGTCCCGGACCTGGTGGCTTAAAACTTATGCCGGGCACGTGTGTGTGCGTGCCCAAGATCCTGAGAGGAGAATGGAGGAAAAGGGATTGCAGCGTGACCATTCCCCCTGGGGGGTGATTTCTCGCTTTCTGTCTCTATGTCTCTCTCTGTCTGTCTGGCGAGCACACGCGCCCTATAGCGAAAACGTCTCAAAAAAAAAAAAAAAAAAAAAGAAGTTGAGGTTCCATTAGTGACTTCCCTCTAGGCACACCAGTTACACTAGTCTTCTCACTCACTGCCTGGGGTACAGGCTCAGTCTCCAACTGACCCACATGAATGGCCAAAGCAAATGAGATTGCTTCCTTTCTATACAGCTGAGCGATCCACTACAAACTTTTTTTGAGAAGAGACTTGGAATATGAGATGAAAATGTGAAAAATCTAATGGTTCGTTTGTTAAAGACAAAGTAGTAGAGTTTTGAGGATTTACTTTTTCTTAGTAATGTTTTAGGGGTCAAACAGACTATTTCTCCTTCGGAGTTATCTCTGTAGAAAAACAGTGTAAGAATCAGTAAAATATGTTTTCCTTTCTATTAGAGCTTCTGCATCTGATATGGGCAGTATCTTTGCAAATGATAGAAATACTAGAAAAGTTCATTTCCTTTTCAATGGGAGGTATAGGGATTAGAGAGAAGTAACACTAGATACTAGAAACTTAAATGATAGCAAAGGTTTTCTACTAGCTTTGTGATTGGTATTAGATGAGTTATGTATCTTCAAAAATGTATGTAGTGTATAAAGAATCTAGGAGAACCATGGATATAGCCTGTGCTTGACTGAGAAATATATCCCAAGAAGACCAATTCTATATCATTTTGAGACCTACCTGGAATTATCTCATCATCTCTCATCCTCAAACATTCTTAGCCAATGGGGGACATAGCTTTGGATTCCTCTGGGCACTTTATTCTGATCCTTAGCTATTTTCTCTTCCACCCCTACCCCCCATATTGGAAAGAATATGGAATGAGTTTGATTTTAGAGTAGACAAACATGGTTTTTAATCTTAGTGCTAACCTTGTATGTGAGTATAGGGGGGAATTATATTCTCTTAAGTTATTTCATCTGGGAAATGTAGAGTGGCTGCCATTTTTCACAGACTTGTAGTGAAATTTTATTGTAATGGATCTAGAGGGCTAGCATGGTCTTTGGCACTTGAAGGCTAGAACAGTGACAGGAACTGGTGAGGTTACATGCAAGTAAATTTTAGCACAATGCCAGGACTCCTGTGTGGGCTTGTATTTGTGTTACATATTTTTCATTTTTTATAAAGATTAAAAGAAATGAATGAAGCTTCTGGAATTCTGTTTCTGATGTATATATTCCCTCTGTGAACATATATGCTAGTGAGTCCGGAGCCTTTTAAGGATAAACACTCTCCCTATTAAATATCAAGGTTGAGATTAATATAACCAGATAAATAGCAGCTCTCAAACCCAGCAGAAAAAGGGAAAATTCCAGCTCAGTTTAGTACCAACCTTATAGGCTGAGGCAGGAAGTTGTGACAGTGAGCCAATGAAAACGACAAATACATCGCACCACCATATGGAACTTCAGTTTGCAGATTGAATTCAGATGCCTTTGCTCAGTCCTTAACCCCTTGTTGTAATTCTCTTGCACTGTGGAAAGAGACAAATAAATCTCCTCTCTAGAGTGAACCCAGAGAAAAACTCCCCCTTATGCCTCAAATTATAAATGTTATATGTTCTCAAAAAGTTTCACATTTCCAACAGGAAAGAATTGCTGATATAGTCTGAAAGAGACCTGCCCAGAGGCTGTGGCATTTAAAAGTCAATGATAAGTGATACAATTTTAAAGAAAGAAGCAGGAGATGTTGCCAACATTTATATTTTATATTGCTTGTGGAATTGCTTTCAATTCTGTCTCACGTCTCTGTATGATAAAGAATCTTAGGTTGCTATGGAAAATATGCACTTAAGCTGACTGCTATGGTAACTAGTCACATATGGTGGAGAGGCATCACAAGGCACCGGATTTGCATAACTAATTTGAGCATTTTAGTGAACAGTGCAATCTGTGCATAGGAGGCTAAGCAGTCTGAGGCTTTTTAATGTTATTGTACACACAAAAGAATCAAGTACCATTGTCTGCTCTTACATTGTTGAGTTGTTGACTTCACTCTGATTTCAGGAATCATTCCACACAGTGAATAACTATAAAGGTATGACATTATGTGTGAGTGTATTTGCGAGTTTATGAAGGTAAATTAGTCTCATTATTTTAGAGTTACATGTCATTTACCTAGAGTCAAGTCTTAAGCCTCTTTTTTTACAACATGAGAAAGATTTAAGTACACCTCTATTAATTTATCACTATTAGACTTAATTCAACTCAATTTAAGAAATATTTACTTGTGGTGCTGCTGGATCATGATGTTTCTTTCAGTGCCTTAAATGCTTTAATCTGTATCCTAACCTATAATCGTGACTGATGTGTAGTAGACAGAAAATAACTTCAAATGTCATGGGCACAGTTCTGGTGTCATGTTTTGCAGAAGCATTCCATAACACGCTTGTCCCAGGCCAGGTTATGTTCCCAACTCACACTGTCTTCCCTGATACTGTGCTCGTAGCTCAATTATAAAATGTCTACATTGTTCTAAAATTGTCCATTTTTAAGATTCTGTCTCTCCTATTATATTCTGAGCTCCTTAAAAGGAAGAATCTGCGCCTTATTGAAATTTGGATATCCATGGCCTTGCATAGTTCCTATCAGAGAGTAGGCATGCAGTACATATTTTTTGAATGAATGAATGGATGAGTAAATTAATGATAAGAGTATCAGTTATCATACCTACATATTGTCATCTGGGAGTAAACTGTTATTCAGAATCTCTCATTTCTCTCTTATAATAGTTATCTTCCTCATAAAATGATATGAAATTAAATAAAGGGCCTAATTGTCTTTGTGTTAGTTAGGGTTCTCATTATAGTGTTTTTTCCCCACATCTTTCTACATCTTGGGAGATAAAGGATTGAGGGAATAAAATGGTGCTCACTTTCCTTCTTTAGTACCTTCATATTCTAAGGTCTGTTTCAAACTAATGAAGTCAGTATGCACTGGTACTCACATGAGATCCTGGCCACACTTGTCCCAACTCTCCCACTGTGCACAGCACAGGAAGCACTGGAGGAGCCATCCCTTCACTTTTTCCTTCATTGTTCTTTTGCACAGACACATAGCCACACATCAGCACACAGACACACCTCACGCTCCAGCTGGTGACTGAACCAGTTGTAAGACAGTTAGAGAGTCAGGTGGAGGCTGGGGGATGACAGACAAGGAATTCCTTTTTAAAGTATTACTTTAATTGATTAAGCATTTGAGAGAACCATAGATTCATATGCAGTTGTAAGAAATAATACAGAGAGATTCCATTCACCCTTTATCTTTTTTTCCCCAAATATTAGGTGGTTGGGAAAGTCATGGCACATTTTTCTGGTTTTGTTTGTTTGTTTGTTTTTAATGTAGAAAGTATTGTGACTTTCCAGATAACCCAGTAGTAATATCTTGCCAAACCATAGTACACTATTACAACCAAAGCACTGACTTTGATACGGTCAGTATACAAAACATTCTCATCACTGCAGGATCCTACATGTTGCCTTTTCACAGCTATACTTCCTTCTCTACTCTCAATTCCTCTTTAAACCCTGGGAATCACAAATCTGATTCCCATTTCTATGATTTTTGTCATTTCAAGAATTAGATATGAATGGGGCCAGTCGGTGGTTTGGTAGTGACATTATTCTCTGCGATGCTGGACCCAGATGGGAGGGTCTGGGGTTTGCATTCCGAGGCCTCCCTGTACATGCTGGGTGTACACAGGTGCCTGTGATCCTGGCTAGATGAAGCTGGGGTGGATTGTGAAGACTCTATCAGAGGTAACTGGTTTTCCTCTCAGGAAATAACTAAAAAATTATAAAATTTTTGAAAAAATAAAAAGAAATAAACTATTGATATATAGGACAATTTCACTGAAATTCCTGAGTATTATGCTGAGTTAAAAAAAAATTCCAAGGGATCAGCAGATGGCTTAGTGGCTGTGTCACTGGACTCCCATGTAGTCAACCGTGGTGACTTAAATTCACACTGGGCGCATATGCATGTATGCCCAAGATCCTGAGAGGAAGACGGAGGAGAAGGGATTGTGGCATGACCATCTCCCCGGTGGGTGATTTCTCACTTTCTGTCTCGTTGTCTCTTTCTTCCTGGTGAGCACATGTGCCCTATAGCAAAAACTTCTCCCCACCCAAAAAATAATTCCAAAAGTTTAGTAATGATTCATTTATGTAATATTCCATGAATCATCCCAGCCAGGATCATGGATACACCTGGCATATCAGGTCAAGCCAGTATTTGAACCCAAGGTCTTTTGTTATGGTTCCAGTATCATAAAGCAGTAAAGCATTGTTCTATGCCTATGATACCATGACTGGACCAATCGTATGTTCCTTTTTTTATTTCAAATTTTTTATACATTCAATCATGTTATTTATGTTGGGATATGCAAAGTGAATATTCCAACAACTGTATATTTCTCCCTAGTCCAGTTGGTAGTACTATAAAGTTATCTTCAACTGATAATACTCCATGTCTTTGTCCCATTAATGCTTTGCCTCTCTATTTTTCTCTTCCCACACTATATCTGGTATTCACAACCACTTACTATGTTTCTATATCCTTTAGTCAGTCAGTGTAGTATGTTCCTTTTATTGCTTAGTAGTATCCCATCACATTGATATATTGTAGTTTGTTTCATTATTCACTCTACAGATATCTGAGTTGTTGGGATTTTAGCTATTAAGAATAAAACTATTTGAGCATACATTTTTCTTTCTCTAGGAAAAAAAATTTAAGAGGACAACTTCCTGGATTTATGGTAAATGTATGCTTAGTTTTAAAGAAATTTCCAAGTTGTTTTCCAAGATGGTTATACTATTTTCTATTCCCACCAGCAATGGGAGTGAACTAGTTTCTCCATGGCATAAATAGAATTGGGTGTTGTCGCTATTTTTTACTCTATCCATTTTGTATGTAGTGTTATCTCATTGTGATTTTAATTTGCATTTCCATAATATCTAATTAGTGTAGCTATATAAGTCTTGAAATTAGACAGAAGATACTGAGCATCTTTGCACATGCCTATATTGTAGTCTGGATATCCTCTTCAGGGAAATGTCTCCTCTTGCCTTTTGCCTATTTCCTAATTAGATTTTTAAAAATTTACTGTAGGATGCATGCATTTGCCATAAAGAGACACCGTGGGAAGAGAGATGGGGGTAGGGGAGGAGGGAGTGAGAGAGAGAAAAAATGAAAGGGAGCCCTTCTCCTCCATTCTCCTTTAGGGATTTTGGGCATGTATGTATACATTTCTGGTGTGTATTTTAAGCTTCCAGATTTGGGACTTGAACCATGCTGTAGGCCATGTAAGGTCCAGCTGCGTTAACTACTGTGCCACTGACTTGCCCTAGATTTTTTTTAATTGTTAGGTTTTGATAGTAATAATTCATTATACATAATACATACTAATCATTTTTTTGGATATGCAATTTATAAATACTTTATCCTTTTCTGTAGTTTTTAATTTATTTTTTGTTTGTTTTCTTTTGTTTTTAGTGCCAGGAGGTGTATGTATTTACCAGGAGGGTAGAGAGAGAGAAACTTCAATTGCTGCTTGGTCATGCCACAGTCCTTTTCTTCTGCTTATCCATCTCATCACGATTTCTGGCACACATGAAAACATGTTTTCCAGCTGCCAGGGCCTAGGCTCAAACTATTAGCCCTGTAGGATGCAGCTTTCACTGCTGTGCTACAAGGCCAGTGCCCACTTTTCAACATGATCATTTGCAGAGAAAATGTCTTTATTTATTTATTTAAAAAATTTTTTTGGGGGGGAGAGGTTTTTGCTATAGGGCATGTGTACTCATCAGAGAGAGGCAGAGAAATAGAAAGCGAGAAATTACCCCCCAGGGGGTATGGCCACCCCATAATTCCTTCTCCTCCATTCTCCTCTCAGGATCTTAGGCACACACACACACGCACCTGGCATGAGTTTAAACCACAGGTTCCAGGACTTGAACCGTGGTCGACTACATGGGAGTCCAGCAACACAGTCATTATACCAACTACTGGTCCCTATTTATTTATTTTTTAAAGATTTATTTTATTTAACTTTAATTGTTGTTATTTTCCAGTTTGAGAAGATAGAGACAGAGAGACAGAGAGACAGAGAGAGAGAGAGAGAGAGAGTGAAAAAGCAAGCCACCGGTATGGTATTCAAACTATAGTGGGCCATATGAGAATCCACCACCTTTAACCACCATGCCACCTGCTGGTCCCCAAAGAATACGTTTTCAATTTCTATAAAGTCCAGTTTATCCGTTTTTATTTTTCTGTTTTATTTTATTTTATTTTATTTTTTTTGCCGTAGGGCATATGTGCTTGCCAGAGAGAGAGAAAGCAAAAGTGAGAAGTCATTCCCTAGGGGGGATGACCATGCCACAGTCCCTTCTCTATTCTCCTCTTGACATTTTGGGCACATGCATGCACACCCAGTGAGATTTTCAAGACTCTAGGTCCAGTGCCTTAATCATTATGCTACCTTATGACCTCTCATTTTTTCTTTTTATGGATCATCTATAATTCATTTTGAGTCCATTATTGTATAATAACATTTAGATCAAAAATTTTTTTTCCTAACCTATGGATGTTCGATTGTTCCAGCATCATTTGTTGAAAAAATTGTCATTTCTCTTTGGATTATCATACTTTTATAACTTTGTCAAAAGTCAGTTGGGCATATCTTTTTTGTGCCATCAATCTGTGTCTACCCTGCCTTGTATCCCACATAGTTTTAATTATTGTAGCTACTTCAGTCTTTTTTTTTAAAGAATTATTTAATTTACTTTGATTTATTTATTAATTTTTTTAAAAAAATGACTAGAGATAGACGCAGATAGAGAGAGAGAGGGAGGGGGAGAGAGAGAGAGAGAGAGAGAGAGAGAGAGAGAGAGAGAGAGAGAGAGAGAGAAAGTGAGAAAGTAAGCCATCATGTCCAGGACTTGAACTGTGGCCAGTCATTTGTAAATGTCCAGTGCCTTAGCCACAATACCACCTGCTGGTCCAGCTACTTCAGTCTTAAAATCAGGTAAAATGATGTCTCTTAGTGTATCCTTTTTCAGATTATTTAACCTATTCTAGTTCTTTTATCTTTCCATATAAATTTTAGAATAATTGTGTTTATATCTACTAAAAATCTGGCTGACAATTTAGTAGGAATTGTTTTAAGCTTTTATTTAAATTTGGGCAGTATAGTTATTTTACTATGCTGAGTCTTCCAATCCATAATAGTATATCTATTTATTTAGAAGTTACTTGATTTCTTTCATCAATGTTTTACAGTCTTTGAAATACAGTGTCTTTAGATTTATACCTAAATAAAATCTTTTTGTTTTAGTATTTATAAATGGTATTATATTTTTATTTTTAATATATATTGATACATGTTGATTGCTATCATATATTGATAGAAGTATAATTGACTATATGTATATATATCTTGTATACTGTCATTTGGATGAAGTTATTGGTTCTAGGAATTTATTCCCTTTTGGAGATTCCTTGAGGAATTTTCTTTTGTGAATCATCATGTCTTTTGTAAATAGGATATCATATCTTCCTTTCTGATCTTATGACTTTCCCTTTGTTTACTTGCCTTATTGCAAGAATATTGCTAGGGATATCCTTGCCTTGTTTATAATCATAGGGGAATTTATTCAATCTTTTACCCTTAAGTTTAATGTTAGTTATAGTTTTTGCTTGCTTGGTCATTTGTTCATTTGGATTTTTTATTACATGCTCTTTATCAAGTTAAGGAAAATTCTTACTATCCTTAGTTTTCGAGACCTTTTTATCCATAATGGGTACTGAATTTTATCCAGTCCTTTCTCTACATTGATTAATTCATGTGATCATAAGGTTGCTTTTCTTTACACTGCTTATAGTGTTGATTACCTTGATTGAGATTTAAATATTGAACCAGCCTTGCATTCCTGGAATAAACTCCATTTGGTCATGATGTATCTTTTTACATATATTGCTGGATCCTATTTGCTAATATTTTAAAGTTTGTAGTCATGAGAATTATTGATCTATAGTTTTCTCTTTTTTTGTGCTGTTCCTGTCTGAGGCATTTTAATAGTATTAGAAATGAAATTTCCATAAGGAATTGTATATAATTGGTATATATGTATGTATATAATTGGTATATATGTATGTATTTACTAGAGAGAGCATGTGCTCACCAGAGAGATTCAGACAGGAGAGGAAAAGAAAATGAGAAAGCAGTCCCATTGGAACTGGGGATGGCCATACACACACACACACACACACACACACACACACACACACACATATATTTTAAGTAGAAGCCTAGGTTAATTGTTTAATCATTTGAGATTTCTTCTCTTTTATAGGATATAAATTTAATGCTTTAAATTTTATATTTAGCAACACTTTCTCTGTGTCCCATAAATTTTGATACATTGTATTTTTTTTTTTTTGAGAGGTTTTTCGCTATAGGGCGCGTGCGCTCGCCAGACAGACAGAGAGAGACATAGAGACAGAAAGTGAGAAATCACCCCCCGGGGGGATGGTCACGCCGCAATCCCTTCTCCTCCGTTCTCCTCTCGGGATCTTGGGCATGCACGCACATGCGCCCGGCGTGAGTTGTAAGCCACCGGGTCCGAGACGTGAACCACGGTCGACTACGTGGGAGTCCAGCGACATAGCCATTACGCTAACTGCTGGTTCCCAATACATTGTATTTTTATTTTCACTTACTGCAATGAATTTCACTTTTTTAATTAATTAATTTTTATTCATACATTAAATCTCTATACATCATTTAGATTGTGAAGAGACTTTACCCAACATGATATACACCTCAGTTCAGCCCAGTTGAGACCACCATACACATCCTCGTCAACAGATAATAAATTTTATCTGTGTCCCACAAATGTCTTACCTCTCCATTTGCCCCCACATTTCCTATGCTCTTCTCCTCCCACTCTCTCTTTCCACTTTGTCTCTAGTGTCCATTACAATTTTTAATACTTTTATGTTCTCCAGTCTTTCAGTCTCTACCATAGAGTGCAGTCAGTGTATGTTAAGTGGAGATGTACAAAGTCTCTCTTTCATAGCCCAACTTGCTTCACTCAGCAACAAATCTTCCATATTTGTCCACTTTCTATCAAATTCCAGGGCCTTGTTGTTTTTTATGGCTGAATAGTATACATAGTATACATTTGTGAATCGACAAGCTCATTTTCCCATCTTTTAATTGGGTTAATCATTTTCTTCTGGGTAAGCTGCTTGAGTTCTCTGTGTATTCTGGTTATCAGTCCCTTATCTGAGGCACAGTTAACAAAATTTCTCTCCCATTCCGAGGGTTGTCGATTCACACTAATTACAGTGTCTTTTGCTGTGCAGAAACTTCTTAATCTGATGTAATCCCACCTGTCTATTTTGGGGATTATTGCCTGTGCTTTGGGGGATCTTGTAATGAATTTTTCTTAAGAATTTTTGTCTTTGGGTGCATGGGCTCACCAGAGAGAGAAAGAGAAAGAGAGAGAGAAAAGAGAGAGAGAGAGAGGGAAAGTGAGAAATCGCCTCCTCTCCCACCCCAGGGAGCATGGCCACACCACAATCCATTCTCCTTCATTCTTCTCCCAAGATCTTCAGCACATATGCACACACCCAGCATGATTTTAAAGCCACCAGGTCTGGGACTCAAACCATGGTCAGCCATGTGAGAGTCTAGCATTGTAACTACTGTATCTTCTACTGGCCCTGCTGCAATGCATTTTTAAAAATTTACCTTGAGACTTTCTTTCAATCCATAAATTATTTAGAAGTATGTGATTTACTTTCCAAGCATTTGGATATATAGATTAAAAAAATCTTAATAGGGACCAGCAGTTAGCAAAATGGCTATGTTGCTGGACTCCCATGTAGTCGATTGTGGTTTGAGTCCCTGACCCAGTGGCTTAAAACTCATGCCAGG
Organism: Tupaia tana; assembly: GCA_026018925.1. Lineage (NCBI taxonomy): Eukaryota > Metazoa > Chordata > Mammalia > Scandentia > Tupaiidae > Tupaia > Tupaia tana. Next base: position 75,774,256 of record JAKSZU010000015.1, on the reverse strand, counting down.
CGCGTGTGCGTGCATGCCCAAGATCCCAAGAGGAGAATGGAGGAGAAGGGATTGTGACGTGGCCATCCCCCCTGGGGGGTGATTTCTCACTTTCTATCTCTCTGTCTGTCTGGCGAGAGCATGCGCCCTATAGTGAAAACCTCTCCCCATTTTTTTTTTCTATTATTGCCATTAAATTTTATTCAATGTGTCATAGAATATACTCTGTATGCTTTAAACTCTTTAATATTTGTTGAAATTAGTTTATGGCTCAGGACATGATATATCTTGGCATAAGTTCTATAGGTACTTAAAAAGAATATTTTTCTGTTACTGAGCAGATTATTACTAAAATGTTTACTAGAACCTCTTGGTTGATGGGGTTGTTCAGTTCTGCCAATTTTATATCTACTTATTCTATCTATCTCCAAAAGAGAGATGTTGAATTTTTAAATTATAATTGTAGATTTGTCTTTTTGTCCTTTCAGTTTTATCATTTTTGCTTCACATAGGTTATAGTCTGTTGTTTGTTATATACATATATAGGACTGCTATGTTTTCTTTATGGATTGATCCTTTTATCTTTATATAATGTGTTTCTGTGAAAATCTATTTTGTTTTGTTTTCTCTGAAGTATACTTTAGCTGATATAAATATGGTCATTTCTGCTTTTTAAAAATTTGCATTTGCATAATATGCCTTGTTTTATTATTTTTAAGTTGCTGGAGGACACATGTGCTCACAGGAGAGAGGCAAAGAGAGAGAGGAGGAAAGGGAGGAAGCACCTCACTGGGGTCACACCACAATCTCTTCTTCTCCATTTCTCAGTACTTTCAGGACTTGGAGCGTGCCAGCATGCTTTTGAAGCCACCAGGGCTGGGATTTGAATCACGGTTAACCATCTGGGATTTAACTTCCCTTAACCACCAGCCTGTAGAGTCAGCCCAATATCATATACCATTTTGTATTTTGTTTTCAATCTGACTGTGTTATTTTTGAAGTGAGTTTCTTGTAGGCAGCATATATATTTGGGTTATGCTTTGTTTGTTTGTTTGTTTTCTGAGAGGTCTATAGGGCGCGTGCACTCACCAGAAGGAAAAAAGACAGAGAGACAGAAAGTGAGAAATCAATCCCCAGGGGGGGATGCACGCCGCAATCCCTTCTCCTCCATTCTCCTCTTGGGATCTTGGGCACGCACGCACACGTGCCTGGCGTGAGTTTAAGCCACTGGGTCTGGGCCTCGAACCACGGTGACTACATGGGAGTCCAGAAACATAGCCATTACACTATCTGCTGGTCCTGGTTATGGTTTTTAATGCACTGTGATAGTTTTTCTCTTTTAATTGATGTATAAACACTATTTACAGTTAATGTAGTTAATAAAATGTTAGGACTAAAATCTGCCATTCTTTTAAAAAATTTTTTAAAATAATTATTTAATTCTAATTATTATTATTATTTTTAACTTTGACTAGAGAAAGAGAAACAGACAGAGAGAGAAAGTGAGAAAGCAAGCCACCAGATCTGGGACTCAAACCACAGTCAGCTATGTGGGAGTCTAATGCTTTCACCACCACATGACCTGCTGGCCCTTAAATCTGCCATCTTATTTTAAATTTTCTGTTTGTTCTTTTTGTTTTTGTTTCTCTGATTTCTTTCTAAGTATTTTGTTATATATCATGATCTACTGTGTTACTCTTATCAGTTGAGTGAAGTAAAGAAACATGTCTTCATTTATTTTCCTTTATTCTCCCCTATATATAATTTTCTTAAATATTTCTTCTACATTAATTTAGAGCCACAGCAGACCCTGTTATCATTTAAGTTACTAACATTGAACATATTTTAGAAAACTTCAGAAGGAAAGTCATCTGCATTTACCCGTCATTTTGCTTATCATTTTATTTGTCTTTTGATATTCAAGGCTTTTTTCTTTTATCATCATTTTTTTCTGCTTAGAGAACTTTCTTTATATATTATGTTAGGATAGGTTTGCTGATGAAAATATTTCTTAATATCCCTTTGTCTGAGGCTGTCTTGATTTCCCCTTAATCACTGAAGAATATTTTCACTAGGTATGGTATTCTGGGAAGACAGTTCTTTGCTTGTAGCACTTGAAAATATGTTGTGTCATTTCCTTATGGCCTGCAGAAGGATTTCTGATGAGAAATCTACTATCATTCAAATTGATTTTCCCCTGTAGGTAAAATGTCATTTCTCTCTTACTGCTTTCATGATTTTTTTTTGTCTTTAGTTTTCACAAGATTTACTGTGATAAGCCTTGGCGTAGATATCTTTCAGTTTATTCTGTTTTGAATTTTGCCCAGCTACTTGAGTCTGGTTATGTGTTGTTTGCCTAGGTTTTTGTTTGTTTGTTTTCAGACTTGAAGTGTTTTTAGCCATTATTTCTTTTAATGCTTTTCAGGTCTTCTCTCTGCGTCATTTTCCTCTGGGACTCTAATGACACAAATATTAGATCTTTTATATTTTTATAATTCTAGTTGTCCCTGGCGGCTCTTACCATCTTTTTTTTTTTTTTTTTTTTTAGTTTTTTTTTCTTTTAATTCTCAGCTTTAATTTGTATTATTTTATCTTCCAGTTCACTTATTTTCTCCTTTGTTCCCTCTGTTCCTTTTTTGAGCACATCCATTTGAGTATTTGATTTCAGATTGTGTTTTCAGTTCTAAAATTCCAGTTTGATTTTTTTGATATCTTTTTTTTAAATTGAGATGGTCTGTTTCTCTACATAGACTTTCTGTTTTTCCATTTGTTTCATGTATGTTTATGTTTGCTCTTTGAGGCATATTTCTAATACTCACTACCATCTTGGTGTTGCCATCTATTGGTTGTCTTTTTTGAGTTTTAGATCTTACTGATCATTGGTATGTGTGATATTCTATTAAATTCTGTACATTTAGTGGCAGAGGAAAGATAACTCCTGCCCTATTACTTTAAGATTGGAATAAAAGTCCAGATTTCCATCTCTACCTCTATTAACACCTAAGGAATGAGACTTCTCATTATTGCTGACTAGAAGGGGTAGGAGAAGTAGGAGTAGAGAGAGATTTTTGCAATAGAGCATGTGTGCTCACCAGAGAGACAAAAAGTGAGAAATCACCCCCCATGGGAATGGACATGCGTAATTTCTTCTCTATTCTCCTCTTGGGATTTTGGGCATGCACACACACATGCCCAGCATGAGTTTTAAGCTTTTGGGTCCAGGACGCAAACCATGTCGACTACGTGGGAGTCCAGCAACATAACCATTATTCCAACTGCTGGTCTCAGGAGTACCTTATATGACTGCTGTCCACATGGTCTCCGCTGATACCATGGCTCATGGTAGGAGGGTGTATGATCTTGTTTTGTTGGGCAGTGGTAAACGTTCTGACTCTCTACTGGGCCTCCTCTTGTCCCAGCCCAGCTAACAAAGGGAAAGATATCTTATTACTGTCAGATGGAAGTAGAGCGCTGTGTTCCCTAAGGACTGTACCAATACTACTCTTTGGGAGATGGCTTTATTACTATCCAGTGTAGATGAAAGTCCAGCTTTCTCTTAGGTCTTTTCACCATTCTGTTAGGGAGTTGGGGAACCCATAATAGGCTGACAAGATTACCAGTCTAGATTCCCACTTGGCCTTTGCAGTGTGGGTAGGGTTAGCATCACAGTTTCATGTGATGGTAAGCTGGAGGAGAATAGTTATCATCTGTAAGATTTCTGTCTTATAGACTCTAGACTGCTCTGTTCCTGGACCTTTGCTTACAGAGGACAGGCTTTTTTAGTGTGTGTGTGTGTGTCTGAATGTGTGTATGCATGCATGAGCATCTTTTAATATTTTTGTGCTTATTAAGCTCCAACCCTAAAATATATATGAGGCAAAAAGAAAACAAGGGAACTTACCACCAAGTAATTTTTTTGAGTCCCTAGGTCTTTAACTGATCTTTCTGCTTCTTTCTACCTTTTAGAGTATTCTTATGTTTGTTTTACAGTATAATGCCTAGGGTTTTAAGTTGTACTTAGTAGAAAGAATTGAGAAAAGCATCTTTCCTTTATCTTCCTAGAAGTGGAAGTATATAGATTTTCCTTTTATTATTTGTTTAGCATTTGGCATTTTGTCCTGGGATCTGGACATTATTGCCACTATTATTTGAGAGATATCATTCCAAGCTGCAAAATCTGTCTGGCAATGTCACTGTAAACATAAAGTTGGCAGTAGGCACAAGCAGAATACAAAGGCTTCCAGTCTTGTCCTAAGTGCAGGCATGTATGACAGATTCAATCAATTTGAGCACGTAATATCTGTAATCACTCTAATATTTACCATGTGTATACTAATCTATTATTATTATTAATAGTAGCAATAATAATTAAGATAACAATAATTGCTACCATGTTTAAGTGCCTCTTTCAAAGTGGTTTGAGTATGCCATATTATTTCATTTTAACATAATCCATTTTTATATGCATGATTTTCTGTATACATGTGTGTTTGTTTCTTATCTACTAACTTAAAAGAGAAGGTATTCTAGGTCCAGTTATCATGGAGAAGAAAAAGAATAAGACTTCTCATGAATACATGGGCTTTAAAGATAGCAGGAGCTAGAGATGTGGCAGTCTGCCTAGCATGGTGGTTGCTGCTTTATGGGGTAATTGGGGCAGACCTGTGCACCACAGGTTGTCTACAAGAGCAATAGCACTCTTTCAAACTTTTAACATTTTTGATGATAAATAAAAATGTTAAAAGTAAAGGTTATATATACACATGTCCTCAGAAAGGCAAACTTAGGCTTTCTCTTGGAAATCATGGTTTTATTTCAGAAGTTTCATATATGTTAGTGATTGAGTGTAAGGTACAGAATACCAATCTAGTCTCTGGACAAGATTATGCTACTCAGAAATATAAAACTGACTGTAACTGACTGTGTTCCTAGGTCCCTTATATCAAAGGCCAAGCATATTTTTCTACTATTTTCTTCTTTCTTGTCATGTTTTCTCTCTCTCCTTTTTGTTTTTGTTTTTGGTGTAAAGAAGAAAGCAAAAAATGCTTTCTTCAAAGAAGAAACAATGGACCACTAGTGGCATGGTTGTTAAGGTGACTGGATCCCATGTGGCTGACTATACAATGTGAGTCAAAGACCCAGTAGCTTGAAAAACATGCTGGGCCTATGTGTATGTGTTCTCAGGGTCCTGGGAGGAGAATGGAGGAGAAGGGACTACCACATGTCTATACCCCCCAGGGGGAAGGGTGTTTTCACATTTTTCTTCTCTCTCTGTGTGTCTCCTTCTGGCAATCACATGCACCCAATAGCAAAGATAAAGAAATAGATAGATAGCTTCCTGAGGAGTAAATTTGTTGGAGGGCTGTTGGATTATAATAGAAAGTATATACTCACCTTCACAATGAGAAATTACTGTTAAAAAGAAAATGAGAACTAGCTACTATTTATTGAGCATCTACTATATGATGTAATTTTGGGAGACGAAATTTCATCATATCTCCATTTACAAATGAAGAAAATTAGATGAAGAAAGTAAGTTGCTTTTCTCTGCTTTCATTCTTCTAACCCAGAGTTATTCTCTACTCATCTCTGCCCTTTCTACTACCCAGGAGGCTGACCATTATTGACTACCTCACCAAGGGCTTCCTTTCTCACTCTCTGGTTGGGTTTAGCTAAAGAGTGGTACCCTACAAAGATCAGAAGGTAGGAGAAAAAAAAAAAAGACCAGGGTATTTATCTCCTACAGGAGTATGGTAGTGGTTGGTCACTCCGTGATTGTAGCTCCTGCTAAATAACATTTCTTCCAAGGCTCCAGCTCTCAGTAGACAAATTCTATACTTCTTCCCCCATGCTTTAATCCCTGGAGGTAGTAAAGGCTTCTTCTGCCTTGAGTCCCTGAGTCTCTGAGTGCCTCATTACTCCTTGTTCATTCCTCTAACCTACCCATATCTCTCTCTATTAAGTTAGCTTCAGAATTTCATCTAAATGGCCTTTTATTTCCTTGGAGGACCCTAGACTCAGAGAGATTATGCCATTAAGTTGCACAGTTAGTACATGGTAAACCTATGATGCCTGGGGCTCTAATTCTACACTGGCTAAATCCAAAGCTCATGCTTTTCTCATTAAAATTAAGCTCTACTGTCCCACCTATAAAATATTAAATGGTACCTAAGTGAGGAAAGAATTTTAACTCACCTAAAATGACCAACATCAACTCAGGAAGTAATTTTTCAACTAGCCAGTTTTTAAAAAACGTGTTCTCTACGGATGAAGAAGCAGAAAACCTGTATTTGCAGAGGTGACAAAATATGTAGAAATTCTTTCAGTGCATTTTATTTTTATTTTTAAAAAGTATTTATTTATTTAATTCTTTTTTTTTTTTTTCACAATAGTTTTGCCAGAGAAAGAGAGAGAGGAAGAGTGAGAAAGCAATCCACCAGGTCCAAGACTTGAACCATGGTCGGTCATGTGGGAATTCCCACACCTTAACCACCACGCTACCTGCTGGCCCTCCTTTTGGTGCATTTTCAAAACCAAATTTATCCACAGTTAGAAAACGTTTCTGATCATTATGGATGTTCAATGTGTAGGTTTACTTTAAATCATTTTGTATCTATGATCACTGTAATTTTAAAAGTTTGGCCATTTAAGACTTTAAGTGTTTTATAGTTATGTCTTATAATGATCCCAACAACTCTTTTCTCTGTGAGCATTAGTATAACTGACCTTGGCTGCCATGATTTCCTTTCATCTGGGAGACACAGCTCCCATTATGCTCAATTATCTCACAGTAATTCTAACAACTACAGCAACTTTTGCTTAATTAAACAGTTTTCTAATTACCTCCTTGGACTGTCAAGAATGTAGCCTGGTACATACTGCTATGGCTGTTTTTGGTGAAATTTCTGCCCCACATGGCTAACCCATACATAGTGTGACTTATTCTTTTAGATTGAACAGTTTAGGCAAATTAATAGCATGAGGATAATTTCGTATTGCAGACACTTGGAGGATGAATTAAGGCTGACTGCTCTCCCCAGACCTTGTGTTCAGTGTAGATAAGATAAACTGCTCTGTCTTTGTACGTAAAATCCAGCTTTCCCTGCCACTCCTCAAGTTTGTTCATCTGAGGTGCTTATAATTCCTGCAAATTGCATATTAAGAGCACTACACCCCCATGTGGCAGCAAAAATATTCCTGGGAAGTCATGTATGTTTAATAGAGAATTTCTTATTATTTATGTTTCCTAATCTCTCTAAATACGTCATGTTTAGACCTCATTAAAGTTGTAAAATTTTATGTATTAGTAAAAATAACTTTAAGAATATTCTGTATATAAAATTATTAAATCATGTTTGTAAGCTGTAACTTTTCTTGACATAGAATAATCATATCAACTAGATAAAATATATTGAATGCATAAATTAGACAAATAGCTGATTTCAAAAGTCTTTTTGTGCACCTGTTATAATGGTTTATTATACTTCATTGAATGTGTTGGAAAATAAGTTGGACTACAAGTCAAATAATATGGTGCCCAGATCTTGGCCTTCCATTTGCCATGTGACTTTGAACTTCATCCTTGCCTCCGCATCCTTATCTGTAAAACAAAGCTATGATTATCCTCTTAATTTGCCATTTTTAAATTATGCCAATTATAGAATATTACTTTATTAAACTACATTTTAAATATAATAGCAATTGCTACCTAGACAGTCTTAAGTTATATTACTAGCTAACTTAAAAATTCAGAGGCTCTGAACACTACATTTTGAAACATTCTCTATAAAACTATTTTCACAGGTACACTGTGTATTTTAGAAATAAAATGAACATACATACACACCTGTAAATCTAATTAACAGCGAATATATGTAAACATTGCAGCGAGTGATTGTTGAGCCAACTCTTTCTCTTTTCCAAAATTTCTCTAGTTATCTTTTATGTTGCTATATATTGATTCTTACTCTCTTATTCAATTTTGTACGTGCAGCTTTGTGAAATTTCAGGTGCCACTCAACACAGGGTAAAATCTATTTCTTTGATAACAGTAATACATTCACCTCATCAGACAAGATGGTGTGGTATATTGATTGGCTCTCTCTAAAATTCATTTTTTCCATGAGAGAGAGAAAAAAAGAGAGACAGGTTCCTTCATCAGGGTCATCATGTCACAATTGACTCAGCCTCTGCCAGTTGGGTTCATGGGCACGTGCATAGGAGCCTGGTATGTAGAGAGAAACCTCAGGACACAAACGTAGAACTTCTCATGTAGCTTCAGCATCACAGCGCATTGCCTTATCACTGCACCATTGTGGCTGTCCTGGCTCTCTCTTTTATGTCCTATTTATCCTATAGAGGTACTTCGAGATACAGACACGATGTATAAAAGAACATTATTTAAAGGTTATACAAATGGAGAGTAGTAGTGTTATTCAATATTCAGCTAGAGAGTAGTTCTGGGATATTATTTATTGCTATTACAGTTTTAAAATGGAAAGAATAATGAAAATGGTGAAGAGACCAAAGTTAGAAAGCAGGCAGATGAGGTTACGGCAGAGAAAACTGAGAAGGAAAAACTGTCACTTGAATGTTTATTGAAAATCTTTGATTTAACATTTTGCAGTGCAATTTGACAAAAGAAGGCAAAAGAGAAGTACAAAGGAAAAGAAAATGTCTGAAAAATATCTCTCCTCTAGATTTAGGAAATTGATAGGATATTAAAAATAAAGCCTTGCCCTAAAATGTTTGCTCACCTGTTGCTTTGATAATCTTTAACAGAAACTTCAAGAACAGTAAATGAGACTGAGGGGGTAGTTTTAAGTCCTTTGTATGTTGGAAGGGGTGACTGCAGCCACTCGTAAGTCTGAGATTGTCCAGCCTGCTAGCCTAGTGCTTTTGGGAGCTGGATCCTGCATAGCTGACTATGATTCAAATTCTGGCTCCAGTGACTTGAAAAACACACATAGTACATGTTTGTGTGCTCAAAACCTGATGGGATAGAGAAATGGAGGACAAGAGATTGTAGTGTGACCACTTCTCATTTGGGGGTTCTTTCTTTACCTGTCTCCCTCTCCTTCTTCTCCCTTTGCCTTCCCTTCTCTCCTTCCCTCTCTCCTTCTCTCTCACCCTTTCTTTCTTTCTCATAAATGCATGCATACTCTAGCAATTAAAAGAAAAGCCTGGGGGTTGGGGAAAAGCTTAGGCTGGGTACTAGCAGTCCTGTCAGGCATTCCAGGAAGGGCAATTGAGTATCAGAACATGTTGTCCAACAATCACCATGAAAAGGCTGAAGTTTCTAGGCCTTCACCTTACAGAAGAGTTCAGAATCAAGGGCATACACAATCAATTTTCAAGGTGTACTGAGATTATTTTTCCTGCATTTGTTTTATACTCCTGTCATCTTCTGGATAATTCTGTAGACAAATCATAGGGCTGACTTCATTCTGGATTTAGAAAACTCTATTTGATAGCTACATCTTCAATTTTAGTCTCAATGAGAAAAACAGAATTACCCTGAGTCGCCATGAATGTCTTTCATGAACAAGACTGGGAGAGCTCCACAATGTGAGAAAACTCATAAGGCACAGATTTGACAATATTGATAGCTTTAATAGTGATTCGGCTTTTTAAATTTCATGATATCTCTGTTTCTGGGAATCTATTGGATGATTGGAGAGCAAAATTTTGAACTAAACAATGAAAACTTGCCTTTTTTCACAGAGTTTTCAGAGTAGTAAGGATGTAGATAATCAAATAATCATATTGAAACCACATCACATACACTATATTATAACTAGATTATTTGCTATATACCATATACCAATAAACCTTTATCTCTAGAACATATGTATGAACAGTGGAGGGAAACATTTTCTCTATGCTATAAAACATTTGATAACTATTGGGTCATCTGAAAAATCATGATGCATATTTTGCATAGAAAAGAAGAAAAACATGCCTGACGACCCAATATATTCTACAATGGCAAACTAACAGAAGTGTGTATAGATGAAAGAAAAAAAGTGCACAATTCACTCAAAGATATGAGAGTGTATGAAGAATAACTCAGGACCGTATGCATGTCTGTTACCATCCTGGCTGATCATTTTAGGTCACAGTGACAGAGAGATATCTGAACATGGTACATACCTACTGTGTGCACACATTTATTCAGTGAGTAGCTTTCTGCCACCAATTATGTTATAAGTAATGTGTCAGATATTTACCACACAATTGTAGATAGGATGGGAGGTTTTTGCTCTCTAAATATGTCTCAGCAGAGAAAGTGAAAATCTGGATGGAGAAAGACTCATTACTTGTGGCCCATTTTTAAGTTTTATTTTTAAGTCCTTTCCAGACGGCTGTCTCATCTGCATGACCTGAGGTCTAGAAGTCAGTCACTTGAGTACTAGATGTACTTTCTCTCTTTTTAATTTCTCCCACAGAATTTTGAATGAACCTCTACTAGTTTAGTAGATGTTCTATAATATATCTCCCACAGTGGCAGTTTTCAAATATTCATAAATGCCCTATGCTATATCAGGAGCTAAAATAAAAATTAAGGACAAAAATAAATTAGGCATATCCCTTTACTCATGAGGCTCTGAATATTGTGGAAGAAATATACACCTAAGTGAATAATTACCATACTAAGTGGGATTATAGATTTATGTATTAGGTAAAGAGGAGGGACAAAGGGAATGAGCATATATATTTTCCTCATGGGAGAGCTAGACTAGAGAAAGAGGTTTAGAAGAACTTAGCGGAGGAACTACGAGAAATTAGATACTAGAATTATCAGAGAAAGAAGAGATTTCTATGCAGAGGTAGTCAAGAAAGGGGACATGGCCCTGATCCAGGGGTACTAGGGTATGAGTGAGTACAGGCCACATTTAAAGCAGCCTTATGTTAGTTCCTTGAGTCTCATTAGCGAACATTCCAGTGCTCAGACCCTCTAATTAGATTGGATTGGGTTCCCAGTTAAGAGATCTAGATTTTAAAAAACATATCTTCTCCACCAAAGCCATTAGTCTTCAAAAGCCAGAACAGTGCCAAGACTTAGCTCAGAGAATTTTTCTGGCCCTGTGGGCCCTAATTAAAGAAAGATCTGAGTAAAGAGAGGAGCTTTTCTATCTTTTTGAACAAAGAGATATGGGTATCCCAGAGAGATTTATAATGCTGGTTAACTCTGTGGATCCAGTGGGCCTTCTGAGGATTTTCTGTAACTCTGCCTTATTGCTGCTGCAATAGAAATATTCAGGTGGGGTAGTTTAGATTAAGGGGAAAAACTCTTCAGAAAAGATTGTCTCTGGCTCAGTGGGGCTTCAGTGGGATCTCACATGAAGAGGACTGACCAATGGAAGATGTTTCATTGGTAAAGCTAGTGTTTATGTGATTGGAAGGTACAGTAATTGGAGGTCAGTGTTCCATCTTAGAAGCTGTGATAAAACTATCAATCAACCTATGATTTCTTTTCTATAAGTAGCTTTTAGTAGAGACTGGAATATCTAAGATTGGAATTAAAAATGTGTGGCTTTCAGAGTTTCCATTTTCACATGTTATAAAGTCAAAAAGTGGGCCGGTAGTGGCATGGCGGTTGAGGCATTGGACTCTCACACGGCTGATCATGGTCAAGTCCCTGGATGTGGCAGCTTGCTTTCTCACTTTCTCTCTCTGCCTCCCCCTTCCATCTCTCTCTGGTGAGTGAACATGCCCTGTAGCAAATAATAATAATAATGATAATAATACATAAAATAAAATTTAAAAATGATCAAGTCAAACAGTGAGCTCCATTTATATCTGTGGCTTTTGGAATTTCACTTTTTTGTGTGTGTGTGGTCAGGATAAATCCAGTATCTTCTTATGAATTCTCAACGTGAAGAACGTTTTATTATTCTTTTACAAAAGTAGTTACAAGTTATATCATTTGTTCTGCAAGTAGTAGATGAAGCTAGGATAAAAAAGAAAAAACACAGGTTTTTGTAAAACTAAAAGAGTTAAGTAATGTTTTAATTGTAAGATCAGAACAAGTCATGATACTGATGTATTTTATCTTTTATAACAAAGAATATCTAGGCCAACAGGTGGCATGTAGGTTAAAGAAGCTGGATCTCACATAGGCAATTCCACGGTTTGAGTACTGAACCTGGAGGCTTGAAAATCAGGTCAGGCTCACGTTCATGTGTGCTCAAATTCCTGAGAGGAGAATGGAGAAGGGATTGCAATGTGGCCATCTTCCTTGGGGTTAGGGGTGGGAGGAATTTGGTGATTCTCTCTCCTGCGAGCACATGCACCCTATAGCAAAACAAAACAAAACAAAACAGAAACCAAATAAACAAACAAATAAAAGCCTAGTTTTGTACACTCACAGTTCTAGAAATGATGGTAGCTTAGTAGCTACAAATATCTGTAATGCCTCTAGTTTGGTTTCTAAATATCATTTCGGAATAAAAGGAGCCAGAAATTCTGGGGGAAAAAAACTCCAATTTCCAAGGTACAGGATGATTCCAGTTCTGAGGCAGGGAAAATACAAGATAAACCTGGAATATTTATGTTAGGTTGGAAAGCAAGTAAACTGTCTATAAAGATATAGAGTATTATATTAAAAGGATTCAAAAGCCCACATGCTTCCGCTGGCAAAAATAAGGCAATCTGAGCATCAATACAATAATAATTATAATGAATTAAAGCATGACAAATATGTTTAAATCTTTGATTTCTGAATATTATTTAAAATCAGCTTATTGTTATCTTTGGAGGGTCCTAGGAATTCTACTCATTGTTTCAAATATTGATAAAGAATCAAACATTTATCTTGTTGGCTCTATACAAATTAAAATTTAAGATAATTAAAGAGGAAAGAAATTTCTCTTATATCAGTCTTCTACCTAATAGTATAGGAATAAATGATAAAACATCATCATTTTAAATTAATGAATTTAGAAAATGTTAATTGCTGTAACATCATGTAGAAAGAGAAATAGTTAGACACCATGTGGCTTCTGGTGGAAGTATGTCTTACAACTCACGGAGGAGACCTACCTGAAATACAGAACCAAGTTTCTAGATGTAAATTCTGTTTCATGAGGTATAGGAGACAGTAACATGAGATGATGCAATCAGAAAAATCCAGACTGTCAGAAACAGAACAATGTTTTTAGAGTGTGTGTGTTTTTAAATTATTTTTAACAAATAAATGGCAAGGGAAAAGGGAGAGGGAGAAGGGGAGGCGAGAGAGAGAGAAAGAGAGATTGAGATTGATTTCTAGATTTAAAAAGATATAGATATGTAATCCATGTGTAGTCTTATTTTGAATATTGATTTGACTAAACCTTTTCTTAGCATAAACTTATTTATCCATTTATTTAAATTGACAGATAAATTGTATATATTTACTATATACAGTATGATATTTTGAAATACATATACATTGTAGAATGACTAAATGTAGCTAACATGTATTCTCATATAGTTACAATTTTTTGATGAGAACACTTTTATATTAATTCTCTTACTTTTTTCTTTTTAAGAGAGATTTTTCTAATATGGCATGTGTGCTGGCCAGAAAGACAGAGAAATCAAGACAGACAGTGAGAAATTACGCACACCCCCCCCCCCCCCCCCGGGGGTATGGCCACATCACAAACCCTTCTCCTCCATTCTCCTCTCAAGATTCTAAGCCACCAGGTCCAGGACTCAAAACTGCAGTCGAGTACGTGTTAAATACAGTGATGTAACCATTATGCCATCTGCTGGTTCTATTCTCTTTAACATTTTTCAAGGAGATATTATAATATCGACCATAGTGAACATGTTGTGTAATAGGTCTCTTGAACTTATTCTTCCTAATTGAAAATTTGCATCCTTTGACCAGTATTATTCTTCTCCCACATCCACTTTAGCCCCTGGTAAACCCCATTATACTTTCTAGTCTATGTTTTAAACAATTTGTACAAACTTTAAAAAAATTCGACTGTCAAAAAAAATTTAATCTTGCTTAGTTATTTGATTATTGTAAATAATCTTTGTTGATATCAGAGTTATGATAAAGTGTTCTTTTATTTATAGCCAAAAAAATTTTTTCTTTTTTTTTTTTTTGGAGAGGTTTTTACTATAGAGCGCGTGTGCTCACCAGCAAGACAGAGAGAGAGAAAGCGAGAAATCACCCCCCAGGGGGGATGGCCACGCCACAATCCCTTCTCCTCCATTCTCCTCTTGGGATCTTGGGCACGCACGCACATGCACCCGGCGTGAGTTTTAAGCCACCGGGTCTGGGACTTGAACCACGGTCGACTACATGGGAGTCCAGAGACATAGCCATTACGCTAACTGCTGGCCCCCAGCCAAAAAAATTTCAAATGAGGTATATTGATGACTGATCTTGCTTCAGAATAATCTGAAGGAGTGGTTAAGAGTAGAGATGAAATAAAATGGATTATGAGTTGTTCATTATTGACTCTGGGGGAGGGAATATATGGAAGTGTCTGATATAATGCTCTTTTTTTTTTTTTTTTAGAGGTTTTTGCTTTAGGATATGTGCTCTCACTGAAGACAGAGAGAGACAGACAAACAGACAGAGACAGTGAAAGACAAAGTGAGAAATCACCCCCCAGGAGGGATGGCCATGCCGGAATCCCTTCTTCACTTTTCTCTTCTGGGGATCTTGGGCATGGAAGCACATGTACCTGACATGATTTTCAAGCCACCGTGTTCAGGACTCGAACCAGGGTCAGCCATTTGGCAGTCTAACAACATTACTGCTATGCCATCTGCTGGCCCTGATATAATGCTCTTTTAAAAAAAGACTTGAAATTTTTTCTGAACAGAAAAGAGAGTAAATGCAGTCATTTTTCTGACTCCATAGTCAGTATTCTTATGTTATTCTCTATTTTCTATAATATTTAATATGCAAATTGTTAAAGGTTATCAGAAAAATAGAAATTACAAGAGTTTATGGTAGAAAACTTTCCTTGTTCCCCACCTCCCCTTTACCATAGTTTATACTTGATCAGATTGCACTTGATGAAGGTCTTAATTCATCTCTACTGAATTAAGTCCTGACTACGTATGCAAAATATACAGCTTTAGATCATTACTTGATATATTGAACTTATGTGGAGGAAGAACTTTGAAATAAAAACGGGCAGCCTTTAATTCTATTTCTAGTTTAATTACCTTTGAGCTAAGAAGTTTTAGGCTGGACACTTAACATCTCTGAATTTGAGTTTTAACAGTGATTGCCTTATATGGCTTTTTTTGTTTTTAAGAGAAATTTTTGCTATAGGGCACGTACACTAGCCAGATAGAGCCAGACAAAGAGATAGAAAGTGAGAAATCACACTCTCCACACACATACACCTCCAGAGAGGATAGCTGCATCACAATTCCATCTCTTCCATTCTCCTCTCAAGATTTTTGACACACATGCACATGCACCCGGCATGAGTTTTAAGCCTCTGGGTCTAGGACTCGAACTGTGGTTGACTACATGGGAGTCCCAGTGATGTAACCATTATGCTGTCTGATGGTCCCACCTTACAGAGCTTTTGAGAGGCTGTAGTGAGAAATCACACATCTTGGTACAGTACTACTCAGCCTTAGCTGGGGTTCAAGTGGCTTGGTCCACCTATATGTTCACCACTCCACCCACCATCCTATGCAAGCAGTACACCTTGGTGGCATACATGCAGTGGTAATTCTGGAGGCTAACCTAATTCAAGATCTGTAAATGCATGGCAACCTCTACGCTAGGTTTCAAAGTCTATCTTAGACAGTCTAGGGACCTGGGTAGAGGTTTATCAGAGGGGTGGAGCCACCACAGAGAGCTTCACTAGAGCAAAGTCAAGCAGAAATTTAGGTTCAGAGCTGCCACAGAAGGCCCCCACCAGGGCAATGTCTAGTGGAGCCACAGGATTGGAACTGATCTTGAGATACCAGATTAGTCCAGCCACCAGCATTCAATACTAGCCTAAGTGAACTACAGGCACAAAACTCCAACCCGTGAGAACAGCTATATGGACTGAGTCCAGCAAAGCCATGAGATAGGAATCCTTGACACTTTGGGGGACCAATCCTCCAGCATGACCAGGTTGTGACACATGAAGTGAAAGATTATTCTCAAGCTTTAACAGTTTATGTCTACCCTCTTGGGTTTTGAAGTTACTTGGATCCTGCTACTCCTTTCTTCTTAAGTAATAAAGCTCTCTGTCTTATGCTTGTCCCACCATTATACTATGAAAGCACAAAATTTGTTTTGAGTTCTCAGGTTCAAAGCTGGACATTGAACTTTTGGATTGTTGAAAGGAGTAAAGACTTTTGGGACCATTGGGATGATTTTGTATGTGAGAAGAACATGAGGTTTGGGAGCTATTTAATATGCAAATTGTTAAAGGTTAAAAATTTTAAAAAAATGATAATGAGAAATAAAATTAGATAAATAGTTCTTTACTATTAATTTTTAAGGAATTATTTTTATTTAACTTTATTTAATTTGACCAGAGAGGGACAGAATGAGAGAGAGAGAGACTGAGAGTGGGAGAGAGAAGGAAAGTGAGAAAACAAATCACCAGGTCCAGGACAATAATATAAGAACAATAATATCTCAGGTTGTGGTAATAAAGGTTAAGAAGAGTAAGATTTATAAATGTCTTAGAATATCTCTGGCACTTAGAGGACAATTGCAATTATTATTATATTATTTTTATTATAATGTATTAAATCATTTTCCTTATAGTATTCCTACTGCCTAGCATAAAACTTAGGACATTAGGAAATTATTATAGTAAACAGTTAATGAATAAATAAAATTAGCTCAGAAGAAGGTCCTTTTGGTGCTAAAATAACAGCAATAAACAAACAAATAAATCTTAGCCAACTTCTCAGTCTGTCTACACATATTTCAGAAGATGTATCAATTTGGTATCTCAAAAAAAAAAAAAAAAAAACAACTCCCCAGAAATATCTGTATTTAAAAGACTGTTCTTGAAAATTATATATTCTCAAAAAAAAACTATTAAGTTTCTGAATTTCTATTTCTTTGAGAGATCTTTTGCTGTAGGGCATGTGTGCTTGCTGGAGAGACAGAGACAGAGAAACAGAAAATAAGAAATCATCCTCCAGTGGAGATGACTGTGCCACAATCTCTTCTCCATTCTCTTTCAGGATCTTGGGCACACAATGCACAAGCACCCGGAGTGAGTTTTAAGTTGCCAGGTCTGGGACTCGAACCTCTGTCAACTACTATGTAGGCATCCAGCTATGTAACCATTATGCCTTTTGCTGGTCCCTCTGAATGATTTTTGCTGAAATACATTGTCTTACTACATACCATTGATTTATATTTAAAAATAACAACAACAGAACTTTGTTCTTTTGTTTTGTTTTGTTTTGTTTTACATTGGTATTTTTATCTGCTGTATTCCATACACATTTGATAGTTCTAAAGTTGGATTCCAATTATTTAGAAAGCACATACATTAGGTTACGATGAACTCTATCTTGGCAGTCAACGAAGTGTTATTTGTTTGTTTGTTTGTTGCTTTTTTTATACTCATTGAGTGAAGCACTTCACAATCCACAGCCAGACTCTATCCTTTTATTACACAACTAGTTCCTGCTTTTTAGCTGCTTGGCAGTTCCAAACAGTTGAGCAGTTGCCATCTAGTGGGGAAACTGTGTAATGGCATAAAGGATGCTGAACACAAAACTTGATCATTAATAAGAGAATAGCAATGTTGTGTACCTGGAAAAAGAAATTTACTAATTTCACTCATAAGTTTTGCAATAGTGATACAATCTGATACTAAATTAATATGTTGTATATGTAGAGAAATATCTCAAAATTTAAAATATTTTGCAATAAAATGAATAAGATGACATTACATACTTATTGGAATGAATCAAAAATAACAACAACAAATAAATGTATCAAATGATGAGGATGTGAAGCAATCAGAATTTACACTCACTGATGATAAAAATGCAAAATATTATAGCCATTCTAGATAAGTTGGCAGTTTCTTATAAAGTTAAGCATAGACTTACTATAAACCCAGAAATCCCACTTCTTGGCATTTATCCAAAAGAAATAGAAAATATATCTTCACATAGCATCTGTACACAAATATTTATATTTTTATCCATAATCATCAATAGCTGGAAACAAGTCAAATGTTCATAAGCTTATTAATGGATAAATAAATTGTGGTTTATCCAAATAAAAGAATACTTCTTTCAATATAAAGAAATGAGCTGTTGATACAATATAGACAATAAAGGTGACTCAGGCAACTGAAAATCAGACTTAAAAGACTACATACATATTGTGTGATTTCATTAACGAGGCAGGTGAAAATGGGATAACTTTAGGGACTGAGATCCATGGATGAGGGGAGCTTGCGAGATCGGGAGAGGGGATGTACTGTGAACAGTTATGAGAGAACTTTTGGAATGGGTAAAATGCTCTTTCTCTTGATTGGCTGTGGTGGTTATTTACATGGACGGAAAAGTGTTTCAGGAGTCATAGAACTGTATGCTCAAAAAGCTGTACCTCAAGAAACAAAAGGGGAATGAGGGATAAAATACTTATAAATAATAGATTAAGTGGCTGATCAGTTTTTATCACCAATTAATGAAAAACTTAAGAAGGGTTATGTTATCAGATGCAACAGTATCATGAACCCAGTATTGAGAGATTCAGACAAATAGGAGAGAAATAAAGAAACTGACTCATCCTATTTCTAATAATTTTATATCTAAAATTCCATTTCTTTATAATCTACCCTATGGTTTATAAACTATGTCTAAATTTTATATGGCCCTTTTACTTCCTCTATACCCATGAGTCTGTCAGGCACTGCTTTGGATGGTGAGCATACAGCAATAGAAGAAGTCTTTAATTATATATATTTTTTGTTTTACTCATCATTTCTACTATTACGTAGTACACAGCCTTGTTGGGAAGGTCAAGTATAGTTATAACTATTTCAATTATCAAATAGGCAAGGCTATTTAAATGATCAAATAAGTAAAACTATTTTAAAACATCTCGGTAATTCTGAAGTGACATTATGTAAGTAACCAATGATACAGATTTATGAAAAAATAAAATTTACAACTGCTTTGACATTTATTAAATGCTGTAGCACTAAACTGGTTCATCACAGAGGTGACAGTGTTTTTAAAATACCTCAGAAATTAGTACAAACACAGCAAAGACACAAGTGATAAAGTGATGGCCCAGACTAAAAGTCACTATAAGCAGTGATGACATCTTGGAGTAGAATGAGGATGGTCTATATGTGTGCTTTTTCCTTGTGCATAACTTTGTACATCTACATTCTCATATCACAGATGAAGTAAAGGAGAATTGAAAAGATGGATTAATTTGCCCAGGCTAACATTGCTGAGAAGTGACAGGACTTGAGACTCAAACCCTCTTTCTCATTGTGCTCATTCCATCACTTTGGCATCCTTTTCTTGATGCAAGCACAGGTCTGGCTTGTACTTGATTGCTTCTGTGCAATCTAATACATGTAGTAGATTCCCTGCCATAGACAAACCAGGCCCTAGGAGAACATCACAGGGAGAGGAACTCATAGATATGAATAGCTACCCTGTGTCAATTGGGGAGAGGATTTCTTCAGGTTTTGAAGTCCTATCATATAGAAATGTAAGCCATCTAACCTAGGGACCAAGGTACAGCTATTGGGTTAACATTATTCTTTGCTTCTCAAAATATCTGTTTTCATGTCTGCCTTCTCCATAAGTGATCTCTAGTGAGTATTTTATTCACCTCACTGTTTTGTTTTATTCGCCTACAGTGTTTCCCAGTGGAATCAATCAACCTAACACATAGCTTAGTAATAAAAAATAAAGTTAGGCAGAGGGGCCAGCAGATGACGTAGCAGTTACATCACTGGACTCCCAAATGGCCAACCATTGTTTGAGTCCTGGACCTGGTGGCTTGAAGCTCACACCAGGCACGCGCACGCGCGCGTGTGTGTGTGTGTGTGTGTATGCCCCAAATCCTGGGAGGAGAATGGAAGAAAATGGAAAAGGGACAGAGGTGTGGACATCTACCCCGGGGAGAGATTTCTTATTTTCTCTCTTACTATCTTTATCTCTGTCTTTCTTCAGCGAACACACGTGCCCTATGGTAAAAACTCCAAAAAAAGCCCCAAAAAAAGTCAGGAAGCAGATTCTGGGTTAGGTAAGAATCTCATCAATCTGTATTTCAGTTTTAAAATGGAAAGTAAGAACTTTATCATCTCTACTGAGGGCCTTTAAGAGTCCCCATTTTTGAAATGACATTTTGAAGTATTTACCATATGACAAGTACCTTATTTCATTTAAAACCACACAGAAATCCTATATACTTTGTGTAACTACAGTCTACAGATGAAGGAATTAGAGGTTCAAATATGTTAGATAACATGTTCCAAGCCATAGGGCTAACAAGTCATAGAATCACTGTTGGACCTAGGTCCATCTGATTCCCAAGCCTTTTCTATTTAAATTTTTAGAAGTGAATCATTTGCCTTTTCTATATAAAGTTTTAGAAGTGAATGATCTTATTTTCCCTTAAATAATATATTTTTTTGACTGGTATAATAATTTCAGTATTTCATCTAAGGTACCTTGAACTTGTTATATGCAAAAAGGGTTAACTTAAATGAGCATCTCCTATAGCTTTGTGCTATAGGAATGATAATATCATATTTAAAACTCATGCAAGCTCTTGAGAAGTATGTACTATCATCCCTATTTTAAATATAAGGAAACCGAGATTGAAAATAGCTTAATGACTTTTTTCAGGTTACTTTAACCACCAGGCAGTGCTAGAACTGAGGTTGAAACCAGTCTATGGATTTCCAAAGTCCATATATTATGACTTGAATGTGTTCCTCAAAAATCCATGTGTTAATATTTGGTTGTGATGGGATTAATCCAAGGTGGGATTAATTATTGTCAAGGTGGAACCTTCAGAAGTAGATTAGGATTAGAATCAGCAGGGCCTATTGTAGACTTATAAGGAGAAGGTAGAAGACAGACACATGGACATAGACATGTTTTTGCCCTCTGCCTTGTGACCTACCAGCAAGAAGATTCTTACCAAATATAGCCCCTGGCTTTGTACCTCTAGGAATAAACCTCAAAAATTTACCCAAACTTAGGTATTTTTTGTTATGAGTAACAGAACAGACTAGAATACAATGATTTACACAGTGGACTGCACATGGCCTTTGAAATTGAACTTACCTAGTTTTGAGTATCATTTGTCCCTAAAAGCAAACTCCCATTACCTTTCATTTCTATTTTGCTTATCATTATATATGAAGATAACTTGTTTCCCAGACTAGACTGTAAGCATCTTGAAAGCATAAACTATTCCCATTTAACTTTATATACTTCTCTTTTCTTTTCTCTACTAATTACCCTAAACAATGAACAGAATGCTACTTTATGGGGATTCAATAAAATGATTGAGTCCCAGCCACAGTGCATAGGGGTGTGCTGTGCATTGTTGGAAGCCATATTAGAAGGCTTCAGGTTCATAGACTGGGTCTACCTAAATATGCTTGTAACACCCATAGGTATGCCTATGATAGCCTGGCCGCCTGCAGGACTCAGGAGAGGATTGCTGCATGAAGACCCTATTAAGAATGCTTGACCCCTCTTACTCTCTTTCTTTATATATACATACACATACACACATATGTGTATATACATTGTAGTATCCCAGGCAGCACCTATTCTGATTGATTAATGCCTATGCCAGACCAATTGCTAACTGTTTTTCTAAATTAATTGTTGTTATTATTTTTTAGATAAGGCCTTGCTATGTCCTCATACTTTTGTCTCAGCCTCCTGAATAGCTGAGATTATAGATGCGTGCCACTGTACCTGACTTTATAGAGTGGAACAGGAATGAAATATGGGACCTCCTAAATGGCCTCAGCCTGTCAAGTAATAGAGTCAACTAGTACATGCCACCATGACTGGCCCAGTCACTAACTAATTTGAATATCACTCCTGACTGAGCTCTTGACATAGGATGATGAACAAAAAAAAAGGAGATATGGTCACTGTACTCATGATAATTTCAAATAAATGTGAAGTTTCTACTGTAATAGGAAGAAAGGTATGCAGTGCTCTGATTGTGAATAGCAGGGTCGCCAAACTAATCTAGATAGAAAAGCACCTATGATGAAAACAAGGAAAAGAAACATTCAATCAGTTCCTCTATCATACAGATTCACTTTGCACCTGTGAAGACTAACATGACACTATTGTTTTATGAGATCAGAAGTCTCCTATAAATAGCATTATTCAACTGTTCATTTCCGCAGTGTTCTTGCACACTATGATGGATATGTCATTAATAAATAGGGTGCTGCTCAAAGCTTCTACCCAAGGAGTATTGCACTTTATTAAATGTCTGTTAATGTGAGCTGAAGGCATTGTGGGAATACTTGTTAATGTCCTTTTAAAGAGTGTTCAAATTATCTTATGAATGAATGCTGTCATCTGGGTCTAAAAGCTTAGGAAAAAAAGTCATCAAGAAAAGGTGATGTCTGATGTAATAAAAGGAACTTATTTCACTAGCAAAGGAGGGTAAAAAAGGATAGAATTTTCCATAGAAGTTCTCTTGACTGCCATAAGAAAACAACTTTAGGGACCAGCAGAATGCATAATGGTTATGTCACTGGACTCTCACGTAGTCGACTGTGGTTCAAGGCTTGGACTTCACAACTTAAAACTCATGCTGGGCATATATACTTACATGCCTAAGATCCCAAGAGAAGAGTGGAGGAGAAGGAATTGCAGCATGGCCATCCCCTCAGGGGGTGATTTCTTGCTTTCTGTCTCTCTGTCTCTCTTTGTCTCTCTGGAGAGCACACACACCCTATAGCAAAAATCTCTCTTAAAAATAAAAAAGAAGATGACTTTCCTATACCAATATGGAGTAACCTAAGAGACTAAACACTTTATTTCTATGAGTTACTTTTATGCCTCTTAACTTTGGTCATTTTTCAGTAGAAAGATAAAAAGTGAATTACTTAAACAGTGTGAAAACTAGCTGAGTATGACAAAGTAATTTTTATACCTTACTGAGATAAAAGCAAGGCGGTTGTATACATCTTCTGCCTCGAGTTTTGTGATATAGTCCTTGAAGATCTTAAAACTACTCAAGGGAAGATCTTGAAACATTTTTACTTTTCAGTGTTTTGTCCAATTCCTATGTGACAGGAATGGAGCCAGGCTTTAGCAAAGGCAATGATTTAGATGAGGGCAGACCATGTACTTATAAAGCGGTCCGAGAGGCTGGGTAGGTATTCCTATTACTTGAGAGATCTTGTTTAACCTACTACAAATGTAGAACATCCCTTAGGTTAGTAGTTTGCCCCTGTGTTTAGCCTGCTAAGCCAAGAAGAGATGTGAATTTGCAGAAAGCAGTCTAATGTACCTTTAAGAACTGAATCTATTCAATTCAATTTGATGAGCATTTACTAACACATTTGAGTGCAAAGTATAGTCTGTTCTGGGTATTCTGAAAGATCCAAAGACTTGGTGGTCAAGTTTGTTGCCAATGAGATGTTTACATTTCTAGAGCTATGGTTTAGTACATTTTGTTGTTGTTAACAACTAAATGCACAGGCTGAGCAATTTATATATATATATATATATATATATATATATATATATATATATATATATATAAAATAATGTTTATTCAGCTCATGGTTTTGAAAATCTGAGATCAAGGGGCCACATCTGGTGAAGGTCTTCTTGTTGATGAGGACTCTGCAGAGTCCCAAGGTGGTGTAGGACATCACACAGTGAGAGCAGAAGAGTTGAATTTTGTCTGTATTTGTGTATGTCTCTGCTTTGGTATGCTCCCTGTAAACCAACTAGTGTTTACTTACTCAATCAGGGGGCCCTACTTGGATGATATTATCTAATCCTAATCATCTCTCAAAAGCTACGCCTCTTAATCCTATAGTCAGATTAAATTTTTACTCTTTTTAAAAATATTTATTTCATGAGAAAGAGACAAAAATACAGGTACTGCTAAAAGGGTCTTCACACTGTGATACCCCCACTAACCGCCCTCACCCACACACACACACACACACACATACACTCCGGTCTCAGTTGGCCTACATCATGAATACATGTATACTCAGCATACCCAGGGAAGTCCCAGTATTGAAACACAAGACTTTTTCCATGTGAGTCGAGCTATGTCACTACTGGGTCACCACCTGGATCTTGGTTTTCACTCTGTTAATACTGTCACAACCAAATTTCAACATGTAAATTTTTTCAAAACATATACAAACTATATCAAGCTATTTAGTTAGAATCCAGAATTAGAATTTAATTAGAGTTTGAATTATACTGTTGAATATATATATATAATATATACATATATATTACTATGTAATATATATTATATACAATATTTTATATATATTTTGTGTGTGTATATATGTATAAGTACATATATACATTTTATGAAAAGTACAAAGTGCTGTGGAAGCTTAGGAAAGAAGATACTGCTTACTGACTTTGGACATGCCAACATAACCATCTTTTCACTCCTTTTCTTAAAACTCTTTTGTTTTCCCCAGAACCTATTAGATCAAATATACATTGCTTAGTGTTGCACATACAATCCTCTATGAACTGAACTGCTTACATTTTCATTGTAGCAATGTTTAAAAAATAATTTTGAATAAATTAATGAACACTCATACCATTCTATTTCATGCCTTTATATATGCTGTTTTTTTCTGTGTGGAACATCTTTAATGTCTGTGAACTCATTTCTCAAGAGTTACCTGTTATGATGATGATGATGATGATGATGATGATGTGTGTGTGTGTGTGTGTGTGTGTGTGTGTGTGTTTTAGACAGTCTCTCTCCATATCATGGTCCTCCTGCCTGAGACTCTCAAGTACCATGGACTACAGGTGCATGCCATCACCCTTGACTTTCCAGGGTGAGTAAGGAATGCCATGTGGCCTCAGTCTGCAGAGCAATGGCATCCAACAAGCACTATTATGGTTGGGAAAGCTCTAATTTCTAAGTTCAGTTCCCTCATCTTGAAAATGGGAATACTAGTATTTACCTGATTTGGTTGTTGTGAAGATTAAATTTGTAATAAAGTACTTTCAACACTGCCTGGTGCAAAATGAGCACTATCTAAGTGTTGACTATTATTGTTAGATGTCCCAAAGTGTTGACTAGAAAAACTGCAAAACTGTATGGAGGACAAAGAGTCACTGAAGTCTTTGTATAAATGGAGACATTTGAAATGGAAGAATAAGTAGGTTTTTGGCAAGTAGAGTTGGAAGTAAACTATGGAGTGAAAGTCATCACAGAAGAAAGTTAGAGTCAGGTAGGGTGTAGCACTGAGACATTTAATTACTGCCCTCACAGCTCATCTCCCCACAACACACAGTAAACAGAAAGCCAAATGCTAAAACATGTTTTGGAAAGCATTTCTCCTGCAAGTTTAATTCCCTTCTTTTCTGTCTCTCAGTATCTCCTGTGGGAACCAATAAAATGGCGAGATAAAAAGAAATTGTGGCTTTGTAATGTTGACTGAAAAGGGCATAAACTGCAAACTGTTCAGGTAGACTCTCGACTAATTATAAGCAGGAAACTTTTATTAATAAATACATCTAAGTCAGTCTCCATGGTAAAATACTATGAAATAAAATTAAAATCTTCCCTGGGTTTGTTGTTAATGGAATCCTTTCCCTACCAAAACCCATGATCTTTAAATTCTGTTAGAGATGTTGAAGGAGGTAAATTACACAGGCATACCTTACAAAATATATGTGAAGCAAATTCTGTAGATTAGATAATAGCATTACAATCACTTCCACTGTAAAATTGACAACATTTAAAAGAATCATTCTAGAGGTGCCTCCATAGCCTCGTGGTTAAGGTGGATCCCATATGACTGATGGTGTGGTTCAAGTCCTGGACCTAGTTGCTTGAGAATCATACCAGACATGTGCATGTCTGCCCAAAATCCTGAAAGGAAGGAGAGGTGGAGGAAGAGGGACTATAGCATTACCATGCCCCATTGGTAGGAGGGAATGCTTTTTGTTTTCCTGCTCTGGCAAGTGCATGTGCCCTTTAGCATCAATAATAATAATAATCCTATAAAAAGCTCAGTTTGGGCCAGCACGTGATATAGTAGATAAGGTATTGTACTCCCACATGGCCCATCGCTGTTCAAGTTCTGGACTTGGTGGCTTGAAAAATCATAGGCTCCTGTGTGTGTATGTCCAAAATCCTGAAAGGCGAATAGAGAAGGGATTGCGGCATGGCCATCCCCCCAGGGAGTGATTTCTCACTGTCTCTCTGTCTTTCTCTTTCAAGTATATGTGCCCTATGGCAAAAGCAAAAATAAACGAACAAAAATATAAAGTTCAGTGGATTGACTGCTATATTCTTGGATTAACATTCAGAGAATGTTAATGTTAACCCCTTTATTCTCTTGAGGGAGGAATAATTAAAAGGGTAAAGGGAAGAGAGATCGGGGTGCTTTGGGGGAGGGTGGAATATTTCCTGTTTCTGTGGACCCAGATAGAGAAGATGAAACAAGATCCTTGGAGGACAAAGCTGGAATTGTATTAAGTTCAAATTTGCCTGTGATTCACAGAGGGGCTAGGCACACATTTGGCTATCCCCAAATGTTCTCATGGGGATATGTGCCCAAATGAGGGTGACAGGTGAAGGAAACACCAACAATAAGAGTGAGAAGCAAATAGGTAATTGGAGATTGACTTAACTTCAGAGGTGAAATATAAGTATCAGTGAGGGCTTATAATATACTCTCAGCCTTATTAGCATTAAGAAATTAGGTTTATTCAGCAGAATAGGAAGAGCCTGGCCATTTTGTAAGTGAGGAAGTAGAACACCTCCCAGCCATGCAAAGAAAATAAATATAATACAGTGTGGTTATTAAATGTTTTAAAGTTTCAAATATCTTTTGAGGTTTCATATGACAGTTGACACTTTGGTACTGTGGGATGTGGCAGTGAATAGCCATATACAGGCCGTGTTCTGAAGTCCATAGGGGTTATATAATGGAGTGTGGATAAGACAGGAGAGGAGGGAACCAGCAGTTTGCGTAATGGCTATGTCGCTGGACTCCCACATAGTCGACCGCGGTTCGCGTCCCGGACTGGGTGGCTTAAAACTCACGCCAGGCGCGTGTGCGTGCGTGCCCAAGATCCCAAGAGGAGAATGGAGAAGGGATTGTGGCGTGACCATCCCCCCTGGGGGGTGATTTCTCGCTTTCTGTCTCTCTGTCTCTCTCTGTCTGTCTGGCGAGCGCACGCGCCCTATAGAGAAAACCTCTCCAAAAAAAAAAAAAAAAAAAAAAAGACAGGAGAGGAAAAGAAATTCTTGGTAGAGAGAATGGCATGTCTGTGAGGGCCTTGTGCAAGAGGGAATTTGTTAGAAAATGTTTTCCTCAAATTCAGGTCATTAAGTTCAGCATTTCTTTAAGAAACATTCCATGCATCCTGGGTCTTGATTAGAATTCTTCCTCCCTGCTTCCCTAGGGCTTTGTACTTCTCCAGTCTCAGCTCTTAGTTCACTCTGTTCTAGGTGTTTACTGGCTGTCACTTTCTCTGCTGGAGATGCTCTCTGGGAAGGAATAATCTTGATCTATGTTTTTATCTCATGTGCCCAGCTCATTGACTGGCACATAGGCATTCAGTAAATATTTAAAATTTATAGACGAATTAATAAATGGACACAGAGTCTTGAATATAAAATTTCTTTTGGCATTTAGTACCATGTGGTAAAAAGCTAGTAGAAGCAGCATTTCTAGACATAGTGTGTTAGAGTTGACCTTAAAGTCAATGACTGATGTCTTTTAGTAAGACTATGTGAAGTCATGTGAAGGCCGTGTGATAGCAGAGGTAAAGATCGAAGTGATGGAGGTACAAGCCAAGGAATGTAAGGATTGCCAGCAACCAGTGGAAGCTATAGGGGAAATCTAAGATATATTTTCCCTCAAAGCTTCAAAAGGAACCAACCCTGTTGATATTATGTTAGACTTTCTCTCTAAAACTGTGAAAGAATTTGTTATTTAAAGTTACCCAGTTTGTGGTAATTTATTATAGCACCTGGTAGGAAACTAATACAGCTTTCCTTCCAAGACCTGCTCATTACACTAATTCTTAATATTTCCTGAAGGTGCGTGGTATTTTCAGGCTTCTGTTGTGTCCGTCCTTGCCCCTTGCCCCCTCTGTGCTTAGTCAGCCCCTCATTCTTCTCCTTGTATAGCATTTATTACATGGTCTTCTTTTGCTTTTTTGCATGTGTTTTATGTAGTTTGTTGTTCATAGTTTATTTCCCTGCTCAACTCATGAATACCTTAACAGTTGGGACTGTTCCATTTTTATATTCCTATAATTTTGGATGTGATCAGCATATAATTGGCTCCCATTAAATATTGGTTTCCTTGAAAAAGATAAAAGCAAGTAGAAGAAAGAAAAAATATTATTGCATCTCTATGCTTATTTTCAGTCAAGTTTTGTAACAAGGCAAGAAACTATATTGATTTTTATACATAGTTTCTTTGCCCTAGTTTCCCTTTCACCGCCATCCTCACCTTTTAACTACATTGCCTTTAAAAACTACTTTAAGTCCTGCCAGGAAAAACATATTAGAAGAGGATCTTAATACATTCAGTTAGCAATAATTACACAGATCCCAAACATTGTATTTAATGCATTTAATAAATGTTTATTGAACACCTACTATCTAAGACCTCATGCAGTATATGATGGCGATAAATAATAATAAGGTTTAAAACCTTGAAAAGCACATAGTAAACTATGAGGCATTATTTGGGCTCTGGGAAGGTATAATAAGATGTTTAAATGAGATCTCAATGTATTTCAGTTTGGTTTCCTACCTAAATATGAAGGTTGTACAATGATGGCGGTCCCATCTTAGTTTCAAATATGGTGTTTCTGTAAGTGAAAATGAATGATAAAATAATAAGGTTTGATTCAGAATAATAGAACCCAACTGTAGGACAAACAAAAAGACATTTCTTATAGGATCAGCAGACAGTGCGGTGGTTAAAGCACTGAACTCCCTCATGGCTGACCGTGGTTTGAATCTTGGGCTTAGTGGCTTGAAACTCATGCAGGACACATGTGCATGCAAGCTTGGAATCTTGAGAGGAGGATGGAGGAGAAGAGATTTGGGCATGGCCTTCACTCAGGAGTGTGATTTGTCACTTTTCCCCCTCTGTCTCTCTCTGACAAGCGCATGTGCCCTGTGGCAAAAACCTGAAAGAAAAAAAAAAAAAAGACATTTATTATATAAATTCAGAAATGAATAATAGAATTCAAGGGCAAAATTGACCCTCAAAATTGGGCTGAAACAACAACTAAGAAAACATTTTTATAACTTGACCTAAGAGACCATCCCAGGGAAGGTGCATTGCTTCAATTCCAAAATCCCAAAACAGAGAATTTGATTGGCCAGCTTGGTTCAAGTGTGGCCTGAGTTGGATTCTCCCTGAGAATGGCTTGAGTACAAGTAGGCTAGTTGAGGGAGGTGCAAGAAACACTAGCAGGAAAACGGGCAAATATAACAGAGAAGAAAAGGCAGCCGATAAAAATATTTGATCAAGCTAGCTCTCATGTGGATAACTGAGAAATTGAAAAATTCCCAGTAGAATAGACATCTCACAGTTATCCCATTCAAGGGGCAAAGGGCCAATTATACAACAAACCCTATCAATCTTTGGTTGATGGCTGTTAATAATGGGTTGGAGAGGCCAGCAGGTGGTATGGTAGTTAAAAGTGCTGGACTCCCACATGGCCAACCATGGTTTGAGTCCCAAGCCCGGTGGCTTGCTTTCTTACTTTCTCTCTCTTTCCCTCTCACTCTGTCCCTCTTTGGTCAAATTAAAATTAATTAATTAATTAATTAATTAATAGTTAAATAAAATAATTCTTAAAAAAATGGGTTGGTAATCTTCTAGAACTTATGGCTTGTGATGTACTTAAGAAAGTACAGTAGTCTCCTTCACGTTTGGAGAAAATCCTTGGGCAAAGAGATGCTGACACTGGAGGTAATATGTTTTGAAGTAGTAAGGGCAACAGGTTATGGGTAGGGCCTTTAAGCTTCTGCTAAGATTTTTACCCCTAGCCAAATCCACTGTACCCTGGATTATGGTATCATGTAATACTAATGTGGCTACCAATGACTGGTATCTGAAGATAAGGTGGTCAGTTGTAGGGGTCACTATGCCATGGTGGTATATACTATCTAAACACTTTAACCTACAGAGACAGAAAAATATGCTCATACTAAGGTGTGTGCCTTGAAGGATGAATGAAATTTATTAAGTAATCTGAACATAGAGAATGAGCAAAGGCACAAGAACTGAGATATATAGGAATGACTCAGGCATATAGAAAGGATAGTGGAGCTGTGGTGGAAGAAGTCCCTGAAACTCGGATGAAGAGGTCTTTGGGCAGCATGCTGAGATGTTTGTATTATACTTAACACATTAAGCAATATATTGTATTCTCTTGGAGCCAATGTCAAGGTAAATTACATTAGAAAATTTTTAAAAGAATTATTATTATTTTTAATTTGCTTTAGGGCACATACACTCATCAGAAAGAGACAGACAGAGAGAGAGAGAAAGGAAAGTGAGAAAGTAAGCTTCCAGATCTGGATCTCTAAGCACAGTCGGCCATGTGGGAGTCCAGCGACTTACCTACATGCCACCTGCTGGCCACAGTAAATTACACTCCTGCAGCCCCCAGAGGTTTTTGCCCTAGCGTATGTGCACTCACCAGAAAGAGAGACAGACACAGAGGGAAAGTGAAAAATTACCCACAAGGGGGAATTACTACGCAGTCCCTTCTCCTCCATTCTCCTCCCAGGATCTTGGGCAGGCATATATATGTGCTGGGTGTGATATTGAGGCCGCCAAGTCTGGGACTCAAATGCAGGTGGCCATGTAGAAGTCCAGTGACTTAACTGCTAGGCCATCTGCTGGTCTCATAAATTAGACTTTTAGTCCCAAAACTTTTTCTACTTTCTTCTAAGGAAGCCCATTTGTTGTTGTTGTTTTTGTTTTTGCTATAGGGCATGTGTGCTCACCAGAAAGACAGAGAGAGACTGAGAGACAGAAAGCGAGAAATCACTCCCCAAGGGGATGGCCATGCCGCAATCCCTTCTCCTCCATTCTCTTCTTGGGATCTTGGGCATGCACATACATGCACCCGGAGTAAGTTTAAGCCACCGGATCTGGGACTCGAACCATGGTTGACTACATGGGAGTCCAGCGACATAGCCATTATGCCAACTGCTGGTCTCAAAAGCCCATTTTTTATCCCATAACTCACTTTAAATTTTATGTAGACTTTCATTAGCATTTGCTTTTAGTTGAAGATATGTAATGCAAATAACACTTATTATTGAAGTGATATATACAATGTTATTAAAAGATCCAGACCATATGTAACAATTTTGTAATGTATACTTCTGTATAGAAACTTCCCACTAAGTAGTTTTTGTGGTTAATTATTAAAACATGCTGAGAATGAATGGTAGTCTTTGGTATTAAGTATACAATTCTCATTCATCTAACCAGTATCAAACAGATGTGTTGAGGGCCATCTCTGATGGTAGATGTAAGACTGCAGAGAAAACTGATTGTTCCCACAACCTACACATTCATGATCTCAATAGACCAGTTAAAGACAATTTAAGTACAGAGTAAAAAGTACAGTAAAGGAGGTGTTATAGTGCTGTGGGACGCTAATGCACTGAGGAGAGTAGCAAAAGAGGTACAGATCATCACCCTCAATTGCAAGCAAAGTTTAAACACTTGACTGAAACGCTTGCTTGCTAGGTTGTTTTTCTCTCCCCTAAGGAAAGGCAAATCCCAGACTTCTGGTAAACACATAGCATTTGGTAATGAAGCCAATTTACTAGAAGGGTTTGTGGAGACTTTTCTTCTGAGTGTGTCCTTTCCTTTGGATGACTCTCTAAAACTGCAGATAGCCTGAGAAGCCCATTATAAGAAGCAGGAGGCAGAAGATGAACCTTTTTCAAAAGTGGTTAAGGCTCTGGACTCTCACATGGCTGAACATGGTTCAAGTCCTGGACCCCGAGGTTTGAAACTCGCACCGGGTGTGTGCTCCCGAGAGGAGAATGGTGGAAAAACAGGATTGTGGTGTGGCCACCCCCCAGGGTGTGATTTCTTGCTTTTAGTCTCTCTCTCTCATATGAGAACACACATCCTATGACAAAAATCTCTAAAAACCAAAACCCCCCAATAAACTAGGATAGTGAGTTTACATGGCCACACTAGGACAGAGACGTTAAAATTACATTTTATGAGACCAGTAGCTGGCATAATGGTTACGTGGTTGGACTCCCACAACAGCGATTCAAGTCCTGAACCTGGTGGCTTGAAACTCACACTGGGTATGTTTGCATGTGTGCCCAAAATCCCAAGAGGACAATGGAGAAGATATTGCAGTGTAGCCATCCCCCTGAGGGGTGATTTCTTACTTTCTGTTTCTCTCTGTATCTCTCGTAAGTGCATATATCCTATAGCGAAAATATCTAAAAAAAAAAAAGAAGTCACCCTTTATTCAGAGGTTCATCACCTAGACAAAGCAGTCCTAGAAACAGGAAAGTACAGCTTACATGAGTATGCATGGACTTTTTGGCCACTATTAATCTAAATCCTCTGGGAAGACAGGAAATTAATGAAATGGCCAGCATTCTAAACTAAAATGTATTTTATAAAATGTCACAATAAGTATGGTAATTAATTTTAAAAGCTTAGGAAAAATAGATCCAATGGTTCTTTTATGTCAACAATCCATTATATCAAAATATGCTGTACTGTAGGAATAACTGGAACAGAAAAGTAATATATACCTGTTAATGATAGAATCCCATGGAAACTATAGTTACTATAAGGTGAGTTTGGAAAATATTCAGAAAAGATACCCTAATATCAATGTATTATCAATATATACATTTTTTCAAAGGATAGTTGTTTTCTTGATTGATCTTCTCAGAATTAAATATGATCACTTCTTTTTAGAGTTCCCAGTAGCCTTTGAAGAAGTTTTCATGTTGTAATAAGGAAAACGTCATCCATCATTTTGCCTGCCTATCTTGAAAGAAACGGTTTTATTTTTCTTATGGGCACTTTTGATCTTGTGTGAACATATGACTTTATTGCAGAAAAATAGGACGGTTCATGATTCTCAATAACTGTCTTGAAAACATTTGTTTTCAGAATCAGTTGACTGGGTTTCTGGCATCATTTGATTTAACTAGAAGGAGATAGACTATCATAAATGCTCAGGCCTCACAATGATGTATGGCTGAACAGAAAAGAGATGATACTATGATATTATTGTAATAATTAAAAACCACCAGTGGTTCTGATTGAGAACTCACAGAGGCTTACCGTTCCAAATCCTGTCTTAGGTTTCTTCAGTATTCTGCAGAGTTTTGTACTTACCGCACTGTTCTGTTTGATAATCTCTTCCTTCTTCTTTAGCCTAAAAGCTTCACAGTCTTACTCATATCTCTATCTTCTGGTTTTTGTTTGACATCTAGCAACATTAGTTACTTAATTTTAGAATTAATTCATTAATTAACTTTTGTATTTTGCAGAAAAACAGCCTTTAGGAGCTTTCCCACTTAGTAAACCTACATGACCTGTGTGTAAAGTTCTCCAGCTCCTCACGTATGAAACCTGAATATGCTCTCCTTTAGATTCATAGGATTTATGTAAATATTAATTTGAATCAGAACATGAAAAGATGTTACAAACTAAAGAGCATCATATAATATTATTGTCATTTGCAGAATGATTTAAAATGATAGAAATTTGAGTTTCTGATATGACCTAGGGGAGAAGAAGCCTATAGGGTAAGGAACAGACAGAATAGATGAGTATCAGAAAACAGTGTTCAGAAGAATAAAACAATCATAAAATGCATCATATAATAATCAGTCCAGCCAATTTTTTGAGTTCCTACTATGTGCTTTCACCTGTTATAATCTCAATTATCATGATTATTGTTTTCATGTTTATAGTCCAGTGACATAGCCATTACGCTAACTGCTGGTCCCTCTAATTCACTGCCTACATTTAAAATTACACTTCCTCAGTCTCTTTTGTTGATTTTTCCTGCTCTTACTGTTTCCAGGTATTGTTGCTGACCAAGGCTCAATCTCAGAACCTTTTATCTCTAGTGATGCTCATTCACTTCATCAACCCAGCTCCATAACTTTTAATAACTTAAATAACTTACATGTTTTTATGACTCCAGAATTCTATCTCTAGTTTCTACCTTTCCCTTGACCTCCTATGTGAACACTTAATTGTGTACATATATTTCTGTTTGGATGTCTAATAATCACTTCAATTTATCTCATAAAAACCACTTTTTCATTTATTTTACTCCCACTGTGTTCCCAGGCCAAAAACATGGAATTAATCTTTGAGTGCTTGTTTCCTTCAGGGCCTACATCCAACCTGCCAGCAAATCCTGTGGCCCTTGTATCTTATATTCAAAACATGCCCAATCCAGCCACTTTTTTTTTTTTTTTTTTTTTTTTTTTTTTTTTTTTTTTAGGTTTTTGACATAGGTCACGTGTACTTGTGGGAGAAAGAAAGAGGAAGAGAGTGAGGAACCACCCCCTCCTCTTCTATTCTCCTCTCAGAATATTGGGCTTGCATGCACGTGTGATTTTCAAGTTGCTGGGTCTGAGACTTGAACCATGGTCATCCATGTGGGAGTCCAGTGCTTCATCCATCACACCATTTACTGGCCCCCAGTCTAGCCACTTCTTACCAATGCCACTATCACTCATGTGTCGAGACCTTCCTCTAGTTCAAATCACATTATCTCTTACTTAAACTATGGGATTTGTTTTCTAAGTGCTCTTTCTGCTTCACCTCTTTTCTTTATCTTATCACATTTCCATCTAGCAGCAAGAAAGATCTCACTAGTTTTTTAATACTAATAACCTATCTTCTCTTTTTTCTTGTTCTAACTACTCTGGTCTTCTTGGTGTTTCTTGAACAAGCCAAGTTCATTCTCATCTAAAAACTTTTGTCATTACTGCTAATTCATTTGCTGTTAACTTCTGGCAAGAAATAAAAATACAGAAACAAAAATAAAAGTTCTTACTTTTTGAGGTCTTTGATAAATATCCCTTCTTCAGAAAACCCTCTGAGAACCTTATCTAAATTAGCCTATACCCATCCTGACAGCCTCTCTCCTTACATAGCTATAGCTTAAGAATAATTTTTACAGCGCTTATTGCTATCCGATATTTTATGTAAATGGCTATACTGTGCCTTGTTTTTCTATTAGAATACAAGTTCTGTGTGGATCAGCCAGTAGTATAGTGGTTAAGGTGGCTGGATTTTACATGATCAACTGTTTAGTTCGAGACTCAGACCCAGAGGCTTGAATAACACGCCAAACAGATGTGTGTGCATGCCGAAATTCCCAAAAGGAGAAATAGAGGAGAAGGGATTTAGGCATGTCTATCCCCTATAGAGGGTGTTTTCTCACTTTTTCTCTCTCTCTCTTGGAAATGTACATGCCCTCTAGCAAATTAAAAAGAAAATAAATAAAAGTTAAGAAAATAGAATTAAAGAAAAGAAAGAGGATGTAAGTTCTGTGAAAGCAGGGGCTTTATCCTCTTTCACACCATATTTCCAGCACCTACAACAGTGTCTAATAAATAGTAGATCCTCAGTAATTATGTTGGAGTGAATGAAGGAGAGTAGAGGTTAAGTGACCCAAAGCTGGAGAGCCAGGCAGGTAATAGTCAAAGAACTGAAACTGAAGTCACCTGCTTATAAACCTCAGGCTTTCTCTGTTGTATCAAATTGCCTATCTGCAAAACCATACTGTTGAAAATTTGAGTATTTGAATATTTCCCTGGATTTAGCCACCTTTCACAGGGCAGTGGTTCAGTCAAAATGTTGTCTATTATCTCACTTTTGGAAGAAAACGCACCTCAAATATTCTAAAACTTGATAAAAAACAAAGGAGATGAAAGCTACTGTATCATCTATGCCTTTTGCCTTATATTCCAGTCAAAGAAAGTAAAATCAGTTGATCTAATTTTGTTCTTTGAGACACCATTTTTTCCCTGCCTAGCATCCTAATCTCTTCTAAGCAAGTTTTCACAAACGCAATGCTGTTACACATTATTAAATTGTGTTGAATTATAATTTATTACTAATTATGAAGTACTTTAAAAAAAAATTAGTCTGTTCAAGAATATCAATAAAATAAAGATCCTTTTACCTTTCTGTGTACTTTCTGTAGTTCTAGTGTTCAGGGAATTATACCTAAACACAGCTGATGTTAGCAATGCTGTGATCTGGGAAGAGAATCCATGAAAACATGGTTCCATGTGAATATGGTTACTTACTCCATGTCTGTAACAGCACTGAGAAAGTGGGGGTGGGTCAAACTACTTTTTCTTTTGTACAAGAATATCTCTAGGATATAATTGTCTGAGAAAGATTTTTTCCTTCTTTTAAATTGGGGTACCTATTCACATCCTGGCCCTCATACTCCATAAATAATGTCTATGATTTTTACAGTAATACCAAGCACTGTCACCTTGCTGCTTGAAATCTTAGGCAAGTTGCAAAAGCTTTGTGAACTTCTGTTTCTTCAAGTTAAAATAATAAATAAAGATGATACATGCACTTTGTAGTTCTTTCAAGGACTGAGTGAGATAAAGTACATTTGCTGATCAGAGCAATGCCTGACCCAGGTGCTTAATTAGTGTTAGTACTCTCTTCTCCATGGTCGCTTTGATCCATCCTTTCTGACATGTAACTTTGAGTCTGCATACTCTCCCCTCTGGTATGTGGTTGTGATTAAAAGCTGAAGATGGATTTGCCATCAATTTCTCTAACAGTGCAAATATCTCACTCACCTAATTGTCTTTTCTTCTTCTAATTATCTATTCCATTCTTTTTTTCCCCCTAGTATCATCTCTGCCATCAGTTAAATACATTGCCATTAATAGGGAAAATCTAGACTTAATCAGATACCACAATGCCTGGATTGAATCATATAAGCATTGTATTTTTCAATTATCCAATCCAGAAATCACTAGGGAGTGTTAATTAGGTATTAAAAGTAAATTGGATTACCTTAGGGATCTTTCTGAACAACAATTTCACACTCATTCAGGTGGTACAGCCATAAATTGCACATATCACCATAATATCTGGTCTACGTGTGATCTGATAGCCTTGGCTTTTCATGGTTTGTCCCTCAATTTTGCTTCTTTAGAGAGTTATTTAAAAGTACTCTATGTTCTTAGAAGGCACCATGGTTAGTGTTACAGAATTTGGAAAGAATGATTATGATGGTCAGTTTCAAAGATTTACAGTCTCTGGGCAGAGTTAATTCTGTCATGAATATGAGTATGATTTGGTATATGGTTGTTTTCTTGAGTATCCTTTACAAAAACTTCTCTATTGAGATATTGTTAAGTTTTAAATAAGTTTTCTCTAAACCTAGCAATAGAAAAACTTGTATACTGGCATATGCCAGATCTAATACCAAATCTAATGATATGGTGGGATATACAGTCAGAACATTTGACCTAAAACCATAATTTTCTCTTTTGTGTGTTTTTAAGAAAAAATAGTTTGATCCAAAAAACTTCACTTAATTATCCACTCAGTAGATCATCGCTGAGAACTTATCATATTCTAGGCACTTTTCTAGGTTTTTTGGACATAGCAGTGAACAAAATAGGCAATAATTCCCATCCTTGAGAAGATTCTATCTAGCTCATGGTGATTGAATGCTGGGACATGTCTGGTAGAGTCCTAAATGTGTGGAAATAAACAGTAGAGGGGATACAAAGAGACCGAGATTACCTTTTTAACGGGAGGAATCACTTTGAAGTTTTAAGTTCCTTATTTGTAGAAGTAGGATATATAGTAATATATAGATATCACTATACCTGTGTAACTTGCATCAAGCCTCCTTTTTTTTGAAATCGGCAAGACTTTGCAGATAAATGGAACAATGGTGCAAAAGTCTGAAGTTAGGGAAGAGCAGGGCTTAAGAAAAATAAAAATTTTGGTTGGCAGAAAATAGTAAACAAGTAAAGGGGCAGTAGTTTACAAGGCTTGATCACTTTAAGTACTTATCTACTAGCTTGCTTTCAAGCTATTAGGAATTCTTCCATAAATTCTGTCTTTTCTGAAGGAATTTAATTTTTTTTTTTTTTTTTTTGGAGAGATTTTTTGCTATAGGGCGCGTGCGCTCGCCAGACACACAGAGAGAGACATTAGAGACAGAAAGCGAGAAATCACTCCCTGGGAGGGATGGTCACGCCACAATCCCTTTCTCCTCCATTCTCCTCTCGGGATCTTGGGCATGCATGCACACACGCCGTGAGTTTTAAGCCACCAGGTCCGGGACGCGAACCGCGGTCGACTACATGGGAGTCCAGCGACATAGCCATTATGCTAACTGCTGGTTCCTCATAGGCTTCTTAAAGGGTAGGCATTTTATTGGAGAAAACACTGGGTTAATACAGGACCCAGCAGTCTCTACAAGCCTTTGCTTCTTAATTGTAAACTAAGAATAATATTGACCTTATCTCTCCGAAATAGGAGTCTAAGATTTATTTATGCTGCAGATGGCTTTTAGAAGGGTATATAGAAATAAATGAATAAATAAGCAAATGAATATATAGCATACTAATTTTTATATACCCTGGTAGCATATACATAGTAGGGACTCAATCAAAGTTTATTCGATCAATAAGTTTGTAAATGCATGCATTCTCTCAGGAGAAAGGAAGTGAAGTGTATAAAATTTTACAGTCCTATGCAAATGATGTTAATTATTACCTCAGTCTCCTCAACTCTTTTTTTCTAAAAAAAGAATTAATTAATTAATTACTTTTTCACTTGAGTTTTGCCAGAGAAAGACAGAGAGAGGGAGGGAGGGAGGGAGGGTGACAAAGCAAACCTCCAGGTCTGGGACTCAAACTGAGGTCAGCCATGTGGGAATTCCAGCACTTTAACTGCCACATTACATGCTTACCTTCAACTCTCCATTATAGTTACTGGTATATGTGCTTTATTAAATGTACATGAATGATTATGAGCTACCTGAAAGTAGGAGCAAATCATTTCCCTCTCTGGTTCACAAATGACTGTTGTTCAGAAGGACACAGTGAAGGGCACTTGGTTTTTTGGAAGTCATAGTAAAGTTGGTGGTAATCTAATCAATGGGCTTCCTAAAAGCACCTAGTCTCTAAAAAAGAGAGCAGGTTTTCTTATACATGAAGAGTTCCTATTCTGGAATCCAAATAGGACAGCCCTGCAGCTGCGCAGCCTGAGAACAGATGTTACCCTGTCAGGTGTCTTTGATTCTACTTGAGAAGCCACAGGAAGCTGGTTGCAGACAAATCAACAGCACTGTAAGAACAGGGGAATGGCAGCCTACATTTTGAGCTCACAGAGGAGACATGGCTCTCAGCCACACAGAACAGAAAATGACTAGGTCTGGTCTAGAAGTACAAATAAGTGGGGGCTGGCTGTTCTTTATTCTTTGGTACAGAGCTCCTTCCACTCTGCTCTGTAGTACAGTTGACAATTGAGACATTGATATTATTTATTTAGTTAATACCATTTGATGACCAGGACCAAGTTCTAAGCATTTAGGATGTTTGGCATCTAAATTAGTACTCAAATAAGAAGCATGTGCCATAAAACATTTTCAGATTTTAATAATTTAAACTGAACTTATATCTAGGGACCCTAGAGATGGAAAAAAAAAAAAAAAAAGCAGCCAGTGAGACTTAAATTATTATTTGTTGAGTACCTGACTCTAAGGAAGAGTATTTGTGTATGTCAGTTCATTTTATTTTTAATAACAATTATTTATGCTAGGAAATTTCCAATTTTATTGTGATGAGGGTTGGACTGTCGAAATAAATAGTCTGAAGTCACACAACTAGTATACTACAGAACCAAACTGAAATCCGAATTTGTCTGACGGCAAGGGCTTGGCTTTTTTTTTTCCTATCTCACCATTACTGAATTGTTTCCATTGGTATAAGAGCTAAAATCTAGTTCTGTTATAAAAATGAATTTTTACCGTAACTTCAATATATATAATCATATAATTTAAAAATGACTCGTCTGTGGTGGTGCAGTATAGCACATAGCCCTGTAGTGCTGGAGCCATATGGCAGATAGGAGGTCAGTTCCCATATTGACTTGTACATGCCAAGCACATGTGTGCTCATGATCCTGGCTGGCGAGGGTGGTTGTCTTTTTTTTTTTTTGTTCTCTCCCTCTAAAAATAAGCTTAAAAAATTATGCCAGTATTTCTGGCAATTGGCATGGGTTTCTAATGGAAAAGGGAATCACATTCATCATTACAACTTTCATTTGCCCTGCCAATCTTCTTCACAGATTCTATTGTTCAAGTATTTATTTTTTTCACCATAAAATCCATAAGCCTGAAGGGCAGCATGGCCTGCTCAAGTTATGAGGGGTTGGCTTGACTTGTCTAAAGTTAATCCCATCCTTATTAGCAGTGTTTGGTTCCAAGCTGGATGGTTGGTTCATTTAGGGTCTAAAAAAATGCAAGTGGGGGTTTACATGGTGTTTGTAGGAAAGTTGTACTTAGAGATCTTCTGGATTCAAGCCCTCTTTCTTCTGTACACTGTTGTTCATGGACATGAACTGATTTTGCTATTGCCTGAGGATATATCTCCATACAGAGGAAGGCCAGGTTCAAATATTGTGAAGAAGTGGAACTAAATCCATTGTATAAATTTACCTTAATGATGTGGTCCAAAAATATTCTTATTGTTTAAGCAAGTTTGAATTGGTTTGTCTGTACCTTATAACCAAAGGGTCAAAAGGTTCTTGTATGCTCAGTCAAGGACTTAAGAAATACATTTTCTTGTTTTTGTAGATCACGTCATAATCTCTATATGAGGGATCTTAAAGAAATTTGTGGAGGGGTCAGCACGTGGCATAGTGGTTAAGGCATGTTGAGTATGGTTCAAATCCTGGACCTGGCAGCTTGAAAATCACACTGGGTGCATGTACATGCATGCCTTAGGGTGATTTTTCACTTCCCCTCTTCCTACTTCTCTCTCTATTTCTCTCTCTCAAGTGCATGTGCCCTATGCCAAAAACCTTTAAAAAATAAAGTTTAAAAAATACTTTGTGGAGAATGTGTATTATGAAAAGTCTGTGTATGAATTTCAAAATTTTCTTTGTACCAATGTAAACTTATACTTCAATTCCCTATTCCACAAACTGTTTTTTTATTGTTTTCCTATGTCCACAAACTTTTTGAAGCCCCCATGTATGTATGTATATATGTATATATATGTGTGTGTGTGTGTATAAAATTTTCCAATTGACTAAATGAAATCCACCTTCTCTCATCAAATCCTTTTCATTAGCCTCATTTTGCAGATATAGAAACTGAATCTAGTTGTCCAAAACCTTAGGTTTCTAAGTCTGAAATTAAAATTCCATGTGCTTTTTATCTCATCTAAACCAAGCTAAAATAAATGCAAGGGAAGAGTTAAATTCATTGCTAATTTCTTGGTTTTATTTTTACTTCAATTTATTTTATACATCTAATCACATGTTACTTAGCTTACAAAATGAATATTCCAATGTGTATACATTTGTCATCAATCTGGTTGAGAATACTATACACGTTATCTTCAACAGATAATAACTTATTTCTTTGTCCCATAAATGCCTTGCCTCTTTACTTCTTTCCTTAATGTTCTTCCTGAGACTCTGCTTCTTCACTCACCCTCTTCCCACACTGTATCTGGAATTTATAACTATTTACTATGTTTCTATACCCTTTAGTCATTCAGTTTGAGCTATAGAATGCAGACACTTGGTATATATCAAGTGGAGACATACAATGTTTCTCCTTCATAGCCTGGCTTGCTTTCTAATGTAAAATAATAAAGAATCTTAATTGTTGGCTTTATTCAATAGTAAATAATTTTTTGGAAACCTCAGTTTCTGGAATCTGAAAAGTAAATAAAATGCCTCGGCCAATTCTTATCTTTCCTTTTGTCCCCCCACCACTTCTTTTCTCGTCTTTTTTATTCTTTCTCTTTTTTCTCTTCTCTTTCCTCAAGACCTTGCATTCATCCCCATGACTTTCCTAAACACTGCTCCACTGTTCCTAATCCCAGCTAAGGAAGTTGGCATCCAGTTCTCAGTGACCCTTTGCCCAGATTAACAATCTATCAAACACATTATAATTATCTGCTTCCTGTCTGTCTCATCCACAATCTAAGCTACTGGAGAGCAGAGATGATATCTAATTCACTTTTGTATATCCCACTTCTGGAACATAATAATTTGTCAATTTATGTTTGTAAACTTGAATTATGCTTGAGCAATCCACTTGGAATTTTTGAGGAGCAAGTAATTCTGAACAGCTAAGTTTCGTAGACAGATATGGACTAAACATCTAATATATAACCTTTTACATTTCTGTTCATTTCTGAATGGGAGTATTTATTAAATTTGATGTATCATTTTCTATTTCCTTAAAGTTTAGGGGGTATGGGTTAGTCATTTAATATAAATTACTCAAATTACTCAAGTATTGACATACATTTGACCCTTATAGTAGCTGATCCGCAATCACATTTATTCTATAATTCATATAGCTGCTATTCATATTTTACTTGATTCTTGTTTTCTTTGTACTTGCTTATAGAGAATTCCATTTTTATTATTATTTTTGAATCTAACATGGATTTAAAATTCTAATATAAGCCTTACTTACAAACTATAGATAAAGAAAGAATACATTGCTTTTAACTAAGAGTGAAAAGCCTTTTCCCACCTTCCCCACCATGGATTCTTATATAGTAAACCCTAATATGCGAACTTTGTGTATACTTACCTGAATTTTCTGAGATATTTTTTCCTATATTCCTAAATTTGGAGCAAGTAATGTTTCTGGATACCTGATTTTCTAAAAGATGAGAAAGATATTTGTGGAGGTAATTTCTGCATTTTTAAAATTTATTTGTTTTGTTTTTATTTTTGTTTTCCACATCAGGACTTGGGGAGCAGGTATTTTTATAGGTTTTTTTAAAGAATTATTTATAAGTCCATTTGTTGACATTATCATTATTTTAATTTGACGAGAGAGAGAGACAGAGAAAGAGATAGGGAAAGTGAGAAAGTAAGCCCCAAGT
The DNA here is from genome assembly GCA_026018925.1 of Tupaia tana. Classification (NCBI taxonomy): domain Eukaryota; kingdom Metazoa; phylum Chordata; class Mammalia; order Scandentia; family Tupaiidae; genus Tupaia; species Tupaia tana. The sequence continues at coordinate 75,730,950 of JAKSZU010000015.1, read as the reverse complement.
CTGGAAGTGGAACCGTAATCAGCCATATGGGAATCCAGCGCCTTTAATCACCATACCACCTGCCAGCCCCAATTTTTTTTTTTTAAAGTCCTTATTTTAGTATCTTCTGTTTCTAAAAATGCAAGTGGGCTTTTCAGTTTCCTCTCCTCAGACTAATTGATTCATCTTTGTTCTCAATTTTTTTTTCCCCCATTTGTTTCTGGCTATAGAAGGCTTTTTGAGAAACTCATGTACTTTCTTTTTTCTTTTAAATGGAAAAGAAAAATATTCAAACATTAGCTCAGGTGGGAACTTGACTTTTCTCCTGCATATCTCATTTTAGCTTGTATTTTCATTTTCAAATAGGTTTAAATATGTTTAGCATTTTACAGAAAAGTGCTACAGATTTCTTTTGAGGACACAGACTATAAATTCTCTAATTAGTATAGTCAGAACTGAAGAGATCTTCCTGAAAAGCTGTATTCACACGGGAGTCTGCATAAAGTGTTTTTCAGTTAAATTTTAAGAAGTTCGTTCCTGTTGAAATTTGCCACAGCATGGTACATAGGAAAGAACATTCAAGATGTCATAAGACCTGTATTTTTCATTCACAACTGCACCTCAAAGGCATTATGCAAGAGTTAAAAGGTTTGCTCAATCTTAGCTATTTCTATGTGTAGAAATTATTTATTGTCTGATATACAAAAAATGTGATCAACTCATCTTCTCACAATTCAGTGTATTTAGTAGTTCACTGAGGATCCCTGGCCTCTGCCTTTGTTGTGGTTGTTATTCAGGTTTCTTTTATATATACAATGAAAACAGAAGAAATCTAAATTCCTCAGTGTGAATAAATCTACCCAACCAACATGTTGTCCCATTACTTCTCAACAAGAATCTTGTTATTATGGGACCCGCAGATGGTATAATGGTGACATCACTGGACTCTCACTTAGTCAACTGCCTTCTGAGTCCCAGACCTTGTGGATTAAAATTTACACTGGGTTTGTGTGTGTGCATGTCCAAAATCTTGAGGAGAGTGGAAGAGAAGGAATTGTAGCCTTGATCATTCCCCTGGGGGTGATTTCTCACTTTCTGTCTCTCTGTCTCTCTGACAATCACATGCACCCTATAGTAAAAAATTTCTCTCTCTCAAAAAAAAAATCTTATTATTCAACCACATGAAACTTCTCTTTTCCTGAGCATATCAGACTTTGTTGACACATGCTATACACAAAGCCCATCCTAACTTATCTGCATATCACATTTCTTCTTCCCAAGACCCCAGTCTAATGTCATCTCACTAAAAGGCTTTTTTGTCTTTCTCAAGCTGAATTAATTTGCCAATTCCTTGGTTTTCCCATAGCATACATGAGTTAGCTGTCAACTCTCTTCTCACGTTGTTATGTAAGTTGCCTGTTTGTGTGACTATTTGTCTTCTATGGTTTGTGAGTTCTTTATAGAAAGGGCATGTTTTATTTATGCTAGTATCCTTAGCTTCTAGTCTAATACCTGAAATGTCACAGAACTCAATGAATGTTAAATGAATGGATTGGTTGATGGCTAAATCAGAATGTAAGTAAATAAAAGAAAATTGGGGACCAACAGATGGTATGATGGTGTTATGGTGAAGGCATTGGACTTCCACATGACTAATTATGATTTGAGTCCCAGATCTGGAGGCTTGCTTCACTTTCTCCCCTCTACTTCTCTGTAGGCACTCATGCCCTGTGGCAAATTTAATAGTAATAATGATAATAATAATAATAAAATGAATAATTATTTTTAAAAATTGCTTAAAAACATAAATTACTATAATTAAAAATGGTGGGCAGATTAAATGACCTCTTAAAGATCTCTCAGAGCTATCAAGTATAGAACTTCTTTTTTTTTTTTGGAGAGATTTTCGCTATAGGGCGTGTGCGCTCACCAGACAGAGAGACATAGAGATAGAAAGCGAGAAATCACCCCCCAGAGGAGATGGTCACGCCGCAATCCCTTCTCCTCCATTCTCCTCTCGGGATCTTGCGCACGCATGCACACATGCCCAGCGTGAGTTTTTTAAGCCACCGGGTCTGGGACACGAACCGCGGTCGATTACGTGGGAGTCCAGCGACATAGCCATTACGCTAACTGCTGGTTCCCTCAAGTATAGAACTTCTTGATGGCAAGTATCAGGAAGAGTTTCAACAATGTTAATCACTATGAATTTTCTTTCCTGAAAGTTTATGAGATTAAGATAAGCTACTTATTGTAAGAGAGTTTTGTTTTGAGAGAGATTTTTTTTTGCTATTGAGTGTGTGTTCTTGCTGGAGACAGAGAAAGACAGCGTGAAATCACCTTTGGGGAGGGAGGGGATTGGCCATGCTGCAATCTCTTCTTTTCCATTCTCCTCTTGAGATTTCAGACACACACACACATAGGCACCCAGTGTGTTTTAAGTCTCTGGATCTGGACCTCAAACAGCAATTGACTACATGGGAGTCCAGAGATGTAACACAATACAACTATTATGCCACCTGCTGGTTCCTGTAAGTTTTTTTAATGTAGGTTTTATTAAGAATTAACTCTAGTGCTGCCTGAAATATTTGCAAATTAATCATGGTCTGATAACCCAAAATATTATATCCTTATCTGCAATGGTTATTTGAGTACTGACCTGTGATACTCGGCTTAATCTTACTTGATACTCACTTTTACTCTTTAAAATAATTTATCACCATTTTAAAACTTTTTAAGTAAATTTTTATGTTTTACATATAACTTACCAACAACAAAAATGTTAAGAAATTTTTTACTTAAAATCATTTGTACTTTATTTTATTCACTTGTTCATTTATTTCAATGATTAATTGGTTCAACTATTCGGTTGTTGTAAAAATCATGACACATTTTTTTGCATAGAGAAACAGGAAAAATATGTCATGACTTTTCTGATAACCCAATAACATTCTTGACCAGCAGTTATGTGCCTCGTATTCAACTAAACAGGTATTAGTGGGGAAGAGATTTATAAAGCAATAAATAATAAGTACAATAATAAACTTATAAGCAGCATGGTAAAGCACAAATAATGTAGGTTTTAGAAACTTGAAGTTGACTCTGTATCTTATCTTTATCTCTTATCACGTAAATGATCCTGTTCTAGCCTTGAATCTTTCTAATTGTTTCCACTTTGAGAAAATGCTTTCCTGAGGGTTGGGTACATTTTGTGTTTTGTCTCATGTGTACTACATCTCCAGAACCTAGCATGATGCCCAGTAACATAGCAAGGCTTTAATGCAATCTATTCAGAGAGAATTTATAAATTATTATTTCTATCCTAGGATTTTTCTCTGAGCTCTAGATACATGTATCCAAATTAGAGTTACAAAAGATATTGTAAATTCAAACTGACAAAACAAAAACCAAATTAATTTAAAAATCTCCAAACAATAAATGGTATCTCCCAAGCCTGCCCTCTTCACACTCACTCTATTTTGCTCCTCTATTTCAGTGAATGCTATTGCAAATTATCCATTAATGTAGACCAGAAATCTATGAGTCATTCTTTTTTTAGAGAATTATTTCTTTTATTTTATTTATCGTTGTTGTTATATTTTAATTTGACCAGAGTGAGACACACAGAGAGAATAAAAGATAGAGAGAAAGAGAAAGAGAAAGCCACAGGTCCAGGACTTGAACCGTGGTCAGCCATATGGGAGTCCAATGCCTCCAACCACCATGCCACCTGCCAGCCCCAGGAGTCATTCTTGATTTTCCTCCATATCTGGTCCAACTTCAATATCTGTTGTCTATCACTTTTACTTTCTAAGAGTTTACCTTAGAAATGTTTATCTTATATTTCCCATGGTATTCCCTAGTCTAAATCACCATTATTTGTTGCCTGGTCTGTCCACTGCCATTATTGGTCTTTTCCAATCTTTCTCTACACTGTAGTCAAAGATCTTTTAAAATGCAAATATAATATTATTAACTCCTGCTTAAATCTTTATGTATACTTTTCCATAATAACACATGCACATCCACATGTACACACTGAAGGCCCACATTGTTTGGTTCTAGTGAATTATACCAAACATTTAAAAAGAGAAATAATACCAATTCTATGCAAACTACTCCAAATATTGAGGAGGAAGTAATACTATCCAACTTATTCTTAAAGGCCTGAGTTCCTTGTTATAAAAAGTAAGCAAATATATTATAATAAAATATTACATACTAATATTGCTTACAAACATAGATGCAAAAATAATAAAATTTTAGCAAATAGAGTCCAATAATATATTAAGATTATATCATGGCCAAGTGAGGTTTATCCCAGGAACAAAAGGTTGTTTAACGTTCAAGAATCACCATATTAATAAAGTAAAAACAATTATCTCAATAGACATAGAGAAACCATGTGACCAAATCTAATGTATGTTCTCTATTAAACAAAGCCAAGCCACACAAGAAAATAATTTTAAAAATAGAAATAGAAGGTAATTTCCTCAACCTGTTGGAAACATCTGTGAAAAACCTGTGGCTAATATCATAATTAATTGAAAAAGACTAAATACTTTCTCCTTAAGATCAGAAACAAGACATGGATATTAACTCTTACTACTTTTATGCAACATGTACTGAATGTTTTAGCCAGCACAGTCAGTCAAGAAGTGAAATTGTTTTTTTTTTTTTTTTTCACAGACTACATGACAGGATCTCACAGAGTTTATTTGAAAAGCTACCAGACTAGTAGGTGAGTTTAGCAAGATAGGAGGATAAACAGTCAATATATAAAACTCAATTGTAGTTCTGTATACTAATAATGAGCAGCCAGAAATTAAAATAAATAAAATAGTTCCAGTTACAATAGCAATAAAATACATAGGAATAAATCCGATGAAATATGTGAAAGAATTGTAAACTGCAAATCATGGAATATTGCCAAGGAAAATTAACCTAATAAAAAAGGTATTTTGATCACGAGTTGGAAGAATTAGTATTGTAAAGATATATGTTCTCTCTAAGCTAATCTGGAGATTCTACACAACCTCAGTCAATTGAGAAAATTTTATACATAGACATCAAAAAATTAGTTTTAAAATTTGTATGGAAATTCAAAGTAACTAAGAAAATCAAAACAGCACTGGGGGAAAAAAGAAAAGTTGGAGGTCTAACTGAATTCAAGTTACTGTATTCCTACAATTATCAAAACATCATGATCTTTGTATAATGATAGCAAATAATAGAAAGAATTGAGAGTACAAGAATAAACTGTTCATTAAAAGACAACTTATTTTTGACAAACATACACAATTAAGTGGAAAAATTAGTTATCTCAACAATTAATACTGAAAGAATTGTATACATATGTGTACAGAAAGGACTAGGATCCTTGCCTCACATTGTATACAAAAATGAATTGAAATTGATCATAAGCCTAAATGTAAAACTATACAACATTTAGAATAAATTAGAGAACATCTTTCTGCTGTTAGGTTATGTACAGCTTTCTTAGATAAGACACCAAAAGCAGACAATAAAAATATCAATACTTCCTGCTGTTGAGACTAGCAGATGGTATAGTGGTTAGTGCTAAGGTAATGGATTCCCACATAGCTGACCACAGTTCAAGTCCTGGATTTGGTAGCTTGATTTCTCTCTTTTTATCTCTGGTTGAGTACCCATGCCCTATAGAAAAAAAAAAATAATAATAATAAATAAAATTAAATAAGTAGGGGACCAACAGATGGCGTAATGGTTATGCTGCTAGTCTCCCGTGTAGTCAACCATGTTTCAAGTCCCAGACTTGGCAGCTTAAAACTCATGCTGGCCACGTGTGCATGTGTGCCCAAAATTCTGACAGGAGAATGGAGAGGAATGGATTGTGCCATGGCCATCCCTTCTGGGGCTAGGGGGTGGTGATTTCTCACTTCCTGTGTCTTCCTGTATGCGCCCTATAGCAAAAATCCCTCTCAAAATAAATAAATAAATAAATAAATAAATAAATAAATAAATCCTTTATAAAATCCTTTCTGCTGTTTAAAAGACAGTGTTTAAATAATTTAAAAAAAAACACACAGACTGGAAAAAACATGTGTATGACATGTATCTGTTAAAGAGCTTAAATCTAGACTATATATAAAGAACTCTTAAAACTCAACAATAAAAAACAAATAACTCAATTTCAAAGATAGTAAAATATTTGAATAGACACTTTAGCAAAGACAGTGAGGAAAAAAAGTACATGAGACAATGTTCTACATTATCAGTCATTAAGAAATGCAAATTAAAACTGTAGTGGGATATTATTATATACATTTTAGTATCGGTAAAATTAAAATGACTGATAATACCAGGTGTTGGCAAAAATGTGAAAGAAATGGTACCACCACTTTGAAAAAGAGTTTAGCAGTTTTTACAAAATCTGGGAACCAGCAGTTAGCGTAATGGCTATGTTGCTGGACTCCCACGTAGTCGACCGCGGTTCGTGTCTCAGACCCGGTGGCTTACAACTCACGCAGGGCGCGTGTGCGTGCGTGCCCAAGATCCCGAGAGGAGAATGGAGGAGAAGGGATTGCGGCGTGACCATCCCCCCTGGGGGGTGATTTCTCGCTTTCTGTCTCTATGTCTCTCTCTGTCTGTCTGGCGAGCGCACGCGCCCTATAGTGAAAAACCTCTCAAAAAAAAAAAAAAAATCTAAGCATGTATCTACCATGTGATCAAGCTAATTTACTCCAATAGAAAAAGGTGTAGATATGTCCATATACAAATGTTCACACAAATATTGTTAGCAGCTATGGCTTCAAACTGGAAACAACTCAAATATTCATCAACATATACAAACAAATTAGGCTCTGTCTTTACAATATAATATTGTTCAACAGTAAGAAAAGAAATAAACTGTTGACATGTGTGAAAACCTGGATAAATCTCAGAGTAGACATGCTGAGTGAAAAAGGCCAGGTGAAAAAAGCACATACTATATAATTTCATTTGTATAACTTTCTAGAAAATGCAAACTAATCTATAGTGACTGAAAGCAGATCTGTGTTTGCTTTGGGATGTAGGGAGTGAGAAACTATGAGAGAGGGAGGGGTTGCAAAGGAAGTGGGGAACTTTTGAAGATGATAGATATGTTTACCAGCATGATTGTGCTGATAGTTCAGTTTGATGACTGTATATATATATATATTGTTAAAACTTACCAAATTAAATTTGCAGCTTACTGTATAAACTCCGTAAAGCTGCTTTGAAAATATTTTATATATTATAGTTTCCTAACACTTGAGAGTAAAACAAAAATCTTTGATATAACCTGCATAGTCGGGTATCTATTTTACTTTCTTCTTCAGTCTCTGCTCACTTGGGTTTCCTCAGATTTTTCTGAGCTTATCTCAGTTCTTCCTTGTTTTCTGACTACCCCCCACCCACTGCCACATGTTCTTTGCATATTCTATCTCCTTTACTTGAGATACTTTTGTCTCCTCCATTCCTCCAGTTAATTCCCACTCATCTTTCTGATATCAACTCAGTTCTCACTCTCCCTGTTATACCCTCTCTTACCTCTCTTATTAGATGAGATCTCCCCATATGTTCTCATACATCCATGCAGCCTTCCTCAAATCACTTCTCCCAGTCATCCTTTTCTAGCAGTTTGCCATCTCTATGAGGCCAAGTGTACTGGTCTGTGCTTACCATTGTATCCCAGACCTAACATAATGTCTAGCACACAGTAGCCACTCAAAAATATTTGATGAATAAATCAATGAGTAAAGAGTAATTGGGAACCAAAAATGGAATAGTTATTGTGTTAGCATTGTGAACCCAACAAAGGCTTTTTCATAGTCAGATGATAACAATTTTAGCAAATACAATTATACTTGAGTTTGACTGTTCTTATAATGAATGAAGAAAGCACCATCTTTCTTATAAGAGGTGTGACTCATATACAATATGAAAAGGTAGTTTTCTCACAGTGATCTTATTTTAAGCAAACAGAAAATAGAAATTTGGCTAGGCTCTATTTATAATTTGATGCCATCAAGGACTAACCATCATGTTTGCAGCTTTTGATGAGAAAAGAGATAACTGTGTTATGATCTTAAGTCTTTGGTATGGAGGTAGAGATTATACGAGAGATCTTTTTTTTTTCCTTGTGTTTTTCTGTCTGTCAAATGTTTCCTCCCTTTGTACCTCAAACCCACCCTCCACAAACCACTCTCTACTAACCACTTTCCCTCCTTACGGTCTCTAGCATCCATAGATGTACAAGAGATCTTATGTCTTTCAAGTTTCAAGGGAGCAATTGTTCCACTGAGAGTAATCATTTCCCTTATTTTGGATATGATTAATTGAAGGCCCCTGCTTCCAAAATAATAGAGTGGTGTTCTTCCAGTAAGTCACCTCATTTAGTTTGTGCAGCTAGAAGAGTCATCTGTTGTTCAGATGAAAAGTAACTGATAAGAAAAATCTATTTGTAGTAGAGAAGTACAGAGTGGCAATATAAGCAATTGAAAATGAGCCATGTTTTATCAGTCTTTTCATGCTGCTCTCAAAGTTTAATTCTAATTTATAATATGTTTTTGACAGTGAACAATTTGCCTTTGTTTCACAGATGGGCAAGCACAGTATAAAAATAGAATTAGTGATTTCACAGGAATTTTGTTGTGTTCAATTGACATTTTATTTGAAATAAGTTTGTTGGCTAGTTTTGGCATGTAAAGCATGAATGAATAAAAAAATGAATGAGTGAATTAATGAATACTATTAAGTATTCACTGATAAAATGTGCCAGGCACTTTGATAGGTAATTTTACATGTATTATTTTACTTAATCATCATAGGAACCCTGTAATATGGGCATTATCCTTCAATAATCTCTTCCCCTTTTTCAGTGGATTAGCAAATTAACTATCAGGAAGATGTGATCAACTCATCATTACATAACAAATGTCAAAAGTAGGACTGAAACCTAAGAATCAAATCTTATTCTTTCAATATTGGATCAAATTTGGTAAACAATAAGACTTGAGAGGTCTTTTTTTTTTTAATTTTACTTTTACTGTTAAAGAAAATGTCATAGGAGTTGCAGGGGTAATATTGTGAAGTTACTTTCTCAAAACAATAAAAAGGGCAAATCTGACTGTCACAGGAAGACCTACAGGCAAAATTTTGCCTTGTTAAAGCTGCTAGTAGTAACTATTTTTTAAACAATTGTTATTCCAAACAAAATATCAAAATTAATTTTCAAACAGTGAGCTGATATGTTTTCATTAAAGGTGTACTTCCAACTAGGGGATGAGAGGTAGAGTACACAGATCAGAAAACTAAGATCTACACAGAGGTTCACCTATGGCCCAGGTGGAATTTGGGGGAAGCTTGCTTTGACTTATATATTCATTTGCTCTTTATTCATTTATGTTTTGAGAATCATTCCATACTACAACTAAATCAGAAAAGAGCTTTAAGTAAAGTTCAAGCAAACATGCTAAGTGTGACTCACATAAAGATCAGTCACAGAGTGTGACTTGAGGGCAGTTGAGTGGGAATAGAGGTCTCAGAGATTACAGAGGAAGGGTTGACAATCATGGGGTGGGGAGAGATATTACAGTTTGCATGGAGCCTGACAAAACTTCATACAAATTGTGTACCTCAGTACAAGGAGAATGGGAGAACTGAGAAAGGATTTGAGCAGAGTCATTGGGAGTATAAAGTTTGTACAGAAAGATTAAAGACTTGTTCAGTGTAAGGAGGTTATATGTATTGTGTGAGGTTTATCCTTTCCTATTAATTTTTATTAAAAAATAATCAGGAAATCTACACAAAAATATATTTAGTGTCCAGCACAAACCAAATAGGACTGATAGGCATTCTGCAATACATGATCTCATTTCATCTTTATAGCAATCCTATATTATTATCACCATTTTAAAGAACAGGAAATAGTAGTTCAGAGACGTTAACTAGATTGGGCAAGCATTCTTATGGGCTTTAAGTACATCTTTTAGTACTTAATTATATACACTTTTCTGTCGTTAGAAAGAGCTACTGTTCTTATTTCAAGGCAATTTCTTGAATTAGTTTGAACTCATTGATGACAGAAAGACATATTTACACGCCTCTCTGCCTTACATATATCAGGACACTTAATGATCAAAAACATAATTTGTGTTCATGAAACCTCTCTACTAAAGATCAAATGTGAATAAGTGGAGTTCAATTTGCAGTGGAAGGAAAAGAGCAAGGATTCAGAGATGAAAATCACACAGCTATTAGTGGCAAAACCTAGGGTGCTGATTTGCTTTAAGGTTCATGAGTTTTCTAAATCTGTTGTACTTCTAAAAAAGTAATAGAGCATAATAGAGAGTAATTGATAATTCCTTCTAAATAATAAACTCTATTGTGGAAAATAGATGATAAACTAACACATGTTAGTGGTGACATAATGAGTGACCTGCTTGTTAAGAGCTTGAATCCTTAGGTTAGATGACCTGGCTTCAAATCTGTTTTGTCACCCAACTAAATTGTGGTCTTTGCTTTACTTTTCCAAATATTTTCTCCTACTTTCCTCTGAGAGGTTTATCTTTTCCTACCTGTCTTGCATCATGTCAGCCACATGATATTCCTTGGCTAATAAACTGCGAGTAGGAATGTCTGAATAGAAATGAAATGTCTGAACAGAAATTTAAGTTATTTTTTCATTGTTCATGATAGAGAGCATGCATGTGCATACATGACAGAGAGAAAGAGAGAGATGAGTACCCTTCATGGAGTCTGGTCACATTACAATCCACTTTCTCCAGTGCTCCAGCCTCTCAGAGATTGGGCACTCACACATGTGAGTGTTTCAGGCTTTTCATGCCCAAGATTTGGACCACAATGGCTGCAGGGAAGCTGGCTTCTCTTGAGCAGCATGTTGCTATTGCACCCTGAAGACAACCCTGAACAGAAGTTTTAAGAGCCACTTTGCATTCAGATAGTGATCATTTTTCCTCCACCACAAGATCATTGTGTCTCTTGTAGAAACTACTTTTCTGACTATGAAATGGTATGGCTAGAGTGACAGCCAAGCTATGAAGGACATCTGTCATGAGGAAGACATATATATCTGTGGTTGAAAGACATCTGGATATTTTTGTTGTTGTTGTTAGTCAATGTATTTAGTTGACAATACTCCAGTTTTATTATATTGGGTAAGTTACTTAATTTTGACCATTGCTATGATGGTCAAAGTTTCTGTGAAGAAAAAAAATCTTATTTGTAGTGTTTTCCAATTTGCATGGTGTCAATACTCCCTAATGGTTGATTCAAAGCTACTAGCAGCATGCCACTGAATAGGGAGTTAGAAAGAGGTATACATAATCAGTTCTCACGAATAGGATCTGGTTCTAGCACACTGATGAATTTGGAACAATACATGGGGAAAGCATTTTATTAGTGCATATCAAATAGTACTATAGAAGGTTTCTTTTCTATTTTTCTTTATTTATTTTTAAGGTTTTTGCCATAGGGTGCATGTGCTTGCTGGAGAGAAACAGGGACAGTGAGAGAGAAAGGGAAAAATCACCCCCAGGGGGGATGGCCATGCGACAATCCCTTCCTCTGCATTCTCTTCCTGAGATTTTGGGCACATGAACACACACACCTACACACACACACACACACACACACACACACACACATGTGCACATGCCCATCATGATTTTTAAGCCACTGGGTCCAGGACTGGAACCACAGTCGGCTATGTGGGAACCCAGTGCTGTTACCACTATGTCACCTTCTGGTCACGAGAAGGTTTATTTTTCTAAAGAAAGGTGACTGAACAAAATGACTTCTCAAATTGCTTTTAAGTTTTTAAAAACCTGTATTTGGAAGACCATGCAGAGAATTTCAGCATTGGAAGTAAACTTAGACATGGTCTATACTCATTTTATCTTAGTAAATAAGAAATCCAGGGCTCAGAGAGCCTGAGTAGCTTGCTCAAAGTCACACATTCAGTAGGAAGAAACACCAGAGCTCTAGTGTCCAATCAGCCCTTTTCTGTTCCTACACAAACAACCTCTATTTAAAAATTGCTATGGAAGGGGTCAGCAAAGTAAGAAAAACAATGAGTAAGTTGCTAATGCCTCTTACCTTGCCCCAATTTAGGATAAGGAATAATAATAAAAATAAAAGATTAAAAATAAACCTTGTTTACATTTATTGAAATTTTCTTTTTTTTGTGATTATGTGTCCAACTGAGGAAAGCTGTCATTAGAAAAAAATGCTTAATAGTGTGTAGTTGTAATTTATCATTTTATGAAAATAATGATTATTAAAAAAACTGTAAATGTTACCAATTATTGAAATGTCTAATTAAGGGCAGTTATTTTGATTAAAGTAAATATATCATCTTCTCACATTCTCTGGGAATATCTTCTTCTAAAAATATTGCATTCCACTCCCATGCAGTTTACCCTCAGATTAGTGCTTTTCAGACCAAAAATGCAAATGTGTTCATATATTAAGGTAGAAGTGATTCATTTTCTCAACCATAGTGGTTACTGACTGTAACTATGGAATATATTGTCATGGAAACCACTTTCCCCTTGCTGCCCCTCAGTTAGTGTACCCCAGAGCTATTAGAGAGACAAGCATTAAGGGAAAGCATTTATTAAATGCATATAAACTTATGCAGGCACCTGTCTGTGTGTGTTTGGAGAGAAAAATATACAGATAAATGAACTCTCATTGATGAAAGTTAAACATAAAAGGTCAAGGAAATGAAATATATATTCTGCTTTATATTTTGTCATTTGCTTTATCAGTCTAAACCAGCACAAGCTGTAAAATGGGGAATAACTTGAACATAGCAGCCTTTAATGCTGCCCTAGAATAGGAGGTCAGCTTTAGCTTGGGTAATTCATTAGGGAAAGACTGTGTTAGATATTATTGGAACATCACAATATAGAGCATACAATACTTTTGGGGTGTTTGAAATCCAAATTATAGGCTAATGAATAAGGGAAATACTGTACAACTTTTTTAGAATCTATTTTCCTTTGGAAAAACAGCCATAATTATAGACGCTCTGTAGGTGGAAATGCTCACACAATCACACATTTTATGGTAATAAAAAGGAATAAAATATTAAGGGATATACTTAATCTGTAAATGCAACTTTAAGATTCCAAAGAAGGCCTCAGACCAGAGTTCTACTTCTAAAATGTGGCTTAGTTATGTTTAAGCACATGTATTGGGTTGTCAGAAAAGTCCTGGCATTTTTCTATGCAAACATGCATTATGACTTTTCCAACAACCCAATGGATCAGACATCCTGAGTTTCAGCAGCCTTCGGTAGTCACTCAATTTGATCAATCCTGTGTCATAATAGAGAAATCTATTAGATAAGGATTTCCACTTAGTTTAAGAATCTCTAAGCCTGAGGTATAGCTGCCCCCTTCATTTAAAAACCAGGTGTAATTCAACTTTGAGAGTCTTTCCATGCTTATTCTTGCTCATATTTTGTTTCATATTATTTTTTTTCAAAGAGGACTTAATTATGTAGACAAGATCTATGTTTATTACACAGGGACTGATTAAAAATGTAAATTCTTTGACATTCTCCTAGTCTATGGATAAGATGTAAGGATGGGCCTGGGAACTCATATTTTTAAAGAAATATTAATCAGGTTTACTTTTCATTAACTTGAGAGAGCAGGATAGAGTATTTGGATATAGGTAAGTGAAAGGCAGTTTATAAGGCTTTGCATTTGCCTTGGCAATTTACAAGTTATTTTGTACTTTTATCCTTATCAAAACAGTTATACTTTTAAATTTTAATTTTTTAGAGACTTTTGCTTTAGAGAATGACATAGTGAGAGAGAAAGAGAAATCACCCACTGAGAGATGGCCATACCTCAGTCCTTTCTCCTCCATTCTTTTCCCAGAATCTTGGGCACATACACACATGTGCCTGGCGTGATTTTCAAGCCATTGGCTCCTGGACTCAAACCACAGTTGGCTATGTGGGAGTCCAGCAACATAACCACTATGCCATCTGGTGGTCTAACATTTATACTTTTTAAGCATGAAGCATACAGTGATACTGGAACTCAGTTCAGAGTGTAAGTGCTCTTGTAAAACATTAGGAGGATGTGGTTCTGGCAGAGTTCTCTGTGACATTTAGGACTAGGTTGTTGTATTTTAGATGGGATCTGAGTTCAATGCCCAAACAGAGAGACTGATTGCCACATTGATGTGAATGTGATAGTCCTGACCCTTCTCCAGGGAGAAGGAAGCTGTGGAGAAGTCTGTGAAATGTTCTCCATGGCTTTCTTTGAACCTCACCATTAGAGCCCATTGGTTGTGTGACTTGAGTAAGTGATATAGCTCTCAGAGTCTGTTTCTTCTAGAAAAATTATGTCCAAGAATATCTACCTTTCAGGCTACGACATGAGATAAACCCTTTAAGTGAAGAGCACCTACCACACACTGGGGCATACCATAGGAATGTTTTGTTCACCATCTCTATTCTTCTGGACAACTTTGCAGGGTAGTGGTTAAAAGCTCCACCTCAGGGCTAGGCAAACAGACTCAGATAATGTGAATGACTTACACAAAGCCACACCCAGCAGCAGAGCTGAGTCTGATTCCAAACCTTTATGTCTTCTTCCTCTGTCTAGCAAGGCATAGTGCTAGGCACGCAGGTGGTACCCAAAAAGTACTACTTTTACACACTTCTTACCCCACATCCTTCTTACCACTTCCCCCCACTCCAGTAAGCAGTTCTGCAGCTGTTGCCAGCTATATGCTGGTTTTTTTTTTTTTATTCAATTTCGGCAGCTTCAATTTAAAAAGAAAAACAAACAATAAAGCATCCACCAGCCTTGTCATTCATACTTCCAGAACAACATAAACACAAATACTTCTGGGGCTTCGAAGACATGAAGGTGGGAGAAAGGGCAGATTGTTTCTTTTTGAGTGTGAAAAATGTTATGGTAGATAAAGCCTTGATTCTCAGGCTGCTTTTACCACCTAGTGAGAGTACACTCACTGACCCAGAAGTCAGGGGCACAGGGCACCATCGAGACCGTTTTGAGTCCATTTCTACCCTAGATCTCTTTGTTGGCCATTCCCCAGGCACAGGCGCCGTTGTCAGTCGGCAGCGAGGATGCTCCCTGCAGGCCTTCGCGCTGCCCTCCCCTTCCCTGGAATTGTGGCTCAGAGGTCGTCTGCACTGGGGCGGCAGTAGCTATGGGGGCCCAGCGTGGTCTCAGAGTCGCATCAGCACGGGAAGGCCCCACGCTCCGACCCCAGGGACTAGTAGGTGGCACCGGCACCAAGCGCCTGATAGCTAGGCTGGACTGGCTAGCGCCGCGCTCCCTCCCTCCACCAGCCCCGCCTTCCCACCCCACTTGCCCGGCCAGAGCTCCCCACGGTGACTCGGTGACTCGGTGACTCCGGATTGCAGCAAGCCACTGGCTTGTTACCAAATCAGGAGCTGCAGTATTTTTTTTTTTTCTTTCTTTCTTCAGAGGGAATAATTTCAGCCCCCTTCAGCTCGCATGACAATCTTGTGTGATTGGGGCGAGTAGGCGGGCACATCCTTTTACATGCTAATACTGCCCCACCTCCTTTGAACCCTCCTCTAAGCGCCTCGCTTCCTTTATTTTTATGGTTTTCTTTTTCTTTCTCTCTCTCTCTTTTTAAAATTTTACCTCCTCCAAATTCACCATAGGGGCAAAATCCTTCTTGGTTCGGTCTCCCAGCCCCCCCACACGCCTCATTCTCACGGGAAAGGGTACCCCGAGATGCTCGGTACTTGCCCGCGGCGTTGCTTCCACTGAGGCTCCGGGATGGCCGCTCCGGGTGCAGTGGGCAGTGATCAAAGCAGCTCGGTCTAGGCTGCCGATCCATGTGCTGGGCGAGTACCTTGTTTGGGTCCCCCAGCGAGCTGCCACTGCCGCAGCCTGAAAGGAATGTCCCCTGTTGTTAAGGACCCTGACTGTTTTACACCAATGATTTGCCACTGCAAAGTTGCTTGCACCAACAACACTTTGTCGTTGATGTTTGGATGCAAGGTAGGACGAGGTTCATGTCTTTTTAATGCATGCTTCCTCCCTCAGGGGAGCGAACAATTCCTTTTGTTGTTTGTTTATGTGTCTGCCTTTTGGGAGAGTGACAGAAGCTAAGACTGCTCTGCCCTCGCTGGGTTTGGGGGCCAGGAGCGCACTGGTCTTCTGGTGTCCGGTGATGGGTTGATAACTCGGTGGTGACAGGACCCTAGTCTCTTACCAAGGATCCGAGAGCAGATATGCTCGGAAAGGGGGCGCCTTAGGTGGTTTTCTGTTTGGGATCTCGTTATATTTTACAGTTAGCGAGTGGCTGGCTCCTGGTGCTGACTTAGGAGCTCCTGAACTCATGGCAGTACCCACTGCCTGGTGCCCCAACCCACCTGGCCCACTAGTAGAAGTAGCTGGGGGAATAGATGCATTCCAGATAAACCTGAACGTGTCAGTTTGCAATTTGGCACGTTTAAAGATGAGGGATTTATTTTTATTTTAGAAAATCTGGAGCGAAGCTCATGTTGCCCCCAATTGTGTATGTTTTTCTCTGAGCTTATACAATCCACTTGCAATCAACGAACAGAATTTTTATCAAGAGGTGGCGCAGTTACTCAGTGAAGTTTGTAGCAAGTAGAAGAATAACTGTCCCACCCTAGATTTTTGTAAAGGTGATTGGTGTTCCTACGGAAATGAGGTTTGAAGGTTTTTGAAGCAGGTTATCATTGATTGTTCTGTGTCTGAAACATGTAAATGGAACTTTCTTGCTGGACCTGATGATGTACCTGTAAAAGATGTATGGGATTTGATATTAGAACAGTCTTAGCCCATGGATGGTCTGAGTGCCTGTCCCATTACTCCTAGGTACAAACATTCACTTCTTTTCATTGTAGAAAGCTGATGGGTTTGCCCAGCTTGTTTATATAAAACACTTCTTATGACCACTATAGTGACTCTCTAAGGAGAGAAAGCAAGTGAGAATGTGCTTCATCTGAAATAACAAAAAATTCACTTTCATAAGTGAATAAAAATTACACTATTTCTACAGTTCTGAAAGATAACACCAGAGACTGAATTGGACAGCTGGTAAGGACCTTAGGCAGTGAAGTTAATGAAACATACACATTCAGCTTCATGGCTAGCACTCAGAGGAGGTGTAGGCTTAATGGAAAAATTGGAAGTCAGGATTGTAAGTCTTAACACTGGCTGTGCTTAGAGCTTCTTCCCTCAGCCTCAGGTTTTCTTCTATAAAATAAGAGATGTGGATGAAATGATCTCTGAGACTTCCTCCAGCTCTAACATTCTCTGGTGATGTCTTTCATAAAATCATTTAATGATAAAGTTATTGACAGAGATTTTTATTGATTTTTACTCAATATGATAGGTTACTCCTTAAGGCCAATTAAAAAAAAATTGCTCATGCTAAAGAATAGCTAGATGTTCTTTTTGAAACCCCTGAGGAAGTCTTGAAGTGTGGAAGGTTTGTGTGCTCATCCCTGTCAGGAAGATGTATATAAAAGATGAGCACCAATAACTAACTATCTGGGTCTCTCAGAGCAACCCACCACGCCTCCTCCATGCTTCTATTCACTCTCCCTTCTAACTGCACTTACAGGAGCATCTTAGCAATGGCTTCTGTTGAAAATCCATTCCCATGAACTTCTAAGAATTGCTTTGCAGTGTTAATGATCATTAACAAAGGTGAAATATTTGCTAAGGGAAGTTAAGCACAAAGTAATAATCAAATAAGATATGCTATTGGTTAAATGTGGTTAAATATGTATTCAGCCTTTTGAGTTCATTTTCAAAGATGCTTTTTTTATGTTGTTATGTTTTTCCCTGATTTTCAAACCATATTGGAGGGAATTGGTGTAATTACAAGCATGCACTTTTTTTTTTTAAAGACTGAGAAATTACATTAGACTTACTGTAAGTTCTCTTCCTTTTGGTGTTCTAGTTTAACAAAATCACTTTATGAGAAAGATCATGTCAATAGAGTAAAACACCTATGTAATGTGTGTTGGTATATATTGCTCTTTAGAAAATAAATTAATTCTCTATGAAAATAAAATAATACTTTTAGAGGGCCTATTTTGTCCTATTTTGCCAAATATTTGAAACAGACAATTCTTAAAAGTCTTCTGTGGTAGGGTCAATTATTAAAGTATAACTGTTCTTAATAATGTTTAATTATGAACTGGTTGATGTAAAGCTCCCAGTTTAGAATTTTAGATATGAAAGAACCTTCTACTCTAACATTCCTCTAGTAAAGTTCCTCAATGCTATCTGAGAGATGACAACAGAATACAATGTAGAAAAATTGCTCATCAGACATGCTTGAGTTTGAAAAATAGATTTCACACTTACTAGACATGTGATTTCTCTCTGGTTCTCATTTGTTAAATGGCCAGAGTAATGACTACTAGATTCCATATTACTGTTATTGAGAATAACAAAACTTAAATGAGAAACATATAGTGCTGAGCATGTATACATTCATCAAATTATTGATGCTTTTATATTGTTTGTTTGTTTGTTTTTTAATAAGCACTGAGGGGAGCCTTCTAGGAGGAACCTCTTTAACTTCTAAGATAGTTCTTAGTTTTTAAGAGAAGGGTGAGTGGGGTTTTGTTTGTTTGTTTGTTTGTTTGTTTGTTTGAGAGAGGCAGAGAAACAGAGGGAGAAAGCATCCCCAGCGGGATGTGGTCACACCACGATCCCCTTTTCCTCTATTTCTCCAACCTGTAAGGATTTGGGGCTTGCACACACTCATGCCCAGTATATTTTTCAAGCTGCTGGGGCTGGGATTTAAACCTCATTTATCCATGTGGATTCTGGCTTCCTTATCAAGTAGGTTCCAGGGCCTACCCAATAAATTGCATAATGTGTACATGTATGTCTAAAAAAGAAAGGTATCCTGTTATTTGTACAACATGAATGGACCTGTAAGACATCATGCTAAGTGAAATATGCTGGAGATGAACAAACATGCTGTTCAATCTCACTTGTATGTGAAATGTAAAACAAATAGGATACATGGAGTAGATAATACGTTCATCGAGTAGCATGGTGGTTACAGGGGTGGGAACAAAATGGGGAGATGCAGGTCAATGGGCGTGAAGTTGGATGAATACATCAAAACATCTAATGTACAGCATGAGAGCTATAGTTAGTAATGTAGTATTGTGTTCTGGAAATTTGGTAGAAGAGTAGGTATACACACATGCAAAAAGGTAATCATGAGATAATGTCTGCATGAACTTACTCAAATGTAGTAACCATTTCACTATGTAGAAATATATCAAAATATCATGTTGTACACCTTAAATATATCCAGTGGGGAAAAAAATATGGTTACAACCTAAGAGAACCTTTGTCTTCCTCCCATAGCCATTTGTTAATATAACAACTCAACTGAATTAAATATCAAGTCCCTCAGGCACATCACATGCCTTTCACATCATCTTTGATGGATTAGGAATTTTTGAAAATATTGTAGAATCTTGGGATCTGTTTTTATCAGTGAATATTTGGACACTCTATAAACATCCCTGCTCCCCAAAAGAAACAATCATCTGGTAGAAAAAGGCCTCCCTTTCTTCTATATGTTGACCCTCTCAAAAGAGAAAAAGGGAAATTAAGAGGAGGTTAGAATGATATAAAATTGGGGACAAAAAGATGAGGGAAAAGGAAAGAAAAAGTTGTGAGTTCAGAAAAGAGAGCTTGGGGACCAGCAGTTAGCGTAATGGTATGTCGATGGACTCCCACGGAGTTGACCGCGGTTCACGTCCCAGACCCGGTGACTTAAAACTCATGCCGGGTGTGTGTGTGTGTGTGCCCAAGATCCCGAGAGGAGAATGGAGGAGAAGGGATTGCGGCGTGGCCATCCCCCCTGGGGGGTGATTTCTCGCTTTCTGTCTCTCTGTCTCTCTGTCTGTCTGGTGAGCACATGCATCCTATAGCGAAAACCTCTCCAAAAAAAAAAAAAAAGAAAAGAAAAGGAAGCTTGAACTATATGAGTAAAGGAAGAGGAGAGGAGGAGAGGAGAAATAATTTGATTTGGGTAAGTAATCTAGGTACCATCCTAAGGATTATTTTTTCCAGTGTTATTTCTTCTGATCTCCACAGTTGTTTGGCAGAGAGAGAGGCACAAGGTCAGGAAAGAAAATAGAGCAGACTGGTGAGAAGGTGGAGAGAAGAAACAGGAGAAAAGGGGGAAGTTGAGTGTGTGGTCCCAACCTCCAGAGGGTGCTCTTACACTCACCCAAGAACAGAGGGCCTGTCAGCACCTCCCTGGTGGACAGTTCCCTGGAATCCCCTTGCTTCAGCCACCTCCCAGATCCTTTTCCTACTTAGGAAGTCTCTTTGGCAGAGAAGTGGTTTTGTTTATTTAAATGTGGCCAATTTCCTTACAAATGAGTGGTAGTATTTTTGTCATTGGTAGGAGAGTTTTCCTCTATGTGACTATTGTGAATATCACCAAAGTTTAACTATGTTAGTATGGTCTTTGTTTTATTTTATAGCCCTACTGTTCATTAAAATAATGAGAAAAAAAGGAAAGAAAACAAATTTTAAAAAATACTTATTATCCCAGAGGGCTAGATATAGAAACAATATTTTATTGTACGTTTTTCTTGTTTCCGAGTATTATTTTATTTTGTTACTCTGTATCTGACTTATTTTAAAATGTAGTTATAATCATAATGAATTTGAATTAGAATTTTTATTAGGTTTTGTTCAAATATTTCAGTAGTTGTATAATATCCTTATCTTTGGATATTTCTTTACCACCATATCCCCCTACCACCCGAATTATGGTCTATTAAAAATGAAGGGGCCAGGGGAACCAGCAGTTAGCGTAATGGCTATGTCGCTGGACTCCCACGTAGTCGACCGTGGTTCGCGTCTCAGACCCGGTGGCTTACAACTCACGCAGGGCGCGTGTGCGTGCGTGCCCAAGATCCCGAGAGGAGAATGGAGGAGAAGGGATTGCGGCGTGACCATCCCCCCTGGGGGGAGATTTCTCGCTTTCTGTCTCTATGTCTCTCTCTGTCTGTCTGGCGAGCGCACGCGCCCTATAGCGAAAAACCTCTCCAAAAAAAAAAAAAAAAAAAAAAAAAAAATGAAGGGGCCAGGTGTTGCAGTGGTAAAATGCAATGCTCTGTGAGACAATCCTATATAGGAAGGTTTCTGGTTCAAGTCTGGAGGTCTGTCTGAGTACATGCACACACATATACCTGTGATCCTGGACTGGATGAAGGCTGGGGTGGAGCTAAGTGCCATGACCATTTGGAGCACTGTCTTTTTTCTCCTCTCTCTGCCTTTCTCACTTCTGGAAGAAATAAGTAAATAAACTTTAAGTAAAGTGAAATAAAATCTACCTTGGAGAATAAGTCTCTTTTTAATTTAAAATTATTTTCTGTAGATAGTATAGAGTAAATAAAATTACTACATCAGATATTTTATTAATTTCATTATTATTTTAGTTTTTCTCTAGGTCATGTGTGCTCACTAGAGAAAGAAAGAGAGGGAAAGTGGGAAATCACCTCTCAGAGGGAATGGATATGCTGCAGTCCCTTCTCCTCCCTTGTCCTCATGGGCTTTTGGGTACACATGCACATGCACCCAGAGTGCATTTCAAGTTGCTAGGTTCAGGACTTGAACCATACAGCTGGTCATGTAAGATCTAGCCCCCTTTACCTCTGTACACTGCTGGATCTTAAAATATCTTAAGATAATTGATTGTTTTTATTGGTACTTTTTTCTTTTTGTATTTGTTTTTTTGTTTTTAGATTGTTGCCATATGTTGTGTGCATTTGTTAAAGAGAGAGAAGAGATGGTGAGAGGGAAAGTGAGAAAACACCTCCCAGTGGTGATGGCCACACCACAATCACTTCTCCTCCATTCTCTTCTTGGAATATTGGGCATGCATGCATATGCACCAGTGTGATTTTCAGGTCTCTGAGACCAGGACTCAAACTGCATCCAGTCATGTGGAAGTCCAGTGCCTTAACCATCACACCACCTGGTGGTCCCATGTATTGAAACATTTTATATGTTATAGATGGCAGCATAAATTTTCATTGCCACAAGTTATTTTATATGTCATAAAGTTTTCAATCTTTAATAATTGTCCCCTACTTTATGATTTATAAATAAGAGAGGCAATTTAGTTTTATCTTGTGTGTATAGCATTTTAACTCTGTTAGACTTTGAGTTAATGGGAATTTCATGACTATATTGGTGTGTCCCAGCTGGAGAATGTCTAATATGCAAAAAATGCAAATGATCAAAATGGGTACATTAAGGAGACAGCAATTTATATTGCCAAGGCATCAGTCCCTATCCCAATACATAAACACTGACCTGCCACTATGTGCCAGATACCTGCTTTACAAAAGTCATCTCACTTAATTCTTATCATAACACTTTGAGATGGATATCATAGTTATTTTAATGTAACAAATGGGTGAATTGAGGCACAAATGGTTTAAATAACTTGTGTCTTAAATAGTAGAGACAAAGCTTGAATCTAAGCAATATAGGTCTAGAACCTATATTCATTTCAAGAATAAATGCAGCATTCTCTTTAAATATCAAATTACTGTAAGTACTTTAAGCTGTGAGTCTATTTGCAAAAATATAATGTACATATTCCTTTCCTGGAAACACACCTGCGTTTGAGTGCAAGTCATACCTTTCAGAGGACTCAGCCTTACTGAACAAGCTAGGTTTTGAAAGGACTTTGATTCAACACACTATTTCCCACAGTGTTCACAATTGCATTTTCTACATTATGTTACTAAATCATACAGATAGGAAGTTACTACCCAAGGTCACACAACAAGTCACAGAGCCGTGGCTACCACCAGGTCTTCTAGTTTCTAACTCAGTGTTATTCTTTCTTTTTTCTTTTGGAGAGGTTTTTTGCTATAGGGCGCGTGCGCTTGCCAGACAGACAGAGAGAGACAGAGAGACAGAAAGCAAGAAATCACCCCCCAAGGGGGATGGCCATACCACAATCCCTTCTCCTCCATTCTCCTCTCGGGATCTTGGGCATGTACGCACACGTGCCCAGTGTGAGTTTAAGCCACTGGGTCCTGGACGCGAACTGCGGTCGACTATGTGGGAGTCCAGCAACGTAGCCATTACGCTAACTGCTGGTCCCATCAGTGTTATTCTTTCTATGCCGTGACCTCTAACTATAAACTAGAAGTTCTGGGAATTAAGGTGAGAGAAGAGAATTTGACACATTTTATCTGTAAAAAGCAGAAAAACTAACACCATCCTTGCAGAACTGCTGTAAAGATTAAGTGAGATAGCACATATAAAAACATTTAGCACAATGTCCTGTATGTGGTAAATATTCAATGCATTTTTTTCTTCCATTTTTATTAAAGCTATTTTGCACACTGGTGGAAAAGGTAGAGATTGCTAATAAAGAGTTAACTGAATAGGGTTCAATCAAGTACATTGAAATTCATCCATGAGGAAATGAGGTGTGTTTTAACGTATCAACACATTAAAGTGTTTTAACGCTACAAAAGGCTGAATCTACAAGTTTATATAATTCACATCAAAAAAGAAGAAAAAAAATCCTAGGTTAAATCTGACCCAGAAAGAGAAAATGAAAAATGAGCTAATAAGTGAACAGGTGCTGAATGTCCCAAACAAGCAGGCTCCATGGGCCTTGCATCCCCTTTGAGAAAGTATACCTGCCAGTTCAAGGTCTTTTTAAAATTTTATTTTTAATAATAGAAAATTTGAGAGAAAAATATTAAATACGGAATCTTAGGAAAGCCTGATTCTTAGGCTGCTAATAGAATATGTCCATGCAAAAGAAATGTTGATTCATGGAATTCAGAATCCTGAAAAATCTCAGACTTTATAAGGCCTTTGTCTTGTTTCAGAGTCCTCCCTTATTTATGAATATGTTCCAAGACCCCCAGTGGAAGCCTGAAACTGCAGATAGTTCCGAACCCTCTAGATGCCATGATTTTTTCCTATACATGTATGCCTATTAGAAATTAGCACAGTAAGAGAGTAACAATAACCAAGTAGTATAGTAGTCTTCCTCATCTACAGTTTCACTTTCCATGATTTCAGTTACCTGTAGTCAACCAAAAATATTAAGTGGAAAATTACAGAAATAAACAATTCATAAGTTTTAGATTGTGTGTTGTTCTGAAGCATGATGAAATCTCACACACCTTTCGAATCTTCCACTCAGTGTCATCAGGGATGTGAATCATCTCTTTTTCCATTCCGTATATGCTAATATCCAATAACCACTTTGTAGCCATCTTGGTTGTCAGATTAACTATTGTAATGCCATAGTGCTTGTGTTCAAGTAACTCTGACTCTACTTAATAATGGCCCCAAAATGTAGTGATCATAAAATTAGTTAAATTTAAAGTATAATGAAGTAACAATAGTAACTAGTGATAAAATACTTATAGCAGTACATCAGCATCAATTTACTATACTTAATGCTTGCATCTTAATTGTAGTATTCAGTTATTTACTTGTGTGTTTTCTCATTGAAACTGTGAACTCTTTAGGGGCAGAGGCCATATCACATTCATCTAATACACAGTCCCTGGAAGACTGAGTAAAGAGAACTGTGCCTGTTCCATAGATGGTAGTCAACAAATACTTATTGAATGAATAAGTGCTCATAAATATTTACTAAGTGAATGAGTGAAAATAAAGGTGTGTTGTATTATAGATCATTTGTCATCTTTTTTTAATGGTTTGTCTTTAAGAACCTATTACATTATCAAACTTTTCTTAACTGTGCTTTTCTCATAATATACATTTACTATGAAATATCCCTCGTACATATCTCCTACTGTTTCTGTTTCTCTGGAGAACTTTGACTAATACAACTGGTATCTGTGTTGAGATGCCTGGACATGTTATCACTAAGAAGTCATTCTTGTCTATGAAGATATAGAGGCACTAATAGGTTATAAAAATACTTGACTGTCCATGCTATTGGGATCTTGTTGCAGTTCAGGTTGTTTTCTCATAAGTTTAGGGATTTACTTCATTATAAATCACAGATTATATTTCCTGAGGTAGCACAGTAGAGAACATTCAAAGATACTTTAGTGACTTTTTCGTTTACAGTTACATATACAAATGCCCTTGTCAGACTTAGGAGCACATTTTATATTATAGTGATGATAGAGATACAGTAATACCTTTTCTATGTAAATTTAACCGACTGGATCAAATAGAATATGAATGCTGTTCTAAATAATGGCTTCTGGAAATCTTATAAATATTATATTTTTGAAACATCCATTTGTGTATATGTGAATCCTAATCTAAAATATATTATTTTGATGGTGCATTATATTTATTAAAGTCTTGTCTAAGGTTAAAGGGTGGCTTAGATTATACTTTTTGATGAATTAACATACTGAAAACACAGTTGCAGTCTCAAAAATGCTGGTACAATGCATTGTAACTGCCTTAACATTGGATTAAAGTTACTAGAGGCTAATAGTATCACTTTATTATATTTCGGATAATGATTAAAGATACCACTTTCATAAGGTCTCAAATAAAATAATAGCTACTAGCATGTCAATTGGCTCATCATCTAAGAGTAGGAGACTGATTTTTTCCTTTGAAGCCATGTCTCCAGCTATCCTTTTTGTGATTTGGTGAAAATATCATTAGGAAACATGTAGGTATACTTGTCCATTAATCAATTTCTGGTTGTATCCTGATCATATCATTTTCTAGCTTTATCTTGAGCATATCTATTTCCATCATTCTAGTGTATCTCAGAGTAACACTCAAATACAGTAAGATAAAATCCCTGATTTGGGGACTCTTTCAGTTTGACTGGTGAGCCAGCACTAAGAAATAAACATAGAAGAAAAACCAAAACAAACAAACAAATAGAACAAGTTGGATGAACCCTTATTGGATAGTCACCATGTTGAAGTTCTGTTCTAAGGACTTTATATGGAAGAACCTACACATTACTCAAAATATATCTAATAGGAAGTCATTAATCCCTATGTGATATTATTTCTTTTCTTTTTTCTTTTTTTAAAGGATTTCAGTTTATTTTTTAATTATGAATTCTGGTTTACATATATTCCATCGTATATCTTTATGGGGTACAGTTTGGTTCTTTTTTTTTCTCCTTTTTTTTTTTCCATATCATTTTCTTCCATACATTCAATCACATTATTATTTGTCTTACAAAATGGATATTTCAACAGGTGAACATTTCTCCCCAGTACTGTTGATAAAACTACAAAATATCTTGAACAGATAATACCACACCTCTTTGTGCCATTAATGCTTTGCCTCCCTGTCCCTTCCCCAAATGTCCTTCCTCAGACCCTCCTCTTTCACACGCACTATATCTGGTATTTACATCTATATACTGCGTTTCTACATCCTTTAGACAATTAGTTTCAGTCTTTTCTTTTCTTTTTTTTGAAAGAGAGATTTTTGCTCTAGGGTGCATGGCACTCACCAGAGACACAGAAAGCGAGAAATCACTCCCCCCCGCCACCAGGGGAGATGACCATGCCACAGTCCCTTCTCTTCCATTCTCCTCTTGGGATTTTGGGCATCCATGTACCTATGCCCAGCATGAGTTTGTTTTTTTTTTTTTGTTTGTTTGTTTGTTTGTTTTTTGAGAGGTATTTGCTATAGGGCGCGTGCGCTTGCCAGAAAGACAGAGAGAGACAGAGAGATAGAAAGCGAGTAATCAGCCCCCAGGGGGGATGGCCACGCCACAATCCCTTCTCCTCCATTCTCCTCCTGGGATCTTGGGCACGCACGCACACAAGCCTGGCATGAGCTTAAGCCGCCGGGTCCAGGACTTGAACCGCGGTTGACCACGTGGTAGTCCGGCGACATAGCCATTATGCTAACTGCTGGTCCCTGCCCAGCATGAGTTTTAAACCGCCAGATCTGGGCCTCGGACTACAGTAGACTACTTGGGAGTCCAGTGATGAAACCATTATGCCATGTGCTGGTCCTGATAATATCTCCTAATTTGTACAACTAATACCAAATAAAGATCCAGAAAGTAGTCCATATTTTAAAAGTAATTTCATATTTCACTGATTGCTACAGATAATGTAGGAACAAAACAATCAATTGCTCTATGTATAGTTAGAGAAGGCTTTTTAGGAGTGACTAAAGCTAGTTTGAACTTTCTAAAGCCTTATCCTCGGTCAGGAAAGACAAAGTTTGACTTGGGACTCAACTTTACTGTTTATTTCTAAGGCCCAATATTTTGTGAAAGTGTTGAGGTATAAGATATCTGAAAATGATTATATGATTTTTAAGTATGCCTTCTCCTTGGATAGAAGTGGGAAGGGAGAATGTGAAGAGGAAGGAAGAGGGTGTAGTATTAGATTAGACTCTATCCTTCCTACTATCTCAATCAAGCAGAGATACTCTGGGTGTCTTAAAAGCCTTAGTGTGCTCTTGGAAAGGCAAACATAGAAGTTGGGAGCAAATCCTGAGGGTAGAGGTTGATAGTAAAAGGTGTCATGTGACCACAGAACTATTGGTTCTGTGACCTTAGAAGAAGCTCTTTCACCTCTGTAAGTTTCAGTTTCTTAATCAGTATTTGATGATGATCAGATATACTTGGTGGGTTTGTTATACCAAATAAGAAAGTGACTAATACAAGCCCAATCATGGTGCTGTGTGCTGCTAAAATGCTGTGCTCTATAGGCTGGGGACACATGGGAGGCCCAGCTTCGATTCCTGGTCCAACCTTAAAGCCCGGGTATGGTGACGAGTGCCTGAAACCTCAGACACTTGGGAGGCTGAGACAAGACTATAAGCTTTAGGCTGGTCTCAACATAGTAAAACTCTGTCTTAAAAAGAGCCAGTTGTGGTGCATGCATGTGTGTCCCAGCCAGAAGGCTGAGGCAGGAGGATTACAACAGTAATCATGTAAAAGATAAAATAAATAATTTATTTATTTACTATACTGCTTTTATGGCAGATATTGTGGCAGATAGTAGCCATTAAATAAATGAATATTTTCTTGTTCGCACTCCCTTAGATGCAGTCCCTTCCCATTTTACTTTTATTTGTATTAACATAATATGAAATAGCCTGGGGAAAAAAGCCTTCTTACTTTCACATGTAAGACTCAGGAGTGGGAAAGGAAAAAAATCACTGTGTGAACCAGATCAGATATTAGCTACATTCAACCCACCTTCACTGAGTATTCAGCAAGCACTGTCACTTTACTAGGGGAGGCTTTGTTTGTCATCTCTAGCGTATTGTTAGTACATCTCATCTCCTATTTGTAGTAGTGCTAGCATGACCATCCCTACCCCATAATTTCACGTTACAGTCTATTAAAGGATTCTCCCAGCCCCCAAGGCACCCTCAAGTGAGCATGGATTCTGTAAAGTGCATGTTATTATAGCTGTTGTTACCAGAGGTATTGGTGCCTGAAGGTAATCAGTGGATGACCCCTTTCTAACATCTGCTGCTTGAGAAAATCTTAAATATCAGTAAACCTTATTTTTTTTCTTTCTTTAAAAAGCTGAATGACCATCCCAAAGAAATGTTCCTCAGGCTTCT
Organism: Tupaia tana; assembly: GCA_026018925.1. NCBI lineage: Eukaryota > Metazoa > Chordata > Mammalia > Scandentia > Tupaiidae > Tupaia > Tupaia tana. The sequence goes on along the minus strand of JAKSZU010000015.1, from coordinate 75,702,352 downwards.
GCAATCTGCTTAATTCTCAAATAAACCTTTCTAGAGCTCTGTAAAATGAAAATATTTTCTCTGCGTGTGAGCCTTGTGCGTGCCCTTTGCCGAGCAATTTCCCCAGAAAATTGCTATGGTTGGTCTCTCAAGCCAGAAGGAAGAAAAAGGTTTTATAATGAAAATGCTGACAGGTTCTTATCTACAGCAGTATGAGTGGGGATGCTATGATCTCACTTATTGTAGAAACCGGATGCCTGTTTTGGCTGAAGACAGAGCAAGCATCCTCCAGAGCTCTAGGGTTTTGAATTTTTATCTTGAAAAGTTTGCATGAAAAAAAAATAGCTGCAGGGAAATAGGAAACCAAGGTTAAACAAACCGTACCTTTGTTTTCCAGTAAAGTAGTAAATTACTGGTCATAGGGTATTTTTTTTTTTTTTTTTTTGAGAGGTTTTTGCTATAGGGTGCATGCACTGGCCAGAAAGACAGAGAAAGAGAGACAGAAAGCGAGAAATCACCCCCCGGGGGAATGGCCACGCCACAATCCCTTCTCCTCCATTCTCTCGGGATCTTGGGCATGCACGCACACACGCACCCAGCCTAAGTTTAAGCTTCCGGTTCTGGGACTTGAACTGCAATCAACTACATGTGAGTCCAGTGACATAGCCATTATGCTAACTGCTGGTCCCACGTGGTCATAGGGTTTAAGAGGCTGGAAATGGGGATTGCATATTTGTTTTCTGTGTGCAGAATTTACTTTTTTGCTAAATCTTTATCTGTTTAGAAAGAACTTGCATTTTTCTCTTAATAATTTTTTAAAATAATGTTTGTTCTTAGTGTGTAGACAGAATTCTGAAACTAGTTACTTCTGTTTCTCAGCACAACAGCTCTATGAGGTAGATGAGGAAACTAAGACACAGTGAGTTGAAAATTCTCTTCACTAGGTACATTCAAGCATTAGACTTTAGACCATTTCTATATGATATTATTCAGTTGTTCACATAACTACTTTGGACTAGATTGGATAATATTAAAATCTCTTTCATATTCATACTTCTTAAATGACACTATGCTTTGCCTGAGGTAGCAAAACATGTAGTGGTAGCACTGGATTTTAAACCCAGATCTCTGATTCTAAGCCCAGAGAATGTCTCTCCTTTTTTTGTCTCCATCCTTCCTTAAGCATTTCCTAGGGACTGACCATGCTTCTAAAGCATAGAACCAACATATCTCTGGGATGCCAAGAGTAGAGGGAGGAGTTGGTGCTTGCCCCATAACACTCATTAATGTGATCCAAATGAGTGTGTGTTCTCTACTTGAATCTGGAAGGACATAAGGTACAGAGTGCAGGGGCCTCAGCAAATGCACACCAAGACAAGTAAAACTGTACCTTGGCAGTGAAGACAGATTCCCATTTTAGATAATAAAGGTAGAAGTAGAGCTGAATGACTTTAGGGACTGTATCTCTTCTGTCCTCTGGTTTTCAACTTCTTGTGGGCAGCTCCTAGCTTGGAAATAAAATGTTGAATGTGCTTCTGGAAAAGACAGAGTGAGATGATGTAGTCAGGCCAGCTGGAGGGACTGCTAACTTTCTCTTTCTTTTACATCCCATTTTAGGAATCTGGAACCTGGCTATTACCTTTTGACTTTCAGTCAAATCAGTTTCATGTCTGCCTCCATTATCACTTACTTACACTTTCAGAGTCAAGCTAAGGAATTCAATACAAATGTGCATGTGCAAAGGCCCTCTCCCTCTTCTACAGGGATTTGTGGACTAAGAAAATGAAAATCTTTATCTCTGTGTAAAGATGACCTAGGTGGAAGATATTCTGTCTCCTATGCAGAAAGAGAAAAATTACTCACAAAATTGATCTCAGCTCAACCAGCTTTCTGCTAATAACTGAAGTCCGGGTGTTTACTTACAGTGTATTTGCTAGGTCTGACTAATTTCTAGGTATTGCCAGACATTCATGTCTATTTTTTGTTCCATTCATATGGACTCAAGAAGTTAACTACTAAATTTTCTGACTATAAAGGACAATCAGAAATCTTTTATTTTTCCTTGGACCACTAGATGTTCTATGATTTTTTTTTAAGACAGAATATTATTTCATGATCCTCCTGTCTCAGCTTCCCAACTATCTGTGACTACAGACACATGCTACTACACCCAGCTTTTTGGGGTGAGCTGGGAATTAAATTTTGGCCTCCTATGTTTCCTTAGCCTCCCATATAGCAGTCAGTATATATCAGTGCCTGGTATTAAGGCTGGGTCATGTCCTTTTTACATTTATTTGATGGTATTTTATGTTACTTAGTTTCTCTCTGTTGCAGTTTAGGAAAAATGTGCAGCAACTTTAGTTCTAATGCAAATGAATTTTTAGCAAATTAAGAACTTATGAATGGATTTAAATACATTTATAAACATTTAGCCTCCCCCCATTTTAGACTAGTTCAAGATTACTTCCTTATTTCCTTTCTGAAGAAGCAAATTTGCCAAAATGAGCTTCATCATCCTCAGTCATAAGGTTAAGTACTTGATATTATTACCTCACAGATAATGGAAGTTTTGAAGATCCTTTGTACAGTGCTTTGTACTGTTATTTAGTAAGCATTCTACTTATTATCAAGAATATTATTAGTCTATTTAGCAGATAAAATATAGTATTTATCCCTTTTATACTTTGGGTTCTTTCCAAGGAGGAGGAGAACAAAGAATATTTAGTTGTATCCATGCTCATCCTTCAGGATCTAACTTGTGGTATCCTCTCATGGAAGACATCCCTGGTCACCATATCCTCTGTGCTCCCATGGAGTCATGGACTTCTATCATATTGAGTAGAATTGTCACAAGACTCTAAATACTATGAGGTATTAGAGTCTGGGACTTAACATCTTGAACACCTAGTTACTAGTATAAAGCTTACAACATACCAAATGTGCAATATATTATACTTGTTGAATGAAGGTTTATGTAATTATTTTATTTAATTAGGCAATTGAGACCTAGTGTCAATTTCAAAGAAGAAAGATCTGTCCTACTTCTGTTAAAGCTTCCCATGCCTCCCCCTAGTGACACCCATCATATTTCATCTTTTAAGATATTTTTTGACTGCATATCATTTCTACTGAACTCAACTTCATTATAGTAGAGCAGGACATGACGTATCTGATCAATATATGTTGAATGAACAAATAAATGAATCCCTTAATCCCTAAGAGTAGACCTAGAAGTTGGTTAAGTACTTGGTAAGAGATTGAATGAATAAATGAATGTCTATAAACTTAACTCTCATAGTAAACTATATTTTGTGAGTTAGTTTAAATCCATCTAAAACAATTTATAATAGTTTCCTAATGGTTCAAAGGGATTTGTTTTGCTTTTATTGCTTATAAACTGACACTAGCTTTTATCTTACTGACAGCCTGATGATTCAGGTATTGTTCAGTATCTTTAATAGAACTAAATGATTTGTAGTAAGACAGTTAAGGAGAGTTAGTCACACATTTCATGGGATGAGGCCTAGTTTCGGTGATACCACAGGACCTGGCAGCCTTGGTGTTCTGGTCTTCTGGGTGTGCTATGTACATGTAGCCATAAAATGATTCAAGGAGAGGAGATCTCTGGGAATTCCACTATGTGTGGTGAGCTTCTCAGTCCTGTCATCTTCTCCATCCCAACTAGACTGGAATTACCAATACTTGTGTAAGTCCTTCTGAATTAAGTCCAGTTAAAACTTGTTTATTTTTTATTTGTAGAACTACTTTGAATGCTTCATTCCCTTTAAGAAATTATTCTGGCCAGCTAGGCAGAACTGCTAAAGACTGTTGCTAAGAGCAACCAGTGAAAAGATTCTTAAATTAACAAGCCACCTCAAATCCTTTCTAGAAATGTGCATGTACACGTGTGTGCAAACTCACGTGCCTATTTAAATAACAAATGTATGTGTGGATTAATAAACCAGTAATGAATTACTTGTAGATTCAGGTTAAAGTAGGGCTCCTGTAGAGAGCAAATCAAGAAGAGAGAAATGAGAATGCTTTCTGAAAGGAAGAGAATGAATTACAAAATTAGTTAGGAAGAGTTTTGGTCAATAGTGGTTAAGCCATTTGAATATCAAAATGCTCCATATTTTTAAACCACTACACTGGTATGAATTATGATCTACATGTGGAAATCTAGGTTATACATACTCTGTGAGGGCCAGGGCTCTCCTTTATGTATTGCCCTACCCCTAATTATCAGCAACCTGGCACATAGTGGATGCTTATTAATATTTGCTATATAAATGTAGGAATGACTGTCCTAGAATAGTCTCATTTTGTCAATAAAAAAAAAAATGGAGGCTTAGGCTAGTGAATAACATCACATAGGTTCATAAAGAGAAATGCGCTAGGCTGATCTTCAAAATCAGGTCTGCCTAACTCTGAAAACTCTGTGAAGTGACATACTTTCTTTTAAATACTTTGCAGAAAAAAAGCAAATGCATGAACTTTGCAGGACGCAAGTTTAGGCTCCTAGGATTTAGGGACTGATATTTAGTGCATCTTAGAGGTGGAGATGTGAGTTTGCAAATTCGATAGAGCTACATTGAAAACTATTTATTAGCGATGGTAAAGTGGCAAGATACTTGAAATTCCTACAGACTAGTTTTCAAGAACAAAATGGAAGTTCTAGTGGCTTATCAAAACACATACTGTAAGAATGAAATGAGATTATAAATTAGATATATGAGCCCTTGTTATGGTGTATGTTAAGAAACATTTGCTGCTATTATTACTGTTCTGTGAAGCAGAGGAGAAAACAATGTGGTAATGTGATTTCTGGGGAATATATTGGGTCATCAGAAATGATGTGACATATTTTTTTAAAGAATTATTTTGTTTAACTTTATTTATTCATTCATTTCATTTTTTTAATTTGACCAGAGAGGGACAGAGTGAGAGAGATAGAGAGAGAGGGAAAATGAGAGCGCAAGCCTCCAGGTCCAGGACTTGAACTGTGGTTGGCCATATGGGAGTCCAACGTCCTTAATCACCACGCCACCTGCTGGCCCCATTGTGACATATTTTTCTGTGCAAAAATGTATCATGACTTTTCTGGCAGCCTATTTGACTGAAATACATATGTACATTCATATTTCACATCATGAAATAGTTTAGTACTATTTTTTAGATTCATTTTTTAAGCTAAGAAGACTGAAAAATCTTTTTAATAATTATTTCCTTTATTTTATCATTATTGTTATTTTAAATTTGATCAGACCAAGACACACACACACACACACACACACACACACACGCACAGAGAGAGAGAGAGAGAGAAAGAGAGAGAAAGAAAGCAAGCCGCCAGGTCTGGAACTTGAACTATGGTCACCCTCTAGGAGTTCAGTGCCTTTAACTACCATGCCATGAAGAATGGCTTTAGGCGGTAGAGTGAGGGGTGCTTACTGTTTTGAAGGAGCAAAAAGATCTATTTGAAAGGATTATTGAGGCTTAATGACTAATTAATGTTTAAAGGGGGTGAAAATAAGGGAAGAATTTAGACATTTCAATTTTTCATTTTCTTCAAAGTGATTTTGCCATAGGGCACATGTGCTTTCTGGAGAGAAAGAAATCACCCCCAGGAGGGCTGGCCATGCTGCAGTTCCTTCTCCTCCATTTTCTTCTCAGGATTTTGGGCATGCACGCACAAGTACCTGCCATGAGTTTCAAGCCACTGGGTCTGGGACTTGAACCGCAGTCAGCCATGGGTATCCAGTGCCTTAACCACTATGTTACTTGCTGGCCCCAACATTTCAAATTTTAAGCCTGGAATTCTGGGAGAATGGTGTTAATGAGAACAGAACTAAAGAAATTAGGAGTAAGAGAGGAGCACTTCGACTTTATTTGCATTTACACATTAAGTTCAGGGTGACAGTAAGACATCCACCTGGTTTATGAACACTGACCGGTTGAAATGTATCTTTGAGAACATGAGAATCAAGATAAAACTCATGCCAGGCACATGTGCAGTAACATCAGCTCATTTAATCTCTTAGTTTTCTTTGCTATAGTCTTAATTGCAGCCGTTTCCCAGAATGGTGGTTCTCTGTACAAACTCTCCCTCTGACAGCATTAACCATTCTGGGAGATGGTTGTTAAAAAGACTACAGCAAAGAAGACTAAGAGATTAAATATCATAGCAATGAAGTACGGAGAGAATTTGAGGATCAGGGAAGCTGATGTTACTGATGGTTAATTTATTGATTCATTCAACAAATATAATATATAGTGAATACTATGTTCCAGATTTGTACTAGGTTTAAGATGAACAAAGTAGACTGATAGCCTAGTACAGAAGAACAATTACAGAGAAAAGACAGAATTTGGTAATTCCATTTAAGTCCATAGGATGAAAATTAAATTGTGAATGGTTTCAGGAAGAAAGGATGGGAGAAGTTTAGAGGCCACAGCTGAGTATTATTTGAGAAAATCTGTAATGAAAGAAGGATGAGAAGAGTTTGTGATCTGAATGGGTCTCTTAGAATAGGTGAATAGATGAAAGCTTTGTTCAGAACTTCAGGCAAAGTCACAGTGAGAGAAAACAATGAAGACACTAAGAATGGCTTAATGTAAGGAATTGGAACTTAGATTCCAGAATCAGCTTTGTTGTGAATACATAACTTCTGTGGGCCTCAGTTTAATTATCAGTAAAAAGAAAAAAAAAAAAAAAAAAGAGGGTATTGGGGTAGGGCAGAACTCAAACACTTCTAAAGTCCTTTCTAGTTTTAAAATTTTGCAGGTCCTAGAAGTGGGAGTACTGCTTTAAGGAGAAAAGTCTGCAGTAGATGGTCAGATGGAGAGTAAGGACGCAGGACCTAATGTGTTAAATGGCTATTTTAAGCAAAAGACCATGCCGGATACATTTTCCTTCAAAATAACTCTTGAAAGTAAATGTCAAAATTCTCATGTTAAAGAAGAGAAGCCCTGAGATTATAGAGCTAAAGTGAGTTATTCAAAGACAGCAGCCAATATGTAGAAGAGTGATATTCAAATTCAGACTGACACGAAAATGAGAAGAAATAGTCTTTTCTTGTGGTAGGATTTTCAACTTTAAGAAAACAGAGAAAAGAAAAAACAAACAAACAAAAAACCCAAAAGACATCCTAGGAGTAAGGCATAGAGTTTGGAAACAGGGGCCCTTGAGCGGAAGCAAAGGCCTAAGAACTGTGACTGGGAATGGATCTAAGAGGACAGGATGGTCCCACCAAAATGATGATGCCTACATTTGCAGTGTTCATCTAGCCCTGTGACTGATCTTGTCTACAGCAGTCTGTTCTGTAGCCTGAGAGCCAGAACAAGAAGCAGGAACTGGAGACGATCCAGGAGCCAGGACTGGTACATATGTCTTGGCGGAAGTTTAAGTGGGAGACTGGGGAGTGATGGCAGGATGTCCTTCAGTGTCTGATTGCAGGCTCGAAGCTGGGCAAGGAGTCAGGGTAGTCAGAGGCTGACTGATAGTGCGGGTGCCTTGTAGAAATTATTCAGTATGTCTTCTGAAATCATTACAAAGCAAAGGAAGGAGGACTTTGGAATAAAATAGACTAATGTTCAAACCCAGACATCCCTCCTACTCACTGAGTGATATTGAACAAATCATCAACCTCTCAGTCTCGTTTTCTCCTCAGTGTGAGACTATTGGTGCCATCCTTGCAGGTTGTTATAAATATTATTTGAGACATAGAATATACAGCTTATAAATAATAACATTAACACATCATGTTGTTATTTACATTTTGTTCAAGTGAGTTCTAATTTTGTGGAAAATTTTGTTCTCTTGATATTTTAGCCTTTCCTCAATTTTTTTTTTCACAGAATAAGTGCATTCTCTAACTTCAAAATCTCATCTTATAAAAAGAGTTCTTAAAATGTCTTAATACAAATTAATTTTTACATAATACCCAGGAAAATGAAGGCAGATTTTTTTATTGTCTTTTGTTTCTGTTCTTTGACACTTAGGTGGATATTAATGCCCTCACTGGATACTCCTATTTGATTTCAATGTACATCAAATACACCTTTTTTTAAGTTTATTTATTTATTTCTTCTGTTAGAGACAGAGAGACAAAGAGAGAGAAAGAGGGATGGGAGAGAAATCACCTTCAACAGAGTCCTGACACCACTATCTACTCCAGCCTCCAGCAAACCTGGATCGTGGGCAAGTAAATGCCTGATATCTTCAGCCTAGTGTCTAGATTTGAGCTGCTAACTTTCCTATGAGGACTGCCTCACAGGGGCTTACATTTTACTGCCTAGCCACAGTCTGGCTGCTCCAAAATATCTTTAGTAATTATTTTATTTTAAAATTGTAATGTATAAGATAAAAAAATACCAGTTTATAGTGCGTGGTATCACTACTTGTTAAATAATACTGTTAATTGCAGATATTGGGCCATCAGAAAAGTCATTGTATTTTTGCATAGAAAAGCATGTCATGACTTTTCTGATGACCCATCATAATGTCATCATTAGTGTTCACCAACTTAAAGTTCCTTTTGCTTGGCTAGATGTTAATAGCAAAGATAGTAAAAGAAGAAAAATAGCATTTATTCTGTACCTCTTATATATGAATATACCTATTTTACATAAGAACCAATCTTAAGTATTTAACAAAAATATCAAATTAACATATGAGGTAGCTATTAGTTTGTCTTATAGGAAAGGAAATAGGCTCAGATGGGCTATATGAATCTTAAGTCATACTGCTAAGTAGTATAATAGCCCACATTTGTCCCCAAGTTGTTCAGACTTAAGTTCATGAACTTTTTCAAATATAGCCCATTTACCTCTCTCATGAGTGCATGAGACTTGGCTTTTTGAATTCTGGAAGTAATTCTGTAAGAACTCCTTTTTCCAATTACCTCAAAACAAAAGTGACTACCAGGGGTGAGGAATTCTTTAGAATTGCATATCCCAAGTGGAAAAGAAAGCCCTGAGTCAGTGCCCAGCTCAGTAGGAAAAGCAAAGAGCCAGGAGGTAAAAATGGAAGAGATGGAAAGCAAACATTTTTGGAGCACCTTCCCCTTACCAGTCTCTAAGCTTAATATCAGAATTCTTGGTTAGAGCCAAGTTACATGAGAGGTTTTTCCAAGAGTAGGGATAAGAAGAATACCCAAAATCATCCTTATTTTGCCTTAGTACAGGATTAGTCACTTTCCAGCCTTTTCTGAGGTCTTTTGGTTTCAGACTGTATTTTTCTTTACCAGATAGCTCATTCTCTTGGAAGGTCTAACCATTAGAAAGGACTTATTATCAATAATTATATGAAAGCCAACAGTTGTTATATTTCTTTTGTGGATCTGGCATTATTGATATTGTTTCTAAATCTTTCCCAAGGTCTTCAAGTAAGTCCGTAAATCACAAACATTCATAGACATTCAGGGAGGGATCTGCATAAGCCCTTGCAATTAAAATATGTATCAAGTTCAGGGCTCATTGGCTCTTTATTGCACCAAACTGCATGACTCCAAATTTAGTCTACTTGTACTTTTACAAGAAGAAACCTAGAATATAGAGGCACAACTGAAGTTCCCAGGGACTTGGGGATTCTCAATGCTGGGCAATGAGACTGAAAGAGAATGGGATTAGAACATGGGGTACAAGAGAGTAGTGATAAGCAAGTAGACATTGTGGCCCCCTGACTGTGGGATTTTATCCATATGAAGATGACTGTAAATCCTACTTTTTAAAACTGGCCATGCAGTGAAGATTAATGACTCTTCCATGCTATACATATGGGGAGATAAAATTGTATTTTTAATGTTTAAATAACAAAGTATTTTCAGAACTATCTAAAATATCCTATAGAAATCCAACAGTGATGAATTACAGCAGAAAAAAAGCCCAACAGTATTTTCAGTTGACATTTAGAAATTAACTGTGTCCTCATTTTTAAGGCAAATGTACATTTAAAGGGATTCTTGTTTAATCTTATGGCTTATTTTAGGAGGATGTTTAATTCTTTCAGATGTGCATTTTGGGATATATGCTAAACTTAGTGTGCAGTCTAAACACCTATAACATATGAAAAAGTAGATGGTCTTGGTTTCATTTATGGGCCCAACTTAAAATATACTGTATTGGGGCAAGCAGGTGGCATGGTAGTTGTGGTGCTGGATCGCACCTGACTGACTGCACAGTTCAAGTCCCAGACCTGGCAGTTTGAAGGTTATGCCAGGTGTGTGTATGTACGTGCCCAAAATCCTGAGAGGAGAATAAAGAAGGGATTGTGGCGTGGCTGTTCATCCCAGGTTTTGTTTAGCTGAGAAAATTTTTTTATCTTTTTTTCACATATGCAGGATAATCTTGCTGGACATAGTAATCTTGGTTGAAATTATTATTATTATTTTTTTTTTGGGGGGGGAGAGGTTTTTGCTATAGGGCGTGTGCGCTCGCCAGACAGAGAGAGACATAGAGACAGAGAGCAAGAAATCACCCCCCAGGGGGGATGGTCACGCCACAATCCCTTCTCCTCCATTCTCCTCTTGGGATCTTGGGCACGCACGCACATGCGCCTGGCGTGAGTTTTAAGCCACCAGGTCTGGGACGCGAGCCGTGGTCGACTACGTGGGAGTCCAGCGACATAGCCATTGCGCTAACTGCTGGTTCCCGGTTGAAATTATTTTTCATTTAACACTTCAAATATATTTCTCCATTCTTTCCTTGCTTGCATTGTTTCCAATGAGAGGTCTGGTGTTAACCTGATGGGATAACTTTGTATGTGACTTGACGTTTCTCTCTTGCCAATTTTAGTATCTTTTTGTCTGTGGTTTTTGCCAGTCTAGCTATGATATGCCGTGGAGAGGGTCTTCCTGGATTGATTCTGTTTGGGGTTCTTTGAGTCTGAATGTTTGAGTGCTTCTCTAGACTTGGAAAATTTTATTCCAGGATATTGTGGAATAGATTACCAATGCCCTTATTAGTTTCTTCACCTTCCTGGATACCAGTTATTCAGATGTTTGGGCACTCAATGGTATCTAGTATTTTTTGTATATTGTCCTAATTTTTCTTGGTCATTTTCTCAGTATTTTGATAACTCTTTCTACATCAGAGTTTTGTCTTCTACCATTGAGATTTGATCTTATGCATGATCTAATCTGTTTTTAATACTTTCAAGGGATGTTTTGGTTTTCTGTATTACAGCCTTCATATCTATCAGTTCCATTTGATTATTTTTTTAATGGTGTGTAATTCTTTCATATTGTGGAAGGATTTCCTCATCTCTTGGAGTTCAATGTCTTCCTTTTTTTGCATCTCATAAAGTTTTGTCACCATAAATATTCTAAATTCTTTTTCTGACATTTTGGTAATATCCTCTAATTGTTCCATACTTGGAGACAAGGAACATATTACTTGGTTCTCTCACTCTTGAGGCTCTTCTCTGATTTTTAGTTATTTGGTACTTTATTCACTTTTGGCTAATCTGTTGGAGAAGGATTCTGTAACTGTGAGCTCATGTGTTTCCCTTTACTGTGGAATAATTCTGTGCTAATTTCTCCCTTCTACTGTGCCTTCCAATGTAGTGACCACAGGAGTTTTGGTGCTTCTGTGAAAATTAAATGAAATAATACTTGTAAAGGATTTAGCACCATGCCAACATACAAGTTAAACATGAGAAACAGAGAAAGTGTAAGTTTCACATGTGAAAGAGAAACATAAATTTAAAAGGTGGGACTACATGACTATATCTCACTACTTGGCTCTTTGCCTTCATAGCACCTTTGTATCATCCATTTAGTGAGTTCCCAGAGAAGGTTCCATCCATGGACTGGTGTGTATTTTTCATAAACTCTCCTGACATTTTTAGAACAATTAAGAATTTCAAATGAAATATGTTCAGTGTTATACTGATTAATGTTTCTTTGATGATAGACTAAATATCAATTAGACTGAATAACTGAATTTTCAAAGCAAAGTCAATGTAATTCGTTTCTATCAGTGGTCATCATGACTAAATACACTGCTTTTTATGAGAGAAAACAAATAGACTTTGTTGCTTCTGAACTATGCTGGGTCTATCTAGCTATAACATATTTGATGTACGTTTGATAAATATGCACTTTAAATTATCATAACAGTTGTTTTTAAAGGAAAACTGAAAACGTGTGATAATGATGTATATTTTTGAATCAGTGGTTGAATTTGAATATTCGCTCTTCTTAAAAAATGATTTTAGATAAATAAATGTCCTGAGCCTTGGTTTCTTTAACTGTAAAATAGAGATAATAATGGTACCAACTCATGAAATTGTAATAATTAAATGAGATAATACAGGAAAATAGTCTGGTATATTGCATGTCTTAATAAGTTTAAGTCCATATAATTGAACTGGTTAAAAAGACAATTTTATTGCACGGTTTTCTAAGACAACTTGCTTTTAAGAAAGTAAATAATCATTGCCTGATTGTGTTTTATAAATTTGAATAATTGTATATGAATTTGATTAAAACTGAGTTCACCTGCATTACATTTTATATTCAAAATGTGCCTTAGGAAGAGATTGCGATACCAATTAGGCTAGGAATGAACAGTCTTATTCTATAAGATGTTGGCTTGTCATATTAGATTCCTTGTGATTATATTGCCGCAGGGAATCTAGCTGTAGTCACACAGTTGCAGAAAACAGTGCCATGTTCCTTTCCAGCAATGGTCCCTTAAGGTTTTTGAAACAAAACCTTAGTAACTGATTAGATTTTCTATATTTTTCCTGCTGTTCCTACAATGCCTTTGTTTGGTCTATAAACACAAGCAGGAGAAAAATTACTTTTATCTTTCTTGTTGCCCAAGAGAAAGTTTTAAGCAATTCTAAACTCCTATTTTCCTGAGATCCAAAAACTACTCAGGTACCTAGTTTTGCTGATTCAGTTTCCTTCATATATTTGAATCCATCTTCCCTTTCATTTATCTATATAGACACCAAACGAGACCCAGCTGATACTCTTACTTTCTCTTATCTGAAATAGATTGACCTTTCTGACTAAATTTCCTTACAAAAGTTCTATCTCTATTCTCTATGCCACAACTAGAGGAAATTTTCTAAAATACAAATCTTATTATTTTATTTTTCTGTTTAATGTTCACACTGTCTATAAGGGGAAAAATGTGAAATCCTTGATAATGGAATCCAAGAGCTGTGTGGTCTGCCTCTAGCCTCTTCTTTGTAGTTAAGGGTTCAGACTCTCGAGCTGGCAGACCAGGTCATAAATCCAAGCTCTACCATATATTTGGGAAAGTTACTTAATCTCTTTAAGCATCAGTTTCCTTACATGTAAAACTGGAATAAAACTAGTACCTGTGTCACTTGGTTATTTTGAGGGTTAAGTAAGATCATATTTACAAGTTCATTTACTGTGTGAGCCAGTGTAAGAGGTCTCAAATTTAGGGTCCTTAATATTATTTCTCATTTCTTCCCCTCTACAGATCCCACACAGTAGACATAGACATAAGACAGTGCCTTCTGTTTGCCCAAGTGACATTCTGTTTTTCCTTCCATGCATTTGTGTTCAGTGTTTTCTCTTCCTAGTTTTCACCTTCCTCTTCAACTCTCTTGTCTCCCTGGCATGTATTGCTAGCTTTCAGACTTTGCTTAAGGATCATTTCCTGGTGAAAAACCCTCTTAGTTGCCCATTAACGGAGGTTGGAAACTGTTTTCTGTAGTCAGTTAGGTCGAGAGAGTATATTTGGAAGTCTGACTGCCTGGATTCAAATCCTCACTTGATGTGTGAACTCAGGAAAAATACTCGACTTCTCTAAGCTTCATCTTTATAAGTTTGTGTGAATCATAGAATATACTTAGTAGGGTTGCTGAAGATTAAATAAGACAACATATGTATGTGCTTTGCATAGTAATGACACCTAATAGAGGCTCAAAAAAATATTCAGTAACTATAATGAGTAACATGGAAGTCATTCTCTGACAGAGAACATTTACTCTGTGTTATGACAGTCTTATTTCCATAGCTTGACACCTACTAGACCATGAATTCCTCATAGACTCTTCTATCCACTGATTTTTGTTTCCCTTGTACCTCGTTTGGAAGTCAGCCCTTGATAAACAATTGTTTTATGTTTTTGAAGGAAAAATGGGTAAATATTTCCCTTGGTAGTGCTTTCATTTGAGAACTGGTAGGATTTTTTTTTTTCTTCTTCTATAGCAGTATTTATGGAGCAGGCCACCTGGTATAGGGAAAATCACTCTATTTCAATTAACAATACCCACTAAGCTACAGTATCCTTGAGGATGAGGATCTTCTCAGTCTTTGTACCTCCAAAACACTGCATATATTGTTTGATATATGTTAATTATTGACTATTTTTGTTGATCTCCCTTGCTAAACTGTGAGCAGATTATAAGTAGTGATGTTCTCTTCCTGTTCAATAGTAGCAGTCTTGCAAGTATACAGTAAGTTTTTTAAAAACTTTGTTATAATTATAGCTCAATTACAGATAAAGACTATGTAAGGCAAAAACCAAAAACCAAAAAACAAAAACAACACTGTTACAACACCATTTCATATAAAATGTTGAAAGCTCCTTCCATGCTCTGACAAAACCGTTAACAATTTTTTATACTATTAGCTATTTTAGTAATTTTATTTCTTTTAGTATGACTCCAGTAGTCTGTAATTTTTAAAGAAGTACATGCTACATTTAATTTGGGGGCCATATGTTAAATACTTTTAAATGTAATAGTCCCAAAGTTGAGCATTTGAGATGTTTATGATTCAGAGATACTTCTGACATTATGTTTGCAATCATATAAGCCACACAAGTATAACACAGACTGCTGATTGGAAGCTAAAAAGCTCAAGGAACAGATCTTAATTCCACCAGCAGTGCATCTTGGATGTGTCAACTTCGCCTCTTTGCAGTTTCCTATTCCCATGCTACTCTGCAGGAGTGTGAGTGTGTGGTATTTGGAACACAATAGCAGCTCATAAAAAGTGGTCATTGTGATTTTAAACAAAGAAAGGGGGACCATTTTACTTTCTCTAATAGAAGCCTTTATCCACTAGAAGTTTGTTAATAAGCCTCAATGTATGAGAAGGTACCACAAAGCCTATGAGTAATGAAGTGAACAACTTAACAATTTTCTGCATGTTAACTGTTGAGAAATTGTATAAAGGAGACAATTTGCACAATACAAAATGTTCTTGGAAACCATTCCTAATTTAACAATAGTTAAATCCATCTGCTCTCCTGGAGTTTTATTTGCATTACCCCCACTCTGTATTACAAACCCATATTTGGACTTAATTGATTCTGGATTAATATTCTCATTTGTTGTCTAGAAATAGAAGAGGATCTTATAAAGAGATCAAAATCAAGTGACATTATGGATATTCACTCTATTTTTTTCCTCTTATCTAAATGTTTTAGAAGAATAGTTTTAAAAATTATTTTATTCTGTAATAAAGCAAAGTAGGCCAGTAAAAAAAAAAAGTGAAATTCATGACATAGATCTACAGGGGGAAAGAATGAGGCTAATGTTGTCACTCTATTAGTATGCCTTAGTTTCTTGGTCACAAAATGATAAAAAGTATCTACCCCAAAGTAAGAATATTCCTTGACTTTAGTGAGACTGATAAGGTTGAATTGCTTAAGAAATGAAAGTATTATACATTTACAATACAATTTTCAATTCTTTTTTTCTACTTAATTCATAGTGCTAGAGCATGTGCATGTGAGAGAAAGAGAGAGAGAGAGAAAGAGGGAGAGAGAGAGAAGTAAACTCCACATGGCCTGGTCATGCCATATTCTTTCCTTGGTCCTCTAGAAGTTTTTGCTTTTGTTTTTGTTTCTTTTTTAATAAGTAGCCATGACAAAGCTCATATATCAAATTTTTAAGATTATCAAATTGATTCATCAACTGCTCATGTAAGCATTTTCTAAAATACGTGCAATGTTGTGCTTCCGTGGTGTTTTGTGTTCTCAAATCATGACAGCAATAGCTTTCTTAGGGACAATAATTTTCTTGATGAAGACATGTATAATAATGGCTGAGGTAACATTAGTCTTAAGAACCAGATCTCAGGTTGGCCCCACGGCCTAGTGGTTACGAGAACCAGATCCTACATAGTCAAATGTGGGTTCTAATCCTGGCCATGTTGAATAAAAAACACACCAGGCCAATGTGCATGCATGTCCCAAGTCCAATAGGGTGAAGAAATGGAGAAGAGACTGTGGCATGACAGTGCCCCATCAGGGGATGCTTTCCCCTTCTCTTTCTCTGTCTCTCTCTGGCAATTGCATACTTCCTATGGCAATAAAAAAAAATGAAAAATAAAAAAATGAAAAAACAAAACCAGATCTCTAACATTTGGCTCCTTCATTGTGATAGTCATGGTAACAGTTATTAATGATATGATACATGAATAAGGGGCAGTGTACCCTTTCTAGAACCGTGGTCTCTTGAAACTAGACTTCCAGCAATCGTTTATGGTATGAAAAATGCATCGATCATGGAGCCTTGAACTAAAGGGCCATAGAGTAGAATTAATCTGAATTTCTAGTTGTAGAAAAAAAGACATAGACCTAATCTTGAACAATGAATTAAAGTTTTCCAGATGAGTAGTCAAGAACATTTCTAGTGGAAGGAATAGTATTTAGAAGCAGAGTTCTGAAGCTGTGCAGACTCATTGGGGAATACTACAGAGACCCATATGGTAGGAGTTCAGTGTTCATAAAAGATAAGAGCAGGGAAGGAATACGAGGGTGGTGGGGGTCAGATCGTGCAAGCCATTTTAAGGAATTTGAGCTTTACCCTGTAGGCAGTATAAGCCAATGGGATTCTTTTACCATGAGAGTGCCTAAGCATGTTCTAGATTTTTTTTTTCCCTGCAATGGATGGTACTATTATGGAGAGATATTGTTAGAAGGAGACTATTATAAAATCTTGTGGGAGAGATAATATTAAGTTATTAGAGTAAGTTTCAGGTTATATTGTAGAATTATTTCTTGTATTTGATTTAGACACTGTGACTCAAATTGGCCTTCAAGGCACACCATTACATGACATTTCAGGAAGTCCTGATCAGCTGAGTAAGCAACAGAATAATTACAGCTTCTAGCATAGCTGTATCTAGTCACAGAAACAACAAAAAAGACAATGTATCTAAATGTTAGAAGTCTTCAAATACTACTTAAGTTTTTTTTACTTTTTACTTCCATTAATGTAGGTAGTTACACTACCTAACAAGATGTTTTGATGATTAAGTGAATAATTCTAATTTTTTTTTTTATTCACATACCTTTGAAAACCCGATGAAAGCTGTGGACACTTTCCCAGAAAATACAGGAAATTAATACAGTGGTTAAAAGCATGGGGACTAGGTCAAACAGATCTGGGTTAATTTCCCAGTTTAGATACTAAATATGTGACTTTAAGCAAGTTATGTAACTTCTCTAAGTCTCAATTTCCTCACTGAGTTGTAGTGAAAGTTGAATGAAAGATAATGCATGTATACCACTTAGGTTAGTGCCTAGCAAATAGTAAGTCTTCAGTAAATATTAACTACTATTATCATCATTATTGTATAACAGATAGCATAAAATTTTAGGTGATCTGATCCACTTTAAATCCAATGTAGTGGCCAGTGGAGCCTGGTTAAGAATAAAAATGAGAGCAAAAAGTCCTTGCCTATTGTTTTATATATTTTGATTTTTCTTACTAAATGTTTAATTGTATTTAAATTATTCCCGATAAATCGTTCACTTACATGCTTCATTTTTATTTTATTTAATCATGCAATAGACCTTGAGTAGAAAAGCAAACTGGCTTCAGGTGAATATGTTTACAACTAGACTCGTTTTCAGTCTAAATGGAATCTATAGGAATTTACCTGGTGTAAACTAGGAGAAAATCAGAACAGAGACTTTTAAAAACTTTGAGGGTCTATGGTTATAGGAAAAACATGTACAGTTCTGCATTTCTAGTTCCTGGATGGATTATAGTGGACAGATTCATATTTCTAGACTTTCAAAATAATTTATTTAATGATAGGTTATGACTAATTATGGAGATAATTGTAATTCCACAGTGTGAAAAGGTAACATGCTTAGCATAGCATACTAAAGTTAAAGATTATTTCAAAGAGCAAGATGTATAAAGGAAGGTTTGTTCTTTTTAAATATCTAAGAGAATCCTGAGCTTTGAGAATTTTAAGTAGGCTCACATTCATTATTTCATCTGTTGAGCGCCTACACATGCTGTGTGCTGAACACGATGTCAATTACTGAGCCTAAAATAAGGGCCCTTGGTCTGGTGGTGAAGATGAACATAGAATAAGTACAACTGGAAGTCTATAACAAAGTATTGCATGTGGAGAGAGGAAGCCAACAAGAGGAAGTAAAAGGCAGAGATATAGAAAGAATGGAATATTCAGGGAATATTAGGAATTTGCTTTGTTAATATTATAGGATGGACACGAAGGAGGAAGATTCAGGAAATGAGTCTAGATATGGAGGTAGGACCGAAGTATTGGATGATTTTGTATACCATGCTAAATTAATTGAATTTCACAAAACAATACCTATTTCAACTAGTGGTGACCTTTAATATTAACCCAAATTAAAATTTCAAGAATCTGAGTTTATAAAATGTGTGCATACATGAAATTCTAATTTTATAGGTTGTCAGTATAGAAACTACATCCATTTAAACCTGGAAGAAAAGCTAAATTGAATTGATGAGCACATAGAATAGATAATTATTCTACTGTCTAGTTATTTTATGTTAATAATAAGATTAATTATGTTTTGATGAATAGTGATACTGAAAGTTTTGCTTTGATGAATGTACAAGGATAATTTGTATCTGTTGGTTAAGGCAGCCAGATCCCACATGGCCAACCACATGATTTGAATCCTGGCCCAAGCAGCGTGATAAACATGCCAGGTGTGTGTGCTCATGTGCCTCAAATTCCAACAGGGTGGAGAAATAGAGAAGGGATTGCAACGTGACCATGCCCTATTGGGTAGTGCTTTCACTCTCTCCCTCTCCTATCACTCTATCTTTCTCTGACAAGAGCACACACCCTCTGCCATTTTTTTAAAAGAGTAAATTGTAACTACTTATGTGAGTATACATAAAATGCTTTAACATAGTTTATACTATAGTTACTAAATAATTTTCTGTTGTTTTTATTTGTTGAACATATTCATATTATATAGGGTAGTTCAAGGTAGAATTTTAGCCAGTAAAAATATTTCTATTTTGTCTTTTTCGTTGCTGATTCTAAATACTTATTAATAGTTTATGAACATAAAAAATGATACAGATGTGATTTGGGCATAGATCACTACCTCAGTAAACTTGATACCTAGTAGTGGAAATAATAAGTTTCTAATGAAAACAAATAATGATAATAAATGATATTATAAGAGCAAAGTGGGGAGTACAAAAACTCACATCCATATGGAGAACATCATGACAGTCTTAAGATGTGGCATTTGAGCTGGATCCAAATGGTATGAACATAATCTATATCCTTGGAGAGGTGTTAGAGGTGAAAGGGCAGAACACTACAAAAAATAAAGAATCAAAGATGAGAAACTGTCCCATGAAATATGAATGATATTTTTTGTAGAGTTGGGGGCCATTTCTTTGTATCAGTGTTGTAGTAATTCTCATACGAAAGGAAAATATTGTATATATAAGCCACAGTTACAATGGCATCAATCAAATTCATTTATTTTCATTGTTACTGATTACATTTGTTAAAAGAAAGGACCTCAGAATCAGACAAACCTGGTTAGAATGACCGGTTCTTATTTTTATTAAATGTGTGGTTTAGGGTCAATCATGTAAGTTCTCTGAAACACAGCTCCCTTAATGAAAATGATAGAGATGACAATACCCAATTTACGTAATTGGTATAGGAATCAAATGAGCTAATGAATATAAAATACCTATTACCTCTATGGTTGACATAATAATTAGTCAATAAATGGCTATATTAAATGGTTCATAGATCTCGGAAATTGACTTGTATTTATTTATTTTTTTGCCAGAAGGTGTGTGCACACACCAAGGAGAGTAAGAGTGAGTGAGCAAGTGAGAGAGAGAGAAAGAACCAACCCCACCACCACTACTACCATGGGGCCTTGTGGGATCAGTCATCTTAAAAACTTGGACATGGGGGACCAGCAGTTAGTGTAATGGCTATGTTGCTGGACTCCCACGTAGTCGACTGCGGTTTGAGTCCCGGACCTGGTGGCTTAAACTCACGCCGGGCACGTGTGCGTGCGTGCCGAAGATCCTGAGAGGAGAATGGAGGAGAAGGGATTGCGGTGTGGCCATCCCCCCTGGGGGGTGATTTCTCGCTTTCTGTCTCTCTGTCTCTCTCTGTCTGTCTGGCGAGCGCACGCGCCCTATAGCAAAACAAAAACAAAAACAAAAACAAAACAAAACAAAACACCTGGACATGGGTAGCCCAGAACTGGCTTTTTAATTTGTTTTCTATGCTTTACATTGCTTTCAGTGTGTGGCGTGTGTGCGTGCATGCGTGCATGTGTGTGTGTGTTTACTCAGCTCTTCATTTCTACTGCTTCCTATTGAAGTAAGAATAATCATGGTGGTACTAAAATGGTAGACATCCATTTCCCTACTTCATGCTCTCTGCTATAATGATGAGAAAAGTGATGTATGACTGATTATATCTAGAAAATTTTCAAACCTGTTTTTAACTTCTATTGTATAAGTAGGACAATGGGGAAAATAGAATTAATTACTAGAAAGGTGATGTCAGTGTGCTCATATTGATGTACTTAACTCTTTAAATGCACAACAATTAACTATGAACCTGTTCATTCTTAGACTTACATTTAACACCAGTAAAGTGAGTCATGTTCTCATTATCTTTGACTCACTAGCTGCTAAAGTTAAATATTCTATTGAGGGGGAGGGATAATTCTACATTATATCTAACATGCTATTCTTTTTGGAAACATTAATAGTTTCTCAATGGACATGTTCATTAATAAATTTAAAAGATATAAAATAGAGTCTTGTTTTACAACATTTTGAATTTTAGTCCTGCCTCAGGAGAATGGGTAAGAAAATAAAATCTCAGTCATTCTATCTCTGGAAATGCTAGTAAAAGTCATAAAAAAATAATTTCATATTTATTAGGAAGTTCAGAACAATTTACAAATTTTCTTCTAATGAAGCCATGTAAGTAGTTTCTCATTTTATCTGTCTATCTAATTATTGACATTTTTAAAAGTTGAAAAGTCCAGATAATAATAAGAAAATCTACCATTTTTTGAGTAACTGCTACCTGCTGCACTAGCATTTTACATACATAACGTCTATTCTGCTTACTAGCACTGTAAGAAAGGCTTTGCCCCATGTTCTGTAGTTGAGGCATTCAAGTTTAGGATCAATTTGTTTCCTGTGTAACTAAGTAAGTATATGCAGAAGTTGTTCAGAGATCATAAATGGTCACTTTTGCTTTTGAGTACCTCATATCTACTAGGAAAAATGTGGGAGTGAGAGAGATTCCTAAAAATGTGCAATGAGTACTGTAAGGAGGTGTGGGGAAACAGAGGAAGGAAATGGGAAGGGGCACACCTGAGCCTATTTGTCCAAGGAGTACTTTTCATAGTTGGGTGGGATAGGATGGACATTCTAGGCAGAGAGAGAAAACAGGACTTTTGGCTATTAAATTAAGAAAAGAATAATATAAATCAGAACTTCCATTGTATTCTTTAGTTCACTAATTACGGTTGTACATCCACATAGCCCACTGAGAGATGATATGATACCATTAATATTGATTATCTTCATTATGTATAGATCCAGCTAGTTGATAAACTCCTATTTTTCTGCTAAGAGGATTTTCTGCTAAGCCTTTTGGAATGTAGTAGGATAGGGACTGGCACGTGTAACCTTGTACTTTATTGAGCTTAAAAATGCTGCTTGTGACCATTGGATGGGTACATTGTCCAAAGGGGGAAATTTGCTTTATGAATTTCTTAAATACTTTTATTTAAAAGACCAGTTGTAGACTTTGAAGGAATATAATAGAAAATGGGAATTTATACTGCTACCTGTGGTCCACTTGTAGGTATGAATTGAGTTGCTTAAAAATTCAGCTATTAGAGGGACCAGCAGTT
Organism: Tupaia tana; assembly: GCA_026018925.1. Taxonomy (NCBI): domain Eukaryota; kingdom Metazoa; phylum Chordata; class Mammalia; order Scandentia; family Tupaiidae; genus Tupaia; species Tupaia tana. The sequence continues at coordinate 75,680,215 of JAKSZU010000015.1, read as the reverse complement.
AGCGTAATGGCTATGTCGCTGGACTCCCACGTAGTCGACCGCGGTTCGAGTCCCGGACCCGGCGGCTTAAACTCACGCCGGGCACGTGTGCGTGCGTGCCCAGGATCCCGAGAGGAGAATGGAGGAGAAGGGATTGCGGCGTGGCCATCCCCCCTGGGGGGTGATTTCCTGCTTTCTATCTCTCTGTCTCTCTCTGTCTGTCTGGCGAGCGCACGCGCCCTATAGCAAAAACCTCTCCAAAAAAAAAAAAAAAAAAAAAAAAAATTCAGCTATTAGAAACAGGAATAACCTTAGAGATACTCATATAGCCTCATACTCATTAGAGATACTAAGCTAGAGATACTTGTTTGGAGGAATCTGAGTCCAAGTGTCTTGCCATAGACTGAGAAGAAAGGCAGGCTCTAGGACCCATGGACCCACTTCCTATTCAGTGTCTTTTGCCCTATGATGCTCTACCTGAATTTTGAAACAATAAAAGTTTAACATAGAATTGTTTAAACCAGTCACCTGGTGTAATGAACTGAATTGTTCCCTCCCTAAAATTCTTATGTTGATGCACTAACAATCAGTAACTTGGAATGAGTGCATTTGGAAATAGGGCCTCTAAAGAGGAAATTAAGGTTAACTGAGGTCATAAGGGTAAGGGATAATGCAAATCACTGGTGTCCTTTAAAAAAAAAAATTGCCATGTGGCATGCTCTTGACAGAGATACAGAGAGAGAGAAAGGGGTTAAAAGTACACCACAATGGGTCCCATTGGAATCCCTTCTTTCATTTTCTTTCATTTCTCCATCTTGTCAGGATTTGGAGCATGCATGCACATGTGCCCAATGTGCTTTTTCAGGTCTCAGGAACTGAAGTTTGAACTATGGTCAACCATGTAGTATCTGACTCACTTAACCACTGGACTATGAGTCCTTGACTGGTGTCCCTTTAAAAGTGGAAGAGGACCAGGCAGTGGCATGGTGATTAAGGTGGCTGGATCCCACATGGTTGACTACACTTTGAGTTCTGGACCCAGCAGCCTGAAAAACATGCTGTGCGTGTGTGTGTGTGTGTGTGTGTGTGTATGTGTGCCCAAAATTCGGAAAGGAGAAATGAAGGTGAGAATTGAGGCTTAACCATCCCCCTTGTGGGGTGCCTGTTTCACTTTCTCTCTCACTCTCTCTCTCTCACTCTCTCTCTGCATCTCTTTCCAGAAAGTGCATAAATAAAAGTGAAAGAGATATCAAGGATGTACTTGCACAGAGGGTTGTCCATGTGTAAAGTCATTAAGAGGTCAACCATGTGTAAGCCAAAGAAAGGGGCCTCAGGAGAAAGTAGTCCTGCTGTCATCCTGATCTAGCCTCCAGAACTGTGAGGAGAACATTTTCTGTTGTTTAAGGCACCTGGTCTGTGGTATTTTGTTATGGCAGCCCAAATTAAGACACTGGTAAACTTTCAAATTAATAAAAAAAAAAGTGCAATGACTTCATTTATTGATTACATGCTATCTTTTAAAATAATTTCTTTATTTTTAAAAATTATTTTATTTAACTTTTTAATTATTTTAAAATATATTTCCAGAGAGAGATACAAAGAGAGAGAGAGAGAGAGAAAGGGAGAGAAAGAGAAAAAAGGAAAGTGAGAAAGCAAGCCTCCAAGTCTGGGACTCGAACCACATTTGGCCATGTGGGAGTTTAGTGCCCTTAACCACCACGCCACATGCCGAACCAAATTATATGCTAAATTTTAGATGTATATTATATACTTTAACATTTCCCCACATCTATTATTTAACATTTGCTGCTATAGGGAAGTGATTGTCTGCTTAAGGGCCAGATCCGTGTTTTATTCGTTTTCCCTTCCTCATTGCCTAAAATACCCTGGAATGGAACAAAGCCTCAATACCTGTGTATATCTATGAGATTTTTACACATAAGCATATTTTCCCCATAACTGAATCATATGCCTTTGATGCTAAGCCTTTTAAAAGTTAACTTAAAAAAAAAACTTTCTTAAGATATACCTTCTTTTCTTTTAACTTACTGTTTTTGATGTATAATTTATCAGTGAAACTTATGAGTAGTGGTGAGACGTAACACTTTTGTATGATTCACCTCAAGGAATCATGGATAGCTATTTCTGCTATGTCAAGGGGCATTTATATCAGGTTCTTCTCATTGATATGATGCTTAATAGGTATCCCAAAACAAATTTCCTCTCTGCTTTATCAGACTTCTTGTCCTTGGTTGTTTTCTATTGCTTAATGATGTCTCGTTTTAGCTATGTCATCGTAAGACTGGGGATCATGTTAGAATCTTCTCTGTTCTCTCTCTGCTGCCACACACACACCTCATACATCCTTGAGTGTGGACTTCAGTTGTCATTGCCAGTGGACAAATGCCATTTCTGGGAAGTTCAGCACTCACCACAGTACTGTGGTACCCATCTGTGCAGCTCTTCTTTGCCCTGGAAACCTTTCTATCATTGGTTTTCAGCTTCTGGGCCAAACTGTAGCAAACATTACTTTCCTGATTATATATTTATCTCAATGAGTAGCATCATTTTCTCCTTCCTTTTTTTGGTATTGAATGTGTATATGTAAGAATTGGAGAAAATTAATAGTATCTATAGTTCTGATCCTCAAGAGATTTATTCAAAGAAAAATCTGATGTCGAAAACAAAGTGATGTTAGTCATTTAAAAAGTGTTTCAGAAGTGCAGGGCGACCTGGTACGTTTTGAATACCTGGAGGCTATAGTGTGAATGAGTCATGAGATTGAAATCAAATTCATTTAAGATGGCAGGTAGGTTCAGAGAAATTAATAGCATAGGTTAGAGAAAAGAAGGAAGGGGGTTTTAGAAGAATGGTGATACTAATTGAAGTACTCATGTAGGAATTAGAAATTTTTATTTAGGAAAATATATTGAAAGTAGAGTAATTAGAGCGAAGGTATTCTATTAATAGTATAAAGAACTGAGTTTTTAGAAATAATATATTAGTATTTATTAGAGACTGTGCACCAGGGGTTTATAGTCACTCACATTCTCATTCAATCTGCACACTAACCATATACAATGAACTATATTACATTTTACAGATGGAAAACTGAAAGTTTAGTCCGATAGTGCTACTTATTTCAGCAGAATTAGTTAGAATTTGGACCAAGTATGTCTGACTTATTTACCATTTCACACTGTGTTTGGTGGAAGGCACAAAAATAAAAAGAGGCTCATTTATCTGTCAGTTAGGGTTCAAACAGGAAATCAGAAACAAGTATAAGTATTGGAATAGGAAGAATATAATAAAATCGACAATACGAAAGCTTAGAAACAAGCAGGGGATAGCAGGGCAATCTAGAGATTAACTGCAGCGAAAATAACTCCCACCATGAATTGGAGGATCAAAAGGAGGAGCCCAGGGCCAAATCAATCAGAGGAATCTGGAACCACTGTAGCCTGGTGCCAAGCCCACAGGGCCAAAGAAGAGATGTTACTGCTGCTGGAGATGTCACAAGAGACAAAGATACAGGGACAGTACCCTCGTTTCCCTTTGCCCCCAGTCCCTTTCTTGAAAGCGAGAAAGCAAAGTTTGTTTTTTGTGTTTGTTTATTTGTTGGTTTTTAATGTAAATTATTTCTCTTCTTAAAGAGAGACAGAAATAGGCACTTCTGACAGTCTTCACAGCATGGTTAATTCTCAGCTAGCTCAGAATATGGGCATACATATACATGCTGAGGAGTATGTTCAGGGAGGTTGCAGGATGCAGACTCAACTTTTCCCATGTGGATTCTGGTGCACTACCACTGTATCACCACTGAGCCACAGGAGTGTTTTGTTTTGTTTCAACTGCCAGGGGGTGCAGGAGTCTACCAGAGAGACATAGAGAGATAAAGTACCTCTGATGGGGCGCAGTCACACCACAATCCCTTTTCCTCCATATTTCTCTTCTGTGCACACACACGTGCACACCTGTGCATGCACGCATGTGCACACACACGTGTGTGCGCACGCACACACACGCACACACTCAGTGTGTTTCTCAAGGCAATGGGCTGGAACTTGAACTGTAGCATGTCAAATGGGATCCAGCTCTTTCAGCCGTTGTACTATAGGCTTTCATTATGAGTATGAGGATGTCACTGTCAATTCCTAGACTTCTTTTGGATGAAGTTTTTATGGTTTTCTTAAGGTATAGTGTAGAAAAAAACTCCAGATCTGTTATTTGGTTATGAGTGAAGATAAATCATATCTCATTTTCATAATCATTTAGTTATTTAGCATTTTAATACCATGCTTCTTTACAGATAGGAAAGGGCCATGAGATGTCATTGAATAGTATTTTATATAAGAACAGACTATTTTAGAAATTATTAGAATATGAGGAGCAAAAACTAGTCTAGGGTTTTTTAGACTGGGTAATATGTTATTTGAGCTTTGCAGGCACGAAGCATGGTGGAAACGTTGCTTTCTGCATGCCACAAATGATGTTAACAAGGGAACTGGGTATTCAAAATGATTCAGAAGGAATCATGCTGGGTTTTTGGATGAAGGCCTTTACCTCAAGAAAGAGGGATTTGACAGCCTCTTCTGGAGGATTGTACTTGCAGGCAGCATTTCATGTCTGACCTTAGGCAAGCAGGCAGTGCTGGAATCAGAAGGCTGAGTGCCTGCCCATATGCTGTCTGGGTTGAGCCAAATTTTCTCTTCACAAAAATGACTGACAGACCCACTAGGCACTGCTCTTAAAGGGAGATTCCTGTTCAGTCCTTTAGAGCTTGTAAATAGGGGAAGAATTTCCTTGAAACGTTGAAATTGCTGCTGGTCCAAAGAATACAGAAAATGTAAAATTAAAAATGACTTTGAAGTGTGTTTTCAGTTTGGGAAATCCTGCCATGTTTCTCTTACTCTCTTCATGTTATTTTCATTTATTTGGAAATTTAATATTTCTGTCAGATAAATCGATAGCTTACTGTAGCAGAAGTAAGCTGCAGAAAAAGAAAGAGTAACATATGTATGGGAAGATCAGAGGCAATTCATTACCTTTTGGATCTGGTATATAGACTGTGCTTGTTTCAGTTTGCTTTTTCTCTTCAATGCTACGTGGTTGGTGGTGGAATTTTCAATCCAGTAATCCTAGGATTATGCCTAGGTTCTGTGTATAGGACTGGCCATAGTTTGCTATTAATACTTCCAGAGAGAGTACTCTTTCATTCATCAGAGATTTCATGGAGCACCTCCTATGTAGCAGTAACTTGGCTAGACCTTGAGGACACACAAAAAGTCCAAATGGTGCTTTCTAGGAACTCACAGAATATTAGAACTCTTAAAACTGACATTGGATGGTATGATGCATAAGTTATCAAGAACCTAGAATTACAGTTTTGGTTCTGCCACAAACCAACTATGTAACATTGAACGTTAGTTCTCCCCTCTGGACCTCAGTTACTGTGTCACACAAATGGCAATGACTGGATTCTTGTAAATCCCTCAGGGAATTGTTGTGAGGATACAAAGAGATATTGTCTGGGTAAGAATTATGGAGTGATAAAATCTTAAAAAATGAAAGGAATCTTAATCTTCTTAATGAAATCAAAATCTTATATATTTTCCCTCTCAAATTCTCAAAGCCAAGCATTATAAGAGGATATATAAAAGTTCATGGAAAAATAAATTTCAGTACAAGTTTATTTTGCTGCAAAAAGTTTTTAAAATCTATAATAATTTTTCATAATATGCATTTTCCATGAACTTTTTTGATCATTCCCTCCCCTTCCAATAGTCTCCTTAATTCTTTTTTGGAGAAGAGAAACAATTTAATTATGTAGAAAGGAAGAAAAATAAGTACGTGTAATTAGATTGTAGTAATAACTAATTAAGCAAAAAAATTTTATGCTTTTACATATGATGATTTATTTATGTGTTTATTATGGAAGGAGTTCAATAATCCTGAGACATGGGAATCATCTCTGCTTCATACAAGAGAAAACCCAAGGGGACCACTTAAAGGATTTATCAAAGAACACATGACTTGTAAATTATTATATTGGAATTTGAAGCCAGGTCTGACCCACACATTTTAGTTTCTTTCCCTATAACTCATATAAACTGAACCCTAGAGAAGTGTTCATGCAGCGTTAGTACTGCCTTGGTTGTGAGGTAGCAGCAGATGAATAAACATATTCTATGACATGGTGTGTGACAGGCCCTAGAGAGGTCTTGTATTGGTGAGTGGTGTGGAGAAGCTTAGAAATTCAATTTTGAGGGACCAGGCAGTGACACAGTGGTAACATTACTGGACCTACATGGGAAGGTAATCAGATGCTTGTCTTGGGGCCTTTTTGAGTATGTGGGCTCTTGCATATGTGACCATTATACAAGCTAGCTGAGGCTAGGGGTGGATCACAGCATGAGGACACTGTTGGAAGTTCCTGTCTCTGTCTTTTTTTTTCTCTTATGGAAGAAACAACTTAATTTCTGGACACTGAACAAGAAAAAAAGATTATGTGAAGGAAGCAAAGATGCTAGTAATGGAGACTGCAGTACAGGTGAAGCAAACCAGAAGCAGATGAGACTAAGAAAAAAGTTGACACTCAAGAAAAGACCAAAACAATGCTAAATGCTATAGGCAAATTATCTCTTACTCCTCAGCTTGTCATTTCATATCTCCCAATACTTTTTTCAGTGCTTGATATTATAGCCAAAGTAGAAAATACACATTGCACCTATCCTGTATCCGATGCCTGATTAAATATCCTAGATGCAATAAAACCATAGTTTCCATAACATTTTTTATTCATGAAGCAATCCCAACATGAAACATATCATTTAGGGGATTGAAAAGCTATATTCATGCAGGCTAAATCATGTGCTTTTTATTGGAAATTTGTAAATCTGAGATGCTTTGTTCTTGTTTTTGTTGGTATAGATGTTGACTGAGACCTGGCTCTAAAAATAAGTCAACATTTATAGCTGGAGTATTTTGCCTCATGGAAAACAAAGTCAAGAGCTTCCTTGTTCACATCAAGGGCCTTCTCCTTTTTTCTGGGTTCAGCAATAGGATATTGGAGCTTCGTTTCACAATAAAATTGCTTCTCAAAACCCTTCCTCCCTCCTCAAAACCCTGCCTCTCTGGCTTAATTGGTGCTCTCAGTGCACCTGCAGATAATGGCATGGCGCTGCAACTTCAGCCCATTTCCTACAGCTGTGCAAGCTCATCAGAGACTCCCAAACCCTTCAGTGTTTGGGGCGTTTAGAAGCTGATGAACTGTGTGTAGTAAGCTTTTAGTTAATCCTGATTCTTCAGAGGCTTGTATTTTCAGCAACGGGTATAGAAAGGACAGTTGTTTATTCTAAAAACTTAGAGTACTTGTTTTTGTAATTCTTTGGTTGAAGTCAGATATTTCACCCATGATTCTTAAGCTTTTATTTCAGTGCTTGTTTCTAAAACTTTGACGGCTATTACAGGTACACCAAGGACAAAATGTGGCATGAGGTGACAAAGAATTTCTGTTTTCAAATCACAACCTCACAGGTATAGATTATGTCTGGAAGAAATGGTATAGCCCTAAGAAAACAAAAGAGAAGCTAAAATTCATTTGAATTTTTCTAGTTAGTCTTAACATTGAATAACATTTTAAATTTGATCCCTTAATATGCCTCTTTGCACCTGTTTCTGTTCAGTTACCACCCCATGTGGACTCATCTTTGCTTCTTGTATTCATGAAGCTCTTTCTTCTTCCAGAAATGCTCTCCCCTCTCTTCCTCCTGTTTAATTCCACTTGCCCTTCAGACCTCAAGTTAAATACTACTTTAATATTCTCAAAGACCCTACCACATATCCTCCAAGTAATTTTGTCTCAGTAGTTAGTTATTGCTTTGTTGTGATAGAGAAAACTGAGGTTCAGAAACTTGGCACTGCTTACTTAAAACCAAACTAATGGCATAGATCTGGTATTGGAATCCACAATCATAGGATTCTAAAGCCCATATTCTCTTCTCTCTGTCACTCTGACCTGTTAGAAGGAAAGTCTGAAATCAGAACAATAGAGTAACTGGTGATTTGACTGCTGTGTCACTGAGTTTCCGAGTAGGGGCTCCTCAGAGTCTTTTTATTGTTAGAAGAATGATCCTAAGTCTGAGCAGGAGCTGAGGTTTTAGGATCTGGTCTCAAGGTCTCATTATGGGGCATGAAGGAATAGTGGAGCAGGGAGGTTGGCATAGTTCTCCATTGGCCAGACTTCTAAAGATCTCCCAGAGTAGTTGGCCTCTAACTTTCATCAGCAACTCCATCTAAAGGTTAGTGTTGACTATAGGAGGCAAGCCATGGAGAAATACCAAGAATCCCACTCTCCAAGCCATTTCTCTAGGACCCTACCCTAAGCACTACCACACAGAGCCCCTGTTGAAAAAGAACCAAAACCTTCCTTACATTTGTATTTTGTGTGATAGTGCTCAAGGCCTTTTCCAGGATAGCTTCATTTAACCCTCACAACAGCTCTCTCAGTTCAGCAGATTAGGTGCTGTTATTCTCATTGTTTTTGTAGCTTTCAAGAAGAGTTTCATAGAAGTTCTTGTGCTTAGTGTCACATAGCTGGCAAATGACTACACCAGGGCTGAAACTCCAATTTTTTTATTTATGCTTCAGTGTATTCTTCACTGCATCAAACTATTTCACAAACAGTATGGGGCCTTTTTGTCTGTCTGGTTGCCTGATAGGAGGAGTATATTGTCAGAGCAGCACGAAAGAGCCAGTCTTCTCTGCACAGGTTACCCTCACACAAAACACAACGATAGGATCTTAGTCTGGCCCTGCTTTGACCAAAACCTAGAGTCAGACTGCCTTGCTTCAAATCTCAGCTTCTCTCCTTAATGACTGTGTGATTTGGGGCACGTTTCTTAACTTCTCTGAGTCTCAATTTGTATCAGTAAGATGAATATAATAATAATGCTTAGCACATAGGGCTGTACTGTGTATTAAATGAGTCAGTCCCATGCTTTATGTAGAGTAGTACCTGACACATATGAAGTGGTCACTAAATACTAGTTGCAGTAGTAGGTGAGCAATTTTATTAGCTCCCTCATTTTGTGCCTGTTCTGTCTTAATTTAAGCAAAGCCTAAGTATGAAATATAAAGCTTACCCTATATAGATAGTCTTTGTTGTTGGTTATGTTCTCTCTGGACCATGAATTTTATGATGTTCCCACGTATACCATGACATAGAGCATTTTCTGGCATCTTCAGATTTCTGTTGTATTGCAAGAAGTTGATAGAAGAATACATCATCTTTCTGTTCGGCTTTCTTCCTAATTCTCAGTTTTGAGTCTGTGTTGTTTTGCTGAGTGAACATTGACATGCTACAATCCCATCAATTACCAAACTTAATCCTGTACAGCAACTAGTACACTTGATTACCTTCCTGATAACCAAGTTCCCTGTTATCTCAACTGTCCTTACCTGTCATGAAATTTGCTCCTAGTGAGGTAATTTTTTATTTATTTATTTATTTATTTATTTATTTCACTTTCGGGCATGTGTGCTCTGTGGAGAGAAAGTAAGAAACAATCCTCCCAGCATGAGGGTCGGGGGTGGAGGTGGAGATGATCACTTTGCAATCCCTTCTACTCTAGTCTCCTCTCAGGATTTTAGGCATGCACACACATATGCCCAGTGTGTTTTGATGCCACTGGTTCCAAGATTTGAACTGTGCTGTTGGCCCTGTGGGATCCAGCTGCCTTTACCACCAAGCCAGGTCTAGCCACCCCAGTAAGATAATTTTATAACAATGTTTCTCATCTGCTCAACAACAAGGTCTGGCTTTAAGGTTAGCAAGAAAAAAGAAGACTCTTTTCTATAGTTCTATTTTTTCCAAACTGGTCCTTGTTTTTACCTACAAGTGAGCAGAAAGGATCTGAGTCTGAATCTCAGCAGGGGCATGTTAATTGCCCTGACTAGTTAGGAGTCCAAGACAGTGAAGTGGAGTGATTACTGACTGCAGATGGATTGTCTCATCTGTAGATTCCCACCTACAGAGATTCAAGGCATTAATTGAAAGTATTTAAAGGTGTTGGCTGGAAGAGTCAGCTTCTTCTCTTCTCTGTGTTCTGAAGTTTTATTCTGCCATTAAGAGATCTTGGAAATACTCATTGTGAGCATAAAACTGCATGTTCAAACACCCAAACTCCTCACTCCCTCAAGTGTACCATTGTATATGTTTTGAAATAACAAATTGACATGCTTCAAGTGGCTAGATGAATCTGGCTTAGTAGATTTGTGGCCTTCCTGAGTCATTCAAGTTTTCTAAATGTTGGGGTGTCCATCTGTAAATTTTCTGTCTCATAGGTTTGAATAGGGTTTTTGAAGAATGAAAATTAAATAAGCAAAATCACTAGCCTGGATATGAGCACATATTCTCTGATATATCCCTTTTCCCCCCAATCAAGAGAAGAAAAGATTTTGGAGGAGAGTGGACAGTTCAAGGTGATCAGTCACTGCTTTCCAATATGAATACTGAATACACTTCTCAAATTGGCATTTATATTTAGAGAAAATTAGGATTCTGACAACCATGCAAAATAAATAGAAATGAACTCATTCCAATAAAGTCATATCATTGGAGATGAAGTGTGGTTCTAATAGATATTTATGGAGCTTACAGGCTGCTGCATCCCAGTGTCCTACCTGGCACTTGATAATGTTTGTTGAATAAGTTAATAAGTGATATACAGTTACAATGATCTAAGACATTGATTGGAACATTTAATGATGGCAGAATGGCCATTTTCTATTTTTCTCTGTGTACTCAAGTTAAATTCTATCGCTTAAAAATTCAGATGAATGATCATGTTTATGATTACTGAAAGATAGTTGACCTGAAAAGAGAACATTACATGCAAGTATGGTGTTAGCCATCACTTCCTTTGATTCTCACACTACCAATACACATTTTGGTATTTGTTCCTACTCTGCAGTGAATTTAACTTTGTTCAAAGTCACACAGCTAGGAAGTACATTTGCAGAGATTTAAATCTAAGTGTGTCTGGCTCCAAAGCCAATGTTTATTTCACCACATCAGATTTGTTAAAGTTTTAGATAAATATTTAGAAAAGGTTTTTACTGAAGAAATGTCAACCTTTCCACTCCCTAGTTGAAATGATTTCCTGGATTCCGAGATCAGTTTGAATAATAAAAGAGCTTGCCTTCTGAGAGGACCAGCACATTAGGAATAGGTAGATTTACCTTGGAATTAGAAGAGAGTGAGGAGGTAGTATGTTAGTTAGCAAGGGATAACAACTGGCCTCATTGTCTTTATACTGATATCAGGGCTATAGGGAAATTGTTGTAGTTCCTTTGGGGCCTAGAGTGTTTGATACAGGGTCAAAGAGACAGGTAGAACTGGGAACTGGGGTGTTTGGCCTACAGGAAGTTGGTGAGAAGGAGGACAGAAGTTGACCATAGTTTGAACAATCAATGACCATTTGCTGGAATAGAGAGACAAAGATGCAATGGCTGATGTCACTAACAAAAAAAAAAAAAAAGAAATGAAGAGTTGGAAATGGCTCCAACATTGCTTATTTGGAAACTTGATAACCTAGTGCTTTGGGGCAACCAAGTTGAGTTCATGTATCGCACCGCCTGTCAGCTCAATAAGACAGCTCAATTGTAAACTCCATTAATGCAGAGACGATGATTGTCATAATATTTGCTTGTATATATTTTCTGATATTAAATATGGTTTATATGAGTTAATAGCCTCAAACCTAATAGCTCTGCCTTATCATAAGAGTCTAGTGTTTGGATCCAGACTACATGGGTTCAAATCCTGGCTCTGCAACTTAATATATTTATAAATAAGTTTCAGTTTCTTCATGTATGAAGTAAGGATTGTAATTACACTACCTCTGACGGTGAGTATGAAGACTAAATAACTTTACTACATTAGAACAATTTAGAACAGGCCTTGACATATTATTAACTCTCAATAAAAGTTATTAGCAAACATAACGTTTTGCTCTCATTTTCCTATATCCTCAAGTCTTCTATGACCGATCACAACTCTGGATTCTTCCTCAGGCAGTTTTTGCTCACATGAACATCCATGTTTTTTCTTTTTCTATTACCTCAGAAAAATCTGTTTCTCTTTTCCATTTTGGAATCTAAAGCATTCGGAAAAAGAAACTATCCAAATTTCCTTGGAAAAAGTAAGCCAGAATCAGTTATCATTTGCCACAATCTATGCAAATCCCCATATACTGGCATCAGAACTTGCACAGCTTCCATGTTTTCTGAAGACATCTCTCATTACATATTTTTTTCTTCCAGCATCAGTATTTGAGACAAAACATTATTACTTATGCAATTATATTACTTTTTTTTCTGTTTTATTTAGTTACCATTATTGGAGTAATGGCTGTTGCTTTGTGATTTTTTTTTTTCACTATTAAAGCTATGATTGAGGTGACTACACTGTAGGGGACTAGCCTGTGAACTTAATGGCCATTTATAACATCATTTCTGTGAAGGTACATGTTTGTTATTCTAAACAGCTGACTCGAATAGGAACTTTACTGCATGTAGAGTCATTCTCTGTATTTTATTTTTTTTAAGAGAGAGATTTTTGCTGTAGGATGCATACGCTTACTGGAGAGACAGAGAGACAGAAAGCGAGAAATCACCCCCCAGAGGGGCTGGTCATGCCATGATCCCTTCTTCTCCATCTTCTCTTGGGATTTTGGGCATACATGCACATGTAGCTGGTGTGAGTTTTTTGTTAGCCACTGGGTCCAGGGCTCAAACCACAATTGACTACATGAGAGTCCAACAATGTAACCATTATATCATCTTCTAGTCCCTGTAGAGTCATTCTTTATGAAACTATACATTATCTTGTTTAGGATTTCAAATTTATGCATTAGGTATTATTTCTATATTACAAATCAAAAATATGAGAGTTAGAAACTTTGATAACTTTCCTAAGTAACATGGTTAGCAGGAGAGAAGAAACCTAAAGACTTACTCTGTTCATTTCTAATTCAAAGGGCTTTCCCTTACACAGAGCATATTAAATCATGTGTATTTATGAAAGGTATGCTGGATAGCTGTGCTATGGTGATGATGTTGATAAAGTTACAAAGTTTTTAGGGATAAGGATGATAGAAGTTACAGTGTTTTGAGGGATAATGATGTACCAGACATCATCTAAGTATAGGATCATAGTTAAGCTTTATAATAGTCATGAGATATCGATCTTACTGTTAGTCATAAAAGTAGAATACAATGCTCCTAAAACTGAAGAATTTATCAAAAGTCACACTATAGGTAAGTTGGCAGGATTAGAATTCAAATTCAGATATGTTTGACCCTAAATGTCATGTTCTTAATCACTTCCACTTGTACTTTTTTATTTTTTTAAGGTTTTTGCCATAGGGTGCATGCACTTACTGGAGAGAGAGAGAAAAAGTAAAAGGATATGTGAGAAATGATCCCTCAAGGGAATAGCCACAGTGTAATCACTTCTCCTTCATTCTCCTCCTGGGATTTTGGGGATGCACACATGCACCTGGTGTGAGTTTCAATTCACCAGGTCCAGGACTTGAACCATAGTTGGCCATGTGAGAATCCAGCACCTTAACCACTGTATCACCTTTCGCCCCCATATTATACTTTGTTAATGACTGAATGAGATGAAAGCTTCCTTTCTCTGGTGTGCGATGTTACATCCTGGGTGCACTCAACTGAATACAGGCTAGGACTGCTGTTGCTCTCGATGACAAGCAAGATAATACCCAACAAGAAATATTAAAACTAAATAGAAATAGTGTGTGTGTGTGTGTCATTCATTAGTTTATGTGTGATTCACAAGCCTTTGGAAACAAGTGATGTTGTCTTTTGAGAGAAGAAACAGACAACTGGTTACTAGGGCCTGGGTTGGCTCTCACCTTCTGATTGCAGATGGATGAAGAAGTGATTGGATGAGAGAAGCTGCCTTTCTAGTCTTTTAATGAATCCTCAGGGAGACAATTTATTACTAGTGAGCCTTTACAATTCATTAACTGCCTTGAAATTTAATGGCATTCTGTCAACTTGAAATCCCTTCCTGAGTTTTTGAAGAATTTTTCTTTGTCTGAATATTAGATTAATATTGTTTTGTATGCAATTTTTTTATGCATTTTGAGTTGGTATACTTTTTGTAATGGATGGACTGAAATGATGTTTTATAGAAATAGAAAATATCTGTCAGATTATAATAGTTCTATGCAGGGCTGTTTTCACAAGGAAGGATTTTCAAATAGTATTAATTTCTAGGTAATAAGAGATTTTTGCTCCAGTCTGGCCAATAGAGAAATAAGACTTTTTTTCCCTACTGCTCTTTCTTATGATAATGTCTTCACTTGCTTATAAGGAGCCTACCAATTTAGTTAACAACTCTCAAAATCAGTTGTAACCAACAGGAGAGTCCCAGATTGTAAATTCATAAACTTCTTTCATAAAAAGGTATAAGTGAAGCTACAGGAATACCTTCACTCATTTTAGAGATGCCCTGATTGGTTGATACAGTTCAAAAAGAAGTTATAGCAAAATCTATCACCCTACAGTCATATAACCTCTTTAATTAAAGGTCATATATAAAATTGATTCCATTTTCTAAAATGTAGCCACACATATACATTTTTCATCCTGTATTGCAAAATTATTCACATATCTTTTCAAAGAACACATTTGATCATACTGTGTCCCTGCTGAAACCCTTCAAGGCAGGGGCAGATGGTGTAGTGGTTAAGCACTGGGCTCCCATGTGGCTGACCATGGTTTGTGTCCTGGACCTGACAACTTGAAACTCACCCTGGGCATGTGTGCATTCATGCCCAGGATCCCAAGGGGAGAATGGAGGAGAAAGTACTGCTGCATGGTCATCCTCCTGAAGGGTTTTCCCTTGCTTTCTGTTTCTCTCATGAGTACATGCACCCTATAGCAAAAATTTCTCTCAAACAAAAACTTTCAATGGATTTCCATTACTCTTGGAATAAAATTCACAATTCTTATGATAACCTTGAACCTTTATGATCTGTCCCATTCCTACCTCTCCATTTTTATCCTCTGTCACCATCCTGCCCTGGGCTTCTGCAAGGGCTGTTTTTCTGCTGTAGGCCTTTTCCACATGTTATTCTATCTGCCTTGAGTATCTTTTACTGCCTTTACCCATCCTCATGTGCTTGTATCCTTGTAGAATGTCAAAACATTCTACACTTATTTGAGCATATGTTGGAGAATAATTAAATAAATAATAATTTGCTAATTGGTTTATTATGTATATGACCGTCACTCTCATAGAATGTAAGGTAAGGGGACACTTCTGTTGTTCATGTCTGTCTCTGCAACAGGTGGTCCAGCATCACCTACATTGTTGGCACACAATGAAATGTTTTGAATCTGTTAATATATCAAGGCATTTAGAAGTGTGTCTGGCACAGAATAAGTGCATTGTATATAGTGACTACTTTAATTGTTGTTTTCATTGACATTTATTTTCTCTTTAGTAGTAGATGTTGATAAAAGGGTCTTGGACTGTGATACAGGGCCTGATCCCAGTCACGGCTCTGGAATGTGATCTCTGAAAAGTTGTCTAATCCTTCTCAGCATTAGGTTTTTTTTGTTTTTGTTTTTTAACCTTTACAAGCATTTCCTAAGAACTTTAATAAAAAAATAAAATAATAAAAAATAAAACAGAAAAACAGAATGCCTGAAAAGTCAAAGTTAAGGAGAAAGAGAAAGAAGAGGCTGATTATTAAGTACGTATTTTTGTTCAGGTTCCAGCCTATCTATTCTTTACATCCAGAGTGGTCCTTCATTTCCTAGACATAAACAGCCAGCCTATCATAGAGTTACTCTCAATATTCCCATCATCAAATTATTCCTAAATATATAATAGATATATTTGCATAAATAAATTGCTCATATATAGTGTGTGTGTGTGTATATATACACACATACATATATATATATATATATGTATATATATGTAATTTGTTAGACTTAATAAACAGCTGTCATTTTACCTTTTTGAGTTTTGGATCACTTGCGAAGCAAGACAGTAGTTGGAGAACTATAATACCACCCTTCTTGTTGGTACAGGTAAGGTTGGGGTACGTAGGTCTTATATGAGATTAAAATATACCTGTTATTTTCTATGACTTTCACTAGATAATGGAACAACTCTTTCAAGGGAAATTGTACATCTTCAGAGGAGACAAACATCCAGGAACAAACCTCCTACTGGTTTAGGTGGAGAAGGAAATAAAAAGAGGTCAAGTTTCCTATGCACAAGACCTTTGGGAATTAACTACTCTGACTTGGGAAATCTGGACCAATGAACCATTACCCAGAATCCAGTAACTCAATATTCCTCTATGAAAAAGACTAAGAGATGGGACAATGGCTAGGATGGTTCAGCTGTTAGAGAAGGCACAAAAAATTGTCTCTTTTGATGTTGGCTATCTAATGAATTTCAGCAAAGGTGTAGACAGTTTCTAGAAGTCAGCGAAGTGTGTCAGATGTGTCAGGTGGCTAGTACTATGGGAAAAAGAGAAAGCATTTATTCATTTAAAACTAGAGCAAACCAAACTGCTCAAGAGCCTTCAGGATTTATGGGTTGTAACTAGCAGTATAGGTTTTCTTGAGGCATTTGGGTTTTGAGCTTAAAGTTCCACTTGTGGATTGTCAGGCTTTGTCTTATTTGTTAAAGACATCCTAGAATCCCTGGGACAGGTTTCTGACATAGTGTCCCTTCCAGAATCTCTGACGGTGCTCCTTGAAGGTAAATGTGCCTCTCTGGGATATAAACCCTGCTTATTAAAGTGTTGTTATATTTTATCTTTCCTAATTTCTTTACATTTCTATCCCAAAAGGTTTATTTTCACGACTAGTTTCAGTAAGTCAGTAGGATCCAGATGGTGTTTTCTGAGGCAATTGCCATAATATTGGAAGTCTTATGAGAGTCTGTGTATATGGATTGGTATTTGTATGTATTTACATATGCATATATTCATATTCACAGCTATTCAGGTATATATACATAAATATAGTACCATATATATATTTGTGTCTTAATTCAGAGAGACTTAGCCAGCAGATATGTTGCAACTTCAGTTTCATAACCAGCAAAGGCAGGAGAAGAGAGACAGTGGTGGCAGGGACTTGTTCTCAGGGAGAAAGGTCAGCTTTCCTTCTGGACATGTCCAAAAGAGCACAATGAATTCAACCTGGTTGAATAAGAAAGTCTAGTCTCGTAGGTATTGGTTTTCCAATGATTTCAAGTGGCACTAATACTGAAATTAAGGTAATCTGTTAACTCATTCATCTGTTAAGCACTCAGGCAGGTGTTAAAAATCTAGGCAGCAAACTCAAGACTCTGGATAGAGAGGCCTGCAGGGTTGCACTGGATCACAGAGCTCCTACCTAGCTGGCTAGGTTTATTTCAGGCCTGCAATTGTAGCTTTATGCAAATAAGGAAATAGGGGTAGATTCCCAGATAGTATAAGATATACTGGGTTTATGTGGAGAGAGGGAAAAGGAATGTTTTCCCTTAGGGAGCCTCCATGAATCCAGGAGTTCCCCCCCCATATATAGTTGATGGCCACAAATAAATTTTAATTAGCTTGTGTGAAAGCAATAGTAATATATGGACAGCCTTACTCAGGAGCTAGCTGAGGTGGAGCCTGAAATAGACTTCAGAGATTAGAGATGAACCCATATAAGGAAGTTGAAGACACACATATGCGTATGTGTATGTGTATATATGTATATATGTATGTGTGTAGATATGTATATATGTGTAGATATGTATGTGTGTATATGTATATATATATACACACATATATATTTATATGTGTGTATAATATATATTTATATTTGTGGTCTCATTATCACACATTCCCCTGTGCAGCTTACTCCTATTGTCTCTATTGTTAAAGGCTGAAAGAATACCAATTAGGAGTTACAAATCCAATTTTAGTATTCTTAGTGATTTCCCATACCTCCTCCAGACTGATAAAACATGTCATTTTGGTCAATGGGAGCATTCATGTTTGAAGCCCACTTGTGTCTTGTGTAAAATAATATCCATAAATATTTGTTCCAATAGTTTAATGAAAGAATAAAAGAATAAAATTTTCATAAAAGGTTGAAGAAATGTATGGGTCTGTGGTTAGCAGGATAGTTTAGGATAGAAGACAGGATAAAGTATTACAGTGCCTGTTACTTAAAAGAGCTCAATAGATATTTATTGAATGAATTATATTCCGTTCATTCATGTAGTATCATAATCATGAAGAGTAGCCCTGGAAGCAAAAAGTCTTCTCTTGGTAATTTATTTAAGATTTTTAATAAAGTGGACTCTGTAAGGAACTATTACCAATTAGAAAGTGACCTGAGGTCATGCATATTTCCCTAGTAGAGTTTGCTTTTGAATACAGTAGCATCATGGACAGATAGACTAGTCTTCATGAAAAATAATTTAGAAAAGCAGAAAAAATTAGAGGAACATTTCTAATTGTATGCCTCTGCTGTGTACAACCCTGCTTTATTATTATTATTATTATTATTATTATTATTATTATTCATACACTCAATCGTTATACATCATTTAGATTGTAAAGAGACTTGACCTACCATGATATACACCTCAGTTTTAGAAAAGTTTTCTTAAGACTTACCCACCAAGCACATGTGTCTTAGACCATTTTCCTGTACCTTTTGGGGACTCTGCTGCCCACTGCAAGAAACTGAGGAAAACAAGAACTGATGCGTCAGGATCTGGGCTGAACACCAAAGTTAATTAATTCTGAAAGTAAATGAAAGCTGCTACCCTGTTCTTCAGAACAGTGCTTGTTTGCTGTTCCTGTGCCGAGGTGCTACAGCTGTGGTGAATAAGTTGCAGTAGCATGACTTTCAGTGATTGCTAAGTATGAAATAATGGGTGAAGAAGTCCCCAGAAATTATCTTTTCTATTAATAATATCTTGACAACTGCTATAGTAGTTGAGGAGATATACTTGATATACTTAATTTGAAATTCATTTTTTTCCTAATCTCAGTTCAAGTTTTTTTCCAATTTTTTCCCCAAATTTCCTATTCTTGTCACAGTCTTTGCTGGTTTAGTGGGATATTTTTGAGGATCTAGGGTTTTTTTTTTAAGTTTTTTAAAATTTTCCATCTAATCAAAATAATAATACCACAACTTATTGAACACCTGTCATGTCTTAAAGCTGTTTAATAATTATAATTCTTTTACCCATCTTATAATAAATTCTATTTTGGTAGGAGGAAATATAGTTTATATTTGGCCGAGTCAAAATTCAAATCTGGGTCTGGCTCCAGAGTTCTAACTCTTCCTTAGTTTTACACTCTTTCTAAGACTACATCATGCTCTCTCTCTAAATTATTTGAGATTATGTTCAGTTCCATACATACACAAATAATAGTAGCTAAGCAGTATTTATTTCTCTCTTATATAAAAGAAGTTCAGAGGAAGGTAGTTCTATGAATGTCAGGCTTTTTCTACTTCCTATTTTCTGTTATCCTAGCCTGTGTTTTCCATCTCCACAGTCATACCATCATCCAACATAGCTGCTGAAACTTCAGCTTTCAGATCTGCATTCCAGGTAGCAGATTAAAATTAGAGTGGAAGACAAAAGTGGTGCCTCAGGTTTCTGTCTTCATTTTAAAGAGCTTTTCTGGAGAACCAGTTCACCAATTTTCATTGACTTAATCATGTTTATTATTAAGTTTATTGTTTATGTTTATTATATTTATTAACTCCAACAGGTAAAATAGTTCATGGCACAATGAATGAATGAATGGAAATGTTGATTATTAGACTTAAACTTGTCTTAAACCTAAATAATACTTAAGACATTAAGACAACTCAATTAAAACATCTCTGGTTTCTTGACTTTTTGTTTGCTTTTTTGTTTTTCATTTTATCTATGTGATCACTCTCTCTGTCTGTCTGTCTGTCTCTCTCTGTTTTTCTCTCTCCCTCTCTCTCTTTCTCTTTCTCTCTCTCTCTCACACACACAAACACACACATGTACGCACGCACACACACACCTCTTTTGGTATTCCCTCTGCCTGGGGTATGGGCTTGTCTGTTCTTTCTTCTCAATAGCTAGATATGTCATGTGACTTATTCCAATTCACTATTTAGGTTTTGGCTGACTCAGAACTCTCTTGAAGACTCTTCCTTCATTCTTATGAAAGGCAGAATTAGACTAGGCACTCCATTTGGACTAAGAGAGCATCTTCCATTTAGTCCTACTAAAGCAGCTTCCATACTCTTGTTGTAATTATGTTACCATGAGTTACTTAAGGTTAGAACTTTGATTTGTTCATGATTATATTATAAATATTGGACCCAAGTTTAGAATACAACTGCACAGTAAATATTTGCTGAAAGAATGGGGAATCTTCAAGTGAAGTGCTAGTTTATTAACAGACTGAGGCCCAAATCTCTATCTTTGAAACCTGCCTTCCAACAGGGCAGGACAAAAATGCAAATACAGGAGATATAAAAAGCAAAAACCAAAAACACTTCATTTCATGACTGTTTCTGGAGGCAGTTTTAATTCACTCAGTTCCCATAATTACTTTCCAGTCTATTCTTGAGGTAGTGACCAACTCAGATGAATTTTCAGAAGCCAAGATTCAACCAAAGGAAGAAGTAGTAAAATTTGCCAGACTTTTTACAAAGAATTTCTAACTATTCCAGAATTTTCTGTACAGGCCACCTTTTATTTTGTCATATATTTTTTTTCTCTACTAAGAACTCATGTACATGGATGATAGCTAAGATGAAAGTCATTCTGTTTGACAGCTTTCAGCAGTGTTTTAATGACAACAGGTCCCCAGAGCAGAAGGCTGAACAACTGATCTACTTCCAGACTGTCATCTGCTCTTCCAGCTGTAGGATGCTTCTATAGAGTTTTAAAGTGTTTAGAGGAAGTGCTGCTCTAGGGTCAAGGATGTGATGTCTCAGGTATATCCCTGAAGTGTAAAAAGAGTGATAGGGCTGCTTGATGTAGTGCTTGGCTCCTTAACTTACGGGGCATGTAATATGGAGATGTGTGGCTACATACCAGGAACACAAATCCCAGAATAATCATGGCAAGTCACTGTTAGTAAAGACTCACTGGGAAAAGATTTTAAATTTGACATTTTTTTTGTTAGAACAATTCATTCAAAACTTAAAAGTAATAGGACATTTAGAAGAAAAATAGGGAGGCAAAGTATTAATGGGACAAAGAAATGTGGTATTGTCTGTTGAAGATATTTTATAGTTTTATCAACTGGACTGGGGAGAAATGTTCACCTGTTGGAATATTCATTTTGTAAGCTAAATAAAGTGATTGAACGTATAAAAGAAAATGAAATTTAAAAATGTGGAAAAATATGTTGATAACAATGTGCATAAAATATCTTTAATAAAAATAATAAATAAAATTAATTTTAGATAATACTAGAAAAAAAGAAAGAAATATTTTTTAAAAAGTCAACTTTTTAAAATTGGTAAGAAGAGGCTGTGTTCACAGGATTTTAAAGATAAAATATCAAAACTAAAGGTGTTTTGGACTATGAGCCCCACATTTGTTAGAAGCACACATATAATGCCCCTGTAATTTTAGGGGTAGGAGTGATGTGTTAGAGCAGGGACTTTGAGTTCAGCAGACCTAGGTTTAAATTCTAACTCCACCTGCTTAGTTGTTTATGATGTTGAACTCTCAGAAACTATTTCCTCATTTGTAAATGGAAGTAATAGAACCTGTCCTTGCTGCCAGTGCTGTGATGAGTGACAATGTATGCAAAGTATGTAGCACATGTTTAATCGGCAGTAGCTTGTATTGCTACTTGCATTATCATATTATGCTACCAGAGGCACTGGGCACAAAATTGAAAATTGTGGATGAGCTTGTTATGAAATCACTACCGTGGATTCTGTAGCTTCTGGTAGACACACTAGCATCCCATCATCAGCATCCTACTCTGTGATTCCCCATAGCCCTGGGCAGAGGCAGTTTATAACATATCACCAAAGTTCTTTTTTTCCTTATGGTTTACTCTTACATTAAAAGCATGTATAACAAGAGTACTTTCCGGGGGCTAAACAGTGACACAATGGTAAAATGTGACACTCTCCAAGGCTGCCTCACGTGAGAAGTTTCCAGGCTTGCATCCAGAGACCTCAGTGAGTATTGCGGTGCATGCACCAGCGCAGGACCTGGGACTGACTGAGGATTAGGTGGATTGTGGCATCAAGACCCTGTTGGGGGTGCTGTTTCTCTGTCTCTCACTTGTTCTTGGAAGAAATAAATCAGTAAACTTAAAAAAAAAAAAGATTTCTGGGGCCCATAGATAGTGTGAGGTTAGGGTGCTGGATTCTCACATAGCTGACCATGGTTCGAGTCCCGAACCTGGTAGCTTGAAAATCACACTGTGCATCTGTTTGTGTGCCCAGAATCCCAAGAGGAGATGGAGAAGACGAGATTGTGACATGGCATCGCTCTGGGGGATGATTTCTCATTTTCCCTCTTTCTCTCTCTGGTGAGCTCACGTACGCTATGGCAAAAGCCTGAAAAAAAAAGGAAGAAAGAAAGATTGCTTTCTTGATTTAAACCTAAACAATATTTTGCATGCCCACTTTATTTTCTAAAATTCATATTTTAAAGGAGAGAGAGAATGCCTGCCTTCCTAGAGTTCATAAACCTCATAGAAAATATGGACCTCTTGTTAATGAGATACAGTGAGTGGTGAAGAAACACAAGAAAGGCTGAAAATGATGTAAATAAGATCAGGAAGAAGGTTGGAATTGATCTGGGCCTTGTTATTTTTCTTTACACTCATTAAGGTGAAGTCTAAACTCCTTTGCATAGTGTTCTAGGCTTCTAAGATCTGATCCTTACCTACCCATCTTGCCATGGCCCCCACATACCATCTGCTCTAGTCCAGAGGACTTTTTTATAGTTCCCACAGCAAGCCCTGTTTTGTTGACCCTGAGTGCTTTTGCTCATGCTGGTGTCTCTGTAAGGTATGCTTCTGTAATTTCTTTGTCAATTAATGTCATCTTTTGTTCAATATTGACACAAGTGTCACCTCTTCTTAAACACTTTTCCTAGACCTTCCATTATGTGGATTAGAGGTTCTTGCTCCTAGTCCCAGGGAACTGTATACTTCCCTCTTTTGGGGCACTTATCACCCATAGTTTAAATGTCACCTTTTCCCACTAGAATTTAAATTCCTTGCAACTATCAAGTAAGAACTATTACAAATTTCAGTGGCTGAGTACAATAAGGTTTGTTTCTCTCTCCCTTTACAGTCCAGGTTTGTATTGTGCCTGGATGGGGTGAAGAAGGGAGAGTCTACTCCACAGATATTGAAAAGCCTCAGGACCTTGCTTCTGAAGGGACTTGGTTGTTCCCAGAATTTCAGAGTGTTGATTCTCTGTATCCAGTCAGCAGGGAAAAGAGAAACCATGGAAGACCTCCAAGGAGGTGTTTACTAAGAATGGAGTATATCACTTCTTTTGACTTTCCGTTTGGTCAAACCATTGTCAGGTGGCCCTACTTGAGCAAGAGAGGCTAGGGAATACATCAAGCTAGGTGTTCAGCAGGGACAGAAACAGGGTTTAGCAAATCTTTGCCACATTATCTGAGGGCACGTTGTTTATCTCTACGTATCTAATACCTTATAACATAGATGCTAACACTTTGTCAAAAAAGTGAAAGATACAACAAAGGAACTAATAAATATATAAATACATGATGAGTAAAATACAAAAAGTAGGCGGTAGTGCATTCATACTTGGAAATAAATTATTGCTAACAAAATACAGGCAGTCAGGTATTTGTGCTTGCCCTTCTCTGGCTTTTGCACAGTTAGTCTGCAGACTAGTGAGTGTTTTCTTCAGAACCTGCATACCTAGTATCCCACTATCTTTATTTCCAGCCACTCTTCCCTTTGCTTCAGCCTCCTTGCCATTTTTCAAATACACCAAACATGTTCATAATCCCACCTCAGGGACTTCACCCGTGTTTGAAATCTTTCAGGCCCTCAACAGACACGTATGTGTCCTTCACCTCATTAGGTCTTGCCTCAGATATCATCTTCTCAATGAACCCTTACCTGGCCACCCAGATTTCTTGTTCCCTTCCCCTGTTAATTTTCTTCATCAATTTGTTACGGCTAGATATGCTGTATACTCCCCTTCTTGAATATATACCTATGAAGTCAGGGAGTTTGTCTATTTTGTTTCTGTTTTCATCAACAGAACCTAAAATGGTGTCTGGCACACTGTAGATAGCAACTATTTTTTGAATGTTTGACCATCTTTTGCTTTTGTATAGTGCTTTGTGTCTTGTTGGCATGGCAGTCACAGACATTATTTTTTTTTTTTTTTTTTTTTTTTTTTTTTTTGGCTATAGGGTATGTGTGCTCGCCAGACAGACAGAGACAGAGAGACAGAAAGCGAGAAATCACCCCCCAGGGGGGATGGCCATGCCTCAATCCCTTCTCCTCCATTCTCTTCTCGGGATCTTGGGCATGCACGCACACACGCCCGGCGTGAGTTTAAGCCACCGGGTCTGGGACTCGAACCACAGTCGACTACGTGGGGGTCCAGCGACATAGCCATTACGCTAGCTGCTGGTCCCACAGACATTAATTTAACTATTGAACTTAAAAATATTTTCCAAAAATATTTGACAATTTGATGTAGAAATGGAGAAAGAAAGAAAATTACAATTATTGATAAGTGGTGGTGGTTATTTGACTCAGATTCTGAAATAAAATGTTACTGCTCTTAAAGGACACACCTGAAACCACTAGGGAATGTTTTGAAAGTGTCTCAGTGTTTCTTCCTAGAATGCTGATTGTGATGCCATCTAAACACTCAGTGGCTGCAGCTTGCAGGAACCAACTGTGGAGATAAGTAAATCTATAATGAGTACTTAAAGCATTTCAATTTAGTCTTATCAGAAAGGTCATTCTGTGAAGGAGGCGTTTTGATCACAGCAATTCTCTTCACAGAAATGGTATCTGGGAAGCTTGTCTCTTTCTATTTGATTATTCAAGGATGCACTTAGGATGCAGAGAACATTTAACAAAACCTGTCTTTAAAATTCAGCTGCTTAAGAAGAAAGCAAGCTCCAAATGCACTATAGGATAGAAATAACCAGAAGAATCCATTCAACAACTTTTTTTTTTTTTTTTTGGAGAGGTTTTTGCTATAGGGCGCGTGCCCTTGCCAGACAGAGAGAGACAGAGAGACAGAAAGCGAGAAATCACCCCCCAGAGGGGATGGCCACACCGCAATCCCTTCTCCTCCATTCTCCTCTCGGGATCTTGGGCACGCACGCACACACGCCCGGTGTGAGTTTTAAGCCACCGGGTCCAGGACGCGAACCGTGGTTGACTACATGGGAGTCCAGCGACATAGCCATTACGCTAACTGCTGGTCCCCATTCAACAACTTCTTTAGGAGAATCAGCCTAGAATGTTAGATCATGGCATTTTAGAAGTGTAGACCTGGAAAAGACCTACAGATGAAGAAAATGGGTTGGGTGACAAGAGCATGAATACTGAGCATAGTACTCTCTGTTGGGGACTCTCCAAAGCACTGAATAAAAAACAGGTATTGATTGCTATCTTCATTGAGCTCTCCATACTCAAAATTGTTAACTAGTATAACCTCATACAGTGGGATGTTGTGAGCTGGGCTCACACTGGGATCTGGCTCACACTTAGTCCCTGTTATTTCTCCTCTGTCTTCTCTGGGGTAAATATTACTCCCAGAAGTCAGTCAGCTACTAAATAAAATATCCAGAATTACAATTTCAGTATTTTGACAACTATTGGGTCATTGGAAAAGTCATGACACATTTTTGCATAGGAAAACAGAAAAATGTCATGACTTTTCCGATGACCCAATAGTTCAGTGTGTTTTGAACCAAAGTTAATGTTTTGTGTAGCAACTCAAAGGTAAATTTTCTGTAATAAAATCTATTAAATGTCTTTTGAATCCATATTGCATCTTCTCACATTTCTTCTCTTGATATTGACATATTTAAATATATATATTTTAACAAAAGGGTTAATGTGCTCTTCAGAGAGAGGCAGTCAGAAAAAGAGGAAGGGAGTGAGAAATCACACCTCGGGGGAATGGCCACAGCACAATCCCTTCTCCTCCATTTTCTTCTCAGGATTCTGGGCCTGCAAGTACACATGCCCAGCATTTTTTCAAGATACTGTTTCCAGGACTGGAACTGCATAGTTAGCCATGTGGGCATCAGTGCCTTAACCACCACACCACCAACTGGCCCTTGATTTTGTTTTTAAAGTCTTTGTCTAAGAACAGGACATACATTCTTATTTTATTATTGGTATGTTTTTATTATTTATGCTTATTTACATTATTCATATTTTACATTACCTATGTCTATATCTCCCTAATAATAATATTTTCTCCTTGGCAAGAAATTCTTTTTTTTTTTTTTTTGAGAGGTTTTTGCTATAGGGTGCGTGCACTTGCCAGAGAGAGACAGAGAGACAGAAAGCGAGAAATTACCCCCCAGGGGGAATGGCCACACCGCAATCCCTTCTCCTCCATTTTCCTTTTGGTATCTTGAGCATGCATGTACATGCGCCCGGCATGAGTTTAAGCCACAGGGTCCAGGACTCGAACCACAGTCAACTACATGGGAGTTCAGCGACATAGCCATTATGCTAACTGCTGGTCCCTGCAAGAAATTATTTAGCTATCATCCCAGTGTGGAAATATTTTGATGGTCTAATATTTCTATTTTATTGACTCATTACGTCATGACTTTTCTGAAGACCCAGTACAATGTTGATTACTTACCTGCCAAGCGATATTAGTGTCAGAATTTAGAAATGCAATTGTATTTTCTCATTGAATGGTCTCAAAAATTGCAAATGAGAACATTAAGTATTCAGTATCAACCATAACAACAGATAACACTTACAGAGAGCCTACTATGTGCATGTCACAAGTCACCTTATAAAAAACTTATATTGGGAACCAGCAGTTAGCGTAATGGCTATGTCGCTGGACTCCCACGTAGTCGACCGCGGTTCTTGTCTCGGACCCGGTGGCTTACAACTCACGCCGGGCGTGTGTGCGTGCGTGCCCAAGATCCCGAGAGGAGAATGGAGGAGAAGGGATTGCGGCGTGACCATCCCCTCTGGGGGGTGATTTCTCGCTTTCTGTCTCTAATGTCTCTCTCTGTCTGTCTGGCGAGCGCACGCACCCTCTAGCGAAAATCTCTCAAAAAAAAAAAAAAAAAAAAAAAAAAACAACTTATATTGACTCATTTTATCCTTTCACAACCCTATTAGGTAAACATTATAGACTATATTTCCACTAAAGAATGTGAGGAACAGAGATTGAGCCAATTGTTCAAGGTCACCCTAGGAAGCGACAAGGCCAGGATTCCAACATACACAATCTTGTTTCAATGTCTCTTAACCACTCATGCTGCCTCCTAGGGTTCATGTCAGGACTTTGTACAAGATTCTGAAAGAGTCTGTATATTATGTCTTCTCCTTTCCCATAGAGTCCTACTCTGGAAGCTACAGTCATATCTAAAGAATGCCCACCTTGTCTCTTTTCATACGAGAAATGAAGTAGAAATAACTGGAGTAGTTTGGTGAGAGGACATTTGAGAGCACTAGGTATATTTATAGGACTTATTTCTTGGACACAGTATAAAGAGAAGAGCCAAACCTAGTTTACTTTTCACTAAAATACTTTCTAGCTGTATGAATTGAGGCATGCTATTTTAACCTTTTTGAATTTTAGTGTCCTTATGTTTAAAATGGCGGGTAGTAACAACCCAACTTCCTTTGTTCAGTAAAATCTCCTTTGGAGGTTATGTACTTGAAGTATTTTCATTAAAATAATCATATATTAGATACTTAAGATGGTGGCATTCTCATCCATATATATGTGATATACTATAGACCAACAAACAACTCACAAAATTGAGGCAAACCTGGATTAGAGAAGGATATTCACTTAGTAGAATGCACAAGGTTTGCCCACATAAAACAAGGTGGATTTTCAGCATGTGTTATAGTAATGAATGATTTAGAACTTTATATAGTCACACAAATTTGTGTTTAGATCCCATTTTAATTCTAGTTCCATTCTTTTTGACTATCTGTACTTAGGTGAAATTTTGTATCCTTATCCAAGAAATGGGGACAATTATAATTACCTCAAAAAACTGTTCTGAGATTGATTATATTATTTCAATATTAATATGTTATGTGTTTGTGGTTTTCACGGAATGTGTGTGGTGAGAAAACTGTGGCAAGACAATGGCACACTGGCAAAACAAACAAACAAACAAACAAACAAAAACGAACAAAAACACAATGCTTTGTGAGGCTAATCCACAGAGGAAGGTTTACTTCTAGAGACCTCTTTGAGTGTGCTGGGTATATGCATGCCTATGATCCAGGGCTGGCTAGGGATGGAGATGCTGTCTCTCTATTTTTCTTCCTTTCTGTCTCTCTTGCTCATGGAAGAAATAAGTAAATAAACTAGAAAGAAAACAAAAACTATGCATGATTTCCATATTTTACACCAAAATAAACTCATAAATTCAATTTCAATTTTTTATGAACTTTTTGATCCCCTTACGCACATACACAGACTCACACACATATGCATACATATATATGTGTGTTTCATATAGGTATATAACACACACACACATCCAATGGCAGATGAAACTAGCTCTTTGGTGAGAATACTTATTTGATAACAAATTATCTCACTGGTGATAAAAAAAAAATTCCCTAGATGGGGCCAGCAGGTAGCGTAGTGGTTAAGGCACTGGACTGCCACATGGTCTACCATGGTTTAAGTCCTAAACTTGACAGCTTAAAACTCATACTATGTGAATGTATGCCTAAAATTCTGAGAGGAGAAGGGAGGTGTGACCATTCTGCTTTGGGGTGATTTGTTGCTTTCTCTCTCTCTTGCGAGTACATGTACCTTACAGCAAAAATCTCTCTAAAAAAATCCCTAGGTATTTGATTCCCGTAAGAGTCAGAATTCTATTAAGAAACAGTAACAATACATGATAGAAAGATTTTTTTTTTGTAAGTAATTAGATGACATGGTTATAGAGTCTGGTGAGTCTAAGATCTGTAGAGTCAATATACCTATTCTAGTCTAAAGGCTAAAAGCTGTATAATGAAGAAGAGCTGATGCCCTGATTTGAAGGCTGTTAGATAGGAGAATTCTTTCTTAGTGTAGAATCAGCCTTTTCTAACCATTAAGTTTTGCTATGCAAAACAATGTGTCATGACTTTTCCATTGACCCATTTAGGTTTTCAGCTGATTGAAAGAGGCTCATCCACATTGTGGAGGATAATCTTTACTCACTATACTGATTTAAATGCTATTCTCACCAAAGTATCCCCTCACGCAGAAATCCAGAGTAATGTTTAGCCAAATATCTGGGCACCCTGTTGCCCAATCAAGTAAGTACATAAAATTAACTATCACAGTCTCTATTTCTCTCTGATGATGCATTCAACTCCTTCACTAAAGGAAATACCCATTTTAGGGGATCTGAAAACTTTTTATAGATTGACGAAAAAAGAAATGTAAATGGGAGGAAAAGGATATAAGTAATAATGTGTTATTCTAATTCTTGCTTGTGCATATACGAAGTTTTAGGATGGTGAGGGACAACACATGACACAGAGATTCTATCTCAGTTGGAGAGATTTAAGTCATTGGTTTTTTTTTAACTATTTTAAAATTTAGAATGTTAACTCAGCAACAAAATAAAATGATAGACTAATAGTATATTTGTCTATTTCCAGATTTTCTTTTGCTTGACTTTAAGGAGTATATCAAACTGATTACTAGAACTCTTATATTCACTTATCAGACTTTTTCTTTTGAAGGTAACTTATTCATTTATTTCTTCTGAGAAAGAGAGAGAAGAAAATAAGCTGGCATCCCCCCCCCCCCCAAAAAAAAAGGGCCTTCATGCCACAATCTATCCCAGTATCAGCTGGTTGGTCCAGATCACAAGCATGCACACAGGCACTCAGTATGCTTGGGAAAATTTTGACATACACACCTGGGACCTTTCTCTTATGAATTCACCTGTGTTACCACTGCACCATCATCCACAGAACCTTTTCTCATCAATGACTATTTATCAGGTACATTGACCCTAGAGATTTAAAAGTAATTAAATATTTTATCTACCCTATAAAACTTTAATATCTAGAGAGGAAGATAGGGATTGGGAAATGTAGTAATAGTGCTATAAGAAAAGTATTCATGAATTTTTATTCTGTTAGAGAGGAAAGAAGTAATTATGGTCAGAAAATGGGGATGAGGTAGAGTGGATGAACAGATTCAGAAATTTGTTCTCTGAGTTGGGTCATGAAGAATGAGTAGAATTTTCTAGGTGAGAATAGGTTGAAAGATAGTTCAAGATAGGAGATTAACATGTGGAAAGGCATAGAGGTATGAAAGGGTTTTAAATATCTGATGTCATAATATAATTGAATATAAGATTCATACACATGAGTCTTAGCATAAAATCTTAGTCTCTGAATCTAGAGTTC
The DNA here is from genome assembly GCA_026018925.1 of Tupaia tana. Lineage (NCBI taxonomy): Eukaryota > Metazoa > Chordata > Mammalia > Scandentia > Tupaiidae > Tupaia > Tupaia tana. The sequence continues at coordinate 75,649,568 of JAKSZU010000015.1, read as the reverse complement.
TAAATCAAGAGTACTAGAGGCATTGCTTAGTCACTGGGACATGAGACTGAAATTCTGCCTTGGCTATTTACTATATAACTTTTTTGCAAATTGTTTAGCTATTTTTACTTTTATTCTTTCTCTGTTAAATTGAATTTAAAAATTTGGCAAATACAAAGCTCTTAAAGCAGTGTCTGGCACATTTGAAAGCTCCATAAACATTATATAATATCTTTATCTATGTGTTAGTTAGCTATGAAAACAAACATACCTAGAACTCAGTACTTACAAGAACAAATTTTTATTTTTTCTCACATTACCAGTAGGTTTATATCATCCCTATGGCTGGTCCCAGACTAAAGGCCTACTCCCCTGTCTTCTTATCCTAGTACTCAAGTTAAAGAAGAGTCTCCATCTGAGACAGGATATTCACATAGCAGAATATAAAGGCAAGCTTACTGGTAGAAACTCATGGTATCCTACCTTCTGCTAAGAAAGCTATGTCCTATCCACTCATATTTTATTGACCAAACCATATAATATGACCAAACCCCAAAGGTCAATGGAGAGGTATTAATGATTGATAAAAGACAAACAAACAAACAACAACAACAACAAAAACACATTCCACTACAATAATTAAATATCAGTGTTTCAGCACCAGCAGATGGCATAATGGTTACGTCACTGGACTCTCACGTAGCAGCCATAAACTAGAGCTCGATTCAAGTCCTGGTCGCAGAGACTTAAAACTCAGGCCAGGCGCATGTGCATACATGCCCAAGATCCTGGGAGGAGAATGGAGGAGAAGGGACTGTAGCATGGCTATCCCGCTTATGGGATGATTTCTCACTTTCTATCTCTGTCTCTACAGCAAGCACATTTAAATCTCTCTTTAAAAAATAAAATCAATGTTTTTATATTACCTTATATAGAGTGTTTGTAGAGTCAGGGAAAAAATATGGTAGAAAATAAGGTTGGAATGAAACATAGAGCCAGAACATATCTGGAAATTAATGCTAATTTTGTGGATGTATGGCAGGCTTTTTGACCCATAAACTTAACTCTTGCCTATTCTTGCCTAGTTTTCTATTCTTCATTCCATGAATCAATTGTCTAAACTGTAGTCATGAGTCTGAAAAGCTGCAGCCTTTGCCACATGATACAAAATGTGGTAGCTTGGATTTGAATTATGAATAGAAAAAAGAAAGAGTTTATGTAATCTTTGTAATTGATGTCCTAACCTCCTGTTTCAAAGGACTACAAACATTTGTCAGAGTCTCCTGTTAATTTTAAATGTACGTGCTATCTTGGAGTAGGTTGTCATTTTCACTTTATTTCATGATTTTGTAATTAAGCCATTTGAAATAGATTAAATTTGCAATTGTAGTGTGTAAATAATTTTGGGCTTGGTTTTTCTGTTTTTGATCTGAGGAGGAGGCTTAAATTTTGAAATTTCTTTTAAGGAGAACTGTTAAGTACACAAATGTCACTTACAGCTAAAATTTAGTGCTAAATGATTATGTTCAGTTTGTTAGCCACAAAGTAAAAGAGATCATTTGAAAAGTGCTAATAAAGTATTATGAAAAAAGTGTTTGCTACTATGCCTGTTGAATTAACAATTAACATGTTGAATTCTAGTTGCCAACAAAGGAGGCCTAAGCCTTTGAAGCAGGAGACCTGTAGTAATTGCTTAGCCACTGGGGCATGAGATCATTTGCAAGGCCCTTTGAATTGAGTCAGGAAAGGAAGGGAAAATAATGGGAGTGGAAACTATAGAAGTAAAGGATGTTCTTTTGGTGTTAGAATACACTTAAAAACTAGATATTGTGGCTAACCTGTGGCCTAGTGAGTAAGAGAGCCAGAACCCACATGGCTGACCATATGGTTTATATCCTGTTACTGCTGCATAGAGAAACATGCCAGGCATGTGTGTGTGTCCCAGATCCTGATGGGATGGAGAAATGAAGGAGGGATTGTGGCATGTCCATGCCCCCATTGAGGGAGTGCCTTCTCCAACCCCCATATGTGTGTATGTATGTATGTGTGTATATATATTTCTGGTGTGTGTACATCTGGAAATTTTAAAAAATTAAATAAAGAACCAGATAGTGAAACTTAGATCTAGGGATGGAAGAACTTAGGATCTAGATTTAAGCAGGCTATTAACAGGTTCAGGAATGAATAGAATTACTAAATAATTTGTTATAAAAGCCAGTACATTTTCCAGAGTGAAAGGTAACACATAAGTATACTGGGTACATAGTCATACATGAGTATAGTCCTAGAAAACAAGTAATACAGTCACACTAGATTTGGAGAGAAGAAGAAATAAGTAAATATATACCATTTTGTATTCTTGCCTCATTGATTCATCCATTGTTTAACAAATATTGGCTGTGCTCTTTCTACCCTGGAAAAGCACAGATGTGTAAGACATGGTATCTGCCTTCTACGATATTATATTAATAGATTATTGGAATAGATCCTAATTTGTTTGAGATAGCTTCTAGAGCTTGTTGGAGCTCAGAGCAACAATCTCTGATGCAGCCTTGGGTAAAGGAAGAGGAGAGAAAGAGGAAATGGTGAGGAGAAATCCTGGTGATGTCTGAGGGGATCTTCAAAATGGAGAAGTTAAAGATAGAGAAAAGGATATAACAAGGAAAAGATACTTTCCAGTAATAAACAGAGAACATAATTTAGCTTTTGAAGGTAGTCTTGTTCGTGAGGAAATTGGAAGAAGGCCATGTTGCCATCTAATCTGATATCTCTTTCCCTCAAGAATTAACCTTAGCTGACTAGCTCAAGAAATGTACCAATATGTGAAAGCTAAATCTCGTGACTTCACATTTTTTCAGTTCTTAGGCTTTATCGTTAACTGAAAGGATGTGACCAGAACAAAAATTATGCCTTTGTAGCAGTGTCTGCTTTTAAAAAGTTTACAGAGCACCTGATTCTCATAACTTATTATCTGATACTGTCATCTGAATTAATGGGTATGAAGATGACTTGGTGCGAGCTGGCCTTCTACTTCCATGTTATCAAAACACATACATTTCCATTTGTGGTTCCATAACATAAGCTCTTTCTAAACTCCATCCCCCCCCGGGGGGGTGGGGTGGTAATTTCTCGCTTTCTATTTCTCTGTCTGTTTTTCTGGTGAGCACACGCACCCTATAGCAAAAATCCTCTCAAAAGAAAAAAAAAAAATAGGAGCCAGCAGTTAGCGTAATGACTATGTCACTGAATTCCCACGTAGCTGACCGTGGTTTGAGTCCTGGACCCGGTGACTTAAACTCATGCCAGGCACATGTGTGTGCATGCCCAAGATAGCAGGAAGAGAATGGAGGAGAAGGGATTGCAGTGTGGCCATCACCCCTGGGGGGTGATTTCTCTCTTTCTCTCTCTCTGTCTCTCTTTCTGGTGAGTGCACGTGCCCTATAGCATAAGCTCTTTCTAAACTAAAGAAATTATAGAAGAAAAGAGTTAGTCTCCCTTCCCCACTCCAAATATGTTGTGGACAGTGCATTTTGTCTATATGATACTGTATTTTCCTTCTCTTTGATTCAGTATACCTTGTACTATTAAAAGGAAATGAGAAATCTCTGGATTTAAATTAAATGATCATTACATAAAGCAATCAAAGATGGCTAATTGTTGATTGTATTCTAGATTTTGGACACTTAAAGCTATGAATGTAGCTTTCTTTCTCTCTTTATCTCTGTCTTTCTCTACCCCTGCTTCCACCTCCCCACCATACACCCACATGCATGCAAACACAGAAATATACTAAATTGTGAGTTCCTCCTAGAAAGGGATCTTGTCTTACTCATTTTTCCATTCCTGACTTGTACTTCAAGTCTTGGCCAACAGTGAATTATTAAGTGGTGATAAATTTCTACTTAGGAGCACACATAATAGCAATTAGCATTTTTATAGCACTCTATGGTTTTAAGACACATTTTACAAACATATATTTATAATCCCTACTGAGGCAAGCAATAGTTCTATTTCAATTTTATATGCAAAGAAGCTGATGTTAAGAGAATGAAGTGAGTCCCCATGGTCATATATTGTTTAAGTCAGAGGTAGAACCCAGGACTCCTGGCTTTTAATCTGGTTCCTTCTCAGCTAAATTATATTGCCACACTTGTGACTTTGTAATTTATTTTCCATTCTACAAGGTAAATGCTCTCGGAAGAAAATAATAAAACCATTCATTGTTATTCAAGATCCCTTAGTCTAGAAACTTCATAATATCTCTAGATCATGCAGAAAATACCCCAAACCTAAAAAATAACAACAGAAAACCCTTCCCAAAAGGATGTAATTATGAATTACCATTGTGCACTAGTATTGTTTTCTGTGTGCAGAAAATATAAGTGGCTTTATCTGTAGTGAATTCAGTGGCAGAGAGGGGGTGTGCATATGGTAACAAAGTCAGAAAACTTAAAAAAAAAAAACTTAAAAATATTTTTGCCCAAAGGGCATGCACACTCACTGGAGAGAGACAGAGAAAGAGACAGAGAGAAAGTAAGAAGGCAGCCCCCATAGGGAATGATCATGTTTCAATCCCTTCTTCTTCATCTCTCCCTCCCTTTCGGGATTTTTGGCACACGTGCACTCAGGCTTGGCGTGTTTCTCAAGTCACCTGGTCTGGGACTCAAACTATGCAGTCAGCTGTGTGGGATCCAACTGCCTGAAACCCTATGCCAGGGGCCCGCCCCATAAAACTTTGTTTTATGATCTATCTGCATATCCTGGGAAATATTGCAGACTAACTTTAATTAATCATCACTGCTTGAATTGAATTAGATCCTCCCACTCCCACATTAAACTGTAATGTATTATTTATAAAAATGTACAACTTCAAGTTAATTTGAGTCCTTCAGGCCAGAGGGTTTATTTATAACATGCGGTGAAACATTTTATGGCCCCAGTTTTACTTAAATCATAGATACAGGAAGTAACAGAAAGAAACAGGACTGCTCAGTCACCTTGCCCTTGTCAGAAGGAGTAAGAGCTGCATCTGTGGTATATTTCCCATTGCTTGGGTCAATGTGTATATTTATATACTTCTTTATATTCAATACTACTGATGAAAATGGCTTTCATGTGAAAAAGCATAAATCAAAAGGCTGATGTAGGATGTAGATTTTCCTTCTCTTACAGCATGCCCCATCATAGTTCAGTTCAAAGATAGGAATATTTTCTTTAGGCTTCAACAAAAACCGTTTTCTACTGCCCTGCCTGAAATCCGAGTATTTCTAACCTGGGTCAGGATGGTCTGCTCATCATATTCCTTCCTCATTATTGCTTAAGAGAGAGATCAGACCAGGCCTCAGGAGGTCATCTGGAGATAAGACCCACCCAATATAATGATAAAGATGCTGAAAATATTAATAGCACAGACTTTTACCAGAGCAAATGAGTCGACTAGTTTAGTGATTTTTTTTTTTCTGAAGGTGACTTTATTAGTGCTAGAAACTGAGATTTGAACCCAGGTCTGTCTGGTTCTATTATATCATAGATTTTTAAAATTCAATTAAGGAAATGGGACAGAGTAAAGTCTGAGAGACCTTTACACTATCCCCATTAGGGGCAGAATATCAGATCTCTGACATGTGCTAGAGTTCTTCTCTTTCTCCCCTGTACACTGTTTAATTTATAGCTCCTGTTCAAACTACCTTTGACTGTATTCTTAGTATGATACAGTTTTTCTGTATTTTTGACCTTTCACTGGTGTGTATCATTTTGGTGATTCATATTTTTCTTACACCAATTGGCCTTTTATGCTAAAACAGACCCATGTGATTATGTGGTGATTTTTGTTCTTAGTTTGGGGTAGTCAAATGGATGCCTCCACAAAGAATTGAACAGATGTAGGATATATTTCTGAATACTTTAGGAAGATAGGACTGGTCATCCACATGGAAGAGTTCCTTTGGTACTAACAGATTAATTGGAACTATGTTATGATTTCAACTGGTCAATGCATGCCATATGGAACAACAAGCCTCCCTTTTTTGAAATGTTTCTTCCCATGCAAAGGTTGTATACCAGGGTGAGCTTTGTTGTTAACAGTGTCTGTATGGATCCCTGGTCTTTCCTATGCATGTTGAAAATTGACCTAAGGTTATAAGTCTTTTCTTTGTTACTAAGTTATGAATACATCAGTCTTGCTTTATACTCTGAGACCCAGATCAATATTATTGGAATGTTGATTGTTTTAGTGAATGGAAATAAACTGGCAGAATGTCATCCAGAATATTCAAGCACTGGCTAATGAAACATTTGCCTGGGTGGATGAAAAGGCCCCCTGATAGAAATTAAGGGAACCAGCAGTTAGCGTAATGGCTATGTCGCTGGACTCCCACGTAGTCGACCGCGGTTCGCGTCTCGGACCCGGTGGCTTACAACTCACGCCGGGCGCGTGTGCGTGCGTGCCCAGGATCCCGAGAGGAGAATGGAGGAGAAGGGATTGCGGCGTGACCATCCCCCCTGGGGGGGTGATTTCTCGCTTTCTGTCTCTCTGTCTCTCTCTGTCTGGCGAGTGCATGCGCCCTATAGCGGAAAAACCTCTCCGAAAAAAAAAAAAAAAAAAAAAAAAGAAATTAAGAGAAACATTTGCATAGTTTCTTGCTATTTACAAGCATTTGCACATACATCTAATTCTTGCAACTACCCCATAAAGAAAACAAAGTACATTTCTGTCATCATTTTCTGGTTGAAGATAAAGAGGTGTAGAGAGATTATGACTTGCTCAAGGTCACAGAAAGAAGTGATAAAACCATGTCAAATTCTGATCTTCTAGTTCCAAACCTCGATGCTCTGTCTTCTGGGCATTTCCATCTTCTAAACATGGACCCTTTCCTCTGAATATTTATTTTCTCTGAGTATTTTTTGGTTAAAAAACAGCATATAGTAGCCTGTGAACTTTATTTTCTTCTCTGTTTGTTCCCTAGTAAAACATTCAGCATTACATAACATTTCAACTCTTGGCTCAGAGGAGATTGAGAAATATTTGTGCCATTGGATTAATAGTCTTGTCCCCAGGTAGAACCACAAGTAGGCAGCTGAACGGTAAAATCTGTGGAGTCCAAATGTGTTTCTGTTCTCCTGAGGCTTTTGCTATTCCCTGTAGATACTAGATAATGTGATTATAGGTCAGTGTTTTGCTCATGTTTTCAATTTGTATAAGATATGGGATGAGAAGAGATGGGGTGGGCTGGGAGGGAGTAGGATGAGAAAACTTACCTTGGCAAACCCATCAGAAATAATGGGTACAACACACAGGGCAGATCAGAGCCTTGCTTATATCAAAGATAGATAGCTGGCCAGCATTTTCATTTTTCTAGGGGAGAAATTATGCATGCTTTATCTACACATTACAAATGGAAGTTCAATTAAGAGGAACAGAAATTCAGAAGCGCTCTGAAACATCAGATATGTTTCTGCCTCAAGGAGGCTGCCTTTTTTTTCGGATTTAAAACTTTGAACTTTTTCAAAGCTCCAGCCAGTAAGAAGAAAGGTGAGGGCCATAAATGGGGAGGAAGAGTGTTAGGAAGCCTGTTGGAGCCAGAGATACCTGGGAGTCCCAAGATTGTTGGCAGCTCCTGCATTTGAGCTTCATGCCAGCAGCCACTCCTTAAGTAAGGGAACAAAATTGATGAAGCAAAGAGTTGATACAAAGGAGTTTTTGATCTAACAAACATTTTGTTTGTGCCAAGTACAAAAATACAAGTAAGATTCAGGCTTTAGATTTATCCGCCTGCCAGAGAGGGAAGCAAATAAATATTACATATAAGACAGCAAGTCCTTCTGTAGAGGCAACAAAAATGACACAAATGAAAGGATGTATTAAATGGTAAGTATGGGACAGATATATTTGGTTACATTCATTATTTGTTTAGATTCTCCTAATGACCCTGTGAGGCATATACTGTTGGGTTGCTGGAAAAAACATGACACATTTTTCTTGTTTTCTGTGCAAAAATGCGTCATGACCTTTCTGATGACCCAGGATTTTATTACCAATTACAAATGAGAAACTAAGTGTTGGAGAAGTGACTTGATAAAGATTGCACAGCTAGCGAATGAAAAATAACCCCCCTGGGAAAGTATTCATGGTAGGCTCTTCTCAATTCTTTAAGAAAATAAATATTTATGAATACCTAGTTATACTTTACATGCTATAGGAACTATAAAGATCACTCATTATCCTTGCAGAATTTATAATACATAAGGAAAAACTGGATGGAGATGATAGTCCTCAAGATTCAGTGAGATTCAGTGAGAGTCTCGAGAAATTTCACCTCAAGGGCTGTGGGAATTAATAAATTCTTTGGATTAATTGATATTGATAACAGTGGAGGAAAAGTTCTTAGATCTCCAGAAGATAGAACCCATGGCTACATGTAGTGGTTTATGGATGTTGTATAATGTGTTGTTGGACATATAATGGTCTACTTCTTATTCTTTTAAGAAATTACCCAGTATTACACACATAGCCCTCTACAAATAGAGGAGTTGAGTGATTTTCAACACTGGGTGTGGATGAGAAAATTGAGGCTGGGATGCTTGTCTGTAGTAATGTTTCAAGACCTTGCAGAGTGATCCAGGGGCAAAACTGCCTTTCCCACAAGATGTTATTAGAGGTCATATGCATTAATTCCCCCATGCTTTTCTTCATTGTGCCACACTCTGTTACTGCATCTAAAAGCCATGAATGCCAGAGTGCCTGATTGATCCTGAGTAACAGAAGACATTTTTTTTTTTTTTTGAAACCCAAGTGGATACATGTGCAATGTCTCATGGGTTAGGAGAACTTTTAAAACTTCCCAGGCAGAGGGATTAGCAGTTAGCGTAATGGCTATGTCGCTGGACTCCCAAGTAGTTGACCGTGATTCGAGTCCGGGACCCGGTGGCTTAAACTCACGCTGGACATGTGTGCGTGCATGCCCAAGATCCCAAGAGGAGAAAGAAGGAGAAGGGATTGCGGCGTGGCCATCCCCCCGGGGAGTGATTTCTCACTTTCTGTATCTCTGTCTCTGTCTTTCTGGTGAGCGCATGCGCCCTATAGCAAAAATCTCTCCAAAAAACAAACAAACAAACAAACAAACCCTTCCAGGTAGGATTATAACGAGGGGTGGATGGTCTTTCTTGAATACATGATGTGTTTTCCTGTGTTACTATAATGCAAGAGAAATGCTCACAGACAGGAGCTGGTCTGAGTGAGGGCAGTATATTCTGGTCATGTAAGAGATATTCTAAAGAAGTGATTTTTTCCTAAAGAGAATGCTGAGGTTTCTCTTACCCCAAGTAGGGTAGTGAAGGCAAGTGGAGGCAGGAATATGGAAACCAATTATTTGCTGACTTCAAGTACCTGACTGTGTAAGGAAACTTCAGCCTTGTTCTTTTGATGGTGGTGGCTGTAATTGTGGGCAATGTGTAAGAATTACCAAGAGGCTTATTTCAGTGTAGTAGAAGGTCAAACTTTTTTCATCAGAGCTGTCAGGTAAAGTGAAACTGCTCTGGATTTCTTCCTACATGGCTTATATCTGGAGTCATATCACAGGAATACATGTCTTTTTTTTAAGAATTATGTATTTAATTTTATTTATCATTATTATTTTTTTAAAGTTTGCAACAGGGAACATGCACTCACCAGAGAGAGAGAGAAAGAGAGAAAGCAAGCTGCTAGGTCCAGGACTCAAACCATGGTCAGCCACGTAGGAGTCCAATACTTAGCCCACCACACCACCTACTTACTGGCCCCAGTAATGCATGTTTTTAAAGATGGTGAATAGGTTATGGCATGGTGTATCTCAACAAAGTCAAAAATGTTATTGGCTATTCAAATATACCCGCCCACCTTCCAAAGTAGTAGAATAATCATCAATATGTATTCTACAATATAATGTAATGTTCAGTACTGAAGAAGATGGAAGTTTCTATCTCTGTGATTTCATAATTATACCTTATATGCATGCTGTTAAAAAAACATATTTTACTCCCATAAAAAATAAGTAAGTAAATTTAAAAGGAAAATCTAAACATGGATTCTATTATAAACCACTATTGCCTTGAACTTTCTGGTGAGAGACACTGACTCTCAGGTTGGAATAGCTGAATTTACATCCAGGTTTTTCCTGTTACCAACTGACACGGAGTGAGTCACTTAATATTGTAAGCTTTGGATTTCTTACCCATAAAACGGTACTAATAATCATAAATATCATAGAGTAGTTAAAATGTTTAAATGGGGGACCAACAGTTAGCGTAATGGCTATGTCGCTGAACTCCCATGTAGTCGACTGTGGTTTGAGTCCCAGACCTGGTGGCTTAAACTCATGCCAGGTGCGTGTGCATGCTTGCCCAAGATCCCAAGAGGAGAATAGAGGAGAAGGGAATGTGGCGTGGCCATCCCCCCTGGGGGTGATTTCTCACTTTCTGTCTCTCTGTCTCTCTCTGTCTTTCTGGCAAGTGCACGTTCCCTGTAGGAAAAACCTCTCCTAAATAAATAAATAAATAAATAAATAAATAAATAAATAAATAAAAAGGTTTAAATTAAATACTGTCTATAAGAATTGAGCGTGGTTCCTTGTAAGTACTCAAAATGATTGTTACTGTTACTTTTCTCGGCATATCTATTAAAAATAACCATAAGAGTTAAACAGCATAGGGGCCAGCAGGTGGCATGGTTAAAGGTGTTGGATTACCACATGGCTGACTGGTTTGAGTCCTGGACCTGGCAGCTTGCTCTCTTGCTTTCTCTTTTTCTCTCTCTCGCTGTCTCTCTTTGGTCAAATTAAAATAACAATAATAATAATAATAACAACAACAACAAATTGAATTACATCATTGAATAATTTTTTAAAGAAAGATTTAAACAGCATTTTCTCTTAGAAAACTTCATCTTTTGCACCCATTGTGTATCGAATTGCCAGGAAACCCATGACACATTTTTGCATAGAAAAATACCTCATGACTTTTCTGCTGACCTAATGGTATTTGTGTAATTCTGGATTGATTAATTCTGCTAATGAGGGAGAATGCAATCAATATAGTTTATGCCAAGATGCTCAGTAAAACAGATCCAGAGGACCTTACACAGTTCATAGAATATGTCATGTGTCATAAAGCAAATAAAAATGGAAGCCTCCAAAGCCATGCTGAGAACACAGGTCACTCTTTTGTCTACTGGTAAATCTCAAACTACTTAGGATAATCACAATTGGCTTGAATCTGAAATCAGATGGAACTATTTGTGATGGATAAGAGACTGTGACATGTGAGTGTTTATATTGACACAATAGCAACTGTAACTAATAAGGCATTAGGAAATGTTCAATAGAAGAAGATGTATTTTTTGTGACTTGCGTAAGTGTTGGGAAAAATATAGTCTTGTGAGCTGGACTGGAGACCTCTGTTACATTGCTCTCTTTATACTAGTAGGTACCATGAAAGCTGAAAGCTCGGTCAGCCAATTCAGCTTCAAGCTTTTTCATGTGTTCTAAGATGCCCACAGAGTCATGAGTACCAATATATACGCTTTCATTCTAGTAACAGTGTAGTGTTCAGAATTGTTGGAAAGTGGAGGGGTACATTGGGAAATGAATATTCTTGTAAATGTATGGGCAGAGACTAGATTAATACATAGGAGGAAAGTTTTATAGGGAAGATAGGAAAATGATGGATTAGCATAGGAGATAAATGATTATTAAAGAAGCCATTGAGTTTTAGCAAGAATAAAGGTTTTGAATAAATGCATTATATCCCATGTTCCTGGAGGAGTAAATATTATAAACATGTTGCTTTGTTCAGTGTTTGTCATAACTTTAATGTAATACATTTGTGCTTATGTATTTGTTTATTTTTGCTTTCTTTATTTTTTTAATAGTCCAATAAAAGCTAATAGTAAAGGAGTGGAAATGATGTGAACATTATATACCAAATAGATTTAACAGTTATTGATTATTGATTAGATGTGTGGGCTAAGCAAAGAAATCTAGACTAATGCACAGGCTTTTGTCTTGGCAGATTGGCTAGATTACAGTGGCATTCTCTGTCTTAGGCAAAACAGAAGAAGGGACATGTTTAAAGAACACAATGAAATCAGCTTTTGACATATGAAATCAAACTGTTTATGGACTATATAGGAAAATTTTTTTAGAAAGCTATGGGATAAGAAAATCTAGAGCCAACAAGATCTGGGTGAGGTTTATTGATTTGGACAATATCAACACATAAAAGTCATAGCTGAAATAATAGATATGATGTAATTACTTAGGAGAAATCTATAGACTAAGAGAAAAGAATGGAGCCCTGATGATACTCAGAATTTAAAGAGAAGGTGGAGGAAGGGAGTACCCCCCAAAAGACAGAAACAGCAGCCAGAGAGGTAGAGAATTAACAGTGGGATAACTTGCCATGGGAATGAATGCATTAAGAAGGAGCAGCCTCTGAAGCACATCATTGAAAATATTAAAACAGAGGAGACTATAAAAGGTAGTTTAATGAGAGGTAAAGGAAGAGGAACTTAACTATCTGGTTTTAGTCAAGATCTGCTGCTTAGTAGTTATAAGATTGTGGGGAGTGTCTTAATCTCTGTGTCTCAGTCTCCTCTTCAATATAAACAAAATGAGCAAAGTTTCCTACTTTCCCACTGTCCTTCGCTTTGGATGAGCATTCCAGCTGGCTCAAGCTTTTCTGAACTTTAAACTCTGAATAATGGTCTATATTCAGTAATTCAAATGTCCTGTCCTAGGGTAGAACCCCCACATCTCTAGTACCTACAACAAAAGAGCAAGTTCTTTTTCATTTGGCAGTTGGTGACCTCCTCACAGGTAGTTTCTGCAGAGTAATGAGGAAGAGAGTCCAACTGCAGTAGAAGAAGAAAGGAATGAAAGGTGAAGGATCAAGTACTTGTAGGAAGACTTTTAGAGTATCTATAGAGAGAAAATTTAAAATAGGAGAAATAAGGTATGTTTTTTAAAAATAGATTGCTGAGGATGTGGGAAAGAATTCTCAGCTCACGGGGTCATTAGTTCTGGAACTGAGGCTACTAGAATATATACACCCAGAGTCCCATATAGGAAAAATCAATCACAAGGTAGTAAACTTCCTGCTTGACACTATCTTCTTTCTACAGGAGAGAACTGATGGTTAGGGACTAAGTGAGTGACCTGGTGGTAGTTGGAATATTCTTTAAAGAAAACTGAGAAATGGGGAGCTTTCTTGAATCATTCCTTAGGATCTGAGGAGCTTTAAGAGCAGATATGAATTTAGAAATAGATATGTGAAAGGATGGAATTGGTAAGGCTCTGTGATTTTCTTCGAAGTCATAGAGGCAAGTTTTTGCAAGCATGGAAATGCCTTCAAGGCCATGCTGAAGGCTGTCAGATGAACCTTCACACCAAATGGGGCAAAGACAAGACCTGTGTGCTTCACTGTTGTGCTGCAGGCCAGCTCTGTAGGCAGCAAGACTATCAAATAAAGAGTTCCCCTTGCAGAAAAATGGAGCACCTGATTTCTCTGTGTAAACACAATTCAGCACACTGACTAACAACCAGTCACAGCCACCGTGAGTGGCTTTATACATTAGCACCTAATTCATCAACACATTGAATTCAAACACTTGGATTTCTTTATTTTATACATGAAGTTCTCACCACCCTACTCATTACACTGCCTTTTTCTTTCACTCCTAATATCTACCTCCTAGGGCTTTATTCTATAGGATATTGAGTCAATCCCATTATCAAAAATGAATATTTTCTGTTGAGTACTACAACTCCTTTTGACAGTTTATTACAATATTTTAAAATTTTATTTTGTTCATTTCCTCCATGAAAGAGAGCTACAAAGAGAGATAGAGAGAGATAAGCACCCCCAACAGAATTATGACTTCATATCTACCCTCAGCCTTGGCCTATCAGGATCATGGGCACATGCCTGCCACGTACAGGAAGGTCTTAGGTTATGAACCTGGGACCTTCCTTGGGACCCAGTATCACAAAGCTTTGCATTACCACTGTACCACCATGACTGGCCTTAACAGTGTTTTTGGAAAGTGGTATATTTGTACATCATAATACCCTATACAGAAACTGTTATTAGGGAATTAATGGAATGTTCCTTTCACCAGAGAATCCTATATGGTTATATTTAAGATCTCAAACATTTGTGGAACGTTGACGTGCATGGCAGTACTCAAGATTCAGGGAGAAAACAAAGAACAAAACCTGAAAAAAAATATGGCCCAAATGCAAATCTTAAATAAGGTAGCATTTTGAGGGTTCCAGCCTGCATTGCTGAAGGAGAAATGAAAGAAAGAAAAAAACAACAAAACTTTTTGTAAAAATTTTTATTTTAGTAACTATATAGCATTTTAGAAAAAGTAACAAATTTATAGGAAACCTGAATTGGAAACCTAAATTGCCCAGAAATGAGGCAGTTGATATAATAGTGATAAATTTAAAAAAAAACGTCAAGAAACTGAAGTCTCACCCTTAGATTTCAATTTCTCATACAAATTTTATCTATTCAGACCCCTGTATTCCACTTAGAAGCACTTGCATTTATTCCTAATCCACTCACGGATGACACAAACACCTCAGAATACTGGTGCCCTTTGTACTAGTAACAAAACAGGACCCTGGTAACCAAGGTAACAGAAAAGACCTTTTCTTCCAGTCTGATGTGAAGGGGGTGAATAATCCATCTCTAAATTCTCTTTGAGTTCTAACATGCATACCATTCTAAGTGCCTTTGTTTCAAGAGCTGGTAATCAAAAGAGCCAAGTAAGATAACCTAGGTGTAAAAGCACAGGTTTTGAAAGCAATTAAGGTCTTGTTCACAACCTAGCTTTACTTCTTAGCACCTGGGTTACCTAGAGTACGTTACCTTAGGTTTTGGGGTTTTATTTTCTTCATCTGTAAAAGAGGCTAATAATTCCAACCTTATGGAATGACTATGAGGACAAAATGATATATGTAAAGCATTTGGCACTGTAACGATTACATGGTAAAGGGCCAGTCAATGGTCAAACAGTATTAAGATTAATAAGTGCATATAAAGTTAAAAGGGTACATCTAATGTTTGCTGCATGTGGACATCATTTTGTTTTATAATTATGTACAGTTAGAATAATAACATGCTAGCAAGCCTGGTAGGGGGCTCACTGCTCACCCTGTGACAGAAGTTACATTACCAAATTAATGTTATGTATTTGTCTTTGTCACAGACTGAATGTGAGCTATCGTCTAAGAACATTTAATGAGTACATAATAGATCCTCCAGGAAATTATTATCTAGTGGCTATTTGACACCCTGTGTGTGTTTTATTAAAATTTTTCATATGAAAGGAGATAGAAATGGGTGAATAACTACATAAGTGGAATTAGTCTTATAAACTTTCTCTTAACAAAGGATGAAATTATGACTAATAAATTTAATTTTAAATACATTTTTATCCCACAAATCTATTGCAAATGCATGAATAAGAGTAAGCGTAACCTACCCTAGCTGTGGAGGTGCAGGTAGTAGGGTGCTGCTGCATGATGTTGGAGCCACACAGCAGGATCAGATTTGGATCCCAAGTCCACCTGAACATGGCAGGCAAATCTGTACATGCCTATGATCCTGGCTGACAGGGAGATGGGGGAGGATTACAGTGTGGTGAGACCTCTATCTCTCTCTGTCTCTCTTTCAAGAAACAACCTTAAAAAAAGAATATAAGTATACTCTGACTTGTCCAGGATCTTGCTTGTCTTTCTTGTCATATAGTTCATATGATAAATTATAGCTAAATACGTATTGTCACCTGTCTCATAAGAAATATTAACTTGGTGATAATTGCAGCTATATATCTAGAAAAGACATCATTGTCATCGTTTATTTATCTGTACAAGCATACTTCAAAAAGCATATGAAAAAAAGAATTGAAGTAAAAGTTATTTGGGGTAAATGTGTAAATGCATGCATTTTTTTTATTATGCACATTTCCAAGACCTTACTGAAAATTTCATGTTTGTGTACGAAGGTTCTGAGCATAAATAGTCTTCAGCTAGTTCTTTATTTTTTTTAAGAATTATTGTTTAACTTTATTTATTTTAATTAATTAATTAATTTATTTTTTGAAGAGGTTTTTGCTATAGGGCACGTGCGCTTGCCAGAAAGACAGAGAGAGACAGAGAGATAGAAAGCGAGAAATCACCCCCCAGGGGGGATAGCCATGCCACAAGCCCTTCTCCTCCATTCTCCTCTCGGGATCTTGGGCATGCACACACACACACGCCCAGCATGAGTTTAAGCCACTGGATCTGGAACTCGACTGGCAGTTGGCTACATGGGAGTTCAGTGACATAGCCATTATTCTAACTGCTGGTCCCAATTTATTTTAATTTAACCAGAGAGGAACAGAGTGAGAGTGAGAGTGAGAGGGAGAGGGAGAGAGAGAGAGGGAGAGAGAGAGAGAGAGAGAGGGAGGAAAAGTGAGAAAGCAAGCCATCAGATCTGGGACTCGAACCACAATTGGTGTTGTGGGAGTCCAATGCCCTTAACTACCACGCCACTTCCCAAACTCTTCAGCTAATTCTTCAGTTGGCAAACTTGTATTTACCTCTCTAGGTACAGAAAAATATGCTTTCTTTGTGAGGATTATCTTATTTCATTCAGGTGGAATTAGCCACATTTTTCTTCAAGTGTTTATGGCCCATTTAATACCATTAGTACCTACAGCATTTATTATGTAAGTCATATATACTGGATTTAGATTACATATTAATACTATGATTATATATATTATAAATGTGGCATTTATAGATTTGTATCATGTTTGTTTACTGTCCATGTGTTTCATTCTCTCAATACCTGCATACGTGGGTTGCATACAAAGGCATAAACTGTGGGCTGTTCTAAGACAGAGAACATGCCCAAGTTATAACATGTACTGTTGATGTGTGTAAAAGGGAGCTTTGCTCATTAGATATCTACCAGATAATATTTTGTTTCTGCCGGATAATATTTTACCATAATACTTAGCATATATACATGTTGCACAGGTTTGAGGGGTATTTTGTTTTGTTTTATGTACCACAATGACCTTCCAGGCTATTGGTTTTCAGGATAGGGGCTTTTACATTATGAAGCACTGGCTTCTGGTGTTTTCTGTCAGACTGCAGCATCTGAGTAGTTCATGCTGTGCCTGTCTTCTAGGTGATGAGAAGTCTGCAGAAGTTATCTGGCCCCCTGCCTGGCCCTGACAAAGATATCAAGTAAACACCTAAGAATTAAGGTCCAGAGACATTGTCAAGAAGCTACTTTCTTCTGCTTACCCACAGACACTTTCTTAATTGCCAGCTTCTATAAACAACTGGCATTCTTTGTGCCTAATTCAAATCTTTTGATGAGTCCTTTTCATTTACAGCCACAGAAGTACTCAAACCCTGTAGTGTTAAGTAGACTATATGAAGTCATTTGCATTTAAAGAATCTTTTTTTTTTTAGCGGGGAGGGGCTGTTTTTCCCCATCTACTATGTGTGCATAGGTCACAGGAAACCATGTAGTTCTAACCACCGCAAGCCTGTGCTGCTTAAAGAATAGCCTCCCTGCCCTCACCTTGTGGATTCTTAAGGGGCCTCAGCTTTGTTCTGCACAGAAAAGAAAAACAAACCAAAATATCCTCAAAACAAAGCTTCAGATATTTCATAGTTGACACTTCCTTGGAAGTTTTCAGGAATGTCTTGCACCATCAGCTTTGTGGAAGAAATATGGTAAATTGTTGGCTTGTGTTTTTCTCTGCATTGGTCTGTATGTTAGGGACCAGCTTTCCCATGTCCATCCCAGTGGTGGAGATGTCCCACTAGAGACATGCTCCAACGGAGCACATGCAATTAATAAAGCAAAGCATGAAAAATACTCACCTGTGCTTACTACTTTGGGTAAAGACATTACCAAAGATAATTATGGATAGTTACTCTGTGGCTTATCATTACGTAGGATGAGAACTCTTCCAAACTCTAATCTGTGCTTCAGATTTTAAGCAAGAATAAATAACCTTCCTTAAAGCCCTATTAGGTACCAGCCATATGATAATTATTTGATGTGTATTATTATTAGTTTACTTAACCCTTCAAAAGAGTAGGTGTTACCAACCTCCATTGTATTGGTAGTAATTTCAGCTTTGGAGATTTCAGTATTTTCCCAAAGAATATGTGACTAGTAGCTGGAAGAACAAAGATGTAAAGAAAGCTTGTCTGTTTTCAAAGCCAATTCTCTCTCTCTTATTCCTGACTGCTCCGTTTGTATCCAGTTTTGAAAGTAGATGTGCCTGGAGGGTAAGGTCATGATTGTGAAGCTCCTGGGTAAACTTTCCTTACTAGGATATTATCTCTTAATGAAGCTCTGCAGGAGTGCAGATAATCGGAATCTGCTGCAGTATGATTTTCCTATAAATGAAAGCTATGTGTTTCCTTAGCACTGCAGGTCACAAATTCAGGAGAGGTTGTGTGTCTTGAAACAGTATCAGAGGATGAGAGGGAGACCTTTGCATAGTGATTTAAGTCTTCTTTGCTTTACCCTCATAGTTCCTGAGTAACCCACATTGTGCTCATTATTTTCTGTCTACACAAATTATTATTTTTCTACTTAACGTTTTCTTTTCTTGGTCTATTTTAAAAATTATTTTATTCCAGGGCCAGGAACTGGCATTACTGTTAAAGTACTGGTAACCCAAATGGCTGACAATGCTTGGAGTCCCAGACTTGGTGGCTTGAAAATCGCACCAAGGGTGTGTGTGTGTGTGCATCCCCAAAATCCCAACAGGAGAATGGAGGAGAAGGGATTGTAACATGTCTGTCTCCCCTGGAGAATGATTTTTTAACTTTCCTTTCTCTATCTTTTTCCGGTGAGCACATGCACCCTATGGCAAAAACCTTAAAAAAAAATGCTTTATTCCAGTAAGACATCTTACTTGTGATTATAGTGTTTTTCACCCTACATTTTCAATATGCTTCTCTGAAAGAAAGCTTACCAGACAGGGACATAAAGGTAGTATTCCACTTGTGTAAGAGAGATGGTATCTCTTTCATCCAGGGAGATGCTTACACTGTATATGTTCTCATTTTACTGTAGTAGGTTGAGTGTATTCCAGGTGAAGCAGTGGAATAAGTTTGGAGTATGAAGATAGACGTTTTACAAAAACCTTTCTTAGCCCCAGGAGAACTCAGAAATTGCTTTGTGAGTCTTAATACCACATCTACTCTTACACTAAGCTGGTTAGTGAGAAAGCAAAAATTCAGCCCTTAGAAACAGATGGATTTGAGTTCAAATTCCCTGTCTAGCATTTATTAGCTGTGTATCCCTAGGTGAGATACTAATTTTCTGAGTGTCTTTACTGTTACCTATTTTTAAAAAATGATACAGCAACCCTTGTATGGTCATAATAAGGATTAGCAATAAAATATATAAACTATCTGGCACAACGCCTAAATGTATGATAGGACTTTAATGCCTAGTTGCTCTTATGGTTATTATTTTTGTCATATTGAAAGAACAGTGGACATTGCTTTATAAGAAGCACCTTCTGTGCCCATTGTCTCTAGGGTTATCTTTTGCTGTTGTACCAAATGGTAAAGGAGAAGTTGAGAACCTATAAGTCTATTCTTTTACAAAGAAGTCTTGACCTGTCATCAGACACTACATGCTATGCTCTGAAGCTCCTTATGTAAAGATTATAACTGCTCTCTCTGTTTCTGAGAGAAGTTACAGAAGCCAAATTAGTTGTTTCTGGCCTATGAAGGTTTTCTTTTGAAATTTACAACTTCAGTGAATTAACTTGAAAGGCCCAATTACTTGTAGGCCTGCCTGAAAAGACTGCTTTGGTGGTCTAATCACCTCCCATTCTGGCCCCCAAGTAATTAGCACAGTCTGTAAAGTGCACCTGCCAAGTACCTGAAGACACATAGAGAATATATCTTTAAATGGGCTAACAGATATATGTGTGGTAAAGGAAAAGAATCAATTTAACTGTGGTCAGAACTTGAATAGAGTGGAATTAAGCTTAGATTCAGAATATTCGACTCTCTTTAACCACCAACTTAGACTGTCTTCTTGGAGAGGGAGGAAAAAAAATACTGTAACTTTATTTTAAGTACTCTTTTTATACAAGTTATTTCTCTTGATTTTTTAAAAATAGCTAAATCAATCTCCAGGTGCTCTCTGAGCTTTCTAGATGGAAATAAAAGATTTTATCTCATTTTTGTGTGTAATTTCTCAGGGCTATTACAAAGTTGCACACATTGACTATTCAAAACACATTGTATTTGAAAAAGAAAAACACTCAATCTTAGGAGTAAGATTTAGTAGTTCAAGTTCCTAAAATACCTAAAAACTAAAAGGAAATTAATCTGTCTATATACACACACACACACCCACATACACACACACCCACACACAGACTACACATATATATATATGCATCATACCCCATGCGCAATGTCATTATTTGACAAAATTTACATTCCTTCTTATAGAAATTGATATTATTTTTTAAAAAAACTGACACAGAATTTATTATGTGCAGATAATGTCCTATAATTTCTACAAATATTGAACTAATGTAATCATCATAATCCTGAGTTAGGTACCATTATGCACAGTGAGGTCAAGCCCTTGCCAAAGGTAACCCAAAGTCACCCAACTCAAACGACCTTAATGGAGCCAGAGTTTTGTACCAAGAAGTCTGGTTCAAGAGCCTTTTACATTGTGCAATCCCACTAAAGAAGCATACAGGGAAATATCAAGTCTAGAGTGCCTCAGAATCGCTAACTCTCTTGGAAATACACATTTTGTTTCATCACTAGCATTTAAGCTGTCTTAAGGATGGCTTCAGAAGGAAGGGAATTATGGAGAAACTCAAATCCCAAGATGAAACTGAAGGGCAACTGAGAAGGACATCTTGGGAAGGCCTCAATAGTAGCTAATAATAGCTAGCATTTACTGAGTGCTTACTGTGGGATATGCAATATTCTAAACACTTTGTGAATTAACTTATGCCATCCTCAAGATAACCATTTTAAAAAGGTATTATTATTTTCATTTTTTGTAAAATAAAGCTAAGGCACAGAGAGGTCAATTATACGCTGAATATACAGCTGAGAATGTGCACTCAAGTGACACAAGCTGGGGATGTAGATTCAGGGAACCTGGATTCAAGGTATATCTTCTTAACCACTACACTTTGGTCTCATGGAAAAAGGACGATAGGCTGTTACTCCGAGACCTCTGTTAGCTCTGCTACTTCAGCCTGGTTCCCTTGTACCTGTTTCCCTGCAGGTAAAAGTGATCAGAAGTAAACATCTTAGATTGCATCTGGGCTGCATGTTGTCTCAGGAAAGACTTGGGTTGATAGGCCATGAAAGATTCAGTTAAAACCTGGATATGAAACCACTTTTCTTTCTTTTCTTTTCTTTTCTTTTCTTTTTTTCTTTTCTTTTCTTTTCTTTTCTTTTTTTTCTTTTCTTTTTTTTTGCTATAGGGTGTGTGCACTTGACAGAGAGACAGAGAAAAACAGACACAGAAAATGAGGAATCACCCCCAAGTGGATGGCCACACTGTATTTCCTTCTTCTCCATTCTCCTCTTGGAATATTGAGCATGCACATACACGCACCCAGTGTGAGTTTTAAGTTGCCGTGTCTGGGACTTAAACCACAGTCGACTATGTGGGAATCCAGCAACATAATCATTAAGCCATCTGCTGGTCCAAAACCCACTTTCCTTCCTTCTTTCCTTTCTTCCTTCCTTCTTTCCTCCCTTCCTTCCTTCCTTCTTTCCTTTTTGATATAGGCACCTGTGCTAACCAGAGAAACAGAGAAGGAAAGTGAGAAATCACCCCCTAGGGGATATGGTCACACCACAATCCCCTCTTCTCCATTCTCCTCTCAGGATTTTGGACATGCACATACATTTATTGAGTGTTATTTCAAGCTGCTAGGTCCAGGACTCAATTTGTGGAGCCAACTATGTGGGATTCAGCTGCCTTAACCTCTATCCCATCTGCTGGTCCCCAAACCACTTTTCTAACCCACCTTAGAAAAGAGTGTTGACACTATTTGTAATGGTTCCAACAGCCTAACTTTAAAAAATGCTATAAGTTCAAAGAATTTCTATTGTAAAATTAGTAAGATGACTGACTAGAGGTGCCTAACATGCTTCCCTCTCACATACACAAAAAAGAACCAAAATAAAGAATAAGCAGCTGACACTCATCTGCAGTGTTTGAGGGAGTGATGGAGAACAGTGTGGATGTGGTAGAGATGTTTCACGGCATAGAGTCTCAGCTTGGCATTTTAAAGAGGAGGTCGAAGAACTGCTGCCCTCTCTGTTCTGCATCTACTGCCTTTCCTTTAGTTGAGATTGAGTTGGAACTGAAAGGGACTTCTCATAATGGGAAGAAGAGGCAGCTAGGTAAGCAACTTCTCCTACAACCACTGGCACTGGGAGCCACTGGAATAACCTTAATATACCTCTACCCCCACATCCTATGGGAGAAGTGAAGTGAAAGGCCACAGTCACCCCACATACTACACTGAGCATCCCCACCCCCTGCATCTTATGAAAGCAGCCAAGTGAGCGATCATGCCCAGAACTGAATTTCAGAGAGACTCTGATCCCCTACATCTTCTGAAGCATGTCGTAGAACAACCCCAGCCACAGCCCAGCTGCTAGAAGTGTCCCAACCCCCTGCATTCCATGGGAATAGTCAACGTAGGCCACTGAGTCCACGTTCATGCCTCAGTGATGTTGCTTATAACTGAAGAAATTACATGGAGACTACAGTACTACACTTAACTGCAATCAAAACTAATATACCCTGACATCCTAGAACACATATATTAGAGATAGTCTTTCACCATAAAAGCCATCCTATAAAATTGGTAGAGTCAACTGTTTCATCAGAGTACAGATATCAACATAGGAACTTAAGATACCGGAAAAAATAAGATAACTTGACATTCCCAAAGGAATATAATAATGTTCCAGTAACACACCCCATAGAGAAGGAAATCTGTGAAATTTCTGAAAATAAAAATAATGATCCTAAGGAAACTCAGTGAAATGCCAGAGAATACAGATAGATAATTCAATTAAGTCAAGAAAACACATGATGTGAATGAAACTCTCAACAAAGGGATAAATAGCATGAAAAAAGAGAGACAAACAGAAATCCTGAAGCAGAAGAATTCAAAAAAGTAATAAAATATGTAATTGAGAGCTTCAGCAACAGACTATCAGAATTTCTGAAACAGAAGACAAGTTGTTGGAAATAATCCAGTCAAGCAAAAAAGAAAGAAAGAAGAAGAAAAAAATGATTAAGAAAGCCTAGGACTTATGGGACACCATGAAGCAAACAAATACTTTGTATGGGAGTTCCAGAAGGAGAAGAGTGAGGAAAAGGTATAGAAAAATTATTTTATGATATAATAACTGAAAACTTCACAAATCTTGACAGCAAGAAACACATCCAGATTCAGGCTCAAAGGTCCCCAAATAAATTTATCCCCCCAAAATCCTCTCAGGTACATTATATTTACACTGTCAAAATACAGGGAATTCCAAAAACAAACAAACAAACTTGAGAAAAAATTCAAGTCACAGATGAGGGAATCTGAATTAGAACAATAGCTGATTTCTCAGCAGAAACCTTCTGAGCCAAAAAAGAATGAAGATATATTCCATGTGCTGGAAGAAAACAAACAACAAAACTGCCAGCCAAGAATACAATATCTAATAAAGTTATCCTTCAAAAATAAAGGGAAAAATAAAACTTTTCCCAGGCAAGCATAAATCAAGGGAATTTGTCTCCACTAAACCATCAATTAACTATTTTCTAAGAATGCTTAAGTGGAAGGCCAGCAGGTGGTGTAGTGGTTAAGGCACCGGACTCCCGCTTTGCCAGCCACCATGTCACCTGTCTGGTGCTCTACTGAGTTTTGTTTTGATATGTTTTTTTTTTTTTTTTCTTTTTTTGGAGAGGTTTTTGCTATAGGGCGTGTGTGCTTGCCAGACAGACAGAGAGAGATAGAGAGACAGAAAGCGAGAAATCACCTCCCAGGGGGGATGGCCACACTGCAGTTCCTTCTCTTCCATTCTCCTCTCAGGATCTTGGGCACTCACGCACGCACGTCTGGCGTGAGTTTAAGCAACTAGGTCCAGGACTCGAACTGCAGTCGACTATGTGGGAGTCCAGTGACATAGCCATTACGCTAACTGCTGGTCCCTTGATATGTTTTGTTTTTAAGAGGTTTTTGCCTTAGGGCACATGTGTTTGTGGGAGAGAGAAAGAGACAGAAACAGTGAGAGGGAAAGTGAGAAGTCACCCCCCAGAGTGGCTGGCCACACTACAATCCCTTTTCTTCTGTTCTCTCAAGATCTTGGGTTTGCGCATGTACACACACACACACACACACACACACACACACACGGCATGATTTTCAAGTCACTGGGTTCAAGACTTGAATTTCAGTCAGCCATGTGGGAATTCAGCAACATATCCGCTACACCATCTGCTGACCCCACTACTGAGATTTTATAACTTTGAAATAAAATAAACTGATCACCTCAGTTTAATAAAAAACACCCTGAGGTCTTTCCACTTTCTCCTGGGGCCATCTTAGTTCTGAGAAAGTCACCAAGAAAGTGTAAAAACTGGGAAATACGCTTGTGATTGGCCTGGGACAAGTTCCAGACCTGGTGGCTTGACACTCTGGGTACATGTATGGGTATGCCCCAAATCCTGAGAAGAAAATAGAGGAGAAAAAGGTTGTGGCAATGCATGCACCCTGTGGTAGAAACCTAAAAAGAGAAGAAAGAAAGAAATGCTTAAGGGAATTCTACATCTGGAAGTCAAAGAATGATAGCTACCATTATGAAAATACATGAAAATATAAAACTTGCTAGTAGGGGAATACACAAAGAGAAAGAATCAAACTTCGATGCTAGT
The DNA here is from genome assembly GCA_026018925.1 of Tupaia tana. NCBI lineage: Eukaryota > Metazoa > Chordata > Mammalia > Scandentia > Tupaiidae > Tupaia > Tupaia tana. The sequence goes on along the minus strand of JAKSZU010000015.1, from coordinate 75,624,581 downwards.
GAAAATTACTAAACACTGCATAGAAATGAAAGATGAAAACAATTAAATGCAAATAACTAGAAAACAACCAAATGACAAGTGTAAGTCCTCAACAATCAATCATAATCTTAAATGTAATGGATTGAACAATATAGACTGGTCAAATATATTAAAAACAAGCAAACAAAACAAGAACCAACTGTATCCTGCTTACAAAAATCTCACGTCAACAGTAAAGATGTATATAGGAAGTGAAAACATGAAAAAAGATTATCTCACACAAATATAAACCAAAAGCAAGCAGGAGTTGCTATACTTGGATAAAATAGACTTTAAGTAAAAAATCTATTAAAGTGATCAAGAGAGTCATCATATAATGATAAAGGACCATTCCAGCAAGAGTATGTAACAAGGAAAAGTATATATGCACACAAATATATAAAGGAAATATTATTAGATATAAATGGAGAGGTAGACTCTAATGTAATGGTATTTGGACACTTTGATACTTCACTCTCAGCATTGGACAGATCATCTAGACAGAAAATCAACAAAGAAACATCTGCATTAAATCATACTGTAGACCAAGTGGATCTAATTGACATTTACAAAACAGTCCATCCAACAGCTGCAGAATATATACTCTTCTCATCAGCACATTGGAATGTTCTCCAGGATAGATCATATGTATGGCCACAAAACAAGACTTAAGTAATTTTTAAAAATCCATATCAAATATCTTTTCTGACCACAATGGAACAAAACTAGAAATCAATAACAAGAGATACTTCGGAAATGGTTACATACACATGGAATTAAACAGCATGCTCCTTAATGACCAATGGGTAAATGAAGAAATTAAGAAGAGAACTTAAAAATTTCTTTCTTGAAACAAATAACAATAAAAACGCAACAAAACCTGTGGGTTACAGTAAAAGCCACACCAAGAATAAAGTTTGTAATAACAAATATGTACACCAAAATAGTAGAAAATTTCAAATAACCTAACAGTGAAACTTAAGAACTAGTAAAGCAAGCACAAACCAAATCTAAAATTAATAGAAACGGAAAAAATAATAAACATCAAAGTAGAAATAATTGAAACTAAAAAAAAATCATGTAAAAGATTCATGAAATTGGGAAACAGCGGTTAGCGTAATGGCTATGTCGCTGGACTCCCACGTAGTCGACCGCGGTTCGCATCCCGGACCCGGTGGCTTAAAACTCACGCCGGGCGCATGTGCGTGCGTGCCCAAGATCCCGAGAGGAGAATGGAGGAGAAGGGATTGCGGCGTGGCCATCCCCCCTGGGGGGTGATTTCTCGCTTTCTGTCTCTCTGTCTCTGTCTGTCTGTCTGTCTGGCGTGCGCACGCGCCCTATAGCAAAAACCTCTAAAAAAAGAAAAAAAAAGATTCATGAAATAAGAGGTTGACTTTTTGCTCATAGATGAACATAGATTAAGAGAAAAGTAAGAAGTTTTGTTAGATTAGATTTTTAACTTCCCTTATTTCACACATACAAACTGACAGTGCAAGATGATACATACATTAATCTGTTTTACTATAGTAAGCCCTGTAGTTTTATGTGCAGCTATATGTATCTCTGTATCCTTCTGTATTTCAAAACATTATTTTGTAAGCATATTACAAATATACACAACATTTAAACAAATTTTTGAATGTCTTAAAATTGAAAGAGTTTATAGCCTTATCTTTAGGAAGATAGAGAAATGGAGGACAATGCAGAGACTTCACTGTCAAGCTGGAGAAATGAGAAGGCCTACAGAGGTGTGGTGAGGGTGAGGGAGGCATGATGAGTCCTTCAAGTTCCAGAACTGGTGGCCAGAGATCACACTGGCTATGTGTGCATGCATGCCCAAAATTCTGAGAGGAGAATGGAAGAGAAAGTATTTCAGCATGGCTGTATCCCTTGGAAGGGGGTTTATTCTCTCTCTCTCTCTCTCTCTCTCTCTCTCTCTCTCTCTCATAAGTGTATGTGACCTACATCAAACATAAATAAATAAATAAATAAATAAATAAATAAATAAATAAATAAAGTCAGAAAGCAGGTGTAGCCTGGGGAGGAACATTGGCATTGAGCAGTAGAAAGCCCATGTGTGTGATTCTCTTTCCCAATTTTGGAAGGGCCACTAATAATGTTTGAAATACAGAAATCCAGAGGTAGCACTGAATAACAGATGACATTAGCTTGAAAGTCCAAGAACATTGGATTTTAGTCTTGATAATTAATGCTGTGATTTCACCAGAGCCTTGGAAGTAAATGGTCAAATGTTATCCCCCTATACTTCATAACCTGTAAGGCCAAGCAGACCTTTTTAAAAATAGCTTTTTTTTTTTTTTTTTTTTTTTTTTTTGGTGTGTGTGTGTGTGTATTTACCTGAGCAATGAATAAGTTAAAAACAGCTATATTTATTTAGGCTTCGTTTATAGAAGCCATAATAATTCCTTGATTTTACAAAAGAAGCATAATGAAAAGGTCACTTCTTAAGAAAAAAAAAACAAATATCTACAATATGCTACAATTGTATTGTCATTTCAAAACAAGAAAAAATATGTTGAGTACAAAAAAAAATCAATGGAACACAAAATATGACTGGTTGAATAATTTCAGAAACGCTACTCCTTCTTGTGTTAGACTAAAATGTCAAAAAATGAACAGCTTTTCCCAAATGTTAGGCTCTGAGATTCTTTCATCACAATATTGGTTTATTAAAGGAGAAAACTCAAATGAATTAGAAGAAACTCATAGAATTCTTGACAAAATAACTAAATTAAAAAGTCAGTGCTAGGGACTAGCAGTTAGCGTGTAATGACTATGTCGCTGGACTCCCATGTAGTTGACCGCGGTTTGTGTCCCGGTCCCGGTGGCTTAAAACTCATGCCGGGCGCGTGTGTGTGCGTGCCCAAGATCTGGAGAGGAGAATGGAGGAGAAGGGATTGCAGTGTGGCCATCCCCTCTGCGGGGTGATTTCTCACTTTCTGTCTCTATGTCTCTCTCTGTCTGTCTGGCGAGTGCACACGCTCTATAGTAAAAACCTCTTAAAAAAAAATAGTTAGTGCTAAAGACCTAAAGCTTATTATACTCATGCAGGTGTAATCTGAGATCATAATGAGTGATTTCAGACTTTACCCATAATCCTCAGGTTGGGCATTGCTGAAGTATCAATAGAGATTATGGAGTTATGTTCAATATTTCAATATACATAGCTGGTAATAATATCTAACCAAGCTAATGAATACATTATGTGTTATATTGGAGTTCCATTAATGCAGTATCAATGGCATGCTGATCATAAACTATAAATTGCTGAATATACACACATAAGTCTAAACATGTGTGCATGTGAATAGGAAAACACATTAATTATTTCTGAAGATAATAAAAGAAGTCTTAAGTTATGAAGTCTCTGGAATATTTTATTTTCTTTCTCCTTTTTATTTATTTACACCATAGTTCTATAATTTAAGCTAAATCTTATAATGGATAGCATATGGACATTAAAACCAGATAGACAAAATGGTTTATATGCCAGCTCTATCTTTTTTTCTTTTTTTTGCTTTTGATCTTTACTGATTAGTCATTTTAACTTTTGGGTCTGAGATTCTTGCCTTGCTAAAATAGGTATGTTACCTATTTTGTCAAGTTACCATTGGAAATACATGAGATAACATATAGAATAGTGCCTAGAACACAGTAGATGCAATACATTCTAATAGCATTTTTTCCCCTGTCAGTTGTACCGTTAACTATTAAATTTTAGTGAAAGTGAGATTATATATTTATATTTCTTTTTCACCTTCCATTTGTGGCCAAGGACATAGCTGGACCATGTAAGAGGTCAAGTAAAGGTTACAACTGATGTTCTTCATTATGCTCTGTCCATTTTTATTACTCTTGTTGAAATTGCTTATTTGTAATCTGGCAAGATTTCAAGACAATGGATTGTACGAGCACATCTAATATTGAATCAAAATGAAAGTGGAGGTTAAAGCTGTTAAATCAAAGATGAAATAAGCCAGCCAGACAAAGAAATTTCCATTTCAACTTTTTTAGAGAGAGATATTTTAGCTATGGGGTGCATGTGCTCACCAGATAGACAGAGAGAAACAGAGATACAGAAAGTGAGAAATCACCCTCCGGGGGTGTCCACACCACAATCCCTTCTCCTTCATTCTCCTCTCTGATCTTGGACACACAGACACATGGGTCTGGCATGAGTTTTTGGTTTCATTTTGTTTTGTTTTAAGGAGAGATTTTTTGCTATAGTGCATGTGCACTCTCCAGAAAGACAGAGAGAAAGAAAGCAAGTAACCACCCCTCAGGGAGCATGGCCATGCTGCAATCCCTTCTCCATTTTCCTCTTGGGATCTTAGGCACACATGCACACACTCAGTCGTGCTTGAAGTTGCCGGGTCCTGGACTTGAACCACGGTCGACTATGTGGGAGTTCAGCAATGTAACCATTGTACCATCTGCTGGTCCTCTGGTGTGAGTTTTGAGTCACCACTTCTGAGATTCGAATTGTGGTCAACTATGTGGGAATCTAGCAGTATATCATTATGGCATCTGCTGGTCCCCCATTTCAGCTCTTTAAGGCAAATACCAGATAGAATGCAGCATAGTTAAGAAAGTCATTGAAATCATTACCAGAGACTAATAGAGCTTCACTTTATTATGTCTTAAATTTTTAACTTTTCCTAAACCTCTCAAAAATTAAGAGTTTTACTAGAAAATCCTATAAGAATCCAACATGTACCTGATATTTGTGCCAGAGGTGCCATGTTCTTAAGAGGCTGCATTGTAAACTAAAAGCTCCATACCGAGAATAACCTTGGGCCATGGATCTCAGATCTAAACCAGAGTAAAATCACAGGCCACAAAAAGAGGTGAGGTATCTGGAGAGCAGTGTCTGACACTTTTGCCTTCAGCTTTCCTTTGCCCTAAATCTAAACTTTCCTTGACAGGAACAGATAAAGTCATCTTCTCTGCTTCTTTTATCCCTTGAATCTGAAGCATCTGCTCCTGCAGTTTTGTTTTTAGTTTGTCATGCTGTTTATTCACCTGTCTTTTCAGAGCCCATTTGAATTCACTTCCATTCTTGTAGGTATTTATCAAGCCCCTTCTCTGTGTTAGATCCCATGAAAGATACTGAAAATTCATCTTAGTTAATGTCATGGCCACTGCTCTCAAGTTGCTCACTGCCTGGACCAGTCTTTTGGTTCAATATGAATCATGTTATGGTAGAGATATAAACCCAGTGGTAGGCTCACAGCAAGGAGTGATCGCTTAACCCAAAGGTTTGGAAAAACTTTCCCTAACCTTCTTTGCTGGGAGCCGTGCCCCAGCCGGGGTGGGTGCACAGGAAGGCGACGCAGGTGAACAGAATCAGACTAAGACCTCATGCCATTTAGCATGTTCTCAGCCGACTATAGCCAGAGTAAACTCAGGACTGCAGCCCTGATGGCCAGGAGGCATGCGTATTTATTATAGAAGGAGTTTTTACAGTAGTGGGATGGGTGAGGGGAAATAAGTGAAAGATTTTACTCTAAAAGGTAAGGCATTTAAAATATAGGAAAAATAATTATGAAACATGACATCTATTTTATTTAGGTATAAACAATCATAATTCTTAGAACGAGGAAGTCCATTTTTCAGGTGCATTCTCTTTTTTAATCTTGATTACCAGGCAGGGTCTTTGGATAAGAGGATTTTCAGGAATTTTAATAACTTCAGTCCAGACCAGCTTGATCACTTTAGTCCCAGATTGGCCTCAGGTCAGCTTTTTGAGAACTTCAGCTTCAGGCTAGGGTGGCAGCAATTACAAGAGCCTAGAAATAAATCCTGTCTGGTTTAGTAAAGACAAGGTCAGTATATACTAAAGTGAAATACTTATGTTATCTCTGGAGTAGTCTACAGCTAAGAGGGTGAGTCTATATAGGAAAGGAATGTGGTCTTGTGAGTAGCTAAATGACTGACCTGAAGGTTGCTGTGTACTTGGGACCCTCTACATGCTGCTAATGACTATGGCTTAGGGAATGGCAATCTTCCCTTGTCCTGAGAGTAAGGGTGGCTTATAGTCTTTGGGGTAACAGCACCTCGTAGATGAGTCCCTGAGCCCCACCCGGCTACTGAGATAATTTCTCCCATTAGTAGCTTTAACCTAATACTTATCTATGTAATCCCTAGTAAGAGAAGTGAATGTAGCATTTTTTATTGACATTTTCAGGAGGGTGGGGTGAGTCTAATGGGAGTAACTCCTGTTCGCAGCTGCCGCCTTACGCAACTGCCTCCTTAGTGGATCCGCATTCTTTCAGGATTATTGTAAAAGTTATAGTAAGGCTGGGGGTGCCTTTATGGGGTACCGGGGTATGGCAATAAGGCCCAAGGTAGAAAAATTGAGTGCAAGACAGTACAGCGACACAATACGTGAAGTCCAAAACTCATAAAACTGTTGACCTTGCAAACAGTTCTCCTCAGCCGAGTCCTTGCTCTAGGCATAAGGGGCAGTTCTTTCATACTCAGCTTGTGTTAACTGCATGGTCCCAGCACTTCTTTGCAACCTTTGTAAGGAAAACTCATAACCTCATCCAGGTGTCCATTCCCAACTCTTCTTGTACCCTGTTCTCCAGCCTTCAAAGCCCACTGGAGCTTTCTCCCTTTGATCACAGAACACATTTCACATAATTGTCTGTTAACCTGTTCATTAAACTGTTTATATTTTTTGTCCTCTCAGTACCTGCCTATAGCAAATGCCTCTATACTAGGTTCCTAATACATGTTAATTGAATGAATAAATGATGTGACATTTGAATTAAGACTTACATAATGAGTAGAAGTGTGAAGCATGCCAAAATAGGAAAATGTTGTTTTTCTCTGCCTTGAATAATAAAGACTAACATCTTGACTAACATCTTGCAAGTTTATTTTGTGTTCAGAATGATAATGAGAATTTTATAAACATTGTCTCTAAACATCACAAGAATCCTGTAAGATAGGTGTTGTTTCCCACAATTCATAGAGATAGAAATCCAAACTCCTACGACTTAAGTAACTTGGCCAAAAAGGCACAGCTGTTAGGTAGAAGAATCAGAATTTAAACCTTTGTCTTCTCAAGTTCAATATCAAAATTACAATACTATTTAATGTGTCTCTTTTCTCCCCACTTATGTATGATAGAGTGTATGTGTGACTGAATGAGGGAGAGAGAGTGAGAGAAGAACAATTGACTGGGTCTCATCACTCTGTGACCACCTTTCCTCAGTCCTCAACTCCTTGGGATCTTGGGCACCCACCTATGCACCTGGTATCTTTTCTGGATGACCTGGAGTTACAAACCTGTGGTTGTCCACATGGATTCAGCACTGCTGTCCAATACACTACAGACTGTTCCACCTACGCTAGGCCTATTCAGCATATAAAACCCAGGCATTAAAATTTACAGGGGGTTTGTGAGTATTTCTAAGCAAAATAAAGTAGTATACTTTTTTAAAAGGAACTTACAGAGGTTATAATGATGAATTACATACCTGCATAATATGAGCATAATTGATATTAACAACCTCCCATAAAAAGTGGATTTCTAGAAGTTTGAACATGAAAAGGAGTTTTCAAGTGTTGTAATGCATATGTGTGTGAGATGGAGATAAAGAGAGAGAGAGTTAGAGTAACTTTTTGCTAACTTTCATGATTGTAATCATCCTTAAAGGCTCCAGTTATACCTGGGACAGCAGATGGAATAATGGCTATGACACTGGATTTCTATGTAGTCAACTGTAGTTGAGTCCCAGATCTGACAGCTTAAAACTCATGCTGGGCATGTGTACATGCATGCCCAAAATCCTGAGAGGAGAATGAAGGAGAAGGGATTGCAGCATGGCCATTCCCCCTTGGGGGTGATTTATCACTTTCTCTGTTTCTGTCTCTCTCTATCTTTCCAGCAAACATACACACCCTATACAAAAATCTCTCTCTCTCAAAAAGAGTTTTACTTGAGCCTTTGATTTTCATGTAGATGTATACACAAGTATGCCTCACATATAGTCCACAAGAAAATAAAAGGTTTACCTGCATTGTCCAGATGAGTAAAGAGCAAGAAGGGATATTTACATATGCAACCTACTTAAGCAGTCAGTGAATGCCAACACAGTTCCTCCCATGCCTGTAGCCCAAATAGTGTCTCAGGGTTTCCCAAACCATTTTGTCCCTGGATTTTCACTATTTCTCACTTATCTTTTAATTAAAGAAGAAACTGTTTATTGTTAAGTGTTACAGTATGCATTTTTGTGTGTGAAGAAAAATTTGACAATATGAAGCTGTGGCTAAGAGCATAGATCTTAGAGGCAGAGGACTTGACTTTAAATCCTGCCTCTACCGCTTCCACCGTCCATTTTCTGTAGGGTAGCAGTTACTTAACCGTTTTCAACTTCAGAATCCTTATGTGTAAAATGAGGGATGACAGAGTTACTGGAGGAATTAACGTGTTGTTGAAATAATGTGTGTAAAGACTCAGTGGTGTGCCTAGAACATAACAGGTGCTTTATTATTTTTTCTAAATCTTTGTTTCTATCTTCCCTGTTGAAGTCTTAAACAAAATAATGAGATAAATGTGTAGTTGCAGGGAAAGAAGAGGAAGTGTTTGGTACTTAAGTATTTATTTGTAATTAAATATGTGTATTAATTAGAAAATTTGTATTAGCTATTTATTACAAGTGAAATGTTCCAAGTTCTAAGTGCTTTAGCCTTCCACATAGGCCTATGTATCCTTTACATTCCTCTTTAAGCACTTTCTAACAAGAAATTGGGACCACAGAAGGTGTGAGGTTTTCAGAGTAATATGCAATGGTAAAGGGCATCAGTATTGGCCCCCAAGGAAGGTGGATGGGCAGTGGTGGAGGGCTGACTGTGGAGCCCTCATCGCGAAGGTTAACATTGGGCTTCTTGCCAGCTGCTGCCCAGTAGACTTCATCACTGAGTACACAGAAGCTATGGGTTTTAAGTCTAAGTATGCTGATCTTTTGTCTTTCATTTTTGTTGCCTTGGAAGAGCTGGAGCAAAGTTTGTTGTTTCTGAAGAACTTCTTTAAAAAACTAAAGCTTTACTTTCATCAAATGGTCACTTGCTTGCTCTTTGCTGAGGCCCCTGTTTACATCATCTTCTCTATAATAGTCTCATGAATTATTGGGCCTCTCTGATGAACTTCTAGATTGTCCCTATAATCCTCACCTGTTGGTTCTCCATTCCATGTTGGCTTGGTGGTTTTTCTATGTTTCTCTATTATCCATGCTGATACTGCTTCATTAAATGGTCTATTAAGCAGATGGAGAGAGAATAGGTGCCACAAAAGCTCTTATTTCCTGTGGGACACAATCTTCAGATGTGTTGTCTTCACTTGTGGCTCATTCTGCAAAATCCCAAAAGCTTTATAATAACTCTGAAGTTTATTCTAAAAACAAGAAAAGCTATTGCAAGTTCTAAACAGGGGAGTAATTGATTGGAGTTAGTCTAGAATAATTATTGTTAAATAGCCCTGAATTTCTTTAAATGGTTATACTGTTAATTTACATGAAATATAAATGTTCTGGTATATTTTAATTCCTCTGTGTAGTTAGACCTTCCCCTTTCCATGTCAGGAGCAGAGTTCTATTTGAGGCTTATGAGCTTGCTCAAGAGCAAAAGGGTATGAAATTCCTCAAAATCATTCCATAGTTATTAACTCATAAAAAAGGTGTGAATTTATATGTCCTTTTATTTGTGAATTAGTAAAGACCTTTATTACTCAAAGGCAGAAACTTGCCTGCAGTAAAACAGAGAGGTAGAAATTTGGGAATGTTACTTTTTCTGAGCGTGAAGTAACTTTAAAATATGATCATATTTCCAGTAGCAACCAAAAAGGCTAAGGCCAAAACCCAAGCCACAAAGCCTAAGGTTTAGTTACTAAGTAATTTAGACATTTACCTTATAGAATGGCATAACTGTGTTAGACAAATAATATGAAATTTGCTTAGATAGTTTTTTTTTTTTTTTTTTTGAGAGGTTTTTTCACTATAGGGCGCGTGCGCTCACCAGACAGACAGAGAGAGACATAGAGACAGAAAGCGAGAAATCACCCCCCAGGGGGGATGGTCACGCCGCAATCCCTTCTCCTCCATTCTCCTCTCGGGATCTTGGGCACGCACGCACACACGCCCAGCGTGAGTTTTAAGCCACCGGGTCCGGGACACGAACCACGGTTGACTACGTGGGAATCCAGCGACATAGCCATTATGCTAACTGCTGGTTCCCAGATAGTTTGTCTCCACTGCTAGACATGATTCAGTTGGTAGAATTTGGAACTCTTCCAACTTGAATATGACTTCAGAATGTCACCTTACCATGATAATTGTTCCTTTTAGCTCCATTTGTAAACGAGGGTTCAAGATACATATTCTAGTATCTCTTTTCAGTTTCACTCTACTCTCAAAGAAAGGGATCACTCTCATTTTTTTAGGTCAACTGACTTCAAAATGGAGAAATTAAATAGAGATCTTCATCCTTAGTAATTTTTTTCTTCAAAGTTGATTAAATGACCCACAAATTTAAATATAGTATTTTGGTCATTCACCCCCTGTGAATGACCAATGAAGGTTTGTCTGGTTCTGTCTTGGAACAGAAGCAAGACTGACAGGATGTCTAGAATCTCTGCTGTTTTGGTTGAAAAGTGCTAAGCTTTTGATTGAGTGATCTCTGAGTTTCTATGTTTGATGTCTGGTATAAATATTTCAACACAGCAAACTTCCAACTGGCAGGTAGCACTCAAGTTTGATAGTGGGCAAGGTGTTAGGCAAAATTGTTGAGTATGAACAATATACTCCTCTGATTATTTCAGTCAGGGCCTGGGTGGGACAGTCAGTAAGGTAAGTGAAATAACATTTATTGAACACCTACATGTTAGTGACTTTACCTTCTGTTTTCATTCTCAGAATAACCTTAGGTATTGTGAGTTATTATGAGTTAGTTATTATTATGAGTTGTTATAAGAATTTTACCAAAGAAAAAGCTGTGTGAGAGAAGTTAAGTAACTTCTTCAAAATTACATAGCTGATAAAGAACAGAACCAAATTGTGTCTTGACTGCATCTTAAGTTTATTCTCTTTCAAATGTTTATTGCTACCTGAAATAGCATCAGTTAATACCTATTTCCATGGCATTCATTTTAAAACTTCTTTAAGTGAAATTATTTATTTTTATCATCATCATTGTCTTTTTATGTGTTTGTGTGTGTGTGTGTGTGTGTGCGTGTGTGTGTAGGGCGTTTTAATGAAGTGTGGCCTGTTGTAACATAAACTTGAAGCTGGAGTTGGTGATTGGTTTCCAGAGATCCTATGGCACCTTGAAGTTCCAGGTCTCTGATTTATGACACTGTCACCTCGCTGTACTGTACCATGACACTGTAATGGTTCTACAAAAACACTTCATCACCATGACCATGTCACAGGAAAAAAGGAGGGTCAGTAATGTTATATTACCATTGTGTGTGTTAAATTAAGTTTCTAGCTAAATCCGATATAGTTTTCTTTATAGCACACTGTTCATTCTTTCCAAGATAATATAAAAATTTTGTAACAGAAACATTCATTATTCTATGACCAATATTCTTAACTATTTCTCATGTTCATTCACTTATTAATTAATTAATTAAATATTAATGAATTGAATGCTTTTTGTGGACTGATTACTAGTCTAAGCTTGATAAAATAAAAACAAAAAAGATGAAATTTTTTAATTAAAAAATTTTGTTTAGGTTTTTATTTTGCCACAGAGCACATGTGCTCATCAGAAAGAGACAGAGACAAGGAAAGTGGGAAACCACCCCCCAGGGGACATGACCACACTGAAATCCCTTCTCCTCCACTCTCCTCTCAGGATTTTAGGCACACGTGCACATGCTCCTGGTATGATTTTCACAACTCCAGGTCTGGGACCCGAGCGGCAGTTGGCTATCTGGGAGTCCAGTACATTAACCACCATGCCACCTGCTGGTCCCAAAGGTAGAATTTTTACCCCATAAGGAAACATACAATCTAGTGAATTCTTTGCAATATGCAGCCTGCCATTGCTTTTGGTAGCCGTGTTTGACATTAACTTATTTTTTTTTCTACCCGATACTCTGTGAAGGTGACTCAAGGGAGGAACAAAACATGTTTTTGTGTGAGAAAGGCACTAGAATCACTGAGAGTGAGTTCACAGGATTGATACAGTAGTTCCTGAACAGACAAACCTAACAAATAGTAAGTGGCTACTACTTACTGGCTGTCAACCCATGTAAAGACAAGAATGAACAGTAAGTGCAGGTATTGAAGTAAACAGTGAGGCTGACTACTAGAGTTCCAGAGCTTACTTCACACCCTCCCTCCTGAGGAGTTGCTAGGACATGGAGAGATAAGCCATCAGAATTATATTAAAGATTGTAAATGAAAAAAATTTTTATAATGTGTCATTCAGGTTTTTTTTTTTTTTTTTTTTTTTTTTTTTTTTTTTTTTTTTTTTTTTTTTTGCTGTAGAGCACGTATGCTTGCCAGAGAGAGAGAGACAGAGACAGAGAGTGGGAATTGAGAAATCACCCTCTAGGAGGATGGCCATGTTGCAATCCCTTGTTTCCCGATCTCCTCTCAGGGTTTTGGGCACACACACATGTACCTGGCATGACCTTCAAGCCACTGGGTCCAGGACTTGAACATCAGTCAGCCATGTGGGAGTCCAGCACCTTAAGCACCACGCCAAATGCTGGCCCCAATGTATCATTCAGTTTTCGAAAGCAGGCTAGAAACTTTACAGTATCCTCTCTTCCTTGAGACAATAAATGTATATATTGATGCATATAAAAAATACCAATATACTCTCAGTGACTACCATAAAAAGATAAGAACATGCATTTTAAAAATTTTCTTTATTTTTTATTTTTTTGGAGAGGTTGTTGCCATAGGGTATGTGCGCTCACGAGAAAGACAGAGAAAGACAGAGAGACAAAAGGCAAGAAATCACTCCCCAGGGGGGATGACCACGCAGCAATCCCTTCTCCTCCATTTTCCTCTTGGGCTCTTGGGCATGCACACACATGCACCCAGCATGAGTTTAAGCCACTGGGTCCAGGACTCGAACCATGGTTGACTACACGGGAGTCCAGTGACGTAGCCATCACACCATCAGCTGGTCCCCCAAATTTTTCTTTATTTTTAAGTTTCTACAATCAAATCATGGCTTTTTGTATATGTTTAGATGAACTTTAAATTCTTCTTGTTTAAAGATGTTATGATATTAAAGATAATGGAAATAAAAGTACAGTAAATTGGGACCAGCAGTTTGCATAATGGCTATATCACTGGACTCCCATGTAGTCGACTACGGTTCAAGTCCTGGATCCGGTGGCTTAAATTCATGCTGGGCGTGTGTGCCTGCATGCCCAAGATCCCGAAAAGAGAATGGAGGAGAAGGGATTGTGGCGTGACCATCCCCCTGGGGGGTGATTTCTTGCCTTCTGTCTCTCTCTGTCTTTCTGGCGAGTGCACATACTTTATAGCAAAAAACCTCTCCAAAAAAGTACAGTAAATTTTAAAGCAAAAAGTATCGAGATTTAACATTGGACTGAAGAAGGAAGCAATTATAGTATCAAAAATAACCACTCCAAACATGACCTCAGGACTCAGAGGGATGATGGAAAAACTCAGTTTTTGAAAGATCTTGTTGGCCTTCTAAGTTATTCACTCAGACTCCAGATCTTATAGTTCTTCTCCCTACACTAGGGGTATTAAGAAACCAATGGATCTAATGAGGCTGAATTGATGATGTATGCACTATCGTGAGGCATTATGGAGGTGAGGTCATGGTGTTAGGGAGTTCTTGGTGTGTCATTGAGGGAAAGGTTGATGAATATCGCTCATTGAGTCTGATTGCTCCTCAGGTAAGCTGACCCACACTTGCCAGTGTGTCTCTCTCTGGTACCCTAGTGGCCCTAGCAGCTAACCACTGTTTAGAGAGATGGTGTCATGCTCAGAGTAACTACAATACAATTTTTTGGAGATGTTTTATTTTATATTTAAGATTCTTTTCCTTTTATGGCTATGAGGAAAAAGCGAGAGGAACTTTTTCTCCCTCTTCTCTTCCTCATTTCCTCCCTTCCTCCCTCTTATCATCCCTTCTACCTTTCCCTCCCCTCCACTCCACAGCTGTTTCTGCAACTTTCTTTCCCTCTTTCCACTCTTCTGCCTTTTCCTTTCTCCCTTTCTCAATCGTATTGTCTCAAAAGGGTATGTGTGTTTGTGTGTATGCACGTTCTTTGTGATGTTGTGTTAGACACTCGAGACACAAATAGATAAGATGAATCCAGTATCTCTCCTGAAAAATACAGAGAATGACAATGGGATTGTCAGAACAATGCTAAATATTAGAACCTGAGGAAGAACCTGAAATCTTCAAAGTTTTTAAGCGGAGAACAGAAACTTTTCCTAGGCACTTCTGCCACTGTGATCAAATAAGCGCAGTGGCTGAATCCTTCAGTTTGCTTCCAAGAGCTGTCAGCTTCCAGAGCTTGAGATGCTTCTGCACTCCAGTGACAGCTCCCAGCATCCTTGCAGCTTCTCTAAAGCAAGTCGATTTTTGTGATTACATATGGGTGAGGAAGAAACAGAACAAAGGCAAATATTTTTCAATCTCAAATAACACTTTAATAATGTTATAGTTCCTTTTGCCTCTAAATTCTGAACTGACATTTCTGGTTTTCATAATAGGATGTGTGCCTGCAGGGGCAGGAGCAAATTTGCTGATAAAGGTCAGAAAATCGTAAGGAAAATCAGATCTAGTATCTCAGGGATTAGGAGATTCAGGAAAAGGCAGAGCAAAGGTGACACTATAATTAACAGGCAGTTGCAGGAAAGGAAGGATTCCTGCTGTGCGGTATGTCACTTGGAAGCCAAATGCTCTTGTCACAGAGACCTGGTCTTGTGCAGAAGGCTATAGGGCTATTCTAGACCAATGGGCTGAGAAACCTGCTTTGTGTGGTGGAGATTCCCAGTCTTCTGTTTTCTTCATTTTAACCCACAGCCAGGCTATCCTTTATTTTATTTAATTATTCATTTAACAATTTTTATTCACCAGCTATTCATCAGGTACCTTACTAAGCACAGAAACACAAAGATGAATAAGAAAAAGTCCTTACCTTCAAATAGGTCTCTGTTTTATAAAGAAGATAGACAACAACCTGATATCCCCCTTCTCAATCCACCAAATAACTTCTGAGACAGAAACTTACATAGGTTGCCACAAAAGTGGAGAGGTAGGCTCTTCAAGTTGCCTTGGAGTTTGAAGAAAACTCCCAAGGAAAACTTGAAGTATCAATATATGCAGGTAGACTGGGAGGGGGCACCATTCTAAGGTCTTCAGGAAAGTCGTGACATATTTTTCTATGCCAAAATGTGTCATGACTTTCCTAAAGTTGCAATAATATGTGCAAAGACATGAAGCTGAGCGAGAACACTCAGATTCAAGGGACTTTACGTAGTTCTTACACTAAGAATGCATGATAGAGTCAAGATGGGCAGAAGATGAAGAACCAGAGATATTGGGACCAGCAGTTAGCGTAATGGCTATGTCGCTGGACTCCCATGTAGTTGACCGCGGTTCGAGTCCCGGACCCGGCGGCTTAAGCTCACGCCGGGCGCATGTGCGTGCGTGCCCAAGATCCCGAGAGGAGAATGGAGGAGAAGGGATTGCGGCGTGGCCATCCCCCCTGGGGGGTGATTTCCTGCTTTCTATCTCTCTGTCTCTCTCTGTCTGTCTGGCGAGCACACGCGCCCTATAGCAAAAACCTCTCCAAAAAAAAAAAAAAAAGAACCAGAGATATTTAACATAAGATTGCATATATACAGCCAAGTTATTAACTTCCTTACTAAAATAATTTTTAATCAACAATTTGTTCAAGGGTCAGTTTTGTTAAGAAGTACACTATCGGGACCAGCAGTTAGCGTAATGGCTATGTCGCTGGACTCCCATGTAGTTGACCGCGGTTCCTGTCCTGGACCCGGTGGCTTAAAACTCATGCTGGGCACGTGTGCGTGCGTGCCCAAGATCCCAAGAGGAGAATGGAGGAGAAGGGATTGAGGCGTGGCCATCCCCCCGGGGGGTGATTTCTCACTTTCTATCTTGCTGTCTGTCTGGTGAGTGCACGCACCCTATAGTGAAAACCTCTCCAAAAAACAAACAAACAAACAACAAAAAAGATAGAAGTACACTATCTATTTACAAAAATGTCTAAATCTCCTAATGGCAGAGATTACAACATGTTTTCTTTACACTGCCAGCAGTAATCTAGGGCCAGACATAGTTGCTTAGCAAATGCAGATCTTGGAATAATCAGAGAATTTTTTTTTTTTTTTGCAACCTTGAATCATCAAGTCTAAAGGAAGATGGTGAAGAGAAAGAAGCAAAATTGAGGTCGTGAGTTCCTTCTCTATGCCAGGCACTATTTTAGGAGTTTTACATGTTATGCTAATTAATATTCACAATAGCACCTAGGGAGGGTTATAAACATCTTGTTTTTCAGAAAAGGCATTTGAAACTTTGGGAAGTTGAGGAATTTCCCTCGCCACATTGCTAATAAATTTATGGCTTGAGACAGGATTCAGACTCAGGTCTATCTTTCTCTATAGCCTATGTTTCTGTCTTTAGGTACAAACTTTTGCTGCAATTTTGACTACATTCTTCTGGAGAATACTACAAAATGCATTCATTTATAATAATAGGATCATTGGAATTATACAATCAGAGAATAAATATAAATTCTATAAGCATTCAGAAATGAAGTTGAAAATAATTTTTACCCTATGGCTTGTGAGATAAAAAAAATTTACATTTAGCTTACTACTGGTAAATGACACATAAAATAAATGGATAACAAACAAGACTGGTGAACAAATGATTATGCATAGCCTTGTGTTTAAGACAAATGTTTCTGAAATTGCCAATGTGAGGTGGCTGATATACTGTGTTCTAGATATTTTAAATGTGTAGTTGATGACTCATTTGGCCTCCAAAGAGAGTATATAAATATAACAAGTGTGGAGGAGAAAGTGTGTCTAGAGCAATGTTTAGAACTCTTGGGTAGTGGTTGGAGCTTACTGCTCCTCTTCACGCCTTCTCCCCAGCTCCTCCAGACCAGTGCAGAACTGGCCTCGTATTTCCACACTTAACCAAACAGTGCTTCTGTATTTTTATTATAGTTTAAAAGGATGTAATCTTTTCTTCTTTATTCTCTCAGTGTCAGGACAAACTCTTTTTTAGCCTTACATATCAAGAAGCTCAGTACCTTCAGACCTCTGAGTCATGGGCAGTGACTTACTCTACCAGCTTTCCGCCCCAGGTCCCACATGCTTCCAAATGTGCACATTTGCTGGATGAATCAATGATGTGGAGGAGGATTTCAGATGTAGTGGACCTGCCCACTGCCTGTGCAGACTTCCTAGGGCTCTCCCCTCCTCCAGCCTTCAAGGAGCCAAAGTGCTGTGCCCTGAGTGGAGGAGAGTTCTACCAGGACTTCACTCCCTGGGGTATCAGAGATAAGGGCTACCTGCAGAATGTGATCTGCCTTCTACTCCCTACATGTAAATTTGGAAACCACTGATGACTTATAACTATGTTCTTTTAAGATCTCCCAGTGCAGTTGAAAGAGGTCCACAGTATTTAATAGCGAAAACACTTATACCTTATATAGTCGTATTGATAAAAGATAATGTATCTCAACCACCCAAACTAATCAAAAACATTTGGCCCTCAATAAGTAATAGCAGGTAACTATTGAAATTATTATTTTTGGAATAATAATGACAGTGTCATTTTACTGAAGAGCAAAAAGAATGTATTCTATTCTTTACAAAAATAATTATTTATTTAACCATATTTGTTATTATTATTATTTTTTTATTTGACCAGAGAGAGACAGAGAGAAAGAGAAAGGGAAAGTGAGAAAGTAAGATACCAGGCCCAAGACTTGAATCACAGTTGGCCATGTGGGAGCCCAGTGCCCCACCCACCATGACACCTGCTGGTTCCTATATTCTATTCTTGACATCAAATTCCTTGACCCTGACCTAAAGGTCCAGCTAAATTTTATATTTAAAATGTAAGAAAAGAGATAAAATATTAGTAAGATTAGTAGACGAAACCTGTGAGCATTATCTTTTAATCTGAGTGATGAGCTTTTCCAAACTATGTGATTTTCCTTCAAATGTTTGACGGTGGTCCATCCCATTACAGAAAAGGTGCACAGTCTGAGAAAACAAGAAAACTAGTCAAAATTGTGGATAACCTCATACTTTTAAATTTTCTACCTACTGATATTTTTAGGAAAGTGTCTGCCACTTAGGTCTTGAGTGAAGGTAATGTAGGCCAAATGTGTTTCTATCTGAAGTTTTAGTATTTTTATCCCTTTCCTCCAATAGAAATGAGGTCTAGCTTTTAGTTATGAGATCTGTTTTGTAGATCATAAGATTGCATTATCAAGAGTAAGTAGAAGTTGTGAGCAGATGCTCCCAGAAGAAACCTTAGATTTGATTCGATTTCTATGTGACATTTATAGAGTAACCTTGAGTAGGGAGGCTACATAATTAGCCCAGTCTTCATGGAAACTAGTCATAAGTAATGCAGAAGCAGCTTGTACAGAAAAATTGGAGCAGACAGTTTTGTAATCCAGCTCAGTTGCTGTTTCCAGTTTCTAGTACATTGCCAGGGATGAATAAAGTAGTCTTTGGTAAAGAGTGATCTGGGGTGAATGGCATCTTAGGGACATGAACTAGCCTCATGTGGGTGATATTAAATCTTAATTTTTCCACTCTACAAGTTTTTAAGGTATTTTGATTTGGATAAAAGGTTAGGGCCCGTCTAGAGAATAACTATATTATGTTAAAGTTTCATCAAGATATTCTTAAGATGAGAGCATGGTGAGAGTTAAGGGGGGTTACATGCACTGTTTGATCTGTGATGGTCATTGGAAACGCTAATGACCAACAATAAGCAGGATATGGGATCGGCAGGTGGCATGGTGTTTAAGGGTGTTGGACTTCCACATGGCTGACCGTGGTTTGAGTCCCACACCTGGCAGCTTGCTCTCTTACTTTCCTTCTCTTTCTCTCTCTCTCTCTCTCTCTCTCTCTCCCCTTCTCTTACTCTGTCCTTCTCTGGTCAAATTTAAACAAACAAATGAATAAATAAACGAATAAAGTTAAATAAGTTAATCCTTTTTAAAAATATGCAGGGTACCATAGAAAAGAATTTGGTGAGCAAATCTCTAGTCCTAGTTTCTATCTCTTTAAATAGAATAGCACTAAGTTAGGCACTGAGGATACAAAATCGAATATATTGCAGTTACTGAATTAATTTAGGACCTAGAAGAACAAACTAACAGGTAACTAAATGAATTACAATTTGGTGTAATATGCACCTTAATATTGAGTTAATTGTGCAGCACATGGAGAGAATGAGTGTTCTCATTATGTGTTGCAATTATTTACTGAATGCTATATATATATATATATATACATATATATATATATATAGCATTATATATTATATAATGCTATATATATATATACTCACATACACATGACATATATATATATATATATATATACACACACATACACACATGACATTATATATATATACACACACACACACAATCTATGTCATATATATATATGACATTAAAAACAACTGAGATAATGTTTATCAAAAAATGGATGTAATTAATATTCCTTCAGAATTCAAATGTAGGAGGGTGATGATGTATGAAGTTTAGAACATGAGATGTGAAATCAGGTCCATGTTCAAACACTAAGTTGTTAAACCTCTCTGATTATTTCCTCATCCATAAAAATGGGATACTAATATTTCTGCTCTACTTCTGCCATATCATCATTCCCCTAATGATACAAGCTAGAAGGTGCTATGTAAACACTACTCATTGTTCTTATACATAGCTGGTAAGATCAAGGGAGATTTCATGGCAATAGTTTCTTCTTAGATTGATCTTTAATAAGTAGGATTAGGATATGAAAAAGAGCTGGTGTTGGAGAGATCAGGAAGTTGGCAGGTCTCCTTTTGCTAAAATATACGGTCATTGCATTTATCATCGTCTGCACAGTGGAAGACATGGCTATATATGGAAAGTACTCCATTGTCAGTGGGAGCAGAAGAGTAGCATAATCAAACAAGTTGTGTTTTGGAGAATACTCTCTATACATTGATAGGATACACTGGGAAGTGGTGAGATAGACTGCAAAGTTGAGTTAGGAGACTGGAGTTAATAAGAGCCTGAATTAGCTTACAGGTTGTGGGATTAGAAAAGAGGAAGTGGATATGAACTATATTCCACTGATAGACTATTCAGAGACTGGTTCGTCTCTCATACTCCTCTTATATCACCAGAGCCAACATAGATTTGAAGGACCTTTGGAGAGCTATCATAGTAGCTGATAATCCTCCATTTCCTGCAAAATAGAGCTAGAACATGCCATTCAAAGATTTTTATGTTCAGGATTTGGTTTACTATTTTTATCTTTCGATTTATTCTGTTATAGGCAGAGTAAATCATTCCTTGTTTTGTGACTATGTCTAATGTTTTCTTTATACCAGACCCTCTGGCTAGGATACCGGTTCCAATGCACACAGGACTTTTCCATCCTTAAATTGTAAGCTATATAGTTTCCTTTGCTGTGAAGCCTCCCTTAGTAATGTTCTCTTCACCCCCTTCAAGCACCTAATGCTTGATGCTGGTACCTTTGTTTCTCAACAAAATGGGTAAAAGTTGAGATTATTCAGTAATCAGGATTGAAGTGTGATGTTTTCATTTCACTGTTGGATAAGATTTCATGAGGAAGTCTGGAAGCTTTTGGATTTTTGTATCCAAGAACTCTTGTGATGAGCCTGATTCCACTAATGGTACCAAGTAAACCATTGGTATCCAATAATACCAAGTAAACCATTCCACTAATGATATTAGTAAACTGTGCAGCTGGGTATTCATACATTCATGTCAAGAAAGCTTTTGCAGGTGACAAACCAGAAATTATACCAATTTACCTATCAAATTGTTAGAACAACAACAAAAAGGTCATTCATTCATAAAAGTACCTCTAAAATATAAATGTATTCCTCTAACAAAAGGAAGATACTTTTCTGTCCTCAATGATGGCTTTTCCAAAGTTTTCTTTTCTAGCTAAACCCTAAGTACAAAGTAGCACATTCTCTGTGGACAAACTGTAAAGTAGCAAATTATACCGATGCCCTTTGATGTGGAATATGAGAAAGAGACGTTCATACCAGTATTTCACTTACTCATTGACCTTTACAGAGTCTAACAATGCTTCGAAAAATTGTTCTATAAATGCACAATTTCAATGAGTAACTTAATATTTATAGGCCACCCATGTTTCCTTGTGGGTAGGTAGCACTGTTTTCCAGCACTACATGTTGATAATTTTCTGCTTGGCAGTGTTCTCAACAAACAAAATCTCTTCCTGCCCCCAAGCATCCCACACATACAGACTATCTTCCCACACTGTTGTTAGGGCACAATTACTACTCACATCGGTCACTTTAAGATCCCCAGTTGCCAACTTGGACTGACCTTCACATTGCCCAGCTAATTGCAAATGCCTATTAGTAGGAACTGACCAACCCGTCAATGGACCAGCCAGTCCCTCCTACTGCTCTTTAAATTGCTTGTTCATTTCTTTCTCTCTGAACACTTACTGGCTATCTCTTTGCAAGATTCTCTATGTTCCAAAATTAATTTTAACTCCTCATAAATATTTGAGTCAGGGAACAAATGAGGCATAAATGGGAGGCTCATTTATTTTTTAAATCATTGTTATTTAGTTTTTAATTGACACATAGTATTGATAATTACATATTTATGGGGCACAATGTGATGTAAGATACATACATATGTAGTATAATAATCAAATCAGGGTATTTAGCATATTTATGACTTCATACATTTCTTTGTGGTGAGAATGTTCAAAATACTCTCTTCTACCTATTTTGAAATGTAAAAAACAATATTGTCAACCATAGTTATTCCCACTGTGCATTTACTTCACAGGCCAAACATGCATCCACAATACAATAGTTCAACTCATAAGAAAGGGCCATCCATCTCTTCTCTGTACTCACAGCTGCTGCTTAGCTAAAATCATCATCTTCTTCAACATAACAATAATCTCCTAATTAACCTCCTCCTTCCAGACTTTTCCCTACTCCAATTCATTATTCTCACAGCAGCCAGAATGATTTTTCTATAAAGAGATTTTATACTTTGCAATATGTAATAGCTGATAATTAAAATACCATGTATGTAGAAATAAAAAAAAACACCATCAACATCCTCCAAGTAAAAAATTAGAATGACACTAATATCTTGAGAGTTCTTGTGTACTATTTCCAAATTTGATTTTTATGCCTTCTGCAATTTGCTTTTCTTATTCTATGTTGTTGTACTGGTTGAATATCCATTTTTACTGCTGTACAGTATTTTACTTCATGGAATATTACTTACTCATTTATCCATTTTCCTCTGAATGAATTATTAGTTTTTGTTTTGTTTGTTTGTTTTTTTTTTCGTTTTGTTTTGTTTTTTTTTTTTTTGCCACCAGAGAGAGTAAGACTGAGAGAGAAAGTGAGAAATCACCCCCAACAGGGGATGAACATGCCATCATCCCTTCCCTATTCTTCTCTTAGGATTTGGGACATGCATGCACAAGTGCCAGCGTGATAGTCAAGCAGCCAGGTCTAAACTCAAACCATGGTCAGCCATGTGAGAGTCCAGCTTAACTACAATGCCTTAACTACCACACCACCTGCTGGCCTCCTAATGAGTACTTTTATTGTTTCCAAATTTGCTACTAGAAACAATGCAGCAACAGGCATTCTTGTACATATTTCTTGGGATCTGTAAATAAGAGTTTCCTTAGGATTTGGATTACTGGGTTATATGGTTATCATCTGTTCAATTTTGCAAGATAATATATGATTTTCCAAAGAGTTTGTGCTAATTTACATGCCTCCCAGAAGTGTTTAGGAGTTTGTATTATTTGCATCCTCACCAACACAAAATTGTGTCAGACATAGTTTTTATGCCTTTACCAGGTATAAAGATGTCATTTAGCTCTTAGTTGTATTTTCTAGATGAAGAATAATCTTGAAGATTTTAAATACATTTATTTAATATTTATGTTTCTGTTTCTGTGAAATAAAGTTTCAATACTGTTTGTCTACATCTATATTGCATTATCTTTTTCTTATTGTGTAGAAATTCTTCATATCTTGTGGATACTAGTTGACTATTGATCACTGTTGCAAATATCTTCTTCTACTTTGTAGATTAAGTTACTGATTTTAATATTGCCTAAAATATCAAGTCTGGACCAGCTGGTATTGTGGTAGTTGAGGAAGCTGTATCCCACATGACCAACTGTGCTGTTTGAGTCTTGGACCCAGTGGCTTGAGAAGCACATTGAGCATATGTGTTCATGCATGTCCAATATCCCAAGAGGAGAGGAGGGTTTGCAGTGCGGACATCCTCTTTGGGGTGTGCTATCTCACTTTCGCTCTCTCTCTGTCTCTTTCTGGAGAGGGCATACACTCTGTAGCAATTTTTTTTTTTTTTTTTTTGAGAGGTTTTCGCTATAGGGCGCGTGGGCTCGCCAGACAGACAGAGAAAGACATAGAGACAGAAAGCGAGAAATCACCCCCCGGGGGGATGGTCATGCCGCAATCTCTTCTCCTCCATTCTCCTCTCGGGATCTTGGGCACGCACGCACACGCACCCGGCGTGAGTTTTAAGCCACCGAGTCCGGGATGCAAACCGCGGTCGACTACGTGGGAGTCCAGCAACATAGCCATTACGCTAACTGCTGGTTCCCGCAAATGTTTTTTTAAAGATCAATTCTTTCTTCATAGTTGGTACCTTTTCTGTCTTGTTTAAGCACATTTTTCCACCCCAAGGTTATAAAGATATAAAACTATAACATTTTTTATACTTAAGTAATCAGTCTGATATCAATTCTTGTATATTCTTTTTTCTAGATAAACAATAAGAGTCATAGCACTATTTAGTAAACAGAATTCTTCCTCCTTCCCTTATCTACAATGCTCTCTCTGACCTATATCATATTTCTGTTATGTAGGCCTGTTTTTAATGTTCTTTATTCTGTTTCATTGATCAACTTTTTTATTCCTGTGCCAAATCCACACTATCTTAATTAAAATTCTTTATAATAAATCGTGATGTCTAGTAGATCAAATTCTTCCACATTAATTTTCTTCAGGAGTGTCTTGGCTCTGTTAAGGTTTTATTCTTTCAATTGTGCATTTTAAATGAACTTGGAAAGTTCCACAAAAATTCCTCCTAAGGTTACTATTAGGAAAATTGATTTCTTATAATATTGAGTCTTCCTATTTATAAATAAGAACTATTTTTGCATTTATTTAAATCTTTAATCTTTCTATAAAGCTTTAGGATTTGTCTGTAAATATTTCACTAGCGTGAGGGTCTTGTGTGCTATACTAATGGAAAAAGGCATTTTAATAAAGATTTCGATCATATTACTTCTTGCTTACATTTCTCCAGGTTCATCTGTGATAGGGGTAGCTGGGGCCCTAGGAAGGTTGGGTTTAAGGTTACTAGGTCAACCTTTATAAACCAGGCACTTGCCAAATGGACCTATGATCCTGGCTGTCAGGAAAGGTTTGGGTGAGGTTAGCAGTGTGAGAACCTGTGGAGAGTGCCTTTCTCTCTTCTTTCTCTCTCATAATCAGAAATAAACTTAAAAAAAAATTCTCTTATAGTCTTCAATATTAAGTACAATCTTTTCAGCAAAAGCACTTAGACCCTAAGAACAATCTCTTTTCACCTCTCTAGTCTCCTTTCCTCCTACTTATCTATCCTCACACTAAAATACTTGTAGTTCCCCAAATATGATACAGTTTTTTAAGCTGTTCCTGCTGCTCTGACACTTTTTGTTATTTATCTGCTAAGATACTTCAGCCTTGAAGTTCAGTGCACAGATCACTTTCTCTTTGCTTTCTAAACCCCAAGACTAGGTTAAGTGCCTCTCTTAGAAATTCCCGTAACAACCTACACATACTTATTTGACCTTTTACTATACTATAGTTCTTTTATTTCCTGTTTTTGCCTATTTTGTTTTTCATCAGGTTCTGAGACCAAAGGCTGTTTCTTGTTTTTTGTTTGCTTTGCTTTGTTTTAATTCCAGAGGGTGCATGTACTCAGAGAGAGAGAGAGAGAGAGAGAGAGAGAGAGAGAGAGAGAGAGAGAGAGAAAGCTAAAGGGAGAAAGCACCCCAATGGGGTGTGGTCACACTTAATCTCTTCTCCTCCATTCCTCTATCCTGTCAGAATTTGAGACATGCACACATGTGTAGTTGACGTAATTTTTAAGCTGTGAGGCTCAAGAGTCAAGCCACGTTTGACCATATGGGATCCAAATCTCTTTATTTATTATATTTTTCTTCTTCTTTTTTTTTTTTTTTTTTTTTTTGTGTGAGGGAGATTTTTTGCTATAGGGCATGTGAAAGAGACAGAGAGACAGAAAGTGAGAAATCACCCTTCAGTGGGGATGGCCATACTGCAATCCCTTCTCTTCCATTCTCCTCTTGGGATTTTGGGCATACACACACGCATGCATCCAGTGTAAGTTTTAAGCCACCAGGTCCAAGACTCAAAACGTGATTGACTACATGAGAGTCTAGCAATGTAACCATATGCCATCTGCTGGTACTGACATCCAGGTCTCTTAACCACTAGGCTACAGGGTCAGCCCCGTTTATTTCTCAATTTACAGTTTATAATACTTTTTTAAAAATTAAAAAAATAATACATTCAATTACTGTTTATCATTAAAGGTTGCAAACTGCATTTTCCCAGCATGGATACTCTGTATATTAGTCCAAATAGAGATGTTATCGTATATGTCATCAACAGATAGTTTTCTATTTTTGTGTCCCTTAAATGTTTGCTTCTTTCTTTTTCCACATGATTCCCTTCCCCATACCCTCCTATATCTCCCACCCTCCTCCTGCTGTTTCCAGTATCCACAATTGTTATCCATGGTTTTATATCTTCCAATCTTTCACATTCTGCCATAGAGTGCAGACATTAAAATACTGGGGCATTTAATAGTGTCAAGTATTTCCCATATGTTGTCTTCATTTTTAAAAATACTTTTTAAAATTATTTTTGGTGGTTTTATCTAAATTAAAGGTTTTGTCTTCAAGCTCAGGAATTTTGTCTTCTGTGTGGTCCAATGTGCTATTAGTAATTTCATGGGAGGTCTTGATTTCCTGTATTACTGTCTTTATCTCTAGAAGTTCTGATTGATTCTTTTTTATGGTTTCTATCTTCTCCTTCAAGTCCTAGAAAGACTTTCTCATCTCTGTCACCATGAGCATTCTGACTTTCCTGAAAATTCTTTTGTGCTGTCTATGAAGAAGAGTTGATCTCTTCCCTTGAGGGAGGGGTGTTTTCCGTTTTCCCATATTTCTTGTGCTTCTGTGCTGGTTTCTAGCCATCTGATGGATTATACACTTTTTCCTACTTTTCTGGTGTTGATTATATAGTGTAAGGGGGGGCGGAAGACCCCTGTTTCTTAGATGTGTTCTTGGTAGAGGGCCTTGTTTTCTAGTCAGAGAAGGGTGTATATAGCCAGCTTTAGGTGTTGATTCCTGTCCCAGTCTCTTGGGACCAGGTGCACTTGGGGCTGAGCGGGAGTTTCAGCTCAGGGAGGGACACGCTGTGCAGTTCAGAAACTATGATATCTCAAAATGTTCCTGGATGGGCATAAGGCAGCTGGAGGTCTGAGGTGGTCTTCCTGTCTCAGCTTTTCTCACTGACTGCTGCTGCTCCCTGCTCAGCAGCACAGTCTCTGGGGATAATGGCAGCAAACAGATGTGGGAGGAACCGGTCCAGGATGTTCCTGGGACAATGGAAAGGCAGTGGGTTGCTTGAGATAGTCTTCCTGCCTCAGTTTGTTGCACTGACTGCAGATTCTCCCTGCTCTGTGGTGCAGGCTCTGGGGATAATCCAGTCTTTAATACTGAAGGTGATCATATATGTTAGGTTCCCAGGAGAGTACTGGCTTTCATCTCCTTTTTTTCCAGTGTAATTATTAGTGTTCATATTCACTTACAAAAATGCCCCTTCAAGGGGAACATTTATTTACATAGTCATCCTAGTATGCTAGTGTTTGTTGATTGAATGAAAACATAAAGCATAAGGATGTGAGGAGGGAGACTTGAAATTGGATGGTGCAGTCTAACTCACATTCCTAGCAGTTTTTCTTTGTAAAACATATTCCATTTTTCTATCCTTTAGTTTACTCGCTGACAAAATGGGGAGAATACTTATTGTCTACTTCAAAATGATGCTACCCATATTAGAAAATCAAATATCCTCAACTTGTATTATGCTTTATGATTTACTAAGTACCTTCATAAAAGTGATTTTATAGTATTTCTCTTCTTAATGACAATACTAGGTATTGTAAATTAAATGTTACAATTATTTTTCTTTAGATCGAATCCTGATTCTCAGAGTTCAAGTGATTTACCAGACTGTATAGCAAAAAAGTAGTGATAAACTATATAGTGACTTTTCTTACTTCAAATCTAGGACTCTTTCCACGTTAGCACATCATTAGTATGAGACTTTATGAGAGGCTTCAATAAATTAACCTACTGGAGAGTGCTTTGCAATTTATATAAAGCCACCCAACTGTATGATGATGGTGTTTTAAGTGCTAAAAATCACTCTCATCATCATTTGTATGATCATCATCATAACAATACCCTAGAGGAGTAAATGAGTTCATGCTGCCTATAAAATTCATTTATTTCTAGTAATTTTTTAACTGAAATATCGGCTTCACTGTATATAAACTAGCACCTACATCCAACACTCCAAATTTTAGAGTTTATTAAATTTAAAAGTAAATTGTCAAACTCATTAGATTACCCATTGCTACAAAGACCAGGTTGTTTTAATTAAATGTTGTGACATTATCTCTTTTTTCCTGCATTGGCTTCTCTGCATTACCTGTTGATTCTTTTTTGTGTATTATGTTTCAACTCAAGGGCTCTTTCTTTTTTTTTTTTTTTTTGGAGAGGTTTTTCGCTATAGGGCGCGTGCGCTCGCCAGACAGACAGAGAGAGACATAGAGACAGAAAGCGAGAAATCACCCCCCAGGGGGGATGGTCACGCCGCAATCCCTTCTCCTCCATTCTCCTCTCGGGATCCTGGGCACGCACGCACACGCGCCCGGCGTGAGTTGTAAGCCACCGGGTCCGAGACGCGAACCGCGGTCGACTACGTGGGAGTCCAGCGACATAGCCATTACGCTAACTGCTGGTTCCCAAGGGCTCTTTCTTAACTTGACCTTTTCTAGGCTTTATTGCTTCTCCAGTTCGAAGTAGCTGAGGCCTGTCCTTTCACTTTATGACTCATTTTATAATTTATAATAATAAATTAATTTGCTTCCTTATGTTTGTCTTCATTACTGAATGGTAGATTTCTTAAGAGCATCAACTCTGACACCACATGTATTTTCTTTACGACTTTATACCCAGAGTCGAAGTCTGGCCTATGTTAAGTGAACATTGTTGAATGCGTAGAAGAGGGAGTGGAAATAATACACGAGGTAATATAATAAATTTATTTTGAAACTGATATCATCCTGAAATTCTCTCTGTTGCTATAGATGAAAAATTCAAATTAATAACCCCAGATAATTTGAAGGCAAATATTTGAAGACCCTTCTTTTTTAAGAATTATTATTTTTATTTAATTTTTTGCTCATCATCACTATTTCTTTAATTTGACCAAAGAGAGACAGAGAGAGAGAAAAAAAGTAAGGAAGCAAGCTGCCAGATCTGGGGCTTGAACCAGGTCAGCCATGTGGGAGTACAGAGCCTCAACCACTACACTACCTGCCGGCCCCTTGAAGGCCCCTCTTTAATCCACACAGTCACCCTTTATTTTGTAGTGTATAGCAACAGTGTAGGTGAGAGCAGAGGATAACTGTAAAAATTGATTTTCTATGTCCCCTAAAAACAACAAATAATGCTAGAAGAATCTACACTATAATGACAGCCTGGAAGCAAACTTACATAGCTAAGGACTATGCCCAAAGAAAGATCACTGTTAATTTAATATTTTGAATAACAAATCCAGCTAAAAATGATGCCTTATTGGAATAATAGGTTGTTCACCTAAAATTGAGGATATTTATTAACAACATGGAGAAATTAAAACCTTTTTCGGCAAATATTTTCATACCTTTTTGAATTAATTCTTCAGGTGATCAAGAGCCATAATTAGTTGGTATTAGATGGTTCTGCTGACTTTTTTGCTTTCCTATCCGTATTTATTGAGGGTATACTCTGTGTTTGGTGCCTGTGTTAGATATTAATGAATATCATTTTTATAAATTGAGTTTGTTTTATTTAATGTGGCTTTGGAACCTATCTAATGAAACTAAAGCTGTGTTTATTTTTCATTGGTTTCTCTGCTCATGAATCACAATCATGACACTTGATCCTTTCATTAGCTCTCGTGCAACTCTCATAGACAGCAATTAGAAATGGCAGAACAAATCAAGGAGGAATATCCCATTGTACTTATATTATTGTTACGAATTAGGTGCTTGCTTGAATGTTTGGTTAAGTAATTAAGTGTGGCTTTCACTTAAGACTTCTATCAGTTATGTATATTTCATTCTTATTGGATTAACTCATGAAAAAATGAAGAACCCTGGCAAGACTCATATGGTTGCTTTGAAAGTCCTGTAATAGCAGATGTAGATTATAACAAAATTGCTTTAGACCCTGTAGCTGAATTGATAGTCCAGATGGTCAAAATGGCAAGGCAGAATAACAATGATCATCATAATCTTATATAGCACTTTTTAATTTATAAAACTCTTCCACTCACATAATCTCAAGATGATTTTGTTTATCATAATGACCTTATTAAGTAGATAACTATTTTAAAGAAAAGCAAACAAGTAGGTTAAAAGAGAGGGAGAGAGATTAGATAGAGTGTGTATCATTTGCTAGTTGGTACCTACTTACCTGATAGCAGTTCTCCTTGAAGCAGGCCATGTTAAGGTTTAGCAGAACTATGGTCTTTTTTTTTTAAAAGAGTTGTTTTTTTGTTTGTTTGTTTGTTTGTTTGTTTTTTTGTAGTGCGTACGTGCTCCCCAGAAAAATAGAGGGACAGAAAGCAAGAATTCATCCCCTAGAGGGATGGCCACGCCACAATCCCTTCTCCTCCATGTTCCTCTTAGGATCTTAGGCATGCACATACACATGCCCAGTGCAAGTTTTAGCCACCAGGTCCGGGACTTGAACCACGGTCGACTACATGGGAGTCCAGTGACATAGTCATTATGCTAACTGCTGGTCCCAAAACTACAGTCATTTTGAAAATAAGAAATGCCTCTAATGAAAACAATATGACCAAATGCTGAGTCATAGAGAGATCTGTTTGAGAAATGGTCAGGTGAGAAAACAGGAGGGAATATTTGAAGAAATTAGGATAATTACTTAGGAGAAAGCAATGGGTACTGATTGATGGTAGTGAGGAATGATTTGCATATGCTTGTATCTATTTTTTTGAGAGAGAGATTTTTTATAATAGGGCATATGCATTCAATGGAGAGACAGAGACAGAAAATGAGAAACCATTTCCCCAAAGAGGATGGCCACGCCATGATCCCTTCTCCTCCATTCTCTTCTCAGGATCTTGGACATGTGTGCCCATGTGCCTGGCATAAGTTTTAAGCCACTGGGTCTGGGACTCAAACCGTGGTTGATTATGTGGGAGTTGAGTGACATAACTGTTACAGCATCTGCTGGTCCCCATGCTTTTATCTTGTACCTGTAAATTCCAAGAACTTTTGTCGGTACTTACTGTCGGAACAGTTTGTCGGTACTTACTGTTTCCTTGTAACTTGGTTGCAGAAAGAAACTCCCTTTTTCTTCCAGCCTCTGCCTCTTGTTTCACTGAACGCGAGAGGAAGCTATTGGACTTAGTTGGTTAATAACAGCCTTACTGATGTGTTGTTCTAAGTGTAAATTAAATCTGCTTTCTCTAATGCTTAAAATCCATTTTTTCTCACTTGTAAGTTAAAATTTAATGCTATTATATTTTTTTATAAGCTAACGTTACGGACATGACCTAGTTTTTTCTTGCCTCCTTGATTTCAATTTTAATTATTCTCCTTTCTATAAGTGTGTCAGATTTTCACATCACTCTCATTTTACCCACACTGTTTCTTCTGCTTGTAGAAGAATATTGCAATGTCAGCCAAACATTACCTTTTTCTTATTATTTTTAAAATAGATTTTTGGTATAGGGCACATGCACTCACCAGAGAACACAGAGACAGAAAATGAGAAATCACCTGCCGAGGGGATGGCTGCACCTCAATCCCTTCTCATCCATTCTCTTCTAAGGATTTCAGGCATGCACACACAGATGCCTGGCATGAATTTTAAGCTTCTGGGTCCAGGACTTGAACCATAGTCAATTATGTGGGAGTCCAGTGATGTAACCATTACACCATCTGCTGGTTCCCATCCTGCTAGTTCTCTTTCATAAAGTCATCACCGACCTCTTTCCAACAATCCTCATTTTCCCAATCTTCATACTCTGTGATCTTCCATGACAGCAAGAGTTTATGAGTCTGCTTCCCTTTACTGGTCTCTTTGTCCATTTGTTTCTGTCTTCTTAGCATCTGGCAGAGTTCCAGACATATAATAAGCACTCAAAATGTATTTGTTGGGAAAAAAAATATCAACCTATGAGTGAATTAAATATACAGTGCTATTTATCCTACCTGTTTCTCAAACTATTGTCAAATGTTCAGAGTTTACAGTTAATCAAATGTGTTTATGTGTCTGATTGCGTCTGACCACAGAAATAACATGAAGATGCATAGAAAGGCAAGGGCCCATTTTACAAATGAGGATAGAGATGCTCAGTAAGACTCAGTGACTGTCTATGACTCAGTAGCTGTAAGATGTTAATTCAACATGAGGAGGTCTGTTCTTGCCTTGAGTGCTCTACTTATGCTGATTAGATACTATTCTTAGGTCATTGGTTTTAATGACCTAAGAAAGCAAATCTAAGGGAAGTTTCTAAATGAACCCAGAGGAGGTTCTAAAAGAAACATTCAAAGAAAGATGATTACTTGGTACCCTTCTTGGTTCATCATTTGTCTTGGTAATTAGGCACTGAGTCTGTGGTGCTTACTAGTAAAAGCAACAAGAACTATGGCAATAATAAGAGTAGTTAATTTTTTAAAATTTTATTTATTCATTCATTTATTTTAATTTGACCAGAGAGAGATGGAAAGTGAGAACGCAAGCCACCAGGTCCAGGACTTGAACCGTTGTCGGCCATGTGGGAGTATCCAGCGCCTTAACCACCACACCACCCGCTGGTCCCAAGAGTAGTTAATTTTTAGTGAAGACTTACTGTGTTCAGGGAACCATGATAATTATTACATGTATTTTCACAATTAACCTTTAAAACCAATCTTTGAATGGATATTATTTTCTCAACTTTACAGTTGAAGAAACCAACTTTCTGAAGTCCGATACTTTGCCCAAACTGAGCAGCTAGTGCATAATAGAGTCACTAGCTTTCCCCTTCAAAGGGAGCTGGGTGGAGCTCCTGGCCTAGTCTGAAATTTGAGGGGGGACTCGCCAAGAATGGACTTGGCTTTAATGACTTAGATCACAGAGACACTTCTAGCACAGCTTTGATAACTTGTTATCTGGCGTTTTAAAACTATCTTGTGGTATGTGTGTATGTATATATATATATATATATATATATATATATATATATATATATGGTACACACATAATACCCATATCTCCTTCCTGATTTGATCACCTGAACATTGTGTGAAGTCTCAGTGCCTCAAGAGAAACCCATTGTCCTGTCAGTGCTGCTAGGAGGAATTCAAATTAGATCAAGCCAGTCCCCAGAGTGCTGCAATGTTCTGTCATTTGGACTGCCTCACAAAGTACTGTGGTGCAGACTCATTCAATGGACTTTTTAAATTACTTTTTGAGAAGAGTTGGTGGTAGAGGGTGTCTGCACTCTCCAGAGAGACAGAGACAGAGAGAGGAGACTGTAAGCCTAAAAAGAATGGCCAAAGTGCTGTTCCTTCTCCATCTCTCCCTTCTTTCAGGATTCTGAGCACACACATACACAAGGCTTAGTACATTTTCCAAGCCTCCCCATCAGCTATATGAGATCCGGCTGCCTTAAACACCAGGCCATGGAGCCAGCCCTGTTCAAGGGAATCTTGATTATTTTTATTTACATTCAGGAATTCATAATGTCCCATCTGTGCACCTGTTTTATAAAGCTATGTAAGTTGCAAAATTGTGGAAACACCCAAATGTACATCATCAGGTACTCTTAGATAAAAAAATTTTCACACACCTATGCTTTGGAATACTATTTGGGAGTAGGAAGGAATAAACTATGGATCCATATAACAGCAGTCATAAATCTAAAAATAAGTATGTCAAATCAAAGAAGCTAGACCAAAACATAATAGTGCATACTGTATAATACCATTTATATGAATGTCTATAGAACTCAAATTAGTCTATAATGACAGAAAAGTTGCTTGAGGGTGAGAAGAGGTGGAAGGGACAGATTATGAAGGCAAATTAGAAAACTTTTGAGATAATGGATATGTTCCTTATCTTGATTAAACTCATTTTTTCTCAGATGTTTATGTAGCTTATCAGATTGCATACTTTATTTTATTTTACTTTTTTTAAGAGAGTTTTTGTTATAGGGCATATGATGTGCTTGCCTGAGAGACAGAGAAACAGAAAGCAAGAAATCACCTTGTGGGGGTATAGCCATCCCACAGTCCCTTCTCCTTCATTCTCCTCTTGGTATTTTGGGCATGCACGCACATGTGCCCAGCATGAGTTTTAAACCACCAGATCTTGGACTCAAACCATGGTCAGCTACGTGGGAGTCCAGCAATGTAACTATTAGGTCATCTTCTGGTCCCCCGATTGCATGCTTTAAATATTCATAATTTCACTCTTGCTTTCATCTTCATTGATTAAGAAATAAATTTCATATTTTTTAGTGCAGGGCCTAGCAAGATACTGATTTCTATTCCAAAGTAGTTCTGCTATAGGTCATTATCCAGGATCTTTTATGACCTAATAATGATGTCTATATTGATAAAGTTGTCAACTGCTTTTTAAAAATGTGTATTTTATATGAAGGACTTATAGGAAGTGTCAGGGTAAAAATATTGTTTAAAACATTCTTAAAAATATTTACTTTCTCATTATAAAAATACATGCTCATTATAGAATTATTATTATGACCACTTAAATTTGTTTATTATAGAAAAGGTAGAAAATATAAAAGCACAAGAAAAAGACTTACTGGTCATATTCAGACTGGCATGGTTAAAAGTTTTTCCTTGAGGCCAGCAGGTGGCATGGTGATTAAAGTGTGGTACTCCCACATGCCTATAATGGTTCAAGTTCTAAACCCGGCAACCTGAAAATCACACTGGGCACATATACGTGCATATCCAAAACCCCAAGAGAAGAGTAGAAAAGAAGGGATTGCAGTGTGGCCATCCCCCTTGAGGGGTAATTTTTCACTCCTCCTTCTCTCTCTCTCTCTCTCTCTCTCTCTCGTGAGTGCACATACCCTATGACAAAAACTAATTTTTAAAAACATTAAAAAATTAAAGGTATCAAATTAAAAAAAGTTTTTCTTTCCATATCAGCTGCATATTTCTTTGAATCTGAATCTTTATGTATTTAATCAGTGTTCCACCTATAAATATTGAGTCACTTTACAACTAGTACTACAGTGATAATTCTTACTTATATATGTTAGCACACAAGTGTCAGTATGTCATAAAATAAATCTATGAAGGTGAAATTTTTGGGTTAAAAGGCAAAACAATAATAATTTTAAAGGATTGCATAAATTCATATATATTCTAACATATATTTAACCACCCTACCCTCTATTTCTGGACATTTAGATTGTTTCCAAGTTTTATTCCTATAAATAACTTAAAAGTACTCTTAGGAGCCAACAGGTGGTGTGGAGGTTAAGATGGCTGGATTCCACATGGCCAGCTTCCCAGTTCAAGTCCCAGCCCAGCAGCTTGTAAAATACTTTGGGAAGCCTGTGTGAGCATGCCCCAAATCCAAGGGAGAGTGGAGAAGGCATTACAATGTGGCCATCCCCCCTAGGGAGTGATTTCTCACTTTCCTTCTCTCTCTATGTCTCTCTGTCTCTTTCTGGCAAGTGCATGTATTCTATAGCAAAATAAAAACAACAACAAAAGTACTCTTAAGCCCCAGACTGCTTTGGGCCTGTCATCAAATGCTCCTAGTCTGTGAGTCATTTCAGATTGGCAAAAGATGCTAACATCTGGTAAAAATCATTTAAGATACAATAGTATATCTAATCATAAACAAGGGGGAAGGCAAGGAATCTGATAATCTCATTTGATTGCCTGATTATTGGGCCAGGTTTCATATTTATATACACATTAGCTAATTTAATTTTCACCCATCTATTGGAGAGATGTGTCAACCAGTTCTATAGTTGAAGACACTGAGGCTCAGTGGTTCAGTTACTTTCCCAAGTTTATAGCCAGCCTGAATTAGATGTGAGACTTTACTCAGTCTACCAAATAACAAAGTTTATATATGTCAAACTACGTAGGTGTTATCACAAAAATCAGTGAGCATTATGGTACTTTTTTTGGTAACACAAAGGCACGATAGAATCTTTTGCTTTTTAGTAAACAATAATAGTCACTGATTACTGACTATTACTGTTTGTCAAGCAATGTTCTGAGTGCTTTATAGGTAACAGCTCTTAGCTTCTCCAAACTTAATAAGATAAGGTCACATTGTTGTAAACAACATAGAAAGAATTAAACCAGATCACAAAAAGGCTAACTAAATTATCCATGAACACTTAGCTTATGGGAGTAGAATACAAGATTCAAGCCAAGCAATTTGCTCTGGAGTCAGCATTCTAAACCACTCCAGTGCATTGCTTCTCAGACACAATTAAAAGTTTGTGCCAGACTCCAAACAGTAGGTGTTGTCTTACTATATGTAATAACATTACATAACATTAAGAGATAGTGTAAGGATCAAGAACACAGATTCTGGAGCCAGACTGTCTCTGTTTCAATTCAGGTTCTGCTCCTTAATAACTGTGTGGCTGCATGACAAGATACTGAACCTAAAAGTGGAGATAATAACAGTAAGCCCTGATAGGATTGTTAAGGGAGTAAATATTTATATAGCACCTAAAACAGTACTTGGTATATACTTATCACTATTTACATTTTAGTTGAATAAATCATAGTTTGAGTTCTTCTCTGGATCCTCCCTCACAAATCACACTCTAGGAAACAGTGATCTTGATGATGACAACCTGAGGTGACCAGACACATCCACAATGCCTGGCTTTTTCAAGCACACTACTGATGTCCCAGCAAAAATCTAGGCCCCAAGGCTTCATAGTATCTTATGTTTCTGTGAGATCTGTTTTAAAGGGAAGAATCAGCCTTGCCAACTTTCCAAATTTAGCCATAACTGGGTCACCTAAAAAAGTAGTGCACTGTTCCCTCAAGTAACCTTTCGCTTATGTTAATTTTATATGAAGTGTTCCTCACCGAATCTCAGCACGTTGTGAATTTCATGAGTCACTGCTTCGGCAGATAAGTGTGTGAAGAGTGGCTGTGCAGATTCACCACTGGATGTGCTTCAGCTTGCTCCCGCCCTTGGTCAAGTCTGCATCTCTAGGGACAGGTACAAGGTAAAAACAAACAGATCAAAAGCAGGGTCAGGTATGATTCTGTTTATTTCTGTCTTTCAGTTGAAAAATCTTCAAGGAATTTTACCTTGAGTAAGTGGGCCACATTCGTAATACTGCTCACTGGCCAGTGCCACACTCTGACTAGGTGCTTCAGGTAGGGACAGGAATTTATCATGGTCTTGCATTTAAATTCATCACAGTCTGCTGTTAAGTCAAGCTCCTGGAGAAATGCTTCTAAGAAATTGTCTTTAGTTTGAAGTCAGAGCTTGATTTTTTCAAGCCACCTTGACACATAAGTCATAAGTTAATATAGGGTCTTCTCTTCATGTCTTCACACTGTGGAAAAAGGCACTCAGAGAACCACACTCTTAGATTTATGTCATGTCTGCAGTGTCCTAGTGGTAAAGGATAAGGAGATCGCTATGAGGGGAAGGCCACTAACACTTGCAGAGGGCATCCCATAGGACAGGCACCATATTAGAGATTAAGTTGCCTCACTTTAACCTTGACTCAGACCTTTGAGGTAACTATCTCTTTCATTAGATGTGGGATCTAATATTTACTGGATAATCTTAAGTGAGATTAACGTGATTAAGGTCAGAGCTAGGAAGAGGTAAAGCTCAGAATTTGAACTTGCGTCTCTGCTCCAGAGTCTGTGCACTTCCACTGCAAGGACTTATCTTTGTTTTAGAGGAAGAATATATTGCATTTAGAATACTAGAAATTCTTGCCAGAGTCTTCATTTAATAAGCTCAGGAGCCTGAGTGAGAGATTTTTGAAGTGCATTGACATCATCTTCCTGCAGAAATAGCATTATTTTCTGCCACCAAATAATCTCACACCTTTCCTTATAAAGGTATCATGGTAGCCTATACCAATTTAGGTTAACCAAGGTTATACATCCGGATGTAGAGAGACTTATTTGGTTTTTTCAACTTTATAAGGTGGAAGAAAGACAGAAAGGACCTTTAGAGACACATGGAGACTTCCTCCGACTCTTTTTTTTTTTTTTGGAGAGGTTTTTGATATAGGGCACGTGTGCTCGCCAGACAGAGAGAGACAGAAAGACAGAAAGCGAGAAATCACCCCCCAGGGGGGATGGCCACGCCGCAATCCCTTCTCCTCCATTCTCCTCTAGGGATCTTGGGCACACACGCACACGCGCCCGGCGTGAGTTTAAGCCACCAGGTCCGGGACGCTAACCGCGGTTGACTACGTGGGCGTCCAGCAACATAGCCATTATGCTAACTGCTGGTCCCCCTACTCTTGAATAGAGATAATAATACCTTGTTTGTGGAGCTGGCATAAATATATAATAGTTATTGTTAATCACCTAGAGTACAGCTAGATTATAGCCCTGTCTTCTTTATAGTAAGGCATCTGGGTGACTATTTATGTGAAAAGGAGTCATCTGAAGATATTTGCTAAGCACATACTGTATCAAATTGTTTTCTACTTTTTTTCTTTATTCACAACAAGGAGCACACATGCACATGTGAAAGAGGTGGGGGAGGGATGCACACCCTTCACAGAGTTGGTCATGTCATGATCCCCTTTCTTCAGTTTTCCAGCCCATTAGCTATTGGGCACTCATACATATGCCCAGAGTGTTTTAGGCTAAACAGGTTGAGAATTTGAACTCTCTGGTCACCATATGGAATGTAGCTTCGCTTGAGCAGTGCATTACTGCTCTGCCATAGAGCCAGCTTTTCCACATTGTTTTGAATGCTTGAAGGAGACTGAAGAATTAAAGGTCTATATGTCCCTGCCCTTAACAGCCTTAGGTCTTGGATATGGAGACAGAATGACAAAGTAAAATTAGCTTAGAGACAAATTAAATGCTTTCAAATATAACACTTGCAGTGAATAAAATAGAACTCAGAGAAAATAGAGACTGGTACACATGAGGGCTCAGGTAAGGCCTTCGGGGTGGAAGGACTCAAGCAGGTTTTGAAGTAGAAGGGATACTACACCAGGCCAATGGAAGAGCTTAAGTCATCAAATTTTCCTTAGACCTTCTCTTTCCCCATTTTATACTCTTATTTATGTAGCAAGAGCATTAAAGTCATTTTCCTTTCACTCTCCACTCCCCTCCCACAATACAAGTGCAACTGTTTTTTTTTTTTTTTTTTTTTGATTATAGCAACAGAAGTATTTATCTTCTTGTCAACCTTCCAAAAGGAGTTTTGGTAGTTTTAGTTGGATATTGCTATTGCCATTTAATTCATCAATTACTTGAATTTATTTTCTTGCAATAAGTTCTGCAATTAATCTTATTTAGAAAGGAACATGGAAGTAAAACTATTTAAAATAAAATCTTGTATGCTTGATCAAGAAAATTTAGAAAAGTGCAGGAGAGTATTGTATACAAAAACATATTTACTGCAAGCCTACCATAAAAGACAATTGTAGTTGGGACCAGCAGGTAGCGTAATGGCTATGTCGCTGGACTCCCACGTAGTCGACCGCTGTTCGAGTCCCGGACCCGGTGGCTTAAACTCACGCCGGGCACGTGTGCGTGCGTGCCCAAGATCCCGAGAGGAGAATGGAGGAGAAGGGACTGTGGCGTGGCCATCCCCCCTGGGGGGTGATTTCCTGCTTTCTATCTCTCTGTCTCTCTCTGTCTGTCTGGCGAGCACACGCGCCCTATAGCAAAAACCTCTCCAAAAAAAGAAAAAAAAAAAAAAAGACAATTGTAGTTTATATCTGAAATATTTTCTGTTAGCTTTTGTTTTATAAATTTGCATTATCTTTTTTTGGTATAATTGTGACCACATAGTATACACATTTATGTACTCTTTATTTATAAATTGTTATCATATAGTCAAAAAATTACATAAATATGCTATGGTTTACTTATTTTTCTAATATACATTTCAATTGTGCATAGTTTCCACAATTAAAAAAATAAAACTCAGGGGCATCTGATGGTGTACTAGCAACATAATGCTCTGTGATGCTCACCCACATGGGAAGGACCCAGGTACATGTCCTGATGCCTCCCTGTAGATTCTGGATCCTTATGCATGTGCCTGTGGCCCAAGCTGGCTGAGGCTGAGAATGGATCATAGTTTGAGGACTCTTTCGGGATGCCTGTCTCATTCTTTATCTCTCATTAAATAAACAAATAAACACACTTAAATAAAATAAAATCCTATTGAAAATGTTCAGTGCTTCTTTTTTTCTATTTTTAAAAAAAATATTTTCTTTACTTTTTATTATTTGTTTGGTTGTTTGGTTTTGCTATAGGACTTGAGCACTTCCTGGAGAAAGACAGAGACAGAGAATGAAAGTGAGAAATCCCCCTTACTCTCCCCAGGGGAAGTGGCCACACTATAATCCCTTCTCTTCCATTCTCCTCTTGAGATTTTGGGCATGTGCACACATGTGCCCAGCATATGTCAAGCCACTGGATCTGGGATTCACATTGCAGAGTCAACCATGTGGGATCCAGCCACTTTAACCTCTATGCCTCTTGCTGGACTTGGAATTATTATTTTTTGAATGTACTGTGAAGGGGCTTGCAGGTGTCACAGTGGTTAAGGGTGGTGGATTCTCACATCGCCAAGCACAGTTCAAGTTCTGGACCTAGTGGCTTGCTTCCTCACTTTCTCTCTCTCTTTCTCTCT
Organism: Tupaia tana; assembly: GCA_026018925.1. Lineage (NCBI taxonomy): Eukaryota > Metazoa > Chordata > Mammalia > Scandentia > Tupaiidae > Tupaia > Tupaia tana. Next base: position 75,583,998 of record JAKSZU010000015.1, on the reverse strand, counting down.
CTCTTTCCCTTTGGTCAAATCAAAATAGGTAAATAAATAAAGTTAAATAAAATAATTCTTTATAAAAAAGAAAAAAAAATGTACTGTGAGACGGGTCAGCAGATCGTGTGGTAGTTAGAGACTCCCACACAGCTGACAGCGGTTTGAGTCCTGGACCTCACAGCTTGCTTTTTTATTTTCCTTTCTCTCTCTCTCTGTTTCTCTCTGGTGAGCATGTGTGCCCTATAGTTAATTAAAAATAATAATGATAATAAGTGAAATTAAATGAATAATTCTAAAAATAAGCATTTTAAAAATGTACTATGAGCTATGAAACATACAGAATTAATTTTTGGTGGAATTAATGATTTTTGGAGGTATTGGAATAGCCACCATCTTACAGTTATCACACTGACAGTGGTTTTGCATAAGTAACAATTTATAATGGTAGGAAAATGAAGAAAAATAGAAAGTAATCAGATCAGTGCCTTAAGAGGAGAATACTAAAGAAATTCAGAGAGGAGTTCACATATTACTAAGTGATGGAGGACCTGAGTAATGGGGTAGTAAATCTATAGCATGATCACAACTGCAGATGTAGAAAAGAAAATATAATCAAGACTAGTGAGAAGACCTATCTGCAGGGAACTGAAGAGCCATGTCAGGAAATTGAGGACCAGAAGCCTAGAAAGGTAATGTGTAGTCAAAGTGACATAAATGTCATATTAAGAAAACCAAACTTTTTTTTTTAAGAGAGACTTTTGTTATAGGGTATGTGCATTTATTGGAGAGACAGAGAAAGACAGAAAGCGAGAAATCACTTCCCCAGAGGGGAATGGCCACTCAGTAATCCCTTCTTTATCCTCTCAGGATCTTGGGCATGCACATACATGTACCTGGCATGAGTTTCAAGCTGCTGGGTTCAGGACTTGAACCGTGTTCAACTACATAGGAACCCAGCAATGTAAACATTATGCCATCCACTGGTCCCTCTTTCTTTTCTTTTTTTGTTTTTTAATAATTTTTACCAGAAAGAGAGAGAGACGTACCCTCAACAGGGCCCTCATACCTCAATCTTCCTCTCAGCCCTACAGTCAGTGAGGAATGTGGGCGTGTCACTGGATGCTCCCAGTATATCCAAGTAGACCAGGAAATGAACCCAGAACCCTCCCAGATGGCCTCTGGGTTCACATAGCAGCTTCCAGAACACATGCGCCACCATGGCCAAACTTGGACACCTTTTTAATAGACTGGATAGTTCTATGATTTCTGTGCTTACACAGTGTTACAGACTGATCCTTATAAAAAGACGCTTATGTGCAAAGACACTCACCATCACTAATAATGAATGCATGTGCATTAAGGCAACACAGTATCATTTTCACCTAGTATATTAACTAAGATTTTTAAGAGATTAATGGTGATGAGTACTGACAACTGTATAGAAAAATATCTTCTATTAATCATCAATGTAAATTGTCCATAGTTATGAGGCTAACACTTGGCATAAACTTTCTGGAAAACAACATGGCAGAATGCATAAGTAGTTAATATGTGCATTCCTTTATACTTGGCAATTCTGCCTCTAATAGTTGTGTCCTAAGGTCATAATTGAGCAATGCTCAGAGATGATTGTACATGACATCTATTGCAATGTGTTTTCTAGTACCATGATATTGGTATCAACTAAAATGTCCATTAATTGTTATCTTAAATAGTTTGTTACATAAACCTTGAACAAAATGCTCATAGTTTTGTTTTCCCAAAGGATGAATTAGAAATTTCTATGCTAATCTTAAATAATGTTCATCATAAATTAAAAAACATACAGATATCAGACAATGACTTTTGTGGGGTTTTTTGGCAGAGATTTTTGCTACAGGGCACGTGCACTCACTGGAGAAACAGAAAGACAGAAAGTAGAAACTCACTCCCCAGGGTGGGGATGCCCACACTGCAATCCCTTCTGCATTTTCCTCTCAAGATTTTGGGCACGCACACACACACACACACACACACACACACACATGCCCAGCCTGAGTTTTAAGCCACCGGGTCTCGGATTCAAACCATGGTCAATTACATAAAGTCCAGTGATGTAACCATTACGCCATCTGTCAGTCCCTGACTTTGATTTCATTTATGTGAAAATCAAATCTTTACAGAGACAAAAATCAAGGAGGATATATACCAAATAGTTAAAAAAATTCCTTGGGAATAGAAATAAAGAATTTTACTTTAGAGCCATCTATATTTCATAAATAAATGTATAATTTATAAATATATATTTTAAATATTTTGAGAAGCTATTAAGAGATGATCAGAAATATTATTTTGATTGTAGACAATGAGTGTAAACCAGGGTGTATATAAAGACTATGTATGTAAAGGCAAGTTGAACATCTGTCCTCTGAATGACCTTTCTATATCATCCATGTTGACCTTGTCATTTCCTATCACATCCTGTTCTTGATTCATTGTAGAACTTAGCAATACATTTACCTCTGGTTTATTTTTTAAATTATGTTGTGATTAAGAACCTTTCTTATCTTGTTCCATGCAGTATCTCTAGCAGTTAGAACACTACCTGAAAGATAATAGCCTCACATAAATCAGTTGAAATGAATGAATGAATGTCAGTTGGACATCTATTTTACAATAGTGGCTTTTGGCTTTTTTTAAATTTTTAGATGTTTTGCCATACGGGTACATGTACCTGTCAGAGAGAGACAGAAAAAGGGAAAGTGTGAAGTCACCTTCCAGAGTGGATGGCCACTCCAAAATTCCTTTTCCTCCATTCTCTTCTCTGGATTTTGGGCATGCATACACATGTATCTTCTGTGATTTTCAAGCCACTGGGTCTGGGACTCAAACCATGGTAGGCCATGTGGGAATCCATTTGTCTTAACCACTATGTCATCTGCTGGTCCCATCATAGTGGCTTTTAAAATAAAGTCAAAATAACCTTATTTTGACTTATAAAAGCCTACATAATTTACTTGCTGCTAACTTCTCTAGCTTCATTATCTCATGACCTTCACTCTCCTGCCCCAACCCCAAGATGTATGTACATTGAACTTTCTTCAGTTACCTTAATATGTCCCTCTCTTTTGTTTCCACACCTTTGCGCATGTTATTTTTATATTTTGGAAAATTAACCAAGCTCTTATTTTTGGTGTATCTCTCTGATTGTAGAATAGTTTAAGCAGTATCACTACTTAAGATCACAGGCTTTGCAATTTTATTTAAACTTAGTCAAGATATTTTTGCTTCAATATCCTTATCTGTAAATAGGACCTATAGTGCATCTCTCATAAGGCTGTTGTGAGGATAAATGAGTTAATAAATATGTAATAGGTACTGAGAATATTTCCTAGTGCATAGTAGCAACACTTGTGATGTGATCATTGGGATAATGCTGTCACTTTTTTAGAGCTTCTTCTTAATCTCAGAATGAGTTAGATACCATTCTTCCATGTTGAAAAGAAATTGTGTATTATTGCACCTTTGCCTTTGGGTCCTACTAGAATAGAAACTTCATGGAAGCTGGGACTGAAGCCACTGAGTACTCCCTAGAGTACCCAAAATAGCTAGCACTGTGTGGCAGATAGTAAGTGCTTAATAAATGTTCATAAAATGACTGAATTGGATAATATTGGCATAAAACAGTAAAGGTGCTAAGAACTACTGTGAAAACTAAAAAGATAGATCTTGGCAATGGAGAAGAGTGAGAACGAGTGACAGTCAAAGACAATCCAGCTCAAGGATCGGGGACTAGGACAATGCTGTGTTAATAAGAGAGTAATAAATGACTGACTAGTATTCTATTGATATGTAAAACTTTTATTTTATTTACCTACTTCCACAGTTATCTAAAAGGCCTTGATTGTATATTTACATATTGAAAACTTTATTTTGTAGGCAATGCAGATGTCTATTCTGCAGGTGAACAAATTGAGATTCAGAGGTAAATTAATGGCTTGCTTTAAGGTCATATTTTAAGTAAAGGAAAAGTCACAATCCAAGTAGAAAAAAAAAGTGACTTTATTTAAATGATCTATTTATTCATTTAAAATATATACGGGAGGCTTGCTGTGTGCAGAGCCTCAAGATCAGGGCGTATGGATGGAAATTACCTAGCCATTGCTCTTTATCCCCTCAATATTTATTGATAGATACAGTTACATAAAATAAATTAGTTCAACAGAGACTGATAAACCTAAACGGTTCAGATAATGTTCTGGAAGTACCATGAACAGAGCAATTAATTTTAAGTGAAAGATTTAGAGAAGATTCTACCCTATAACAAAAAAAAATAAATAAAAATAAAGAAGGTTCTCAAATGATGTTGTATTTGACTTAAGCTTTTATGCTATTCATATTTTAGTATTTTACTCCAATACATTTCTTTCAAGGGTAAAATGAACTTTAATTTTAAAGTAGAATATTTTAATTTTAACAGTGTGTTCATAATAGAACATTATCTAATGCATGTCTATCATTTAGCTTTTGATTTTAGTTTCTTGTAAATTGTTTTGCACTTTTTCTTTTCTTCTTTTAACTCAGTAGCAGTAATTCTCTGTTGTGAAGAAATGCTGAATGAATTTGTTGCAGGTGACAATTGTCAGCAGACTTTGAACATCTTTGACAGAGCTTATAACATGTTGAGAAAGCTGACTTTTTAAAGCAAAATAAAAAGTACAATCCAAATGAGGATAGTTTAGACTCCCAAGTGTATGACTCTATTTTCCTATTGTATCCTTAAAAAGACATGCAAAAAAATCAAATTATACTTGAATCTTGGTGATAATAGGAAAATAGATTGTTTTATGAAGAAAAGATCATGGATATATAATATAAAGAATTAAGATTAATTTAAAAATAAACTCATACAATTTATGAATTGAAAAGAAAACTGTTATTCTAGTAAAATCTTTTGTCTCTTTCTTTCTGATATAGAAACTGATGGATTGAGTAAACTGCTTAGTATCCATTACTCAATGTTATTACTTAATACCTTTTTATTACCTAATACCTTTATGTAATTGGAATCATTTAACATCACAGTCTGTTTTTGTTTGGTTTCACCAATAAAATAGGGAAATGGAGAAAATAGGAATGTCATAAAGTTATTGAGCATGTGAAATGAGTTTATGCATATTAAGGGCTGATCTGGCTATTTTCTCATGGCCTACCCTATTCCTCCGCCTCTAGGAAAGTATTTAGAATGCATTGGTTAAAATATAAGCAGCTGGCCACTGCTGTTTCTCCCGCTACTGTATTCCCAGTGCCCAGATAATGACTAACAGCTACATTCACCCAGTAATTCTTCATTAAATGAATATGTAAACCTGGCTTTTCTGGTGTCTTTCCTTCTGGTGGCTCCCTAGAGGTATTTGAATTCTAGACTCTGGAATCTATTTCACTGGTTTTTTTGTTTGTTTTTGTTTGTTTGTTTGTTCATTTATTATTATTATTATTATTATCATTATTTTGCCATAGGGCACATACACTTGCTGAAGAAAGAGAGAGGGACAAGGGAGGAAAAGTGAGAAATTACCCTCAGAAGGGATGACTATGCCACAGTTCCTTCTCTTGGGATTTTGGGCACACACACACTTTGTGTGATTTTCAAGCCACCAGGCCTAGGACTCAAACCTAATCACCCATGTGGAAATCCAGAGCCTTAACCACCATGCTGCCTGCTGGCCTTCCATGCATTCTTTATCTTTTTTATTTTTTTAAATTTTACATTTATTCACTGATAATCATCATAGCATACAAAATGTGATTTCTCATACAGAATACACTCTACAGTGGCTTAATCATAAATGTTATCATCAACAAGTAATTTTCCATTTCATATATGTGTGTGTGTGTATATATATATATATATATATATATATGTATGTGTGTGTGTGTGTGTGTGTGTGTGTGTGTATTTCCCTATTTCCCACCCTCCTCCCACATTGTCTCTGGTATCTACAGTTGCTTTCCATTTCTTTTTTTCCCTATATTTTGTCGATTCACAAAATATCTTAATCTAAATATTTTTAATAGAAAGTTCAGCTGATATATACACATCTGTGAACACATGATTTTAGGCATGAAATTCCATGAATAGACTGAATATACTATAAAGTAGCATCTCCATGCATTCTTTTTTTTCTTTCTTTCTTCTTTTTATCTTTCTTTCTTTCTTTCTTTCTTTCTTTCTTTCTTTCTTTCTTTCTTTCTTTCTTTCTTTCTTTCTTTCTTTCTTTTGATCCTCCCTCCTTTCTTTCTTTCTTTCTTTCTTTCTTTCTTTCTTTCTTTCTTTCTTTTTCTTTCTTTCTTTCTTTGCTATAGGGCGTGTGTACTTGCCAGAAAGTCAGAGAGAGACAGAGGGACAGAAAGCAAGAAATCAGCCCCCCAGGGTGGATGGCCACGCAGCAATCCCTTCTCCTCCCTTCTCCTCTTGGGATCTTGGGCACATACGCACATGTGCCTGGCATGAATTTAAGCCACGGGTCCAGGACTTGAACCACGGTTGACTACATGGGATCCAGTGATGTAGCCATTACGCTATCTGCTGGTTCCATCCATGAATTCTTTTAACAAAGAGGTAAATCAACCTTCAGTGTTAACAAATTAGCCTACAGTCACAAAGATGAATCCTCTAGAGTGCCAAATCTATATAGGACTCAAGCTTTAGGCTTCCTAATTACTAGTCCAGTCTATTTCCTACAACAGACCTTTAAAAATATTAATAGTGTCTTATCTGAACATTCTAACTATACCAAATATGCTCATTCAAGAGATTTAATGTATATACAAAAATAAATAAATAAATAAATAAAAAATTAAAAAGTTTATGGAAAAAAAAGAGAATTTATAAGATACTATTAAGTAGAAGCCAGCAGATGGATTAGCAATTACATCACTGAATGTTATATGGCCGATTGCAGTTTGAGATCTAACCCGGTGAGTTGAAACACGTACCAGGCCTGTGTGTATGGAATCTTGGGAGGAGAATGGACAAGAAGGAATTGCGACATGGCCATCCCACCTGAGAGGTGATTTCTAATTTCTCTCTCAGTGTCTCTGTCTCTATCTATGTCTCTCCCTAAGGCACAAACCTCTTAAAAAAAAAAAAAAAGGAAAACTACAATGATGTAAAGTACAAAATATAGTTTCATTTGCTTATGTAAACATCATCAAAATTAAGGCCTATTTTCTCTGGCTTTTTGTTGTTGTTATTAAGTATTACCACGAGTAATGACTTTGTCAGTAAATTTTTGTTACAAACATTTTAATGGTCAGGGCCAGCTGGTGGCATGGTGAGTAAGAAAGTTGGATCCTATATTGCTGACTGTGCAGTTTGAATCCCGGATTCAGCAGCTTAAAAAACATTGGGCGTATGTGCATGTGTGCCCAAAATCCTGAGAGGAGAATGGAAGAGAAGAGATTGTGACAGTGCCATGGGGGGGGGTTGATTTTCTTCTCTCTCTCTCTCTCTCTCTCTCTGTCCAGTGAGTACACATGCTATGTAGCAAATTTGAAAAAATCTTTATGGTCAATTAGAATTTAATTATACAGAGAGACCAAATCTTATCATTTATTTATTGTAGGATATTTAGGTAATTTCCACTTTTCACCGTCATGAATAATGTTTTCATAAACATACTTATGTATAATTATTTTGTCTTCTGATTATTACCTTAGAATAAATTGTTGGATGTTAAGTAATAGCTGGATCAAAGATTAGGTCCATTTCTAGAGCTCTTAAATGATAAACAGTAGCAATTTATTTCTCTTCAAAGATGGTCACTGATGTCTTCTCAAGAGTATGAATGTTTATGCTTGTTTTTCCCAGTGCTCCTTATTCATGATGATGCCTATCTATATTGTCAGAAAAATGTGTCAATATGAAAGGATAGTTTTCTCCTTTTTCCCAAAACAATTTTTGCAGGAGAAAATACATCACTATAGCTCCAGAATAACCTGTTGACACTACACATTATTCCTCATTATCCTTGCTTGATAATGGATGCTGATTACCTCCATAAAATAGCCTTGGCCCAGCTGAGTCACTACCTTTATACACATAATCCAGGCATAAAGAAGTGAACAGAAATACTATTTTAAGTAGTCAAATAAAAAGCTTCCCTACTATAAGAATTTTTACCTTATGTTAAGCCAATTATCCTTTGGCTGTTGGAGTTTCTATAGCAATCATCTTAACAGTTTTTGAACATCTACTATATACCACAATTTTAGGATAAATTTTAAGACATTGGTCTCCTCCACTGTACCTTCCCCCATCCTTTAATTAAAAATGTGAAGCTTTGGTCTCATTTTACAGATTTCTTCCGTATGGAACAGTTTCATGATAAATTAAAGATAACACTTAATAATGTTAAATTAAGGTAGGAATACAGATAATTAATTTTCTGGTTTACTTCTGTCAAACTGTATGATCTTGACATTAAATATTAACAATTATATTTATGTATGATAAATTCATTATTTTCAATGACTAGAGGGTATAGTGCTTGCCAGAGAGACAGAGTGAGAAAAAGAGGGAGACAGTACCCCCCTAATTGGAGGATGGTCACAATGAATCTCTCCTCTTCCATGTTTCCATATTACTGGGATTTGAGGCACACACAAATGTATACAGTATGATTTTCAAGCTGTCATGGCCAGATTCTAACAGTGGTTGGCTATGCGGGCTCTGACTCTCTTAACTACTGGGCCACAGAGCTGACCCAGATTTATTTTGTATATTTTTGAAGAATATGTTTGAAAAAATAGTAAACAAGAAGTTTGGAAAGAACATTATATTCCTAGATATATAGATATGGTCTAGTAGTGACATCATCACCAGCTTGTGCTAACCTTAATAGTCCTGAATTTAGGATCCAGACAGTGGTACAGCAGTGGTGTGGCTGAACCACATAAGAAAGTTTCTAGAGTCCCATCCCAGGGCCCCCCTGAGCACTCTGGACATGTGTGTGCCCATGATCTGGGGGGGCTGAGACTGGGGGTGGATCACAGTGTGGAGACCCTATTGGGGGTTTCTCTCTCTTTCATAGAAGAAATAGACAAATATACTTTTTTTAAAAAGTGTTTAAAATAATAATAATAATCTTGATTTTCTAATCTATAAAAATAACAATACTGCAGTCCCACAGGTTTGGTAGGAGAATCAAGAGGTAAGAGAAGTATGTAAATGTTTAAAAAGCTATAAATTCAAATTATTATTAATAAATGCTTAGAGTTTAGATCAAAACTTCTCTTCTTTAGTGATAATATGATAACCCAGGACTCAGAAATGGGCCATTTCTGCCTTACAATTTGTCCTCCTCCTGATTTTTTCTCATTAAGGAATCTATACACAAGGTATAGAAGCTAAACTGGCTTCAGAGTACCAATTAATACTGAGGTCTAACCACTCCCAAAGCACAGCTTTGATACAATCTGATTAAGTCACTGTGGCTTAAGCCTAGATATATAGGAGGGCACACTGCTCTTTCCTTCACGAAACTAAGATGTCTGAATACACCATTCAGGTGTGGAATATCTAAAATAGAAAGAGTGAGATCTCAACTCAGTGCCTACCCAGAGGGGCATTTCCTGCTCAGTTTTTGCAAAGAAAGTACAGCAAGACAAATGAAAATGGGTCAATGTGCCTACAGAAAGCTGATTCTACTTAGATGGGCCTATAGGAAGTAATAGAAGAGGGGGCACCAACCATGTGTACTGAAATTTGTGACAGTTTTTATAGCCCCTAGTAAAACATGGCTCAACTAATGCAAAACATGGCTCAATGAATGCCCCAAGCTCTGACCTATCATATTATTAAAAAAAAAAAAAAAAAAAAAAAAAAAAAAAGCAGAGTAGATGGAATTTCTTCTACACACTGATGCTTTTAAGATGGTTTAGTTATTTGGTTAGAACTATGGATCTGGAGAGAAGTTCTCAAAATTCAATAGTGAATGGAATCAGATAAAATGGAAAAAGTTAAATAGAATTAGGTTGTTTCTTGGCTGCAGAATGCAATCACCTTGAAATCTTTAGAAAATATTGATTTCTAAATCCTACCTTCAAAGAGTCTGATTTATTTCATCTGCACTGCAGTTTGGGTGTCAGCAATGTTTTAGTTATTATTTTTTTTTAATTGCCAGAGTACATATGCACACCATGGAGGGGGGAAGAGAGAGAGAGAGAGAGAGAGAGAGAGAGAGAGAGAGAGAGAGAGAGAGAGAAACTCCCCAATATGGCATGGTCATACTGCAGTCCTTTTTTCCCCCATTCCTCTTTCCTGGCAGAATTATTTTGGTCATTTCAAGATGCTGGGGCCCGAATTTGAGCCTTGGCTGGTCATGTGGGATCCAGCTCCCAATGCACAACAGTGTAGCACTTAAGCATTGCGCTATGGAACCAGCCTTTTTTTTTTTTTTTTTTTTTTTTTTTCTTCCTCATTTTTTCTATGTGAAGACAAAACTGAGAAACACTAACTTAGAAGATGCTTAAAAACTTTTCACCTATAGAAGAGTAGGACCAGAAAACTGAAAATTTAGGTACCAGTTCTTTATTTTATAGACTTTTCTGTTGCCTTCAAGCTGATTCTCCTACAGAGTTTTCTTCCATCTCTCTTTCCCTAACTCATTTGGAGCAAGATTACATTTACCCCAGTTATTTCTACTCCATCATGCTTAGTTATTTCAATATCCACATGGATAGACTATTCCTATGGGCCCTTAGTTTCCTGAACTCCGCATCTCCCTCTCTCTCTCTAACTTTCCAGAGATTTCATACACTCACTGGAGAGAGAGAGACAGAGAGGGAAAATGAGAAAGCACTTCCCATGGATACAGTTATGGCACAATCTCTTCTCCATTTCTCTCTTTTCTGGGATTTTGACCATGCACACAGATGTGTTTGGCATGTTTTTCAAGCTACAGGGTTCAGGACTCAAATTTTTCAGGACTCAGCCAGGTGGGATCCAGTGGGCTTAACCACCAGGCAACTGGCTGGCTCAACCTCTGGATTTAATGTCACCTTTTTCTCAATTACAGCTCACTCACCCACCTGTTATTTTTATGATTTGTCATCACAAATAGTCGCACCTGTTCTGAAATCTTGACTTCAGGCATACTTCTATTACCACATTCTATCTTTCAAGCTTGCTTACTCAAGTACTCCTATTGCTGCAATTCATTGATTGCACAGAGACTTCCAGGCCATTGAAGTGGATTCTAACCATCTATCTATATACTCTTTTTTTTTTTTTTTTTTTAAAGAATGGTTTTTACTGATTGTATAGCTCTCTTACACCATCATAATGTTGGAAAAATCCTAAGTCAAACCACTGTAAGTCACGGGCCATCTGTACATGAAGCACTAACACATAAAGGCAATTTAAGTTACTTGTCTCTATTTTCTTTATGGGTAGCTCTCATACTTGCCACCAGAGATGGAACAAAGATTGGCCAGATTTCTTAGGAAAGGAGAGTGTTAGATATCTATCTATATACTCTTGAATTCATTCCTCTTGTCCTGTCTTGATTCCATCATCCATCACCATAATAACTTCTTTCACTCTCAGTGACTCTCCCTATACTTTAGTAATTACCAAAAAAGAAAAGAAAAGAGAGAGAGAGAGAAAGAAAGAAAAAAAGAAAGAAAGAAAGAAGAATGAAAGACAGACAGACATCACTTTTTAACTCCCTCATCTTCTCTCACTAATGCCACTTCTCTTGCAGGATAATTGCTTTCTGCTTTCCTTTGATCATATTGAAAGAAGTTTCTCTCTTTTTCTCATAATTAAGTCTAGTTGGTCCATGTTCCTGGGGTACTAGAACTCTTGCCTTTTTTTTTTTTTTTTTTTTTTTTTTTCTTTTTTTGGAGAGGTTTTTGCTATAGGGCGCGTGCGCTCGCCAGACAGACAGAGAGAGACAGAGAGATAGAAAGCAGGAAATCACCCCCCAGGGGGGATGGCCACGCCGCAATCCCTTCTCCTCCATTCTCCTCTCGGGATCTTGGGCACGCACGCACACGCGCCCGGCGTGAGTTTTAAGCCGCCGGGTCCGGGACTCGAACCGCGGTCGACTACGTGGGAGTCCAGCGACATAGCCATTACGCTAACTGCTGGTCCCTTAGAACTCTTGCCTTTTCAAGAATTTTGTTATATTTTTGGCCAACCCCATGACCTAGTGGTTAAGGGAGCAAGATTGCACATGTCCTTCTGAGCAGTTCAAATTCCAGACCTGGTGACCTGAAAAACATACCAAATACATGTGCATGGATGCCCAATAGCTTGGCAAGATAGAGAAATGAAGACATTGCAGTGTGACCATGCCCCAGTGTGGAGGTAATTTCTTTCTCTGTCTCTCTCTGGTGAGTACACGTATACACTTTGACAAAATAAAAATAAAAATTCTTATTAAAAATATTGAATTATATGACTTTGGCTGTAACTAAAGAAATGTTAAAAGTCAAGGAAAAATGTATTAAAGTGTAAAACAGGTCTTGTACTCAGTCTTTAGAATTGCTGGACATATCCAGCTCACTGTTCTTTTTATCTCTTGCAAGGATCTCTATACCCCATTACTTAAACCTCATCAAACAAGTCCCCAAGACCTTCCATCACTTTTGTTTTAGCTTTTTTATTGTTTTAATTATTACCATTACTGGAACTGGTCTTTTTATTACTATATGCCTAATTTTTCTTTTCTTTTCCTTTTTTTTTTTTTCTTTAAGAGAAGTTTTTGCTATAGGTAGCGTGTGCTTGCTGGAAAGATGGAGAGAGAGAGAAAGCGAGAAATCACCCCTCAGTGAGGATGGCCATGCACGATCCCTTCTCCTCTGTTCTCCTTTTAGGATTTTGGGCATACACGCATGAGTTTATCTGCCAGATCCAGGACTCAAACTATGGTCGACTACGTGAGAGTTCAGCAATGTAATCATTATGCCTCCTGCTGGCCCCAATACATACCTAATTTGCTTTGTAATCTACCAGGTTTTTGAAATTATAGATTCTTCAAGTTCACAACCAGAGATTTTCATTGATCTTTGAGCATAAGAGACAGACGTATCTCCCCAACACCAAGAGGAAGTGTTCTTTAAAAAATATTTATTATGGAAATTTTCAAACATTCCCAAAAGCATAGAGAATAAATTAATCAACTCTCATTTTCACATCTTTGTTTCATCTCTCCACCCCTTCCCACTTATTTAAAAGAATAATTTAAGTCATATAAATTTACTAAAAAAAGGTCAGCATGTTTTTCTAAAAGATGATAATTATTTTAATATAAGCAAAATATAATTATCAAACTAAGCAAAATTAATTCATGCAGTTCATGAATATAATTTGATATTTAGTCTTTTTTCAGTACTTCTCGAACCTCTTTTCTTTTTTGCACTTTTCTTGTTGAGTATGCATACTTGATAATGGGAGAGAGAGAAAGAAAGCAAGAAAGCACCCCTCAAGGGGGTATGGCCATGTTGCAATCCTTTTTCTCCATTCACCTCTTGGGATTTGAGGGATAACTGCACATGCTTCTGGTGTGTTTTTCAAGCTGCAGACCTGGTTCTTGAACTGTGCTGTTAGCTATGTGAGATCCAGCTAGCTACCTTAACCACCACACCACTGTGTGGCCCCCAAATGTCTTTTGTACAATTGGCTTGTTCTGTTTAGGATACAACCCGAATCCACATGTTGTATGTGATTAATATGACCTTAAATGTTTCTATCGGTATTCCTTTCCTTTTTGTTCTATACATGTTAAAGATATTAGGACACTCATTCTGGAAAACTCACACTCTGGATTTGACATTATTCTCATGGTATTATTTAACTTGTTTATTTTTTACCTCCTTTCCCCCCTATAACATGCTAATTAGGGGTAGAAACAAAATAACATTTTTGTAATTGTTCTTTTTTCTTTTCAAACAGTGAGAGTACTTAATAGTTGGGGCTGGGTAGTTCCTCTTTGAGGCACATAGTATCATGTTGTCCCATTTTATTAATGCTATAATTGATAAATGAATCAAATGGCCAGCCTAATTCATCCATTATAAAGTTCAAAAATAATATTTTAGAGATAGATTTTCTTTTTTCCCACCTAATATCTCTGACTGCTGCTATAATGGTTCGTGACTCCCATGGTCATATCATCTAGCCTTTCTCCTAAAAAGTATCTGCACTTAAAAAAAAAAAAAAAAGGATCTGCACTTCACAAATAAGACCAAAACTAGAAACTGAAAGAACGTGTGCATCTTTTTATCTCCTTACATTTTTATATAATTTTTTAACTTTAAACATTTGTAGAATCCAGTTGGAACAAAACAAAGTGCTTTTGAAAACATCATTTACTTTTTTTCAGGAAAGAATATTTGTCTACTAGTAAGAGTGGGTCATAAGGAGGAGAAACACAAGCACTTTCCCTATCATCATCCTTCTTTATAATTAATGATTACGTCTTTCTTCCCAGTGAGACTCTAAAGCTCCATCAGCATAAGAGATTCAGTCTGTCATTATCATCACTGAATTCTCTCTGTATCATCACTGAATCAGCATAATTCCAGTTATATAGATAATCTTCTAGAAATAACATTTTGAATTAATAATTAGGGAATTGAAGGATTTCACACAGTAAAATTGAGCTCAGTCTTCATTTCAATTCTCTTTGAAAATATATATGTTCATTGGGACCAGCAGTTGAAGTAATGGCTATGTCACTGGACTCCCATGTAGTTGACCACGGTTTGTGTCCTGGACCCAATGGCTTAAACTCACGCTGGGTGTGTGTGCATGTGTGCCCAAGATCAATCCTGCTCGAGAGGAGAAAGGGGTGATTTCTCGCTCTCTGTCTCTCTATTTCTCTCTGTCTTTCTAGTTAGTGCAAGCGCCCTATAGCAAAAACCTCTCCTATATATATATATATATATATATATATATATATATATATGAATATATATATATATATATATGAAGTACATATATATATTCATATATATGAATATATATATGTACTTACTTTTAAAATCAGAAAGGAAATTAGAGGTCATCTAATTAATACATAATGATTTTTTGTGCCAAACACTCAGTGCTACCAAAGCTCGCCCCACCATGAAGGACAGCACACACCCTCTCAGCTGTTCCATGTTCCATGAATGATGGTATTATTTGGGAGAACACCTTCCTTAGGTTGAGCTGATAAGTGCTATTTAAATTCTTTCTGCTAGTAATTTCAACAGAGTAAGGCAGATCACTTATCCAGTTGATGTGAGATATTTGTAGTTTGCCCAATAAATGTTTTCTTTCCCACTAAAATTAGTTAGGTGTTAATGTAGAAAACAAAATATTAAACAATCTCTTCAAAATTTCTCAGAGGACGGCTCATGTTTTTCCATGTTAATATTCTTTTACCTGTTACCCTTAAGATGTTATATTTTTGTTATGGTTGTGTTTGTTGATTTTTCTACACTATAGAATCGATTACTCAAAAACTCTAAATAAAAATTATTATAAAATTTTAGCAAAAAAAATATGTTTCCATGCTTAAAAACAGTCTTCAGGAGACCAGCAGATGGCGTAGTGGTTATGTCACTAGACTCCCACAGAGTTGACTGTGGTTTAAGTCCCAGGCCTGGTGGTTTGAAACTCACGCTGGGCACATGGGCGTGCATGCCAAAAATTCCCAGAAGAGAGTGAAGAAGGGATTGCAGCGTGGCCATCCCCCCTGGTGTGGGGTGATTTCTCACTTTCTGTTTTTCTTCTCTTTGTCTCTCTGGTGAGTGCTCATGCCCTATAGCAAAAACCTCTCTAAAAAACAACAACGACAAAAAAACAGGCTTCAGTATATGAGGGGTCTTCAGAAAATTTACGGACTTAAAAATATTTTGCACCAAAATAAACTTATATTTTAATTCCATTTACCCATGAAGTTTTCAAAGCACCCTTACATGACTTAAAAATCAAAACAGTATCTGGAGTGTGTGGGTAATTTTGTGCCATTTCTTGTTTTGTGCTTTTATTTATATTTAAAGAAGCCATATTACACTTTCATTGTCAATCCAAATAAACTTGAAATAACTTTAGGAAGAATTGAAACAGCAATAACTTGTGAAATCATTACTGCCATGAGCTGAGAGCAAAATATTGATAGTATTTTTACTTTGGAAAATCTACCTGTACAAAGCTGGAAGCTCTCCTACTGGATTGGGTATGGCGGGTTTCAGCTGCTTGCATGTTTATTTCATTCCAATCAGCAGAAAACAAGTTCTATTTTAATGAAAGGGTTTTACCTCTTCATGAGGTAGCTCTGACAATAGCTAAGCCTTTTGTCAAGATACTTTGTAGGATCTCAAAACAAACTGCAAAAACAGAACTTTTTCTATCACAACTACATTCAGAACAGGTATAGGAATTACCCAAATACATCTAAAATGACTATCATTAAAATCTTCATTTCACAAATTGCTGCTGTGATTTTTTTTTAAATGACCTACATTTTGTGATCTTTTGTTTGCGTGAAAGGTCATCTACATGATCCTGAAGAGCAGCCTTCTTAGCAGCAGTTGATTTAAATGCTGAGCTTCCCTTTTAGAAATTACCCAAGAGTCCTGAAGTAGGAGATTTGCTTTAAGCCAGTAAAGATCTCATGATGTTCTGTGCTTTGTTACTAAACTATTCCCTATGTCTAGTTGTATCCATGGAAACTTGCAGTGGTCCCATAATTACAATAGACTCTAAACTGGTCTCTCCATCACAGGTCCCTCCACCTCCAGTCTATCACTCACACTGTTGTCAAAGTGATTTTTCTGTAAGACAAATATAGCATATCATTCTCTATTTTATACCTCATAAACCCCAAACTCTTTTTTGTGCATGTCATTAAAAACATTTTGTGTGTGTGTGTGTGTGTGTGTGTGTTAGTCTAATTTTCCATTGTTACGTCCTGTCAGTCCCATATATATTTCAGCCAAAATTATCTTTGGACTCCTTTTTGTTCTTTTATGTTTTTTTTTTTCCCTCATGCTTTCTTCTATATATATTTTTCTTTTCAGTCCTGGTAAATTTTCCATTTCCTTTTTAAAAACCAATTCAAATTTTACTTCTTGGATGAGTTTTTTGCTGGCACCACAAATGCAATAGTCACCTCTTTTTTTTGTCTCCTTAGTACAAAAATAAGACACATAGAAGATTCTCAATAAATGTCGAGGCATTGTTTTGCAAGGTTCTACATCCTCCAAAGGGTGGGACAAACTGAGATACAGGGAGTTGGAAAAAGATGCATGGCACTGATGTCATGTTATTTATTGGCTGAGTTCAGAGGAAGCTCACAGAGCTCTTGGTAGTGCTCACAAAGTACTTCCTCCCTCCTGGAGCTTGTAACATGTGTGGAGAGCACTTGCAATGCACTTCCTTCTTCTAGGAGCTTGCAGTGCACAGAGCTGAACTGAGCCAAGGCCCAGTTGAGCCAAGGTCACCAGGGCTGAGCTAGTGGAACCAAGGCCAAGCTGAGCAGGGCTATCCAGCTAGCTGACTAGGAGCTCTGTTTCTGTTACAATAAAGACTCATTGTCAAAACCAAACTGTCACACACACACACATGTGTTACATGACATAGTGTGAGACAACAGAGTCATAAATACACAACAAGCTTGCAAGCACATTATAACTAATAACATAAGTTGTTTTTCCTGTGACCTTCAAACATGATAAGATAGGAAGTGAGGGGGGGCAGCAGATGGCATAATGATTGCATTGCTGGATTCCCACATGGCTGAACATGGTTCGAGTCCCAGACCCGGTGGCTTGAGACTCACACTGGGCCATGTGTGTGTGTGTGTGTGTGTGTGTGTGTGTTTGTGTGTCCAGAATCCTGAGAGGAGAACGGAGAAGAGATTGTGGTGTGGTAATCCCCCTTGGAGGATGATTTCTCACTCTTCCTCTCACTGTCTCTGTCTTTCACTCTGGTGAGTGTATGTACCCTAAAACAAAAACCTCTTAAAAAAAAAAAAAAAGGAACCGAGGGAACCAGACTAAACTGTCTGACCATTTTCCCTGCAGGCATGAAGGTGTTATTTTAGAATTTCAGGGAATGTGTGTGTTCCTTTTATTTGGATGCTGTGTAGTTATCAATAGAGAAGAAAGCCCCCTCTAAAAGAGAGCTCTCCCACAGGTGTATGGTGTGACTCTTACTGGAGTTGAAGAAATGGAATCATCATTCTTTATGGCTTCTTCAATGTATTTCTTGTGTCTCCTTCCTTTCATTCTGCAAATGGAAATGAAAAGATACTATTGGAGATGGGATGAAAGATGATATTGAAGATGTAGGTAGGGCTTTCATACTGGAGAGTTTGATATTACACTAATGAACAGTGGACTGTACTGTGAGAAAAACGGGCACATTGCAGTGTCTGAATCAGAGCCGTGTGATCCATTTTGTGTCTTTGATTTGTTAAGTCACTTTCTTTTTAATTTGTACCCTCAAGAACAGGTCTATGTCGTATTTATCTCGGTGCCCTCAATATTCATCATAAACTTGCAATTTCTGTTATAATTTGGTTAATCAATGTATTAATAGCCTACTCCAAAGTATTGTGTGCTCTACACATAAGTGATTTCTGTATTATTCACTGTTGTACAGATCTTGGGATGTGTTGGGTAGATACAGCATTATCTGCGAGAGCACTTTGCCAGTGGCTTAAATCACAGAGTTTGGAATTAAATCTCTATTTCTTATGTTTCCCTTATATACGATCACCTCCTACTTCCAGAAAATAGATTGTACATATTTGCAAGATGGTGTTTGAAGTTTTGATACTCTGGATACTGTCAGATTAATCAATGTGTGTTCAGGGTGCCTGTCTATTCTTTTCCAAAGGAGGCAGTTTTTTGTGGTCAGGAATTTTAAAACTTCAAAATATGTCCTCTAACCTCAGGGCTTATCTCATTGGTTGAAAAGAGGTGCCGAGCATAAATGACAGATTAAGAACACAAGGAAAGAAATGTGCTAACTATCTCAAGATTTGAGAGAAGAGTGGAGTCTCTTGAGGCTTGCTGGGCAGCAATAATCGTGGCAAATTTTCGTCACTGCTTTTGGATGGTAATTTAGGAGCTGATCCCAATTGGACACTGTTCATTACACACTAATTACTGTTTGCCCTGCAGTGATTGTTATGTGTGACAGCAAGTGTAAACGCAAACTTAGATGCTTACCATTGCCCTTTCAACAGGGAGGGAATTGACTGATGATACAAGTTGACATGTCATGCTCTTTCCCGTTTTCTCAGATAATATTTAAAGGTGAACATTTCCAAAGTGCATGCTTATGCTTGGTAGGACTTTGTCTCTGTACACATATTAAAGATGGGTATAAAATCATAGGCTTTGCCTAGAAAAAAAATTGCAATATTTGGCGTGTGTGTGTGTGTGTGTGTGTGTGTGTGTGTTATGAGGAAATATGACAAGTAAAATATATTGAAAGAATTGCATTTTAAAGTAAGTTTTATCTTGGCAGTTTATTTCGGATTACATTTGGTCATTTTGACAGTAGTCTAACAAGTATTACTGAGATCTTTTAGGCTGTAAAACCTTGTGCCATGGCCTGAGGTGATAGAGATGATTAAGTTATGATCCCTAACCTCAAAAGCTTTAGCATGCAGAGGAGCTGCTAAACATATAATTATAGAACAAGTTAATACATGTTTATAATAGAAGAATGTATAACTCGTTAAAGTCTCAGCACACACAATCAGATGTGCAAGATCATATTTCTTTATTTTTATTTCTAATTTTTAGCCCTTACTACTTTCTAGGAGAATTCTAGACCTACAGCCCATCTTAACAGATTTGTTAGTCTCCTCCAACCTGCAGTGCGATGCAAAAGTTTTGAGGAATTTCACAGTACTGACTTTTCATAGAACTGAGCCTCTCAGGTAATTGGTTCACACCATACATTGATTTCCACAAAGACAGGAGCACATTGCTTGAAACTGCATGCTCTCTTCTGGTCTCATGTCTTCGTGTTTCTCTGACACAAATGGGCTTAGAAATCATTAATGAAGCTGGGAATCTCACTGTCTAGGCTTTGGCTTCTCTATAGGCATCTCGCCATTTTTTTTTAATCATCTCTCTAGACCCTGAGACATCTATTTTCTTCTCAAACTCCTAGAACCTACCTTACTAATTTCCTAGAATCTCAGAGACACTTTTTCTTTCCTCTCACCCTCTTTACTCCTTCTCCAAAGTCAGAACACATAGAACTATGCATTCTTAGATGGGATTTGAGAGACTATGACTTCATGTTGATCCTGTGCTGAGTTTAGTCAGAATACAGAGATAAGGTATAATACATGGCTACCTGTTTAAAATTAGGGAGAAGGAAAAAAATCTAGTAGTGCAAAAACAATATTGTAATTATCCTGCCACCATCATAGAAACACTAGGAGTACAAAAGGATGAGTGACTCACTCTGCAAATGAGGTACTTAGGGAAGACTATGAAAAGAAAGTGACATTTTGGGTGGGTTTGAGAGGATAATTAGGAGTTGCTAGAGGGTACTCTAGATAAGGAGAAGAGCATGAATTGAGGAATAGAATTGCCTATTTTTATTCTATGTATCTCTAGGGTTTGGCACATAGTAGTCACTCAGTAAATGTTAGTAGTATGGAAGAGTGGGTTTGTGAGGCATGTTCAGGAAATATGAAGAGGTTTGGTTGATCCTGGAGCTGGATGGAGGAGGAATGAGGAGAAATGAAGCTGGGGTCACAGATTCCACACAGCAGTGTATTTATGTAGTAACTTCCCTAAAATGTTTGGGCTTCATTCTTCCTTCAACAGAGGACACGTGAGCTTGTCATATGAAGTACTGATTACATCAGAATACAAAGCACACAGGAGAGGGGAATGACTGGAAGCTAAGCTTGGTTATAACTGCCATGGTTCAGGTGAACCATAGGAAGAGGGTGAAGTAGTGGGGCTCCTGAGGAAAATTAGTCCAGTTTATTTCCAAAACAATTGATTTTCCTGTAAGTCAAAATAGATTTAAATAGTAAAAATTGTGTACCATAACAGAACTAAGTTTTAATACAGTTCCTTAGACACAGGAGTAAAAGCCAGGTCTTAGGAGTATTTTGCCTAGAGCTGCAGGAGTGAATCTGACCCGGGAATGAACCTGCCTACTCAGTGAAGTTTGGAGCTTGGAGCAAGTTAGCTATCACATGGCACTGAGGGCATTGAAATGCCAGAATTGCATTTTTAAGGGCCAGGAGAACACATCTAAACCTTGTCTGCTATAAATATATTATTTGTTTATAAAAATGAAATTGTATAAGAAAAAATAAAAATTATAGGAGAAAAAGATCTATATCATATGCATGCAATGAGGGTTGATTTAATGCTTTAATAGTAAATGAAAAAAAAAAAGGTAAATTCAATAAATTTACCCATTTTCTTGTCATTTCCCAGGCTTCATGTTTTATACATCATTAAGTGTCATATAAATTGATTTCCACAGGATATGTGAAGTGATATATTCATATAAATGTTGGCTCAGGGAGCATGGTAATGTGTAAGAGGCTTAAGGATGGAATGAAAGAAATCTTAGATACTTTCTTTCCATAAGAGCTTCTCCCCTAAAATACCTGCAATGTGAGAAATAAACATAACAAGTGACAGAAAAATTCAGCACCTTTCTTAGTTAAAGCCAGAACATAAGCCAAGAAAAATAAACTCAGGATTTCCTGGCTTTGTAACTCAATGTCCTTCTGCTAAAGTCTAATTAAAACAGCTGAAAGGGGTTTTTCCTTTCAAATTGAATAGACAAAAACCTATCACCAGGATATGTACTTCTAGCTGTATAGCATAAACAGTAACCTGACCTAGAGAGCAGTGAACAATAAGATTTTGAGAGGTCAAACTTACCTAAGGAAAATGAATCAAGTGTCTTTGCAAAAAGTTAATTGATTTTTTTCTGATTTTATTGACAAGCCTTGGAACCCCATCAAGATGAGAAATCAAATGTAAGATTCCTTTATTAACCTAGGAGTAGTTAGACTTCAAGTCTTCAGTATTTTTTGGAGGAGGAGGGAAGAAGGCAGTTAAGTAATAAACTGGGACCAGCAGTTAGCATAATGGCTATGTTGCTGGACTCCCATGTAGTTGATCACAGTTCGAGTCCAAGACCAGTGGCTTAAACTCACACCGGGTGCGTGTGCGTGCGTGCCCAAGATCCCGAGAGGAGAATGGAGGAGAAGGGATTGCGGCGTGGGGCATCCCCCCTGGGGGGTGATTTCTCGCTTTCTGTCTCTCTGTCTCTCTCTGTCTTGCGAACGCATACACCCTATAGCAAAAACCCCTTAAAAATATATATTAAAGATAAAGATCATTATATGATGACACTTATTTCATAAAAAGGTATTCTAAATTTGTGAACATTTAATAAACTAGCTTTAATGTACATAAAGTAAAACTATCTAAAAAGAAATGAATAACTTTATCATCTAAAGATTATGAGATATCTCTTAATTAATGAGATACAAAGGTAAAAATTTAGTAAAGCTATAGGAGATTTAAATAATATGCTATTTCCAGCAATATGGTAGACCAGCTCCAAATAAAATATAAATATAATAACAGCAACAAAATAAGGTATATCAGTGTTAATCAAACAAAACATACAAACTTTTTAAAGAGAAATGGCATAATAAACCTATATGAAAATATTGTTGAACTCAACTACATTAAAGAAATTCTGCTTATCAAAAAAAATCACGTGGAAAAAGAGAAATCCCAAACCAAGAAATATTGTTTGAACATAAATAACCAACAAAGGATTTTCATCTCAATAGATAAGGAACTCTCACAAGTCAATAACAATAAAAGCAAAACAACCAATACAACAAGAAAATGATTAACAGAGATCGAACATTTTAAAAAGGTAGATAGTAAGTACATCTGTAACAAGATAACGAACCTCATAAGTAATAAAGGAATCCAAATTAAGTCCAATACTATTTTTTAAAATTATTTATTTTATTTTATTTATTCATTCATTTATTATTATTTTTTATTTTGACCAGAGAGAGACAGAGGGTGAGAGTGAGAGAGAGAGGAAGTGAGAAAGCAAGCCACCAGATTCAGGACTTGAACCCTGGTTGGCCATGTGGGAGTGTCCAGCGCCTTAACCACCACGCCACCTGCTGGTCCCAAGTCCGATATTATTTTATAAAAAATTAAATAAACATAAATTAGGAAGCTTTACACTGTCAAGTGTTACTGAAATTGTTTCTTTTACGCTACTATTGCATACAATCCTTTTGGAAAACAGATCGACATTATTTATAAAGTTGAACATTATAACTTAGCATGTCTACTCTTACTTATATACCCTAGAGAAATTCTTATAAATGTTCATTGTGCATAGGGGTGATGTTCCTAAAAGGAAAAAAAAAAATCAAAACCTGGAACTGACACAAATCTATATTAACAGGACAATAAAAATATAATTTATGGAGTAGTCATACAATGGAATAATATACAGCATTAAAAATAAATAAATATAGATGAGTCTTTAAATAATGGTAGGAAAAATTTAAAGAGCACTGTGTATAGTTTAATAATGTGTTATAAAACTCAGAAACAATTCAATCTGGACAATGTGTTTTTGGGTGGATACTTAAGTCATTAAAATGAGAAAAGGAGTGCTAAAATTGTAAAGAATTATAAGGGATACAAGTACAAGATTGAGGCATGACCATCCAAAAATACTTATCATTGTGGTTTTGAAGTTGATGTTAATTTTATTACTGTGTTTCAAAACTTCCCTTTACAATATATATATTCTTTTGCATACATCAAACATGAAACTACGTAACCTTAGGGTGTGTTAAGATAGAAAGTTTTAATGTTAGACTTAACCCTCATAACAAAGATGGACTTGTAAGAATTCCTGGGTTCATTGCACTGGTGTTGCCTGAAAATGGACTTGAGCTTTACTTTGAGGAAATGACAGGCATAAAATACAGCTCTTCCAAACAAAGCAGTTGTGCATAGTGACATATCTTCGCATCTGTGATAGCAGATGCTTTTAAAAGCAACAGGGAGAGAGAGCAGTAGTGGGTGGAATTAGAAGCAAATGCTTATTCACATGCTGTCATGTGAAGCAGATCGGCCATGCTCCTTTCAGATACACTTAAGAACAATCTAATCTTAGCTGGAATTGAAATATCGGGAACTGTTAACCTACCATTGATAGGAGCCTCCATCATTGGCTTTTTTTCTGAGTATTTCAATCAAGAAATGAAGCAAATAAAACAAAACACACAAAAAAAACCCCACAAAATTATCAGGCTAGAATAGATCTCAAAAGGAAGCTTGGAGTTGCCATTCCTTTCTTTTATTGGGTCAAATGTAAGCAAAAGCCTGAAATTGACATTCTTTATTGTTGACAACATCTGATATTTGGCAAATACTTTAAGAGGACCGAAATAGAATCCGAAGGACATCTGGCCGTAGCTGAGTGCTTACTGAAAATGCTCATGTATGCTTGTCCTAACCCATGAGGATAAACCTTGTGTCCCATCTAAATCCTGCTTTCTGCTCTTCAAGACTTCCCTTTCATCCTGACCTTACAAAGGAGAACATCTAGTCTCATACCTCTAAAACAGTCTTTCCTATAGCTGGAAAACTGTAAAATCACCCCTCAGCTTTTTACTGCCATGATTCATTCATAAATAGCGTTATATGGTTATAGATGAGCGTACCCTGGTTTACAAATACTTATCAACTAAAGCACAGCTTCCCAGGCTGGAATTTAAAACTGTAGTTCATCTTACTAACTTTATCTTGCTTGCCTTTGTTTTCCTCATCACACAGACTTGAGTTTGAATAATAGTCCTACCATTTGTTAGGGGGTGCCAGAACTTCAACTCAGAGGTCCAGCTTCTTTATTTGGGAATGTGAGCATTAAATATAACTTTATTTTTGAATTATTTATTTTATTTTATTTATTATTAGTTATTTGTTTTTTGTTGTTGTTGTTTTTTTGTTTGTTTGTTTGTTTTTACCTTGGTATAAGCATCAGGGATAGAGAGAGGAAAAGTGACAAAGCAAGCAGCCAGATCTGTGACCCAAACTGTGGTTGGCCAAGTGGGAGTCCAGTGCTTTAACCACCACACCACCTGCTGGCCCCATTAAATAGCTATTATTTTTTTTAAACTTGTCTCCAATTGACAAGATGGCTAATTTCATTTTTAAAGATAATCAATACACAGAATATCTTGTAATTCACTTTAGATTGGGAAAGAGAAACACTATAAAATGGGAATAGTGATGTCTATCATGTTTTTAACATTAATTTAAATACGAGCAACAGCTTAGCAGAGTTGTCCTACAGTCAATGATCAGTAACTGTTTTCTAAGTTTTCATCCTCTTCTCCATCTCAATTTAGAAAAAAAAAATACTGGCTTAATGCTGTAGGAATAATCGTGATAAAAATGACTCATAGAGGAAATAAATATAGTACATGATGATGAGATTTTCATTTACTAAGAAAGCCTGTCTTGAGAATGCAAGGGAGAAAAACTGGCTGTCAGACTTCCAAAGAAGGAATGTTCTTTGTGTTCATGTTACAGTTTATATCATGAGTCAAGAAAGGGACCCATTTTTAATTGAAGAAAAAGCATAAAACAAACAAACAAACAAAAAACCTCCAGAGCTGTTCATAATTATTGTTTGCTAAGTACTTCTATTCATTAGATATATAAAAGAAAATGAAATGACAAGTTCCACCGTAAGAAAGGAACTAAACTGCTGTTTAACCACAAACACTGTATTTGTTTTGTGTACAGAGAAATAATGGCCTTCTCATACATAGAACAGATCTTCTTTACCTGGTTTAAGCACTTTTGAAAATGCCTTTTCTTCTACTGAAACTCTTATAGCTGAATATTGAATATTTTGAGTATTCTTTACATTAAGGCTACCTGTTGAAAAAAGAATTTCTTTATACTTTATAATATGTATTTTGCACTCAGCAGGTGACAATTGTATATAAAAGAATCATCTGACCTCTTAGTAGGTAACTCCTAAAGTGAATGGAAGTGAATTAGAGATCCGTGAATGACTCCTCTTGTGAAGAGTACTGATGACATTGCAACCCTAGTTCTGTGTCCACACCAAAGGAGCTATAATGTCCAAATAGCTTGCTGTTTCTTTCCACATTTCAATGTTTCAACAGGCATTCTTTCAGTCTTTTCAAAATACAAGGAGTCAGGGCTGAATGAGAACACAGCGGTAGTTTGCTGCCTTTTACTCGCAGCTAGAAGGTGTGTCAATTTTTTCTGGTTTGACCTCTTGAATAAGCTGCTCACTGGGGCCCAAATCACATAGGGCCTGTGAACTGCTTTGGCACAGTCTCTTACTTAAGTGTTTCTACAAAAGGATCAAAGACAGAGGTTTGTGTATGAAGGGTCATGGAGTATTGCCTTGCTATTCTACAGGACCTCAGATTTCACATACACAAAACGGGGTCACCATCTTTCCCTTCCTCCTCTTAATACTCACATGGTGAATGGCACCTTCTAGGCACTCAGCTGCTCAAGCCAGAAACTTGGGCGTCATCCCAGACATCTCGTTTTCCATCAGCCCCCACATTCCATAAGCCACCTAGTACTGTCAAATATGCCTCCATCTGTTAGTCTTTCTCTGAACTGACATTGCTTTAATTTAGCCCTTTGTCATCCCTTGTCTGAATTAACATAATTAGAATCACGTAACTGGTCTCTCATCCCTTGTTAATGTGCCCATTACATTATAATATAGTCAAAACTCCATAGCTTATCAGAACCTTAGGATTTGGCTCATTCCTGCATTTTTGGCATTAGGTCCATAGCCCATACATGCTCCTGGCAGTTTCCCCTTATTTCTGCCATATGAGAGCAACATGGATGTAGGTTCTCCACATTGGTCATTATTTCTCATGCCTCGGGACTCTTGCACATATATTCTATTCTTAGAATATCCTCTCTCCTGGGAACCAGCAGATGGCATGGTGGTTAAGGTGCTGGACACTCCCATATTGCTGACCATGGTTTGAGTCCTGGACCTGGTGTCTTGCTTTCTCAATTTCTCTCTCTCTCTCTCTCTCTCTGTCTGTCTGTCTGTCTTTCTGGTCAAGTTAAAAATAAAAATGAATAAATAAATTGAATTAAATAAAAAATACAATTAAAAAAAAGAATATCCTCTCTCCCTTTTCTTCTCTACAGGGTTAATTACTATTAATATTTGATTATAGTTTAACAATGAAACTGCTGAGAATTCTTTTCCTTTTTAACAAAAATCCCAGTAGTTTTTGTGCTGCTTCTCACAGGATCATACTTTTTTTTTTGGTATGGTTTATTACTAAATTTTGAATTAAAGTGGAGTTTGGTGGCCACAGGTGGCATGGTGGTAAACGCACTGGCCTCCCACATGGCCAACTATGGTTTGAGTCCTAGACCTGGTGACTTACTTTCTCGCTTTCCCTCTTTATCTCTGTGTTTCTGTCTCTCTCTGGTGAACACACACACACCCTATAGTAAATTAAATAATTGTAATAATAAGTAAAATGAATGATTCTTTTTAAAAGTGGAATTGGTTAAGGTCTTATCAGAAAACTTTATTTCTTCTTACTATGTGATTTCAGTAAATTTGTACCTTTTTAATGGTTGCAGAATTGTCTCTCTAAAAAATGTACTCATAAAAAATAATTTAAATCTACATAAAATGTCTAATATACACATTATTTTTAGGACAAAAAAATGCCAAGAATAACATTGTCTAGAAAATTTCTCCTATCTCTTGCTTTCTTTTTTTTTTTTTTTTTTTTTTTTTTTTTTGCTATAGGGCGCGTGCGCTCGCCAGACAGACAGAGAGAGACAGAGAGATAGAAAGCGAGAAATCACCCCCCGGGGGGATGGTCACACTGCAATCCCTTCTCCTCCATTCTCCTCTCGGAATCTTGGGCATGCACGCACACGTGCCTGGCGTGAGTCCAAGTCACCGGGTCCGGGACTCGAACTGCGGTCGACTACATGGGAGTCCAGCGACATAGCCATTACGCTAACTGCTGGTCCCTCTTGCTTTCATTTTGTTAGATTATATACAACTCCTCTGTGCTTGCAGAATACCCCAGGGTTATCTTCAGTATAGCTCTTAGTTCCTGAATTGCAATTGTTTCTTTCTATCCCCTCACTGAACTCAACAGCAAGGGATGAATTTCATGTCTGTGTCTCTAGACTTTATTATAGTGTCTAGTACATTGTAAATATTCAAGTAAAATAAACATTTTGTGGATGAATGAATGGATGAATAAATTATAGGAGAGCTATTTGTTAAGTCTTTATGGGCAATTATAGAAGCACACTAATATGAGTATTAAAGAAAAATCATTGGACCCTTTTTATATTATCAAAGGTCAGGACTGGTTGCGTAGAAAATACAAATACACACATGAATAAAAATTTAAGGCTTAGGTAAAAACTAATGAGAAAGATATAGGCGACATCTACAATATATTAATGCAATAAGAAATTCTGACTTTTTTTTTTAAGGTTTCCGCTATAGAGTATGTGCACTCACTGGAGAGACAGAGAGAGACAGTGAGAAATCATTCCTCAGGGGATGACCATGATGCAATCCCTTCTCATTCTTTTCTTGGGAATTTGGGAACATATGCACATGCACACAGTGTGAATTTTAAGCTGCAGGTTTCATACTCGAAATATGGCTGATCATGTGGGAGTCCATAACTTTAACAACTTCAGCCCCTGCTGGCCCCAAATTCTAAGATTTTAATTTTGTAGGCATATATATAAGAACAAGGATACTAAAAGATCCATGTAACTTCTTTGTAACATTTGCAAAATAAACTGATTATATAATAAACGAATTATCTAATTTAGTCAGAATTTATCAATTCAATTTTTTCTCTATTGCTTGCACACCTCTCTTATTCCAGAATGTCTATGTACTTTTTAAAAAAATATTTATTTATCTATTTAAAGTCATTCAGTGTAAATCAATACAGTATACAAAATGAGATTTTCAATCCAGGATACATTGCATATTGACTCAGTCAAGGATATTACCATACACGTTATCATCAACAAACCATTTTCTATTACTTGTTTCTTATATAATTTGCTCTTCTTTTTCCCCTTTATTCCCTACCTCTCAGCCTCTACCCCACTCCTCCCACACTGTCTCTGATATGTACAGTTGTTTTCTATGCCTTTTTCACATTTTATTGATTCACTAGAGACCTTAATTAATTAAAAAACTTTCAATAGCAAAGACAGCTGGTATAAACATATCTATCAATGCATGTCGGACTTTAGGTATAAACCTCAGTGAGTACAGTGAGCAAACTTTAAAGTAGCACCTTGCTGGGACTATATAGCATACTGAAGTCATTAAATAGGTATTAATAGGGATTTTAATGCATTTTTTCTATTTCAAGAAAAACAGTTTTGATAGATCACAAATAAAAAAAATGTTAAGAGAAATTTGCTTAAATCTTTATTTATTTATTTATTTTTTTTTGGAGAGGTGTTTTTCGCTATAGGGCGCGTGCGCTCGCCAGGCAGACAGAGAGAGACATAGAGACAGAAAGTGAGAAATCACCCCCCAGGGGGATGGTCACGCCGCAATCCCTTCTCCTCCATTTTCCTCTCGGGATCTTGGGCCCGCACGCACACGCGCCCGGCGTGAGTTTTAAGCCACCGGGTCTGGGACGCGAACCGCCGTCGACTACGTGGGAGTCCAGCAACATAGCCATTATGCTAACTGCTGGTTCCCAAATTTGCTTAAATCTTAAAGCCAGGAAAAAAATTAAGATTTGGTTCAAATAGTAAGTAGACGAACCTATCAGCAGTTCAAGAGAAGACAAAAATCCTTAAGTATGGAAATCAAAGCATCGGAGAAAATCAGTAATGCTTTAGTCTATAGTCAAAACAATTCTATTTCACTAGTTTATATTCATGTAATTAATTTCTATTCTATTGAATTTGAAGTGTTACTGTGGTCTGAACTTTCCATTTAAACTCTGGAAGTTAATATTCACCTCCAGGCTTCTCCTTACCATTAGGTTGGCCATTCTCTTGTCTGTATTTTGTACTCTTATTTCTGTGTGTCTGACTTTAGTTTTCATGGTATAGCACTCCCTTAAACACTTTTTGGAGAGCTGGCCTAGTGTTGGTAACTCTTTCAGGTTGTGTTTATCTGAGAATGTTTGTGTCCTTTTTTTCCCATATGAAAAATAATCTTGCTGGATATAGTATTCTTGGTTAAAATTGTTTCTCACTTAACACTTTGAATATATTTTCCCATTCTTTCCTTGCTTGCATTGTTTCCAATGAGAGGTTCGACATTAGCCTTATCGGATATCCTTTGAAAGTAACTTAACATTTCTCTGTTGCCAAATTTAGTATCTTGTCTCTGTTGTTTTGGTCAGTCTGGCTATTATGTGCCTTGGGGAAGATCTTCTTGGGTTGATTATATGTGGGGTTCTTTGAATTCCTTGGGTCTCGATAGTTGAGTGCCTCTCTAGGCTTGGAAAGTTTTCTTGCAGGATTTCATGGAATAGATCATCAATGCCCTTATTAGTTTCTTCACCTTCTGGGATACCAATGATTTGGATGTTTGGACATTTAATGGTATCTAGTATGACTCGTTTGTTATTCTCATTTCTCTGAGTTATTTTCTCAGTCTTTCTGGTGAATTTTTCTAGCTCAGTGGTTCTGTCTTCTACATATGAGATTCAATCTTCTGCATGATCTAATCTGCTTTTGATATTTTCAAGGGAAGTTTTAATTTCCTGTATTACAGCCCTCTTCTCTAACAATTCCATTTGATTCTTTTTAATGATGTGTATCTCCTCCTTCAGAGAGTGTAAGAACTTCCTCACATCCTAGAACTTGGTGTTTCTTTTCTCCTGGATCTTCTGGAATTTATTGTCTCTCTTCTCTTATATCTCTGTTAGCTTTGTCACTATGAATATTGTAAATTCTTTATCTGACATTTCCATGAGTTTCCTTGTATTCTCTGTGGAGGAAGAAGAGTTTTTCTTTTCCCTTAGAGAAAAGGTATTTTCTTTGTTTCTCATGTTTCTTGTGCCTCTGCAGTGGTTTCTGATCATCTGATGAATTATACTATTTTTGTAGTTTTTGGAGTTAAATCTGAGCTTTCAGAGAAATGCAGGAGGAGGTGACCTGCAGTCTCTAAACAGTATTGTTTTTCTACCTGTGCAGTTGATTCAATGAAAACTGAGGATTAAACTGACCTTAAAAGTATTCAGATATTTGGCTACTGAGCACCTAGACCTGTCTAGAAAAATCAGTGTGTGGAGGTTGAGCAGAAAAGTGAGAAAGGTAAAAAGAAAAGAAAAAGGAATAGAAAAAAAGAGAGAGAATGAAAAAGGACAAAGAAAACAATAAAAAAAATTTTGTCAAAAAACAAAGACTGGTTTTCAGTTTAAAAATAAAAAAATAGGTAGAGAGAGATGGAGAGAGAATAAATAGGGTGCACTAACCTGGCTCCTGGCTAGATCTGGGGGACAGGAGGGTAAAGTCTGGGCAGAGGGTCTTCAGTGGTCATAATCTATACTTTTTCATCTTTGTCTCATGCTGTTCTCTCTACCTAGTTGTTTTTTGGTATTTTTTTTCCTGGAGAGATTTTTGCTAAAGGATGTGTGCACTCACCAGAAAGAGAGAAATCACCCCTCAAGGGGAATGGCCATGCCACAATCCCTTCTTCTCCATTCTCCTCTTGGAATTTTGGGCACACGTGCTCAGTGTGAATTTCAAGCCACCAGGTCCAGGGCTTGAACTAGGTCAACTACGTGAGAGTACAGTGATGCAATCATTACGCCATCCCCTTGTTTTTTGCTATTAACAAGACTTTACATACTGCTTCTGTTGTTATAGAGTTATAAAATTATACAAAATTATAAGACATATTTTGAGCATTATCTTTAAAATTTAGTATTTTGAAATTTTGAAAGTTGTTTGTAAACTGTCAAGAATTATGGAGTATGAGCTAAAATTTTTTGCTATGTAAAGTAAATGTTTGTAGAAAAATGTAAAAAAAAATAAATTAAAGAAAAAACAAACAAACAAACAAAAACAAGACTTTACTGAGCCACCACAGTGTGCTAGATTCTGACCCATTTACTGCTTCTCCAGACACTTTTATTTCAATAACTTGTCTTCTTTCTCTGCTTGGGAAAATTCTTCAAGGCTTAGCTTAATTGTCACCTCCTCCATGAAGCATTTTCTGATTCCCAGACACAAAATTAATAAGTTCCACTTCTTCAGGCTTTCAGAATTTTAAATATGTTTCCACTGAAACAGTGATAGCAAATGTTCTTAATTATGCCACCCAATAGAAAGATAAGATAAATAGACAGATATATATACAGACAGACAGATAAACACCTACTTTGTGCCAGATAATGATGCTATAGTAATGAACAAAGTAGACTATTCCTCCTTTTGGAGAGGTAGACAGTATATTATAGCAATAATAATCAACTTGTATAACATGTCAGAACATTATGTGCTATTAATAATAGGACTGAAAAGTATAGGGTTCAGGTGAAAATAAGTTTAAATGGAATCTGGGCATAGGTATTTTTAGAAGGTTTTGGTATTTCCAAGCTATTCTATTGTTTATCCAGAGTTTGGAAACACTAGGTTGAATATGAAATAACAGAAGTCATCTCAAGTCTGAAGAAGGCAATAGTTTGTTGGAGGGAGGCACAGGAACAGTAATACTTGCTGTTTAACATGAAAAGTGTTACAGGGGTCTTGTGCAGAGTCTTGCGGGAGAGTTTATTACACTTTACCCAACCTGAGAATTGGGGGATAGTGTATAGTTTTCTGGAAGGATCTGTATCTGAAATGAGTTTGATAAATAAGGAGATAACTGAGAAAAGAATGATTAGGGGAAGGGGTAGAGGGTTTATGAGTGTATGATAGGGGACAGGAAGGAGCTCCATGTGCAATCAGGAGGAACTCTAAACAATTTCTTATTAGTAAAAAGAGTTCTAGGAGATGGTGCCAGAGATGTGGAGAGGGATAAGATTAGAGATATCTGTATGCTTTGCTAAGGAGCTCAAATTTTACTTTTTAAGAAGCCCATGATAAGAACTGGTTAGCTCACCTGGCTAACTTCAGTGACAATGACAGATAAGGTATTTGAAAGAAACTCAGTCTACAGTAGAATGACCAACAGTGGGAGTGTAATGATAATTCAGCCGAGATCTGCATATAGTCCAGGTTAGGGAAGTTTTTTTTGTTTTTGTTTTTGTTTTTGTTTTTCTTTTTTTTGGAGAGGTTTTTTGCTATAGGGCGCGTGCGCTCGCCAGACAGACAGAGAGAGACAGAGAGACAGAAAGCGAGAAATCACCCCCCAGGGGGGATGGTCACGCCGCAATCCCTTCTCCTCCATTCTCCTCTCGGGATCTTGGGCACGCACGCACACGTGCCTGGCGTGAGTTGTAAGCCACCGGGTCCGAGACGCGAACCGCGGTCGACTACGTGGGAGTCCAGCGACATAGCCATTACGCTAACTGCTGGTTCCCCAGGTTAGGGAAGTTTTATAGAGATGGAGTCAGCGTGGTGAGAGGAAAAATCTCAAAGACACACTGACAAGGTATAGTTGAACAAACTTGCAATTACTTGGTTGAGTAAAAGCTGGGGGAGGGTAGAGGAGCAAGCAGTGGGAAGAGGCAGATAACAGCCAGGTTTTTAATTTGGCAGGCATGGTGATGGTAATTGTAGTCACTGAGATAAGGAACAAAAAACACGAGCACATTTTAGGAAAACATGGTTGGAACATGCTGGGACTGCGGTGCCAAGAGCAGACTGGGGTGATGACCAGCAGGTATAGAATGCCACAGACTCCCAAATCTTTCATTGTGGTACCACATGTAGGAAAGTATACACGGACCTGAGTTTTATTCCAGATGGATTCGTGAGTGTTGATGTGTACCTAAGATCATTATAGACAATAGCCATAACTCAGACAAAGATGAGAAGTTTTAGCTTAGCTTTTTAATTTTGTGTAAAATATGAAAGTCTACTTAATTTGTCTGAAGCTCCCAAATAGTAAATGAACATGAATAGATAAAGCCTTGTGCAAGAATGAAAAGACTAACCAGCTAAATATTGACACTGATTTGTTATGTTAGCATTACTGCTTCCTAAGTACGTTTTCTTTTACTATAAACAGGAAATTTTAGCTTAAGAGAATAATGCATACCCGGTAACATTATTTCCAAGGTAGAAACTCTAGCAGCAGTATGAGTGTAGATAACAGTTTTTTCTTTCTTGCTGAGGTAAAGCAGTTTTTGAAATGATACCTGCCTTTTTCTAAATCTCTGTGTCTCCATCAGATAGTCTACCTCATCCAAAAAGCCAGGCAGAGGGAGCAGGAGCACTGAGTCACAGAAATGCAGAATAGAGGAGTAAGACATTTGAAGTTTCAGCACTTTCACTACTGACTTTTAGTGTGACTCTGAAGAAGCTATGCCCCTCCTTGGTCCTCTCTTTTTTGGTCCAATAAAGGGGTTGGTTGAATAGTTGATTAAATTTATTCTATGATTCCCTCATCATAGCTGCCTTTAAAAAGTCTTCATAGTTCTCAGTTGTTCACAAGGAACTATGTGGGTGACTCAGAATTTGCCAGCCTAGAGCATGAAGATGAACTATTATTGAAGGCTAACATTTCCACTATGAAGAAATGCCAGGAGATATGGGCAGTGTCATAAGCACATCCAGATCCATGGCAGCTTTTCCTTCCTGCAGCATCTGGTTTTCCCTGACGTCATAGAAATAGAATATTTGCTCTTATGTTAAAGATCCTCCCCTTATTCCAAGAGGATGTTTGTCAACTAAATGACATTTGGTCCTTTTCCTGAATGGGTATATTTGAGAAAGGCTATCTTAAATGAATGTGGCTCAAGATGGGGCAACTTTTCTCCTCAGCAACATTTGAAGTTTATTATCACTCAGGGTTGAGCCCATCTAATGTTGGTGCTGCATCCATTTTGGAGGTTCCCATTTTTTTCAATAAGAAACATTTGGATTTGATATTATATAGTGATTCAATCATTTATGTTCTGTCATCATAGTCTTTGCCATATTCAAATACCACCTTGAATTATTGTTAATGTTTTTCCTAAGACCAATTCACTTTTTAATATATATTTTTAAAATTTCTTTCATGATAGAGATGATAAAGAGAAAGTCAAGCACCCTTGACAGAGTCTCATATGATCTTCCACCCAGCCTTTCCCATTCAGCCAAGATCGCAGGCATGTGCCTGGCATGTATAGGTCAACCTGGGAACTGAACTCTGATCTTTCATATGGCTTCCAGCATTGCAGAGAAATGCACTACCACTGGGCCACTGAACTTGGGTGTCACTGAACTTGGGTGTCTTTTACTTACCTTTAGACTTAACTTTTTGTAAGTACTATAAATTGAAAACTGACATTACTTGCTACCTAATAGATAACTAAAAATAGTTAACATTTTAATAAGGGTAAAATTAAAAGAAAAATTTTAACTCCTAAAATTATTTTATGCATTTGTGGATCATTTATCACAGTTGGATAATATCACAGAGAGGTTAGATTGTGGACATTTTTATGAGTTAATTATTGCTGCCCACTAAAAAAGTAGTGACTTAAACAACCATTTATTTAGCTTACAATCATACCACAGTCTGAGATTTTATTCACTTACAAGCTAATAAATTAGCCTGTACTGTTTTTTCCATGTTGGCAGAAGTATGAGACTCCTGGGTCAAAACAAAGAACTTCATTACTTATGACATGGAAAATAGCATGGACATTAGTCAGCATATTGGTGTCACTGTCTCTTGGCTCCCAAGTCTCTTGGTGGAAACATAGAGGGGCCCAGGTAGATGCCTCACACACAGTAATTTTTCATGACAACTGTTAACATAGAGATTGGAGAATTCACTTTTTCTTAGAGCAAGCCTGCTGTTTGTCCTAGAGGGAAACTATATTACCTCATCCTTCTAGATTTCATGCTATAAAATACAGTCTTGAGAAATGGTGAAGGTCAGGGTTTACATTCTTTACATACCCTGGGAGAACAAGCAGGAGCTTTTAGGACTCCTGGTGAATTGCATCTCCCAACATTTTGAAGGCCAGGGTTTGGTCTCAGCTTAGCTGGGTGGGTTTTGCTCATCTAGGCCAGGCTTAGCTGCTTAGTTGATCTTAGTTGGGGACAAAGGCACTAAAGCATCTCAGCGAAGATAGTTCTTCTCTGGTCCACACAGACTCATACTCAAGAGACCAGCATAAACTTGTTCATGTGACTCTGATGATGGGAGTCCAAAGAGGGAGAGAAGGAGCAAGGCCTCAAGGTCTAGGCTCAGACTACCACTGTATCACTTTTGCTACATTCCACTGGCCAAACCAAGTCATGAGTCAGCCTGTTTTCAAGGGCTAGATAATAGACTATACCTCTTAATAGAAGATACTACAAAGAATTGTGAACCATTTTTATGATCTATCACATCAGATTTAAAAACATGTGGATTTAAATCTAGATTCCACTTAATTTCTCAGAGTTTCAATTTCCTCTGTGTGAAATGTGGATGGAACTATTTACCTAAATTGTAAATTCAAAGTGACAAGAAGCAAAGGAAGTATTCAGAGTTATCCATATATAATAAGTGTTCCTTTCTGTACATGTACGCCCCTGTGTAGTATAGGCCGATGTGGCCAGTAGGAACACAGAGGTGGGCTATTCTGAATGTTCATAAATGTGTGTGGCCTCATCTCACTATTAAACAGAAGTGCTAACTGTTCTCTAATTTTAGCATTTATCTTTTAAATGTCAAAAGACAGATTTTCCTTCAGCCCCCTTTCCTAGTCCTCAAGCTTTGAGTCACAAGGATAACTTCACTCTTATGAAGAAATTGGCAGAAAAAAATAGAATAAGATGCAGAAGAAACTTTTTTGACAAATCAATTTTAAAACACATTTCTAGTCCAGTATATATCTAGCCAAGTAGGTACCAAAATACATTTTTAAAACTGAGATGGGAAGAAGAAGGAAAATGGAGAAGGGAAGATGTCTCTAGAGATAAGGTAATACAAGTCAAGGAACTATCTTATGTCACAAATTTCACAGAATTTCCAAGCCCTAGAAATTAACCAGGGTTATAGTTTAGCAACATGAATGTATTACTCACTATGTGGTAATATTTGTGATACCTACTGTGGGTCAGGTAGTGTCTACCATGTGGAATCTACTATGTGTCAGATAATGAAAAAGGTACTTGATAAAGACACATTGCTATCCTAACTTTCAAGAATCTTACAATTTAGAGTGGAGAGATAGACACAAGAACAAATTATTACTTAAGTGAGATCAAATCTAAGTCAAAAGGGTGCACTTGGTGCTTTCTGTGATTGCAACTAAGAGATAATAATATCTGAGTTGAACCCTGAACAAGTAAGAGTAAACTAGATAAGGAAGTGGTCAAAGGTCAAGATAATCAATGACAAGGAGACATGAAACTGAGGTGACTGGGTGAAGGAGATTTTAGTAATTGGGTATATTTGGAGGCTAGAAAGTTATGTAGGGACTAGTTCCAAAAGACCCTGTGTGCCATAAAATAGAATTTATCTTTGTTCTACAATTATAGATTGAAAGGCCCATAATGAATTTTTTGGTTAGTAATGATTTGAAGCTGACCATTCCACACATTTAAACATATACCCATTTTGGCTGAGATGAGGCTTCTAGACCCTCCAGATCAAGTTGGTCTAGCCTCTTTGCCTCCACAAAATGAATGGAGATGAGTCTTCCTAGATGGAATCATTGCAGTGGGCTCTGAGACGAGGCTGGAGACTAACCAACTAGGGACTCAAGTTAGGTTGAACCTCAAAATAGGTTCTCAACATGCTTCTAAAGGCGACCAGCTCAGCTTTTGAGGGTGGGGTGGCAGCTATGAGGTTACTTGGTATCTCTGTTCTGGTACCACAGCTGACAGGAATGCAGAGATGCTACCAAGATCCATGCGCTGATTGCTATGACTTCTGCCTCATTTCTTTGTATCTATCTGACCACTTTCTATGGTGAGTGATCTAGCTATGCCATTTCTCTTCATGTTCTCTGTGAAGTGAAACCAGGGTAGACTTGCTGAGAAGCATCTCAAAGACTCGGTATGCTGGATGAACGACTGCCTCCAGTTCTACTGCTCCTCTTCCCCCCATAGAAACCATGGGCTCAGGGAAAACTCTATCTGGTATTGTACCAACTCGGGAGAATAGGAGGGGCAGCATGGTTGAGTACAATTGTTCTTCATACCCTTGTAATTTGCATTTCAATTGGCTCTATGGACTGGCCACTATCCCAGTTTTGTTTCCAGATACTGGGTTTTCAAAAGAATGCTCAGGTCTGTGGTTAGCTGTTGGTTGAACTTTCTCAGACACTTAGAGGGTGAAGCCTGAGGCTTCTTCTTCTTCCATCTCACTGATGTCATTATTGAATTCATAAGGATTTGCATAATGC
Organism: Tupaia tana; assembly: GCA_026018925.1. Taxonomy (NCBI): domain Eukaryota; kingdom Metazoa; phylum Chordata; class Mammalia; order Scandentia; family Tupaiidae; genus Tupaia; species Tupaia tana. The sequence continues at coordinate 75,545,422 of JAKSZU010000015.1, read as the reverse complement.
TTACGGCTGGGGGATTATACAAATGATGAAGAAGCACATACTGTAGCAGAAAGGTAGATGTATATCCAGTTGATTTTGATAATTTGATTAGTGCTTCACAACACTGACGAAGTGCAAAGATGTATTTCAGCCTAATAGTTGAAAAAGACATTATGGAAGAGGTAATATTTTAGCTCAGCCCTGAAAGATGAGTAGGGTTCCGCTAAGGGAATATCAAACATGTGAGTAGTTTCTTTAATGGCACACAGTACTACATATCTGTTCTAAATGCTGGTGAAGCAATATAGCCTCTCTGTAGACTGCATTTCCCAGTAACTAAACAACTGAATAGTTATCCATTAAGATACTTTTCAGTGTTTTCTCACTGCCTACAGTTGTTTGATACAGAAGAAATCCCTTGTCACCCTCTAGGCATCATAATCATAATCATCCATAAGCCAGTTATTCAGTACCTCCCTTCATGCCATTTTCTATTCTTTTTTCTTTTTTTTTTTTTTTCAGTAACACTTGTGTGTCTAAGTTAAAGCTTAACATTTATACCCTGCAGTAAGACTTTCACCTTGTCTTATTTTCTGAGGTGAAATCAGTTTTCCAGCAACAGTAAGCACACCATTGGAAATGTGTTACTGCTGTTCTCCCCTTACCAGCAAATATTCTCTGTGTTTCTCATCACAAAGTAGTTATGTGTTTCAGGCTTTGAGCAACATCTGAGTTTCCACCAGCTGTGTTTTGCATTGTCCTCATTTTGTATAATTAAGAAAAACAGGAAGCCAATCACTTAAGTAAAGCTGACCCCCTTCATTCTGCAGACCCAAGAAAGGACTGCATCAGGGTTTTTTATAGTACAGATTTTACAAAATTTATCCTGCAATCCACTTGAAAATGGAACAAGGTTAGAGGAACTGTGGCAGCATGGTGGCCTTCCCCTTGACTACAGACAGCTGTGCTTTTCTGAAACTACACAGTTCATTTTAAACATTCTTCTCTTATATAATCAGTTATCAGTTCAATTTCTCACATTATGACAGAGGATTTCCTCTATCATTTTTTTATAGCAACTCAAAATAATTTTGGAGGGGAGAGAAGACTTTTGGCCTTAACGTTTTATGATCCCCTACATAAATTTCAGCTACAGCATCAATGTTGTCAAGGGACCCTTCCAAACTAGCATGTGAGTAATAATCACTCACTCAGTCAACAAATGTGGATCCTATATTCTAGGTGTTGTGCTTTTTTGCCTGTGAGTTAAAAGCTTTCTTCCAGGGACATCCACAGTACTCTCTGGCCTCACAGAAACACTACTATGTTCTAGCTACTTTATTCCTCAAAGCTCTATAAGGTGGGGGTTTTTATTTCTATGTGCAAATGAAAATTGACTCAGTAAAATTAAATAATCTCACTAATGTTGTACAACAAATAGCTGATATATTTAAATCCAAACCTTGACAGCTATGCCAACTCACTTTCACAACTTATGGTAACTCAAGATTTTAGCTAACAGAGGCATTTTGTGGGTATTTTGAGCACACAGTATTGATTGAGAACAATTGTATGTATCAGGGGCCTCTTTTATTTTGAGAGAGATTTTTGCTATATGGCATGTGTGCTCACCAGAGACAGAGATATAGAAAGCGAAAAATCACACACCAGGGGAGATGGCCACACACCAGTCTTTTCTCCTCAATGCTCCTCTCAGGATTTTGAGCATGCATACACATGTGCCTAGCCTGAGTTTCAAGCTGCCAGGTCCAGGACTCTAACCATGGGCCACCACATGGATGTCTAGAGTCTAAACTACTGTGCCATCTGCTGGCCCCAGGGGCCTCTATTAATACCTATGTATATGGACAGCATAGGCACTTATATATTCTTTTAATTGCAGCTAACAAAAATGAAAATGTTTTAGTTTCATTTTAGAGTTGGAGGATTAGAAGAGAATGATTTAAAGGATAGCAAGGAATACATCAGGAAAGAAGGATTAGTATTAAGAACTTCAAATGTGATTAAATACAGAAATGGTAATATGAAACAAGTTGGAGAATGTATCTCTAGAGATAATAAAAAATAGAGTACACTTTTTTATGTCTCCCAAAACATCATATGGAATAGATTATCTCTTGAGACCATTTCAACTTACAAAATCATCATGTTGCACTCTAATGCTATCACTAAATTGGTTGAAACAGCAAACACACCTAGAAAAAGTAAATAATGGCTTCTTGGTTTGTCATTTAGGTAGCTGACAGGAGGTAGCTGTCACCAGGCAATCATGTCACTAGTATTTGAGAAACATCAGTCAATCATACTCTTATGAGGAACTATAGGTAATATTTAGCCCAAACCATTTTAGTGGTGGAAACTCCAGACCCATTACCGTGATTCAGATTTTCTTAGTAAAGAAAAACCTGTATAAACATTAACTAAACCACACTTTATGCAGAATACAAAAGAAATGAGAGGCGCTATTTATGGTAATGTTATCTAAAGCAAGATATATTTTAAGCTTATTCAATAGTTTTCTTTCTTATTATTCTGTCCCAACTGGCTCTCCTCCAATCTCATTCATTAAAGGGATAGTTCACTTTTGGGTGGAGCTCTTTTAGCAGGTGGAGGCTTCTGTCAGTCTCCAGAGGTCAACTCGGATTCAAATCAGAGTGCTGAGAGAGACTTTAACCAGTTTCTTTCCCACTGTACTGTTCTAGCATGATTTTTTTCTCTGGCAGGCATGAAAGGGCAATTCATGCCTGTAAAATTACCCTAGCTTTTGTAAACCCCCAAAAATACTGCAGAGAAGAACATTGCAATCATCCATTAATGTCACAGCATCAGTTAGGGTCACATGTAATAGTTCTACCCTAGATGAAATAGACTGTGATTTTTTGCAGTTACATTAATTGAAAGGTAATTCCTTTCCTCTAAAACAAATACATTAAGTTAAATTTGTTTGAATCTGCTTTTCTTTATTTTTTAGGTAAATAATTTTCAGTCACTACATGTTAATATTAATACCTGCAGTGCTGGAACCAGCAGTTAGCGTAATGGCTATGTCACTGGACTCCCACATAGTCGACAGCGGTTCAAGTCCCGGACCCGGTGGCTTAAACTCACGCCGGGTGCGTGTGCGTGCGTGCCCAAGATCCCAAGAGGAGAATGGAGGAGAAAGGATTGCGGCATGGCCATCCCCTCTGGGGGGGTGATTTCTCGCTTTCTATCTCTCTGTCTGTCTCTGTCTATCTGGCAAGCGCACGCACCCTATAGCAAAAAGCTCTCCAAAAAAAAAAAAAAAATACCTGAGTGCTTCTCACTGGTGAGCATGACACGCCTTCACTGTGCAACAGAGAGCCACTGTTCTAAACTAGTTTCCTGAAATGGTTTGGATGGGAGCCAGCAGATGGTGTGGTGGTCAAAGTGTGGAACTCCCACATGGTTAACTGTGGTTCGAGTCCTGAACCCAGTGTCTTGAAAATCATGCCAGGCATGCATGTATGCATACCCAGAGTCTTGAAAGGAGAACGGAGGAGGAGGGATTTCAATATGGCCATTCTCCCTGGGGGAGAGATTTCTTATTTTCTCTTTCTCTGTGTCTCTCTGTCTCTCTCTGGTGAGCACATACACCCAATGGTAAGAAAGTAAATAAAAAATAATGGGGAAAAAAGTTTGGATGAGGAATCTGTCTACCTGAGAAAGAAATGTACCTTTGCCAAGGTCACATAGCTTAGAGGCAGAGCCCCAACCAAGATCCAAAAGTCATTGTAACCGTTCTGGTGTTCATTTAACTGCTTAACTTAAACTTTCTGAAATGAAAAGTCAGTTATTGCAGGAGGATAAAAACAAGACTGATTTTAGGATCTGCTTTAAACTGCTTCATCCTAAAACACAGATGGCATGGGAACTTCACCTGGCAGCTGTGCCACCTTGCCCTATGCTATGACACATTTTGGTCTTTTCAGTGAGCTTTCAGTAATGTTGCTTCCAGCTAAAGTGCTGGTTTCTGTAGAAAAGCATTTCTTTCTTTCTTTTTCTCTCTCTCTCTTTTTTTTTTTTCCCAGCTTTGGGGATTGTTGTTGAAAGGTCATCCAGTCTTTACTCCTCACTAATTATGTTAGAAGGAGGCCTCAACAAATGTCAAGCTTTAAAAAAAGATCAACATTTATGGTAAACATAAAGAGCAAATCACATAGTATTACGCATAGTGTTCCCTGCTAATGTGGATGTGATGTGGGTGTGCAATCATTTATTCATTTACTCACCATCATGTTTTGAGATACCTCAGTGCCAAATGGGGCTGAAACATCCACAGATGCCAGATGGAATCTTTCTTCATTTGTTCATTCAACATACATTGATGTTTCTTTAGAGCCTCTTATATGTTATTTCCTGTGCTAGGCACAAGGAATGCAGCCTGATAGCGAATGAACTTTTATAGCAATGTTACCCAAGATAAATGTATTGAAATAGAGTTAAATTGTGATTTTAAAAGTAGAATATTTATTTTTCCTAAAAAATACATCTTAAATATTTGTTTGCATTTTTTTAACAACACAAGACACATCTATTATTAGGCTCTTGAAGGAGTATCAACAAATATGAGACTGCTGGGAACCAGCAGTTAGCGTAATGGCTATGTTGCTGGACTCCCATGTAGTCGACCGCGGTTCACGTCCCGGACCCGGTGGCTTAAAACTCACGCCGGGTGCGTGTGCGTGCGTGCCCAAGATCTCGAGAGGAGAGTGGAGGAGAAGGGATTGCGGCGTGACCATCCCCCCGGGGGGTGATTTCTCGCTTTCTGTCTCTATGTCTCTGTCTGTCTGGAGAGCGCACGCGTCCTATAGCGAAAACCTCTCCAAAAAAAAAAAAAAAAAAAAAACAAAAAACAAATATGAGACTGCTATTCAAAATTTAATTGTAAAGCAGGATACATATACTATGTAGATTGTCATTTAAATAAATGACACAAAACAAGATACTTGGTGTAATTTCCAAGGTAACTACTATAAGGAATGAATGATGAAATGCAGAGATGCAAATCGCTTTCAGATGAGACAAACCTTGAAGGCCTTCTGTAGGTGGTTGGGATTTGGAGTTGAACTTTCCCTCTGAAACCAGGCAAATGTTCCAGATGCAAAGGAGGAACTGCCAACATTTTGCAGTGTTTAGGTAGAGACACAGGCAGTTATAGGAATGTCTGGCATCAGGTTAGGCATTAGAAGACCTGGATGACAGTCATTGTTTGACCTCTGACAGCCATCAGACCCTGTAGGCAGGGACTGAACCAAAGGATGCCTTCAAGTTCTTTCCAGCTCCAGGGTCCACTGACTATATTAGATACTGCTTGATATTATAAAAATGTAATTTTTTAAAAAGGACATTTTGTTCCAGTATGATTAGTATGAGTAAAAACTGAGAAAGAAATACCAGGCCATACTATTAAGTGTATTCTATTTGGTTGAATCCCACTTGCTATTTATTTATTTATTTGAGATTTTTCTATAGGGCATAGGCATTCACTAGAAAGACACAGAGAGAGAGACAGAGAGACAAAGTGAGAAATCACCACCGGGGGAATGGCCACACTGCAATCCCTTCTCCTCTATTCTCCTCTCAGGATTTTGGGCATGCACACACACACACACATACACCCAACATGAGTTTTAAGCTGCTGGGTCTGGGACTTCAATCGTAGTTGACTATGTGGTAGTCCAGCAACGTAGCCACTGTGCCATCTGCTGGTCCTATCACCTTCTATTTTATTTGACATTTTTAGTGTTCATCAATATTTAGGAAGTTTTAAAAAGCCCATTTAAATTTTCAAATTAATATGCATCGTGTACCAGGTGTATGGGCTATTCTAGATACTTATTAATGAACAATTTGCCTTTCAGATATTTTCTCAACATTTCAAATAAAATGCTATCCTTCTTTTCTAGTATGTGTTGCATTCTTGCTATAGACTGTAAGAGCAAATTTTATTTCACTCAGCAATGATTCAATAAATATTCATTGAGGACCTGTAAATGTTAAGTAGTGAGCTTGCTAGAGGAAGGGGATATAAAAATAAATAAAACACTGTTAAAACATAGCCTCCTTTCTCAAGAAGATTAAAGTCCAGTGGCATGTCAGACTTGTAAATAAATCAATTACATTTGAAAATATTAGCGTTTAAACCAAGAGCTTTGGAAAGCACAGAAGAGGAAACATTGGCCGCTGAAAGGAGGGCTTCACAGACAATGTGACATTTATCTTGAGCCTTAAGAAATGGCAAAATGGCATCCCTCAGGCTATAACTAACACATTGATGACATGGGCTGGGTGGCATTGGCTATCATGAAATCCATAGGGTCATGAGGCCTATTGGTGTTTGGGTGCTATTTGATTCTACCAAGGTAGTTATAAAAATAAATAATGCAAAATAGTTAGAATGGTGACAGAAACACAATAGGTACTCAGTAGAGTACCTGTCATTTGCATTTACCTCTGTTGAATTATAGGTCTAATTACTGGTACATATTCCAAATGTTCAGTGAAGTTTTTTCTTTAAATCTTATATTATAGCTCTAATTAATGAATATTTTATGCATCTAATACCTGCCTCCCCTACTAGACTATAAACTTCATAAAATAATGAAATTTTTTGTTGATTACTATATTCCACATTTCCAGCAGTGTCTCACTCGTTATAGATGCCCAATAAATACTTGTTGAAGGAAAATGTAGTCCAAGGAAGACACTAGTGAGCTATGACTGTCATTGTGACAATGTACTGTCAGGTCATATTTAAAAGTGTGAGCACTCCAGCTCCAGAATTTCAGTTTGTTAATTCCTTCATGGCAAAGGAAGGCATCCAGACTTCATGAAGTAGTACCTCCATCCCAAACTCAAATTCAGTAACTTCTCGTTGTCTTGCCTCTATTTACCCTCCATACCTTCCTTTATAAACTACCCTCAAAGCAAGTAGTCCATGAGAGACCCGAGAAAATAATTTGTAAGTGGTCGGGAGGAGAGTGCTTTTGATACAAAATGGAGATTTCATTCATTTTATTTTACCTCTCCATAGCCCTGAACATTTTACAAGACCCCTCTTCTCCCTCAATAAATCCGCCATGTCTCATGGAAGGCTTGTTACAGGAGCCCATTCAGGTCCCCTATTACTCTACAAAGCCATGATGAAGCACTATTCTGAATAAAATTAAGTTCTATTTCTTCCAATTAACAGCAGATGATGAAAGTTCCTGCCAGTTCTGTTGCCTTTCAGCTGAGTATTTTTCTCTTGCTTGGTCATTTGTAAAATGTGAGCGCTCCTATAGGGGACCTAGTTATTCACTTGAATTAATGAGTTTCAGCTGAATTAATAGTGCCTAGCACACTGTGGGTATTCAATAATTGTCAACAGCAATTTATATGCTGACTTAAGTTGTTCCATTTGAGAGTGTTGGCTAAAATCAATATAATGTGGCTTTCCTACTAGATTTGACTTATGAAGAAAGATCAAATTCCCAAATTTGCATCTCAGACTGATTACAGTCCTGAAGCTGCTAGTCTAAAGAATTTAGAAAGAGCCTGCAAAAGCCATTGAGCTAAGTATCTTCCTGTGCTTTCCCAAAATGTGTACAAGATGTGGTATTAGTCTTTTGAGTCTCAGGTTCTTCCTCCTAGGAGAATATCTGGCACAGAGTAGGTCTTTATTTTAAAAAATAGCTAAAAATATGGGACCAGCAGTTAGCGTAATGGCTATGTCGCTGGACTCCCATGTAGTTGAACGTGGTTCGCTTCCCAGACCTGGTGACTTAAAACTCATGCTGGGCGCGTGTGCGTGTATGCCCAAGATCCCAAGAGGAAAATGGAGGAAAAGTGATTGCGGCGTGGCCATCCTCCCTGGGGGGGTGATTTCTTGCTTTCTATCTCTCTGTGTCTCTGTCTGGCCAGCGCACGTGCCCTATAGCAAAAAAAAAAAAGAAAAGAAAAGAAAAAAGAAAAAAAATAGCTAAAAATAAATAGTGAGAGCTTGTCATAAGCAATATGTTAGCGTATAGTCCATTTTGTTGTACCTGCAGGCACTCAGTAACTATCAATTAATGAATTTAGAATTAAAATGAAACATCTAGCCTAAGTTAACCTAGTGAAAAAATGTAGGTCTAAATCAAAAAAGACAAAATGTAAAAATTACTGATGAGGAAAGAATTATATTCACAGGGCTCAAGAGGTGAAGTTAGCAAGTTCAGATTACAGTGCAGCATATGGTGCCTAATGCCTTACGGCACATATTTGCATGTTGAAGCTTTTAATTAGAAGGAATTACAATTCCAGTGAGATTCTCACAGCTCTGGACTAAGAGCTTTAAAAAAGAAATCAATGTTATGTGTTTGTTAAATTATAACCTTTGCAGAAAATCAATAGTATGTTTGCTGAGAAAAATATTTGACATGTCAAGTGAATTATGGAAACTTCTCATGCCAGTGGCTAAACCCAATGATTTATTTAATCACATTTATTAAGTGAACTACTTTATTATATCAGTATGTAATACTGATTTACATATGTACACATTGACTAGGTCTCTAATTGTATCCTGGGCTATGCCATTTCTCCAGCTCCCCATGCCTTACCTCCTCATAGACAGAGGTAGTATCTTCAATCTCTTGTTAACAACCACCTCAGTGTTTACTTTTAAATGATTTCGGTTATAATGACAGCAGTAATAACAGATAAAAGTTCTAACAATGAAAGTTCTGTGTTCCGTATTGTACATACTGGTGGAAAATGTGCATCAAAATATTCATTTTAATTTACCTACATTCAATATTCATTCATTCAGCAAGCTAGTCGGCATTCACTGAGCTTCCAGGCATAGTGCAGGCACTAGGATACAAAGAAAAATCTCTCGTGACTCCCTGTGGGTGAGCAACAAACAGTTGGGGAGGAAGAGATAAACAGGTAAAAACAAAACACTATAGTTCTAATGGTGGTGTGAAAAGGTGTCTAGGGGGCTTGAGGGGTCATGGTTGTTAGAAGATATGCTGAAGTCTTTGGGAGGGTCCTGTTGAAGCTGAGAGTCAAATTTGCATTTCAATTGAATAGGTGCAGAAGAAAAAGGAGAAGACACAGAATCAAGAGTCCTCCATAAATCATAGAAATGTGAACAGTGAGGTACACAGATCTGAAAGGAATTTGAGATAGCTTGAACGTGCCTTGAGAGCTGGAAGGTGCAGAGATGGAGAAAAACTGGTGTGTGTGTGTGTGTGTGTGTGTGTATGTTCAGAACTGGGAGGAAATAAGAGGAAATGAAGCTAGAAATCCTGTTCAAGGCAGTTTGTAGAGGTTCTTGTACGTCAGGATAACGAGTCTAGATACGAAGTTTTATTTAACAACAACAACAAATCGTTTCTTAGAAAGCCTCTGGTTATTCCCTTGTAGTAGATAAATCGATAGATATAAAGATATTACAATTTGTAGGAAAGAAGCACATGTTTAAATCCATATAGAATCCACCGAGGAATAAATTCTTCCTTTATAAACTTTCTAAGAATAGCGCAAGTTCGCTGAGCTGGGCAGTGAGATTTAAATTTGAGGATGCTTAGCTTGCCCCCTTGTGGCTGAAGGCAGATTCTGCACATAGGAGAAGTTCAATCTGGAAAATAAACCAACCCTGAACCTGTTGATAAACTAGACAAAGTACTTGTCAAATCTTTTACAAGTATTTGAGATAAACAAGCAGAATGACAGAATAAATATTAATGATTAATAAAGCCCCAAATTTATTAATTATTCTTGATTCTTTTCCCTCCTTTACCCTTCTCATACAATGTAGCTGTAAACCCTATTGAATTATTACTTCAAATCTGATAACTAGTCAGTTGAGAAGTGATTTTCTTGATAATGCCAGGTTTTATTGAGCACATGTAACATCTGTAGTTCTCATATATTGCTGGTAGTTTTAAATTGGTAGTCCCAGTTTTTGGCATATACCCTAGTGACAGTCTTACATATGTACAGAATGAAATATTACAAGAGTGTTATAGAATCAATGTAATAGTTTTGTTATTTTAGAAAGAAAATAAATAGCCCAAATGTTCTTCAGCCAAGAAATGGTGTTTTATGGTATACAATATGATGATATACTGGGGAAATACTTTTTTTTTTTTTTAGTTTTTTGCCTTAGGGCAGGTGTGCTCACCAAACAGAGACAGAGGGTGACACAGAGAAAGTGAGACATCACCCTCAGGGGAAATGGCCACACCACAATCCCTTCTCCTCCATCCTCCTCTTGGAATTTTGGGCACACGTGCATATGTACCCAGTGTAAGTTTCAATCTGTTGAATCTGGTACTCAGACCACTGTTGGTCATGTGGAAATCCAGCACTTTAACCACCAAGCCACCTGCTGGCCCCTGTACCTAAACTTTTTAAAAAATCAATGAAACCTGTATACATCAACATTAATGAATTTCACAATATAATTTTCTAGAAGAATAGCTACAGCATGATACCAGGGAAAAAGAAATAAACAATGTATGTGCCTGTATGCACATGTCTATATGCATACATGTGTACAGACAAATTTATTTTAAGGAATTGGCTTATGTGATTATAGAGGCTGGCAAATCTGAAATCCACAGGGCAGGCCAGTAGACTGGAAACTCTCAGACAGAAACTGAAGCAGCAATCCATAAGTGGAATTTATTACATCATAGAAACCCCAGTTTTACTCTTAAAACTGTTCAACTGATGAGATTTGGCCCACCCAGATTATCAATGGTAGTCTTTTTAATTTAAAGTCAACTGATCATAGGTGTTAACTAACCTCAAATATTAAAATTTCTTTACTGCAACACTAACATTAAATGATGGGGCACTGTAATTTAGCCAAGCTGACATATTAAACTAACCATCGCTGATCTTTAACTATGCACTCAAATTATGGAGAAAAGCAGAAAATTATATATACAAAATTTAGCAGTTACCTCTGGGTGATATAATTAGGGATGGGAATCCAGGGGCTTCCACTGTTTGTAATACTCAATTTCTTAAGATGAGTGGAAGTTTGTTATATTATTCTATAGCTTCTGAAACTGATGTAAATTCTTTTGTGTATGTGCATTATCCAGTCCCAAGACTGGATACAGTTGTTTAAAGTCCTGCTACCTGACTATTCCCTGTTTCCTCTTAGGCAAAAGAGGAGCTCAAATGGGAGTTGATTTAGTCACCAACTGACATAAAGTTCATCATTTGTTACTTCTTGTCTCTTTGGGAAAAATATGTTGGAAGATGGAAGGAATGAGATACATAGGCATAGGGAATGTTTTTATGGGTGAGCAAGAGAGAACCTGGGAGTCTGTGGACCTTGGCTATTTCCTCACTCTAGGGGTGCGCAGGTGGGCAGGCGCTGAGCTCTGTAGCCTGCAACTCTGCTCACTGCCTAAGCTCTACTTTATGAGACATCACCAGCTAGAGTGAGCTTTTTTTTAGTTGTAGTAAAAACCACAGAACGTAAAATTTTACCATCATAATTATTTTTGAGTGTACAGTTAAGTAATATTAATTATATTCATTTTGCTGTGCAACAGATCCCCAGAATGTCTGAATCTTGCAAATCTGAAACCATACTCATTTAACGACTCCACATGTCTCTCTCTTCCCAGCACCTGGTAACCAGCATTCTATTTTCCATTGCTTTGTATTTCACTACTCTAAGTGTCTCATATAAATGGAATCATACAGTAGTCGTCCTTGTCCTTTTGTGACTGAATATTTCATTTAGCATAACATCCTCAGAGTTTATCCATGTTTGAGCATGTATCAGAATTTCCTTCATTTTAGGGCTGAATAATATCTCATCACATGTTTATACACATCTTTTATCTACTTATTCATCATCAGACATTTGGATTGCTTCCACCTCTCATATATTATGAACTGGGCTACTATGGACATAAGTGTGAAAATATCTCTTGAGACCTTGCTTTCAATTCTTTTGGATATATAATCAAAAGTGGGCTTTTTGGATAATACGGTAGTTCTATTTTTAATTTCTATATTTAAAATTGGAGGAACTGCCATATTGGTGGAAATTACCATGATAGTTGCACTGTTTTACAATCCTACTAATGAGTAAACTTTTTTTTTTTTTTTTTTGGAGAGGTTTTTGCTATAGGGCGCGTGCGCTCGCCAGACAGAGAGAGACAGAGAGATAGAAAGCGAGAAATCACCCCACAGGGGGGATGGCCACGCCACAATCCCTTCTCCTCCCTTCTCCTCTAGGGATCTTGGGCACGCACGCACACGCGCCCGGCGTGAGTTTTAAGCTACCGGGTCTGGGACACAAACCGCGGTTGACTACATGGGAGTCCAGCGACATAGCCATTACGCTAACTGCTGGTCCCACTAATAAGTAAACTTTTGAAAATATAAATCAGATCACTCAACTTTCCTGTTGAAATCCTTTGCTTACTTCCCATTTTTCTCAGTATGGAGGTCTAAATTATTCCCAAGGCCTACAAAGCCCTGTGTGATCTGATCCTAGGCTATCTGTCCTGGTTCATATTTATTTCATTCCACCCCATTCCCCACTTCAGAAAACTGTCAGTTCCTTGAACCGATGAAATTCTTTCTCAACTTTCCTGGTTATTCTTTTTTGCTTGGAAAACATTCACGCAAACTTTCACATGAGAAATTTTCCCCAGAAGTCAGCTTATTACTCTTTTCAGAATTCAGTTTTCATGTCATTGCTTCAGAAAGCATCCCTGGCCTCCCCTAATGGATATGGTTCTTCCTTTGTACTTTCTTAGATCACCTTCTCATTACCTTGATAATCCATGATTCTTTTATCTTTTTTGTTTTGTTTTGTTTTTGTTTTTGCCCTAGGGTATGTGTGCTCACCAGAAAGAGTGGAGACAGTGAAAGAAAAACTAAGAAATCATTCTCTGGGGGAATGATCACACCACAATCCCTTCTCGTCTATTCTCCTCCTGGGATTGGGGGCATGAATACACATGTACCGAGCATGATTTTCATGCTGCCAGGTCCAGGACCACCACGGTCGGTTTTATAGGAGTCCAGTGCTTTTACCGCTATGCCACCTGCTGGGCCTATCCTTGATTATTTCATTTATTTGTTAATTATGTCTTGTTTGTCACCTCCACTGTAAGGGAAGCATCATAAGAGGAATAATACTGTTTGTCTTTCTTGTTCATTCTTGCTTCCTGGCAGCCAACACACCGGATAAACCTAGAAATTATTCTGCCCTAAAGGGAGGGAGTAATTATTTTTAGTCAGAAGAATGGAATATTTGGGAAGCTTCACTGTGACTGTTAATTTTGAATATCCAAGTAAAACCTTTATAAGGATAAAGAAGAAAATGAAACACATGAACTAGAAATGCAACAATGAGCTGAGTAGACTAAGTCATGTCCAATCAAAAGTCAGAAGTTGCTCATGGATTTTAGGGTTAAATTTTCTGTGATGAATAGAGATGTCTACCAGCTGCTTCTTACTGGCCATGCCAAGTCTACTAGTGTATGGAAATTCAAACTATGCAACAGCCTAATCATTCAGGTCCCATTACCATGGGTTATCAATTTATTAATTATATTTTAGATTTGTATTGAATATTCTCCCCCAACAATCCCTTCTTCAAGGTTTCCTGAAATCTTAATTCCATACTGCAAATTTTAAAAAGTTATTGGGCCAGTCAGTGATACGATGGCTAAAGCATTAGATCCTACATGGCAAACTGTGTGGTTCAAGTCCTGGACCTGGCAGCTGGAAAAATACACTGGGTGCATGAGCGTGTGTGCATACCCCAAATCCTGACCAGAATAGAGAAGGGCTTGCAGCATGAAAACTCTGGAGGGTACTCTCTCTCTTCTCTCTCTCTCTCTCTCTCTCTCTCTCTCTCTCTCTCTCTCTTTCTGGTGAGTACATGTACCCTCTAGCAAATTTTTAAAAAAATTAATCAAGCTCATCTATATTATAGCATGTAAATGTTCCACAATAACTTTTAATTTCAACTGTTTAGGATTCTGAACCAATGGGGATCAGCAGTTGGCATAATGGTTATGTCGGTGGACTCCCATACAGTTGAGCACGGTTCGAGTCCCAGACCCGGTGGCTTGAACTCACGCTAGGTGCGTGTGCATGCATGCCCAAGATCCTCAGAGGAGAATGGGGGAGAAGGGATTGCAGCATGGCTTTCCCCCCTGGGGGGTGATTTCTTGCTTTCTGTCTCTCTGTCTCTCTCTGGCTTTCTGGCGAGTGCACACGCCCTATAGAAAAACCTCTCAAAATGAAAATAATAACAACAACAACAAACAAAAACAAAAGGTTCTGAACCAAATACTCTTAACAGAAACAAATATGAGTAGATACCTGCCTTCACACATCATAGCATGTTAAGAGAGGAAGTAAAACTATCATCATTCCTCCCTCACTTTTAACTTGCTGTTCATTTCCCAATACCCTTGCTGCCTCTTTGCTTAATGCTTTTTTTGTTCTTTAAGGGCAATTTGAGCTATCTTTTTTTAAAGTTTATTTTATTTTATTTATGAGAGCACATATATGCTTACACATGAGAGAGAGAGGTACCCTTGATAGGTTTTGTCACACTGTGATCCCTTTTCTCCAGCTCTCCTGCTCAGTCTCGACCTTGGGCTTACACATCCAGTGCATTTTTCAGGTTAGTTATGGATCCAGACACACAGTCAGCCATGTGGCTTCCAGTACCACAGTTCAGGATACAGCCTGTAACACCAAGGCTAGGCCTGAGATATTTTAGCATCCAGAAAACTGCTCTTTTATACCCACGAAGGGAGGTTAAGTGCACCTCCATAGTAACAGGTGTATGCTAATGTGTTATTCTTTCACAGAAATACTTGTGACCAGAAGTGCTTGGGGTTTGGGATTTTTTAAGATTTTGGAACATTTGCATATACATTATGAGGTATTTGGGAGATGAGACTCAAGTCAAAAGATTAATTCATTTATGTTTCATATATACTTTATACACATACCCTAAAGGGAATCTTACAACATATGTTTTGTATTGCAGTATTTTGACTGTGACCATCACTTGAGGTCAGATGTAGAATTTTTCACTTGTGGTGTCATGTTGGTGCTCAAAAATTTGGGATTTTGGAGCATTTCAGATTTGGGATTTTTTTATAATAACCTGTGCTATATTTTAATATGGTATTTAATTCTAAGTTGTACTTATGCTTAGTGTCACTAAAAGTAGGGTTTGTCTTATCAACATCTCAGACTGATAACATTGTTAGTCTCATCTACTGAAGTGAATGCTTGAGGGAGCTATGACTCTGTGCTGTCTCATTCAATATTATCAGCACCTATTACAGTGCCTCAGTGCCTCACTGTAAATGCTTAGTGAAGAGAGGGACAGATGAAAATACTTACATACTCTCAGTGATAAAAAACTTTCATCGTAAGAATAGTACAAAGGTAAACCAGTTTTACGGAAAAGATCAAGAGATTGTGGAAAAGATGGCATATAAGCAGAACCTTAAAAGAAGAGCAAGATAGGTTCTCCCCACAGGAGATCTGGGAAACATCACAGGTAGAAGGAAGAGCCTGAGGCAGGAAAGTAAGAATGAGCTGGTGGCTTCAGAAGAGAACCACTTAACTAGTCTGAATGGAATGTGAATGACTGAAGAAGTGCCTTGAGAGATAGGACAGTGAGTGGTGGAGAGTGGCATAAGTAGCACACCAAAGCATTGGTGTTTTAGTGTTTTACTGTGAAGCCATAGTGCACTAGTGAAGGGTTTTAAAAGGGTAAGTGATATGGCTAGATTTGTGTTTAAAGAAGATATAATCAAGTGTGATTCATTGAATGAATTGGTTCATAGGAAGAATATAGGTAAGGGAACCAATTATTTGTTGGATAGTATTCATTTAATAAACATTTGTTTAGCACCTACTGCATAACCAACACAGGTATTACAGAAACAAACAAGATTTAATCCTTGCACTCAAAAAGTGTACTTTTTTTTTTTCCTTTTTCTTTTTTTGGAGAGATTTTTGCTATAGGGTGCATGTGCTCGCCAGACAGACAGAGACAGAGAGAAAGAAAGCGAGAAATCACCCCCCGGGGGGATGGCCATGCCGCAATCCCTTCTCCTCCCTTCTCCTCTCGGGATCTTGGGCACGCACGCACACATGCCCGACGTGAATTTAAGCCACCGGGTCTGAGATTCGAACCATGGTCGACTACGTGAGAGTCCAGCGACATAGCCATTACACTAACTGCTGGTCCCAAAGTGTACATTTAAAAAAAAAAAAAAATAAAATAAATATATGAAAATGTCAGAATTAAAAAGTGTTTTCTGGGGGCTAGCAGGTGGTGTGGTAGTTAAGGCACTGGACTCCCACCTGCTCAATTGCAGTTCAAGCCCTGGACTTAGTGGCTTGAAAATCACTCCAGGCATGTATGCATACATGCCCAAAATCCCAAGAGGAGAAAAAACAAGAAGGGATTGCCGTGTGGCCATCCCCCCAGGAGGTGATTTCTCACTTTCCCTCTCTTTGTAGCTCTCTGTTTGTCTCCTCTCCTATGAGCACATGCACCTTATTACCAAAAACTAAAAGGAGAAAAAAATAGTTCTGTATGTGTACAAGCTGCTATAAGTCCTGACCTCATTGTGGGAATGGGGCATAGGTGACTGATGAGGGAAGTGGATAAACATGGAGGCTCCTGGGAGGAGATGTTATCTTAACTGAGCACTGAAAGTGAAGGGATGGCAAAAGGTATCTGGGAGGTAGCTAGTGCAAAGTTCTAGAGGTCATCTATTACTCTGACTCTGAACTGCAACTAACTCAGAGTGATTAAACTCTAGGATTCAGGGGGGTTGGGTAGAAAATCATGGAGAGGTAGAGAAAGGATTGGGATATTGGAGTAGGAAGAGGCAAGAGATGAAGTTGGAATGGG
Source organism: Tupaia tana (assembly GCA_026018925.1). Taxonomy (NCBI): domain Eukaryota; kingdom Metazoa; phylum Chordata; class Mammalia; order Scandentia; family Tupaiidae; genus Tupaia; species Tupaia tana. The sequence goes on along the minus strand of JAKSZU010000015.1, from coordinate 75,528,492 downwards.
AAATAGGAAGGAGGAGTAATGTTCTGGGAACAGGAGAATAGGGCCTGATGGAAGAATGGGCAATGAGAATGAACAAAAAGAAAACAAGAGTCCCTGATGAAATAGAATCCATTATTCTTGTTTGAGATTCATTCTCTTGGCAAAATGTACTAAATCCCTCCTCTGAGCCAGAGGGATACTAAGATGGCTACAGCTATAGTATCACTGACTTCACCAAGGAAATCTCAGTCTAATGGAAGTCATTTTAGCCTTCACTCTGATATTAAGAGTCATGTTCTGCCAATTTCGTTAGAAGGATCCTACTCTGGAAGACATGGGAGGGAAGAGACACTGAAGGACCATCTACATCTGTGTCGTTTAGTTTTCGATGACCAGGGCAATGGCAGTATAATTAACTAGGTTGATACTTTCTCCAATTGCATTCTGTGGCTCAGCAAGGATAAAGAGAAGCTTGTAGACCTTGACTTTTAAAACAAAGGACCAAAATGTGTACCATACTCAGATGAAATGCCCAAGTCAGAGTAAGAAATGAGAAACAATATAGTATGAGAGTTAAAAAGGTAGAGGTGATGAGGATATTGAGGTATTTCAGCTTATTCACTAGTTGTATGAACAAGTTAACTTAATTTTCTTGTACCTCTATTTTCTCATCTGTAAAATTTGGGAAATAAAATAGGAACTACATTAGAATGTTATTATAGGCTTAAATATATTAGAACTTGTAGAGCACTAAAACAAATGCATGCCATACTGTAGGTACTAATATGAAAGATGATGCTATCAGTTCCTAGCAGGGCACCAGGACCAGAAAGTTAGACAACTTTCTGAATTTTCTTGATGTGGAGCTGACAGGTTGTAATAAGCATGAAACAACATTTTATAATTGTGCATCCAATTGCCTGTTCAGACATCTATATCCCAAATAAAAAAGCCTTCCCCAAAGACATTTTTATTATGTAATATCTTATTAGGAGACTATTTAAAACACCCTGACCAAGTATAGATTATAAAGCAACTTTATTTGAGGAAATATTAATATTATGATGATAGTGTTCAATTGAAAAACAATCCTTTTGATTGGAACCCATTGGTATGGAGACCAGAATTCAAGCCACATCTTCTGCTTTGATTCTTCACCTGTCCTATGTTCCAGTACCACTGACAGGAGCACATCATGAGGTGCTCTGGAACAAATGCAGCTAGCTAAGAGCAGCTGGGTGGACTGGCCCATTTGTACCACAACCAGAAACAATTTGGAGGGTTGCCCACTTGGACCACCTGGTGTCTTTCCATGAAGAGAACAGCTGTTTATGCCTGCTTCTGGGCAAAAGAAGGATGCTGAGAAAAAGAGAACTCGGACAAAGAGCTAGGTTATCTAATGCAACTAGAATTTAAATTCCAAGGAGCTCTCCATTTTTTCTTTTTTGCTTCTGTATATCTAGTATTTTTAATTTAGTGATTAGTACATAATGTGCACAGTAAATAGTGTATTGAATAACTGAGTGACGGTACTTATTGTTAGAAAGGGATTTTAGCCTTTATTTTATTACAGAGGATTCTCAGAGAAGCCCAGGACCAGGTACATTGCCAACTAGAAAGAGTCCAGAAGATGTAGGTCCAGTGGATAAGTTGCCTTGTCTTCAGAAGCCAGCTATGATGGAAGGGCTGGGCAGGTTCCCACTTCACATGTTGGTTGTGAGTTCCAGAAACTCAAATATATCAAAAAGTAGCTTGAGTGAGCAATAAAGGCAAATTCAGTATCTGTGTCTGAGATCATTTTCTCTCTGCATGCTGGATAGAAATGATAATGAGAGTCAGCAGAGGCCAGGGCCAGTAATCTAACTGGAAACATGAGTCGAGAGGATGAGATGGCTTCATATACAGAATCTTAGAGCAATAAAGGCAAGGTCGTAGCAGCTTAGTCTGCTCCCTGCACAGAGGGCTGTGCTATTTTGTGGCAAGGCTAGAATGTTTTCACAGGTGGAAGCCAATTTCTTATAAAAGTGATAAAGATGAGATGAGTATGTAAATGTGTGTGTCTGCATGTGTGTATGGTGGCTTTTGTTACAATACTTGGAAGAAGAACATATGACACTGATAGAGAAGAGTCTTATATTTCCTAAGCACTCACCAGGAGACAGGCCCTGTGCCAACGCATCTATGTGTATTATCTCATTAATTTCCCACAGCTACATTGTCACATATTCTTAGCCCAACTGTACAAAGGAGGAGTCCGAGTTTCAAAGGGCTTCCATAGTGGTCTGAAATCATATTGCTGGTCAGTGGCAGGAACAGAATTTAAACCCAGGAAATTGAGGTGCCAGGAATTAACATCACTTGGCTAAACATTTGGCTGAAATGAACATTTCATTTTGTTCTGGGTACCAGGCACACTGAGATGAACACATCTCTAGCCTTTAGTAGTGACTGACTCACTCAAAGATGCTGTCGCTGCTGCACAGCTGGTGGATTGAGTCAGACAGTGACTGCCCACCAGATCCCACTGCTCTCAATTGAATCCAGTAGCAGTTATCTCTGGAGAATTACTCAGACAGTATTTGAAGCTGTGCTTCAAATGGATGAACTAATTGTTGAGTTTAATCTCAAATCATTGCTTTGATTTCTTGGTACCAAAGCAGTTTGACTTCAAGTGTGGTCCTCCCCAGCAATTCCTTTCCAGCGCCTCCCTTCTTCATTCGTCAGCTGGCAATCATTTCCATTTCATCCATCAGCCAGCTCTCAAATTTAGTTCAATTGAACTTGAATAAACCTTCCCAGGGCAGGAGAATTTCCCCTTGTCATGCAGTACATTGGAACTTCTCCATTACCACAAATCAAATACTTGCTCATATCTTACATAGTCTGTTTGTAAATTATGTCGTTTCTATAAATAATACATGTAGCTCAAAAAGTGAAATTAACGATCACTCAGAAATAGCCACTGTCAATGTATTCGTCCAGACCTCTTTTCTGCCTTGTATATACTTTAGTGTATTATCCCAACTGTCCTTTCCAAAAATAGGTAGGCACTGTTCTAATGTTGCAGATGAGAATACTAAGTCTCAGAGTTTAATAAGTTGCCCAAGGGCATGTGGTCTGTTTAATTCTACAGTGATCCTAGGCCTAACTCAGAGTTTGAGAGAAGAAACTACAATATTTTCTACCAAGCTATATTTCAAGCATCTACAGTTAGCAGATGGAGGGCAGCACTGAGCTACAGTAAGCTCTCTCATAATTATTTAAATCATCAGTTCTTTAAAAAGGATCCTCAGATGCATTACATATTCATGAAGCATCCTTCCTGGCAGCTCCTCCATTGTAGGTAATTACAGAGGGTTTAAAATATCTGAAGTTGCTTGGAAGCACACAAAGCTCTGTCAGCTGCAAGCAGACAGCTGATTTGTAATTTAATTAACATCCTGGCTTGTCCTGTTCTTTGTGGCAAAAAAGCAGGAAAGTATTTCCTTTCATTTGTGAGTTTTGTTTGCAAAAATTCAAATGCAGCACCTGGGAGAGCTTTGCGTCTCTCATGTCAGTCCTGTTACTTACATCCTGCTCCAAACCTTGAAAAATTCCTCTTTCAAGGGTTCTTGGGGCCAGCTGTATTGCTGATTGTGGGTCATTTTTGTTGTTAAGGATGATTTCAGTTAGGGAAGATCTGTGTGTAATCAGCTAGCTTTGACCCACTTTTGTTAACTCTTTGAGAAAGGTATTTTTGAAGACAGATTTAGCTGTAGATGACTTTTAAAAAATATTATTTAACAAATGTTTATTGGTGCCCTGTAGGTTGTCAGCACTAGAAGTCAACAGTGAACCAAGAAGATAGGGTCTCTGACCCCATGGGAGTTTCAGTTCAGTGGGGTGGGCAAACATTAAATAATCGGAGAAATAAATGTAAAATAAAAACTTTTTGAAGATGAGTTATGAAGCAGGAAGCAGTGTGTCAGGCAGAAGAGAACCCCAATTGGGAAGCAGGGAGGGTCTCCTAAGGAAAGAATGTGAAAATATATACAGTCTCTCTTGCCCTGCCTCCTCCCCTTCTCTTCTGTCTACCCCCACCTTCACCCTCAGATCTGCAACATATACTTGTCCTAAAGAAAGGACTGGGGTAGAAATAATGTAAATAGGAAATGGAGCCATACTCCAGCCAAATATCATTAGGATAATTTCTTTCAAATTAAATGAATATAGATACTGATCTGATCACTGCATTAAAATTCTTTTATTTTCTTTCTGTGTGTGTTTTCCCTTTCTGAAGGGAGGCAGAGGGGTAGAGAGGAAAGGCAGGAGGTGCATAAAGGGCACAGCACAGGTCACAGGCCACAGAAAACGAAGGCATCACGAAAAAGGAAGGAACTAGAAAGCAGTGCACACTGGCTGCATACTGCAGGAGTCTTTGCTAAATGAAATTCCTAACAATGAATAGGATACTTTAAAAAAAACCTTTTTATCTCAAAATAAGAAAGTGGTTGGCAAGGTCTAGTTGTAATACTCAAATGTTTTCTTCACCCTCTTGGTTTTCTCTATTTTTCTGAGTTGTATTCAACTCCAGTTAGGCATCATCCTTGCCTTTCCAAGTCTGCTACTTAATTTTTTACTGATGTCATGCTTCTCCTGAAGTGTCCTTTCTGCCAAAACAGAATTTTAAAACCAAGAGGCCTTCTGGGACTAGCAGACAGCATAATGGTTACATTGCTGGACTTCCACAACTACAGTTCGAGTCCTAGACCCAGAGGCTTGAAACTCATGCCTGCGTGTATGCGTGCCTCCCTCCTGGGAGGAGGGGGTGATTTCTCGCTTTCTGTCTGTGTGTCACTCTGGCGAGTGCATGCATCCTATAGCAAAAATCTCTCAAAAAAAATTAAGAAAAAAAGAACAAACAAAAAAATCTAAGAGGTTTTCTTCCAATGGCAGCATTCAATCAGATAACCTAGGTCTATTGAACATATGTGAGGTAGCATTCTGACTTGACGAAGATATACATAAGGGTTTCTACTCTTAAAAGTCTTAGATTATAGAGGGGGAGGTAAGAACTGACCAGAGAATGCCGTTTATCAATATAGTTAATAAAAGCACAGAAACTAACGCGTTTTGAGCATTTTCTAAATGGCAACCTTTGTAATAAGGAACTGCAATCATTCTTTAATGTACCTGCTTCCCAATGTTGCTATCCTTTTGTTTCCTAAATTTAGCCAGAGGGCATGTGTGCTGGAGAGAGGGAGAGGGAGAGAGGGAGAGAGGGAGAGAGGGAGAGGGAGAGAGAGGAAATGGAAAGTGAGAAAGTACTCTCCATGGGGAATGGCTGCGCTGCAATCCCCTCTCCTCTATTTCTCCCTCATTTCCGGATTTCAGGCACGTACACACACACGCACACACGCACACACGCACACACATGCGCCCAATGTGTTTTTCAAGCCGCCCATTCAGGACTCAAACCATGCAGTCCTCATTGTGGGATCCAGCCACCGTCACTGCCAGGCTGCCGGCCGACCCACTGTAAGTCTTAAAGGTGGATAATATCTGTAACTTCTTAGCAAAACGTTTTGGGGCAATATTCACTGTTAAGTTGTTGGAATGTAACTGTTAATGAGCACACAAACACGTTCTAACTCTCCTCAGTTTTGGATATGCTCTCTCCTTCTGTTTGTCTCTCTTTTTTCTCTCTACATGTATGTTGCTCTCTCTTCCTCTCTCAACAGTACAGTACCAACTCCTGCTGGAAGGGGGGAGTAGAACACTTTTTATGCAGCAACAGAGATAAACTCCTATTTTTACTTAGGAAACCTTGAACGACTTCCGGCTTCTGGATTATCACGCGCTGCGCCAGCGCAGTGTCGTCTCTCAAACTGCCAGAAAATGTCTGGTGATGGGTCAGGTGCATGTTGGCTCCTGTGTCTGAATTCTAGGTAGCTCAGCTCGAGATGGTTCTAACACAGGCTTCAGCGGAATGTACTGAGCAGAGTCTGGTCAGACTCCTTCAGCCTTTGTCCATACACATGAGGGGGCAGGTATGATTGAATGCAGGTTCAGCTGGAAGGGCTTTATAATCAGGTGTATCATATTGCTTTGTTGATTTAAATTAAACTCACATTTATTGGACCTTCACTATGTGTCAGTTGTCAGGAAAGCACTGAAGATTGAGAATTGGGCATGCCTCTGGCTCTGTTCTTGAGGCTCTCGTGAGCTAGTAGGGGAGATGGGCATGTGGACAGGTTATTACAGTGTAAAGCTATTCAGTGACAGAAATTTGTGAAGAATACTATAGGAACATAGAGAGGCAAGACGTTAGTGAGAAACAGATATGGCTTATTACCTGTTGATGATGACATGTATAGTATTCTCAACTGGATTGGTCTGAAAAGTATTTCATGATTGGCAAAGTATTTTTACAAGCAAAATGAGAAATAGTGATTGACTTTTAAAAAATAATTAGAATAATAATAATAATGATTGGGAAAAACAGAAAAGATATTGAATGATGAAGTGGGGAGATTAATGTCTCTGTATTGACTGACATGCATGGCATTCCCTTTTGAAAAAGCAATGTAATACACTGTAAAATTATATCTAATCCAATGTAATATAAAGAAGATTATGATGATAATAAAAATTAAAATTAAAAAAAAATTAAAAAAAGAAGACTATAGGAACATACAGGAGAGCTAACTTTATTTTCTGTTAAATGTCCGAAGGTACATGCATGTATGAGAAAGCACTCTCCAACAGGGCATGGTCATGTCACAATCCTTTTTCCTCAATTTCTTTGCCCTGTCATGATCCTCGGCATGCATACATGGGCCTGGTGTGTTTCACGGCACTGGGACCGAGATTTGTTCTGTGGTTAGCCATGTGGATTCTGGCTGTCTCTGCACAGCACTCAACTGCTACATTATGGAGCTTGCCTGAGAATTATATTAAACCTTAGCAATTGTTTTGGGTTGTTGGGAAAGTCATGATGCACTTTTGCATAGAAAAACACACCATGACTTTCCCAACAACCTAGGAGAAAGTTTCTGATCACTCAATCTGATCATTAAGGATAAGGAAAAAAAGCAACAAACTAACAAACAAACAAAAGTATGCCTGATTAAGGAGTCTGGGATTGCAGGGGAAAGTTAAGATTCAGAAGAAGAAAGAGCGTAGGATTCCCAAAGTAAGACACAAAATGAACTAAGACAGAGACATGGATATCAATAGTGTACTAGTCTCCTCTGTCTACTCTCATTACTGCTGGAAGCAGAAGGAAAATCTGTGTGCCAAGGTTCTTTCACTGCAAAGTTTACCAATGGGCAAACTGAGGACAGGAAAAGCAAAACAGAGGCCTCCTCACATGGCCCTCCTTTCACAGTCAACACAGATAATCCCAACAGTATCCAGAAAAGCATTAGGGCCTACCAGACAAGCCCTAGAAAGAGAGGTAACTTAGAACTGCCCAGAACATTAGGGATGATTTTTATATCAAAGTATGAACTCTGCAGAGTTGTTTAATTGCTCTTGTTAAATTATTTTGGAAGATTTCCCTAAAATTCTATTTCCTGAAGATAAAGTTGACCTCTAAAATCTTTCAATCCTCACTAGATTAGAAGACAATTTAAATGTTCTAGTTCTAGAATCAGACTAACAGGTGTTTGCCACTCACAAGGCATGTAAGTGTGAAAAAAAATACCTAATTTGCAAGCTTCAGATGGAGAGAATAACTCTCATCTCTCAGCAGCAAGGTGTACAGTAATTTCATGTATAGCTCTTGACATATTTACTGTAGCTGCTATTATTATTGGTTAGTGTTAGTATTACTATTTCAAGTAATATCAGCATAAGTATCAGTGTTGGTATTAATATTAGTCTAAGTACTGAAAATCAGTACCTGTATTCATGGGTTCTGTATCCATGGATTCAACCAAACCAACCCCAAATCAGAAATATATATATTTTTAAATTGGTTATGTCTATGGGGCCAGCAGATGACGTAGTGGTTACAATGCTGGACTCCCACATGGCTGACCACAGTTCAAGTCCCAGACCTGGTGGCTTGAAAATCATGTCAGACACACGTGCATGAGTGACCAAGATCCTGGGAGGAGAATAGAAGAGAAAGGATTGTGGCATGGCCATCCCCCTTGGGGGGTGATTTCTCATTTTCTCTCTCACTGTCTGCGTCTTCCTTTCTTGAGAGCGCACGTGCCCTAAGGCAAAAACCTCTTTAAAAAAAATTGGGGGAACCAGCAGTTAGCATAATGGCTATGTCGCTGGACTCCCACGTAGTCGACCGCGGTTCGCGTCTTGGACCCGGTGGCTTACAACTCACGCCGGGCGCGTGTGCGTGCGTGCCCAAGATCCCGAGAGGAGAATGTAGGAGAAGGGATTGTGGTGTGACCATCCCCCCTGGGGGGTGATTTCTCGCTTTCTGTCTCTATGTCTCTCTCTGTCTGGCGAGCGCACGCGCCCTATAGCAAAAAACCTCTCCAAAAAAAAAAAAAAAAAAATTGGTAATGCCTCTACTAAGCCAGTACAGAATTTTTTCCTTGTCATTATTCTGTAAACAATATAGTGTAACATTTACATTTTATTAAATATTGCAAGTGATCTAGAGATGATTTAAAGTATAAGAGAAGATGTACATAGGTTCTATGTGAATACTGTGCTTTTATTTAAAGGACAAGAACATTCATGTATTCTGGTTGACGTCCTGGAAACAATTCCTGTGGATACCCAAGGGTTATCATACTTAGGTTCAGCCAAAGGAAATCAAGATTTAAATCAAAGCAGAGAAATTGTATGCTATATCAGGTCGATTCCTTTGCAAGCTTAAGTCAGAGTTAAATATAATTCTCTCACTAGTTCTTGTCATCTCTTGCTTGGTCGTAGGCAGAAAACTGAAAGAAGGAGGAAGAGGACTGTGTGACTTGACCTGGGCAGTTTTCTTTTAGGTGTGACATCTCTTGGATGACTTTCTGTCATCTACAATGGATGCCAGTCTACTTTCCTGCCTTGTCTCCCTCCACACTGTCTCACATCTCAAGTTCCTTCCAGATCTTGCATCCGGGTCAGCAGAAACAGACCTAAAATTGGGATTGGTATGTCCATGATTTGTGGAGGGTAGGTCCCAGGAGAAACCTTTAAGTACCAAGGAGCTTTGCAGGAAAATAGGTTCAGGTGAGATTTAGATAGAGATTAAATCCATTGGGTTTTTTGGAGTATAATTTGCAAGACAGGATTTGTCTCATTTTGAGGTGTGGAAGTTGGGGTTTCAGTATAACTCCTTGGCACATTGAAGACAGGAGGCTTTGTTCACCTGAGGACAATCTCCTGGAAAGATTGCACTGGCAAATATTGAAATTGTGAAAGGCATCTCCATGGATTTGGGTGAGAAGACAATAGCATCTTCTGCAATCCACAGATGTCACTGTTTCCTCAAATATCATCGCATCTTAAAACAGATCCTTTCTACACATGTACTGCCTGTGCTTGGAATATCTGTTACCTCTTTCTATATCATTCCAGATCCTGCTTCAGACTGTAAAGTCTCAGACAGAGTTGGTGCTGACCTATTTATGCTCCTATAGAACTCAGTGTATGCTTATAGTTGTTGTCAGTACATATGGTAGTTTAACTGTGCACATGTGTAACTAACAATACCTTATGGGCTTCTTGAGGATAATAGTTATTTTCAGCTTATATTCTTAGTATGTATTACTTAAATAAATGATGAAGGGAGAGAAACGTAATACTTAGGAATCTGTTGGCCTTTAAGATTGTGTCAATCAAATGATGTGGTTGTATTTTTGCTTGAACCTGGGTTAACAGTGTTTTATAATGAAAGAAGTTACATTCAGTATCTAAAATATTTTTGTGGCTTTGGCAACTAATACCCATTTCATCTATTTATTTGTCATTCAGTAGTCATTCATAAATTTATTCAGCAGATACTCACTGAACATTTGATAGGTATATACTAAGGAAAAGTGATATGTGGTTCTGGTCCTCACAGAATCTTATGGTTCAGTGGAAAAACATAGAAAATTAAGGAATATAATTAACAGATAATTAACAGTACTAAACTGTACCTTGAAAGATAGTTAATATTGAAAATTTTATAATGTCTGTATTTTATCCTGAATTTTAAAAGAAGTTCTAAAAATCTGGGAATAATTATTTGTATTTTTTTCACAGTTACTGAGGTAGAAGTAGTGAGAAAAAAGAACTTTGAAATAATGGAGGATCAACTCATGTGGTAGTATTGAGAGACAGCTTATGGCAGAGTAAAGAAGCTTGAACTCTGTCCTGCAGCACAGGGGGGTTTTAAGGACTTTATCAATCTGTGGCTCTGAAAGCCCCTGGTGCAGTGTAGAGAATGGATGAGAAACAAACAGTCCCAGAGGCAGTCTAGCCAGACCTGAGGATGTTTCTATGGGCCAGGTAGAAGCTAATGGGAACTTGTATATGGACAGTGTTTATAGTGATCAGTGGGTGAAGGGATGAGGGGATAAAGAGGGATTATTTAGGATATAAATCAGAAAGACTCAATTATTTATTAAATTGGCAGATGATAGATTATGAAAGAGAAGATGGATTCTGACTTATACCTATTCTTCTGTCCCAGATTATTACATATTACTACATATATACACCCCAGATATAAATAAGTGAGTGCATAGAATCTTGCTCAATAGTTAAGTGACTATGGGCAAGTCCTTTACCTTTCTGAGTGTTAGTTTTCCCATGAGTAAAATGGAGAATTGTAGCTGAGAATGACTGCATCGAAAGAAGTTATGTGAGGGTTTTTTTTTTTTTTTTTTTTTTTTTGCAAACTGCTATCATAACATTGTTAGTGGTAATTTTTGTTTGAGATTACTATTGCTTGAGATATTGCAAAAAGACTCCCTGGAAAGTACAAGTACTGATAATCAGCTTCTTAGAACAAGTGGACAATAGATTGAATTATCAACCTTGGGGTGCTTCTCATTACTGTCAGATTATGCATCATATTGAGAGCTGATGTCCAAGAAATCATACTTGCATCTAAAAAATTGAGTAATAAAACATAGACATGGTTTTGTAAGAAAACATGTTTTCATAACCTAATATGGCAAAGTAATTGTTGGTGGCAGTGGTAATGGGATATTGGGAAGAGGTTAGACACCACATTTAAGCCTGAGATGGTGTTACGACGGTGTTTGGATCCTGGTCTGGATGCTCCTGTGCCGTGCACAGGAACAGAAGGCAAAGCAAAGCAAGCTAACACTGTGTTAACTGGACTGGGGGCTGGAGGTAGAATGTTCCCTGTTCTTTTCCAAGTAAGCCAGCAGACTTGAGGCAATGGTACTTTAAAGGAACAGGTCCAAAGAAAAAGGGACACAAAGCAGAGAGAGACAAAGAGACAGGATGGAGGCTCAGGCCAAGGCTGAGACCAGAGCTGAGGTCCCTTACACCATTCCTCGTCCTGACCTTTTTCCCTCCCAGTCAACTTACTCAGATAGACTAGGAAGACACAAAAAACAGCCTTTGCCTATAAGGATCCTCTTGCTATTACAGGCATGTAGAATAAGGGTAGTTAAAAAAAAAAAAAAGAGAGAAAAAATGGGATAACGGAGAAGGAAATGTAGCATATTTCACTTGAGGGGTCAACTGAATAGAGGCAGACCCTTTGCCTTGATTTTCCAAGTTCTTTAAAAGCTAGATTCATTCCTAGAAATAGTGATTTTTTGCCTTGGAATCCAACTAATTCAAATCAACACTTCTCCTGGAGGATGAAGTAAAAGAAGTAAAGGTTTTTTTGTTGTTGTTTGTTTTTTTGAGAGAGGGATTTTTGTTACAGGGCACGTGTGTTTGTTGGAGTGACAGAGAGACAGAAAGTGAGAAATCATCTCTCCAGGGGGATAGCCATGCCACAATCCCTTCTCCACCATTTTGCCCTTGGAATTTTGGGCATGCACACACATGCACCCAGTGTGAGTTCAAAGCCGCTGGGTCCAGGACTCAAACCACGGTTGACTACATGAGAGTCTAGCAACATAACCATTATACCATCTGCTGGTCCCAAGGTTGTCTTTTCTTTGAGGCAAATACAAATTACATGAGTGGCAAAAATCTTTCCTCCATTCCAAATGAACTTAAATCTTTCAGAAATTCTGAAACAAAATTCAATATTCTGAATGGGATATATCTGCTCTCTTGCTCAGCACTTTATTTCTTGTCCATTCATGACCTGAAATTTTTAGCACATACTTAAACCCTCTGCTCTTTTGGAAGGTTACCTTCTCATCTAAGTAGATTTTCAGTCTCATTTGTTGTTTTTCTATAGTTCATAAACAAGAGTATGTTGTTATACAAACATAGGTTATCAACTTTGGTTAATATTGACGGTTACTTCAGTTTTGCTTACACTTGTCTTGGCTTATGGTGACTACCAAAAGAATCTGCAAGGAAGCCTGTTGGGTAAAGTCAAACACTATGTCTTTTTTTTTTTTTTTTTTTTTTTTTTTTTTTGAGAGGTTTTTGCTATAGGGCACATGCGCTCGCCAGACAGACAGAGACAGAGAGACAGAAAGCAAGAAATCACCTCCCGGGGGGATGGCCACACCGCAATCCCTTCTCCTCCATTCTCCTTTCGGGATCTTGTGCACGCACGCACACGCGCCTGGCGTGAGTTTAAGCCACCGGGTCTGGGACGCGAACCGCGGTAGACTATGTGGGAGTCCAGCGACATAGCCATTACGCTAACTGCTGGTCCCAAAGTCAAACACTATGTCTTATTAATGGAGTCAAAAGAACTTAGTCTGGGCTGTACCTTTTGCAAACACTGATATTTTTTCTGTCTTGTCTTTTCTCCTAGAAGTATCGCTATCAAGATGAGGACACTCCACATGATCATTCCTTACCTCGACTAACCCATGAAGTAAGAGGCCCAGAACTTGTGCATGTGTCAGAAAAGAATCTGTCTCAAATAGAAAATGTCCATGGATACGTCTTACAGTCTCATATTTCTCCTCTGAAGGTGAGTTAGATTGCTCTTCAGCCTTCATATCTGGTAATTATTTTTCATTTCTAAGGGAGATGTTTGCTGGCTTGATTAAATGAAGGTCATTTAAATTATGGTACTGGCCACTGGTTGCCAAAGAGTGTTTCTGTGGTTTAGAGGCTGATCTGGTGTTTTGGGGACATATTTTTATGGAAATTGCTTGAATGTCTGGAAAATCCTTTTTGTTTCTGTGAATGGGCTAAGGAAGTAGCCATGGTTGCAAAATTAAAGGGAGAATAAGCTAACCATATATTTTAAAACACAGGAGAACATCAAGGCTTTGTGCAAATTCTCTTCTTTAACATTCCCAGTTCCAGATAAAACAAAGGAAGCAAATATAACATAATCACACCTAATGATTGCCTTACTGTCTGAACTTAAAAAGGAAAACATGTGAGTTGGCTCATCAACACCTCTATTTTATCCTAGGAGAAATTGTTTACTAGAGTTCATTGTATTAGGTGTCATACCTTTCCCAATACTTTCTGCCTTTTTGAATTTAATTTTAAACAATTCTTGATAAGTGGTATTTTGACAAGAAGGGACAGTTACAGGAGAATAAAGATTTTTTGTGCACATTGGTAACAAATGACACTGCCTTTTTTTTTTTTTTTTTTTTGGAGATGTTTTTTCGCTATAGGGCGCGTGCGCTCGCCAGACAGACAGAGATAGACATAGAGACAGAAAGCGAGAAATCGCCCCCGAGGGGGTATGGTCACGCCGCAATCCCTTCTCCTCCATTCTCCTCTCGGGATCTTGGGCATGCACACACACGCGCCCGGCGTGAGTTTTAAGCCACCGGGTCCGGGACACGAACCGCGGTCGACTATGTGGGAGTCCAGCGACATAGCCATTATGCTAATTGCTGGTTCCCAATGACACTGCCTTTTTCATTGCTGGGCTGGTGCTACCAGATTTTATACTTTGGATAAAATCGTATAAATGTTGATTGAAGTTTTTAAAAAATATATAAGCAGAGTCAACGCTGTAATAAAATAATTGAAATAGGGGGGGAAAGCTATCAATTAATCCCTTAGATATTGCTAAAAAAATTATTGTAGTAGCCAGAAAATAATTTTACCAACTCTTTCATATAGCTCTCTCACAATAAGAAATGTGGCCATAAAATTGGCTCCTAGGTTCTCTAGGATCTTGTTTTACCTTCCAACACATCAAAGAAAAGTTAAATTATGTTTAGTATAGTTCCAAGTCATGATACATTTTAAATGCTATTTTAAATACTATCCTAAATATATGTTATTAAATAAAGTAGCTGTAGTTACCACCAATATATTAAAATATTAAGTCAGTTGTCACATTCCAGTAAAAATTACATATTAAAAAAAGGGTTTCTTTAAAAAAATCATGGGATGACTGAAATAAATGGGTATGTTTAACATAGAGAAGAAATGTCAAACAGTTGAGGCACTGGGACTTACCTTTTTACCTCAACATCTGTCATGTGGCAAATATGACATTGGTGTCCCACAGAGGACAGGTTGTCAGTCACCGCACATAACTGAAAAGATTGTACATTCGAGATCATTTTAAGACCATAGTTTCTGACAGAGCTATCTAAGAAGGTGTAATTCCACAGAGCAGAAGCTTTTCATCCCTAGAAATCTTCCAGGCCTGGGTGATGAATTGGCAGTGGTTTTGTAGAAAGGACTCCTTCTCCAGAGGAGGGTGATTAAAATTGTCCCTAAGGTCCTGTCTGACTTTAGGAATCTGTAATTCTACTGTGTTGTCAGAAAAGCCATGATGCATTTTTGCATAGAAATACATGGAAAAATATGTCATGACTTTTCCGACGACCCAGTATTTTGTGTTCAGGTGAATACCTCTGTTCTTTAGGGACCTTTTTGTCTTTGCAAACAAATTGTGACTATTGTAAATTGAAAAAGAACAGACCTCAGAGGCTGGATTTCAGGGAAACTACTAAAAATTTAGTTATATTATTTTTAACTCATTGAAAGACTCCCTGAAAGAACCTACACAGAAACTCCCTTTCTTTTCTTCCTCTTACCTTTCTCCTTTCCCAAATCTGCTTTAATCAACTCTAGAGCACAGCTCTCAGAAGGTTTTAGTATGAGAATAATCGAAGCTAGTCTGAAACTAGTCTGTTTACAGTAAAAAAAAAATGAACAAAACAATAAAGTATTATGGAATCATTTTGCATATGAAATTTTCAGCATATACATGATAATATAATTACCTAAACATTCACTTTTAATGATTATATCATCTTTTTTCATAGTTTGTTTACTAATTTTGTATATATATTGAATATATATCCAGTTAAAGATATTTTCATACACGTTATCATCAATAGTTATATCATCATTGGTTAATGTTAGTCAATACTTCTTTTCAAAAATGTTCATTAAAATTGAGGAAAATTTTGTTTTTTCCAAAGATATGATATCTTACATGAAGGATTTTCCTGTTTCTCTTCTAAGAATATCAGAAATTATCTCCAACTTCAGTGTTTTTTCTTAGCTCAGGTTTTTCTGTTATATTTACCTTCCTTCTAACTTATTCTGTTCTTTCTAAAATTTTTACTGGTTTTTATAGTCTTGCCATAGTAATATCTTTTATTTTAGGTACCTCATGTCAATTTAAAAGATAGCCACCTATGAATAAAAACCCTCTAATGTGAAACTTCAGGGTTAGAATAGATTTTCCTCCTTTTTCAAAACACTTGTTAAGTGGAGTGGCTCCCAGTTATTCCTGTAGAGGAAGGAAAGGTAAGTTCATCCAGGACCTTTATACCCAGGCTGCAATGTACCTATTTTGGTGCCAGGACTTTTGACTCTCAACCCTCTGGAGGTATTGTTTATACTAAACATAGTATGTATTCAGACTGTCTTAGTGAAGAGACTCTGCATACCTTTCCTCCATCAGCAATAGTGATGGGGGGAAAAGCCTTGCTTGGTAGCATTTGCCTATTTTGTGATGTAAATACTCCCGGTTTACTAACCTAAAGCTACTGGATGTGTTTAGAGGAAAAAGCATGAAGCTCTCATAGGCTGGTATGAGCGAGCTCCAGCACAATACAATATCAGGTTCAAGCACAAGTATTTCTCTATTAACAGCAACAGGACACATTTCCTAATCAAGTTTTAAAGGGATTATTATCACAGTTCAAGTGTTCAGAAAATTTGCCATGATTAAAATCTAACGTGTTATATTCTCTTGACAAAGCCTATTAGGAAAATACTATGGAGGTACAAATTCTCAATTAGACCAACCGACCGACCTCCCTCCCTCTCTCTCTCTCTCTCTCTCTCTCTCTTTCTTTCTTTTAGATCTACTTTTAAAAACCTGTCCTAATTTTAACCTCTTTCCTTTCTTTGATCTATTCAGTGTTTTGGGGTCAAGCACTAAAAGAGAGAAGAGTGAGGAGGCAAAACACTATCAGATAATGCCTCCAGAATCCTACTGAGAAGAAAATGTGGTTCTCTGGTATTAATTAGGAATTTGCATATGGCATGCCTAAATAGAGTGTGAGATTGCTGGATAATAGTTTAAATGTTGCGTTGAGCAGGCTCTGAATCATTAGCTGAGTAATCGCATCTTTGCAGGTTTGACAATCATTTCTTCCATCATGTGTATCACTTGAAGCCTCAGTCCTAAGATTCATCTGTCTTTGGTGCACACCAGCTGCCTGGGTGATAGATAGGCTTGTTTAGCCTGTTTTCATTAGAGTGCCTCAGCCAGTGTGAAGTATGGGGTTGAAAGAAGAAATGCAATTTAGCTGTGAATTCAAGGGAATTTGTTTTCCTTGCCTCAAGATGGAGCTGCTTTCTCTTCAGATGCTACCTATAATCTTTCACAAAAGAAATTGGCTGGTAATAAAATAAGAGATTTTTGTTTGTTTGTTTAGGCCAGTTCAATAAATATTGATTATTTACTGTGTGCACAAAGTGATACAAAGAGAAGTAAAGCATGACTTAAATATCCATATTCTGTGCTGGCTCCATAGCCTGGTAGTTGGGGCAGCTGGATCCCACATGGCCAACAGTGTGGTTCAAGTCCCAGACCCATCTGCTTGAGAAACAAGCCCGGCATGTGTGTGTGTGTCCAAAATCCTAACAGGAAGGAGAGATGGAGGAACAGTGATTGTGACATGACTGTTCTCCATGGGGTATGCTTTCTCTTTTCCTTCTGTCTCTGTCTCTAGCAGACGTACATGCCCTCTAGAAAAAAAAAAAAAAAAAAAAAAAAAAAAAAAAAAAAAAAAAAACAGCCATATTCCTCTCTTGGGAGACCTAAGTGAAAATTATGTGTTACTTATTCTTAATTTGCCACAGGAATTCTAATTCCTCAAGCTTAAATACCGTGGGACACCAGAGTCTAAGCAGAGTACTTTTCATAGATTATTTGTGAGAGGAGACCAAGAGAGGGGGAGGAAGAGAGAGAGAATTGTTATTTGATACAGACTTTCACCAGTTCTAAAACCTCTTATTTTATTACATATTATTATATCTAAAATCTAGATGTGTTCTAAAATCTATGGCATTTTGTGATTAAGATGATCAGTAGGCCCAGCTTCTATGATATAGCATTATTGGACCATGGAACTAGAAGTCACATGCTCACTGTGGTTTGAGTCCCCAACCCTGTTGGCCTGGAAACAGGCTGGGCAAGTATATGACCAAGATCTCAGTAGGCTGGTGGGCTGAATGACTGGAGGAAAGGCATTGCTGCATGAGTTCTATGGAGGTTGCTTCTTTCTCTCTTTCTCTCTCTCATACATGTGGTCTATCATGAATTAAAAAAAAAAAAACACAACTCATTGCTAGTGAAAAGCAAAGGAAAGAGAGTCTTTTAAAATGGCAGGAAACATTAAAAAAATATGGTGTGTCTTGCAGTCAAAGTCATCTTAGATTCTGAGAGTCAATGAGTAGGAGGAAGATTACATTATCTTTCCTAAATTGGTGTGAATTGTTTTAATAAGATTTTTTTAAGAGAGAAATTTTTGCTATAAGGTGTATGTGCTCACTGGAGAGACAGAAAGAGGCAGAGAAAGCAAGCGAGAAATCACCCCCTGGGGGGATGGCCACACTGTAATCCCTTCTCCATTCTCTTCTCAGGATTTTGGGCACGTATGCATATGTGCCCAGTGCGAGTTTTAAGTTGCTGGGTCCGGGACTTGAACTGTGGTCACTTACATGGGAGTCCAGCAATGTAACCATTATGCCATCTGCTGGTCCTTATTAAGATATTAATAAATATGACTGCCTTCTAATTTTCACTGAGACTAGAATAAATAGTACTGGGAAGCTTTGCTGAAAGTCGGAGTATGTGAGGTTGGGGTAGACTTCTATATGCTAGGAAAACTGGGAACTTGTTGAGTATACAGTATACGAAGGAACAATGGAAAATCTTTAGGCAGTGCGATTTTGGCAAATTAAAAAAGAAGAGCCCAAGCTTGAGGAAACCAATATATAGAATTGTAGGAAAAGGATAACAGATTGTGCTTTGTTCTTCTGACTGCTTTCTTGCCAGAGTTGCCGGAGTCTGATCATAAGGAAGTATGTTTTAGCCGATAGTACAATAATCCCTCTTCCTCCATGAGGCCTTTCCTAGTAACTCTTTCCCAATTTCAACTGGTCATAATATAGAGTTAGTTTGTTCTTTATAAATAGCATTCAAAATATGCTTTATTTTATTGTTATAAATAGTTTCTGGTGAATTATGCAATGTCTTTTCCTCTAGATAAGACTTTTGTTCTTGCTCATAGTAAATATGTAAGCCCTTATGAACTGTACTACATCTTATTGTTTTGTTTTTCTTTTTACACTTATTAATACCTACAATGAAACTAGACTACATTTTCCAAAGTAAAAAATATGTTTGGTAGGGGTTTATCATTATTATAGGGAAAGTAAGGGAATAAATGCTTAAATTCATTTGGAAATTGAATCAGTTAACTTACTGAAGGATTGCTCCAGAGCCTTTAATATGATAATATCATTATAAACCTCTAAGATAGGGATGTGGTTAATACAAAATATTTACCCAAACATATTTGGTCATGGAATTCATCCTCCTGAATAAAATAATGTTTTAATTTGGCATATATTGTTTAGGAAATACTATGACAGAAACATAGACTGTGACTAACACACACACACACACACACACACACACACACACACACACAAAGACAGAAAAGTACCACATGAAGGTTCGTTCTGACCCTGGAATCAGACTGAACTGGATTAAAGTACTTACTAACTGTGTAAGCTTGCTTGCATTACTTAATTTCTCCCAGCCTCAGTTTGTTTGTTTTTAGAGTTTTTTTGCTATAAAGCATGTGTGCTCACTAGAGAGACAGAGAAAGTGAAAAATCACTCCCCGCAGGGGAGATGGCTGTACCACAATCCCTTCTCCTCCATTCTCTTGGGATTTGGGGGATGCAGTTTACTTATTTTAAAAATATTAACATTATTACTCATATGCTTTTATGAAGTTTAAGTGAGAATCTGTTATATAAGCTCTTAGCACAGAGCTTAATACATGAGGAACACACAAAAATGGTAGCCATCCTTAGGACTATTGATATTTTATTATTTGGAATAGTATATATATTTATATTATTTTACTATTTTAATATGGAAACTTTAGCATTTTTTCACCTCAGTTTTTTGAGGTAAAGTCTCAGTATTCTTACCTTCCTCTTTATGTCCACAGCTACAATTCTAGTCCAAACTTTCATTATTTTCAGGCAGAAAATAATGTGATTATTGTAAAACATCAAGGGCTTAGGAGTCAAATACATGTTTGAATTCTGACTCTACACTTTCTATCTAGGTAACATAGGGAAAATTATTTAGTATTTCTGAGAAAAATTAAGTTTAATACCAACAAAATATCTTCTATGTATCGATTGATTAATAGACATATTAATTTATTTCTTGTTCAGTAAAACCCCTTCAATATACTGAATGCTGGGCTCTGTTAGTCTCTAGGATACATATATCTTCAAGTTACATACTTGCTACAGTGAAATTAAAAAGTTTTGAGATGTATACATACAGTATGTCATGGTGTGCACAACAAAGACTGTAGCAAAGAAGAAGTAAATTCTCCCAAGACCTACAAGAACTACTGAATTTCTTCAGTGTCTGGAGAGAAGGATGGAGAAACAATAAAAGAAGAAATCATTTTTTACTTTAAGGAAGTACGAGAGAAGGAAAGAAGGTCAAGTTCACCCTAGATTTTAGCAGTTGTGTAACAGTATAGCTGAGTTCTGTGAACTGCAGGTAATTAAGTAAGGTAGAAGGGTAGAATATAAAGAATTAAGGAAATGGGCATAAGGTAGGTCCAAAATATTCCCTACACCAAGAGAGATGGGTAGAAATAGGTAATGAAGGACCTTAGGTAGAGATTGGACTTCCCCTTGTAGGTAATGAGGGGTGGCTACAAAATTTATAAAGGACAGTGATGTGGCCCAATTTGCAAATTAGACTGTTATTCATGTGGCGGAGTGGTAGGAAAGCTGGCAGAAGGTGACATCAGAATACAAGAGATGGACAAACTCTGAGATAAAGCAGAGGCATTGGGGATGGAGGGAGGGTGGGTTAGAAGGCTTATTTAGAAAAAGATTTCATCAGGACTTTGAGATCTGTTAAGTTTAGAAAATGGAGGAAAAAGAAACAGATTAATTTGTAATTTAAAAATTTTGGACAGTTAGGTGGTTGGAATAGCATGAAATAAAATATACCAGAGAAATAACAGATTTTAGGACAATGAGGAGAGGTGGGAAGGAGATCCTGAGTTTAGGTTCAAATGATTGAGTTTGTATATTTATTTCATACCAGGTAGAAGTTGTTTAATAGACAGCTTTGGCATAGAGATTTAGGAATTTAGAGAAGTGTAATTTACAAATGGAAACTTAGAAGTCTTCAGTGTAGTTGAAGCTGTAAATATGGGGAAGATTTGCTCAGGAGAGAAGGGAAGGTTGAGGACTGAAACATGGGGACCATTACCACCGTATTAGGGGATTTGTGGAGAAAGAGCGAGGAACTCATGAGGCAGTGAGAAGTTTACCACTGTGTTTAGCCCTTGGTAGTTTAACATTTCCAGTTTTTTAATGAATTAATATTTTTTAGATTTTTACCATAGGGCGCATACACTGGCTGGAGAGAGACAGAGAGAGAGACAATGAGAGGAAAAGTGAGAAATCACGTCCTAGGACAGATAGCCATACCACAATCCCTTCTTGTCCATTCTTCCCCTGGGATTTTGGGCACAAACACACACACTTTTTCAAGCATCCGGGTCTAGGATTCAGTCAAGGTTGGCTATGTGGGAGTCTAGCATCATAACTGCTATGTCACCTACTGGCCTCAAAGTTTCCATTATATTAACTAAATCATACACTTCCAGTAAAAGGGGTCATATCTTACCTACAAGGATATATGTTGCTCCTCTGTAATGCCCAAGATTTTGTTGGCCAAACACTAGATGCTTTCTAAACCCTTGTTCCTTGATCAGTACGTAAGAAAAAAAAAAAAAAAAGAAAAGAAAAAAGAAATACCTTCTGAGCTGCTTTTGACTCAATAGTCATGAGGTCCTGACCATTAACTGAAAAAAATATATATTTTTTCTTTTCAGAAATAACGTTTTTACTAATACTATCAGTAGAAAAGTAAGCTGATTCTTGCCATTTTGGAAAATTCAATAAACTTTAAAATATAAATTCTGTACATTTCTGCCACTTGCCACTAGATGGTGGAAGTGACTGAGCTGATAATTCTGGAAGCATATGGTCTTGAGGAAGAAACAGATTCGGGAGGCTAAATTGAGAAGATTTTACTTAATAAAAACATAAGGGTTTGGCAGAAATTTGCATATTTGTGAATAATGCATTTTGTTCCAGGCTCAATCCTTGTGAGAGGAACCGGTTGAGTGAAATACGGCCTCGACAGACTTATACTAAATCTAGGTGCAAAAGCTCCTGAATGAAATTTTATGGAAATGAAACATTTCTTGCTTCAGTTATCTTTTACTGGAAAGGGTACCAACAGCATACCCAAATAATCCTGGCTATTTAGGTCAGACACTAGGAAGAAGGAAGAAGAAAATGGTAAATGTAGGACCTATAGCAGCATTCAGCAGTTCAGGGATTCCCTCCGGAACTAGCTTAAGAGTTAATGTGTTTCCACCTTGGCTTTTGAAAGTTGAGTTTGTGGAATGAAATCCAAATCTCCTACTTCTCTCATCCATATAATAACACCCAATTTTTTCTGAGAAATATTGGAGAGTTTTACATGCATATATATTTAAATTTATTTATTAAATTTAAATTTAACTTTATTTATTTACTTATTTTTTAAAAATCTGACCAGAGAGGGAGAGAGCGTGCGTGTGTATGAGAGAGTGCACATGCACGTGAGAGAGCGTGTGTGCATGTGCTTGTGCACGCGCCGAGAGATAGGTGGAGGGGGTGAGAAAGCAGGCTGCAGGGTCTGAGACGCAAACTGCGGTTGGCCATGTGGGAGTCCAGCGCCCTTAACTGTATGCCACCTACCAGCCCTAGAGAGTGTTTTATTTTACATATATATATATAACAACTTTTAAAGCCAGTATGTGATTATAATCCTAAAGAAGTGTCATGAATTATTATTTATAGCTGCAGATATTTAAAGTTAACTCAGTAACAAACAAAAGCCCCCCTTTTTTAAATGGTAGAAAGTACGTATGATGCATGAGAGAGAGAAAAGTGGAGAGCACACCCTCAGCAGGGTCTTGTCACATGGCAGTCCCCTTTTCTCAGCCCTCTAGCTCCTCAGGATTCTGGGTACACACGCACACGTGCCTGGCATGTTTCCAGGCCTATGTGAGATTGGAACCTTGGTCATCCTATGGCATCCAGTACTGTGGGGCGCTAGTGTTATCACTGTGCCACAGTGGCTGGGCCTGCCGAAGTTTTTCTTGAAACTAAGATTTCATTACTACCAAGGCTTTCAGTTATAATAATATGCCCATCAAAAAAAGACATTTATTATTACTGTTGTTAATGATGCTATTGTTATTGCTGCCCTAAAATGATACATTTAAAAAAAAAAAAAACTCCCATTAAAAAAAAAAAAGTCTTTGGGCCAGCAGGTGGCATGGTGTTTAAGGTGCTGGACCATGGTTCGTGTCCTGGACCCAGCAGTTTGAAAATCACACTGGGTGCATGTGGATGAATGAGAAAGGATTGCTACATACCTATCTCTTCAGGGGTGATTCCTCACTTTCCCTCTCTCTCTCTGGCAAGTGCATGTGCCCTATAGCAAGAAAGAAAGAAAAAAAAATAAGAAGGTAGGAAGAAAAGAAAAGAAAGAAGAGAAATGGAATTTCCTTTGTGACTAGTTATGGATGATGATGTCAGAATATATGTGAATCTTTCAAGGTAGCCACTTAGAGGAAAGCATTAATTTAGATATATAGATACATAATTCTTGGTATGCTCATTTGAAAGTTATTACAATTCATTCTATTATTAAAGACTAGAGAATATTTCAGTAGTACCCCTTACCCATAGGAAGTTAAAGATAAGACCTCTGAGTAGAGGCCCAAAATGGTGGCTTGTATTCAAATAAATAAATATTAATTTGTAAATAAATACACACACACACACACATATATATATACACACACACACACACACACACACACATATATACACACACACACTTCTTTTTCCTATATATAGGGTTATTGGAAAAGTCATGATATATTTTTTCATGCAAAAATGCACACCTATGATAAAGTTTAATTTATAAATTAAGCAAAGATTAACAACATTAATAATCAATTAGATCAATATATTGCAATAAAAGTTATGTGAATGTGGTTTCTTTCTCACAAAATTACATATTGTAGCATATTTACCCATTTTTAAACCAGAGTTGAGTGCTGGTAAATAAAAACATGGAAAGTAAAACCACAGATAAGGAGAGACTACAGTATTATTAGTGCATGAAAATGAAACCATGTAGGTTTTGTTCTATTAATACATATGACAATGTATTTATAAACATACTCTACTAATTCTGAATTAATCCTACAGGTTAAATTCCATTTCTGTAAATACTAAGGGATCAAACTAGCACCATTTCATTTGGTATAATTTTGTTGTTACTGAAATCAGTATATATTAACCTGGGGTCCTCTTTAACAAAGAGATTTTGGTTGCATCAACACTCTTCATTCATTCATTATTTATTTTGTTCAATAAAACTATTAGGTTTCTGGGGCAGAAGTATTAAGTATCTGCTAAGTTCTAAAATTCAGTTTCTTGAGTTTTTCTTTCTTTGTATTCATATCTCTTCACCTCACTTTCTATCTATAGGCTATTTTAGGAGAGATAATAGCAATAAAACAATGTGGTATTTATTGAATTCCTTGTATATTCTGAACGCTATTCTAAATGCTTTACATGCATTGGGTTGTTTCTCTTAACAGTGCTGTAAAGGGACCAGCAGTAGGAGTAATGGCTGTATCGCTGGACTCCCATGTAGTCAACTGCGATTCAAGTCCCAGAACTGGAGGCTTAAACTCACGCTGGGCGCATGTGCGTGTATGCCCAAGATCCTGAGAGGAAAATGGAGGAGAAGGGATTGAGCTGTGGCCATCCCCCCTGGGGAGTGATTTCTTGCTTTCTCTCTCTCTGTCTCTCTCTGTCTTTCTGGCGAGCGCACGCGCCCTATAGCAAATACCTCTCAAAAAAAAAAAAAAAAATCAAAACAAAACAGCAACAAAAAACAACCCTGTAAAATAGGTTTGCCTTTTGCCACAATCTCCTCTCCATTCTCCCGGGATCTTGTGCATGCACCCACACACAGTGAATTTTCAAGCTACTGAATCTGGGACTTGAATTGCAGTTAGCCATGTGGGTGTCCATTGACATAACCACTATGCCTTCTGCTGGTCCTGAATTATAAAATTTTCTAAGGCCGCAGAGGTAAAATATTATATACTTGGGACATTTATCCAGCTGGCCTGATTTTAGCTCTCTCACACTTAGTTATATCATTCACCAGCAAACAAGAATCATATAATTAAAAAGAAATTAAATTTTATTTTATATTCATTAATTGTATATCATTACAGCATACAAACTGAATTTTTCCTTCCAGAGTACATACAATTTTAAGACAGAAAGAGTCATCTGAAATAAATCCAAGTTTTTCAAACTACAACTAACCTGTTAATATATGTGAAATAATGTTAATTACTACTTTTAGAATAGAACAAAAGAATATAAAGAAAATAGAGTATATCACAGTGAGAAGTATTGTTTCAGGTTAGTGTGGGTGTGTACTGGCACACAATATAAAATGTATTTCTCATTGTGACCAAGTCAGGAAGCCATGAATCTGGTCCAACTTCCCAAGTTACAAATGAGGCGGGGGGGGGGGGGGGGGTCAGGACAAAACTCTAGGCCCAAGGAGGTTAAATGATTCTCCATAAACATGTCGATCAGAAATGGCACAACCTGACCTTCAACACTTTATACTGTTAACTATTGGTATTTTCTTCTTCCTGAATCTGTTGTGTCTTTAAGGACCAGTTAAGGTCCTTAAGCCAGTGGTTCTCAAATGTTGGTTTGTATCAGCAGCACAGAGGCCAGTCTCATCCCACTTCACTAAGCCTGGGGCTCTGTGTTTTTTTATTTTATTATTTTTTTAATTGCTTCTTCAGGTGACTCAGTTATATATTAACTTCAGAGAATCACTGGCTTGAACTCCATGATGCTGCAGTACTTACTGAATGAGTGCCCTGTGTGTTACTGGTACTTTGCTAGACTATGAGAATTAATGAAGAAGTAGGAGATGAAGCCTATTTCTATAAAGAACTTAAATTCTCTTAAGGAAATTATTATGTGCGTGAAATCAGTGAACAGAACTATATTAAAAAAGCTCTTATTTAAATATTTATTTAATAAATATTTAAGGTATTCCAGAAGGCAATTTTTAAATTCTTCTACAGGTTTATACAATGGAAATCTCATAATGCTTATTTAAGAGGGATTGTTTAAGAAAACATAGTAGAGGGGACCAATGGTTAGCATAATGGCTATGTCGCTGAACTTCCATATAGTCGGCCGTGGTTTGAGTCCCGGACTTGGTGACTTAAACTCACACTGGGCGCGTGTGTGTGTGCCCAAGACCCCGAGAGGCGGATGGAAGAGAAGGGATTGCGGCATGGCCATCCCCCCGGGGGGTGATTTCTCGCTTCCTATCTGTTTCTCTCTGTCTTTCTGGCGAGTGCACGTACCCTATAGCAAAACCCTCTCCGGGAAAAAAAAAAAAAAAAAAAAAAAAAAAAAGAAAAGAAAACATAGTAGAGGAAGTTGAATTGATTGTCTCCAACTCACAGAGGAATTGACAGTATCTAGTGAGCAGATTTAATTCTAGTGCAGCTCCCAGGATGTATTCCTCCAGGCCAGCTGACTCACCAAAATTACTCTGAAGGCAGATGATTTGTTCCTTCTGAATTGGCAGAACATTGAGTGTGTTAGAACTTGTGGCCAATTTTGGGTCACGGGTAAGTTTATTTAAAATACGTTCCAGAGGCCTTTATTGAAGTCCCTATACATATAACCTGAGTGGAGAACATCTACCTCTTTCCCAGATGTTAAGAGCCATTAAGCAGCAGGGCATATAAAAAGTCATGGGTCACTTGTAAAAAAAAAAAAAAAAATCAGCTTGACATTATGGTAATTGAACTCTAGGACTGGAACCTAGAGATTTTCTGATTTCATCTCCATGTATTATATGTGAAAAGAATTTAATAAGTTGTTTTGTTGGTTGTTTTCTTAGCGAACTATGAGACATTTCTATTAACAGCTTTTAATTATAAACAAGAACATAAAACTTTTAAAAGTAGCATCTCTAAAAATCTTATAACAATTAAAACAGGCTGTCACCACCAACTCAATGTACTTATATAAATTAGAAAGGAGAGCCCTTTCTCAAAACAGTGAGATACCCTGTCATAATTTAGATCATGTGCTTCCTGGACCCAAGTAAGAGACTTTTATGTTCAGTAATAAATTTCTTAAATCACCCGATGAACCAGTATTCAATAGCAAGCCTCATAGAATCATAAAACTTAGAATTGAGCAGGGGAATTTGACACAATGTATTTTAAAATTATTTTATTTTGCACATAAGCTGAGAACTAAGAGAAGTTACAAGATTTTCCCTGGTCAGACACACAGTAAACCATAGAACTGAGACAGGAATCTGGGTCCCAGATTTCTGGACTGAGTTTAAAGCCTATTCCTTTATTCTCCTCCTGCCAGACACCCAAAAAAGAGCAGGTGTACTGCACTAAGCAAGTCACAGAGGTTTACTTATTCCAGTTTCTATGGATACTGCTGGAAATTGTTACCACTGGCTTTTTTATTTGTTTATACCAATTTTTACCTTCAAAAAGGACAAAATCCAGGTGGTTGACATTGGGCAAATGTCTGTCTCTTTCATTCCAAAGCTCTCCATAACTAAGTTATGTGCATGATTTTGATTCAGTGAAACATCTACTTCCTAGCCAGTTAACCCTGATACTCATATGCATACTTGAGGAACCAGTGATAAGAGGGTTTTGTAAAAACAAAATGTAAAGACTGACTTCGCAGTGGAGATCCTAGTCCTTCTCTTATCAGATGTTTTACCAGGGCTGCAGCATGAGGGGTGAAAAGCTGCTGGCACTGGCATCAAGAGATGCCATTTGGGAAATCATTGAAGCCCACTCCATCGCCAAAACCTAGTTTTCACATGTGTATACTAAGGGTGAGAGCAAATATTTTTAGAACAGTTACTATGATTAAGCTGGATCTTGTTTGTTGGTTTGAATTTTAGTATCTATACTTTAAGCAGCCCTCCCTCATACTCAGATCCCTGTTGCTACCATTGCTTCTACTTCCTGTTTCTCTAGCCTTCGTTTATTCTTCTCTTTTTCTCATTTCCACTTTTTAGAATGGTCATTGGGGAGAGTAACAGCAACACATGATAGAAGAAGAGGGGCTAGGGGTTCAGAATACAGTTAGTTCAACGAGTTGTCAGTGTGTCGGACTCTCAACAATGTGATTTGGAGCTACATTAATGGGATTGTCACACGAAGAACAAAAAAATGACAATTCAGCACTACCCCAGAGAGTAGTAGTAAAATCTGAGAAGCGTATGTCAGGGAGAATAGCAATAAATTAGAGTACTTTCAGAGTGGGACAAATAGGCGGGTGAGGGGATTAAAGCCATGCCAATGAGAACATCAGAGGTACAAAGTGATGTCTTTGGAGAATAGACTCAGCTCCGGGGGGCATAGTAGATCTTTTTTTTCAAATTACTTGAGACAAGGAATTGTATAGAATTCTATTCTGTACAATTTCTGTAGACGGTGAGAACCCTAGTATGAACCCTACTGGCTAAGAGAGAGAGTCCATGTAAACTTAATTTTTTTTAAGAGTTTCTCCATCTCTCCCTTCCTTTTTTCCTCTCTCCCTCCCTCCCCACTTCACTCTCTGCCTCCCTGCCTGCTTCCTCCCTCCCTTCCTCCCTCCCTCCCTTCCTTCCTTCCTTCCTTCCTTCCTTCCTTCCTTCCTTCCTTTTTTAACTCTTCACTGAAGAGTGAAAGAAAAAGGCGTCCTCCCCAACAGGGTCTTCCTGCTATGATTCATCCCCAGCACCAGCCAGCCAGGATCACCATGAGTGTGAGCATATATGTGCCTGGCTTGTACATATATCCAGGACCAACACATATAACTTTTCCATTGTAGGGGACTGCAGTACTTCTGTGTCACTGTGACTGCCATGGTATTGAGGTGGTTTTTGTTTGTTTGTTTGTTTGTTTGTTTAAATTTTGCCAGAGAGAGTGTCTGCTCACCAGAAAGACAGAGAGGGAGAGGAAGAAAGCACTCTCTAATGGGACATGATGAGGCTGTAATCCCTTCTTCTCCATTTCTTACTCTGTTCAGATTTTGGGCATGCACACACATGTGAATGGTATGTTTCTTCAAGCTGCTGAGGCTGGGATTCAAATTACTTGGTTGGCCATGTGGGATCTGGCT
This sequence comes from Tupaia tana, assembly GCA_026018925.1. NCBI lineage: Eukaryota > Metazoa > Chordata > Mammalia > Scandentia > Tupaiidae > Tupaia > Tupaia tana. The sequence goes on along the minus strand of JAKSZU010000015.1, from coordinate 75,499,405 downwards.
CCCTTAACCATGAGGTTATAGAGCTGATCTTGTGGCTGTCCAAGTTTGAATGAATATTTCCTTTTAATAGAGTTATCCAAAGATAGAATTGATTCTACTTAAGGTAGTGAGCTTCATGTCACTGAAAGTATTTGAACAGAAGCTAGAAAATCCTTAATGAAATATTATAGAGATGATTTTTGTATGAGGTAGGACATTGAACAGTATTTTTATAAAGTCATGATCCCTTTAAAGAAACTGATGAAATATGAGTCCTTTTCCAGAAAAAAAAATCAGTATGTACTCACAAAAATTTGGCATAAAATTTCAGGGATGATACGGATCACTTGAAATCCATCTGTGGACTCCCTGAATCCCATAGACTTGAGGTCAAGAATTTCTGGGTAGAATGTATTTCAAGTTCCCTTTCATCTCTGTTAATCTATGATTCTTATTTCTCTGCCTCATAGTTTCTGCCTGGTTAAGAATTCTTGTGCTTCTCAAGAGGAAATCATTTGTAAGTGTCAGAAAAAAATAGGAGGCAGCCTCCTACTCCATTGTATCTGTGAGGCATGACTTATTCTGTAGCAACCATCAACAACAATGATCAACAGGTTCCCCTGGGTAAGGAAAAAGATTTGAGGGTGCATTTTCTTCAGCACAGTGCTATGGATACAATACTTATGCTTCTGATCCCTTTCCCTTCATTATTTTTTTTTGGAGAGGTTTTCGCTATAGGGCGTGTGCGCTCGCCAGACAGAGAGAGACATAGAGAAAGAAGCGAGAAATCACCACCCAGGGGGGTTGGTCACGCCGCAATCCCTTCTCCTCCATTCTCCTCTCGGGATCTTGGGCACGCACGCACACACGCCCGGAGTGAGTTTTAAGCCACCGGGTCCAGGACACAAACCGCGGTTGACTACGTGGGAGTCCAGCGACATAGCCATTACGCTAACTGCTGGTTCCCCCTTCAATATTTTTGATATATTCTCCTAAGGCAATTTACTAAGTTTATTAGTTAGTGTCATAAGTTTTTACCAGTTAAGAGCAAAAGGAATAATATCTTGCCTCTCTGAATTTGACGTTTAACTGTTAAAAGATTATTTTCTTTATGCAGAAAGGAAGTTGCACCCTAGCAAGGAACTGATTTCAAATTACCCCTATAAACTTGTTAAAATGATAATGCATTTTTCATAGGATTCCAGCACAGAGGGTTTCCAATATGTGGCTAGACTGTTCATGGATATGTCAGTCATAAAATGTGCACTGGATGTTTATTTTTTTTTTTATCAGGGTCACAGAGTGCACTTGAATTGAATTCTTCTTCTTTTCTCTATACCATTAAGATATTGACAGGTTCAGAGTTGCTGGGTTTGAAATTTTAAGAATAGCTAGCTCATAACATTTCACTTTCTGCTCCAGGGCAGGGTGAGTTGCTTATAAATCAGTCTGCAAATATGATGAATTGGATGTCTCCAACTCAATTAGCTTAATGTTAGTAGGAGAATTTCCAGGTTTTGCATCCTATGTTTTACTAATCCTCGGAGCCAACTGTTATATAAAATGTGGCTGAGTATTAATGTCTGAGTCTCAGAGAAACATAGTTGGTGTTTTTCATTTCTGCATCCAATGTCATCCTGTATTTCATAGCTTTGATTTGGATCCGGAGTCACTGAGTGATGGTTCTTAACATGATTTATACTGTTGCAAGCCTTACCTTGTTATCTTTCTGCCTTGTGACCGAGTTAAGAAAGTAGCCTAATAGAATTGCTGCTGTCACTGGGTGATTTAATTGGAGGGAAAAATCTCAGCAATTTAAGGAAAACTGCAGAAACTGGAGCTGTTCCTCTGTCAAATAAATGATCAGATGAGATGGGCCCTGGCAAAGCAGATGCTGACAATTTTGAGAGCTTTCAACACATGCATCATACTTTGGTAGTTAAGATTTGTTGGAGGAATTGATTATGGAGTTTGTTTGCTTTTTGTTTTCTTAAGGAGAATGTATTAAAACCCAAGTCAATGTTAATTTTGAGGAAAGCATCTTGTATGTCAATATATTTTATAATTTATGCCCAGGTATATTATTTGACATTTTTTATGCATTACCTTGTAGCCTTGATTAATTGAGTTATTATCTGATGTATTATCTTCTCCTTCACCATTCTTTTTTTTAGTCCTTCTGTTAATACCAACTCTATCTTCAAAATTACTATTTTTCTTTTTTTAAAATGACATATAAAATTGCAAAAATATTTTGTGTACAAGGTTTTGAAATATATATACATTGTAGAATGACTGTGAATCACCTCACATGCTTATAATTTTTCTGGTGAGAAAATCTTACATCCATTTCCTTAGTATTTTTCAAGAGTGCAGTACATTTTTAGTTATAGTCACAATGTTGTACAATATATCTCTTAACTTATTTACCCATCTAATTGAAATTTTGGATCATTTGACTAATATATCCTCTACTACTACTCTAGCTCCTCACAACCCCTGTTTCTACCCTCTACTTCTCTGAGATCAACTTTTTTAGATTCCACATGTGAGTGAGATCATGTAGTATTAGTATTTCTATGAATGCCTTATTTCACTTAACATAATATCTTCCAGGTTCATCCTTTTTTTTGCAGCCAAACAGAATTTAATGTGTGTGTGTGTATGTGTGGGTGTGTATGCATTTTTCTTATGCATTCATCCACTTATGGATACTAATGTTGATGTCCTATCTTGCCTATTGTGAATAATACCATAATAAACATGGGAGTGCAGATATCTCTTCCACATACTGATTTCATTTTTTTTGGATATCCTGTGTATACCCAGTAGTAGGATTACTGGGTCAGATGCGGAATCCCATATTCTCTTCCATAATCACTGATTTAATTTACATTTTCATTAACATTGTGTTAGGGTTGCCTTTTCTTCACATCTTTATCAATATTTGCTAATCTTTATCTTTTTGATAATAGCCATTCTAATCGATATGAGATATTATCTCATTATGCTTTTGAATTTGCATTTCCTTGGTTATTGGTGATGTTGAATATTTTAAAAAATACATGTGTTGGTCTTTTGTATGTCTTCTTTAGGTAAATGTCTATTCACATTCTTTGCCCATTTTTAAAACTGGGTTATTATCTTACTATTGGCTTGTTTGACTTCCCTATATAGTTTGGATATTCACCCTTTACCAGAGGTATAGTTTGCAAGTATTTTTTCCTATCTATAGGTTGTCTCTTCCTCTGTTGATTGTTTCCTTTGCTGCATAGAAGTTTTTTATGATGTAACTCCACTTCTCTAGTTTTTCTTTTGCTATCTGTGCATTTGCGTTCATATAAGGAAAGTTATTGCTCATACCAATGTCATGGAGCTTTTCCCCTGTATTTTCTTATAGTAGTTTCAGCCTTACATTTAAGTCCATAATCCATTTTGAGTTGATGTTTGTATATGGTATAAGGGTCTAGTTTTTGTTTGCTTGTTTTTATTTTTGTTTTTGAGAGGTTTTTGCTATAGGGCTTGTGTACTCACCAGAAACAGAGTCAGAACGTGAGACATCACCCCCTCCCCAGGGTGATGACCATGCCACGTTCCCTTGTCCTCCATTCTCTTCTTGGGATCTTGGGCACATGTGCCTGCCGTGAGTTTAAGCCACCAGGTCTGGGACTTGAACTGCAGTCGACTACATGGGAGTCCAGCGACATAGCCATTACACCAACTGCTGGTCTCAAGATAAGGGTCTGTTTTATCTTCTGCATGTGGATATATAGTTTTCCCAATACTATTTATTAAAGAGACTGACTTTTCCCTAATTGTATGTTTTTGGCACCTTCGATAAAAATCAGTTGGCTGGAGCCAGCAGGTGGTATGGTGGTTAAGGGTGCTGGACTCCCACAAGGCTGACCACGGTTCGAGTCCCAGATTTGGTGGCTTGGTTTCTCACACTCTCTCTCTATCTCTCTCTGTGTCCCTCTGAGGTCAAATTAAAATAAATAAATTAATTAAATTAAATAATTCTTTAAAAATATCAGTTGGCTATAAATGCATTTATTTCTGAGCTTTCCACTCTTTTCCATTGGTTTATGTGTCTGTCTTCATGCTAGTATTAATAGTGTTTTGTTTACTTTAACTTTGTACTATTTTGAAGTCAGGTAGTGTGATATTTCCAGTTTTGTTCTTTTTGATCAAAAATACTATGGCTATTTGGTGATCTTTCATAGTTTCATACAAAATTCAGGATATTTTCCTATTTCTGTGAAGAACGTCATTGATATTTTAGTGGCAATTGCATTAACTTTGTAGATTGTCTTGGTAGTATTGAAATTTTAATTAAATTAATTATTTCATAACTGGACGTGAGATATGTTTCCATTTGTTTGTTTCCTTCAATTTCTTTCATGAATGCTTTACCTTCTATGTTAAATTTATTTCTAAATAAGCCCTTGGGAAAATCATGATGTATTTTTCTGTTTTTCTATGCGAAAATGAGTTATGACTTTCCAACAACTCAGTATGTCTTTGTTTGTTTGTTTGTTTTTGGTAGCAATTGGTAGTAAATGGGATTTTTTTAAATTATTTTTTTAGATAGTTTGCTGTTAATGAATAGAAATGCTACTAATTTTCAATGGGGTATAATCACATTGCATCCCATTCTCCTCCACTTCTCCATGCTTTTGGGATTTGGGACATGTCCATATGCCCAGGGTGTTTGTCAAGCTTCTGACTCTGGGATTCAAACCATGAGGTCAGTCATGAGGGATCTTAAGATGATAAGAACACAATTTTGTTCACATACACAATTTTATTCCTTTACTCTTTCTCCTCCCACATATTTTTGATGTCACAATTTATATTTTAAAAATAATTTGTATTCATAATGAATTATTGTAACTTTAGTATTTTAAAATAGTTTTGCCTTTTAACCTTTACACTATATATAATTGGCTTACCCACTGTCATTATAGTATTATAGTATTTTTGTTTTAATGGTGTAATTATGTTTACCAGTGAGTTTTATACTTTTATATAGTTTTTATGGAAAATCCTTCAGCAGGAAGAGCTCCCTTGTAGTATTTCCTGTAAGTCAGGTGTGGTGGTAATTTTCTTAGTTTTTGTTTGTTTGTTTGTTTAAATCTAGGAAAGTCTTTATCGTTCCTTTAGTTCCAAAGGATGACTTTGCTGGGTACAACATTCTTGGTTGGCAGGTTTTTAAAAATATTTATTTCCTTTGGGACCAGCAGTTAGCGTAATGGCTATGTCACTGGACTCCCACGTAGTCGACCGCGGTTCGCGTCCCGGACCTGGTGGCTTAAAACTCAGGCCGGGCATGTGTGCATGCGTGCCCAAGATCCCGAGAAGAGAATGGAAGAGAAGGGATTGCAGCATGGCCATCCCCCCTGGGGGGTGAGGGGGTGATTTCTCGCTTTCTGTCTCTCTGTCTCTCTCTGTCTGTCTGGCGAGTGTACGCGCCCTATAGCATAAACCTCTCCAAAAAAAAAAAATATATTTATCACTTTGAATATATCATCCCATTCTCAACTGTTTTATAAGGTTTATGCTATGAAGTCTGCTGCTAACTGTATTAGAACTCCCTTATATAGTAGTCTGCTCTTAAGTATGCTTTTACTTTCTGTGATTTCAGTTATCCATAGTTAACCATGATCCAAAAATATTAAATGGAAAATTGCAGAAACAAACAATTCATAAGTTTTAAATTAAGTGCTGCCCTGAGTAGCTTGGTAAAATGTTGTGCTATCCTACTTTGTTCTCCCCAGTTTGTGACTCATCCCTTTGTTCTGTATATATACAATGTATGTTACCCACCCATTAGTCATTTACTATCCATCTCAATTATGAGAAAAAAACATAGTATATGTGAGGAGTCTTCAAAATGTTCATGGGTAATGTGGATTATGAAAAAAAAAAAAAAACTATTCAAGGATTTAAAAATTTATTTACACCAAAATAAACTCACATTTTAACTCCATGGACTTTTTGAAGTCTCCTTGTATAAGGTTCAGTACTGTGTATAGTTTTAGGAATTCACTGGGAATCTTGAGACATATCCCCTGCAGGTAAGAGAGGAAGTAGTGTGCCTTTTGCACTCCTTTATTCTTGCTGCTTTTAGGAGCCTCTTTTTGTCATTGATTTGTGACAAATTGATTATAGTATGTCTCAGTGTAATCTAATTTGAATTAAATCTGATTGTAGATCTTTGACCTTCCTATATAGGAATATTTATATTTTCCTGCAAGTTTAGAAATTTTCTGCTACTGTTTTTTTAAGCAAGTTTTCTATTGTCTTTCTCTTTATTCTCTATGATTAGAGTATTACTTTTGATGCTGTTTCATAAATCTTATAAGTTATTTCCTTTTCTTTTAAAAATGTCTCCCCTGATTGTATGTATGTATGTGTGTATGTGTGTGTGTGTATATATATATATACATATACATATATATATACACACACATATATGTACACATATATGTAAAATAATTATTGTTTTTTATTTATCTTTATTTATTTATTTATTTTAATTTGACCAGAGAGGAGGAGGAGTAGGAAGGGAGGGCAGGTGGGCCGGAGGGCAGGAAGGAGGGAGAGAAGGAGGGAGGGAGATATAAAGTGAGAAAGCAAGCCACCAGGTCTGGGACATGAACCGCAGTCAGCCATGTGGGAGTCCAGCACCCTTAACCACCATACCACCTGTCAGCCCTTGACTGTATATTTTCAAATGGCCTGTCTTTGAATTCATATTCTTTTTTCTGCTTAATCAGTTCTGTTGATAATCTCTATTGCATTTTTATTTGTTCATTTTATTTTTTAGCGCCAGAGTTTCTGTTTGATGTTTAAAAATTATTTTAATCTTGCTATTAAATTTTTATTCTGGTTGCTCATTGTTTTTTTCTCATTTAGTTTTTTTTTTTCTTTTTTTGGAGAGGTTTTTGCTGTAGGGCGCGTGCGCTCTCCAGACAGACAGAGAGAGACAGAGAGATAGAAGGCGAGAAATCACCCCCCAGGGGGGATGGCCACGCTGCAATCCCTTCTCCTCCATTCTCCTCTTGGGATCTTGGGCACGCATGCACACGCGCCCGGCGTGAGTTTAAGCCGCCGGGTCCGGGACTCGAACCGCCGTCGACTACGTGGGAGTCCAGCAACATAGCCATTACGCTAACTGCTGGTCCCTCATTTAGTTTATTTTTTCACTGAGCTTTCTTAATTACTTCAGATTCTTTGTCATGTAGTTCATATACCTTCATTTCTTCAGGATCAATCACTGATACCTTACATTAGTTTGGTAAGGCCATGTTTCTCTTATTGTTCTTGATCCTTAGGATTATATGAAGTATATAGGTACTTTTTGATGCACTAGGTTTTTATTTGATAAATTAGGTATTTATTTTAATCTCCACAGGCCAGTTATGTCTTGGAAAGCCCTTTTGCAGGTGTAATGCTGGGACATACCAGCAACCTAGGGCAGTTGTGATCAATATGACAGTAGGATGGGCTAGCAGCCTAGAGAAGATGAAGCCCATGTGACAGTGGGACATGTCAGAAGCCCGGGACCACTGAGGAGTTATGCTGCTGAGAGCTTTTCAGAGGCCTGGACCCCTGAAGTTGGTTTAACAGTGATGTGGATAGAAATGGCGTCCACCATGTAATCCTGAAGGCTGAGATTATGGTCCCTGGCATCAGGGCTGGTCTTAAAGCTCAGACCATGGGTACTTACCAGGAGAAGGGAGTAGTGGGAGTCTTCCTGGTGCTGGGTTTTACTGTGGTGGGTCCAGTGTAGGGATCCAAGACAAAATTCTGTGCTCACTTTCCTCCAAATCAATGGTATCTTTTTCCATGCTCTGCTGCCTGGGTTTGATCTGAGTAATGTAAAACTGTACTTTTTATTCTCTTCAGTGCTTCTTTTCTTATTATTATGCTGCAACCAGGTACTATGATCTCTCACCTGGTTTCCTTAGCTCTTGTGAAGGCTTCGCTTTATCACCCATTAAATGATAATATCAGTAACTACTTTTTGGAGTTAAAATAAGAATGAAGTGAGATCAAGTGCTGTGCTGCCAGGCTCATCATAAATTGAGGTTGAGGTTAGCTGTTAAACATTATCTGATTATCTACTCTGGGGGAGGCATTGTGATAGGTATCACACAATGGGTAGAGTGATGAATGGGACATAATTTGTCTCTACATATGGTGTCTTATGGTTTATAGGGTGTTTCACATGCCTCATTTCATTAGCAAGACAACCCTGTGAAATAGATGGCCAATTACTTACACCTTTCAGAGAAAAAAAACTGAGGCTACATGAGATTAAACTACTTAATTAAGATCACATAGTTAACTTATTTTGCATTTTCATACAACAAATGTATTATTGGAGTCCCTAAAAATCCTATGACTTGAGAAACAACCATTGCTCTGAAGGAGCTTTAAATCAAATGCAGAATAAAAACAAACAATTAAGGCAAATAAGTAGAAGCACATAGGGCAAAGTTTCAGTAGCTTTTTATTTTCCCCAAATTCTCTGAAATCTAATATTTTCAAGCACTGCATCCTAACAGTTGACTCTACTTTGCCTGCAGTGTTCTCTATGCTCCTAGAATTCCTTGGTAAATATTACAGTGCTTACTCAGAAATCTCTGAACAGTCAGATGTTCCCATGCAGAAAAGCTGAAGTAAGTTTAGCATGCTACAAAAAGTGCACAGGCCCCCTGCTGAAAGAACACCAACAGAAATGTCTTTATGACTTTACTAAGAAATGCCAATTACATTTGGAAATGCCACTGTATGGTGGCCATAAATAAAAAGGAAGAGTAATAATCCTAAAGCTGTTCCTTGACCTCGTTGAGAAAAAAAACAATATAGTTTTGTTACAGCCTTTGAGACTTGCAAAAGAAAGTTTGAACTTTAGCTCTGTCATTTGTTGGTTACATGACCTTGACCATGTCACCTAATGGTTCTTATTCTCATTAAATTCATCTTAAATCGGAGTTACCTTGAGGATTAAAATATTAATAGTTTGCACCAAATTTTACCTAATCGAAAGTACCATGTGGGATTACTTTTAAAAGTCTACATTTTTATACCCATTTAGACTTCCTGAATCAGAACTTCCAGTCAGAAACCCAAGAACATGTGTTTTAAGTCATATTTCATATTTTTATAATAAGGCGAGTTTGGGAAAGATTGAGAAAGAAAGTGTGTAAAGAACCAGCATAATTGTCTGCCATTACATGACACTCAGGAGGTACCATGAGGCTCCTTAGTGGCTACTTTATCAATTGTTATGATACTTCATTTAAATAAGGATTGTGTTATGTAGGTCCTAATATTGCTGGTGATGAGCTTACTCCCTGGTACTCTAGCAGTTGTCAGTATAAGTTAGTAAATTAAATCTTTTAGCAAAGATTTATTTTTAACCTAGTTAAATATAGGCATTACTACAGATGCTGTAAGAGATAAAATGTATATAAATCCTGATATAAACCAAATTATAAATGTTGTTATTAATTTTCTATAGTTTCTAAAGGTGGGGCTGGCAGGTGGTATGGTGGTTAAAGATGCTGGACTCCCACATGACTAACCGTGGTTCAAGTCCTGGACCTGGGGGCTTTCTTTCTCACTTTCCCTCTCTCTCTCTGTCTCTCTCTGGTCAAATTGAAAAATAGTAATGATGATAAATAAAGTTAAAATAATATAATTAAAAAGTAGTTTCTAAAGATGAGATTCATTTAATTTGGGTCCAAAGAAGCAGTATCATTTGGGCTAAATTAAGGGGAAGCTGGATTTCCAAAACCTGTGTTCCTTTTTCATTATTCATACATTTATTCATTTCATTTTGTTCTTCCAACATTAAATTGAAGAGTGAAAGGCATTCTAGCTGAAAAATGAAATATTACAAATGACAAAGTTAGAAAAAAAATGTTTCTGTGTTTTATATCAACAAACTATAAACTGGGGACTGTAATCTCTTAATGCATTATTATTTATTAGCATACCCCATCAAGATGATTTGATACATTATTATTATCTTTTTTTATTAGTTTCTTTTTAATCCTGAGGACATTTTTTTGAGAAACAGTTGTATTTTCTCCTTCTGGGGTACAGTTAGTACTTCCTTAGCCATTAAATTTCAATCATCGGGGAAGGATATGTTCCATTAAGAAGCTATTCTGATAAGTTTATTCTTTAAAGTATTATAAATTACCACTCTGGATGGGAAATTTTCTAACTGGATTACTTGGTTCTTCTAGTCTTAAGAAAATAGAAAACAAAACCCAACTTATTTGTTATAGTTTCTTGGTAATGCTTTGAGTCTAAATTAGTTTACTTTAGGGCCAGCCTACTGATTGGTGGTTAAGGTAGTTGGATCCCACATGGCCTATCACATGATTTGAGTCAGAGACCTGTTGGCTTGAAAAAGACACCCAGGCATGTGTGCATGCCTGCCCAAGATTCCCAAAGGAGGTAGAGATGGAGAACAAAGGATTGCAATGTGATCATTCCCCCTGGTGGTTGCTTTCTTGCTTTCTCTCTCTCTCTCTTTCTATCTCTTTTTCTCTCCAGTGAGTGCATACACCTCACAAATTAAACAGTTATTTTACTTTAATAATAATTCACTCAATGTTAATAAAATCTCTGTTATGTAGTAAAACAGAGAATATAGGATGAATCAAACATGATTCCTTCTTATAATGAGTGACTGCTAAATGGCTTAATTAATCATAACACAAATAACTAGCATTTTAAAAATGCTGAATATATGCCAAGTTGTACATTATCTACATTTTAGAACTATTCCTTATAATAATTCTATGAGATTAGTATGATTTTGATTCCCATGCACACTGTCCTAATCTTTCTAATTTTTTAGCATCAAACAAGCAACAAGTTAGTAACACAGCTATGTATTTTTGTTTTGTTTTTACTGTTCTGTCTTGTTTTGAGTTCTTATGTATAAATTTGTATGAATAAGAGCCAAACCCTTAGGAATTTCCATCTCTTTTATTTATTTATATCATGAATGGGCAAGATATTTAGGTCTGAACTCACATTCAATTTTTTTTGAATTGCAAATGTATCATAGATTTTAATGTTGTATATCACAATTGATATATTCAAAAGAGCCATTTCAGTTAGAATCATAATATAGTCTTCATTCAAAAGCTAGGGAAATAGATTCATTCCAAAGCACACACACAAAAGTACAGGAATCATAATTATGTGTCACTTATCAGTGAGGTGAGGATTCCTTTCGAGAAATGATTTAATCACTGTGTAGACATCATAGAGTGTCCTTACACAAACCTAGGTGATAAATTCTATCACATATCTAGGCAATATGGTGTAGCCTATATGCTCCTAATGGCACCATCCTCACATATGTGATCTGTTGTTGACCCAGATTTGTTATATGGTGTATGACTATACTAAGAATTATGTCACATCTGGGGACCTGCAGGTGGCAAGGTGGTTAAGGTGCTGACACTCCCACATGGCCAACAATGATTCGAGCCCCAGATCTGGTGGCTTGCTTTCTCCCTTTCCTTCTCTCTCTCTCTCTGTATCTCTATCTGGTCAAATTAAAATAAATGAATGATTAAATAAAATTAAATAAATAATCTTTTTTTAAAAGAATTATGTCACATCTACATATGGTATGATAATCCTTCATACTACATTCAAGTACATGTCCTGTAGGGGCCAGATATTGGTGCAATTGTAATGCAACTGGACCCATATGGGGAAGGTCCTGGATTTACATCACGTTCAATTGTTTTTGAAAAATTTTTTTATTGCCATAGGGCAAATGAGCTCACAAGAAAGAAACAGAGAAAGAGGGAGAGAGAGAGTGGGAAAGTGAAAAAACACCCACACCGTTGGGAAAATGATCCTTCTTCTCCATCTCTTCTGTCAGGAGTTAGGGCACACATGCACCCAGGTGTTTTTCAGTTCACGGGGTAGAGGGCTTAAACTGCATGGTTAGCCATGTGGGATTCAGTTACCCCAACAACCACTGGCCCACTTTAACTTTTATATGTATCCACAATAGGGTACTGACACTGTGATCCACCCCCAGCCCCTGCCAGCCATGGATCATGGGGATTTGTGCCCTGTGTACTCGGGGAGGCTTCTGAATGTGAACCTAGAGCCTTCTCATGTGGACCAGCCTTCCAGAGCACTGATGTTTTACTCACCCCTACTGTCTGTCTCCACTTTCACTGTTATAAAATGTGATTAATATGATTTTGAGAGTTCTTAGATGTTAGATAACACTTTAAAAAAAATGTTTCAATGTTTAACTTAGTATGTGGTACATAGAAGTTACAATGAAAAGTTAATGTTTCCTTTCCAATTTTGACATTGTAATGACTAACACTCTGGACTTATGGAATGGCAGCTTCTACCTTACTTTATTTTGCTGATTCTAGTTATTCTCTGATAAATATGATAAGAACAAATGAACTCCACTTAAATTCTGATTATTTTTAAGGTTTTATTTTTATTTTGTTAGTCTTCAATTTCACTTAAAGATTCCTAGGAATAAATTTGTTTTACCTAATATCACTCAGAATTTGATGTGCTTCTACATATATAAGAGTTAATTTATTTCCTCAATGTTGAAATTTTTCTAACCATTGAATCTTTCAGTGTTGTCTCGTCTACATTCTCTGTTGTCCTCTTCTAAATAGATATAAATTGAACTTAGCTTCTGTCCTTTGTATCACAATCTTTTTAATATATCCCATCACATTTTCTATTTTGTATTTTGCATAATTTTCAATTCACCAACTCCCTTTTCAGATGTGAAAATAATCTGCTGTTCGACTTACCTACTCTTTTGTCATTTTAAACATGTATATTTTTCTCCAATTATTTCATTTTTATTTAAAAAATCTTTGCATGTTAATCCTTCCATTTGTTGTGTATATAGTTTACAAGTTATTTTGAGTGCAGTATTTCTATACTGTGTTTGAACTCAGCTACCAATTTAAATATTTATTTCCACACTTTATGCAAAATTTGTGTACATTAATAGAAGATTTAGTCATTTATAAATGTCCTACATTCTGTTGATAATAAACATGTATTGAGCATCAATTTTACATCAGGCATCAATAAACACACTAAAGATATAATGGCAAATAAAACAGAGCAAAGTTCTGTCTTTACAAAGAAAGATTGCATTCTAGTGTGAGCAGACAAATAATAAACAAATAAACATGTAATATAATTTCCTGATAAATACTTTTCTAAATGGTGGTAACACAATGGAATGAAAAAGCAGAAGAAGAGAATTTGGGGAAGTGTTGGTAGGCAGAGTTGCAGGGAGGGACTATTTTAGATGGAAGAATGAGGAAAGCAATTTCTGTGATGAGGACATGTAAGCACAGCTTAAAAGAAATGAGAGTTAGTCATTCATGTATTGGGGAGAGAGTATTCTAATGAAAGACAACAGCTAGTGCAAGAGCCCTGAGTATAGATCATGCTCCCTGTGTTTAAGGAGCAGCAAAAAATGCCAGTGTGGCATATGAACAAGAGATACTGTGGTAGAACGTGAGAGAGAGATTGTAGAAGTTACAATGGCTGGGGCGGGCAGCTCATGTATGTATAAACCAAAGTAAAGGCTTAGGGTTTCATTCAGAATGAGGTGAGGAAACCAGACGGGCTATTTGACTTTCTCCTTTTCAATTTTGATTACCTTTCTCTTTTTTGTCTAATTATTCCAGCTAGTATTTAGTACCATGTTGAATGAGAGTAGAGAGAGTAGACATACAATAGACATAAGGCTTTTGTGCAGAAGTAAAATGATGTGATTTGTATTTTGAAAAGTATTCTGTTGGCTGCTATCTAGAGTGTCTACATTAATACTACAGAGATGAAATATTGTCCCCTTGTTTGCTAAACATAGAGTAGCAAAAGAATTACTTTGTAATGTTTCACTTTTATAGATATGAATTGTTTTTTTTAAGAATGATTTGTTTATTATTGATATTATTATTATTATTTCCACATGAGTTTTGCCAGAGAAATAGAAAGTAAGAGAGAGAGGGAGAAAGCAAGTCGCCAGGTCCAGGACTAGAACCACAGTTTGCCATGTGGGAATTCCAACACCTTCACCACCATACCACCTGCTGGCCCCAAGATATGAATACTTTTTTTTTTTTTTTTTTTTTTTGAGAGGTTTTCGCTATAGGGCGCGTGCGCTCACCAGACAGAGAGAGACAGAAAGCGAGAAATCACCCCCCAGGGGGGATGGCCATGCCGCAATCCCTTCTCCTCCATTCTCCTCTCGGGATCTTGGGCATGCACGCACATGCACCCAGCGTGAGTTTTAAGCCACCGGGTCCGGGACACGAACCGCGGTCGAATACATGGGAGTCCAGCGACATAGCCATTACGCTAACTGCTGGTCCCAAGATATGAATAATTTTTATAAACCAATCTATGTTATGAAATTTCCAACAAGATATTAAATATCTTTACCATCTCCCAAACACATTTTAGGTTCTTATTTGAGGCAGAATTACATAGAGATATAATTGTTTTCTTTCTTTTCTCCTTTTCTTTTCTTTTCTTTCCTTTTCTTTTCTTTTCTTTTCTTTTCTTTTCTCCTTCCTTCCTTCCTTCCTTCCTTCCTTCCTTCCTTCCTTCCTTCCTTTTTTAATAGAGGGTGGGTGTGGTGTTTTAGACAGGATCTTGTAAAGTTGTGATCCCTCCTCAGCATCTGAGTAGCAGGGGAGCAGGGGATACAGGCATGTGTCACCACACCTGACTCTTTCCGATAAGGTCCCTTTGTGCTGTCTAGCTGGCTTTGAGCTTGTGATACTCCTGCCTCAGTCTCCCAAATAGCTGAGATTACCACCGTGTCTGACTGTTTGTAATAAAATGTAAATTAAATTTAAATTTGAGAATAGACTTAGTGAAAATTTTAAATGTAGTCATTATATTAAACTAATTCATTCCATTTCTTAGGACACATTTCAAGGCTGAATGGCTTTTTTGAATTCCTCTTTCCTTAGTGGAAAATTAACTGACTCCTGAATTACATAGTATGATATTCTCTTTGCTTTAAATTAAAAGAACTATGGGAAAGTCAATATTTAATTATTATTAAGATACCTTATATTTTTTAGTGTTTTACATTTATGTATTAATTATATAATGTGTTAAATGTGAAGGTATGTAGAAATGCTGAGCAGTCTACACTAAGCATTATTATTTTTTGGCATCCAGTAGTCAACTTTACAAAAAGAAAGGCTTAATTTTGTCAGTATACCCAGAAGTAATCTGGCTTTCAGTGAACTGACCAACGTTAACCTAATTAGTAAGGTTTTAAATATCAGTCATAACTTCTGTTCAAAGCTTTTCCAGATTTTACTCAAATTGGAATTAACTACCATTCCAGCATTTACATAGCACCCTCTATTTTTCCTATTTTAGCCCTCTATTTTTTTCTCTTTTCCTATTTCAATACTTACCACACTACGTTGTAATTGCCAGTCTATGAATATTTAAACTTACATCTCTTACCAGACTGTGAGCTTCTTGAGGGTAGACCTGTACTTGACGTATTTCTTTATCTGTATAGCATGGTAATCTCACATATGGGAGACTCAATGAACATTCATTGAATGTGAGAATGAATGTGTGAATGAATGTGTGTATAGAAACTGATGCCAATTAACTAATCTATAGCGAGGAATAAATCTACAAAGTCGAAAGAAAACTTTGTTGGCAATTCAGCCAGCCTTTCCAGTAGAAAGGTCAACTTGGGAAGCCAACTTGTAATAAAAAAAGATGACAGAATGAAGAAGTACAATGACCTTATCCACTAATACCTTTATCTCTGGTCATTCCATGGTGGTTGGTCTCCACTAAGGGACTGGCTGAGGAATAGTACAATTGCCAGAGATCTGCTGGTATATCTTCTTTTCTGGTAGTCCTAAGGTTGCAATAAATTATCATCGTATTTTTTCTTCCCCCTTTTTCTCAGATACCAGATATATCGATATCATTCTCCCTGTAGTACTCCACCCCACTTTTATTAGTTTCATATCGCTGCTGTATCAAGTACCCTCAACTTCCATTGCTTAAAATGATATAAATGCATTACCCTGCAGGTTTGGAGGTCAGAAATCCAAAATGGATCTCACTGGGCTGTAATGAAGGCATCCAAAGTGCTGCATTCTTTGTGAAGGTTTTAGGGGAGAATTAGTTCCCTTGCTTTTACTAGCTTCTTTAGGAAGTTTCTAGAGTATTCCTTGGCTTATGGTCCCTTTTTCCATCTTTAAAGTCAGAAGAATAGCATCTACAGATTTCTTTCTGACTCTGTTTTTATCCTCACATAACCTTTTCTGATACTTTTAAGGACACTTGTGATAACACTGGATCCAGTTGGATAATCCTAGATAATGTCCCCACCTCAAGGTCCTTAACTTAATCACCTTTTTTCAAGAGAGGTTTTTGCTATAGGACACATCTGTTCACCAGACAAACAGAGACAGAGAAATTGAAAGTGAGAAGTCACCCTCAACAGGGGATGGCCACACTGCAATCCCTTCTCCTCCATTTTCCTCTTAGAATCTTGAGCACACATGCACATGCACCTGGCATGAATTTTAAGTTGCCTGGTCTAGGACTCAAACCACAATCAACTACGAGAGAGTCCAGCACCGATAACCATTAAACCATCTTCTGGTCTGTTAATTTAATCACGTCTGAAAGTCATTTCTGCCATGTAGGGTAACAGGTTCCAGGGGTTGGAATGTGGACATCTTTACGGGGAACATTATTCTGCCAATAAGCTGTAATAGTCCTTCTGTAGAAAGTTAAGTCAAGATATATGAGATTGGACTATAAAATATTCTTCACAGTCCTCTACTTTTGTTCCAAACCTGTAAACATACCCAAAGCACTTCTTGTTCTCTGAGTCTCCTTTACAAACTACATTCTAAGGTATTTGATGATATACACATTTTTTGTACTATTTCTGCTATTAAACAGTAATAATACTATCAATAATAGTAGCTACAATTTGTCTTTCTGAACATTTTAGTTGCTAGTTTAAGAACATTTTTTAAAATTTATTCATTCATTCATTTAAAATTTGACCAGAGAGAGGAGAGAGAGAGTGAGCAAGCGCGAGCAGAGGGAAAGCAAGAAAGCAAGCCACCAGATCTGGGACTTGAACCGCAGTTGGCCATGTGGGAGTGTCCAGTGCCTTAACCATCACGCCACCTGCTAGTCCCCAGATTTTATCCCATTTAGTACCTACAATTACCTTGCATGGCAGATGTTAGCATCCTTATTTGGCAAATTAGAAATCTGATGTTGAGAAAAATTTAAGATAGCTCTTGCTCAAAGATATCTAACCAGTAAATGAAGAAGCTGGAATTCAAATCAAGTATCCCTGACTTAATACCTGAAGTATTTTTTACATGCTTTAGAGTCTCAAATATGTTGTTAACTTTGCTCCATCTTAGATTGTCTCACTACAAAATGGAGATAGTACCTATCTCATGAGAGTCTCATGAAGACAAACGAGATGTTACATTTGACATAGCAAGAGCTTAACACAGTGACTATATAGATGTTCTTGTTAAATGTTAATTTAAAAACTTAAATTTAAATTTGTTTTCTAAATCATGATACCATATACCAGTTTTGAGGGATTGAGTTACTTATTGTCATTCCATCATTAACTAAGTACTGATTATGTAGGATAAATAGGATAGGTTTTTATTTTTCATTTGCCAGGGTGTACTGCGTTCACTAGAAAGAGACAGAAAGAAAGAGGGAAACTGAGAAATCACACCCAAGTGACAATGGCCATATCACAATCCTTTCTTCCCTTGGGATCTTGGTCATGTATGCACACATGCACAGCTTGTTTTTCAAGCCACCAGCTCCAGGATTCAAACTGCACAGTCAACCATGTAGGATCCAGACACTGTAAATAAGTAACACACCACCAGCTGACCCAGTAGGACATTTTTTTTCAGTCTGGAAACAGCCACTGTTTACTGACCAGACTACAAAAATAATCATAGTGGATACCTTAGTTCATCCTTCTAGTAAATCCGTTGATCTGGTCTTCCCTGTTGATTTTTTTTTTTAACATTTTTTTTTTTACTTCATTTTCTTTTATACATTCCATCACATTATTTAGCTTACAAAGTGAATATTTCAACATGTGAACATTTTTAATATAACTATTTCATCATGGCCATAACTAAAGTACAGAAAGATTGTGTCATATAGAATGGCACCTGCAGAGCCAGTTCTCCTGAGTCCAAGTTCGGTGCTACTACCCACTGGTAAATTTAACTAACTAGACATAAGAAAATGGCCACATCACAATAAAATACTGAATGGTAAACATACTATCACTAATATTGCATAGCAATAAGAAAAATGTTTGTGTTATATGTGTTTATTAATATCTGCATATGTTTCTTGGGAAAGGAGGTATATTTTAAATAGTCTGCATATGGATGATTCACTCAAAGAACAATCAAATTTTAGAGTCTGGACCAGCAGTTGGTGTCATGGCTATGTCGCTGGACTCCCATGTAGTAGACTGTGGTTGCCGGACCCGGTGGCTTAAACTCACACGCACGTGTCCATGCATGCCCGAGGTCCCAAGAGGAGACTAGAGGAGAAGGGATTGTGGTGTGACTATCCCCCCCCCAGGGGGCGATTTCTCACTTTCTGTCTCTCTGTCTCTGTCTTTCTGGTGAGCACACGCACCATATAACAAAAACCTCTTCAAAAAAAAAAAAAAAAAGAGAAGAAAAAAAAGAACTAGTATTCCATGAAGATTTCTATGTTAAAAGTGGCTTCTTTAAAAGATTGGTTTACACATTTTGGGGGAAAATTTACATGATTTCTTGTTTATTAATCAACTTTGACTTTTAAGGAAAAAACTCTAAAGATGAAAAAAGAACACTGGCAATTAGGTCAGCACAGTCACAGGTTTTATCTTTGAAGCAGGGCTTAAATTGTATCTTTGATAAATAAGTAATGAGGTTTCACACTAAAATATCTGGTCCTAACAGTGTTTGATAATAAAAGGGATGCCATTAATAATTGATAATTAACAATATCCAGAATGGGTTGTAACCAAACATTTAATACTTATACAGTATTTTGCATTGTGAATTCAAATAGTAATGTGTGTGAGTTTCTTGATGGAGATTAGTATCTAAGTAGCTGAAACTTTCTACCATTTTGCAGAAGACAATAATGGCAACATAGGGCTTTGGGGTCAAAGAAACTTCAGTTTTGAATCTTGGGTTCTATTGTGTATGTCTGAGCTTCAGTTTTCTTGTGCGTTAGATTGATATTCATACTACTGCTTCCTAAATGAGATAACACATGAAAAGGGCTTAGAATAGAGCCTAGTTGATGGTTGGTGCTCAGCAAATGATAGCAGCTATTTTTGTTCTGTTGCCAATAATAATATTAATGCCATGTTTGGCAGAATATCTGAATTCTTACTGTAGTTATGGACAGATTTTCAAAGTCACATTCAGATTCATCAGAGTACATTGTAGGGAAAAGTACACAGTAATCACTTTACAAAGTATTTGTGAAGCCAAGAAGAAATAAATATTGAGGAGTTATAGGATTTAAAGGCGTCTTATAAACCCAAGTTATGATGATAAGAATGACACAGTTATGCTTAGAAGACAGTATTTCAGTATTTCAGTTTCTTCACTGAGTACCATTTTTTGAGTATGTCTGGGTTTTTATTAAAGTTCTAAGACAAGTGCTTATGCTGTTGAACCCGCTGAGTCAGACTTTCCTTAAGGACCATCATCTATCACTTTAACTCACTAGACAGTCTAGCCCTGGAGCTGGAACCTGCGGCAAAGATAGATTGTTTGGTTGGAGATGAGGGTGACTTGGCCACAGTGATCTCCCATTTCATCTGTACCTACCAAAATATGTGACACTTTCTGAAGAAAGCCAAGAGTCTTGGGTCCTAGGAACCCCGCAGGCAGACTGCCCATCCATCAGAGAGTAGGGGTCTCCGTTATCAGACCACATTAGAAACAGTTTGACTTTGATATTAGCTTCCCCTGCATTAAATAATCTTTACCTATTTGTTCTGCTCTTTACTCACTAACCTTTTTCCAAAATGTAATTCATGGACATTTATTATGTGTCTACTTTGCCAAAACCATTAAGTCTTTTACACCTATGTAACTAATTTAATCCTGAGACAACTCTATACAATCGTAAGTGTATTCAAAGATAAATAAAGCAGTTTTCTTATTTTTGAGTAATTCCATCTATCTACCTAAGGAAACCACTATAAGAGGCCTCTTACATAGGAAGTTGTATTACATGTGACTCTCACTTCCCATAAATAACCTGTTTTATTGCTTTTGTTTTTTTTTAAGTTATTTAATTTTATTATTATTTTTAAAATTTGGTTTAGAAAACATATGCTTAACAGAGAGAGACAGAGGGAGAGATGGAAAGTGAGCTAACAGGTCCAGGACTTGAACCATGGTGAGTCATTTGAGAGGCCAGCAGCTAAACCACCATGCCATCTGCTGGCCCCACCTCTCTGTTTTATACCAAGAACATTCACTTCTGTCTTTCAAATTGTCATTAAAACTTCTACTTCCAGGAAGGTTTTTAGAATGCTTTATAGGAGAAGCTCTTCAGTTCCATTTAGCAAAATCAGTTTTTGTTAGTCTATTCTTAAACACGTTCCATTCTAACAGTTCTAATTAAGCACTTATCCCTAACTTTAATCTTCATGGAGAATTTCCTGTAGACATGTGAGGGTTGATATATCCACTTTATTTTCCAGTTTTCTATGGATATTTTTTCCTTTTCTCCGTTTTCTCTATTAATCTACTTCTGTGTTTTCTGTTCTTCCATGAAAGAGATACAAAAAGGGAGAGAGAGAGAGAGAGAGAAAGTCATCTCAACAGAGTCTTTACACCACAATCAACCTCGATCCTCAGCCAGCCAAGATCATAGGCATGAGCACTCATGTACAGGGAGGCCCCAGGATATGAACCCAACACCTTCTTGTATGGGTCCAGCATTGTAGAAAGCTGCTGTGCTACTGTCTGGCCTCCGTGTCATTCATTTTTAAGAGTAAGATCTTTAGAGGGTGGGGTAATTTGAAGGCTTTCATAATAAATACATTGTATTTCTGTTTTCTGGAAAATGTTCAAAGCATTTTTAAAAGAATCCAAAATTGAGTAATTCAATGCTCTCATTTTACAAATGAAACTACAAGATAAGGCAGACTGGTTAAAATTGGAGGCAAAAGAGGAACTAAAAACAAAAGTCTTCTGGAATTCAGTATGCTCAGTGCTTAAAAAGAAGTCTTTTACCCTTATTTTAATGCTCTTTTTGCAGTATAATTCATTTTCCCTTGACAAATTACTTTTTTGATGACTTGATCAGGTAATTATAATGTGGAAGATCATTTTGGAACTAAAATGTGGTTGAAGGACCATCAATCAAATTTTTATCATTATAAATACTAAAGTCCCTTACATTTATAAGTTTATAAAGAACCTACCTATTACTGGTCATTTCTTACAAAATCCCAGTAATGTAAGAAAAGTATTCTGATCCCAGTTCCATAGGTGGAGAATTAAAAGCAAAAGTACATGCCAAAAAGAGAAAGAATTATATAATAAATTCCCCTATTTCATTTACTGTTTCAACTATTATCTGTTCATGTCCAATTTCCACTACTGGCTCCTTAGTCCCAAATACCTATTTCTTACATAAACATTTCTGAGTCTATCTAGGAAATAAATTACAGTTTTATATAGCTTTGAAAATTTCTGTAGTTACAAATTTAAAACATAGGACTGGCCTCAGAGTACAGTGGTTACAGAGGGAGCCAGATACCACACGGCTGACCAGGGGTCAAACCACGGCCCTGGCAACTTGAAAAACATGCTGAGCATGTGCACATGTGCCTAGGAACCTCATGGGATAGAGGAATTGAAGAAGAAAAGGTCTCATTGGGGGGTCCTGTCTCTCTCTCTTGCTCAGTCTCTCTATCTTGCATATGCATCCTCTGGCATAGAAAAATAAAATTTTAATTATGAGTTTTATACTTGGGGATTTATACTTCCAACATAGGAGTAATTAGCAAGAAGTATGAGTTGGGAACATCGTGTCCCATGTCCCACTATTCCTGACTTCTGTCTGAGAAACTACTATGGGCCAAACAACAAAGGAAGATGGTTCCAGGGGGATGAGGTGGGTGCACTTGACAGAAACCAGAAGTCTGAAGTCAGATAACCTAAATTCAACAGATGATCACCATCTCTACATAAATGAGAGTTACCATAAGGTCTGTTAGAATATATCTGTGAATTGCTACTTAAAACATCATGTGGATCAGGAAATAAGGACCTTTGAGCTGCTACAGGGCAAGTTTCTGTCTGCCTGGAAAAATTAGCTAGCATGAGAAGCGATCTCAACATTTACCCTACATTGTATTAGATTCATAAGCTTTTTAAAATTCTTTGGCTGGCTTTCTGGTCTCAATGTTCCTTGGATCTTGAATCTTACAAGAATGTGAGGAAACTGAGATCTTCCCATGGATTTTGCTTACTCAGTTCAAATAGAAGAGGACACCTGACGCTTTAGAACTATAAATGCTGGTGTCCTGACTTTGGCAAAGTGATGTCAGATGACCAAGTGTAGCTCACACTCTCCTGGCTAGATTATAACAAATACAAGGATGTGAAAAATACCTCAAAAAGAAGTTAAGCAGTTCCTCTTTCAAGACCCCAGGGACTTTGCTGATTTTTTTTTTTGCCCACGTTTGAACTTAGTTTTCAATGTTTTCATTTGATTCTTTAAGTTATCCAAATGTCCACCAATACATTCCTTTTCCTTAATTTAGCCAAACTGTTTGTTTGTATGTATGCATGTACATATTGCAACCAAATAACCCTGACTGAGACATCATTTTTGTGTGAATAAAGTCCATTGCATGCCTTGATGAAAACTGTCAGTTATCCCTTCAAGCTATCAGAAGGGGACTAAGATCACAACAGAATAGTATTTTTCCAATATATTTTTTAAAACCACCCTATATTATGGTCCCTTTCCAAATAACATGCCATGTTTATTCTATTTTCTCCATCACAATCTGTTGTTACTTTGTTTATTTTAGCTTATATATTGAGTCTTTCCTCCCTAAGGTAGAGACTCGTTAAAGGCAGGGACCTGGTCTGTTTCATTCATCTTCACATCCCCAGATAAAAATGGCAAAGACACAAAGATCATCAGCAATTATTTTAAATGAATAAACAGATGAATGGATGAATGAATGAAAGAATGATGTTGCCCATAATTGCCCATCTTTGGAAGAGTGGAAACTAGATTTAAACCAAAGTAACCTCACTCTGCACTTAAAGTGTTATTCCTTTGGCAGACAGGAAGGCAGTGGAAAGCAGTGTATGCATGTGTTTCTGGATGTGTGGGAGGGAGATAAAGAGAGAAAGAGAATGTTGAAGAAAGTGAAAGTATCTCTTCGATCTGCTAGGCTGGCAAATATTTATATTTAGTGCCAAGCTAAGGCTCTTAAGGAAAGTAAAACAGTTAATCTTTGCTTTATATTTGAGCCAGTAAAGCATTTTCATCCAAGATATCCATTAAGGTGGCAAGTATCTTTTAGTTTAGTATAGCAGTTTTGGAAGTAGTGTTGTTCTAAGTCTGTAGATTGCACAAAGCTTCCCACTTATAAAATTTAGCACAAGCTGTGTGTTTTAGCACGTCTTTAGAATAAAGGTCATAGGATAGAGTTGTGAAAAGTATGTTCTTTTAGAATCCCTGTGTAAATGTGAGCTATTAAATTGTGACTACCTTATTGTTGATTAAATGACTATTCAATCTGAAATCTGCCATTATTGAAAATGATGTTAAGTACTTAATAACTCATTTAATCATTGCAACAGTCCAGTGAGGCAGATGTCACTATCTCATTTTACAGATGAGGAAATCAAGATTCAGTGTTTAATTACTTAGGTCATGGTAGAGAACTGGGATTCAGCGTCAGATTTGAGATTCCCTGCTTGAAATTTTTAACCACTTATCTGTGTTTGGAAGAAGACGTTAACACTCTTGAAAAAGAACATCATTTACTGGGTCGTTGGAAGAGTCATAACACATTTTTTTTTGCATGGAAAAACACTTTTCTGATGACCCAATAAATTTACACAAATTACTAATATTAATAATAAGTAAGAAGCCACACCTATGGTAGAATCAGTCTAAGGCTAGGAATTACAAAATGTATGTTCTAGATGTAACTTTATTACTGAGTGTCTATGTGACCTTTAGGAACTCATTCTGTGGTGTTTTGGGAAAAAGCATTGTACCTGGCCCTCACAAACCTATATTCAACCCTAGCTTCACCATGTCCTTTCTTTTTTTTTTTTTTTTCTTATAAAAATCACTTGATTTATAACTGCTTCAGTTCTATAAATGCAGATGAAGAAAATGACACTTAACACTTGTCAAAATTAAGAAAGATAAAAAGTATTTTGAAACACTAGAGTGCTTTAAAAATTCCAGAGATTAAAATTTTAAGGTGATACCTCCCTTAGCACTTAATTGATAACATTTTTTTAAGTAAGGATTTCTTTTGGCACATGAAATTATTGTTTTGATGTTTCAGCCAAAACCCATATTTATGTCCATCTTTTTTTTGACTGGTGGCTTTAGTACGTTATTTAAGTGATTATAATTGGTGATATAGTGAGGCGGTCTCTAATAGAGCTTTAGGATGTTGTGATATTTTTGTTGTTGTTGTTGGTATTATCTCAGTTAGAGGATGGATTCCATTAGAATGGAGACTGTGATTTATTCATCTGCCTCCCCTGATCCTGTATACCATACCTGGGTCCTAGTCAGCCTCTTGTCTTTGGGTCAACTGAATTATAGTAATAAATGTCTACTACATAGACTCCTTGGTTCTCAGTTTCTTTCTCATTCAGTTTGCTGAAGGGCACAAATGTTTGCTGGAGAGGTCCAAAGGGGAAGAAAAAGTGAGAAAGCACTTCCTAAGGTAGACAGTCATACCACAGTTTCTCCTCCATTTCTCCTTTTGGGATTTTGGACACAAATGCACATGTGCCTGGCATGTTTTTCAACCCACTGGGTCTAAGACTCAAATTGTACACTTACTATGTGGGATCTAGCTGCCTTAACCACCACACCACTAAACAGCTCATGGGTCTTAGTTTCTTAATCATTGTGGATTAAAATATATTTAAAAAAATACTATTTTCTGAGAATTTAGCCAAAACCAGGACAATGTCAAATATCATGCAGAGATACTTCATAATCTACTTATTATCACCTATCACCCATTAGCTCTTTTAGTGCCAAGAAACACACTAACTTGGTAGGTAAGTGGTAAGTATCACAGTTTTCACCCCACTGAGCAGATCTACCTTTGGAAACAATCTATGGGAAGCTGTCATGTAGAAAATTATTGTCCTTTCATGTGTGATTTGTAGTCATTTATTTTCTTTCCACGAGTGTCCTGGTTCTATCCTCCAGTGTATCATGCATTTTGATTGCTAGTTGGTTACGAACCATAGCTTAATCATTGGATACCTTTTACTTTCACCTGTATCAAAAATTCTGTGGGTGCCTGCTGTGAGATCAAGGTAATACATATGTGTGACAGGCCTGGACAGAAGTGACGTTCAGTGAAGGTGTGATGGCATTTGAGTGTCACTGATAAGAGATGATTAGTTACTTTAATTTCCACGGTGGTTGACATATTTCATTATGCAAAATAATAAACAGGCTTTATATGAATTCTATGGTTTCTAATTCATGGCATGAGAATTCTAATTAGTATTATGTGAGTCATGCAGAGGGCAAATGAACTTATAATTTTGCTTGAATACAAATTTCAGAAGTTTCCTCATAGATCGCCTTGGGGGGTAGTGCTGTGTTCCCAGGGAGTCTCATGGCCTTCTAGATCTGTAACTCCTCAGTTCCTATCCCTCTTAGAAAAAGGATTCCCTTTGTGATCGGATAGCAGAATTGATACTCAGATCTAGGATGCTTTACAGAGTCCCAGCTCTGAGACCGTAGCGGCCATGGGGTATAGTTGTTAGAACAATAATCTACTATTTGGGATAAACCAGACTCTGCTTTAACCCTGCAACTTATTAGCTGTGTGACTTCAGGCAAGTAATTTAAAGTCTTAATACTCTTGTGTTTCATGTATTTTAAAAAGCAAATATCGTAGTTCCCCTGAAATCCCATAGCATTTTATTTGTGTTTCTTCTGTGGGAAAATAAAGGGATATGAACATTGATAGAACATATTCTATATGCAAATCTTGTGTTAAACATTTTTTGTATCTGTAATTTATTTATGAGACAGATTTTTTTTTCTTTCTTTCTTTTATTCCCTGTCGGATGTGTGTGCTCACCAGAGACACAGAGTGGGCAGGGGAGGAAGTGAGAAATCAAGCAATCATCCCCAAGGAGGACAGCCATGCCACTAACATTTCTCCATTTTCTTGGGATTTGGGGGCATGCATACACATGTGTCTGGCCTGCTTTTCTTTTTCTTTTTTCATTTTTTTGGAGAGGTTTTCGCTATGGGGCATGTGCGCTCTCCAGAAAGAGAGAGACAGAGAAATAGAAAGTGAGAAATCACCCCCCAGGGGTGATGGCCATGCCGCAATACCTTCTCCTCTATTCCCCTCTTGGGATCTTGGACACGCACGCACATGCATCTGGCGTGAGTTTAAGCCACCAGGTCTGGGACTCGAACTGCAGTTGACTTCATCGGAGACCAGCGACATAGCCATTACGCTAACTGTTGGTCCCGTCTGGCCTGTTTTTCAAATAACCAGGTCTGCACCTTGAACCACTCAGTCAGCCGTATGGGACTCAGCTGCCTTAAACTCTATGCCACCTGCTAGGCTAAGAAAATTAAAAATTTTTAATTTTTTTTTTATTTTTAGAGATTTTTCCTATAGGGTGTGTGTATTTTCTAGAGACAAAGAGAGAGACAGAAATCGAGAAATCACCCCCTAGGGGGGATGGCCACACCATAATCCCTTCTCCTCTATTCTCCTCTTAAGATTTTGGGTATGCAGGTATGCACAATCTGCACGTGTTTTAAGCCACTGGATCTGAGACTTGAACCATGTTGACTATGTGGAAGTACAGTATTGTAACCATTATACCATCTCCTGGTCCCAGAAATAGATATTTTTGACAGGGTGTCATCACACGGCAGTCCCCTGCCCTGCCCTCCCATTAGCTAGGATTACAGGTATGTGCTGCCATGCTTGGCCTTTTTAAGTTGGTTTGGGCACCAAATCTTATCCTCCATGTGGCTCCAGACTCATGCAGTGGTATTCTATTGCTTATGCCACCTCAACGAGGCCTTATTGTTTGTGCCACCTCAACTGTTCTGTTATTTAATCCACATAAAACTAAATGCCCTTATCTATTTATTTTATTAGTGAGACCAATGGGAATCAGAGTTTAAATACTTACCCAAGACCAGCAAAATGGTTAAGTGATAAAGAGAAAATCCAAACCTAAATTCTCTACTATCTCTTAATTTGTATCTCTTCGCTATAATTTCTTAACTCTGGAATATTCTACTTTTTACCTCACATTAAGTAAATAAACCCTTTTTTAATTAAAACATTATAAGTTTTTACCATGTCCAGGTATAGCTCTAGACATTGAAGGTACAATATAAGACAAATTACTAAGTCATTGTTCACTAGGAGTTTCTTTTTTTTTTCCCAGTGGACTGAGTCACATGACAACAAAATAAGATAACACAAATTAAAAAGTCTTGGAAAGTATACTAAATAAACATTAAGGATTATTTGTAATGTATATGATGTTTTTTCTTGTATTGGCTTTGGATTTTCTTTTTTTTTTTTTTTTCTTGTAAGAAGTCTCATAGTAATTTGGTCTTTGGGTAAATATGTTCATGTTAGAAAAAGCAAAATAATATGCACTATCAGTTCAACAGTGATTTTTTTCCCTTAATTAACCAGGTCCTGATGAATTTCGTATAGTGCCTCACTTGGTATATTAAAGTTGTGATCATTATGGTAGCTGATTTCAAAGGTTAAGGCCAACAACCAACAGCAGTGGTTGGGAACTCACCACCCTGAGTTAGATGGTTCATTCTCACACCAAGCCATATAATGATAGACATCTAAGAATGGAACAGTAATTGCTCATCGGCAGCTTCTGAACCTTTAAAACAAGCTTTTTTTTTTTTTTTTTTTTTTTTTTTTGTCTTTAAACAACCTTCCAGCCCTTAAGAAAACATGAGGGAGCTACATGGTAGCACTGTGGTAAACATCAATGATTTGTACTACTTAACCCCACGGTAAGGTTCCAGATTTGTTTTTGTAGACCTGCGTGAGTGTGCCAGGCATGTGCATGTCCCTGATAAGGTGCTGGCTGAAGATGGGAATATACCACAGCATCAAGACTGTGTGGAGGGTCTTGTCTTTCTGTCTGCAACACTCTCTTACTAGTGGAAAAAATAAATTAAAAAAAAAATAATAAACCTGAATGAAAAGATAACCAACCTTATGGTTCAGATGGTTGGTACATTCTGAACCTGTGTAGCCTCATTAAGTCAACCAGAACATTTCTGTGAACCCAGTTCCTAAGAAGAACCAGATCATTCTTACTACCTACAGAGAACTGCTCAGCTCAGCATGGTTTAGCATAGCTTGGATTTGTGGTGGTACTTGAGAATGCAGATAATGCAACAACCTGCCTGTCCCCCTGTCCATTTTCTTAACTTGAGTCCCACTTGTAAACTCAGCCCTGCTGTGGGCCTCAGAACCCGATGTGAACTGGGAGAATTTGAGAAGCACCAATTCGGTGGATCAGTAGGAACAGCTGATCATCTTTTCCCCTCTGGCATGGTGGTGTAAACTGCCCTTTACTCAGTCTACAAACGTGTGAGTCACCTGCTCTACACACTGCTTGAGTGAGCAAGCATAAGTCCCTGACTTCACAGATCTTGGAGAATAGGGAGGCTAAATAAGCAAAAGGCTTCCTAGTGTGAGTATAGGTAATGCTAGTCCAGAAATGAGCACAGGCTATCCTGAGAGCAGAGAGGAGGAGAATCCTACCCAGCTGAGGAAGAACATGGAGATTTCTCAGAGTAGGTAATCACTATATTGGTGGCATCCTTTATTTCATTTATTTAATAAATATTCATTGAGTGCCTAAAAGGCTCCTTCAAGTAACTAATGACATAGAAGTAAGATGAACAAGATCTAGTCCTTTATCTTATGAAGGGGAGACATACTAAATGTGATAAATTCAATGAATGCTATAAAGAAAACTTAAGCAGGAGTAGGGGAATGATGACTAACTTTTGCAGTGAGTGATGGGGCACATTTATGCTAGACTATTGAATCAGTGAATCAGTCCTTCCTCACTTTGAGTTGATATTTTAAGTAGAAACCTTAAAAGAAAGAAAGAAAGAAGAAAGGAACAAAAGGAAAGAAAAAGAAGAAGGTAGCAGGCTAACAAAATAGGCACAGGCAAACTGATGAATAGATTGGAAAAGTGTGGTATATATACTCTATGGAATACTACTCAGCCATAAAAAATAACAAGACCCTGGAATTTGATAGAAAGTGGTCAGATATGGAGGATCTATTGCTGAGTGAAGTAAGCCAGGCTATGAAAGAAAGATATTGTATGTATCCACTCAATATATACCAACTATCCGCACTCTATGGTAGAGAGCGAAAAATTGGAGGACATAAAAGCAGTGAAGGTACTTAACGAGAATAGGACAGTGTGGAATGGGGGGGGGGGGGTGAGGAGAAGAGGATAGAGAAAGATAACAAGAGAACAATAGAGAGGTAAGACGTTAGTGAGAAACAGATATGGCTTATTACCTGTTGGTGATGACATGTATAGTATTCTCAACTGGATTGGTCTGAGAAGTGTTTCATGATGGGTAAAGTCTTTTTACAAGCAAAATGAGAAATAGTGATTGACTGTTTTAAAAAATAATTAGAATTATATAATAATGATTGGAAAAAAACATAGAAAAGATATTGAATGATGAAGTGGGGAGATTAATGTCTCTGTATTGACCGACATGCATGGCATTCCCTTTTGAAAAAGCAATGTAATACACTGTAAAATTATATGTAACCCAATGTAATATAAAGATTATAATGATAATTAAAAAAAACTCTTCAAAAATAAATAAATAAAAAAGAAATATCTAGGCACAGGGAATATAAAGCACAAGGAGCTTGAGGCAGTCACAGTTATGTTAGTGGAACAAGAGTGATCAAGAGGAGAATAGTAAGAAATGAGGTCAGAGATGGCCTGGGGGACAGATTACTTGCACCCTTCTAGGTTTAGCATAGCTAGGGCATGATAAAACTTTAAGCGGAAAACTATTAGGGAAGTTTTGAGCAAAACGCAACTGAGCTGCTATTAAAGGTGTGTGCATATTGGTGTGTGTGCTTCTGTGGTGGTTAGGGCAGAGAAAAATGAAGAAATGAGGGGAAAAAATATGGGATGCTAAATAATGTGAAAATGATTCTCAGGACCATTCAAAGCCAAGGAAGGGGTTTAAAAGAAGAAAGGAGTGGAGACAGTGAAATTCTGAGCAGGGAGACACCTTTGGAAAGCTGTTGCAGCCAGTCAAGCTTGGTCCCATATTTGTTCAGGGCCACCCTGGTTACCCCATGCAGCACTCAGGTCTGTGACTTTGCATGACTCCTGCTGTTTCTACTCAGGGTGCAGGGTCTGTATCCATTGCCCTGTAGAACTGAGGCTAGTCCTGGTCATGAATCACTGCTTTCATCTGGTCGTCCACTCCACTCAGAGTGGCCCAATGTCTAGGGGTCTTGGGTCTTTCCTCATGTGGGCAGTCTGTGAGCAGACATTTTAAGGGAAGCAAATCTCTCTTTTTTTAATTTTTTCTTTTTTAGCATTTTACATTTTAAAAATATGTTGTAAAAATATGTTGTAAACATAGGTAGTCTTCCTTCACTCTCATCACTTCTTCCTCCAGGACACCTGTCTCCTCCTTCCCTTTTCCCCCATCACTAAGTACACAGTAGTTCCAGTCAAAGGGCATGGGCTTCATGTTGCTTTCAGTTAAGAGATGGGATCTCCACATTTGTAACTTCTGTTTTCTCCTCACCGCATGTAAGAAACATTTGCCCATATATAGTGTGTGTGAAAGAGGAGAGTCTGAGGAAAGACATTTAGAAGAAAAATAGGGAGGCAAAGCAATGTGGTATTATCTGTTATGGGACAAAGAAATGTAGTATTATCTGTTGAAGATATTTTATAGTTTTATCAACTGTACTAGGGAGAAATGTTCACCTGTTGAAATATTCATTTTGTAAGCTAAATAATGTGATTGAATGTATAAAAGAAAATGGAAAAAAAAATCTAAAAAAAAAAAAAGAAAAAACAGTGACCAGCAGTTGGTAGAATGGCTATTTCACTGGACTCCCATGTAGTCAACCGTGATTCGAGTCCCAGACCTGGTGGTTTAAACTCACACTGGGCACGTGTACGTGCGTGCCCAAGATCCCGATAGGAGAGTGGAGGAGAAAGGATTGTGGCGTGGCCATCCCCCCTGGAGAGTGATTTCTCGCTTTCTGTCTCTCTGTCTCTCAGCGCATGCACTGTATAACAAAAACCTCTCCAAAAAAAAGGATAAAAAAGAAAAAAATGTCAAGTTATAATTGTTAAAAACTGTCCAACCACAATCATCAGATAATTAAAAAAGAGCATGTATCAATATTTCTTTATGAACTTATCTCTTGATATACCTCTATAACGTATTTTCTACATATTTAGTTGCATGTTCCTTAATTCTTTATTTTTGGCACAAAATCTTTGTAATTCCCTCTGTATTAAGAAAGAAAAATAAAGTTAAGCTTTGGCACAATTAAAAAAAAAAAAGAAACCTTTGCCCTTTGGAGAGGAATCCAACAAAGATATTGAGAGCAGGGTATATACAAGACGATATGTTGATAGTCTTCAATGGTGAGTGTTCAAGCATCTAAGAGGTCAAGATCATTTGGAGCACAGAGGTTTTCTCTGCATTTTATATGCCACACAATGGTGCTATTTGTTTATCCTGTCTGCTTTTAAAGCACCTCGCCTGTATCGACTAAATCCACTCTTGGATCTAACTGCACTAGACTGGCAAGGCTCTTAACATCCTTCTCACTAATTCTGTCCCAAGCCAAGATGCTCACCGCAGTAAAAAAAACTGATCCTTTTGGACTATATATTTCTGATGAAGTGAATGATGAGATGCAAAACATCATTAGTTTTTTTTTATGTCCATTTTTGTTTTTGTGTGCCTATCATATTCTAACCATTGCTATAAGTACTTTGTATATGTTATCAGGGACTCAGCCATGTGGAGATTCTCATCCCCAACTTAGAGCTAAAAGCTTCACCATATCCCACATGGGTCTGTGATATTTTGTTCCCTAGGCTGACTCTGACCCATGTAAGTGATAGGACTGGAATTTAAATCTGTGTAATTCCAGTGCCCACTTGCTGTTTATCAAGAGATAAACACTTTGGGGGCAGAGTCATTATTCTGCCTACCACAGTATCCAAGGGCCTTAGTGTTTGATACATTAAAAGCATCCTCCAAAGAAAAGCCATTATTGTGACTCAGGGGGCTGGCTGGAGAAGACGTGGAGTGGATGGAAAGAGATAGTTGGTGGGTGAACAGGGGGAAAGTTGCCAACCATATCAATTCCAAAACCCACCATATTACTTATATTTAGATGAGCAGGGACTGAGCAATCTTTGTTATGCTCAGCAAAGCTAATTTCATTGCTTGGTAGTGGCAATTACTTTTAAGCTAATAGTGAAATACCTCATGAGTCTGAGCCTCTGCCAAAACTGGAGATTCCCAATGATTTTTTAATACTAAATTGAATGATATCTGAATCTGACCTGACCATCCAGCATCACACCATGTCCCCAAATTGATAGGCATTTCAGGTAAGAAAGGGAATATGACTGAAAATCACGTAGTACATTCCAACATGAAAAGTCTTAAGTGTCTATTTCTTGTGCGTGAAATTAAATCAACATCCTATGCTATAAATGTTGTTGCCTTGTAATTTTTTGTAACCCTTTTTACTTAAAATTTTTTTTGAAAAACTTTTAGAATACTATAGTTCTTATTTCCTTTAGTAGCCATTTGCAAACTTTTCTGTCTTAGGAGATAAAGTCAAAAGACTAAAATGTGAATATAGACTTTTGGGAAAGAGACAGATCAAGGACCAGGCAGCAGGAAGAGTGAATGAGGTGAAAAATTTGCTTAACATTGGCAATGTGAAAGTTTTAGAGTGAGTCATAGCAAGAAAAAGATGTCTGCAATATTTCAGAAACTTGGAACGTGACTAATAGTTGGTGTTGGGGAAATGTTTAGAACTTTGAGGTAGACACTATAAGCCATGAACACATTTACACTTGGTTTGGCCATTAGAAATGGTTTGATAATATGACTTAAAGATGGCAGCCTTACAGCAGCCGTATTAAAGCCATAAGAGAAATTCAATTATAACAGGTAGTTCTTCTCCTCTGTCTTTAACTAAGTCCATTTTGTTGATTCCTGCCCCTGGAATTCTCCCTGATTTTGACAGTGTGGTCCCAGTATTCCACCTCTTCCTATTCTTTTGGCTTTATTTTGAGGAGTAAGTCTGGTAGCTTAGTCTTGCTGATTTCTCTCTGCCTGCTCTTTTAGCAATTGATTTAACAATTACCTTTGTATATCACAAAAAGTGCTTTAAAAATTATATTTCACTATGTATCTTGACAAGCAGTCAACAAACATTTCTGGCAGAAGT
Organism: Tupaia tana; assembly: GCA_026018925.1. NCBI lineage: Eukaryota > Metazoa > Chordata > Mammalia > Scandentia > Tupaiidae > Tupaia > Tupaia tana. The sequence continues at coordinate 75,465,519 of JAKSZU010000015.1, read as the reverse complement.
GAAGACACAGATTTTTAAAAATAATATTGATTTTATTCAAAATATTTGTCTTTAATTTTATTATTTTGTTTTATTTTGTATTACACAGAGTAAAAGAGGGAGTCAAATAAAATTGCAAGGACTATGAGGAAGGGATTACCAGTATTAGTATTGTACAGATGAGAAAAGAAAGGCATTATGATTAAATCACTCATTCTATCAGAGTTTATCATTAGCCAACCCTACCTTTAAATCTATAGTCACAGACCATTAAGGTGCTAGGTGCATACTTGAGGAAAAGAACCTAGAGCAAAAAGCAAATTGTAATCTTAATGGGTTGGTATGACTCTGAGAAATATCCTTAGCAGGTACTTCTGACCTAGAGGTGGTAGGGGAAAGTTATAAGAATGCTTCTTTGCCTTCATACATGGTATGTACATGTATGACTCTGACCGAGAAGCAGAAAGGTAGGAGGAGAATTTATGTAACTTTACCATTGAAATGACTCAGGAGTACAGAAGATACTTAGTTGTTTAGAGCAAAAGAATGGAGCAGGTATGCTTGTCTTCATACCCCAGCTCTACCACTAACTCTCAGAGGACTTGGGGAAAATGGATTATCTTCGAGTCTCAACTTCATAATATGCAAAATGAAAATAATGACCAAACCCATCTGAGCTGATGAGAATTAAATGTGTTGCACACACAAAAACACATGCATGTGCACACACACATGACCACTTAGAAGATCTCCTAGAAGTGTTAGTTGTTATTATCCTTATTCTCCAGAACTCTAGAGGAAGGAAGATGACAAAAGAAGAAAACTGGGTACCATTTAGTTAGATTGCATTTTTTTTTTTTTTTTTTTTTTTTGGAGAGGTTTTCACTATAGGGCGTGTGCGCTCGCCAGACAGAGCGAGAGAGACACAGAGAGAAAGCGAGAAATCACCCCCCATTCTCCTCCATTCTCCTCTTGGGATCTTGGGCACGCACGCACATGCGCCTGGCGTGAGTTTAAGCCACTGGGTCCGAGACGCGAACCGCGGTCGACTACGTGGGAGTCCGGCGACATAGCCTACGCTAACTGCTGGTCCCGTTAGATTGCATTTTAATGGATCCAACTGTACATAATGTTTCTTGTCCTTTTTAAGACAACTCTTACTGCTTTTTCTAGAGCACATTTAGATACAGTCTTTAAATCTGTGCTTCTTTTGCTTTGGCTTCTATTCTTTTTTCCTACTCCTGTTGACCAACAGCAAGTTGCTATTCTGTTTGTTTTCTGTCAAGACATCAGTAGCATATTTCCAGGGACCAAAAACTAATCTCCACTGAGAGCCATCAAAGGCTATGATTAAACAAATGCCAGCAGGTTATTAAACCAGAGCTTGGTTCTCCTGAGCTTTTCACTTAAGAGTTTGGCTCCATCAGCCATGCCAGCAGTCCACCCTTGGTCACTTTATAATAATGGAACATAGAAGATGTGCAATTTATTTGAGTTCTTCTCTTTAATCCAAGCTATAATCTTATATACCACCAACAGCATAATATCAGCTTCCGTTTACGGAACTTGACACCAGATAGTGTGTTAAGCACTTTACTAATGTAATCTTTCCTTTTTTCTAATTTGCCAGAGAACATGTGAACTCCTTAGAGAGACAGAGAAAGAAAGAGAAAGCACTCCCTAGTGGGACATGGTCATACCACAATCCTGTCGCCATTTTTGTAGATCACTAGGGTTCAGGCAAGCATGCACATGTATCTGGTGTGTTTTTCAAGCCACCAGAACTGAAATTTGAACTATTCAATCAGCCATGTGGGATCCAACTCCCTCAACCACTGGCCATTATTCTGGTCCAATATAATCTTATTTAATCCTTATAACAGCATTGTAAGATAGCTACTAATATTTACATTTTACAGATGAGAAAACGGAGGGCTACTGAACTTGCTCAGTACTGCAGATCGAGTGAATCATAGAGCTGGGAATGAAACTTATTCTGTCCGACTTAAGAATTGTGTTCTTATTACCCACTGTCAATCCTGATTTCTCAAGATTTGTTTAAGATTTAAATACTGAATAGCATTCCTTCAAATATTGTTCAAACTGTTTTCTATTTTCTTGTGTCTTTCCTTTGCCTCTCTTTTTTTTCCCCTTTCAACTTTTCCTGACCTCCTCCCTTTTCTCCTTCTATTTCTCTTCTACTTTATTCTGTCCACTCCTCCTCAGACAAACATAATTCTAATACGTAATAGAAAATGTTGTATTTTATATTATATATACTTTATGCATAATTAGGATTAGTTTATTGAAGGAGGATATTTTGAGGTGGGCATTAAAAGCTGGATTGCATTTGCATGTGTAGAAAACTTATCATGAAAAACAATCTAGAAAGAAAGACTGATATTAATACAAGAACCATTCTGGCATACAATGTGGGAGAATGAAGCCAGCATTTTTCTTTGGTTTAAATGAAGGTTGGTAGTAATTATTAGGAACTAGGCTTTGTATAATAAAATAGGGGTAAATTGAGGAGAAATTGTTAAATCAGTGTGAAGGGTTTGAACTTGACTCTGTAGGTTATGAGAAACCATGAAATATTTTGAGCACAGAAATCATGCTATCAGAACTGTTTAAGAAAGTGATCTTCTGGCAATATACAAAGCAAATTAGAGGAAAACAGAAATGGAAGTAAAATGGTAGTAAGACTATTGTTGTCAATCTTAGTGTCCATCACAACCCAATTGAAGGATGGTATTCCTATCCACATAAGACCATAGGCATAATTTAGGAAATATACAGCCCCCACTTTGATGTCTGAAACTGCACCCATTTCTCTACTCTGTTTAAAGCCTACATATATGGATACAAATGAGTTAGAATCCTGTTATGGAGATAAACATAGATGCCTGTTATTTTTTAATTTAGTTATGCCCAAAGTTTGTTTTTATTAACAGTAACACATTTTTTGAAATCTCTCTTTTCAAAGTACTTGTAATGATACCAGAATGTCTAAAACTCATACTTAAAAGCCAATGGCATTCATTAGGATTTTGTTAGTGAGGGTAAAAAGTGGAAATGGATACAAAAGAAATTTGAGAAATACAATTGAAAAGAGCTGTCAGCTTATTATATTTTGAATAAGAAAAAAGGCATCATAAAAGTTTTCAGGGATTCACACTGGAGTAACTAGGTAGAAAGGAAGGCCAATGAGAAGTTAGGAAAACATAAATGGCAGGTTTGGGCAGAAAGCTATTGAGTCTGGTTTTGATGAAAGATATGTTAAGTCAATCATACATAATGTGTTATATAATTCTTATAAAAAAGAATAAGCATGGCCAGTTTTCACTGATAATTTAAATACGCTTATACTACTCTAACGTGCTTTGTGTTCAGTTCACTAGAAGCAGAAAGTAAACTGTTCAGTGAGATATTTGAGGTGGAGTTCAAAAATTTCATGAGAAGTACATATTATGAAAAAATATGCATGGATTTCAAGTTTCTGGCAAAAAATAAACTGGGGCTTTAATTCTATTTTCTATAAACTTTTTCAAGTCTCCTGTATTTAACAAGCATACTAGTAAAGGGTTTAAGAAGAAAAGTCAGTGATAATACTTTAAGGACATATACTATATAAACAAGGTTGCCTATTCCTGAATGTAGAAGAATAAAGAATCACCATTATCATTGGGAACACAAATAATGAGTGCTTCAACCAAACACAGGTGATAGCTAACAAAAGAGGAAAATAGTGCAGTTTTTTTTTTTTTTATAGTGTCACAAATTTCTATGTATCTTTATCCTCTAAGTTCCAAACATAAAGCCACGTAGAATGGTGCAGAGGAAATTAAGTTTATAATATTAGATGAAGTTATTGAATATTTTTGAGCATCATGCAGCACTATTATTATTGAGCATTGAGTAATTGTAGTGGGTAAGGTCTCATCTTTACATATCTTAGACAATATACTTTACCTGGGTACTCTTGAAGAGAGGCGGTGTATCTTTCTGACCTGGAGAATATTTAGTTGATTGGACGAATCCTATAAATATTAAACATGTGTATAGATATAAAACTATAGACTTTTGCACCTCAAACAGTTGGGTTGTCAGGAAAATCATGACACATTTTTGCATTAAAAATACAGAAAATACATCACGATTTTCACATTGACCTAATATAATATTTGTTACCTCCACCAGTATTAGAAGTTTTTAATCATCGTTCTTCGCCTTCTACAGGAATCTAGTTCCAGTAAGATTACTTGATGTGAAAGGCCTCTCATACATAGCCACCCCTCCTTTGATTCCCAGACTACTTTCTGGTCAGAGGCAGTAAGGTATTGATGGGATAGTAGAGTAAGCTGTTGACTTAAGAGAAATGCTGAAGCATTGGGCCAAGATTGAGGATGATCACTCCGGTGTCACTGATGCAGGAATACAGGGACACAGGGATGATCAGGCCCAGCGCTTGCAGTGAGATGTGGGTTCTTGTCTCACACTCAGGAAGAATTAGAGGCACAGACAGACAAAGTCAGCATAGCAAAGAAGGGAGTTTATTGGAGAGGGAAAGAAAAGCAGAGCTCACAAGAAAAGAGGGGTCCTGGAAAGTGGGTTGCCAAGGAGGACCTGGAGCAAGGGATTTTTATTTGGGTCAAAGGAGCCTTGTTCAGGCATGTTCTGGGTGGGCAGGGGTACATGCTGGATGGGTTCAGTTATTCTTCTCCTAATTTTGGAGTGGGTACAAGGTCAGGAGATTCTTTGTCTAGAGGCTTTGAGTTGTAACAACCATTATCTTAGCCTTTTCCTAGAATGCGGTGGGGCCTGGAAAAAGCCTTTGTTTTAGATCTAGGTCATGCTGCTGAGGTCAGTTACTGAGCCACCCCTGCAAGAGGTCTCTCCTGGGCAAACAGCAGAGCTGCTTTGTCTCTATCTTAAAACTTAGCCATTTTGTGATTTCATTTTGGGAATCACGGCGATAATACCCTAACTATATTTTGAGGGTCCCTGTCTCCTACCTCATCGCTATATTCAGGGACCCCCTAAATATGTGCCTGGAGGTCTTACTGACTTCAGGACAATTTTAAAAGACAATGTTGCAAATAGGGGGTGACATGATGGTTAGTCAAGGTTATATACTGGTTGAAAAGTCATACTGAAGGGTATTGTGTGCAGTGACTGATTAAGTTGATAAAAGGGGAGCAGGGTGACCTCATGGTTGCCTAGAGTCACTTCTTAATCCTTAACAAGTGTAGAGACAGTGTCTTAGGGTGGCCCATTCATTTCACCACAGTTTGCTAATAATGAGCGGGCCTCCCTAAAATAACAATAAATCTGGCATATTATTGTAATTACTGAGAAATGTAATAGTTTTGAAGACTATAGCTAGTAGACATGACTGATGTCTAAAGGAAGAATGTATTTTGGCAATAAGGATGTTTTTAAAACAAAATGTCCAATGCCATCTTGGTAGCATCTTGCACTATTTCAGATACCTCATCTCAGAAGCCAGGCACTAAATGGGGATGAGTCGGCAGTGCACATTGTAAAGCTGTCTAACTTGTATGTGCCTCAGTTCAGTTTCCCTAATGACCTCTTGGTCCCATTTTGAACAAAAATGTTCTTTATCTTTCTCATTTCACATTGTCTTGCAAGTGTACCAGACTATGGAAAATAAGAGATACTGGTCACACATAGAAGAGTGGTTTGAATAGAAATCCATCCAAGTCTCTCTGATAAAGAAGGGCTTCTGCTGCACAAGTCATCTCCTTAATGTCTTTCCAATTCTATTCAAACTCTTAAGTGTTTCCCTCTGGCCCTCTCTTTTGACTTCCAACAACTTGTTTTATAATTTGGAAGACTAAACTTTTGCTCTTTCTGAGTTTTCTTTTGTTGTTTCGGAAGGCTGTAGAACAGGAATGAGAACCTCAATGTCAGATATTCCTTTCAGTAACTTGAAAAAAACGAACCATAAAAATTAAATATTTCTTGCTAATAACAGCTGTACAAACAATTCTTTACTCTCTCATTTAAACCCATTTCTAATTTGGTCTAATTCTGTAATACTTCTTTAGCCACACTTTCCATGAATCCCTTTTTTATCCAGTAAAGTGGAATTACGTCTCTGAAATATTAGGTACTTTTGCCTCCATGTTTGTTCATTTGGGTTGTTCTCCGTGTATCCTCAGTTGGTTCTTCCCTATGTCTAGGCTATTGAAATCTTTCTTTTTGACTGCATTTTTAGTGGTACTTCTTTGGTACAGTTTCCTGATTTTTAAAGCTGTTTTCTTTATTGAATTCCTATGACTTTTCTTTTTTTTCTTTTTTTTTCCTTAACTCTCCTCTGGCCCAATCTCATAGTAATCTGTGTATTCTTTGTAATGTTCTTACTAGTTTGTAAACTCCCTGAGAGCTGGGATAATATCTTACTATATCTTACAGCATTTTACAGTTCTTATAGTGTCTATCACAGTAACTCTATATAGAGAGAGGTGAATTGAAATCTTTCAGGAAAAAATACATAAATTACTAGGCCATACTAAAGTGAATAAACTTTATGTTATTTTATAAACTTTATATTATTTTAGAAACATTATAACACAAATACATGTAATCCTTTGACCTGGTGAAGATCAGCTGTATACCCAAAGAGATTTTCTGTTACTCTATTTTGGTTGGGATTGTGATAACAGCAATTCCATAATAATCCTTGTTCAATTGAAATTACAGTGGCTAAATTTTATTAAGTATTTTATTTGTGCCAGGAGTGCCTGGCACAAATTTTATAGGCTCCAAACGTGTGGTTGATGTTAACTTACTGGATGAGTTTGTTATCGGAACCCATATGTTTTAGAACCAAATAAACTGATGATAACTTTCTGGCAAACTCAGACTCTGAAAATAGAGACTAAATTGCTTTTGATTAACCATTTAGTTCACTTTTCTAATGTTTCTCTGATGTTTTTTGTTGCCTTACCAACTAGGTAGATTTAGTAAAAAAAATGACAGCTAGATATTTCTTCTGAAAACAAAAAATTTCTATATAATTTTACCTATTAAGCTCTGAGTTTGGGGAGCAGATTTCTTATGATTACTTTCATTGGCCTTCTTGGGTCAGGTTAAGAATCAATATCCTCCTCCTCAAGTGGCTTATGGTTTGTACTTTATCTTCAGTTTAGCAGAACACATGTCACATTACTATGAACTTGTTGAAAGTGAGGTCTTCAATAACTTTGTATGTCTGATTTTTTAACTCAGGGATTGGCATGTAGTAAGCACCAAATAACTGTTGAATGGTTGAAGGAGCTATTGGGAAATACATGATTAGAAAGATGTTTCCCTCTGTTATTTTGGAGTGGCTGATTATTTTTTTTTTTAAATAGAGTTCTAGAGGGTATATGTGCTCACCAGAGACACACAGACAGAGAGAGAGAGAGAGAGAGAGAGAGAGAGAGAGAGAGGGAGGGAGGGAAGGAGGGGGAGGGAGGGAGAGGAAGGGAGGGAGGGAGGAAAAGTGAGAAATCACTCCCCAGAGGGTATGGCCATTCCACAATCTATTCTCCTCCATTTTCTTCTTGAGCTTTTGCACATGGACATACATGCACTTGTGTGATTTTTCAGGCTGCTGGGTTCTGGACTTGAACTATGCAGTCAGCCATGTGAGATCCAGCTGCCTTAACCTCTGCCTCCTACTGACCCTGGAGTGTCTGGTTTTTTAAGCCAATGACAATGAGCTTTATTAGTGGCAGAGATGCACATTACTCCACACATATTCATAGGACACTGTCCTACCTGAGCTCAGTGGACTTTCCATCTCCTTTTCTCTTTGGAAATGAAAACTTTTATACCTATTTCTTTTTTTTTATAATTAGGAAAATATTTTTAATAAAATGTAATGACAGGAAAATAGCTATGGTACTCTAGGAGAAGGAATTAGTCAAAAACAATCTAGTCTAAAATAGGACTTCATCTTGGTACTCACATGGACATGTAAATGGTTAGCACAGTGGTTCACGTTACCTTGTAATTTGGGAACTGAAGATTATTGTACTCCTAGGATGAGTCCACCAAAAAGCAAGATTGGCAAGGTCCTTTGGCCTAGATGACCAGCTTAAAGAGTCCTTCAGTTTGACACAATTTGTTCAGGGGAGGAAAATCAGACATCATGTGTTGATTTGGGCCAGTCCTAACAAATCCACCCACTCTGTGTTAAATTTATTTATTTTTTTTTTTGGGGGGGGAGCAGGAAGTGATTCAATAGATTTAGAGTCTGAAATCTAAGCTATGCAATCATTGCTAATGATCTCTTAGTAGGCCTATTCATAGAAAATATTTCTTTACCTCAACCTTTTATTGAAATCTGCCTTATATGTAGGAATAGAGATGATGTAACCACCACAGTAGTGCTACTCTAACTGCCACTCTACATTGCTTAGCCCTTTCCTAGACAGTTTGACAGAATTATATGACTAGTTCTGGGTAATAGACTGTGGAAAAAGTGGTATGTCTTTCCCCCAGGCCAAAGCATAAAAAATTCAGTGTTTCTTCAGCATTCTCTTTGCCTGACACAAGAATTAGAGAGCCCTCATGTTCCAGATGACATAGCTGCAAAATGTAGAACCTGTTAGTCTAGATCCCTGATCCCTGAATTACTGCATAGAGCGGAGTACCCTTTTGACCTGCAAGGATGTAGTGAGAGTGAGAAGTAGCCTTTGTTTTATTAAGCTACTGGTATTTCAGGTCTACTGCATTCTTACAAGATCTAACCTATCCTTTCTAACACAGGGAAACAGGAAGAGAATATATATTTAATGAGCACTTACTATATTCTTACAATAAACATAAAAACTTCATATAGTCTGTTGTTTCTGTTGTTGTTTTATTTATTGAAAAACATTGATCATGTTTGGAGTACCAGATGACCCAGAAAAACACAGAAACAAAGTGATACATATATTGATGTGCATAATTACCTCTGCCCTGCCTTTTTCGTATTACCATGTCTGCCTTAAAGTAGAAATATTAGATACCTGCCTTCTGAAGCTTATACATGTGGGTTACTTATTTAAGAAAAATCAATATTGATTATGTCAGTGTCAGGGCAAGCCATATTGGAATGAGTTAAGCAGATTTGTGTCATAATACACATTCAATTATCATCCTTTATAGTTATTTGGGTATTTCTTGCAAATGATTACATATGACTCATGCTGGTTCCATAGGAATTATGCTATTGAGTCTTATTATGAGTATTGTTTATTCTTTCTAATGAATAAAATGAAAAATGGAAATACTATGTATTCAGAGTATATCAAATTAAGTACCATAGAGAGAGGTAAATAGGGATATGTTTACCAAATCATTGCATACAGGAGCCTCTTTTATATGAATTATGAACATCCAATTAAGTTCTTTACAGTGTATAAAGACCTCTAGACTTGGAATCAGAATACCTGGGTTAAATTCTGGCTCCATCTTAGCTTTTTAATCAAATTACTTAACTGAGGCACAGGTTTCCCATCTGTAAATTAAGTATAGATTAAATTTACCTTACATAGCTGTCATTTGAATTATGGAATCTAATATGTATAAAAGCATCTGTAGTCTGTTGCACAATATTAGATGCACAATAGAATATTAGAGACTCAGTATGCCCTTTGAAATACATGAAATATATTACCCCAGTAAATGATTCAAGTTTAAAACACCAATGAGTATTGCTAACTTTAATAAGTAAGTGTGTCAGAAGTTGCTACCTAATTTCAAAGAATCTTCAAAAGCGGATCATTACCTTGAAAAACGCTTCAGGCTCTTTGTTTTTCAATCTTGAAAACTAACTTGTTAGCATCTCAGAGTCACTCAGTCTTGAGGATGTTGATTCATATTAGCAAAGCTCGTAAGACACTGATGGAGATAAATCGATATTATTAAAGGTTATTAATTTTAATGAGAAAAAGCCTCTGAGCACACTAAATGCCTATTCTCTAACCAGTTCATTATCCCCTGGTATAGAAATGATAAAAGGTGCCAAATGATAATCCCAAGCTTACCTGTGTCTGAATAGGCTAGATTATGCTGCAACAATCAACTATACAATTTCATTCTCTTTAAATATCAAAGCTTGTATTTCTCTCAGGTGTCATGTCCACAGTGGGTGGTGGGTGTTTAGTTGTAAGCTCTTCTTACTCAGGAACCCAGGATGACAGAGGATTCACTTCATGGAATTGCTTCAGCAAAGGAGAAGTGATGAAGCACCTTACACTAACTTCTAAAATCTTCCACCAAGAAGTGCCATATATTCTTTCCATGTGTATTTCATGCCAAAGTATATCAAATGTTTATACCCATTTAAGGAGGTAAAGTGTAACTATCCTATGTACCCCAAGGTAAAAAGGAACCAGATATTAATGAGTACACCTGATGATGAAACTTGATAAAGGAGCTAGGAAGATCAGAGGTGGTTTCACTGTTAAGTTTTGAATGTTTACCATGGTGATGCTCTGAGACCTGTCATCCTTGCAGCCACATTAAGGATATAAATTGCCAGATGCCTAGGTCCTTATAAAATGCTGTCGACAGAGAATCCTCCCCTGGAATAGAACTAGGAGGTGTTCTGCCAAACACTGCGTCAGAGGTTTTGGCTTCTACCTTGCTGGATGAGCAAGCCTTACCTTGTAGGTGTATTTTTTTCTTTAGACCTATCAAGGCACTCAAGTAGATGATATTCAAGTTCTGTTGACCTGGGAGCCTCTCTCTTTCTCTTTTGGATTATTTATATGCCTAGGACTATTAAACTTTGATTTTATAAGTTAACTCTGAGGATAGTATTTTTCTCCTTTTGCAGTTTGGTGCTGCTCTTGGTGCTGTCTATACACCTCCCTTCCCCTTCTTCAATGTATTGTCTACAGATTCAGAAAGATTTTTCAGATAACCTCATAGTGATCCATCTATTTCAGAGTATTGGAGGACAGTTAAGAATAGGAGGCATTAGATCCTATTTTTATTTAATGTCTGCTTTCTCATCCTTTCAGGTGTGCTAGAATGACCATACAGGAAATAATTCTAGCCTTCTTCATTGTCTAGCATGAACTTTATTATTCTCATAGAGCCTGTAATTTGGGATTAAGTCTAATTTAATCATCACATATTGATTACCCTACTTTCAGTATTCCACAGTGGACAATGACCTGAAAGTAAGCAAATCCTCTTGTACTTCTCCCCAGATCCTATGAGTTTGAAGTTTGGTGACTTTTAGGTTGAGCACTTTTTTTTTTTTTTTTTTTTTTTTTTTTTCTGTATGAGTTTATTATATATTCTCTGTCCTAACTTTTGAACAGTTCTGCCTTTTACAACTACAGTCAACATTTTTCTCTTCTACTAAAATTGTTTAACAGGTAGATTCTTTAAGTCAGAAAGGTGATTTACTTCATTTTTTGTTAACCATTGTTCATTCATTTTGTTCTTCATTTATCATACATTCAGCAGACTTTAGAACATGATTTTTGTTCAGCACCATGAATTTTGAGAATCAGATGAAAAATAAGATAATATCCCTTCCCTCAAAAGATTTCATCTTTGGGAAGAGACATAAATATTTAGATACAAATAGTGAGAAGTAGTGGATAAAAGCAAGAGTGAGGAATAAAGCTTTGTGTGTGTTTAAATTGAAACTAAGCAACTTCAAGGCTTTGCAATACTTAAGGGTCCTATTAGATTTCTTCTTCAAAGTTTACAAAGGACTTTTTTTTTTTTAACATTGATCTCATGTAATCCTCTCAGCAGTTTTGCAGAAAGTCATGTTAGCCCCTTTTACCAAATACAAGTGTATTCAAGCTAAGCAGCTTGCTCTAGGTTTTATTACATTAACTGACAGACCCACATTTCCTAAAATGTTCGTATTCTGTGGGCTTATTTTAAGTCCTGCACCTGCAACATATTGATCATGGATTCCTAACTAGTCCTTTGACACCAAAAGTTATGAGAATACCAAGATGTTCTGATTTAGTGGAAGTTCACTTCCATGAGTCTATATGTATTATAGGAAATAACTAACCATCACTTGTCAAGTAGGTGTTTAAAAAAAAAAAATTCTCAGCTGGGTTACTTTTGTTTGTTTGTTTTTGCTTATTTTGTTTTTAAGGATAAGTGTTTTTTTTTTCTTTTGCAATTCTCTTTTCAGAAGAATAGGTAACTTTTATTATCTTATAAATGATTTCTTCATATTCCATTGCTCAGCTTATGGAGAAATTATTAGAAGATGGTGGAAATGAATTTTTGTTGGTAAATAAAAAGAAAGAAAAATAGATAATTTAATGTGACATAATGGAAAAGTTTACTGAAGTTAAAGAGGCTGAGGTAAAGAATCAGAGAAAGATCTGAGTGGATCCTCCCATACTACTTCATTATAGACCTAGATGAATTTGTCATTCTTTCTGTAATCTTAAGTTTTTTAGGAACATTTTGGTGAACTTGTGCTGTGTATTCAGATTTAGTCTCAAAGATGTTTCAGTTTTGGGACCAGCAGTTAGTGTAATGGCTATGTTGCTAGACTCCCATGTAGTCGACAGCGGTTCGAGTCCCAGACCCGGTGGCTTAAACTCACGCAGGGCACGTGTGTGTGCATGCCCAAGATCCCGAGAAGAGAATGGAGGAGAAAGGATTCAGCATGGCCATCCCCCCGGGGGGTGATTTCTTGCTTTCTGTCTCTCTGTCTCTCTCTGTCTTTCTGGCGAGTGCACATGCCCTATAGCAAAAAAAAAAAAAAGATGTTTTAGTTTCATGGGGGAAGTGGAAACATAAGCAACTTCAGTAGAATACAGAAAGATCTATTCTTGAGCTAGAGGCTGTCTTGAGAACAGAGGCCTCAGAGCTAGAGATAGAGCTAGTGTTGGAAGGGTAGACTGAGGTTCTGAGGTTTAATGGTAGGATGAAGAACGATGGGTAAAGGCTTCTCATAGGAAGCTACTTCTTTTTTTTTTTTGGAGAGGTTTTTGCTATAGGGCGCATGCACTGGCCAGAAAGACAAAGAGATACAGAGAGATAGATAGCGAGAAATAACCACCCTGGGGGGACAGCCATGCCACAATCCCTTCTCCCCCATTCTCCTCTTGGGATCTTAGGCATGCATGCACGCACCTGGTCGGCTACATGGTAGTTCAGCGACATTGTCATTTCGCTAACTGCTGGTCCCAGGAAGCTACTTCTGAACTAATACTCAAAGATTAACCGGGAGTTAGCTATCAAAGAAAAGAGAAAAAGACATTGTGAGTAAATATAATGTTTACTACCATCAATTAGGCATTTCTATGTGTGGCACTACTTATGGCCTCTAATATGAATTACTTTGTGTAATTCTCTGCTTTGCTCTGTGAGAGAGTAACTGTTATTGCTGTTTTCCCATTTTATAGATGACAGGGCAGAGAAAGATAAGAGAGAAACTTTTCAGATAGCCATAGAACGCCAGGTAATAGGCCTCTGGGTAAAAAAGGAAATTCAGCAGAACGGACAGCAATGATGCAGAGTTGGAAGATAATTAGATATAAGGCAAAAAATAGGGCAGTGATAACGTGTTATAATGTTTAGAAATAACAGAGGTTAAAAAAAGAAATAAGGAGAGAAAAATGATTAGAAACCACAGAAATAGTGAAAATCCATATGATAGGGAATATATTAATCACAGATACTGTTTACTGAGTGCTAGCCATAATCCAGGCCTTATTCTATGAATTTTCATGTATTCTCTCTTTTAATCCTCAAAATAATCATTTGAGAGCGTTAATATTCTCCCTACTTACACATGAAGATACTGATGATCTAAAAAGATTAGGTAAACATTTCACTCTCACAGAAAGCAGCACAGCTGGGTTTCGAACTCTGACTCCAGAGCCCAAGTATTTAACCACTATTCTATCTAACCTCTTGGGTACCTATATTTGGATTAGCACTATCAATAGTTTTTATTTTTCTGTAAAATGTGTAGTTCAGCTATATCTTTCTATGATTAGATCTTATTTTTTATGAAAAAATTATAGCCAGGCCTTGCTCTTCTTATCTGATTTGAAACACATATTTTCCTCTAAATCAAGATGGCTAATCTCATACATAGCCTGTTACATTGATGTAACTCTCAGGGAGTTGACACCTTACCTGCTCCCCAAACATGGAGGATTACTGCAGCTCCATATGTACTGATAGCTTTCACCAGCTGTTGAGAAAGTCACTTACCCTTTTGCCTTTATAGGTAAACAGTGTAATGACAGCTAAAGAGTCATGGGTGAAGGAAGCAACTTAATGACTTTAGGATTTTATGATTTTGAAAAGAAATTAAAATCATAGATTTTCATATTGCTATGAAATTGCTGAGGAGTGTAATGAAGGCCCATTTAAAATAATTTTCATTCTTTGCAGTGTGCCTATGAAATAATATATAACATGGGAAGAATATAAGCAAAACATTTCTTAAGAGTCTGAGCTTGTCATAAAACCTACATATTTAGGAAACAAGGGAAATGAAGTTTTAAAATCTTAGTACAAAAATGAGAAAAGGAGGATGCATTATAACAGCAAACTAATATTTGCTATTTTTGTCTCTTAATTGCTAATAGGCTTGCTTCTCCCTAAGATAAATAATTATTTCTCTTTATGGTAATTATGCCATAGAAATTTCATTTGGTTATATATTTCAGTAAATCGAGTGATTATAATGTGTTAAACTTTGTTTTCTTTTTCATCTATTATATTTAAGTCCCACAGTAATTTGTATATTTTAAATTTGCTATTGGTATCAATTAAAAGTATTTTTTTCCTAAAACCCCTTTTTGGTTAATAAATATCCTCCATGTATTCCTTTTGTGTATGTTACATTTGTCTACCATAATAAACAGCAAACTAATTAAGCCTAGTAGGATTTCATAAGGCATTTCAGAAAAAATTAAGGACAAATTATCCATCTGTTAAACTGAGTTTCTCACCAGAAGCAACTATATTGTCTTCAGGTTTTATTTTCAGAAACTAGTACGTCATCAAAATACATGTGAGGGGACCGGCAGGTGGCATGGTGGTTAAGGCGCTGGACACTCCCACACGGTTTGAGTCCCGGACCCGGTGGCTTGCTTTCTCACTTTCCCTCTCTCTCACTCTGTGTCTCTCTCTGGTTACATTTAAATAAATGAACAAATAAATAAAATTAAATAAATAATTAAAAAATACATGTGAAAGAAATGAGAGAATTAAAATTTTGGAAATAGATATGGTTTTATTGAATTGGACTATATCTAAATAATAATGAGATAAAATAAAAGGAAGAAAAAGTTCATAGATATCAGAGCCTTAATGTCATCATCTGAGGACTCATTTTAGCATCTCTTGAGGCCAAACCTAAGAGAAGTAGTTTGTACCAATTCAGAGTATTTATCTAGTTTTGCTAGTGTTGAAACAAAAATGAAAGCATTATTTTCTCTAGTTTTGTTATGTTCCTAAAATAATTGATAAAGAATAAACAGCACATTTTGGTAAAGGGTGTTTGAGTAATGTTCGGGATTTAGACATATATGCCACTATATTTTATTATTTCAATTTGCCAGTGGGCATGTGTGCTTATCTCTGTTTGTGACCGGGTGGGGGTGAGGGAATGAGAAAGCATCCCCATGGAAATAACATGGCACAATCCCTTTCCTCCATTTCTTCCTCCTTTCAGTATTTGGGGTACGTGTGTTTACATACTTGACATATTTTTCAGGTCTTCAGGTCCAGAGCTCAAACCTCACAGTTGGCTATATCGGATCTAGTCACTTTAACGACCATAGCATTGGCTGGCCCGATATATGTCATTATTGAAGAAGACACTTTTTACTCTCATGAGCAAATAGTACACTTAAGGATTTCCAGAAAGATTGTCCTTTTATGTATGATGGTTCTTATTTCTTATAATAAAAAAGAGTAATATTTTGCTAGGTTGTAAAGAATTTAAATCCTATGCCTATTAAGGATCTTGATTTATATGTGCCAAGGCACATATTTTTATTTTTTAAAAATTGTGCAAGAAAAGATTCTTTATACAGATATCTTTTACCAGTTAGAGTCAAATTTTGAAGTTCAGCAGATCTGAACTGAAATTAAGTCTAATTTTTTACTAGCTGATAGGCCATAGTCCTTTTTGAGACTGTGCCTTGGGAGAGTGGGGGAATATATATGAATGAATGAATCAGTCAATAAATCTATCTATCTATCTACCTATCTATATGGTTTTAGAGGTTATTTTTTCTAATTCTGACACTACCCTGGTTAGGTGAGATTTTGAGTAGGTCATTTAACTCCTCTATGTGGTTTCTTTCTATTGTTAAATTTAGATTATTCCCTTCTAATTTAGAATTTCCACTCTCAGGGGTTTATCTTAACATAGCTATGCAATGATTTATACATAAGGATGTTCAAATGTACTACTGTTTACATTGGAAAAACTTTAACTGGCCTGCATGTCTACCAGTAAAAAATTAATTTTATCATAGTAATATGATAGGATTATATGTTTCCAATAGAAATGATGATTTATACATTTAACTAATGATACAGCTTGGCATATGGAGAGGGAAAAAGGTTACAAAAATATATAGCATGATTTTTTTGAAACGTAATATATCTTGGCAATATGAATGGAAAAATAATTGTTTACTGTGTCCTGTGTTTCAAACACTGTTTTAAGTGTTTTATGTGTATCATCTCATTTATATAAAGTTGTAATAGGCATTGCTATTAATACCATTTTTATTTGAACCTATTGAGTCAAAGTTGTTAAACAACTTGCCCAAAAGTACACAATTAATTGTTCCATTACTTGAACCTGAGTCTGCATTCTTTACTACTGTGATATTTTGTCACCTGAGAAATCTATGATAATGAAAAATATAATGTTAATAGTGCCCATCTGTTAACATGTTTGATTGAGTACATGGAAGTTTAGAGATGGTAAGTTTCTCAAGAGCTTAGGCTCTGGTCTTGACTCTGTCACTCATTTGCTGTATAATGTTCCATGACCCCTCTGGTCCTCAATTTCCTCATCTGCAAGATAGAGTTAATAATAATAATAGTTTATTTCTATGAGAATTAAGGAAGTAAAACACTTAAAATGGTACATGAAACACAAAATATTGCTTTAAAAATGTTAAATTCTACTAATACTGTCATTAAGTTAAAGAAGAAAATTAGAATGTGAAATGTAGTTTAACATCTAAACACATTCTTCCATCTTTACTTTGATTTTTGTAGGCCAATATCTCTCTCTAGCATTGCAATATTCATGTTCTCCCAAGGTTACAAATGAGTTAATTCAATATTAAGTTTTCCCCACCGAAGGCTAGAAAATACTGTTTGAATAGGCTCTCATGTGGAATAAAGCAAGCAAAACAAAACAGCTTTATGTATTTGCGCTCTAATCTCTAGAGATTTTACAGTACTTTACTCTGAGTTATTTGCAAGGCTTTCTCATTGTAGGATTATTGTTCTCAATGGTTTTGGAGAGAGAGTTGCCATCATTTAACAGGAAAGGACGAAATGCATTTATATTTATATGTGTGTGTAAAACGTCACTAAAAGTCATAGTCCTCTTCAGATGATAATTAGAAGCCTACGTTATTTTTTGTTTTAGGCTTCTTTCATTCATTCCACAAATATTTACCGAGTGTTTTCCTATATTTCAAGCATGATTTGATTCTGGGGTCTGTTTGCTCCTATTTCCTCCTGTCTACCTAAAGATGTCTGTATGTTATCAATTTGCAGAGCAAATCACCCAAAATCGTAATGGCTTAAAATAATGGTCATGTCTTCTTTCTCACGAGATCTGTGGCCAGGCATTCAGATAAGGCATAGCAGGGGCGACACGTCTGTGTCCATATGTCTGGATCTTCCTCGATGGGAAGACACAAAGGGACTGGAACCATCCAATGGGCTCATTCACTCGAATACTTGGCAGTTAGTGTTGGCCATCTGCTGATCCCTTTACTGGGGCTGTAGTCTGGAATAGCTACATGTGGCTTCTCCACGTGACCTGGACTTCCCACAACATAGAGGTTGAATTCCAAAGGCAGGCATCTGAAGACAAAGTGCCAGGCAGAAGTCATATCCTTTTTATGACTTAGACTCAGAAATCAGATCACACCACATTTGCTTTACATTTCGTGAACAAAGTACCATGTGTAAACTGTAAAATTCTTTACATGTTGCTTGTTACTGGTGTTCAATAGGGTTGAATGTCAAACTTTCAGTATTTATGAACAATTCAGAACTCTTAACTTTTCTGAGCATGGATTTTCTTCTCTGTGATAGAGAGAACAATGATAGTAAGTACAGCATGGAATTGAAATGATGATTAAAAGAAAACTTATGAGACTTTTGTTTTGAAAAATCTAGTACATTTTATGTTTTTATTGTAAGTTTAAAAAACTTTTTCTAAAAATCTGTATTTCTGGAGCAGTAATCTTCATGCATGCCTTATGATGGCCAGCACACGAATTACTTGAGGAAGCCTTAGATACAGATCGATGTGAGTTAAATTGCTGCTTTTGTACTATTTATAGTTATATGATTTGGAAAAGCTTCTCCTAACTTCTCTGAAATACAGAGTACTCATCTATAAAATCGTGTGTGTGTATGTATAAATATATAATGTATGTATGTATCTGGTTTTTTCTATATAGATATATCTGGAAGTCTTTCTGTTTTATCATGGGGACTCCTCTTAAAATGCTTTGTGTTTAAGGGAAGTTATAAAGTCCCTGGGCTGGTTTCTGGAACTTGTCAAATTTCATTCTTTGCCAATGGATGTGCTGAAGCTGGCTCCCACAGACAAGTGAGAGACAATATTTCTGCAAGTCAGTTTTTAAAATGTTATATTTTAAAAATTATATTTAAAAATATGTATATAGGGTCATTGGAAAAGTCATGACACTTTATTGCATGGAAATATATCATGACTTTTCTGATGACCCCCCCACATACACATATACACACACACACACATAATATTTTTTACCTTAGAGCACAGGTAATAGTAATCAGTCAATAATTATAGTTCTTGTTATTGAAGTAAAGGGCACATAAACAGTGACATGATTGGTATAATCTGTAGTTGTGACACTGGCAACGATGGTTTAAGTGGTCTGGGAAGTATCCATTTAGGAACATACGCCATCTGACTGAAAAAGAACCACCAACAGTTCTGAAGGCACCTTTTTACACAGTGGCCAAATATAGCCTCCTCTAGGATGATGGAGCAGCATGCCAGGGCATACAGCCTGGGGATCCGAGTGTGAACTTGATTTCAGTCCTCACTTAACCTCAGGAGGTTTCCTTTGGCACAGAATAGATTACACAACCATACCCTGTCACTCAGGACTTTTCTACTTCATGGTATTTTTGCCCTAGTTATTTGTGGTAGAGATCGTTTTACCAGAGTTAAATGCAGTGATGTACTGTAAATAGCCTCACTGGAAAAAAAAAAAAAGAAAGAAAAGAAAAGAGAAAAGACTCTTATATGTAGTATTTGCTGCTACCCATATTGTAAATGCTTTTGCCAAGGATGAGTTCAAGTTGCCAACATTCTAACAACTGTCCTGCAGAAAAATTGTCTCACACTTATCTGTGGAAGCCAGCTTCAGCATACTCATTGGTAAAAAGTGAAATCCAGGCAAGTTCCAGAAAAAAAGCTCTGGGACTTCATAACTTCCCTTAGACACAATGTGTTCTGAGAGGACTTCCCACTATCAAAAAGAAAGGCTTCCAGAGATGTGAACCGTTTCTTAGGAACTATTTTGTCTTTCCTTCCTAAATTTTGTCTATTTGCCTGGGGAAAAAAATCTTAATGTTCCTTTCAAACTCTTACCAGTTACTTTATGAAAGACAAGCAGAAACATTTTAGAACGTCACATATCAGGAAATAATTGTGTGTTATAGGACTGGCCCTGTAGTGCAGCAGTTCAGTGGTGTGTGCAGAGAAAGAAAGATCCAACATGGCCAACCAAGTTTGTAATTCTGGCCCCAGTGGCTTGAAACACACACTGGGCATATGTGTGAGAGAGAGTGTGTGTGTGTAATCCTGATGAGATGGAGAAATGGAGGAAAAGATTCCATCATGGCCATGCTTCATTGAGGGGTTTTCTTTCTCTCTCTGTCTCTCTGTCTCTTGCACCCATGTCTTCTGGCAATTAACAAAATAAAAGAATTAAATACGTGTTATAATCATGATTTTAAAAGTAAGTTGCTCCATTCCATGGTTTAGGAGGAGGGGAGGCAGGAGGTGATGTCACATATGTTAACTTGTAGTAAAGCCAGGCTACGCCAGCCAGGACCAGAATAATGTATTGGTTACAACTTGCTAGAACTCAGCGTGTACTATCAGCTCATATGTCCATTTTTGGGTCATATTTAACAGTTTGATGGTAACAGCAAATGTCATTTTTCCCCCATTTCTCATCAGCAGTGATTGATAAATTCAAACAAAGAACTTAACTGTTGGGTTGTTTTTAACTTCATTTCTGTTTTTGGTTTGGCTAGTCTATATCCTACCACAAAGGAGGTAGAAGGATTCAGATGAAGGAATTTTGCAAAGGGGAAAGTTGTTGGTTAGCAAGCTAGCTGACCCCGCTCCCTCAATAACATTCACTTTAATTCTACAAATATAAATGGGATGTGGCGCCACCCCTCAGGAAGACTATGGTTTAGAAACTGGACTCAGACAGTTTTTTTTTTTTTTGAGAGGTTTTTTCGCTATAGGGCGCGTGCGCTCGCCAGACAGACAGAGAGAGACATAGAGACAGAAAGCGAGAAATCACCCCCCAGGGGGGATGGCCACGCCGCAATCCCTTCTCCTCCATTCTCCTCTCGGGATCTTGGGCACGCACGCACACGCGCCTGGCGTGAGTTGTAAGCCACCGGGTCCGAGACGCGAACCGCGGTCGACTACGTGGGAGTCCAGCGACATAGCCATTACGCTAACTGCTGGTTCCCAACTCAGACAGTTTTATATGACGTTAGGTCACCATTGTAAAGAAATAGTATTACTACTGCTAGTAATAGCAGTACTAGAAGACCGTCATTGGTATTAGTAGACCCTCTGCTACCTACTTGCTGTGCAATTTGGACAGTTACTTGATTCCTCTAAGCCTGTTGTCTCATTTACAGAATAGAAATCCTGCCTCACAAGGTAAAGAGAATTTATGTCAAATTACCAGCACTGTATCTGATAGAGTGGGAGTAAAATGAATGTTATCTGCAATTATTAATAGTATCATTATCACATTATTACCTTGAGCATTAAATTAGATAACATCCCTTTAACAGCATTCAAAAATTACTTAATGAAAACCTCCCTTGTGTTAGGTGCTTCTGTAAACTGTCACATATTTACTGCAGCATATGAAGGGATACATACATGTCTATCACTTTCTTTCCCATGATGGTACTCCTTATAGTAAGGACAGAGCTGTAATTCAACAATGATAAAGCCATTAGAGAATCAGAGCAAGAGGAGCTCTCACTAGATGCAGAGGATCAGAAATATGGTTGTGAGAAAGGTGCAATTGAGAGAAGCACTGAGGAATGGACGAGGAGGTGCTCAGTTATACCCCAAGTGCAAGCTGTGAATTACATAAATGTGTGCCTGTTGCCACAGGATATCATAGATCTGAATGTGAACTACACCTGTCTCAGGAGCAGAGCTGGACGTCCATAACTTACCAACATTAGATCATTCAATTGAGTTTTGCATAGATACAAAGATCAATGCTGAAATAAAATGTTAGAAAATAATAACTTTTAAGGTAAATACATTGGGCATGTTTAAAAGATCAACCAATTTTGAAAACTGAAATTTCATGTTCCCAAGTACCATCTGATTTCTTCTTTTACTCTGAAATATTTTGGCATTTTTACAAAATGTAAAGGAAACAGGGACATCACTTGCTTTCTGCAGCGTTTGTTTTGCAAAATCTTTTCAAAAGAGCGCTAGGCTGGATATGCTAGCCCCTGAAGAAAATGGCTTTAGAAAACTTTCAATAAAGCTAATCCTCATTTTTCTCTGCTCATTTGACATTACCTAGTAAGAATGATATGTTACTCCTCTGTGTCATGCCTACTTATTATACAGTTTCTGTCAGTGACGTCAAGTTGGTTGTTCAGGACATGTATTCATTCTCCGTTAGGGTAATCTGCCTTCCCTAGTCATGATGTCTTATAGAAGAAGGGACAACTACATATTTCCCTCCCAGGAATATTTGTGCTCATTCCACAAAACCATCTCTTTATACCAGAGAAGAGAAATGCTGTCAGATTTACTTAGTTTGTTTGTACATGAGTCAGGCTTCAGTGGCCTTAAAATGAGGGCACTGTAATTCAACCTTAATGGACAAGAATTCATCAGAGCCATGTTCTTAAAGAAAACCCCCTTCATTGAAAAGAGTTAATTCACTATTGGCAGAACAAACAGTGGACGGGGGGTCAGAAAATACAATGTAAATGTTTTATTCTGCCAAAACTTAGTTCTGTGAAGTTCAGAAAAGTCCTGTGGAAACTTTGGACATCTCTCACCCCATTTTTAAAGTAGGGAGATAAGACTGGGTAAACTGTGGAGTCCTTCGGCTTGTTGGAAGTATTCTACATGGTGTTTTTAGGAATGAGATTTTGAAATACTTAATTGCATATTTCTAATGATAAATATTTTTGTTTGGAACAAAATCTAGTGATATTCTCTCAAGTTAGCAGAAATTTGAGGATAAATGTTAGTAGGAGAGACCAGCAGATGGCATAATAGTTACATTGTTAGACTCCCATGAAGTTGTCTGTGATTCAAGTCCTGGACCTGGCAGCTTAAAACTCACTCTGAGTGAGTGTGTGTGTGTGTGTGTGTGTGTGTGTGTGTGTGTTTGTGCGCCCAAGATCCCAGGAGGAGAATGGAAGATATATATATCTATCTATCTATCTATCTATCTATATATATATCTCGATATCAATATCGATATAGATATATATACACACACATATACATACAGATACACACACACAAACATATATGATATAAAAATATCAGAATTTAAAATAATTTTTCCGCACTCTGACCTTGATTGACTATCTCCCAAATATTTGTCAACACCTGTTATTCTGAGTGCTATTGAGTTGCATATCTGACACTTTAACTACCCAGAAGCATAAAAATGGAAGGTGCTAAGAATGCCCATGCTTGTCCTCACACTGCATATATTAATGGATTCTAACTTGTTTATCTGATCACCCTTTTTAGAATCTTAAATTGTATGCCCATTACCTTCAGAATATAGTACAAACTCATCAACATACTTCAGAAGTTCCTTTCAAATCTGCCCTCTAACAAGTGACTCATTGGCCTTTTCTGCTACTTCTCTGTACACATTCCAGCCATTCTGAACCTCCCTCATCATTCAGTTTGTAGGTGTTTCTTGTACATGTATTTTCTACTTCTAGGGAGTATGGTCTTTACCATTGATGTAGACATATCTCATGTCTACAAGCATGTGTATTCCCTTTGCTATTATCAAATACTGTTCTTTGTTTTCTATCTTCTACTCTGCCTCAAATTTTAACTTAGTGAAATCTTCCCTGACTCCAGATTTCTCCCCAAGCACTAACCTCATTTAACGGCAGTTGTTAGTCAGCACATCTTTCTTCCCCAGTAGACTATGAACACTTAACAATAGGAACAATGCCATTTATTTCTAAATTTTTAGCACATAACATGGCTGACATAGGAAATATTCTTGTGAACATTTTGGTAAATTAAATGAACAAAGGAAGCAATATACTTAGATGAATATTCATTTTATCCTCATCTCTTCTTTGCAATTCTCCTTGGTTTACCCTCACCAATTCCTAGTCATCTCACTTCCTAATATTCACATTTTGCTATTATCTTTATGCATTTAAATTTAACTGTTTGGCAGCACTTGTGATTTAAATATTTTATTTAATCTATTTTTATTAGATCATATTTTCTACATACTTTGTGTCTTTTCATAGAACTCTGCTCATGTGACTGTTGAACAAATACTATAAAGTGACTTATGGCCAGTCTTCATTAAGCTTTTGGTACATTGGTCCTTAAATTTCCCCCTGGAAATCCTTGCTAGATATTCTTGCAGATGTTTCAATATGAATGGTCTTTGTTATGTGTTCATGCTTCTTTAAATTCACATTATCTATTTTGTCTATAATTAGATAGGAAAAGATGTTAAATCATTTTGCTACAGCAACCTACTATAAGTACTAATAAATATTTAATGGTGGTTATGTTGATTCACTATATGTACAGAATGAGAATAAAGCAGTAGCCACCATCATGCAATTGAAATCTTCACTGCAGTTTTGTTGCTGCAACTATTGAGACAGTATGCATAATCTTGCTGTTTCCTGAGGTTTTAAAGGTTTAAATGATTTCCTGAATTTTAACTTTAAGTCCAAGGATATACACATCAGGTATTCAGCTTTGCTGTGCCATTGGCCTGATGTTTTAAGGATAGAAATGGATTGTCCCTGATCTTAAGTTCAGACCCTGAGTCTAAAGGAATTTTCTGTGGCATTCCATATAATGACTTATAGCCAGCTTTCTCTATTCTTTTAATGTATTCTTAATCAGATTCACTCCCTCTGGAAATCTTTGCCAGGTTAATCTTCCTAAACCTTTCTTTATCATCTCATTCCACTGGATAAAACTGTTTAGTACTATATCCATTGAAGGGAGACTGACATATAGAAATAGTTATACTGTGGCATGATAAATATTATAGGTCTGGTGACTATAGTCATTCAAGAAAGGTTTAATAAGTCTTTACCCATTGCTTTGTAATGCATTAAGTACTGGGGTATACTGGTTTGGTCCTTGCCTGTGTGTTTGGGAAGATTCACAAAGGAAGTGTCATTTCAGCTGGTGCTTGAAGGTGAGCTAGGAATTTACTATCCGATTTGAATTTTCTAGTAATTCCTTACATCTATCAATGACTCTCTCTGCTCTCTAAAGCAATGTGAAATAGTTCTGTAAGGCTAAATGGCAAGGATTAAATTTTAAAGCAAAATGGAACAATAAAGCAAAAAATGAAATTTTATTTAGTGTATTAAACTTTTAAACTGTACATATTGCACAGATATTTTAGCATCTACTTGGTAAATTTAATTTTTTTTAAACATAAGTAAGTTTGGGAGCCAGTACGTTAAAGAAAAGCTAAGCTGCTAAAGCATGTCTTGATTTAATCCCAGGATAAAAAAACCCAGTTATGAGCAAAACTGGAAGTATTGAAAAGGCACTTATCTTAAACACTAGCAGCAGCTCTGGCTGCAGTGGGAGTAAGGGAGTTAAAGGCAAAGATATAAGAATATGGTGATTAGCGTCTTCAGTTGGTGTGTTAAATCAGTGTAGCCTGGTTGTGTATGTGGGAGATTTGGTGTGTGGAGGGGATATTCACAGGGAGGATTATTGTTGTTCTTCACTTGGCTGAGTTTAAATAGAAGGGCTAGAACAGAGAGTGGGAAAATAAGCATTCCCCTCTTCCTTTGGGAAATTCAAAACTAGCCAACAAGATCCAATTATTACACATGGAAGTCAAGGGACCATTTTATGGTAATTCAACCTACTTAATCACATGTGCACTAAACCCAAAGTTGTCTACTCAATCCAGGAAGACATCCCCAATTTCCTCCATATGGTAATTGGTTTCTGTGTTATAAAATGTGGTATCATAAAAAGAGTAAAATAATGTTTACTGAGAATTTACTCACCACCAGGGAGTGTGCACTTTACTTTGAGACTTATTTTCATTTGATCCTATAATAGATCTTCACAGTAGGTATTGTTTTTAACTTTTAGTTTTCTAGTACTTTAGCATACTAATTTTCAAGCTTAATATAAAGTTGAAAGGTAATATGATGAGAATCTTATTTCTTGGATTCAGTAATTGTTAACAGTATGATCAATGTGATTTATCTTTTTATCTGTTGAATTATTAATTTGTTGATATACCTTTCTCCCTCTCTCTGAGTGGATCACTAGATTTGTTCTTACAGAATCACTTGAAAGTAAGTTGAAGGTACAGTGATTTCAATATCTATAAAACCCTTATAGTATTACCATACACAAAAGACAATTAACAATTACTTCCTAATATTATTTATCATATTCAGATTCCCCAATTATTCTCCCAGATTGCTATAACTGTTTATAGCATTTTTTTTCCTAAAAGAGATCCAATTATGGCCCATACATTAATGTTGGTTCTTGTCTTTAATATGTGTTAATCTAAGACTTTTTTTTTTTTTTTTTTTTTTTTACCAAATTTGAACATTTTATGGGTCTTTGCCTTAGGGCACACGTGCTCTCAGGAGAGAGAGAGAGAGACAGTAAGAGAGAACGTGAAAAATCACCCCCTGGCTAGAATGGTCATGCTGAAATTCCTTCTCCTCCAGTCTCCTCCTGGGATCTTGCATACACATGCACACACATCAGCATGAGTTTCAAACCACCAGATCTGGAACTTGAACTGCAATCAGCCATATGGGAGTCCAGAGATGTAACCACTATACTATCTATTGATCCCAAGGTTAACTCCTTTAATTTGGCTTCTGTATTCTGGAACTTTTTTTGCTCCAGATATAGAATTGGCCATTTATCCAAGGAACTCTGACTTATTTTAGTAGAAAATGATAAATAGAGATAAAGATCTTGGTACTTATGCTCATTGCTACTGGGACATCATTTATTCTTAGGTCCTTTCAGCAGAGATAGGAAATATATATATTTTTAAATGTCATAAGTATATATTGATATTTCCATATCAAATCTAGCATTACATGGTATCTCCTTAAAATTCCTTGACCTTATAGTTGTAGCTTCTTTTTCTTACACTACAATTTTTGTTTTCCTAATAATATTTTTACTTATTTGCTTTATCCTGTGCTATATACCAAAAGCTTTAAAAGTACAACAGTAATAATGATACAAAATAAACAATGAAACATATTGAGTAAAATTCAGAGTTTTGTGCAGCTTCCTTTTTTCTTAGAACGCATCCCACATTAGATGAACTGTACTCAAGTGTTTTGCAATGATTATCTTCTTTCTGTGGTTAAATTACCATTTTAAGTAACACACAATTATGTTATATTGTTTTAGTTTCTTTGCACATTTAGAATTGACTATTTTGCTTTTCTTTTTTTCTTTTGAAAGAGGTTTTTGCCTTAGGGCACGTACACTCACTGAAGAGAAAGAGAGTCAGAGACAGAGACGGTGAGAAGGAAAGTGAGAAATCACTCCCCATCCCCACCCCGACCCTTCTGGGGAGGATGGCCACACCACAATCCTTTCTCCTCTGTTCTCCTCCTGAGATCTTAGAAATGCACACACATGCGCCCTGTTTGAGTTTCAAGTCACTGGGTCTAGGACTCAAACCACAATTAGCCATGTGGGAGTCCAGTAATATAACCTCTACACCACCTGCTGGCCCCAGCATTTTGCTTCTCTTAAATTTTGTTTTGAATATTTACATGAGACAGAAATAAAAACTATATTAAAATATGTAGTAGTGGGGCCAACAATTGGCATAGTGGTTGAAATGCTTCCATCTTCTGTTGCCCGCATTCCCCTTTAGGTGCAGTCTGATTATAATTTAGTGTTAAAATAAGATACTTTTAAAAAAGAAAAGAAAAGGGTTGCTTAAAACAATTATAATTTTCAAAAACAGTTATGTTCTGACTAAAAATCAGCATTACTATATGTGGAGATGAATAAAATAGTTATAAACAAAAGCTATTAAAAAAAACAACAACAACTTTAAAACCAAGTCGTTACTAGTACGTGAAGGGCTAGGAGCCACATGAAAATCACAGTTTGAATTCCTGGTCATCCTGGAAAACATATCAGATACTTGGGGGAGCCCAGATTCCTGAAAAGCTGGAGGGTCAGGGAAGGGATATCACTGCATGAGATCACTGCATCATTGATGCTTTCTCTCTTCTCCTCTGTCTCTCTTTTTCTTTCTCTCCTACATGCACATGTGCTTTCTACCATGAAAAGAAAGGAAAGATTCTTTATATAGTCATGCACTGCATAATGATGTTTAAGTCGACAACAGACTACATATGTGATAGTGCTCCTATAGGATTACATAGAGGGGACAGTAGTTGGCATAGTGGTTGAAATGCTGAACTCCCACATGGCCAACCATGGTTCACATCCTGGACCTGGTGGCTCGAAGCTCAAGCTGAGCATGTGCGTGTGCATGCCCAGAATCCCAAGAAGAGAAGGAATTGTAGCATGGCCATCGCCCCCCCTCCCCCGAGGGGGGTATGACTTCTCACTTTCTCTTTCACTGTCTCTCTCTCTCCCTCCCCCTCTCTATTTCTTCAGTGAGCACATGGATCCTATGACAAAAACTTAAAAACAAAAAAGATTACACAGAAATAGAGCTGGAATATTCCTATTGCCTGATGAAGTCCTAGACTCCATAGTGTTACAGCATAGCATTACTTTTGTGGTAATGCTGGTATAAACAAAACTGTTGTACTACTATTTGTGTAAAAATTAAAACACAGGGCTAGCAGGTGGCATGATGGTTAAGATGCTGGACTCCCACATGGCCAACTATGGTTCAAGTCCCAGATAAGGCGGCTTGAAAAATCATGCCAAGTGCATGTGCCTGCATGCCCAAAATCCCAAGAGGAGAATGGAGAAGAGATTTTACCATGACCCTCCCCCCTGAAGAATGATTTCACACTTTCCCTCCTTCTGTCTCTCTACAGTGAGCACACACACCCTAGGGCAATTTCCCCCCTTAAAAAATGTTATAGCACATATAATTACACACAGTGCAATATACTTAATAATGATAATAAACTACTATGTTACTGGCTTCTGTATTTATGATACTATATTTTTATTTTCACTTTAAAGTCTACTTTCTCTTGATTACATTGCTTTCTCTTATGCTTGATTTGATCTCATATTGTTTTGCTCATCAAGGCCCTTCCAGGGGAACAAGATATGGAGGTTGACAACAGTGGTCATGACAATCCTGACCCCATTTAGGCCTAAGCTAAGGCGTATGTTTGTGTCTTAGTTTTTAACAAAAAAGTTTAAAAAGTAAAGAATAAAAACAAAAAAACATAGAATAAAGATATAGAAAAAAAGAGAATTGTTTTGTACAACTTTACAGTGTTTGTTTTAAGCTGTTATTACAAGAATCAAAAAGTTAAAAATGATTTAAAAGCTTCTAAAGGAAAAAATTACAGTAAACTAGGGTTAATTTATTATTGAAGAAAGAAAATAAATTTAGTATAACTTAAGTTTACAATGTTCATAAAGTCTAAGGGAATGTCCAGAAATATCCTAGGCTTTCATTTACCACGTATTCACTGACTTACCCAGAGCAACTTTCAGTCCTGCAAGCTCCATTCATGGTAAGTGCCATGTGCAGGTGTAGCATTTTTAATCTTTTCTATCACATTTTGACTCTATGTGTTCTAGTTTTAGATATGTTTAGATACACAAATACTTACAATAGTGTTACAATTGCCTGTCATAGTCAGTATAGTAATAAGCTGTTCAGGTTTGTAGCCCAGGAGCAGCAGGCTATCCCATGTAGCCTGAGTAGGCTACGACATCTAAGTTAGTGAACATACACTCTGTGATATTTGGACAAGGTTGAAATTGATTAACATTAACAACACATTTCTAAAACATATCTTCACTTTGTGATGCCTGACTGTACATATATTAAAAATAGCACACATCCATGTATTATGTTGTCAGGAAAGTCAACGCATTTTTGCATAGAAAAATGCAAAAAATGTGTCATGATTTTCCTAACAACCTAATATAATAAAGCAAGGTGGAAAATGAAGTCTTCTATCTTGGGAAAATGGCTTTTATGGTCAACTTTTATAATTAGTTATTTTTATCTTTTTCCATTTTGTCATTTAGTATTTCTTTCCATGAAAGTAAAAACACATATGTATGCCCATGTGCATAAACATAAACATGAAAGTATACATGTGGCTTATATATGTATATGAAATCTTATTTCCTTTCCTTTCTTGTGGAAAGGTAAATGTGTAGCTACTTTACACATTTAAATATACAGAATATCATTCCATAACAGTTTATAGAAATTATCTTCATTCTTTTCATAACCATATAACATTTCATTGGCTAGATAACTAATGTCTTATTCAGCAAGTTCCCTGCTAGATCTTTGGGATTCTTCAATCTTCTACTATTGTTATAATGCCCTCACAAATAGCATCAATGTGTTTGCTGTTTTATATTTCTGGTGTTATGGCTGTAGAGTAGATTCCTAGAAATGGGATTTCTGGATTGGAGGGAGCACACACATTTAAATTCGTCAGGCTTTGTCAAATGCACTCTCATAGGGACCGTAATACTTTGTACTTCCCCAGGAAGTAGATGAGGATGCCTACTTTCTTCCTGCCAACACAGTGTGTTATCAAACACTGGAATTTTTGCCAATCTGATAGTATGAAAGAGTATCTCAGAGAAATTTTGTTTTACTTATGAGTGATGCTGAACATCCTTTCATATGTTTGAGGGCCATTTTGTTTCTTTTTATGTGTATGTAGTCTGTTGATATCTTTGGCTCACTGTTCTCTTTGGCCTTTAGTAGTTTTCTTTCAGCTCTCTAGAGACTCTTTTATATGAAAGTGATTAGATATATCTTTGTGCATATGATGTAAGTAGCAAATATATTTCTACATTTTGTTATTCATCTTTTGAAAACATATGTCTTCCCTTTTGTTGTATATGGATTTTTATATCATAGTTACAAAGCTTTCTTTGTCTTAAGTTATAAAGGAATGAATCATGTATGTCTCTTTTCTTCTTCTAATACTTTGTGTATGGTGTATCTATGTATACATGTTTGTTTGTTTGTTTGTTTGTTTTTTTGAGAGGTTTTTGCTATAGGGCGCGTGCGCTCGCCAGACAGACAGAGATATAGAGACAGAAACCGAGAAATCACCCTCCAGGGGGGATGGTCACGCTGCAGTCCCTTCTCCTCCATTCTCGTCTCGGGATCTTGGGCATGCACGCACACATGCCCGGCGTGAGTTCTAAGCCACCAGGTCCGGGACACGAACTGCGGTCGACTACGTGGGAGCCCAGCAACATAGCCATTACGCTAACTGCTGGTTCCCTACATATGTATTTTTTACATCCAACTCTCATGCATTTGTTCTAGTGTATCACACAGGTATTAATTTCATTTTATCTTTTCTGAAATGGTTATCCAGTTGTCTTAATATCATTTTTTAAAAAATCCATCTTTTCCCACTGCTTTGAGATGTTACTGTTATATGGAAAGTTTCATACATATTTGGATCCTTTTTAACCTTCTATTGAAAATTAATCTAAGTAATATGCCAAGACTGTTTTAGTCATAGATTATATTAGTCTCTCCCCTTTTTACAAACAAATGAGGAAACAAATGCTTAAAGAGAAAAATGGTTTGCTCAGGGTCAACTTATACTAACAAAAATGTCAGAGCTAGGATTTGATCCATAACTATCCCATCTTGATAGGATTTAAATACACTTCTAAGGGAGCCAGCAGGTGGCATACTGATTAAAACAGTGGACTCCCACATGTCTGTGGTTCAAATACCAGACCCAGTGGCTTAAAAACCATGCCAGGTGTGTATGCGTGCATGCCCAAAGTCCTGAGATGAGACAGGAGGAGAAGGGACTGTGGCATGACCATCCTCTTGGGGGAGTGGGGAGGTGATTTCTCACTTTCTCTTTTTCTGTGTTTTTCTCTTTCTCCAGCAAGTGCATGCTCCTTATGGCAAAAACCTAACATAATAATAATAATAATAATTAATAAATATACTTCTAGACAGAATCTTTGTCTCAGTTATGTTAGTTTACCTAGCATAGACATTTTTATCAAAGGAATGCCCTGAGCAAGTGGTGATATTTGGTCATAAAAGACAAAAATCAAGAGCAGAGCTTTTGTAGCACAAAATAACTATTTTGTTAAAAGCCTCCTTTTGGACACTTTCCCAATATATGGGGTGTCCTGTACACTACTAGGTGGTCTGGGAAGTCATGACGTGTTTGTAAAAACACGTCATGACTTTCCAAAGACCCAATATTATTCCAAAAACTCTCAACCCTTAAGGAAGTAGGATTTTGGAACCAGCAGTTGGCGTAATGGCTATGTCGCTGGACTCCTATGTAGTTGACCACGGTTCGATTCCCAGACCAGGTGGCTTAAACTGATACCAGGCATACATGCATGCCCAAGATCCCGAGAGCAGAATGGAGGAGAAGGCATTGTGGCCATCCCCCCTGGGGAGTGATTTCTTGCTTTCTACCTCTCTGTCTCTCTCTGTCTTTCTGGTGAGTGCACATGCCCTATAGCAAAAACCTCTCAAAAAAAAAAAAAAAGTGGGATTTCATATGCATACAAACTAGCATATATATATATATATATATATGCAAACTTGGAACTGATCTGAACTATAATAGAACTTGGAGATAGGGAGAGAATCTTGATCATTGTCTTTTATGGCTTATATTTTAATGTCCATGTAGGGGAAGAATTTCTATAATGAGAGCATCCTTTTACAAACATGAAATAAGATGATCCACTGGTAAATAGATGTGAGGCATATAAATGCTGCTTGCCTAATGTTGAGCAGTTTAAAACAAAAACAAAAACCCACTGGCAGGAGCCATCTGGTCCTGGCAACTTTCCCGGTTAAGCACTTTTAATTGCTTCTGTGATCTTGGTGGGTTGGTGTGCCATGGTTTCCAGGGATTTGGGAGAATTGACCTTTATAAAGTAATCACAGTTCGTTGTCTAAAAGAACTCTGAGTTACCAAAGCAGGCAACACGTCCTGCTGTGGAGCCACAGTAATGAGAGTGGATCAAATGTGTGATGCTTTCCTCCTTGAATTAACTACACTATGATATTCTACATATTGGGGCATTCCAACAACCAAGAACATCCAGCCTGGAATGTTCTGTAAGCTTTGACAGTGAATCATAAATCTGGAATGGTCTGTAAGTGAGATCTATTTATTGTTAGAGTCACTCTTGTGACTCCCAGGTCTCTTCTCGATGAGTCATCTCGGGAGTTTTGCATTCTGCTTGGGAGAAGAGATATCCTGATACAGCACTCACTGATGTATATGTTTCTTTGTCATCTATTGAATCGTCGATAGCCATGATACATTTTTTATGCAAAAATGGGTCGTGACTTTTCTGACCACTCAATATATCTACTTTGAATTTCAACCAGAAGTTTTGTTTAAGTCTGCTATAGGCTAGTTCTCTCATTTTCAATTATTATTATTAATAATAGTAGTTAACATTTATTGAGCAATTACTACATGACAGGCACTATAATAAATATCCTTTATCTCTTTCCTCATCTTGTCTTCACAATATCATATGATGTAGGTACACTTATAATTTTTGCTGGATAGTGAAAAGCTAAAGTTCTACACTAGTGGAATACTTGCTTAAGGGCAAAGGGATAGTAGATGATAGGACCACTAGAGTCAGGTCTCTGTGATGTCAATGCCCATGCTCCTAAGGGTTGTAGAGGGAGAGTGTGTGATACGGGATATAAAGTCTGTGCCCTCTATCATATAGCTAAATTCTTACAAAGCCAGATTTAGTACTGGTTGTCTATTGTCTTCCTAACACTGAGAAGCCATTGGTAACGAGGTGAGAAACCTAAACCTGAAGCTTAATGAACCCAGGAATCATTTGCCTCCTCCTCTTAGTTGTTTTATTAGTACCTCTGTTGTAGCAGCTTTAGTTCTGCATATCACTTTCTGTTGACATGTTAATCTATCTGACAACAATGTGCAATACTAGAGACGGGGATCCTATATTATTCATTTATGCATTCAGAGTAGCCCCATAGCCCCTCATGTATAGTAGGTTCTCAATAAATGTTTGTTGAGTAAGGGAATATAATTACTGATGCAAATTGGCTCTGTAGCTCACAGTAGGATAATTCATTACAGGTATAACAGTTTCTGAATACATTAGCGTAAAATCACATTGAAACTTGACATATTTGATGTATGTTGCTATCTATGTAACTGTTATTCTTTTCACCAAAGGTGAATTTACGTTTATGCCTGAAATGGAGGAAAGGAGGACATAGATGACATTTCCCTGTTGTCCCTCACTGGTTGATCAGGTCTGGGGTTATTGACCTAGTGATCTTTTATTACAGTTAATAATGAATTTTATAAAAATCACACGAATCATGGCCAGAAACTTTGTTATCAATAATAGTTTTTTAAAAGTGCTAGAAACCCAAGATGGTGTTCCATATTGGAGATTCTCTTCTTGGTATATTATGTATCATTCATTCATTCTTTTATCCAATATGCATTGGATATCAAACATAGGGTAGACCCTAAGGCTATGGAGATGAATTGAGGATAAGCTCTTTCCTCAGCAAACTCATAATATGTGGGTATCATGATTGGATAATTAAAATTTAATGAGTCTAGGTAGGAGGGTCATTCCATCTACAAAGAAATAATAATCCATCAATGCCTTCTCCTCTCCTCGCCGTGCCCCAAGTGCTGCTGAGTTCAGAAACCGTCTGCCAATTATTGCCTTCCAGACGAGAGTTATCAGGAGTGCAGCTCTCCACACAGAAGACCTACAGGAGACCTTTCCTTGAGATACCATCTCTTTTTCTTTTTCCCTTCCTCCTGCTCTTCAAACTTCTCTGATATTTCTGAGAAGAATGAACCATATGCTGACACCCTTGCTCCTGACTTCTTTTTATTTAGAGCAGCTGGGTTCTCAGAGGATGCATCCCATGAGGCAAACTGTCATAAACAAGCCTCTGTCCGAGAAAGGAACTTTGTGTTAATAGGAAAAAACAAACAAACCAAAAAAAAAAAAAAAAAAAAAAGGAAAAGGAAAGAAAACAATGATGTCCTAGGAAATAGAAGAACAAAGTCTGTGAGCTGCCTCTGCTCCTCAGTGTGACTTGGGCAAGGGTATGAACCTCCTTGAGACCCAGATTTCTTATTCCTAGGGTGAGGGAGGTGGGTTAGAGTCTCTTTCTTGCTCTAATAATCCGACTCTCTATAGGTTTCTTTGTAATCTACCTACCCCCATCTATGCACGTGACAGTTCTAACAGTTACCCATATATCACTAAAAATTTGGTATAATTTGAAACTCTTTCTTCATTGCAACAAGATTAGATATATTTATTTGTATCCTGCTAAACTCTTTGTAGGTTCTGTAACCTCTGTGAAGAAGATCAAGGCCAGTTGTAAGTAGGCCACTAATACTTCTGCTCAACTCAAGTCTAATTAAAGTTAGTTATTGAATTTTTGTATTTTCAGCCCCTAGTGGGGGATGATGTAATTGCTTCCTGTTCAGCCTTGAAAAACAAAAAAGAGTAATAAGCCGTTCATTCCTAATTATCTTTTTAGTTTTGTGGAGTCAAACAGACATCCCTCTAAATGCCAATAAATATTTTGCCCTAAATGTGAAAAAGTGATTAATCATGACTTTCTCACCTTGTACAAGAATGACAAGTGTATTTGTATGTTAACATAAGGTCATTTCTCAGTCATTGGACAAACAGTGCATTGAGAGAGGCTGAGTGATGAGTTTCTGCTGCCTGGAAAATTTGTTACATACCTGTTTTAAAAAATTGTCATATTTATCAATTTCAGCTCTTTTATATATTTATTTACACTATTAAGTAGTTGAGGTGGAAAGGTTTTTTTTGTTTCTGTTTTGTTTTACAGTTAGTATTTACAGTTGTGAAATGGGATGTCTAAGAATAGCAGAGATAGAGGACTTTGATGTACTATTAGGAAGCTTCTTAGTTGTTTAGTTTAGTTTGTGGTTAGAGTTCCTGACTGTCTGGGAGCCACTTTGATAAATGAGTTTTTTTCCCCTTTGGTGGGTAAGAAGGTTTTGTAAAAAAAAAAAAAAAATGCTGAAATTATTCTTTGCAGTTTATAGAATTATGATAGTTGTTGAGGACCTATGGATCATTTAGTTCAGTCTTTTTATTTTAGACATGAGAAAACCAAGGCATAGAGAAGCTTAGACTCCACTTGACATTGCTGACAATTAGTAGCAGAACCAATCTAAAGACCCTGATTGTCTTTCTAGCTTTTTTTCTCCCCTATCATCTGAACTGACTTCTCTATGATTATAGGGACTCATTCACTCTTTCATTTTTCGGACATTTACTGAATGAGTGTTATGTGGCAAGTGTTGTACCAGATGCTAGATACACAACAATAAATACAATATGGTTGCCGCCCCCCACCCCCCGAACTCACTCCTCCATTGATCAGAAAAGCTGTGAATCAGCACCCTTTTTCCTCCTACCACAGTAAAATTCTAGGATAAATTGATCCCAGACAATTATGTTAAAGCCCTATCCATTCACTTTTAACCTTAGGCTCTTCGTTTTTTAAATTACTTCTAAATTCTTACTCACAGCTTACTTTGAACTTTATCAAGGCTTCAATGAAGTCCTGACAATATTAAGCTCATTATTTTTGATTGCTTCTTTTAACATCTTTGGATTGCTTCCTATACATGATTAATTGACAGGTTAATTAACTTCTCCCCATTTCTAGCCATTTATTTAATATTATCTAAAAGGATAATTTAAATTAAAGATTTTCAGAAGCATTTATTCCTCATCTAGTACTCTTGCAGTTAATATAGTCATGAGACATTCATATAGAAAAGATACAGCAGAGAGGCAAAAGGAAGGCCTGTGGAAACACAATGGCCTAGATTTCAGTTCTAGGTGCTCGAACTGCTACAAGTTGAGCAGCAGCCATCTTACCTTAAATTCTGAGTTTCTATTTCCTTTAGCATGAAAAGGTAATATTTGCTTTGAATTGATTTTAGAATACTAAGATGAGATAGGACATATGTAGTGCATAGTATAGGGCTGGAAGAAAGTGTACCCAATGAATAATAGTTATATCTCCTAACCTTTGTGGATTAAAATTTCACATTGTTATATTTTTGCTATTTTTTAAATTCCTCATGCTATTTTAGTGAATAGAGATGGTTTATGCTCTTGTACAAGTAGAATTTTAAAATTTTCTAGAGGTTATTCTATTTATTTCTCTCTCTTTGGATAAAACTAATTACAAACTATTACACATATGTGAAAGCTACTTCTTGAAAAAAATGTTCAGTGCGTCCCTCGCAGGGTAGTGCAATGAAATAATTTATCCTCTTATACTATGGATTCAGGAAAATTGCTCTACTTAATCAGTTTTACATTCTTGATCTCTATGAGATAATAGTTTTACAGGGATATTCACTGATCTTATTCCTCACTGTACCATCAGCAATAAAGTGGCTAGCGCATAAAACGTACTCAGTAAAGCTTCTTGAATGAATTAGGATTTTATGAGACTGAAATGAAATTATACACACACACACATGCCCAATTTAATAAATGAATGGCCCAAAGTCATTTATTAATGCTTGATATAATAGTGTTAAGAATAATATAATTCATGATGTGTTTATCAGCTTAATATAATTTTCCTAATATGAAAGCTAAATTACAGGGCACCCTCAAGAAAATGAACTGGAATATGAGAGAGCTTATATATGATACCTGAACTAACTGTGTGGTATAAAATTTAAGTCTTTATTCTTAGAATCCTGTCTCTAAAACACTCTCCAAGTATCAATGATCATTGTTTTCATTTATTTGCTTACTTTATGGAGTTAATAATATCCAAATGTTAAAACTGACAAGAACATAAAATAACACTATGTCCTAATCTCAATAAATAAAGATGAATAGATACTAAATAAAATACATCCTCCAACATTCAATAGTCAACTGAAAAATCATCTATTTAGAATAATTAGAGTTTACCAATTGTTAGACAGTAACACAGTAGTACTGCAACTGGACCCACATGGAAAAAGGTCCTAGGTTCATATTCTGAGATCTTCTGGAGCACGCTGAGGGCATGCTGGCTAAGATGAGGGCTGGATCATGGCATGGAGACCCCAATGGGGATGCTTCTTTCTTTCTCTCATTCTGTCTGTCTCTCATTCTCATGGAAGAAATAAATAAACCTAAGAAATAGAATATGAATCAATAGGGTTTAATCCTTAGAAGGCACAGAAGATCAATTAGAAATCTATAATTATAAAACATGGCATTAAAGATAAAATTTTCTGAACATTCTAAAACAAGTTGAAGTCTTTCAATAAAACTCATTCTTATCAAAAGTTCTTAGAAAACCTAGAATAAAAAGCTACGTACTTAACATTATAAAGACTATTTCAGGGACCAGCAGTTAGCGTAATGGCTATGTTGCTGGACTCCCACGTAGTCGACCGTGATTCAAGTCCTGGACCTGGTGGCTTGAACTCATGCCAGGCACGTGTGCGTGTGTGCCCAAGATCCCGAGAGGAGAATGGAGGAGAAGGGATTGCGGCGTGGCCATCCCCCCGGGGGGTGATTTCTCATTTTCTATTTCTCTATCTCTCTGTCTATCTGGCGAGCGCACGCACCCTATAGCAAAAAAAAAAAAAGACTATTTCAAACTAGCAATCTCTACCATAATTAATGTTGAAAGACTAAAAGAATCCCTCTTAAAGATGAGAAAAGGGAAAGATGCCTATCATACCTACTATGCTTTCACATTATCTGAAATTTCTGGCTGAAATATTACACAAAATAGAATTTTGTATACATATATATACATATATATATATATATGTATATATATGTATACACACACACACACACACACATATATATATAGCTCAGATGAACGATTAAATTACTGTATTTTTGCCAAAAACTTGAAATGAGCCAGATATGTGTATTAAAAAGCCAATTCCTTTACTAATTATCAATAGAGAAAATTAAATTTTAAATATTCCATTCATAATAGCCAAAACAAAACACACACAAAAAAGCAACATACCCAGGAGTAACTCTAGTGTGTTAGGATTTCTTCCTTCTTTCCTTTCTTCCTTCCTTGCTTTCTTCCCTTTCCTCCCTCCCTCCCTTCCTTTTTTTGCCAGAGGGTATATATGCCCCAGAGAGGAAAATAAAGGAAATGCACCTGACAGGGCCTGATCATGCCAGAATCCTTTTCCCTTTTCTTTCCCATTCAGTGAGGATCCTGGGGATCCACTCACACATACCCAGTGAGTTCTTCAAGCTGTCCAGCCCAGAAGACTTGAACTGTTGTTGGCCACTTGGTGCAATCCTACTGTACAGTGTTTAATCACTGCACTACAGGGTTGGCTCCAATATAGAATACAGACACAAATATTTTTTTTTTTTAAAGATTTTGCCACAGGACATGAGCACTCACTGGAGAGAGACAGAAGGAGACAGTGGGA
Source organism: Tupaia tana (assembly GCA_026018925.1). Taxonomy (NCBI): domain Eukaryota; kingdom Metazoa; phylum Chordata; class Mammalia; order Scandentia; family Tupaiidae; genus Tupaia; species Tupaia tana. The sequence continues at coordinate 75,426,111 of JAKSZU010000015.1, read as the reverse complement.
AGGTGAGAAATCACCCTTCAAGGGAGACGGCCATGCCACAATCCCCTCTTCTCCATTCTCCCATTGAGATTTAGGGCGTGTGCTCACATGCACCCAAAGTGATTTGTAAGCCTCTGCATCCAGGACTCAAACCATGGTCAGCCACGTGGGAGTCCAGTGCCTTAACTACTGTGCCACCTGCGGTCCCCCAAAGCAAAATCTTAGTGAGTCATTTCAAGTGTTCTTTAAACAAACAGCGAGATAACCCATATTCTGGGATATGAAATAAGAAAATGAAAAAATACTTAAATTTTCTGGTATTTAATGTACTACATTAATGATCAAATAATAAATTATTTGAACTAATGAAAGGATTATAATATTTGCTCAGAATAATAAATGGATGAGAAGAGTGATTTTTTTTTCCATCAGAAGTTAACGGAATGGGCTATTTGCTCCATTATATATTAATAAGTATTACACAGCTACAACAGTTAAAATGATATACCCACAAGTACTATTTGGTACTTACAATGATTACCTGTGACATTGAATTTAATATATACAGTAATGTTGTATGTATATCATGAAGGAATACATCGAAAATCAACACAAATCAAAGAGTAAACTGATACATTATTCAAGCATAGTGTTTATAAAATTTAAAATTTGGGGCTAGCTGGTGGCATGGTGTTAAGGCAGCTGGATCCCACATGGTCTGGGACTGTGTGGTTTGAGTCCAAGACCCAGTGGCTTGAAAAAGACACCAGGTACATAGGCATTCATGTCCAAAATCCCAAGAGGAGAATGGAGGAAAAGGGCTTGCAGCATGGCCTTCTCCAATGAAGGTGATTTCTTGCTTCCTCTCTCTCTCCAGCAAGTGCATATGCCTTGTAGCAAACTTATAAAAGAAAAAAATGACAATTTGCTGAAAATTTGATTTGGAGCTATCCCACATTAGGATAAGAGTAATTAAAGAGAACAAGCTTAAGGGACTGTTGGAGTTCAAACCCTGACTCCATCATGTACTCAGTGCATACATAACTCAATCTTGCTGAACTTTGGTTTTAATCACATGTAAAATAGGTACAGCAATAGTTATTATCTCATTAGTTGCTTATGAGTATTAAATAGAAGATATCCATAGAGATTTTAGTATATAGTTTGATAAGCAGTCTTGATTCAATAAACATTATCAATGATTTTTATCATCAAACACGAAATTATTTATAGTATATAGTTTGATAAGCAGTCTTCACTCAATAAACATTATCAATGATTTTTATCATCAAACACGAAATTATTTACAGATACATTGACAAGCTAACGTCTACGTATATGCAGTAGAAGAATTAACAAAGAAATAAATGAATAGATTTAACCACATGAAAACTTAAAAGTTCTATTTTTAAGTATAATTAACAGAAAAGCCACAAATAAAAATTGTTATGTTTAACGAGAGCACTCTAAAACCAGCATGAAAATCACCAGCATTCACAAAAATTCAAATAAATTGGAAAAATTCTTTAAATATTACAAATCAATATTTGAAACCTTGTAAATATTAATAGACTATCAATGGGTATTGATTTTAAGCTATCAAATTTGCAAAGTTAAGGAAATGAATATGGCAGGATAAGGGCACTGCAGAACAGAATTTACATTGGTACAACGGTTTGGAAGCAGCACTTAGTAAAAGGTGCAAAATTTTTTCATCATTATAGTCACTAATTCTTCTTACTGGAATATTAATAGGAAAAACAAACATTTTTTGCATACTTATTTTATCGCCATATTACTTAAAATCATTGATGCATCCATGAGATAAAATATCATTCAGCCAAGATAAATCAGGTCCTGAAGCATATTGAATATGGTACAATTTCTTGCAATAATGAATAAAACATTATGAAAACTAAATTATAATCAGTCACTGCACCAGTATTTTTATGTTTATATGTACATCTGCATCTATAACTGTATCTATAAATAGAGGGAAATATACCATTTTTCTATCATTTAGATAGATAACAGAATTGCAGATGAATTTAACTTTTGTATTTATGTTTATTTTCCAATTATCTCTAATAATTAGCAGTATTTATAAAATCAGAAAAAATAAGGCAAATATTGCAATATAGATTGTTTTATTTATCTCTATTTTTTAGAAGAAAATACTTCACATGTAACATAACAGCTTGCATTTATAAGATTTGTTGTACTTAATCAATTTCACATGAATTTAATTATAAATTTAACCTTTGGAAAATGAATACTGGACTGTTTCTTCAGTTTGTTTGAAAAACTTGGGAGTGAAGAACAAAACTGAGGTTATGAAATTGCTCTCAGGAACAGCTGGAAACATCATTTAGGGTTGTACTCTGTTTAATGTTCAGTGCCCTTTCACAAGGAATGAAGAGAAATATGAGTCTTGGCATATGTTATTTTCTGCATGAAAGCTTACTAAAATCCCTGGTGTATTTCAGTTGCAGGAGTGATAGGTAATAGCATTTTATTGTCTCTGCCATACAGTTTGGCATTTGATAATATTCAGTTTAACACTTATAATATACTGTCTTTGTAAGTTCTCTCTTTTATGAACTATCAAAGCATTTTATCTTTTTACCCAGTTTTAGTACATTATATTCCATTTATCAAGCTTTTATCTCATTGAGAAAAGTTTTATCTTGTAGTATATCCTATCTCTTCTACCATACTATAAACTCCTCTTATGTCTAGCTCAGAATGCCTTGCACATGGAGGTAATATTTTGTTATATAAATAAATGAATAAATGACCAATTAAGTATTTGCTATATTGCCCTGTAATTGTTCCAAGTTATGTTTTCTCTTCTCAACAAGATTAGAAGCATTAGGAAGGTGAAGCCTAGTGTTACATACATTTTTTATCTGAGAAATTATTATTAATATCTGTTAAATAAACTCAAAATGATTTACCACTTAGTCAATCTTTTTTTTTAAATTAATAATTAGTTATGGAGCACATGCACATACCAGACACAGAGAAAGAGAGAAAAAGTGAGAAGGCAACCCCCAGGGGGAAGGCCACACTGCAATCCAATCCCCTCCATTCTCCTCTTAGGATTTTGGGCACATGTGCATACATGTCCGGAGGACTCAAACTGCCCAGTAGACCATATGGGATCCAACTGACAGCCACCAGGACACCAGCTGACCCTAGTTAAATTGTTTCACTTATTGTTTTGCAAAGTAAATTTAGATAAAATGATCTCAGCATGGTTTATTGGCAGAACTTTTGGTTAACTTTATACTATAGACAAGGATTTATTATAAGTTACTTTTTTTTTTTTTAAATACTAACTTACAGTGAGTGGTTGTTATTTAAAGCTGTTATCACTTCTACTTACCACTTCCAAATATTTGGTGAACACAATGTTCTAGGCATCATTCTAGCTAATGAGCAAACAAGGCAAAAATCTCTGCTATCATGGAATTTGAAGTCTAGTTGAGGTGGGAAGACAAAAAAATACAATAGGTAAATAAAAGATGATGTTAGATGTTGGTAAGAGCAATGTTGACAAATATAAAAAAGAGGACAACCAAAAGAATAGATTCATTACAAAGACATCTCATTACTAAAGACTTGAAGGAGGTAGAGGTAGAGTAGTGACTATTTCGTTAACTTAGGAAAGAGAATGTCAAGCAGAGGTTAGAGTAAGGCCTGAGACCTGAGGAAGGACTGCACATGATGTATTGACAGCACAAAGACCTAAGCAGAGACCGACCATTCAGTACCTTAAAGATAAAGTTAGTTCCTGACTTCAGATGTTGTGACGAGTTATGAACTTCATGCAAAGTGTAACACTTAGTGCAGTGTCTTGCTTATCAAATAATTAATACAATTTATCATCATTTGGGGAATTATATGAGATAGACTCTTAGAACATTGCTAGAAAGAGCCCAAATTGTGACCTTTTTCTATGGTGGAAACGAGGGTATTCCTCCACTATACATCTGGGCCAAACCTATCTGATCCTAGTGCGTTATTTTGTTGCATAGCAACTTGCCATGGAGTCTTATTTCTGGTGGATAACTATTTATGTTTCTAAATAAACTTACTTAAAAATTTGATCTATGGAACCTCAGTGAATGAGCTGAGGGAATTTGAGTCCCCCATCCTAATACTTGGAGATATTTGGTATTGGACTGGTCACCAAGCGTTTCATGCAAAGCTACAGTACTGGTATGAAGGCCCTCTTGCTCAGAACCTGGTGTTCCATATTCCCTCGGCCAGAGTTATGTTCATTCTCATAGACATTAGGCCTTGCGGACAACCTCACCGTGAGCCAAGTTCCCTTAATGGATGTGCTGGAAAGAACTCAGTGTAGCATAGTCAAGAATGTAATCTGAGCTGTGCTGACAGGAAACAAATTGATCATTTTGGCCCACACTCCTGAATCTGAAGCAGCCTTTCCCCATCAGGGAAGACTTTCCTTCATGATACAGTTGAATTGCAAAATGTTCCTGGATGTGGGGTTCTAATTTAGCTTTACTATTAAGACTTTGAATATATTTTCAAGTAGTGACTATGCCCTTTTAAATGCTTAATGAAAAGTATAATAATATTCTAGGATGTGTTATTGCATATGTATGGTCCTTGGTGATATATTTTTTAAAAATTTTCCCACAAATGGAAAAGAGAAACACTAATTTTCTTGCATTTGAGAAAAGAAAGGGAGCATGAAGCATTCCCAGGATTGCCTAGAATAGTTTACCTGACAAAGAATGCTGAGATTAATAGTTTAGGGTATAGGCTTAGAAAACAAAGTTTTCTAAGTAAGAAGCAGAAAATAGAGTAGAAAATCAATTTCTGAAATCAAAATTAAGTACCATGGTTAAGTCTGTTTCTATACCAAAATCAAATTAAATGCAATGAAAAAGAAAAATAGAATTAATTATGTTACTCAAATTCTTTGATATATTTGCAATGCAGGCCAGACAGAAACATACCCAAAATACATTGCTAATACTTGCACTGTTACTAAATGTTAAATGGTGTCAGAAATGGACAGGTGTGAAATTTCATTAGGAAAATTTCTGTAGGTGAGAGATAAGAGAAAAACAGGTTAGCTAGAGATAAAATTTAAAAAGAAATAAGTTTTTGCCAAATTGTCCTAGTTTCTGCTTCTTTTCTTCATTATTTTATATTTCTTATATTTTTATGTAGTCATTTTGTCTTTTTTAATTTCATCTTTTTAAGGAAATCAAATGTATTCAAGATTTTAGGCGGGGCCAACAGGCCCAGAAAGATGCCTCACCTTAAACAAAATTCTAAAAAGCAAAAATTAAAAAAAAAAAAAAATGTATTCAAGTTTTTTTTTTGGAGAGTTTTTTGCTATAGGGCGCGTGCGCTCGCCAGACAGACAGAGAGAGACAGAGAGATAGAAAACGAGAAATCACCACACAGGGGGGATGGCCACGCTGCAATCCCTTCTCCATTCTCCTCTCAGGATCTTGGGCACGCACGCACACGCGCCCGGCGTGAGTTTTAAGCCACCAGGTCCGAGACGCGAACCGCGGTCGACTACGTGGGAGTCCAGCGACATAGCCATTACGCTAACTGCTGGTCCCATATTCAAGTTTTGATAGTGGTCACCCTATATTTCTATTTTGTAGAATTTTGAAGAATTTTATAGAAATTTTATTTTATGTATAATAACTTACACATATCTAAAATGTGTAATTTGATAGATTTTGATATATTGCTATACCTGTGAAATTGTCGCCGTAATCAAGAGAATGAATGTATCCATCATTCCCTATCATTTCCCTGTGCTCTTTTGTAAACTGTTGTCTCACCCTGCCCTTTACGAGTTAACCAGTGATAAATTTTTTGTCACTGTAGATTTGTTTACATTCCCTGGAATTTTATATAAATGGAAGCATATAATGTGTACTGTTTTGATCTGGCTTATTTCAATCACCCTGATTATTTGGGTCATTTGCATTCTTACATATGTAAATATTTCATTCTTTTGCCGAATATCATTTTATGAACATAACACAATTTGTGTATTCATCTATTGATGAACATTTTTTTTCCCAGTTTGGGACTGTTATAAAGTTATTATGAAACTCATGAACAGTCTTTGAATAAATATATGCTTTCATTTCTCTTAGGTAAATGCCTAACAGTGAACTTACGGGGTCACATTGTAGGTATATGTTTACCTTTTTAAGGAATTGCTGGGGCCAGCAGGTGGTATAGTGGTTAAGGTGCTGGACTCCCACATGTTCAACCATGGATCAAGTCCTGGATCTGGCAACTTGAAACTCACACTGGGTATGCATGTGTATGTTCCCAAAATCCCAAAAGGAGAGTGAAGGAGAAGGGATTGCGATGTAGCCACCCCACCCCTTGGTGTCTTGATGTCTGATTTCTTGTTTTCTGTCTCCCTGTCTGTCTGGCTATAACACATGCCCTATAGCAACAATCGCTTAGAAAGAAAAAGGAAAGAAAACATTGCCAAACATTTCCAGGGTAATTGTACCTTTTTATGTCCCCAAAATGATTCTCACTTTTTTCTCACAGACAGGATGTTTTTCTGAGTTCAGTTAGCAGTAAGAACATACTTATTTCCTCTAATTAGGCAACCATCCCCTCCATAAAGATGGCCTTTCACTTTTCCTCCCTTTTATCTGTTATCATTTTCCTCAGGAGCTTCATATCTGTACTTCCTATTGAAAATTAGTTAATCATTGGGACCTACATGTGGTGTGGTGGTTAAGGCACTGGACACTCCCACATGGCTGACCGTGGTTTGAGTCCTGGACCCGGTGGCTTGCTTTCTTGCTTCCTCCCTCTCTCTCTCTGGTCAAAATAAAATAAGTGAATGAGTAAATAAAATTAAATATTTTTTAAGAATAAAATTAGCTAAATATCAGCTTTAGTTATGAGACTATGCAGATGTGGCACCGACTCAAGTTACCATAAATCAGTTCCCCTGAATTCTCTCTACCCCTGAGGCAATCCAGGGTAGAACCATGTCCATTACAAGATCTAACCTATTATGAATAAAACCTTTCCTTGACGCTCTTCCACTCCCTGAAACAGAATGGAATTTCACAAATATTTCACCATATATCAAAGAAGACATTAAAGAAAATAAACACAGATAATTAGAAAAGCGTATTTCTGTAATATGACCACAGGGTTACATAACCTGTCCCAAAGAAAAAGGACATATCACATGACAGGTATCTTACACCCCACTCGTGGTTTGGAGCAGGGATTCTGAGTCAGACTTCAGTTTGCATTCATATTGGGTCATTGTTAGCTGAGTGACCTATATATGACAAATTACTTAACTTCTCTGAGTCTACTTATGTGTAAACTACGATTAAAAAAAATAGGAGTCATCACAGAATTTTTTGAAGACTAAAGTAAGTTGCTAAGCATGTAACTCATATAGGTTTGGTAAGCATTTGAACCATTTAAACTACAATATGAGCTTCAAATTTTTGTAATTTCACTTCAATAAACTTTGAGGCCCTACTTGGTCTTGTACTATATTTACCATATCATCTTTTCTCCAGTTCTCACCTTTCCTCTGGTCTTAATATGTTTTCTACTAAGCACTTAAATCCTATGAAAATTTATTATGACTACTTTCATTGCACAGATCTTCAATGTTCTTGTCCTTCTTTCACTTTGTTCAATGTTTTCAGAGAATTCATAGTTCAGTATGGAAGCTATATATTAAACAGATAATTGCAAATGTTGAGTGCTTATGCACTTGGTCTTTGATCTTTTCCTCCACCTTGGCCAGTGATCAAAGTTTTAGATACCATTTAAATGGAATCTAAGGTACTTCCAAACTCTAGATTGTCTATCTACAGCTTACTCATGGCTCCCCTTGGATGTCTAAATGCTATCTCCAAGGTAATGTATCCCCAAACTAACTTTTAGTATTTCCTACAAAATCTGCTCTATCCCCAGCCTTCATTTCACCCAGTGATGAATTTAGCCTTCTACTTCCTTGGACCAAAATGTTTGGAATTATCCATGCCATCTCTGTCTCTCAGAGCCATGTAGCAATGCAGTCTGTTGTCTGTCTTCAAAATACGAGTTATTGGAAAATTCATGACTCGTTTTTGCATAGAAAAAATATATCATGACTTTTTCTTTTCTTTTAAGAATTATTTTATTTATTTATTTTAATTTGACCATAGAGGGACAGAGTGAGAGAGTGAAAGGGAAAATCAGAAAACAAGCTGCCAGGTCCAACATTCAAAATGCGGTTGGCCATGTGGGAGTCCAGTGCCCTTAACCTCCACACCACCTACCAGCCCCTGTCATGACTTTTTCTACCCAACATGTCCTGAACTTAGTTGCTATTTTTTCCTTCCATACTGGGTTAGTCTTGTATGCGCTATCATTTCCTTTAAATTTGGTAATTGCAATAGTTCATAACTGTTTTCCCTTCTCCCAAGTTTGACCCTTTACAGTCAAAAAATATTTTTTCCAAGAGGTTTTTGCTGTAGGGCACATGTGCTTGCCAGAAAGATAGAGGGAGAGAGACAGAAAGTGAGAAATCACCCCCTAAGGGGGATGGCCATGACACAATCCCTTCTCCTCTATTTTCCTCTCAGGATCCTGGGCACACACGCAAACACGCCCAGCGTGAGTTTAAGCCACTGGGTCTGGGACTTGAACCACGGTCGACTACATGAGAGTCCAGAAACATAGCCATTATGCCAATTGCTGGTCCCGACAGTCAAAAATTTTAAGATAACAGCAATAGTGCTTCTATCAAAACTTTAGTCATGCCTTGTTTATTACACTGACATTGCTACCCATGTCATTCAGAGCAAAAAATCAAAGTGCCTACAATAGCTTATAAGGCTTTTAGATGTGTTTTCCACACTCCCTTTCAACCACCTCTGTACATTTCTGACTATATTTTTCCATCTTCCTCTTTTTTTTTTTCTTCAGCCATACGGCCTCTGTCTTGTCTTCAAATAATTTGCAATGACACTTCACTTCCCATTTCAAAAACAAACAACAACGACGACAACAACAACAACAACAAAAACCAGTAATTCTCTCCTTTAGAAGAGTTTACAAAGAAAATTTAGAAACCTTAGGTGGAAATCATTGACCATGAAGAAGAATTAACAGATATGACAGAGAGAATTAAATCTCTAAGAAATTAATTTAATGAAAGTTTTAGATAGAGGCTAAAAATAGGAACTTAATATGAATGAAAAAAATAAGGGCAGAAATAGAAGCTATAATGAAATAGAAGGCCCTCTAAAGCCAGTTCTTCCTCTGCCTTATAGGTATCTCTGAATTCTCTGACTCACATCTTCTGTTGCTTTTAACACCTGTTCTTAGACCATAAAGCACTGGTCAATTTTTAGAGAATCTATGGTCTCAGTTATTCTTTCTTTCATTCATAAATTATATAAATCTTTTTTTTGGAGTACTTAGGCACCAGGTACTTTGTTGGACAAGGAGGAAACAATGGTAATAAAACAGGCATAGTCCTGCTTTTATGAAATATCCCATGAGGAAAGCAAGGAAAATACATATATTAAATAGGTGGTTGTCAGTAGGATGTTGTGAGGAGGAGGTATTGTGCTAAGGGAGTGTGTCAGGGTTCTGACCCTAATCTAGGACTCCGGACTGTTTCCTATGTCGCTCCATGCTTTTATTCCTACCAGCACCACCCCAATTAAGACCTTTGTCATCTGCCACCGCCATTATTCTCTCTAATATCCAGCCCTGACCATGTTTGTCATGATTGTACACATTTTGGTATTGTCCAGTTACAGTATGGCTATAGCCTTTTCTGACTGATTTTTCATTATTCCTTAATCTCATGTTTTCCAACCTTTCTCTTTAGCTTGTGCTGTTTCTTCGGGGAAAAAATACTTCGTGTTCTAATCTGTTTTCTAAGGCTCAACTAAGATTTCCTCTTTTATAGTAAGGCTGTCTTTACCGCTCCAACTCATGGGCTAATGTTGTCTGCACTCATAACACTTATTCCTTCGTTCTTTATGGTAAGCCACTACATGGCATTTCTTGTACTGTTACGCTGTGTCTTAAAGATAAAAACATTTTCAGACAAGTTTTGGAAATCTAAGAGCAAACGGAGAGGTGGACCAGCATTTAAAGCCTAATTTTTCTAAGCAAATGAACTTAAATAAATGAATATTTCTGGAATTTAGTTTCTTCAATCCATAAAAGGAAGAGGATATAATCTGATTCAGGGATTTGTTTTTCTTTCTTTTTGGGGGTAAGGATCAAATAAGAATGTTTCCTATAGTGTGGCATACTTAAGCTAGCACAGGACAAATATTTTTAAAAACATACTTATATTGGGCCAGCTAGTGGTGTGGCGATTTAGGTGACTGAATTCCACATGCTAACTGTGTAGTTTGAGTCCTGGACCTAGACTCTTGAAAAGCAGGCCAGGCAGTGTGTGTACGTGCCTAAAATCCCAAGAGGAAAGGACTGCAGAATGAACATCCTCCCTCAAGGGTGATGCAGCACACGCGCCCTGTATCAAAAATCAATCTCTCAAAAACAAAATTACAATTATATTTTCAGTTAGACTTAAAAATATGTGTTTTTATTTTGCTTTTAAATATCATTTATATTCTATTTTCATTATGTTATTTATATAGTTACTTAATATTTATTTAAAATGTTCTCTTTTCATTCCGATAGTAACAAATTTCATTTTAAAATACATTCTTTCTTTTTTTTTTTTTGGGGGGGGTGGTTGCTGTAGGGCACATGTGCTTATGGGCTCACCAGAAAGAGAGAGACAGAGAGACAGAAATCGAGAAATCACCCACCAGGGGACATGACCACGCCACAATCCCTTCTCCTCCATTCTACTCTCAGGATCTTGGGCACGCATGCACACGCGCACAGTGTGAGTTTAAGCCACCAGGTCCAGACTCAAGCCACATTCCACTACAGGGGAGTCCAGCAACATAGCCATTACACCAACAGCTGGTCCCATAAAATACATTCATTTTAATTAAAAAATGGGTCAAATTAAGTAGCAAATAACTAAACAATAGTGGTAGTAATGTAAATATATTAAAAGTGCATGATGTTAGATAAATACTAACAGCAAATGCTTTAGTGAGCAAGATGGATCTTAAAGGCAAGATACTTTAATACTGTGTAAAGATGCTTAATGTAAAATAGCAGGCATATAGGATGTAACTAGCAGGTTAGTCTCCTTCTTTTTTCTCTCTACTCAGCTATGAAGGATACAACACCATGATGCTATTACACATTTTTAAAAACTGTAAACTGTATATATTCTTTAAGCTGGGGAGAGGTTGCAGTTAATATCAGGAATATTTTCAGTAACACTATCTGCAATTGACATTTGCGTTGAAGATTTTAGCAGCTGCTGTTTCAGTTTTATGTAGGTGGCAGGATGGAAAATGGAATGATTTGTATGTTTTCATTAGTGAGTCTCATTTTTAAGAAAATTAGAGTGTATTTATTTCTGAGTTGGTTTTATTTATTAAATGTTGCAAAAGATCGCCTGGAATTTCTAAGTGAAAAACTTAATAACTTTTAGGCCATGTATCTACAAGTGTCCATAATTTACCTTTGCAAATGATGGTGTTCGAGTACATTGGACACTTTTTACAGTGACTTTGCTTTGAAGATGAATATGAGGTAAAAGTAGAGTGGAGGGTAATAATAAATACTCAGTATGCATCTATATAGTGCCTTCCTTTCTTCTTCCAGGAGTATGAAGTTGTTTAATTCAATTGATAAGCTTATTTACCCTTTCATTCAGCAAATAACTATTGATTATTCAAAAACATTTATTGAGTGTCTGCAATGTGAAAAGCACTACGTAGATCCCTGATGATATGAAAATAAATAAGATATGGTACTTCTCTTGAATGGTTCCTGGTCGTTTAGGGGGAAACATGTAAGTTCCAAGTAATCATAAACAAATGCAAGAGCTAACTCTGAGTTACGTACAAAGAGCAAGAAGGAACATAGAAAGTGACTAGCTCTGTCTTGAGGTTATCGAGAAAGGTTAGGTAGGGAATCATTAAGCAAAATTAAGAAAAAATGTGTAAGGATTTACTGCATGTAAAATGACAATGAGCAGGGAGTGGAGAGGTAAGACTTCAGGCAGCAGAAATAGCAAAGATCCAAGTGTGTAGTTAGTAATAGTAGGCTACAATGTTATCAAAAATGGTCTCTGGTCTTAAGAGATCATTGTCTTACAGGTTAATTTTTGGTCATAAATATTGACCAATATTTGGTCATTGGGAAATAATGTCCAATCTCTCGGTCATTGGGAAGTCATGACACAGTTTTGCCTAGAAAAACAGAGAAAAATATGTCATGACTTTCCTGATAACCTAATATCACAGACTAATAGATTATTTTAATTAAGGAATCTGAAAAAGTGATTATGTAATCCAATACTCAGAGGTAAAACAACCTGAAGAAATGAAATAAAAGCTAAAAGCATTACGGCCCAAACTAGCACCCTACTTCTATAAATCACAGGAGTAATTCTATTGTTAAGATAGTTGAATTCTGAACTGCTGAACTGAATTATAGTTTATAAGAAAGTTCTCATTTCAAAGGACTCTGATTAGATGAGTGGTATTTGTCTCTGTTGCATGCTTTGGGAAGGCATATACATTTGAAGAAACTGAATTGCATTCCCAGTTACTAAGTTATTCAACTATCTATCTTCCAGCATTATGCTTCAAAGAAACTGTCTATGACCTTGCTTATAGAATTGTCTTTTGTGCTTATGAGTCAAAGTTCTTCTGTGTCCCATTAGGCACTCATTCTGGCATAGCTGAGGGCTTGATATTCTACTTTGCTCCTCTCCTATACCTGCTAGCTCCACACGTTTTTGTTACTCACTGCCATATCAGTCTACATCCTCAGTTGTAACAAAATTTAGTTTTAAATACTTGGGCAAATTACAGCACGTGGGCTTGAAAAAGTCATTCTTTTGGGGACCAGTAGATGGTGTCTGACTGCAGTTCGAGTCCTAGACTCTGCGACTTAAAACTCATGCTGGGTGCAGGTGTGTGCATGCTCAAGATCCTGAGAGGAGAACGGAGAAGGGATTGTGGCATAGCTATCCCCTCTGTGGGTGAGTTCTCGCTTTCTTTCTCACTTTCTATCTCTGCCTCTCTCTGTCTTTCCAGCGAGCACATATACCCTATAGCAAAAACGTCAAAAAATAAAAATAAAAAATTACTCTTTTTTGCGTCTTCATAATAGTAGGGTTTTTGCCTTTCTTCACTAGTAGGGTTTTTGCCTTTCTTGAAGAGTAGAGGATGAATAAAAATAAAAGCAATTTTTAATTTACTTTTTAGATTTTTGTAGTAGAGTGCGTGCAAGGCAGAGAAGGAAAGTGAGAAAGTCCTCCCCCCCAACCCCCCAAGGAAGGATGGCCAGGCCACAATCCCTTCTCCTCCAATCTATCCCTGCGATTTTGGGTACCATGTACCTGCACTCAGCTTGATTTTCAAGCCACCAGGTCAGGGTCTCTAACCGCGGTCAGCCATGTGGGAGTCTAGTGCTTTAACCACACCACCTGCTGGTCCCAAAACATTTCATTGCACTCTTATACTGTGTGTCAGGAACAATTCCAAATAGTTTATATGTATTACTTCATTACCCCTTATTGGCACAATGGCTTGGTTTCTATTACTACCTCCATTTTACAGAGGAGCATAACTTGTCCAAGGTCAGAAATATGATAGTGGTGGTCAGTCTCCCAGTTAAATTGAGATAATCATTACATTGCCATATAATGTAATAGCAATTTAATTAGTTGAGTTCTTAGAATATCTTTTATGAGACATTTCACAATAAGCATAATGCATACTGTTGCCACACATGATTATTAAACCGCAAAGCTGCATTTGCAGCCTAGTTAAATTGTCCAGTTTGTTTTTTAGTTACTTTAGAGGCATGTCAGTTGGGCTTTTTTGTGTTTGTATATAATTGTGGCCAGAGCAGTGAGTTTCTGAGCTGACTGTGCTATATCAGGACTCAGTGAGGGCCATGGGGTGAGAGCATAAGGTTTTGATGCCCTTTAAGGGCAGGACACGTAGCCTTAGGATCAACAAAGGAAGAAAAATGAAATTGAAATCCCTGAATAAACTGAAAACTTGAAATGGTTCTTTTTAATGAAACATTTCTAAGAAATTTTATTCTTCATCTTAGGAAACTGACAAGGGAATGTTTCTATTATGAATGGAAAAAATTTAAAAAGTAAATTTAAACCCTTTTTTATGGAGAGAATTGCTTCAGGACAAAACAATTAACATGAAACTGCTCCTGAACTAGGGAAATCTCTGTGCAGCTAGCAGAGGAATGTGAAGAATTATTCCGTAGCAACAGTTGCACAGCTAAAGGTCTTTGGAACTCATACGGGAACTATGATCTTGCCAAGAAGATCTCAAAATAAAAATTACAATGACATATAGAAACCATCTACTCTGGAGGGAATCAGCAGGATTAGACCTCTAGGAAAATTAAAGACTAAACTTATCAGATAAAGACTATAAGGTAAATATGTTTAAATTATTAATTAAAACATAATAGAAGAAGGAATGAAAATTACAATAAAGAAATACTATGTAAAGGACAAGGTAGATTTTAAAAGAAAATAGATAAAACATTGAAAAATTATATACATGTATCGGTTCATTAAAAGAGTTTAATTCTGTTGAAAGGTAAAAATAAAAGATTAAAAATTAAGATTGAAAATTAGAAATTAGAAAATAGTAATTAGGTCTCAGTATATAATCCTGATAGTAGCACAGAGAATGAAGATGAAGAGAATCAGAAGGTATAGTGAAACAATAGGTTGAGTAGAGTAAAATGGTACAGAAAAATATAACAGGGTGTTAGGAGAGAATAATGAGATTGAAGGAGAAGAAAAAATAGACAACTTAATGACTGAGACTTTCGATAATTACCATATTAAAGAACCATAATCAATTCAAAACAGAATTATTAAAAAAATAAATAGTATAGTGAAATTTCAGTTCAACATGACAAAAAGTCTTTTAATAAAACCAAAGACAAGAAGACATATTTCTACAATGTAATGATGAGATTGACAGCAGATATCTCATCATAAAAATTGATGCCAGAAGGTAGTGTCAGATAATATTTTCAAACTGCTGAGGGAAATCATGTTCAGTCTATAAATCTCTATATATACTATTGTTCAAAGTTTAAGATGAATGTAGACAGTTCAGGAAAACAAATATTTAACTACCACAGATTTTTGTAGAAGGACAATTAAATCATATGCATCTGTAAGGTGAAAATTTATCTTAGAAAGAAGGCTTAGGATAGGGACTAGCAGTTGGTGTAGTGGCTGTGTCGCTGGACTCCATGTGGTTGACCGTGGTTCAAGTCCCAGACCCAGTGGCTTAAATTCACATCAGGCGCATGTGCATGCATGCCCAAGATCCCTAGAGGAGAATGGAGGAGAAGGAATTGTGGTGTGGCCACCCCCCCCCGGGGGGGTGTGATTTCTTGCTTTCTGTCTCTGTCTCTCTTTACCTTTCTGGTGAGCACACGTACCCTATAGCAAAAACCTCTCCAAAAAAGAACAAAGGCTATGAACCTACGAACAGAACGAAATTCCAATAGCCAATAAACATGAAAAGATCTCACCAGTTATCAGGAAAATAAATAGAATGACTACACAGACCTAACGTTACTTACTATGTTTGGAGTTAATTAATTATTGTTTATATTGTGACATCTAGAATACAATATGGGATTCATATAAACTACCAGTAATGAAAGTTGGAAGGCAATTTGTAATTAATTAAAAACTATATATCCTATGATTGACCAGTGATATATTTTTAATTATTTAATACTAGTATTATTATTTAATTTGCTATAGGTCATGTGAAATCACCAGAAAGAGATCAAGAGAGAGGGGGAAAGTGAGAAATCAAGCTTCCAGGTTCAGGACTCAAAATGCGGTTGACCATGTGGGAGTCTAGTGCCTTAACCACCACACCAGCTGCTGGCTCCACCACATACATGTTCAACTATCCACTCTAAGAAAGTTGTATATACATAAAGAGAAAGGTACAAGAATGTTTATTAAATATTATTTTGATTTGATGGTGGTGGGATAAAAATAGTTATTATACTGTAAAGAATTTATTTCTCAAAATATTAATCTGAATCAAATATGGCAAAGAATTAATGTTTATTAAATTTGAGTAGTTGGTCCATGAATGAGTGTTGTATCAGTTTTGCTACATCTCTGGGTACCTAAACATGTTATGATTAAACATTTAAAAGAAAGGAAATGTGAGATATTCAAATGTGGAGCAATTAGTTTTGATATTTTGAGAGCAGAAAAAAAGAGATTAAGTTAGCCCTTTTATAATTGGTCGGTGGACTTACTTTATGGAGTATTTCAAAACATTTTTTAAACACTTGTCCATAACAAGTTTTCACTTTAGTGTAGAAATGCATCGATTTGCATCTGGGCCAGTTTGTACATATTGATGTTGATATACACATAAATTTGTGGTAACAATTTTTCCTGTTGTCTACATAAAAAATGCAGGGAGTCTTAGCTATTCCTTGCCTTTTTATTTACATTGGAATTAATTATTGAACTTTATCCAGCTATCATTTATTATTGTATTTATATCATTTAAAACCCAAAGGAGAAAAAAAACTAGCTTTTTTCCTTGAGCTCCCACATTACTTTACATACATAAGCTACAATGTCATTCTAATACTTGATATATAGTAAATGTTCAATAAATTTTTCAGGAAAGCATTGCTTACCTTTTTAACCACATAAATAATAACGTGGGTATGTTCTATGTAGATGACTCACATAATACATAAATACATAGAACAAATTAGAACAAAATGTAACTTTTTTAACATTTCCTTTGTACTACTCTGTACAAAGAAAGGCAAATAACATCAACACCTTACCATTTCTGTGGATTAAATTTAATTACTATGTTTTTATTATTTTACTCATAAATTCTATGCCATGCATATTCCATATTTGTTGCTTAAAAATTGAATTATATCAGATTTAACTAAAGGACTATCAAATATATGTATCAAATGTGGAAATAAACAAAAGTCATTGTGATTATGGACATTGTACATTAACTTATCTATGTCTCAACATGTATTTTCTTTAGTCTGTATACAATGCTAAAACTAGATAGCTTTTCAAGCTACCAGATGTTAGTTTCTAGGGTTTAAGTCTTACTTTAAAAAAAAAAAATCCTGTGATGTATTTTGGTAATTTGTAAAAGTAAATAATTCATGTACCAGACAGAAAATGTAGTTGTATAATACTTAATAGCTTGCTTAAAACATAGGGTTTACCTTGAGAATTCAGAGGAAGCTCACATAGTGTGTGTGTTGAGGCATGAACCCAAAGCTGCTTAAAACTATTAATGTTGCATTTCAAACTCAGCTGCACTGGTAGGCTTCTGTCATATGAGAGGCATTAAAAATGAAATTATAGAGGAAAAGGTCTGTCCAGGTACTGATCACATACAGATGGGAAGTGTCTAAAAATTTTGTTTTTCTCACACAGCAGAGCTGCAAAAGTTATTTATCTTCATCAACAGAACAATGGTTAGAGACTATTACAATTAACAATAGGCAGCTGCCCCCTTCTTTGTAGCAGGCATGTCTACTCACAGAGAGCCCAGGAAAGATGGTTGTATAAATGTGGCAATGACTACATTTCGTTGACGTTACTCTCAATTTCAAACAACCTACAACTGAAAATTCATGGTTACTCTTCTATCGACTTTTCTAGCCTTTCCCAATTAGTGCATTTTCCTTACTTTGTCATAGACATATTCAACAAATATATTTGGAATATCTACATTTCATTACACCTTTGTGTAATGTGAGTGTGGGTTCTGACTGTAAATGCCCCACTCTGCACTGCCTTTTCTACTTTTGACTGCCTACGTAATGAACACTGCTTATTATTGTTATTTTTTTAAGTTACACATTGCAGATAGGCCCAGTTTCTTTTCTAAAGAATTCAGTCCTGGAAAAATTTATAAAACCTTAGTCAGGTGAGTGAAGAAGATCATCGAAAGTTCAGCATAAAAGCACAATCAATAAAAAAGTGATCAAACATTCAAAATCTCTCCAAGCCCTAGTTTTAGTGATTGAGAAAAATCTAAACTTCTGAAGAGAATGTGAAAATTATTTTTTTGATCTGTCAGTCCTATGAGAATAAATGAACATTCTTTAAGTTCCTCTCTTATTTGCAGATTGAAAGTTCTGTAGTTTAGTCACACCTCTTTCTTGTCTGATTCCATCTTAAAATATTATAAACCATTTTCTGCTTATTAATGTAGGGAAGATTGTTTCTCCCCATTCTTTTATGTACTTTATTCTGTTAATTGAATACTCTTTTAAGTACAACATGGCTTGGACAAGCTTGTATGCAGAAATAATGAATACCTTTAGCATCACAGCAATGTTAGGGTAAGCTTTGGTCCTGCTGAGTAGCTCTTTGAAAACTAAGCAGGAATTATCATTATTCATTCGTGGACTTCTGTGGTACTTTTCCTCTAAAGAGTACAGGGTGTAACGTGGAGGACTTTGCACAGCGGTTGTCTAAGGGTGTCAAAAGGAAATTAAAGAAAAGTACGTAGTGATCTTGGGAAGTGAGAACACAGAGCAAAAGAAATAGCTGATGACAAAAGAAAAAAAAAATTCCTTGGGTGGCAGCTAGGGTGCCAAAGAAGGTAGAGGGGCTGGGCTACCCCAAGGGTGCCACTGTTGGCTTTTTAGAACACTGAATCCCTTCACCATAGCCCGTGCTCCTGGTAAGCACCACAAAGTTCTGTTTAATGTTTACATGAAGACCCACAATCAGCATCATGGACTCATAGGGCAGGTCAGGGTCTTTAAAATCTTTGGTCCAATTCTCTTGATTTATAAATAAGGGAAACTGTACCCAGAGAGAACCAGGAAGCAGGTTAGAAGCAAAATCAGGGACAAAAACCAGATCATTTGTTCCTTGAGTAAACTTACATTGAGTGCATCATTCCCTGTTCTAGGCACGAGTGCTACATGACTACCAGAGCCCCAGGCTGCACTACCTTGTTCTACCTCCAAATGCCTATGAAGTCATTCAATATATTTCATATTACATTTTTTCGAGTGACTCCAGACCCAGCTCTCCTGAGGGTTAACCTCAAGTGACTGTTGAGAGAAGGGAGTTCTTTTCCAAGTGTCTGCAATGTATTGACATTTGTTGCTCCATAAGTATTCTTGGGGCACTTGTGACATTCTGCTAGGAAACAGTTTCCTGGACTGACTCTAGTTTGTGTCGCTGGAAGGCAAGTTTTCTTTGCTATGTGAGCAGTTTGTTTTGTGTCCTCTAGTGGAACTGGCAAAGGGCTTAAATATTACTTCTCATTGGAGAAAACACTTGTCTCTTAAAATTGACTTTATATTAAAATGCCTCACAGGATAGTACAAACTCTAATAACATCACTGGAATTGGAATTACCTCATGTTAAAATCAAATGTGAAAATTCTTCAAAGGAAGATGGTTTAAGCACTGCCATAAATCTGAAATTACAGTTGTTTATTTAACACTGTGTATCACTGTAAAAAAAGAAAAACAAAAAAACCTGAGGTTAAAAAAAAAAAGAGTAGGTTGCTCTATTTTAATTTAAAATTCTTTCTATCCTCTAGTCATCATGCCAAAAATCTGTAATGTAAAAGACTGCAGTTATTTTAGAGGTAAAACCACTGACTTCAAAATTAAGGACCTTCACGGAGGCTTTGGGGAGGACACATCATCCTGCTCACTCTGCCCTTTGTCCAAGACCAGTCTCCAAAGAAATAAAGAAATAAAGTATTTATCTTACAAGCTGTGGATAAGGCTGACCAGTAGGCAGAGACAGGACTTTCATGGATCAAGTGGAGTTGAGAGGGGGTCGAGGGAAGGATGCGTATGTTTCCAGCCACCCTCCTTGATAGTCATCTCAAAGGATCCAACTGAGATTCAGGCTCCAGGGACACCTGTTTGTGCCTGCAAAGCTGAATCCAGGGTGGCCCTGCCTCTCCCCCATGCCTGGCAGCTCCTGTATTGGCTGATTTACCTGCGAGTCTGTGTGTGGATCTGTCTTCCACAGCCACTGTCGCCAGCACGTACTGTCAAGACGGAGGGAAGCCAAGCGAGGAGTGCAACTGCTCGAGCCTAGAGCGGGAGGTGAGCCGCCTCCCAAACGAGTTGACTGCGGCTTCCCTTCCTCCTGACACACATGGAGTTTGGTGGCGACGGTGCCGAAGAACCGCAGACAGACACTTAGCCAACTGGATGTGTGTGAGCTGGCTAGGAAGGCAGCGCTTGCCTCACCCGGACCTCCTGCTGGCAGGATGTAAATACACCTGCAGACTGGCCAAACAGGACTGCCTTTTCCCCCCAACCCCTCCCTCCTCCCACCCTCTCCCTCAGCTAACCAGCATGAGAGAAACTGAGAAAGCAACAGCCTGCAAGTGACAGCTCCAGCCTGATTCCATTCGTTCGTCCCTGAGCCGAGGTGGGAAGTTGATTGTGCAGCAGCTTCATTGTGAATTCCTTCCATTGGCATCGCTATGTTTGCCTCTATCTGGTATGCCAAGAAGCTGGGTCGCAGGTTCGTGCACAATGCCAGGAAGGCGAAATCAGAGAAGGTATGGCATGAGTGGGGGTGAAGATTACCTTTCTGATTTGCCAACTGCCTGCTCTGGACAGTTGGTCTGAGTACAGACGCAGTCTTATTAGCTTGGGATGAGAACCTGCCTCTCACTCTGAATGTGGTCCATGGCACTTGGAGAAGGGTACCTCTTAGAGCCTAGCTCACTTGGGAGGGGAGGTGTTAGGGTTAAGCAGGATCATTGGCTATTCCAAATATTCAGTGAAATCATCGATCAATAGAATGTCTCTACAGAGAGTTAATATTCCTTTAAATTAAATAGGATAAAAGCAATTGAGCAGCTGCAATTTTTGCTTATTCAGGGAGCTCTCTAGTAAACTTGTTGCTACACTGCATTGTTTTATGTTTTTTGTTTTTTTGACTATGATCTTTGGTTCTGAAAGGGGCATTATAAATATGTGAGCCTTTCTCCAGTGCATGTGTTCTAGTGTGTGTCCTAGAAACACATATTTGGGACTCTCAGTAAC
Organism: Tupaia tana; assembly: GCA_026018925.1. Classification (NCBI taxonomy): domain Eukaryota; kingdom Metazoa; phylum Chordata; class Mammalia; order Scandentia; family Tupaiidae; genus Tupaia; species Tupaia tana. The sequence goes on along the minus strand of JAKSZU010000015.1, from coordinate 75,404,897 downwards.
ACTAAACAGACTTCACAGGGATGCTTGCTTGAAATCTTTTCAAATCAACAAAGCCATCATTTCAGAAGTGTTTACAAGGAGCAAGAATTATACACACACACACACACACACATATATATATTTGAATAGTCATGGCCATTTAGAGAATGGCTTGGCATTTCTTTTATTCAGCATGATGAGTTTTTCCAGATACTCTGTGTAGGTTTACCTCCTTACTTATGTTTCCCTAAGAAATTTAAATGGCCTCTAAGTCCTAAGCTTAGAGATAACAGAAGGTGATGTTTTACATCTCCTGTTTGTCCAACACTTTCTGAGGCACTGACCGTGTTGTCATATTTAGGGAATCAGTATCTGATTTGATAGGTGTTGGGGAAACTTCCAAAGGTAAATACAATCATGTGAAACAGATTTTTCCTAAGATCCTGAGGATGTGATCTTTATTTTAGTCTCCTCTCTGCCTTGTATCTACGCACGAGATTGACCCACAGATGCTCTCTTGGTCTGTGGCGCAACAGACCTCTCAACTACAAAGGCCCTTCAGTTTAATTTGCTGTTCATTCTTTCAGAAGGGGGACATTGATAAAGCGAACAAGAATCCAATCATAAACCAAGATGCGTTAGTCTGTAGGGTGAAAAGAGAGAAAAATCATTGAAATTCTGACTTTAGGGCTCAGTTAGAATATCCAGGTCTGAGGCTTGTAGAGGAATGACTGGTTATTTGATGGTACTTTTGGTATAGGAGAGGAAAGGGAAGTTTTGGATAGACTAGGTCTCTTCTCCATTCTAATATCACAGGTAAAAAAAAAAAAAAGGTTGCAAACCTCTCATGTACTGGTACCACATATATTGAACAATTGGCTCAAGTAATTTTGAAAGAAAGAGACTAGTCATAGGTCTTCTAGTGGAACAAATGTTTTGGAAAAGTGCCTTCTTCCTGTAACAGTTATAGGTTATACTGAAAAGAGGACTGTTAGGAACCACAAATGACTCTGAAAGTCTCTGGGAGGGAGGTAATTCCTCATGGCACATTAGTATGTAAAGAAAAGTTGAATCTCCCAGTGCCACATAATTTGAACTTGTGCCCAAATGTGGTAAATAACAGCTGCATGAAATTCAGTGTGCAGAACCTAGGAGGATGTAAATCCAGTGAAATACCATGGGCTTCTGTTTCTTGAGTGTGGGAAGACACTGGTTAGGGATCTGTGATCGCTTTCCTTCATTTCTGAGATGGCTGAGGCTTAGAACAAGCAAGAAGAAACCTATTGTGAGGGTTAAGGGCTTCACATGATTTATCTTACTTAGCAAGTAAAATACATTCACATAAGGAAGTCAACATTAGAGAACAGAAGTTTGCTTTCTGCATGCTAAAGACAAAAGGAAAAATTAACTCTAATGCCTGTGTGAGCCAGGAGAGCTAGGAGATGTTAATTTTGAACATAAGGTAATAATAACCAATATGAAAATAATGTCTTTTGTCATGGAATTTGTATTCATAGGGCTCCAGGAATAATTGAAAAGGTATGTTACCTTGGAAGAATGTAGGCATTCAATAGATGTTTGATGAATGGAAATAATATATTTATTCTGTGTACCTACTTTTATCACATGGTTTATTTAAGCCAACTATTGTGAATTAATATTTTTCTAAGAGTGTTGTAGTATACTTTAACTGAGAAGGCAGTTAATAAACAATATTGCAGGCTGAAATCCATATAAAGTCTTTCTGTAATATTTCAGATCACATAGCTGCAAACCCAGGGGGCATATAAAGTGCTACTAATGATGTGTTGTTATAGTTTATCATCAAATGAAGGAAGGTGAATAAAATAGGAGTATTACTAAGTTTTGTTTAGAAAATGACCAGTATACTTAGTTGTAAAAGAACTATTAATAGAGTATATTTTAGTATTAGAGATTGAATCTAGTTCATGGAGAATGATCGTGGTTTTTTTGTTTTGTTTTGTTTTGTTTTGTTTTGTATCCTCTGTAAATTTTGGCTTTTTGTTTCCTTAATTTTGTAATAGTAAGTAACAGTTTCTTTCTTTTCACACTAATAAAATAACTTACATCTATCATAGCCCCTCTGTCCTATTTTAATATTCAGGCATGGTCTTGGAAGTATTTTCCTTAAGGCTAGGGTTAATTGAAAAACTAATTGGGAATGTGCAAGTCTAAATGCCATCCTAAACATGCAGTATGCCTTATTCCTGGTCTTCTGTTTTACCTCAACTAATGCCAATATAATTCAATACCACCGTGAAATGTCCATCATAATGATCACAACAATAATGATAGCCCCTGTTCACACATGTTAGGCAATCATCTGCTTTATGTGTAAGATTAAGTTTATTCTTTGCAGCAACTGTATTAGATAGAAATTATTTTTCTTTAATCCTTAAGGAAAGAGTAGCTAGCCCAAGGTCACTGGTCTAGTATCAGTGCTAGGATTTGAACCTAAATAATTCTAGCCTATTTCAAAATTAATTTTTTGGGTCTGTAATGCTCTCTTCCATCAACTCATCATTCTCTTGGATGCCCTAACCTGGTCTTATATGAATATGTTTAACTATTTCTTCGTATCATGTCTCTCTCTTTACCTTAGAATTCCAAAGTCATAAGGTTTAAAGAATCAGTTACTGATTGTGTCACTCAACTCTCTTATTTCAGATAAAACTGTACCTCAGCTATCTTAAATATAAAAGTTGTCTGTCCTGTTAAAGATTTTACACTCTTTTTCCTCTGTAGTTGAATAAATGTAACAAGCTATTATCTTGGCACCTATTATTCTTTTTAGATAGCTTGTAATTGTCATATGATCATAACCCAGACATTGGCATTTGTACTCATTGCTTATTCTTATAGAATCCAAAGACGTCTTTCATCAAAAAAGACCCAAGTGTTTCACAACTTAGATGTACTCTTTTTAGAGTGAGTCAAAGATGTTAGGTGATTCATGTTGCCATTTTTCTAAAAGAGAAAAGCAAAAGGCTCTTTGTTATTCTTTCGTAAAAAAGATAGCTCATTCATAGCAACACATTCAGTGAATAAAATTATTTTAAAAGTGATAATATGAAGTCAAAGCTACCTGGCTAAAATGGAATACCTCCATCCAAATAATTAATCCCCCCCCCCTTTTTTTTGACCCTGTATCATTAATTCAGAAGTTAGCGTCTTACTTTTATGCCTATTGTCACATTTCAACTTTAATTGCTTAGTTTAGTCACTCTGAAGATTATATTACTTTAAAAGGCCAGATGAAGAAGCTTTAAGATAAATTGAAAAGGCAGTTTTTAGAGACATTGTATGCAACAGTATTAAAGCTCTTAAAGTCGTGAATATTCACTCTCTCATCAACAGTCCATTGCTGCTTTCATTTGCTTTTGTTTTAATTTTTATATTTACTTGTTAAGTTCTCACTATGAAAAATGCATTCCTAATGCATTGAGGAAAGACTAATATCAATTTGCATTATCTAATAGACACAATTGTGGATGAGCGTGGCAGTAATATGTCATCTACAAGTGATGTAACTGAGCCCGCATCTTCTGTCATTCGGCCATATTCACCTTGGAGAATTGTTTTTTAAGAACTAACACACTACTTCGGCCCTCCTCCCCATCTAAATCAAACACACTAATTCAATATAAATTAAAATGAAGGATAACCTAGTAGTACATTTGTTGGCAGTACCACCGAAGAAAGAGATTTATGTCCTGGGTTAACCTGACACAGCGTAAGGAAATCAGGAATAGGGTAGGTACTTAGAGAGAAGGGATTAAATTAGTCCCACTTTTTCTGTCCAGCTGAAACCAATCATTTGGCTTTCCTGTCCTCAGTTTTTTCATCTGTCAAGTGAAAGTAACATCTTTGGTCCAGTATCAATGTTCTCAGAATAAAGTCCAAGTATTTCAATACAGTTTATAAGACTTACATGATTTCTCTTTTTCTCTCTACCATCACACCTTGCCCCTCTTCCATGATCATTCTAAAGCTGGCTTTCTCAGTTTCTTGAATGGCTATGCTTTCTGGCTTCTAGAATTTCACTAAATCTGTTTGACTGTCTGATCTCAAACCAGTTGTACTCTTCACTTATTCCACTCCAACCTTAGGTGGCAACACCATCAACAGGAAACTTGCAAGCCTGGCCACTGCAAGCCTAGGATGGGTCTTCCATCAACTTCCACAGCAATTTATATGTTGGTTATAATTATCTTAATTTTTCTGTGATACTGATAAGATTCTTTGAAATGAACTGTTCAGTCTTATTCATCATATTTCTAGGGCTTAAAAGAATGTGTGACACATGGTAGTCTTTCATATTTTCTTTCAAGGATTTTAGGGTGTTACCAGTTATAAAATGCACCATTATTTTACATGCTACCAAGGAAAAAAAGACTGACAATGGAACTGGGACACATCATTAATTGAAAGAAGCATTTTGATTTCAGAGATATTAATATGTGAACAAGTGTTCATTTTTAGAGTCAAGAAAGCATGGTATAATGCTGGAAAAGTGAATGTTTTTACTTTTAAGATAAAACTGGTTAATATAAATAAAATGTTTAAAATGTTACACTTGACATCCAATTATTTTTATTTCTTTGCCAATAATAATATTGTGCATAGAGAAGTTTGTTATAATAAATAGTCCCAAGACTATCATATATTTTGTCCGGAGTTCATCAGACTCAACTGGCATTATGTGTCCTATTCTGGATTTTGGAAGATTAGTAAATGGAGTAAAATGAAAATGAATGTAATAGAGGTGAATTAAAAGCCATAGTCAAACTGAAACCCATTTAGATTATGGGAAAAAAATATTAAGATGTCTCCTAGACTCTTGCTATATATATTTGTATATATAAATAACAATAATATTTAGTATTTATTGACTTAGTTCTGTGAGCCAAGAACCGTGCTAATACAAAGATCCAGTGAGAGCATTGCTATTAGTTTTTGGAGAGAAAACACACCACCAGTAGGTGACTGAAATTAAAAACTTTGTATGACTCTAGGACTCAGGCTCTTAGACAGTAAATAACACTCTGGGTTTGTGTGTGTGTGTGTGCACTATATAGTATATACTAAATATATCTATATGCTATATATGGATATACCATATAGTATATACTATACATATATACTATATCTGTATATACTATATATATATATATATTATAAATATCATGCGCATATATAATACATACGATATATTATGCTACATTCATAAAAGATGTAAGATTGCATTGAGTTAGATGTTGAGGTTTTTCCCACATGGAAAGTAAACTTAAAAAATAAATTTATTAATAATTGCAAAATCTGAAATTTAGTTTAGGCATAAGAAGAAACATCCTAATGTTGAATGTTAACCAATCCTCAGAGAATGAGAGAACCTTCTTTTGTCTATTTTTGCCTCATGGTAGACTGAAAAGTAGTCTGACCTGGACAGAGAGATGGGCAGACTGTCCTCTCAGGCCCCTTTCTGAGAGCCCTGTGAGTGTCCGAAAGCTCCTTGGTGGGGAGCAGCAGTGTGACTCAGCACCAGCGCCTGCGTAGCTGTGATACAGAGAGGACAGGTGTTTGTCCATGCCGAATGCAGCCCTGCAGTTCTCCCCTGTCACCTGGATGGTGAATCAAGCAGCAGAAAGACAGTAGCACCTGTTCTGAGGTCCCAGCAGTGCTGCCCACCCTGGCAGGGCACAAGGCACAGCTGTTATGAGGTCAGGGAGAGATGACAGAGAAAGGACAGGATCAGAAAAATGGCTAAAATGAAGGAAGAGGAGAGTAGACCAGAGAGCAAGAATAAGTCACAAAACCATTTTAAACTTGTTATTAATTGTGGTAATGATTATTGAGCAGTTTATTCAAGCATTATGACATGCATTTTACATGTATCATCTCATTTCATCCTCACTACAACCTTCTGGCATTATTTTATTATTAGCTCTATATTATAGATGAAGAAACTGAGGCATAAGATATTCAGTTTTGCCCAAGATCATGAGTAATGGACCTAACATTCAGAACCAGATATTACTGAACCTAGAGCCTGTAATCCTAACAATTCTGACCATATGCTTTTTTTAAGTCTTTGTTGGATTAGGTGGGCCTCCAATGTAAAGAAGAGATAAAAGGAACAAGACCTAATTTCTCATTTGGGATCCTTCAGGAACCAAATATCAAGTAGTCTCACTTTCAACCAACTTTAAACAACTTTAGTTGCAACTTTCTTCCTTTAATAAAACTTTAGAAGGACCAGCAGATGGCATAATGGTTACATCTCTGGACTTCCACATAGTTGACCACACTTAAAGTCCTGAACCTGATGGCTTGAAACTCATGCCAGACACGTGTGTGTGTGCCCAAAGTCCCGAGAGGAGAATGGAGGAGAAGGGACTGTGGCATGGCCTTCCCCCCTGGGGGCGGGGGTGATTTCTTTCTGTCTCTGTCTCTCCCTCTCTCTCTGGCGATCACATGTATCCTATATCAAAAATCTCTCTAAAAACAAAACAAAGCAAGCAAGCAAGCCAACAAAAAACATTTTAGTCTTCTTTTACCTGGAAGCATGAAATAATATTACATTGAGTAATGAAGATGGCAAGGGAAACTTTCCAGTCCAGTAAGATTAGTTCAACCATGATGATCATTGTAGAGATAAATTTGATAATCAGATAATCTTCATGTCTTATTTGCACATGCATTATATGTGTGGATTGTTAGAGAAGCTATCTCATTTTAAATAATGCCTCGTAGTGTTTGTTAATAATTTCATCGGGAGTAGTCTTATCTCCTCAAATATATTATTATAACTTCAATTAAATTGTTAAGCAATTGTAAATTCTTTCCCATTGAGTCAGAACACTCTAGCACCTAGTTAGCCTTAGAGGAATCCTGGTGAGATAATTCACTTGGATGAAACATTCTGAGCAGTATCCAGGACAGGAATGAAGATTGGATTAGTGGTCAGTAGTCCTGGATGTTAACTGACTCTGTTTTCACCACTTATACCACTTTAGCTAAATCTCTTCATTTTCCTGGATCTGAGTTCTTCATCTGCAACCAGTTACTTCTAACTCTAACATTCTTTTACTCTAATTCTTATTTTCCATAAGACTGCAGAGTTCTTAAGAGAAGGATTTGTACTCATTCGTCTTTATACTCCCAGTACTTAGCACAATGTCTAGCAGTAGGAAAAACAGACAATTTACTCCAAATGAATAAATACAAATGGCTTGGAACTACCTTGACCATAAGTAAAAATATACAATGGAAAATCTGCCCACTTTCATAGTAGATGCAAGATGAGAGACACTTAGGAGTTCTGTCTTTACTGCATTGTTTGTTCATTGAACAAACAGAAACTATGAGATATTTTATAGCATTGGGTTTGAGGCTTCAGTGCTATCCCTTTCTCACTGTCCATGCTGATTACATTGAAATGCAACAAACCATAACAAGCAGAACGCCAGCCAACCACCAACAATGACATGCCAAACTAACATTTTTTAGCTACTTTGTCCCACAACCCCCTAGATTACAGGCATATATTTGAAAAAGCAATGGCAATTTCTTGAATGGTTTCAATCTGCGAATTCTCGTTATGTAAAGAATCCCCATTTCATCTACTATAGACTGAATTATGTAATCCCAAATTCTTATTTTGAAAACCTTGTGCCCACTGTGGCTGCATTTGAAGACAGGGCTCTTAAACAGTAGTTAAGGTTAAATAAGGTCATAATAGTGAACTCAATAATCTATAGAATTGGTGACCTTATAAGAAGAGTAAGGGTAATATATATCCCTCTCTGTCCACCCCATGGGAAGATACAGAGAAAAGGCAGCTGGCTACAAGCCAGGAAGAGATAGCTCACTAGAACAGAAATCAAATCTTGTTGAAACTTTGATGTTGGACATACCAGTCTCTAGAACTGTGAGGAAATAAATTTCTGATTTCTGTTTTACATCACCCAATCTATGCTATTTTGTTATAGTAGCATGAGCTGACAAAACCACCACCTCACACTTTGATGGCTGTATGTGATGATGTCCAATAAGGAGTTGTTTCTAACTGCTCAGAGTCAGGCTATCACTAAAGAGAAATATATAATCAGTTTCATATTCTTTTTTTAATCTGCATCATGTAAGTTCCAATAAACACACACTTCCGCAAGGTTAACATCAACCTCTCTTTTGAAGGAGCTGAGAGAAGTTATTTAAAAAGGTAATATGGGGACTAGCAGATGGCTTAGTTATGTTGCTGGACTCCCACTTGGCCAACTGCAGTTGGAGTCCTGAACCCGGTGACTTGAAACTCACACCAGTTGGATGTTCATGCATGCCCAAGATCCAGGGAGGTGAATGGAAGAGAAAGAATTGCAGTTGTGGGATGATTTATCATTTTCCCTCTCATTGTCTCTGTCTCTCTCTGGCAAGTGTGTGCACCCTAAGCCAAAAATCCTCTACAAATTAAAAAAAAAAAAAAAAAAAGGAAATAAGAAAAAGGTGAAAAAGTAAAGGGTAAGGGGCCAGCTGGCGGTGTGGTGCTGAGGAACTGGATCCCACATGGCTGACTTTGATGTTTGAGTACTGGACCCCATGGCTTGAGAAACATGCTAGTTACATTTGTATGAGTGCCCAAAATCCCAAGAGGAGATTTTGGGCATGGCCATCCCCACAGGGGGGTTGATTTATCACTCTCTCCTCCTCTGTCTTTGGTTGGACAAGGCCACATGTCCTGTAGCTAGCTAGTTAGTTAGTTAGCTAGATAGAAAGAAGCAAAGGGTAGGGGGAAAAAATTAACTTCTTTGGAGGAAATCAATTTACTTGTTTTCATATTCTGTTGTATCATTCACAAGGCAAGAGAAATTAATGCTAACTATTTGCACAGCAAACTTGCTTTAAAAAATTAAACATAAATTACCAAATACTATTCTTCCCTTTCACACATACTTGTTACTCTAGGTTATTCTTACTTGTAAACATAATTGGTTGATTCTCCATACAAAAGTTGACTGTGAGAGAAGATGTCTTTTATGAGTAGGGCTTCTGACTTTTCATCAGAATTTGCAGCAAGACATGACAGAATGAGCACTGCCAGAGTTAAGAGGTCAAATTTTGTGTGTTCCTTACCTCCTTAGGAATGTGGAGCTGTGTCATTCAATGTGAGAAATTTGGGTGATTACCTGCCCATGGGAAAGGGCAAAAACCTAACTTGCTAGAGTATTTGAGTCAGGGAGATCCAACCTGAATTGAGATGTAAGAAGAATGAGTGTTCTATTTGCAAATTTTTGAGGAATCTCCAAATTGTTCTCCACAGTGGTTGGACTAATTTACATTCCCACCAGCAGTGTAAGAGAGTTCACTTTTCACGATTGCTAAGACATGGAATCAACCCAAATGCCCCGTACGGATGAATGGATTGAAAAACTGTGGCACATATACTCTATAGAATACTATTCAGGCATTAAGCACAACAAAACCCTGGCTTTTGACAGAAAGTGGAAGAATATGGAAGATTTACTTCTTAGTGAAGCAAGCCAGGCTATGAAAGAGAGACACTGTATGTCCCCACTTAATATATACCGAATGTCTGCACTCTATAACTGAAACTGACGGGCTAAAGGATGTACAAACAGAAGAGGTGGATGTAAATGACATGTGGGGTGTGTGGAGGAGAGGGGCCTGGGGAAGAACATTTGGAGGAGGGATATGAAGAGGGCATTGTTGAGACAGGGAGGTAGTGTTGCTATATTTTGATCAACTAGACTGAGGAGAAATGTTCATATATTGAAATGATCACCTTGTAAGCTAAATAATGTAATTGAATGTATTAAAAAATGTAAATAAATTAAAAAAAGAAAAAAATACAAGCATAAACACTCAGCAAAAAAATAAATAAAAAAATAATAAGATGAATAAAAATTAAATTTGATTAAAAAAAAGAAGAATGAGAGTAAGGTCTTCTATTTCTCCTTCTCTGATTAAACATCTTTATGGCCTCGGACTTAACTTTCATTGTCTTCTAAGTTCCGTGTATCACATGGTGTCACCTTTATTGACCCCCATCCTTCACCTTTTTTGTTAATCCTCTTGTTGCCTAGTGCATTATGGCAGTGAAAGGCTACAATCTGGATTCAAATCATTCAACCGCTTACTGGTTGGATGACTTTGAGCAGATAACTACATTTCCCTGATTATTAGTATTAAAAGTTGTGATAGCCATCCTTGTGTGGGTTTTTGATTTGATTCAAATCTGCATGTAAATTATCAAGTGTACTGTAATAACTGTAATATATCCTGCCTTTCTTCCTTATTCCTTTTTCTCTTCCTTCCTTTCATGCCAGTGGCCTATCTAGTTCCAGAAATAATGCAAAGCAGCTTTTGGTAACTTCTTCATTAATGAGGCCTCTTACTCTACTGCTCCCCTGGGCTTCAAAATGGGCTTCTTCTTCCATCCTGGTTTTATAGAATGAGGAGGTGTGTAATTATATTACTGCCACTGGTTAGAGGAAAAGAAATTACTGAGAACATCTTTGTTTAACAAGTCAAAATCGTTACTGTGCTTTCTCTGAGGGAGTTGTAAGTTTTCATTTCTTTTAAGTAATTTTCTAGATCATCCTTATAAAAATATTACCCTTCCCCCCCTTTTCCACACCTTCACTCTGTTAAAACATACCGCACAATTTTTTAAAAATTTATTCATCATTTTTTCATCTGATTAGAAAGAGACATGAAGAAAGAAAGAAAGAGAGAAAGTCAGAAAGCAAGCCACTAGGGACTCGAAGGGTAGTCAGCCATATGGGAGTCCAGCACCTTAACCCCGACCCCACCCGCTGGTCCCCATATCGCACAATTTTTAAGGAAGAGTAAATACCTGTGTTTTGGAAATGTCAGTCCAGACACCACTTCTCATTTGAAGAGTGGTGATATGTGCTGAGTAACCAAGGTGCTCGTCTCCCAACTGGTAAATGCCCCACACCACCTATCACCTGTCACCTTCGTAGCTTTGTAGGTGTTAGGAAAAAAAGAAGAATCCATACACTGTTACACTAGATTTCGGAACCTGAAAGAACCTTCCTTACATAGATGCTAATAGTAGCATTAAAGAGCATCTACTGAGTTCTTACTAAGAGGAATCACTATTTCAGAATTTTATGTGTCCTAATCCCACAAACCCTCACAATGATCCTATCCACTAAGTACTATTATATCCGCAGTTTTATTGATGAGGTACAGAAAGTTCAACTGGTATGCCCAAAGATGCACAGTTAGCATGTTCTAAAGTCAGCATTTGAACCTAGGCAACCTGGACCTGAGCTCACATTCTTAACTGTACTATATTGCTCCCAAGTCTTTCAAATGAGTAAGCAGAGGCCTCAGGGAATATAAAGTTTGGGAAGATATTTTACCCATGTCTCCCAGTGTTGGTGGCCAACTTTCAGACATTTGAACCCAGATATTCTGAATTTCAATCCGTCAATAATCAAATCTCAAGGAGTTTCAGGCAGTGCCTTTATATTCTGATAAATAGCAGCTGCTAGTTTCATTTCACCAAAACTTTTATTGGTTGTATTTATATTTTTGAATGGTAATATTGATAACCTATAATGACATTTTCAGTAAATAATTAATCTGACTTCACCATGAATTCAGAACCTTGCTTCGTTAAAAAAAAAAAAAAAAAAAAAAAAAAAAAAAAAAAAAAAAAGACCATCCAACAGGATGGCATTTGGAAAACAATTCCACACCAGTGGTTGCATTAATTGCTACTTTAGATGTTCCTGCTGTGAATTGAATGGAGCCACTTTGGATCTATTTCTTAGAAATAACCATCTTTATTAGCTCTGCTCTAGGATGCAGTTTTGAGAATTTTAGAGGCAAGTATCTTCACTAATCTGTTTCTCTTTTCCATTTTCATTCCACAAGTAATTTTTTTCATCATTATCACCATTTCTAATGTTCACAGATTTAATTTATGAAGGGTATGGCATGCTATAGGATGATTTTGCCTCATGCTCTCAGCACATAACATTCTGTTAACTTCCCATGTGTAACATTTCGAATATCATGTTGAATTCAAATATGACCCATTATTTTTATTAAAGTAGGGTTTTTCTTTGTATTGCTCTAGAATTGACATGAGCTTTATGAAAATGGCTTGTGTGGTATACAAGCAGGGATTTTCTTTAGTATCTGCCATTTCTCTAGTGAGTGTTTTGAGAAATGCAGTATAAAATGTAGCACTATGAGATAAAGCATATTTGTAGTTATGAGCTTTTTAGAAAATAAATTTAAATGGGACCAGCAATTGGCATAATGGCTATGTCGCTGGACTCCCATGTAGTCAACCGCGGTTTGAGTCCTGGTAGCTTAAACTCACGCCAGGCACATGAGCATGCGTGCCCAAGATCCTGAGAGGAGAATGAAGGAGAAGGGATTGCTATGTGGCCATCCCCCCTGGGGAGTGATTTCTCACTTTCTGTCTCTCTATCTGTTTCTCTCTTTCTGGCGAGCGCATACGCTCTAAAGCAAAAACCTCTCTAAAAAAAAAAAAAAAAAAAAAAAGAAAAAGAAAAAGAAAGAAAAGAAAAAGAAATTTAAATGTATTTCAGATTAATTTATGCTTTCTTTATTCTTGTTTCTTACAATTTACCTATTGGTTGTCCCAGTTTCAAAGTTGTATTTTTTTTTTCTATGTTTCTAGGTTATCCCACAGTGGCCCCAGTACAATAAGATTCAAGCAAATGAATTACCTATAGCTTTTCAAGTCAATTAACAATTCAACAAATACTTGTCTGCCCCTGGTTTTAGACAAAGACTTACTTGCATATTACTTTATTAATTCTGTAGTAGGATATATGACGGATACAGAAATGATCAAGCCATGGTCCCTACTGTGGGGAAGTTCACGTATAAATTAGGGAAAAAAGTACACAATTAAAGCAAACTCTTGCAAACTCTATGCTGCTTTTACAATATAAATATTTGTCTGTCATCCCCTTTTATTTCTTCTGCTTTACCCAGACTCTCTTTCCTTTTTGCTGAATCTTAGCAATCTTGAGCTTTGGGATCATGCCTGATTGCCTACATCACTCATCCAGACAGCCATACACTCCAAGATTAGAATAAACTTATCTAATTATATTAGGTAGCACATGTGAATAAATATCAATAGTCTCCTTCTAGGAAAAAAAATAAAAAAGCAAATGCCTTAAATTAAATCATGGGAACAGCAGATGGTATCATGGTTACATTGTTGGACTCCCACATGAATTGACTGTGGTTCGAGTCCTGGAGCCAGTGATTTAAAACTCACGCCAGGCATGTGTGCACATGTGCCCAAGATACCAGGAGGAGAATGGAGAGGAAGGGATTGCCATGTGGCCATCTCCCCTGGGGAGTGATTTCTTGTCTTCTGTCTCTCCAGTGGTCTCACACACCCTATAGCAAAAATCTTAAAAAAAAAGAAATTATTTTTAATATTTATTACTTTTATCAAAATATGTAGAGGCAGAGAATAAATTATTTAGGAGCATTATGGATCCAGACTTTTTTGGTTCAAATACCAGCACCTCTACTTACAAGTTATGAGTCTGTCACAAAAAACTTTGTATGTTCCATCTATAAAATGAGAATATTACCTGCCCCATGAGATTTTACGAAGTTTGAATAAATATATGTAATATCCTAGGCATTATCTACATGTTTTAACAATAAATATAATGTAATAGCTCATTTAATGGAAAGAGATTTTGGAGTATAGTTCTATAAAGGCTCTAAAATTATGGGAACCAGCAGTTGGCATAATGGCTATGTTGCTGGACTCCCACGTAGTCAACCGCAGTTCGCGCCCTGGACCTAGTGGCTTAAAACTCACGCCGGGCGTGTGTGTGTGCGTGCCCAAGATCCCGAGAGGAGAATGGAGAGGAAGGGATTGTGGCATGACCATCCCCTCCTGGGGGGTGATTTCTCACTTTCTGTCTCTATGTCTCTCTCTGTCTGTCTGGCGAGCGCATGTGCCCTATAGCGAAAAACTTCTCCAAAAAAAAAATTATTTGTCAGCCCTTACATCCCATCTTCTGACTCTGAGGTTGACTTACAGTAGAACTGCTTTGAACAACTTCATAATCATGTGTTCCACATCAGCATGGATAGGAAAGCAAACCTCTGCTCTAATATAGCAACCCTTTAGTTTCACTGAGCAGTACTTCTAGAAGGTGACTCTGATTTAAGAAGTTGATGTCACCAAAGATGCTAGGATTATAGCAATTTGGATGTCGAGTCATTAACTTGAAAAGCATCTTCCCAAGAGTGTCTGCCTAGATATCCACCCAAGAGAACATCTTCTGAAGAGGTACGGCATGGGCCTCTGCTTAGTATAATGAATTTCTGCCTCACTAAAGTGCCAGGTCTGCTTTTGGAAAGTAATCAATTTCCATGATCGCTATTTGTTGCCCAGTGATATAGATATTTCCACTTGTTTTTTTTTTTTTTTTTTTTTTCTTTTAGAGACTGTTCAGAAAATGAGAGCGTATTTCACATAGCAGAAGATGGGTTCTGCATTTCTTTTTTATATTTTTTCCTTTTAATTGCTAGAGGGTACACATGCATTAGAGAGGGAGAACAGGAAAGAGAAAGTGAAAAATCATCTCCCAATGGAGCCTGGCCATGCCACAGTCATTTCATTCTGTCAGGGTGGTGTGCACATGCACACGTGCTAGATTTTAACTGCAGTTAGCCCTGTGGGACTGACTCCCTATGCACAGTGCTTGACAGTTGCACTACCAGCTGGCCCTTTTGCATATCTGATGAACTTTCTATCAGATATGCAAAAGGGCCTATCACTCCTATTCACAATTTATACAATTTTATCACTATTTGAGTAAAACAGCACATCTTTCCAAAATAGAACTATTTTCTTTAAAGAAACTAGGCTTTAACTTCAAGTAGCTGGAAGAAAAAAAAAAAAAAAAACTCAACAATCTATAAGTGTATTCATTCAATAGGTACCTTAAAATGTGCTGGGAAGCTGGGGTGGGTGTGATGGTAAAAGTGGCCTACTCAGATAAAGAAGACAGTAAGTGAGCAATTCTAACACTAAAGTGAATATAAGATGTTTGAGGATTCTATACATTTCTTTTCCTGGTTGAGTAATTAGGTTTTGTGAAGTAGGTCATCTTAGATATTCACAAGATAGAGGGGGTTGATTTGGTTAGGATTTTATATTTTAACCCATCCATTATAGTAGAAAAATGCTATCAGGATTTGAGCACAGTTGAACTTAAATTGAGCTATTACATTTTCTGGTGTCCTAAGCAAGACAAATACCATTTAGTAATCAAATCTGAATATAGTCTTTTCATTGTGACAAAATATATACGTAACATAAAATTTACCATGTTAACCATTTTTAACCGTACAATTAATAGAATTAAGTATATTGCAAACATCACCACTCTTCAATTCCATCATTTTCATCATCCTAAATAAAATTTCTGTACCCATATAAATATTTGTCTGAATGCAAAAGATCTTTAGAACTTCTTCATTTGACCTTGCCATAAAATCTGACAAACAACAGAAGTTCCACCTGTTCTCAGCTTTTCTCAGGTTGTTTCCAAAATACTTAGAAATACTTGAACTTCTATTATTTCTTTGATAATATTTTCTAACATTTAAAGTAATGATGCTAAGCATTTCATTGCAAGTAATACAGTTTAATTTCAGCTGAGTACCTTTAGCTTTACTAAGATTAGTAATTAAATATTTAGTTATGTAGTAAATTAGCCATGCCACATGATCATTGGAAAGTGGGTACTCCTTTTACTGCAACATAAATGTTTTACAAGGTATTATAATGTAACTAGTAAATTAATAATGACAATTTAGGTTTCAGCTAATTAAACTCTTCCTTAGCATTTATTAATTTAAGGATCTAAAGTAAAACAACTTTGACAGTGATTATAACTGTTTTGATGGTTTAGCTGCACCAACCAAGGATAAAATTGGGAAAATGTAATGTGTGTAACTAGTTCTAAAAACAAAAAGTCAGTTTATACATGTCTTTATGAATTTTGATTGGCAACTCAAATCAGAATGAACTATTCATTAAGGAAAAAGACTTTTTATTCAACTTCATACCCTTATTTCATCAAAATACTTTCAGCGAGAATTGACATCTTTGTCATAGCAAACAATCAAATAAATTCTATAAAGTATCAGTGTGCCTAGAACTGAGGAAGTATGTTGAAGTAGTGTAATCACACATGGAGGGCCCAGTTTATAATCATAGATTATTAGGGCTGGGAGCAATTATACTAATATAATAATAATAACTGATTATTGTAGGTAATATATAGCAAAACCTTTTGGCAGATGAAAAAATTGAGACCCAGAATTATTAGGCTTCATATAGTCAATATTTGGCTTTATAAAGTTAGGTTGTTCATAACCTAGCTCTCTATTTTATTTTGTAGCATGGAAACTATTAGGGAGTTGGGAAAGTCATGATGTATTTTTCTGTTTTTCTATCCAAAAATGCATCATTACTTCCCCAACAATCCAATATATGTAAGGGAAATGGAAAACATGCCAAAGAAGATATGGCTGTATTTAATTACCCAATCATTAGTTTATTGGGAAAACATTGTAATTTGGTTGAGGAAGCATCTGCTTTAGAGTTGGAAAGTCCTCCTGCACTTGAAAAGCTTTGTCTTTTATAGCTGGAAAAGTTACTTCTTAGAGGCTCAGATTTTTTCATAAATAAAAAATAGGGACAATAGAGATAAATGATTAGCACAGCAGTCAGAGGATCTTTTCTTTTTTCCTCTTTTTATTTATTTTTTAAATTTTATTTTTAAATTTTTTACATACATTCAATCACATTGTTTAGCTTACAATGTGAGCATTTCAATATGTGAACATTTCTCCCCAGTCCCGTTGATCAAAATATCTTGAACTGATAACACCACACCTCCCCATCCCATCAATGCTCTACCTCCATATCCCTTCTCCAAATGTCCACATCAGTGTTTATTGCGGCACTATTCATGATTGCTAAGACATGGAGTCAGAGGTTCTTGGAAGTCAAATCATGTATTCATTCACACATATTTATTTAGAATTTAGAATTCTTAATATGTGCCTAATATGTTTTAAGTATATAAAAATACAATAGAAATAATTTACTCAAGTACTGTATAAAAGCTATATAAGTAAACTACCATAGCATGACAGTTCCAGTGTATTCATCAAAGTTGTGCACTAATAGAGGTACTGTAGGCTTTGGAGGCACATAAGGAAAAGCACAGAGGAAGAGGTGGAGCCAGAGAAGCTCTTAGGAAGGGAATGATGCTAGAGGAAAGTCTAACAGGGTAAGACAGAGTCGGCAGGCCAATGAGGTGAGGGGGTCTTTCTGAGCAGAGGACATATTCCTCAAAGAGCATGGCCTTTTCATGGAGCAGCAGGAGGCTCCGCATGGCCTGAGCAGGGCATGTACACAGGGGAGTGGAAAGAAGTGACTTTGGAAAGGTCTGCTGGGGCCAGATGGTGAAAGGCCTGGCTTGCCAACTAAGTAGTTCAAATTATTTTTGCTGAAAGATGGAGCACTCATGTTAATGAAAGCTTTTACTGAGAGTAAGAGAGAAAGAGATTGGCATGATCAGATTCAAATTTCAGGAAAACTGTGGCAATGTGGAGAATGTATTTGAGATAACCTGAAGTAGAAGCAAGGAGACAATTCAGGAGACTCATGAGTATTCTTAAACTACAGTGTGTATGAAAATCACCTGGAGGTCTTGTAAAAAAACAGATGGCTGAGTTCTGCCCACAGTTCAAAATTCAATCAGTCTGGAATAGAGAATTTGAATTCCTAACAAGTTACTAGGTGTTGATACTCTGGGACCCTATTGAGAAACCACTGCCATACAAAAAGGCTAAGGGACTGTCTTCAGGCAGTTGTAGCCAAACAACATAAACTAGGTGGCTTAAACAACAAATACTTATTTCTCACAATTCTGGAGACTTGGAAGTCCAAGTTCAAGGCACCAGCAGTTTCAGTATGTGATGAGGACCCACTTCCTGGTTCATAGGCAGTCATCTTCCCACTATAACCTCAAAAGGCAGAGGAAATTCCCTGAGGTCTCTCAATTTTAATTGTTTTGTTTTGTTTTTAATTTGCCAGAGGACATGTGCCTGAGAGAAGGGGAAGGGAAAGTAAGAAAACACCCTTCACAGGGAATAACCACAATGTAATCCCTTCTCTTCCATTTCTCCTTCCTTTTGGAATTTTGGGCATGCATTCACACATCCTTGACATGTTTTTCAAACCACCAGGTCTGGAACTGAAACCATGCAGTCAGCCCTGTAGGATACAGTTACCTTAGCCATCACACCACCAGCTGGCCCTTTTGTTGTTGCTGTTCATTATGGAACTCATGGGCATGCATTCGAGAGAGAGAGAAGAGAACAAGCGACCACGTGTGAGTGAGCATGCAAACAGGCAGGAACATCCTTCACAGGGCCTGGTCAAGCATGATTCCATCCTCTAGTCCTTCAGCCTGCCAGATCCTGGGCACATATGCACATGCTTTGTGTGTGCAGGCTGGCCAGGCTGCCGACTCAGCAGTGAGCATGTGGCTACCAGCTCTGCAGTACTGTGTTCTACTGTCTGTGCCACTGAGGGCTCATCACATTTTGAGGGCTCTACCCTTAGTACCTAATCAACTCCCAGAAGCTCTGCTTCCTAATACCATTGCCTTTAGGATTAAGTTTCAATGTAAGATTTGGGGGAACACAAATAGTCAGTGTATTAATAGGGGCTAACCATGGCCTGTACTGGGGTAACAAAACAGAAATGGTAACTAAAATCCCATGGAAAGGCCTCACTGAATAGAAGTACCCTCATGAAACATTTTTGGTTTCTGAGACATATTGTTGGATTATATTTCTCTGTTTTAGATATTTGATAATGCTGGAGGGTATCAAGTGAAATAAAGTGAACCAGCTGTTTCCTACCAGGGACACAGTGGGTAAATGTGACATGTGACCCTCAGTGAATATTAATACAAGAAAACTGCTTTAAGAGTTTTCTAATTCAAATTCCATTGCTGTTGTTTTCAATTATCATTGAGAGAAGAAACAGAGTTGCCCAGTCACAGGGTTCGTTATCTAAGGAAATTGGTTTTTAACATAAGGTACTACAACAGAAGTCTTGAACATTCTTGGTGCTTTCAGTATATCGTTGTTGAAGGAAAACAGATATGACTGCTTTTTGATTGTTTCATTGTTCCAATTTTTAAAAAATAAGCATATACATACTTTACTACGATGGTTTATGTGATCATTTTCCTTTGCTTGGATGAAATTTTTCTTCTGTTTTCATTTATTTGGTGTGTGTGTTTGTCTTTAAGCCACACGTGATCTCTCTAATTGCCTTTCATTGTAAGCAAGGTTTCTCTTTCCTGTAGCCCCTTCATTGTTCTAGTGAAATGGGCTTCATCTGCTGAGTGCAGGAAAAAGGTTTTAATTGACATAATTAACTCTGGGGTGGTTACCTCGGATTTAAAAGAGGCATTTGAGTCTTTCAGAATGTGAGGGTATTGCCTGATAGAGCCAGGCACGCTGTGTGTAATAATGAAGGTGGTTTGGGAAGAATTTTGTGCTCTTAATTAGGAATGAGATGAGGTAGCCTTCTGTCGGCAGGAGGCTCAGGACACAGCCTGAAATTGCAATGAAGATAATGGGATTACCTCACACTTGAGACAGTACTCTCTCAAAAGGGGGCACAGAGCCTTTTCTGCAAACCTGCATTAGTGTGGGGTGGGGGCTTTGTAATGGGATGTTTTGAAAAGATAATTTATTATACAATTTAGAGGATTCCTCCCCTTCTTTCTTTGTGTGTGTAGTGATAGAGAAAGATGATCATAAAATTATTTGCATCTCAAATATTGTGCTTCTAATGGAAGGGCTTTAGAGGGTTGTTTTGCATATGAGACAGTGTGTTCAGGAGGCTCTAAATGATGTCCAGAATAAATAGATTGTACTTCTGCAAGCACTTGGTGTGACTGCCTAATATTGCAGCTCATAAGTGTTTAGGAAGATAAAATACTATTACTAAATTAGTGTGATTTCTCTCAGGTATAGGGATAAATATTGAATAGATATTATTTAATATAGAGAGTGTATTGAAAGCACATATAGAACTTTGAATCCATTTTAACTTCAAAGTAAGAGCATGGTTGAGTTTATTAAGCACAAGGGACTTTGCATGAGCCACCAAATTAAGTAATATGTCTGCCTCTGTCTCATTGTACCTCCTCACCTCTCCTTTCTCTCCCCCCCCTTATTTATCCTCTCTTCCCTCTTTCCCTCTCTCACTCTTCTCACTCGTCTGCAAGACTTTAAATATTTGATTACCAAGTGATATGTAAAGCATTGAATGTATTAGGACAGACAAGAGAGAGCACCTGCCCTCAGAAGTTCAGGTTCACTCAGCCACAAAGCTCGGTGTATTTCTAAACAAAGTTTCGGATACACCAAAGGAAGAACACCTAAGCCCAGCCCGGAAATAGAGAACACTCCATAGGGAATGCTGAAAATGAACTGATTGGGCTAGCCCCTGGCGTAATAGTTGAGGTGGCTGACTCACAGCTGACTTCATGGTTCCAGTCCTAAACCCTGTGGCCTGAGAAATACACTGGGTGCATATGCATGCATGCCCAAAATACTGGTGGAAGGGAGAGGTGAAGCAGAAGGGATTGTGACCTGACCATCCTTCATGTGGGTGTGCTTTCTCTCTTCTGGCTCTCCTGGCTAATTTTTTTTTTTTTTTTTTTTTTTTAAGGAAAAAAATGAAATGAACTGGTCATAGCAAACAGGAAGGATTTTGCAAGGTAAATGAGAGTGGGACAGCATTCCAGGATGAAAAATCAGGAAAAGCAAAAGCATAAGATTATTGGAAGGAAACTAGGTATATTGAGGCTAGTTGTAGAGTAGCATACAGAAGAGGGCACTGAAGGTTTCATCAGAAAAGGAGGGATTGAGCCAGATTGGAAAAAGTTTTACATATTATGGTAAGGAGCTAGAACCCTATGCTGTGAACGGAAGACAGATGTGATAAAATTAAATGAAAAAAACCTCTTGGTCAAGAAAATGCAGCATAGTAATGATTAAAAGCATAGACTTCACCAGGGTTTCAAACTTAGTTTTAGTGTTTAGTTTTAAGTAAGTTATTTCATACCTCTGAGGCTCATTTCTCTCATCTCTAAAAATTAATGATATATTTGTCTTGATATTATTCTAAGGACTAAGTTAAATGGTGTATTGAAAACCTTTAATATAACAACCCGCTATTATTCTGAAACACTGTACTTATTTTACTCCTTTCTTTTTCTTTTAGTATTTCATTTATTTTCATTATTTTTAAATTTGATTGGAGGTGGGGGGGGGGGTGGAGTGAAAAAGCAAGCCACCAGGCTCAGGACTTGAACTGTGGTTGGCCATGTGGGAGTCCAGAGCCTTAACCACCATGCCACCTGCCAGCCCCTTTTCTCCTCCTATTATAAGTTCTTCTAAAAAAAATTTTAAGCCCTGATGTGTTCATAGAACCAAACTAGAAAATGACATTTTATTCATCGTTTTTTGAACCTTACTGTGTGTGACGCTGTAGGGAAAGCACTAATAACACGAAGATGAATGAGATTCCCAACACATAAAGTAAGAATTGTACTACCATATGGTGGTGCTAAAATGCCAACTCTGTAAGTGCTTTGGAAACATGAACCAGTGACTGTATTCTAAGAGCTTGTGGTCAGAGAACACATTCACATTTTCTTTCACTATCATGACAAGAAACTTGGACATAGAGTTTGTTATTGCAGCATATTCATAGACAAAAAGGAATTTATATTGTATATAAACCTAGGATTTATATCAGGGTTGAGCAATATACTGTGTATCATTGTGGTCAGGGCTAACAAAATAAAGTCCATCCAGATGATATAGCATACAAAAAGGAATTTGATTTTATCAGTTTCATCTAGGAAGTCTTCCTGGAGACAGTGGGATCCTAATACTATTTCAGAACCTGGAAAATAAAATGTTAGCAGATAACGTGAAACCAAAAAATGCTATGTCCTTCTAAATTCTGGCAGTTTTGAAGAAGACAGAAGGAGCTAATAAAAAGATGTGGGAAGACCAAGAAGGGCAAGGTGAACAGAGAAGATGGGCATAAGAGGGTTGGGGTGTTTATGTCACCCTTGTAAACAGCTTTAATCTCAGATAAAGTAATACAGTATAAGGACTTTTAAAACAACCAAGAGAGCAAATAATTATCTTGAGGAGGGAGAAACATTCTAATGATTGATGGTAATGTATAGAAAAAGGCCGTGATTGTTTGGAGAAGGAAAGCCTTCAGTGTGTGTGTGGGGGGGGGGGCAATGAAACGAGCACTTACTGTGTAACAGGCATGATGCTGGGTACTTTCTACGTTTGTCTGGTCTCATCCTCATGTTCTGTGGGGTGGAGGCATCCCCATTTTACAGGGGTGTAACTGAGTTTAATTTGTAACAACTCTCTCAAGATCATGTAGGCAGTAATTGTGAATAAAGAAGTCCAAACCAAATGTTGATGATAGAAAGTTTACAGGCAGGGCTCCTGCTAATCCACACTGCACGCAGGTCATGAGTGGCATTACTCAGTACCAAGTCACAGCCTGTATGGCGTACTGAGTGCTGCGTCACTGTGTGTGTGTCCTTGTTCTGCACCTACTAGCTGTCTAATTTGGAAAGTCACTTTTCTGTGACTGTTTTCTCAAATGTTAAGTAAGTGTTTTTGTGGCTACTCAATCAATGTAGGTTGAATTCAAATTTATATTCCAATTCTTACCTAGTAATTGGAAGCTATGCTTTTCCATTCCCTAAGAAAATGCAGCAGTCAATATTTGGCATCATTCTATTGTCTCTTCTCAGTTATTTGCATTTATGTGTAATACAATAATGATGAGGAAGCTAGTATTGGTGATGATAATTTAATAACAGCAAAAATAATAATAGTTTTTTCTTTTAAATTCATACCCTGTGGCTAGTCCTCTGTTAAGGCAGTAGTTTTATATTATCCCATTTAATCCTTGGCAAAAGGGCATGAGGTAAAACTATTGAGTTGTTGGAAAAGCCATGATTTATGTTTCTATGTTTTTCCATGCAAAAATGCATCATGACTTTTCCGACGACCCAGCATTTCCCTATTTCATGTATTGGAAATCTAGGCTTCAGGAAATCACAGAAAATGTGTCAAACTAGGATATTAAATCCCAGAATGTCTTCTCACAAATCACATGCTCTTAATTATTAGATGACACTCCTTTCCTATTTAACAGAGCATATTCTTGAAATCAAAGTGTCGGTAGTCAGGACACCCTTGCTCCCAAGTAGTTTGAATCAGTGAACTTTGCTATAATTCATGTTCTTTGGAATTGGCTACTGTGGTTGTAAATGCTTTTGCTTAAAGGAGATAGTCCATTTTCTTCCTTAAGTGGGAGTTGGGGGCTGGGGGGATGGGACAGTTTTACTCCATATCATAGATAATCCCACAATACACATCTACTGACCACTGATTTCTTGGGTGGAAAAATATAAGATTCTATTTGTTCTTGGTTGGTGAGCATTTCCTTAAGAAGCATCGCCTATCAGTGTCTCTCTCTGTCAGTCTCTCTCTCTCACTAAGCTAACTGGGTGTAATGATCATGGGATTTATTTTTGACATCTATCATGAAGAGACTAAAATATAACAAGAGAGGATAGAAATAGGATCATGAAAGAAGGGACCCTAGTGTCAAGACATACAATGGAAAAGAGAATTGTATTTGTTTGTTTGTTTTTTGATATTTTAAGTTCTACACTTTTAGAATTTGAGACTCAAAGGACAAAAGAAGTGGAAGGTGCCCAATGATTGGTGTGCAGAAATTCAGAATAGTAATTAAAATTATTAGAAAGGAAGAGAGAAAAATAGCTAATATTTATTCATAGCTCTTTGAAAAAAATTTGCCAGAGTACATTTGCATTTACTGGACAGAGATAAAGAGAGAGACAGAGAGAGATAATCTGAGAAAGCATTCCTCGTGGAAGATGGTCACACTGCAATCCCTTCTCCTCTCTCTCTCTTTCTTTCTCTCTTTGGGATTTTGGTCAAGTGCACACGTGCATGCGCACGCGCGTGCACACGTACACACACACATACAAACCATGATTTTTAAGCCAGTGGAGTCCAGGACTCATACTAGGTGGTTGGCTATGTGGAATCCCACTGCCTTAACCACTGATCCAGGGACTGACCCTATTGATGACTTTTCATGTTGCACTGAGCAAAGAATTCTATGTGCAATTAATGTATTTGATCCTTCCAGCACATAACATAAAATAGATATTATTGTCACCACTTTATAGATGATAAAGTGAGTTTGGAGAAGTGAAATAACTGAAAAAGGTCACATAACCAGTGGAGCCAAAATGAAGTCCATTTCTGTCTGGGTCAACTGTCCCGCCCATTGATTATGATCTTGACCATCAGAAAGAGGGAGTCAAACCTGAGGGTTGGAAAGCAGCCTCTGTACCTCACTGGCCCTGGCCACACCTGTGCCACATCCCTATGTCGGAATTGTGGGTTCTAATTCTCAAACCTGTGATGCTATGTATTCATTGACGGTGAATGAACTTGGTCTTTGGAGTTTGGTGCTTGTTTTAAAGACCCGGCACTTTTCTGAGGCTCACATCCATAAAACAAGGGAAAGTAATATAAAGATTATCAGATGAATATAAAAACATTTATATGGTATCTTGTACTTGATACTCATAATAGTATATAAAGTGTAGTAATCATAATATCTTTTTAATGCAATATTGGCTTCCAGAAAGGTGCTCAATAAAAGGCTTATATCTAGGGTAGAACTGTGATCCTTAGGAGCCTCTGACTGCAGGAAAATGAACAGGCACAGGCAGTGACATCCATACTTATACCCAAGGAGACAGGTCATCTGTCCTTGTAATAATCACCTTCCCAAGACAAATTCTGGTATGTGACAATACTACAGTAAAGCTTCTTAGAATAACATTTTTATTAAATAAAAGCCGTATGCCTTTAGGGGGATAGTAGTGCATATTGTATAATCCTCTACTTTGCATATTGAAATTCAGCTGCCAGACCTTGCAAAAGGAATTCAGGAGGCATCTTAAAGTGGAGAATGACCTTCACATTTTCATAAAATAAATGATTAATGTGGGGACCATTAATTCCGCCCATACTCTGTTCCCCAAACAGCTTTCTCCATCCTGAAAAAGGCCTTTCATTTTCAAGGATAAACGATACATATTTTTAATACAATTATGAAAATCAGGTATGTAATTTATATTTGTTGCGCATAATAAAATACATAATTAAACATCACTACATAATTAATCAAGGCATTTAACCTGGAAGTGGTAAGAAGCTACTTTGCAGTAGCATCCTGAGTTGGTGAGACTGTTTATAAATAGTCTCATAACACTAGGACTGTTTTTATTCCCATTTCATTTTCTCCATGTGTTATTAGATAGGTCAGTCTTGATTATATGCTGTATTTGGATATGTATTTTAATCAGGGTGATCAAAGGATATGCCATCAGCTGTTCAGAAAAAATCTAAGCAGCCAAACGTTTAGCCAAACATAATGTTGATCTAATTCAAGGTAATCCACTAAAACATACTTAACTATAGGTAAGTTTATCCAAGTTTGTGCCTCAGACAATTGGTGGATTTAAATTCTATAGTTAATGAAACAGGGAATAAGCCAATTTTTTATAGCTGTGTAACAATGGTAAGGATAGACATTTCAGAGTCACCCACCTGCCTACAGATCTTGTCATCTATGACAAACAAGTAGTTCATCACGGTTCAGTATAGTCATGCTGTACTGAAAACTTTATATTAATTATGATGATTATAATAAAATAATAGTAAACATTTGCAAGGTTCCATGCTAAGTACTTTAGATATACTCACTTGTTTAATCATCACAATAGTCCTGTAAGGCAAGTATTGTTATTTTTGTATTACAGATGAGGAAACAAAGGCACTGAATAGTTAAGAGACACATCATGTATGTCATAGCATGATCTGTCTTATATATTAAAATAAGACTGAAATTGAGGAGCACACTATAAATTGCATGTCATTGTTTTCTGTGTCTGTAAGAGATGGGTATTTTCTTAGAACTGGCTCAAGTTTGTCTTTGATGTTAGTGTTGATACTATGATAGAAGACTCAGCACGTAATAGCCCTTCTAAACTACTGAATGTAATTGAAGGTTCCCAGTAGATTCTCAACTAGTTTCCTCCTTGAAGAGTCAGAATGTCTGAGTGGATGATTATACTAAAGAAAAAAATAATCTCTGTATTACCGTATCTGTCAGAAAGAAGGATGGATAAGTGTGGAGGAAAGGTTCACTGAGCTGCCCTCATCAGAATAATTGTATTCCTTATTTTCAAGTAATGCCCCATTTGATAGCTGATGTCAGCAGGTATTGATTTAGTGTGTTCTGAGAGCTTGTGACTGAATGCTGCAGAGAGTTGACTGAGTGTACTATCTCTTCATGACACACAGGCAGTCGAGGAACAGGTAGGTTGGACTTGCTGTGTCCATCCCATATTCTCAGGAATGCTTCGTGTATCTTGTAGGTGAATGTGCAGTGAGGATATGTCATATTTCTAGATCTCTTTGTATCTACCCTTCTGCTATCACAAAACTTTGACTTTTTATTTTAACCCCTCTGTGCTGCCTGGCATTCTTCAAATGTACCGTAAAAATTCTGCCTTTACTTATGCCTCTTAGATTCCTAGGAAACTTTTTTAGTATTTCTTAAGACCCAAGCCAAACACCATTTTGAAAGTAGTTAATTCACTCTGTGTTCTCAGCTGTTCTTTTATATCTGTGAGTTCAGGTGGAGACATGGTTTCTCCTCCCAGGACTTATATGTAAGGAGAGACCAAAGATTAAACCAGATCTACTGAGTCTTGCAGAGCACTGTAGACCTGGGACTGAGACATTTGACAACAGGAAGAAAATTTAATAAATAAATAAATTTATTAAATAAATAAATTTAATAAAAGAGGCTGTAGCCTCTGACCCAGACACTGTCAGTTAGTGGAGACGGAAGGACTTATTTCTGGCCTTCAATGGACTATCTCCAAAAGAAGACAGACATACTAAAAAGCACATCATGATTCAGTTAATAGTAAAGGGACATTGCTACCAAGAGGGAGCAAGGGATTTTCCATTGACTTTGCAGAGAACAACTGAAGGAATCTTAGAGGAGCATGAGTGCCAAGAAGTTGTTATCTTGGAGATTTCCAGTAGACCCCAGGTGCTGGGTTATGGACTCTAGAATGGAGGCCGTTAGAGTAAGGTGAGGTAAAATCCTGTCTGGAAACTGGAAGGTAGGTGAATGAGAGAAAGCTAAAGCTTGAAACCATGAAGTTTTTCTTGGGAGAGATGTTTAGGGTGGCACCAGAGCAGACATGGTACAACAAGTTGGGAAGTTTATCTAGTGCTCAGCTCAGGGCCCAAGGCAGATGAAAATACTGTTTACTTTATGTCCTTATTGACTGGGACCTCTACTTTTGTATCCTAGCTCTATCAGTTAGTAGTTGTGTGACTGCAAGCAAATCTCTTTAAGTTCACTGAGCCTAGGTTGCTTTAATCTAAGAGGGAGATTAATATTAATTCCTCAGGTCATTGTGAGTAAATGGGCATTTACTTCATCATACAGTATCCATGTATATAGTAATATCTTTAGCATCACCATCACCATTGCCATCAAGACTTTAGTGGAGCCCAGCCATAGGGTGCTAGAGATTGCAGCTACAAGATCATGGATGCACACACTCCTCTACATGGCACTTACAGCTAACCTTTCTGTCAGTGCTATGGAACTTGTGCTTGTCTGGCTGATTAAATTATAAATTCAAGTGTATGGTATCTGGCATAACCAAAATAGGCTAAACAAAAGAATGACTCAGTCAGAAAATGTGTATAAAAGTGTCCCCAAATTGTAGTAAGAAATAAAGTCAGTCTATAGTTTCTTCATTCTTTGAGATTTATAAACATAAGTAAAGGAAATATCAGGTCATTGGGAAAGTCATGATACTTTGTTCCATAGAAAAATATGATCATGACTTTCCCAACAACCTAATATTAAGCAGTAATTGTGGCATAATGCTGATATTGAAATGTGATACCACGTGTTGTGTGATACTGTGGACACTTTGTTCAGGACCTTTGGACAGGATCTTGTGCTCTCTGTACCCCTCACCAATGGAAAGCTTGTTTCATGCTATTAAATAACTACTGAACCCTAGCTCATCATAAGTCTACCTCTTTTTAATTTTTTCCTCACTAATCTAAGAGTAAATAAGACAGAAAGCACATTGCAGATGTCTTCTAAATTATCTCAAGTGGTAAGAGAGTCATTGTCTATTTTCTCATTGTAACTAATTAAATCAGTGTATGGCTAAGGTGTATGTGGCCCATTGATTTCAATTTTACTTGTCATAAATGTTGTTGTCCACTGTTGGTATGGTTCTAGCTCTAGTAATCACAAGTAGGAAAGCATCTGCCTACCTTGTTATTTTCTGAAAAGATAATATATGTCCACAGTGCCAGCAAATTTGTATTCATAAACATCAGCATATAAGGAGCTATTGTGTCAGGAACACTGAAAATGTGATAAATATTAATTTCTAGACTGGTATTTTGTCAAGGATTTTGAGAATCAGCATCTCATGTTTTTGTTTTTGCCCTTGGAGTCTTCTAAATGATAGAATAAAATTCTGCAGTGTTTAGCAGGGTCATGTTTTCATGTTCAGAGGTCTGCCAATATTTTATTTTTCTACATGATGAGATTCTACCCTTGATTACTAAAAAGCTGTATTTTCTGCCTTTTATAGCTCTGGTTTTTATGGTATATGGAGCAAGGGTACATGGGTTTTATTTTATTTTTAGAAATCAGCACTCACTATTTCTAAAGCAAAAAAGCACAAGACAATGGCATTCCATGCTAAAACAATAGACATCAATTGGAGAATATTATATGCATACTTTCTTCAAAGAAAAGAATTTAAGTTTATGTATATTTTTGAAATGACTGTTCATATGATACAGTAATTAATAGGTGCTTTCTATCTTGTTTGGAGTAAGCCATCAAAGATACCATCTAAACTGATGACTTTTCAGTCTGAGGATTAAGCTACTAATACAACCCCCTCCTTTTGGTCTTTGGATATTTGAAAATGAAGATTAAAATACTACTCAGGGGGAATGGGGTTGAAGCTGACAGCTCCGTGGTGTGAAACCTGAATTTTAAGCTTTGATCTGTTGCCCAACCAACTGTGTGACTTAGATAGAGTCACTTTACCTCCATGAGCCTCATTTTCTCTATCATGAAATAGAGTAACAGTACCTACCCTACAAGGTTGTTTTGAGGCTTTCCAGAAGCAACACATGAAACTACCTAGCTGTCGGGGCTCAGTAAATTATAAGTAGTTCTCCTTGCCTGGGAGGTACCAGTTCTCACGTCATCACTTATTTACTTATAATTTTTCTGGCCCCATTTATCTATTCTGTAAAAAGATGCCATTATTTTGAAATCACTCTCAAGTCATTCTGAGTTCTATAAAGTCACAATTCTAGTCTTTATGTTAAGAAAAGAGCGATTGGAGCTGAGAGTCTGGTCTATGCTCTGTGCTCTGTGTTTACCTCTCAGGACTTCCTGGTACGAAGAAGGGAGGAATTATGCGACAGCTTAATGTGCAAGTAAATCATTTTCAGAGAATCAAAAAAAAAAAATACGATTGCATTAAAACTAAATTTAACATGTTTATCTGCAACAATTCAGAAAGCAATTTGAGGGCAGGGCTAGCTACAATGCTGGCATGGATCAGGAAATAGCAGAGAGCTTTGGACTGGGAACTTTTACTCACTCACTGAGAAGTGTTGAAAAAACAGCTAGGTTGTTTAAACATTATTGTTCTTATCTTTAAATGGAACAAAAGTTGCCAACTTATAAGGATTAAATGTGGTACATGCAGAAAGGAAAATGTGTAACCCATGCAACATATTTATGTACTCAAGTAATGTTCATTTTCTTTTTTTTAATCATACTATTCATTTCCTTATAACTGTTCTTCATGATTTCCATGACAACAATATTACCCCTCTCTGATAAAAATGTTTTAAAAAGCCTTCAATAAAGAGTTCAAAAAAAATTGGAATTCGAATCTTGCTATGAATTAGGGTGGATTGCTGTTTGTAGGGAGATATTGTGAAGAAATGGAGCCACTGACATCTAGGGTCCTTCTATGGTCTGTAGTGAATGTGACTCCTCCTAGTTGCTGAATGGCTGAACTGTTAATCATGCTTTCTGGCTGGTACCCTGGTTGGCAGAGCAGAATCCTGGAGCACCTGGGGGTAGAATCCTGGTGGTATAAAAGAGTCTCTTAAGGGAAGTGCAGGGAACTCAATATTATTGGAACATAATGTGCAAGGGAATGAAGAGCAAGAGATGAGACTTGAGCAGTAAACAGGGCCAGATCATGGAAGGCCTTTGCAAATGGTGAGTCATCGGAGGATTTTAAACTCCAGAGTGACGTGATCAGATAGGCAGCAAGATCATTCTGTCAGCCGTGTGGAGGATGAATTGAAGGAAGATGAGACTGTAGACTCAAAGCAAGCCAGGGCTTTATTGCACACATCCACTAAGAAATGACAGGACCCTGAACTAAGGCAGCAGCATGGGGAAAAAGCTGGTGTTGAAACTGACAGACTTGATGACAGCCTAGTTATAGAAGGAAAGAAGAGTGGCATCCAGGGTGTCTCTCAGGACTCCAACTTGGCCCGTTAGGTCAGGGTAACTTCTGAGCCTAGATGGCCTTGCTTCCCTGATGCCCTTGCTAGTCCAACTTGGTAGGGAAAAGTACTTCTGCATAATTATGTTGTATTCGTGCTTATATCATACTTACCATGTACCTTGAGTTATAATTATTTGTGTGCACATCCAAATCCCCCAGTTGATTTTAAGCTCACCAGGATGAAGACTTTAATGCATCCCAGAATATACAGCAAGGGCATGTTAATTACCTTAAATATTATTTTAAAAAACTGGTATAAATACCAGTTTTAATTTCACTGGATAGATGCATTGGGCATATATTCCATTTCCTCTTCTAGGCCACAGATTAAATTGTTCTGAAAGGCATTGGTCTCAAGAATGTTTCTTTTGGAGTACCATTTCTGCCTCATTGGTTGATTAATTGATAATCGTCTTCTGATTTTTTTCCTTCTTTTATTTGGTTAATTGCTATGGACCCCCACATCATCTTTTCCAATCTTATTGACACCCTGAAGAGGTAGCACAAAATATTATTCTATTTGGGGGTAAATTAAAGAGTTTGCCTTCTCTTGGTTCTTCACATATTTATGTGTTTTTAAAGAAGGTTAGATTAATCAAATAGGATCCATTCAGCCTGGAAAGGTGTGCATTATAGGTTCATACTCTCAGGCCTTCAAGGTACCTACAGGTGATTCTATGATCTTTGCTGTGCAGTACTCTCTGATTTGTGAGACACATCTACAAGAGTGGAGTGTTGGGGCCAGCAGTTAGCGTAATGGCTATGTCGCTGGACTCCCACGTAGCTGACCGCGGTTCAAGTCCCAGACCCGGTGGCTTAAACTCACACTGGGCGCGTGTGCATGTGTGCCCAAGATCCCGAGAGGAGAATGGAGGAGAAGGGATTGTGGTGTGGCCATCCCCCCTGGGAGGTGATTTCTTGCTTTCTGTCTCTTTTTGTCTGTCTGGCGAGCGCACGCACCCTGTAGCAAAAACCTCTCCAAAAAAAAAAAAAAAACAGAGTGGAGTGTTGTGAAAGGACAGGTTTTGATCATGACACAGGAAGATAGCCACTGGCTACCTGTGCAGCCTTGAAAAATCTCTTCATCTTTTGCACACCAGCGTCCTCAACTGTAAAATGGGAGTGTTAGAGCTTAAGAGAAAATTTCCCAGTATCCAGAGGCTTTAAATGTCTTAAAATAAGTTGAAAAAACCCAGTGACGTCCCAAAGAGCCTCTTTTTCTATTAAAGTGTGCCTCATTGTATCAGCACAGAGAAGAAAGCAAGACAAATCTGGGTAGGCTAGTCCCAGGATTTAACAGTGTACATAAACAACACAAAACAAAAAACACAGCACAACAAAACCAACCGAGGTCCAGAGGTTTTTGGGCAGCAGGCCAGTTGAGCAGGTAAAGAACAGGATCCACCGGGTATGGTCTTAGAGAGCAGGTGGTCATTCAAACAGTCAGATGGCATGGGGGTTGGGGGTTGCTAGTGACCCCAGCAGGCCGGCAGTGAAAGGCAGAGGAAGAACCAGGAGCGTGTAGTGCTCAGAATTCGGAATCGTGAAAGTCTGTCAGGGATTAGCAGGGCCCTGGCCACCTGCCTGGGTTCATGGGCAGGGCAGAGATTAAAAAGGGAGGAATGGGAGGGGGGAAACAGGAGCAAGACTGTGTTCCAGGTTTGGAGTGCCTGACATATTAGGCATGTCTCCAAAAGAGAGATTCAGGCAGAGAGGAGCAAGACAGAAGGTGAGTTCTCAGAACTGGGGCACCAGGTGGGGGCTGAGTTTCAGAAGCCCAGATATAAAACTGGGACAAAAGGTCAGAGCTAGGCTGATAGAAGGTAGGTTAATGCTGAAGATTCATATTTTAGAACTTGGGCTACTTTAAGGACTCTTCTGAGCCACCGCTTTTGGGAATCAGTGATTTCTCCTACCTTTCTGCCGCTCGTCTTCTACAGCTGACCGATGGTCTCCTTTCCATCTGTCACCTGCCCCTTCCCCCTCATTCACTCCGTCCTTGTCAGTTTCATTGAGAACTTACTAAGTTCAAAATATGAATGAATAAGGAATGTTCTCTGGAAGGAAAGTGAAAAACAGGGCCATGCATAATCACAGTAAATGAGATGAATGCAGTGGGGAGGTCTGTGCAAGGTGCAGTGAGTGCTGAGAGAAAAGCTGCTTCATCCGGAGGAAGTAAGGCGGGCACCCCCCACGAAGGGTTCTTTGAACAGAGCCTCCAAGGACAAGTAGCAATTTCTCACATACACAGGTGGAGCAAAGGCAGACCCGGCAAAGAGAACCGTGTCCGGGTGCAGTTAATCGAGGAATGGACATGCTCAGAAAGTGTTGACAGCCAGAGCAGTGAAGGGAGTTGTCAGAAACCAATGAAGGCAATAATTGGGGAATTTTCAGAAACCAAGCGGCACTAGGGTTGATTGTAAGGAAAATGATATATTTAAAAGAAAAGAGAGGACTATGGAAGTATTGAGAAGGTACTAACAGTGAGACCAAGGAAGGGGCCCATCGCTCAACATCTTAGCAAGAGATGACGGGTGGACTCCAGGCTGTAGCAGTGAAAATGGACACTGTCAGAATGAAGGGAAAGAAAAAAGGGATCTACAAAGATGCCACCTAACTAAGTCATAAGCAATTGCCAGGAGTCAGTGGCAGGTAAACAGGAAGCAGGAAATTAAGTCTTTTCTGTATCATCCTTGCGGTGTGACTCGCCGGACTACTTGTTCAACACCACTCTCACCACATTCCTGGTCCTCCTCGTCAGATTTTTCTTCTCCTAGTGCTTTCTAGTAGCTATCATAACACATATTTTATTTATCTTGTTTATTGTTTCTCTCTTCCCACTAGAAAATAGCTTTCTCAGGGCAAATATTTTTCTTTTAAGATTACTGTTTTTATCATTTTACCCCTCACCTTAGAACATTCCCTGGCATACGGTAGATAATAAATATGGGATGTATCAAATCAAAGCCCCAGCAGCTATGGACCGAAACTGACAGTAAGGCAAGACTTGCAGTTACAGAATATTCTGTGAAAGAAATCCTAGAGACAAGACTATCCCCTTCATTTTACAGAAAACACAAATGATTTGCCCAAGGTCACATCCAGAGCATGTCAGGCAGAGATAATTGGAAGTGAAGGATTTGTGAATGTGCAGGGCTTGGTCTCCCAGGGGCTCATTGGCATACAGAGAAGGAAATAAAGGTGAAGCTCCGATGACCTGGCTGTGTTAAGGACACTATAGCTACAGGTCAGTCCTGGTATAACTATACTGAAACTTACCAATATAAAACAGATAAATGCTTTTTTTCCTTTTGTAACTGAAATATACTGAAACAATTATTTCTTTCTTTCTCTAAGGACTATTCTCATACACTCATATATTTTGTCCTTTACCTGTCCCTGTGTATAAATTATTCTCCCTCCCCTCTGTTGTTACAGAAATAAAGGAATATTAATTTCCTTTAAAGCTGGGCATAATATTTCAACTCTGTCCATTTCATAAAATAATAGTGTTGCTGTTTCTTCCCTTTTTCTTTTTCTCTTAGTAAACATTGATGATTAATAAACACCAAGCCATTGGTCTCTGAAATGTGAATGACAATATTTAGTTATTTTGCATATCTAGAAATGTAGAAATATTCTAAAAAGTATGAGAATTTGAAAATTATATAAAGGGTTAGATTACATTTCGTTTTACCTGTGTGTTTGTGCAGTCTTTCCTTCCTTTATTCTATCATTTGGTACATACTTCCTTAATACCTACTAACTATAAATGGTTGCTAGAGGTACAAAACTAAATTAGAGAATTTATAGCCTGGAGAGAGATATAAGAGATGAAAAAGACACAAAACTTTCAATTATTCACTAAATACAAATATCTAATTTGTATTCTGCTAACTTATATTTAAATCATTCAGTACATAGTAACCCCGTAGGTACTATGTTTCCAAGCACTGTGTTCTACAAAGTGGGTCTAGTAGGCAATAAGGAAAACACAGTCCCTTCCCTCATTGAAATTCGACCCTGGTGGAGGAAGCAAACATTAAGTGACCTTAATTGACCTGGTCTGTGCTGCAATGAAAGACATGGGGGCACTGACTTGGTCTAGCAAGTAGAGGGAGCATCTTTGAAGATGTGATATTTAAGCGAAACTCCAAAGGCTGGATAGACATGAACTAGATAGGTAGAAGTAAAGATGAAGAGCAGTTGTCTATGCAGAGGGCACAGCATGTATGAAGGCCCTGAGACAAGAAGGGCATGTCTCATTAAAAGTTTAAAAGAAGGCCAGAATGGATGAGAGCAGTGAGGGGAAAATGTTACTAGAGTGTATGCAAAGATGATATCATAAAGAATGCCGTGGACTACATCTAAGATTTGATTCTTCTCCAGAGCAATGGGAAGTCATAGAGTGTAAACACAGGAAAGTGAGGGTGGAATCTGAAATCTGGAGACTGGATTGGAGTTCAGCAAAAGTAGATGAAGATGAAAGGAAAAAAAAAGAATTTTGAGAGAGATGTAGAAATGTCAAAAACAGAAGACAAAGAAGATTACTTCCTACTGAGACTGTTAAAGATATATTAATTTAAAATGTGGCTTTAGACATGGATTTCGAAGAAGGGGTATGATTTGAGCATACAGGAATGAAAATTGTGAGTTATCAGGCTATTTTCAATAGAAAATTAACATGAGGAAAGTCAGGGATATGTGAAAATATTAGATGATGTATGGGAAATAGCAAGCGTATATGCAAGAAGCATAGGACCAACACCTGAATTACATCTGTGGGAAATAAATTGAAAAGTCGAAGTGAGAGTAGAAAGATCTGGCTATGGCACTATTTGAATTTTATTGTGTAAGCAAGCAGGACTTGTTGAAGGGTTTCTGATCCCATGCTCATAACTATTTTCAAGGAGCTAAATCAGGCAGCAAAGTATAATAGGGAATAAAAAGAAAAGGGTTATTGGGAATGATGACAGTTGGGAGTCTAGCATAAAGATTTGGCTGAAGTCAGTCACTGTTTGAATGACAGTGGTGCCAGTGGGAATGGAAAGGATGCAAAAGATATTGTGGAAATAAAATCAGAGGATTGGGGAGTTGATTGGCTGTCAAGGAACATGAGGGAAACGTAAAGACTGTAGCATTGATGATACTTCATTTTATTTGGCCTTTGGTACAAATCTTTGAGGTAAATTATGAATTTGGTGCCCAGGAATACAGACTGATAATGGCGTGATATCTTGCCCACATGCCACGAATATCTGTGTAACCAAAAACCACAGCAGTTTTTGGGTGACTCCCAGATGGACTGTGTTTTAAATGTTAACCTACTAACAATTATCTCCATGTCCTATTAGCAATCAACTGAACCATCTGTTCCTACTGATATCTTCGATAATGAACTTCAAGATAAAATATTAGACGTTTAAAAAAATCACAGACTATGAACATTTCTTTGTAGGACTACCTAATCTAGCAACAAAGAAAAAAAGATGATTGGGTGGCTGGAGGGGAGATTCCTCTTTTTATTTTTTTCTATTAGATAAGATTTATACTATGATAAGATTTATAATGAGTTCTATGAGTTAATTTTGTACTGCCAACCTACTTATTTTTAAAGTGAAAAACTAATCATGAAAATTTGAATATAAAGACAATAATGGAAAAGCTGTGGACTAGGAATAAAAAGAGAAGATTTGAGTGTATCTCTGTTACTTGTTAGCAATATCATCTATGTTATTACTTAAAATCCCTCAGACTGGGGCCAGCAGGTGGCATGGTAGTTAAGATGCCATCCATGGTTTAAGTCCAGGACCTGGTGGCTTGAAAGTCATGCTGGGAGTATGTGTGTATGTGCCCAAGATCCCAGGAGAATGGAGGAGAAAGGACTGCAGTGTGGCCATGCCCCCTTTAGGGGGTGATTTCTCCCTTTCTCTCACACTTTCTCTTTCTGATGAGGACACACGTCTTATGGCAAAAACCTTAAAAATCCCTCAGACTTAGACTTCCCATTAATGGATGAAGATACTAGTACCTGCCTTGCATAATTCACAGAATTGTTTTGAAGGTGAAGTGAGTTGATGTTTGAGAGTGCAATGCCTGGAATGGCGTCAGACCTTTAAGTGTAACAAATCAAACTATCGTTGAACCAGACTTGTGGCCCTGTGAACATATACCGTTGGGCAAAGGGGAAAAGTATGTTATTTTAGATAGTAAAAGTTGATAGATAAAAAAGCTTAATCACAAATTTTTGAATTCTTCATCAGAATAGCTGGTTATGTTTTGTGTTATTTCAAAAAGGGGTGCTCCATTTGCATCATGTACAGCAATCATTTTCAAATTTTGATCTTTGAACCAGCAACATCAGGAGCATCTGGGAATTTGTAAACACGCAAATGATCTGGTCTCACTCTAGACCTGTAATGAATCAGAAAATCTGAGGGTAGAGCCCAACATTTTGTGATTTAAAAGTTCATCCACATAAATTTGATACACACTAAAGTTTGAGAAGTGGTAATGCCAAGGAAAGAGCCTTGGTTTTGTAGACAAATCCTGACTCAGGCCTTTAGTCATGTAGTGACTCTGAACTTATTCATTAACAATGATTGCCCCCCACTGAGGTACAGAATTAAGAGGAATAATATAGATATATTTCATACCTCTTAAAATATTAGCTTACTGGTATGCTTACATAATATCTGTTAATTCTGCTTGTTTTTTTTTTCTTTGTTCTCTCATTTCCATATGTTAAAAATTTCTCTTGATAGAAATAATTTTTGGGGAGCAGCAGTTAGCGTAATGGCTATGTTGCTGAACTCCCATGTAGTCGACCGCAGTTTGAGTCCCAGACCCGGTGGCTTAAATTCACACCAGGTGCATGTGTGTGCGTGCTCAAGATCTCGAGAAGAGAATGAAGGAGAAGGAATTGCAGCGTAGCCATCCCCCTGGGGAGTGATTTCTCACTTTGTGTCTCTCTTCTCTGTCTTTCTGGCGAGCACACATGCCCTATAGCAAAAACCTCTCCACAAAAAAGAAAACAAAAGAAAAAAAGAAAGAATTTTTGAAGAGTTTAGTTTTTTTTTTAAGTCACTGGACCACAGAAATGGCTTATCTGAGAATTCTAACATACTAGGAAAAACAAGTCCAAACTTTAGTTTTTCTGTTTGTTTGTTTGTTTGTTTTTTTAAATTTTTTTCTTTTTGAGAGATTTTTTGCTATAGGGCGCGTGCGCTCGCCGGACAGACAGAGAGAGACATAGAGACAGAAAGCGAGAAATCACCCCCAGGGGGGATGGTCACGCCGCAATCCCTTCTCCTCCATTCTCTCGGGATCTTGGGCACGCACGCACACGTGCCCGGCGTGAGTTTTAAGCCACCAGGTCCGGGACGCGAACCGCAGTCGACTACGTGGGAGTCCAGCGACATAGCCATTACGCTAACTGCTGGCTGCCTCCAAACTTTAGTTTTGACATTAAAAATACTATTTTCAGAATGTATAGGCTACTCCTCCGAAAAGTACAACTTAGGTTATTGAAATTTACATTGAAAGTTCATCGGCCTCAGATGTGCCAAACACACAAATGGAAGCTACTATGAAGGTGATTTAGTACTCTAGTGATGTATTTGTAGCTAGAATATAATAAAATTATTTTGGCTCAGCACCTAAAATAACCCTGTTGCTAGCACAAAGATTAAGTCAGAGACCAGGTCTGACTCCAGTGCAATTTTTTTCTTCTGCTAGAAATGAGCTCCACAGATATTTAGATTGAGCACTTAAATATTTATTAAGAGCATCAAAAAAGTCCTCAATGAAGCTGTTTTGGCAATCAGGTCAGAAAGATTAATTTATTCAGTGGAAATTTAGAGTATCTACCATGTATTACGTACTCTGCTAAGCACTGGGCAAACAAAAGTAAGCAAAACAGAAGCAGTGCTCTTCTGCACAGAAGAAACAGTCTAGGGAAGAGAAGAACATTAAGTAACTTATCACAAAAATAAGTATATAATGATAAATTGCGATAAGTTCCAAAAAGGAAAAGTACAGGATGTTTCGAGGACATGTGATAGGGATTTGTAAGCCTGTGCCCTTGAAGAGCTTACGTTCTTCGTTAATATGCTGCTCATCTTCTGTGCTGGACACTTGTCTGTAACTCTTTTTTTTTTTTTTTTTTTTTTTTTTTTGGAGAGGTTTTTGCTATAGAGCGTGTGTGCTCGCCAAAAAGACAGAGAGAGACAGAGAGACAGAAAGTGAGAAATCACCCTCCAAGGGGGATGGCCACGCTGCAATCCCTTCTCCTCTATTCTCAGGATCTTGGGCATGCATGAACACACACCTGGCATGAGTTTAAGCACCGGGTCCAGGACATGAAGCATGGTTGACTACATGGGAGTCCAGTGACATAGCCATACGCTAACTGCTGGTCCCGTGGTCTGTGTAACTCTTTGTATAGTTTTACTTACTATCGGAGTCCAGTGACATAGCCATTACGCTAACTGCTGGTTGGTCTGTGTAACTCTTTGTATAGTTTTACTTACTATCTAACTTTATTGAAGTCTGACTTTAGGAAGTTTACTTAATCTCCCCAGCGTTTAGTTTATCAACTACAAAATGGAACAGAAATACTAACCTGGTAAATTGTGAGGATTAAGTGAAGGAATAAACAGAGCTGTGCTTGTCACATGTTAAGTGTTAAATGAATGTGGACTGTGTTAGCCAAGAGGAGGAGGAACAGTATGATAATGTTCTAGGATGGAGCAAGGACAAAGAGTAATTCAGAATTATATACTCTTGTTGCTCAGACAAATGTGTGTGTGAGTATGTGTGTATGTATATGTGTGTGTGTGTGTGTGTGTATATATATATATAGATAGATAGATAGATGTATACATATATGTGTGTACGTGTATACACACAAAGAAGTGAGATACAAATATTTAGAGAAAATCCATAGACATGCAAGAAGAATGTGTAAAACCTGCTAGTCTTTTTTTTTAAACCTCATGCCTATAAAAATTCCAAGGGTTTATTTTTTATTTTGAGCAGTTTATTTCATTTGTTTTATTTTGTACATTCAATCAGTATATATCACTTAGCTTGTAAAGTGAATTTACCCAACATGAATACACTTCACGCCAGTCCAGTTCAGATATTATACACATCATCAACAGATAGTAATCCATTTCTGTGTCCCCTAAATGTATTGCCCCTCTTATTTTTCTCCTTAATTTCTCTCCTCATACTCTTCCTGTTTTCCCACCCTCTTCCCACACTCTCTTCGGTAGCCCTCACCATTAAGAAAGCATCATGTCAAAATGTCCTCATTACTTCTAGCCTGTAGGATGTCACATCTAATGGAGGAGTGGGGAAACCAGAATAATAGCACAATTTAAACCCTCTGGGAGTGAAACAAGGAGACTGGAGGAGAAGGGATTATAGCATGGCCATCTTCCTGCAGGGCGGTTCCTCCCTTTCCTTCTCTCTCTGTGTCTGTCTCTCTCTGGTGAACACATGCACCCAAATTAAAATTTAAAAATAAATAAAAGAGGAAGAGGAGAATGAGAGGTGTTTTAGGCCTTCTCGGTACTTCCTTTCATGTGATAATCTGAGGAAGGCTCTGT
This sequence comes from Tupaia tana, assembly GCA_026018925.1. Lineage (NCBI taxonomy): Eukaryota > Metazoa > Chordata > Mammalia > Scandentia > Tupaiidae > Tupaia > Tupaia tana. The sequence continues at coordinate 75,364,351 of JAKSZU010000015.1, read as the reverse complement.
TTCTTGTTTAAGCTAAGAGATATGTATCCCTCGTGAGAGACATAATTAAGATCCCAATTAATTAATTTGTTAGCAATTCTTCCCTTTATATGCACACTATCCCTAATTTATTCTTTATAATATACATAATAAAAGGTGAAAATATGAAACTGCAACTGAGAAAGTGTCATAGAGTTCCGAAAATGAATTCACCATAGGAGTCTAAATAGAAAATAAAAATCAGCTCTTTAAGCTGCTTTTTTACTGAGGCTGTTCTAAGTCAGCAGTAATTCTGGGTATGGAACACATATTGTGCTTCATAAATTGGGCTGACCCAGAATATTGAAGCTGATATTACAACATAGGTCATATGGACTTCTGTTTTGCACAGTGAGAATTGAGCAAACCCATTACCAACTCTGTCCTTCACTGGAGTGTGAATGGTGTGTGGGGGTTATTTTGTTTGATTTACCCTTGCTGTCAACCTAACGCATATGGGAATATCAACTACACTGCTGGACTGTTTAACACATTCTTAAAGATATGAAAAGAGGTTTTAATCAACAAGGAGATGTAGATTGCAAATGCATATATTCAAAATTCCACATTAAGGAACTACGGAGTCTTTGGAAATTTTCATTCTTAGTGCACCTAGCTTGAAAGGTCTAAGTGAATAAGGAACAACAATCCTTACTGCCTGGCTGATCACCATTGATCCTCCAACTGCTCATTCCAAAATGCTCTGGAGGCTAGCATAAGCTTCATTCTTTCTTTATGTTACCCCTAGTATCTTTCTTTTGGACCTTGACACTGTTGCCCTCTGGGTTCTTCCTTGTTCTTCCATTATTTCTGATTTTGTTCACATACTCCCTTTTTAAAAGACATCAAGCATAACATTTGGCCAGCACTGTCCCTACAGGTGATCCAATGAACCCACCACAATTACCCTACCATAATTATATTTCTTTCTATTCTAGTTCTATATTGGCAAAGCTCTGTGTATCATCGGGTTAAACAAACAAACAAACAAACAAACAAACAAAAACTGTAGCAAAATCACAAGGAAACATTTCAGATCTGAGCCACTTTAAGTAGCAGTGTCACTTGGATTCTCTCAGTCTATTTTCCCTAGATAGAATTCATTGTTATAAAAATAAAGCATCGTGAAGAAAGAATTCATGTATAATTGATTTTTGCATCAAAGCAAATTATGGTTCATTTGTCCCAAATGAAAACAGAACATTGTTAATTTCCATAAACTGACAAAAGCATTTTCTGCTAAAACCAGAGTACTAGTTATTACAACTTGTAAAATCCAGTAATGAGCCTGACTCCGTAACAGTGAAGAAGAAATGGAAGTGAAAGGATGACATTAGTGACTACTTAATATACGTTCTCATGATTAAAAAGTAGTGTGTGAGATAGTGTAGGGTAGCTATGGTAACAGACCACAAGCATCCTTGTGAAGGCAATAAAGACCTATAGCTCTTACATTGCTGACTAATTCAGTTGTCCATAGGGCTGTGGACCACATAGTCATGCACAAACACCTTGTTGCTTTCATCACATGTCCTCCAAGGTTGCCAAAAAATAGAGCGTACTGTGACTTGCATAAGTGGATTTATGAGGAGCCTAGAACAGCCCACATCATCTCTGCTCACATTTCACTGGACAGAAGATGGTCATGGTACCAACCTAACTGCAAGCAACCCTAGGGAAAGTCATCATCTATAGGTTCAGGGGTTAAAAAAAAAAATGGAATAATTTGGTGAACACATAACATTGCCTCAGATAGAAGTTTTAAATTTATAATGAAGTGATCATTTCATTAATCAATTTAGTTCCCATTCCCTTTTCCTGTGTCAATAAAAATCTTTCCCAACAAGCTTTAATAAAAAGAGGAAGTGTACGTAGTTTAAAAAAAAGACTTTTGGGGGATAGCAGGTGGTTTAGAGATTAAAGCTGGACCCTACATGACTGGCTACATGGTTGGAGTTCGTCCCGGACTGGCAGCTTGAAAAATCACACCAGGCACATGTGTGCGCATGTCCAAAATCCAAAGAGGAGATTGGAGGAGAAGGGATGGTGGCATGGCCATCCCCTCTGGTGGGGGGTTAATTTCTTTCCCTCTCTCTCTCTCTCTCTCTCTGTCTCTGGCAAGCACCCTATAGCAAACTACAAAAGAAAGAAAGAAAGAAAGAAAGAAAGAAAGAAAGAAAGAAAGGAAGGAAGGAAGGAAGGAAGGAAGGAAGGAAGGAAGGAAGGAAGGAAGGAAGGAAGGAAGGAAGGAAGGAAGGAAAGGAAGGAAGGAAGAAAGAAAGAGACTTTGAACACATACTAATCTTTTATTGTTTATTCCATGATAGAGAGAGTGGGAGGCATCCCCAACAGGGGCTTCATATTCCACCCAGCCCTGACCAGCCTGGATCATGGGCATCAGTGTGCTTCCCTCCATGTATGGAGGCCTCAGAATGTGAACCTAGAGACTTTCCATGTGGGTTCAGTTGCATCACCACTGTATAACCATCTTACTTCAAATGTTTCTTTATGCTTGCCAGCCTTTTGCTGATTTGAGCATCTTCTTCCTTGTTCTTAAATTTCCCCATTCATTATGTAGGAATCAAAGGACTTAACCTGAAGGATAAAGGTATTCAGTAATTAACTGTTAGTCCTTTCATGAATAGTCAGTATAAAGGATTTCTATGCAGTTGATATTTACAATTAAACCTCTTCTGGCTCCTTAAATTAAATTCAAACCACCTTTGACTCTCAAACCCTTGAGGTATTCTCTGAAAAGGTATTCTTAGGTCTCAAAATTAAGGAATTAGGTGAGGAGGAGATCATCCCTGGTTGTGATAATCAGCAGACCTTTGCAGATTTTTCATTTTGTGAGGATGGGGGCTGATAGCTACTCAGTTCACTGGAATGTGATGCTTATCTTCTCAATGACATTACAGATGACTCATCAAGAGCTTGTTTTCGCCAAGTCTCTCATCTCATCTGTACCAGAAAAGAGGCCTCCTTGTACCTCTTAGGCAGAATGGGGCTTATTGAGGTTTTTCTCTCCCTAATTCCTGTGAAGTGTGCTTTCTGTTTGCAATATGCACATATATCACAGACATTTGCAAAATGCCTTGGTTGCTGAGTCTTGGGCTAAGTAATTATTTATTTATTTATTTATTTATTTATTTATTTATTTATTTATTTATTTATTTGGAGAGGTTTTTGCTATAGGGCACATGCGCTCGCCAGAAAGCGACAGAAAGCGAGAAATCACCCCCCGGGGGGATGGCCACATCACAATCCCTTCTCTTCCATTCTCCTCTCGGGACCTTAGGTACACACGCACACGCACCTGGTGTGAGTTTAAGCCACCTGGTCCAGGACTCTAACTGTGGTCCACTACATGGAAGTCCAGGGACATAGCCATTACACCAACTACTGGTCCCAGGCTAAGTAAGTTTATCACAATTAAGTAAGAGTTCTCAGTTAGTACCTCAGATGGAAAGCAGTGATGCTGTCTGTTACAGAATGTTTCTTTTTTTGTTTAAAAATAAATAAACAAACAAAAAGAAGAAAGAGGAAGGAAGGAAAGAAGAGAAAAAGAAAAGAAAAAGAAATCAAAGCTCAATCTCACTTGTCATTCTGAAACATTTACAATATTTTTGCTGGAGGGCATGTGCTCACAAGATAGAGAGAGAGGAGAGAGAAAGTGAGAAAGCACTCTGGAGGATGGCCATGGCATCCTCTACTCCTTTGCTCTCCTCTTGAGATTTTGGGCACACACAAGCGCAAGGTCTGTTTCTGAAGCCACTGGATCCAGATCTCAGACTTCATAGTCGGCCATGTGGGTTCCAACTGCCTTAACTACCATGCCACCAGCTGGGCCTTAAGGCATTTTTTATGAGGACTTTCTCAGAAGAGCTATGCCTAACTTTGCTGCTAATATTTCATATTTTTTGCTATGAAAGCTATTGAGCTCATGCAAACCTAGTCTTTTATTAATTTTTAAATTAAAAAATTATTTTTTCCAGAGGGCAACACGTACTTACAGAAAGAGAAAAAGAAAAAAGTGAAAAAGCACTACTTGTGGGGAATGGTCATGCTGCAGTCTCTTCTTCTCTATTTTGCCCTCCTTTTGGGATTTGGATAATAATATGAATCAATGAAAATAAAACATGTTAATATGCATATGCTAATAATATATTTGTAGAAGAGTAAAAGTATAAGATACATTTTAAAATGTTTTTCATTGACAGAGGGCATGTGTGCTTGCCAGAGAGAGACAGAGATGGAGGAGAGGGAAGAGGAGAAACCACCCCTCTGTGGGGTGTGATCATGTCACAATTCCTTCTCTCCATTACTCCATCCAGTTAGGAATTTGGGTACTCATGCACACATGCCTAGTTTGTTTTTCAAGTCACAGGGTCTGGGATTTGGTCTGCAGTTAGCTACATGAGATCCAGCTACGTTAACCACTAAACTACAAGACTACCATTAAAATTTGATAAGTTAAATGTATGAATGTTATAATTTCAAAGGTAACCACTGGAATAAAAAAGAAAAAAGTATAGGAAAAAACATGTGATTGTTATAAAAGAAAGCAAAAAAAGGGAACTAATAAAAAAAAAAATACACACAACAGGTGGGGCAAATCAAAACCAAATTTAAGAACATAGCTAGAAAGCCAAATAGTCTTTCATCATATTAAGTGTTAATGAAACTGCTGCTAATCAGAAAGAGAGAGCTGTCTCATAATATATTGGTCAGAGAAACAGGAAATCACCAAATTACACATTTTTGTGTGATTTTGTTTCTACATAGTTCAATTATTAATTATATCATTAAAGGATAAAGGGTGATAAATACCATTATAAATGAAACATTAGGAAATAATTATTACAAAAGTCAGGGTAATGGTTACCCATAAAAAGAAGAAAGTATTCAGGGAGTGGCACTTTGTGGCTGTTCCTAAAATCACATGTATGTATTATGTGTTCTTCTGTAATATATGCTTTATTTTAATTTAAGTTTACTTATTCATGAGTGAGAAACACAGAGTGAGAGAGAGAGAGAGAGAAATTCAGCACCAGCATAGGTTCTCAACACCACAGTCCCCCCCCACATCAGCCAGCCCCAGATTATGGACACGTGTGTGCCCTTTCTACTCAGGGCATTCTCTGGCCATGAACTAGCAGCCTTGCCAAGAGACTCTGCCTTGCAGAGTGTCACATTTTACTGCCGAATCACTATCCCCTATATGCGTTACATATGCATATATTTCAATAAGAACATTTTAAGGGATCAGCAGATGGCATAGTGCTTACATCGCTGGATTCCCACATGGCCGACCGTGGTTCAAGTCCTGAACCTGGCAGCTTGAAATTCTTGCCAGGTGTATATGAGTGCATGCCCAAAATCTTTAGAAAAGAATGAATGTAAAAGGATGTGTTGTAGCCATCCCTGCTGAGGGGTAATTTCTCACTTTCTGTCTCTCTGTCGCTCTCTGGTGAGTGTTTGTGTCCTGTAGCAAAAATCTCTCTTAAAAAAAAAAAAAAAAAAAGAAAAAGAATATTTCCAAAGATAGGCTAGTAGATAAATACACAAATGATGCCATATGCATCTTTGTTATACAAGTTTTCCTTATATGTTATTTCTTCAGAGCAAACTCCCAAGAATGGAGATCAGTGGGCCAAAAGTATTTATATATGTAACATCCTTAATAACAGTGATTCATAGTCAATCCTATCTGATTTCTAGGCCATTTTTCTTGCACAAAATGCGTTGCATCCACATGTTGTTAAGTTGCTCACCAAACATTTTATGGTATTTTATAATACCACCAGGAATGCATAAGTATGAAGATCTTTCTAGTTCCCCAATGCTATCATTTAAAACATTCATTTCTAAATGAAATTTAATAGACACTAAATTGATAATTGGCCACAGCACAATCCTTCTTCTCCATTCTCCTCTCAGAGAATAGGCACGCATGCACACGTGCCTAACATGAGTTTTAAGCTGTTGGGTCCAGGACTTGAACCATGGTCAACTATGTGGGAGTCCAGCTATATAACGATTACACCTTCTGCTGGCCCCAGTACTATATATTTTCAGGTGTATTTATGCTATGTTAAAAACAATTTATCAAAAAAAAAATGATAGCAGAGGGACAAAGAATGGACCTGTTTACCCAAATTGCCCAAATTGGAATTTTGTCTCTGTCGATGGTAGTTATGTAAACTTGGGCAAGAGATTTTACCTGTTTCTGTTCTCTTCTTCATGATGAAGACAGAATCTGCTCTACAGCATTGTATACCCTAAAATAATGTCTGGCATGTACAAGGGAACTTCAAAAAAGTCATGTAAAATAGAATTAAAGTGTGGATTTATTTTGACATGAAAAATATTGGAATCCATGCATAATTTTTTTTATCCTATTCATTTTCTGTAAACTTTTTGAAGACCCCTTTGTAGTAAGCATTCAGTATAATTTTGTAAGTACTGTTTAATCACAAGAATAGTCCAGAATGAATTTGCCCTCAGCACAGATCACATTTCTTGAAACAACATACCTTTAATCAGTAACATATGATGTACATGGCCAACCTAGGAGACAAATGTTAACCTACTCCTCTAGGACCATTGACACCTGGATGTCCTTTTTGTTCTGAGTGGCTCTAGTGCTGACTGTTGTGAACAAGTATGAATCATGAGAGGGTGAAGAATGGTTGCACTCACTCACTTAACTCAATGATGAACTGCTGATCTACAAGCCTGGCTCTGTAATAGGCACACAAACATAATAGCATGCCAGGCACTGCACACAAACAGATAGCAAGAAAGCTGATGTCCATGTATTGGGATAAAATGCACAAGGGTGAAATGGTAGTAGATTAGCAGGTGGTCTAAATTTCATTCACAGCATAAAGTTTCCCTAGGAAAAATTTCATATTTAGAATTTACCTGGGTGCAGACCCCTGATAGACATATTTTACTATTGATTCTCATTAAGACCCTTTTAGGTAGCTACCTGATCCCTATTTTATAGGTAAAGTAACTGAGATTTAGAGAGGATGACTGACTAGGTAAGGTTGGTTCCTCATGTCCAGAAACACATTAGGATTTCCAAGGAATGAAGAACCTACTCAGGTAGCATTCTGTTTTGTTCCCCCTTCCTTACCAACAGGCAAAATTTAGAATCCATTGTGAGCCAGATTCTAACTTACTAAACTGTAAACAGCTGCTTTGAGTTTTATTTTTTTCCTTCAAAACATTAACAGAAAATCCCAAGCTAAATTTAAATTGGACTTTTAGGAAGAAACAATTCAAGGGAAAATAATCATCATCTAGTTTTGTTCGCCCTCCATTAAGGAGTCTCAGAATACAAATCAGCTCTAGTGTCACTGTTAAATGCTCCAAAAATACTCACACAAATTTACTTTTCTGCTAGCATTCCATCCCTAGTTTGTCTTGGAGTTTAACTTGTACTTATGCTCATTAGTTATTAGATTATCGTGAAATCTTTTGCTTGCTACTTTATGTTAAAATTCAATGTAAAGACTGATTGTGGAGAGAGAAAAATATCAAACACATTTGTTTGCACTGGGCTATGGATAAAGATAAAATTAGATTGTCTCAAAGCACTGTCTACCTCATTCAACTCCTTCCCTAAGGGGAACAATAGCCATTGGTTGGTTATATATCCTTTCAGGTATCTTTATAATACAATCAATATTTCAGATTTTCTTCCTTTTGTATAAAAGATAACAAATATGTCAGCATTTTAATTTTTTTGTTCAATAAAATATTGTCAAGATTTTTCTGTAACACTTGCTTTTAGAACTTTTCCTGTAGCATAATTTATTTAAGTAGTTCCCTATTGACAAGTATTTGTGCTCTTTCTTTCTTTTTTTTTTTTTTTGAAGAGGTTTTTGCTCTAAGGTGCATACTCTCGCCAGACAGACAGAGAGAAACAGAGAGACAGAAAGCGAGAAATCACCCCCCCAGGGGGGATGACCACGTCGCATTCCCTTCTCCTCCATTCTCCTCTTGGGATCTTGGGCACGCACGCACACACGCCTGGCGTGAGTTTAAGCTACCGGGTCTGGGACGCAAACTACGGTCGACTACATGGGAGTCCAGCGACATAGCCATTACGCTAACTGCTGGTCCCATCTTTCTTCTTCTTTTTTTTTTTTTTTAGAGGTTTTTGCTATAGGGTGCATGCACTCGCCAGAAAGAGAGAGAGAGACAAAAAGCAAGAAATCACCCCACAGGGGGGATGGTCACGCCACAGTCCCTTCTCCTCCATTCTCTCGGGACCTTGGGTACACACGCCCACATGCCTGGCGTGAGTTTAAGCCACCGGGTCCAGGACTCAAACCGCGGTCGGCTACATGGGAGTTCAGCAACATAGCCATTACACTAACTGCTGGTCCCAAGTATTTGTGTTATTTCTAATCATTTACTTACCACTAAAACCAGTGACATTAATAGTCACTGGAAATATGTGTAATCCTAAATTTCCAGTCTGTGGAATAATGATGGGGCCGTGTATCTGGGTTAGTCAGTGAGAGAAGGACAGAATTAAGACAGGCCATATTCTGGTCTGACACTAACAGTTATTCTGTGCACCTCTTTTATACATTCTTCATCTGCCAGAACCCCTTGGAAATCACATGTTCCAGATGGTGTAGTTACAAGATAAAGGAGGTCCGTACCACTAGCATCTGTCGTGTTAAACCTCTGAGATTTTGTGGTTAACACAGAATTACCTATTGTCTCCTCACTAACAAACCTATTACTCTCATGTGTACAAATATATTTAGGAAATAAATTCCTCAGTGTAATTTTAACTTTTTTTTCACTTTTCTTTCTCACAGTCTCTAAGACCAGGTGACCATCACACCCTTTAATTTATCCCAGTGCTTCTCTTCTTACCCTGGCTTCTCTTTCTATCAGCGCCATCCTGGTTTAGGCCCTTCCTCTTTACCTCTGGGCAGTCTCCCTGCCACTAGTCTTGAGCTCTCTCAACTGTCCATGAACATTGCTGCCAAATCAGTCTTTTTCTTTTCTTATCCTTAAAATACATGCAATTTTTCCTAACCCCCTCCACCAAAATCCTTCAGTAGTTGTCAATGCTTTACTGTGTCATTTCTATATTTTCCACCCTGATGTTCAAGCCTGCCTATGCTAAAATAAAAATGGTAGTCACCCAGAACAGTGTGTATGGAGTAAATACATAGTATTTGGTGGTAGTTGTTTTATTTTATAGCTGTTTTCTACAACAAAACAGTGCTTTGTGTATAGCTGACATTCATAAATAATTGATAGTCAGTGGACTCTATTGGGGGAACTCATAATTCATTAAATTATTGTCATTGGGGAAGTCATAATGTATTTTCCTGTTTTTCTGTGCAAAATGCACCATGACTTTCCCGATGACCCAGTATATTACCATCCCATTCCTTCGTTTTTCCCTAATAGCTCGTTTTTAAGGTTTAGTATTTATTAGAGTATTGACTAATCAGAGAATTGATACAGGAAAGTAGCTCATAGGATTCTCTGTTAAACATCTAGGGAAGTGTTCCTTTGTAATTGGGATGGATTATGCAATGGTACATATGGCATCCAAGGATGATGGCTCCACTTAAGCCGGTATTAAAAACCATGTATCACATTGAATATTCATGTCAAGCATCTATACCTAAATGATGCTGCTAGCTCATAATCAAGTTGGAATGGCTGTTTTTAGCATTTTTGAACTATAACATTCCAAGAGAAAATTATTTCCATGTTGTTACCTCATGAATTCAAAGTGAGCCCATACATAATCTGAAGTATTTAAAAATGTTCACGAGTGGTATCTGATGTTTCTTCAAAAACCACCTACTTTTCTGTAATGTGTCAATTATGAAGTAGAATTTTATTTCTGTTGACGAAGACGAGATACCAATTCAAAAAAGAATGAGCATTAAAATAATCTTGGATGTTTTTCACATTGATTTAACTGACTTACATAAAGAAAATGTGTGAAATTATTCTGGGTGATAAATCTAGTTGTCTTAGAAACTTTGAAGGGATAGAATAACAACAAAATGTTACCATGCATAAACTGTAAGGGCTATGAATATAGATCAGCTCTAAATTTCTTTAAATTTTATTTCCAGTTGAACAAAAATAAATTATTAAAGACCAAAAAGAAAATTAGGGACTCAGTTAAAGTAAAACAATACATGGCCTATAATGTATTTTTATTTCTATTACATGCTCAAAAATAAGTATTCAGTATTTCATCATTGATTTGAGATGGGTTTTTGTGGAGGTTCAATGAAAAAACAAGAACCGAGAAAGTAAAAGACATCTTGCTTTCTTTCTCTGTTTTGCTTACTAGAATTTTCACATTTATATATGCTTTACAAAGCTGTACGAAGTACCCATGTCTTAAAAAACAAAACAAAACAAAACAAAATAAAAACCTTTATTTAATTTGGCTATGAGTTTTACGGGACACAAAGTAATGAGTACAATGAAATACTATTTTTATTGGGCTTTGCTAAGGAGACCTCAAAAATATTAGCAGGTTTTTCTCAAATGAATCTTCCCATCAACATTATCTGTAGAGATGTTCATAGTACTCTTTAATACTTTATAGAGTTAGATAAAATACAATAAGGAACTGACATAGTTTGTCAGTGGCTTTGGAAGCAACAACCCAGTCTATGCGAAAGGCTGGAAATTTGACTGCCTTTTTTCGTAGAAGCAAACAAGCTCATTCTTTACACTAAATTTTCAGAGAGGAAGTGGACTCTAAGAGTATAAAGAGAGGCACCTGAGAACTTTGATATAGTGAGAAAAATAGATAGACATTCAAACAGAAGCAGGAGGGAGATGATTACTAGTAATAGTAATAATTTTTTAAATTCTAGCATAAGCAAGAATGAGATTATAATTATTGTAATTAATTTATTTAATAACAAAGACAGTTTCTGCGTATTTCTATTTTCCTTCCCTGACATCCACTTTTTATTGTTCAACTAGTTTTCTCTTGTACCTCCCTTCCTTTCCTTCTCGTCACTCATTTATTTATTTACTTTGCTAGAGGGCATATGTGCTCATCAGAAACATGAGAGAAAGAAGAAACGGGGTGGGGGGGTGAGAAAGCATCTCTGAATGGGGATGCCGCAATCCCTTCTCCTCCATTTCTCCTTTTGGGATTTTGGGCACACACAAAAAAACTGTCATGTTTTTTCAAACTGCTGGGTCCAGGATTGAACTGGGTAGTTGCCGTGTGGGATCCAGCTACCGTAACCACCACGTGGTCCTCTTTCTCATCACTCATCCCTCCTCTGTTGCAAGATTTTCTTTTCTTGTCATATTTTCTAATGGCCACTGATGCATTCTTCTAAGACCTTTTTGGAAATGCAAGGTACTGAAATAATTGAATCTAAAATGTCTACATTTTTAATTTAAGTAAATTAGACAGCCATAAATGGAGAAGTTACCCTCTTTACCATTAGTTTCAAGCAGAAATCATCCCATACAACCTCCCTATGTCACCAAAAAACACACACAAAAAAATACAGCAAACCAAAGGAGAGTGGGAGATATCTTGTTACCAGATCACACTTCTAATTTTCTTCCTGTAACCAACTTTACTTTACTAGAAATGAAAGAGATGTGTTTTTATTTCGATGGTGCTTTGTGATGGATGATTTTTAAATGTTCGGTTTAGTTCACCTGATAGGATCTACATGTTGTCTCTCGGGAATTAATGACAAAGCTCTCCAGACTATATTTATGCTTCCCTCCCCAGGCCCTGTTATTACTGGCATTCTGTACCCCTGTAGAATAAATTGAATATATGTGTGTCAGCAAGGCTATTTTTCATTAGGTCCCAATGCGTGACTGCACTTATGATGTAGTGTTAGGCCACAGCAGGGTAAGTAACATGGGTGAACCAATAGGTATGGTGTGACAGAGACCTTTTTTTCTCATTCACAGCTCTTTCTGTTTGAAAGTTGGGAATTAGCAGTAGCTGAGTTCTAAATTGCTGAAAGTATTAGCTTTAGGAGAGATATGAACCATAAATCTGTTTTTCAGACTTAGTTGAAAGGGCTGAGTGGTAAAGAAATGAATCACAAAAGATCTAAAAGTCAGCATCCTAAATTATCGTAATGGAAGTGGAAGAATCTAAAAAAAAAAAAAAAAAAAAAAAAAAAGTCAAGTGGAAGGAAATACCTTTATTAATTGAAGCCAGAATATGTTTCCAACCTTATTTGAATTCTCAAGTTAAAAAAAAAAAAAAAAAAGTAGAAAACATTGCAAACGTAAATCATGAGTTAAGAGAAGGGGAAATGAGGAGAGAAAAAATAAAATGCAAAGGAAAAAATACTTGAGAAAGAGATCACCAGTCCTGAAGCAGGACTGCCTGTGTAGTTTACTGCCTGTGTGACCTTAGGCAAATCACTTAGACATTCTGAGCCAAGCCCAAGTGTCTTCATTTGTTAAATAAGCTCATTTTATAGCCTGCAAACTTGTTATAAGGCCCCAGGAAAGACAGCATAGGAACCTTTCCAGTATACTGTCTGATGCACAAATGGAGCTCACAACATAATTCATAATTTGCTTTTGTTAAATGAAACTTGGAATGGCAAAGCATTTATTCTAATGTAAAAGTAATGTTATGCCAAGTTTTTTAATTATATATATATATACTGGTGATGTTCCTATATACAATTATCTCCTTATAATTATATTTTTCCTCCTAACCACATTAAATTTAATGTCCAATGTTTAGTAAACGTGTAGTTTCCATGGTAGATGATTGGGTTGCTTATATTAGACATCATATATTGTCCTTCAAAGTAACTATAGTTTAAAAAGTGTGCATTCCCACTCCATTTACCTTGTCCTTCCCTCCTCAAATGAAAGCTCCACCTGGACCTTGTGTATACAGGTATTAGCGAGAAAATAGATTGTGTTTTTAATAATTTATTAGCTCAAAACAGCTAATCAATTTGAACAAAATAATGAGTCTTCCCTTGTGTGAAGACTAACTTAAATCCATTTGTGAAGTGGTCATTCATGATTCCCAAACCCTCTTTTTAGGGGTAGCAGTGATGTAAAGTAGGAACCAGACATATCTACTCTGGGGGTCTAAAGAGTAAACTAAACTTAGCCATAATTAGGATGTCCTTGCCATGCCCAACACCTCTCAAGCTGATAAGGCTAATGTTCCAATTTAATGTCTGTTTTTTGGAGCCATATGACTACTTTAGTTAATCAAGTGTCAGAAATAAAAATTAACTTTTAAACAATTAAGGGCTCTTTGGAGGCTGTTGTTAATTTACTACATATTTAGTGAGCTCCACTAGAGCTCTTAACCAAAGTAGAGGGTGACAGAGCAATATAGTCTCAATTTTGGGGGAAATCTCCCTTCACCTGGCATTCAGGAACCACCCACAGTGCCCACCTAGTATGAAAACAAATTAAAGATCTTTCCAGTGTTGTAAACCCTTGGTTTGCATCTCCCATACTCTTGCATTGTAAGTTTCATGAGCTTGTGTTCAGTGGGGGAGTAAATCCAGAAGAAGGAAGCCCCAGATGTAGGGAAGAGTCAAATCCACTCAGGAAAGCAAAGGAGAGGTAAAGGTGGAGAGTCCTAGAATAACTCAAGTACGAATGATGGGAGGAGTCATCAGTTTAGATAAAAGAGGAAGTTCAGAAGCTTTTGGAAGAAGCTTAGAAGAACAGCGGCTTGATCAAATAAATATTATGACTGTGGGTCTATAAACTACTAGAAGCATGATGATAAAGGCAAATAGTATAAGGCTTTTGGAAATTCAGAGAGGCTGGAAAAGATATCTTACAAGCCAACTATAAAGCGAACTGTACAAGATAGTGCAAATATAAATCAAATTTGGATGCACTTTTAAATGCATGGTTTGCAAGGGGGAAAAATCCATTTGACCTCAATGTGAGAAACATTCTCTCATGAGTGATCCAGAATTCATGACTTTGAATCTATACGAGAAGAAACATACAACCCTAACATATTACTTGGCATGACACTCAGAAATATTTATTAAATGATAAAAATAAAAAATCATTTATTGACTTTCAGCTTTTAGAGGAAACCTATAACAAAATAGGGAAGGCATGCTTGTATGACAGCATATAAACACTGACAATCTTGAATATATAGAAGTAAAAGTTTTACTGATAGAAGAAAAGATATTAGAGGAAGAAAAATGGCCAATATTAACATCTTACAAAGCCTGGAGTTAAAAGCTTAATGAAAATTTGAAAATTGATGAAAAAATAAGAAACATATATATATATATATATGTGTGTGTGTGTGTGTGTGTGTGTGTGTGTGTGTGTGTTAGGGCATGTGCGTTTGCTGGAAAGATAGAGACAGAGAGACAGGAAGTGAGATATCAACCCCCAGGAGTGATGGCCACGCTGCAATCCCCTCTCCTCCATTCTTTTTTGGGATCTTGGGCATGTATGCACACGTGCCTGGCGAGAGTTTAAACAGCTGGGTCCTGGACTCTAACAGCGGTTGACTACGTGGGAGTCCAGCTATGTAACCATTACGCCATCTGCTGGTCCCAAAAATAAATTTTTAAGAAATTATTTACAGTTTAAAAGGTAACTGATAAAAGAACTAAATGAGTATTCTATCTATCAAACCTAGGAAGAGAAAAATGGAAGTAGGGAAGTAATGTGAGTGATTTAAAACCTTCTCTCTCATGGAAGTTAACAGATACTGAAGTTAACCAATTAAAACTTAGAAGAATGGTCATTTTTTATAGTGGTTCAGAGACAATCCAGAAAATAATTGACAGCAGGGACAAAGCTCAGAGGGGTGGCATAGTTAAAGTAGAACCAGATGGGCTGTGAGATCCTAAGATTTTTCAGACAGCTTATAGGGGAATACACATACATATATGTACATGTATGACTGTAAAAGCAATAAAAATATAAAAGATTAAAGCAATATCCTATTCTATTTCCTCTGTCTATTACCTTATGTGTTTTGTCTCTGCCACAAATGTTAACTCCTTAGTGCATCCACATTGTATTTCTTGGAGGTTATTCAGAGTTAAAATAAGGATTGCTCAGTAATCATTAATAACTTTGTCTTGATTGAGTGAATCTCTATATCAAATTTTTTTTTTTTTTTTTGGAGAGGTCTTTGCTATAGGGCACGTGTACTCACCAGAAAGACAGAGACAGAAAGCGAAAAATCATCCCCCAGGGGGATGGCCACACCGCAATCCCTTCTCCTCTCAGAATCTTGCACACACATGCACACACGTCTGCCATGAGTTTAAGCCACCAGGTCCTGGACTTGAACTGTGGTCGACTACATGGGAGTCCAGCAATACAGCCATTACACCAACTGCTGGTACCTGGTCCCTCCATATCAATTTTTAAAAGAGTATATGTGTTCATTGTTAATTCAGTTAATGGCTATTGAACAACTACTACTTGCTGATCAGAGTTGTGAGCTCTCATTGGACTCAAGGTATATAACCCTTCCAATTTAATACATATAACTTATACTTGATAAATTCTCAAGTATACAAATTATTATTTGGTAAATATTTTTGTATATCTGTTATGTTTCAGGCACTGTTCCAGGTCCTGGAGATCTGGAGATACAATAGTTACTGCAAGGATACTGGTTCTCTTAGACTTAGTCTGTTCATCCCAAAGAAAGCACCAGCTTTTGTATACTATTTAGTTGACTGATTATGATTTGCGAGCACTTGAAATCTCTGTATAAAGAAGGAAAAATGTGTAGAACATCTCAGTTTAGATCATCAGAGTCCCTGGACCCTGGTGAAAATTCCATTTTCAGAAGAAGAGGAATCAGTTTAATGGAAACGTATTGGAAAATCAAAATCTCAAAAACCCGAGCTTGAAGGAGCAAGCTATGTGCCTGTTCATAGCCCAGAAATAATATTAATTTGTGACTCTGACCTATTGTCATTTTAAAAAACCCAATAAAGAAATCAATTAATTTCTGTTGCTTAGATAATTTAGGGATCTCAATCAGGGTGTTGTATTTGCAAACTTGCAGCAATTTAAACATGGACGGTGAATGTTACAGGAGTGATTGGAAAAGGCAATGACTAGGCTGGGTTTTGATATTTTGGGGTCAGAGGCAAATTGGGAGTTGTATCCATAAGTAGTTTTTCTTTAAATATACACAGTTTTATATCCTGTCTTGCCCTTTTCTAAGAGCCTCCAAATTCACATCTAAGTTGTCCCATCCAACCCTGCACCTGGTACATGGAAACAGATGGACGAATCCAAATTTTCAGTTAAAGCTGCTTTTGATGATACCATGAGCTCCTGTTTTGAAAGTCTCCTGAGGGACCAGCAGTTAGCATAATGGCTATGTCGCTGGACTTCTATGTAGTTGACCGCAGTTCGAGTCCCAGACCTGGTGGCTTAAACTCATGCCAGGCACGTGTGCGTGTGTGCCCAAGATCCTGAGAGGAGAATGGAGGAGAAGGGATTATGGCGTGGCCATCCCCCCTAGGGGGTGATTTCTCGCTTTCCGTCTCTCTGTCTCTCTCTGTCTTTCTGGCGAGCGCACGCGCTCTATAGCAAAATCCTCTCTGGAAAAAAAAAAAAAAAAAGAAAGTCTTCTGAATTAGAAGCACAGTGCCAGCATTCTGCCACCTTGTGGCTTCTGGAAACATTGCAGCACATACAGAACTCAAAATCAGCACCCAGTTCCTTAACACTTTAACTGGAGCTATGTATGTATTGTAGTAGGTTTTATGGGAAGACACCTTAAAGAACTGTAAGTAACCAATGTTCATTCAAATACATTTAGAACTTAGGACTTATATTTCTAATAGTTTCTGTTTCCCTTTTATTTTTTTGGATATGAATACCATATCATTGACTATAATTCTTTGACCTGGCACAAAATAATGTTTTTTCAAGTTGCAGTTGTAAGGATCATGCAGTCTTAGAACTGGAAGTGAAACCTGGAAGGGACCTCAAAGTTCGCCCAACCCAATATTTGAATCCCTTCTATTATTCTTATAATAAAAGGACCTGGTGTCTCCGTTTGGACAGCTATAGGACAATTCACACATTTTACAAAGCTGACTATCCCAGTTACTTTGGATAACTTTTGTTCAAAAAGTTACAAATTTAACTAATGTTACCTGCATGTATTTTTCCATATTAAGCAACACATAAAGAAAAATGAAAGGATCTTTTAAACTGCAGTTTCCAGACTTACTAGGTCAGCACCACGCATACCATAGGCACTAAACCGATAATAGCACTACTTAATTTCATCATATTCAATTTTTCAAGTTTCAAGATTATGGATTATTAGAATTGAAGGCAAACTGTATGCTCATACTTTTGATAAAGTATTTATGTATTACACATTTACTTTTATATTTTCTTTTGCAACAATCATTTCCTATGCTAGATGTGGGAGACACAAAATTAAGAAGACATAGTACCTGCTCTCAAGAATTTTTTTATCTTTCAGGAAACCATTTATTTGAATTTCAGTAATTGAGCTGCTTGTTAGAAGTATGTGAACAATGCAGTATGAACCCACTGAAAAGTTTTGGGGCTGCTTAAAGTGTCCAATTTTTATGCTGTGTATGAGATTTCCATAAATTTAGTAGCTTAAAACAGTGTACCCTTATTATTTCAGCTTTTATTGATTGAGTCCAAGCACAGAGTAACAGGGCCTCACTGGTTGCAATCCAGAGTCACCCAGGGCTGTAGTTTCATCAGAGGGTCACTGGGGAAACATCCACTTCCTAGCTTCTTCAAGTCGTTGAGTCCCAGCCTTGCACTGGCCGTTGGTTGAAGTCTGCCTCTAATATTAGAGACTGTGTCATGCTATGCAGCCCTCTTCTGGGCAGTGCACAACAGACTGTCTTCTTCTTCTTCAAGACCAGCCTGAGACTCTCTTCAGGGCCTGTCAGCCAGTAGCACGTATGTGTGTATTTGTATGTGTGTCACACACAGCTTGTAAGACAGGGTCTTACACAATGCAGTGTAAGGTAATCAAGGTTGTCTATCTCATCATTGCTTCCATTTACTATACCCCAATCAAGAGAGTAACATCCCATCGGTTTTGCCATATTGTATTAGTAAGATGTCAGTCATAGCTAGTTCTACTTTAAGAGGAAAGTATTGCATAAAGTCTTGAACATTAGGAGGGGGAGAAATATCGGGGGTCATCTTACCTTGGGTCTGTCAGAGTTAAAGAAATTCTATCTGGAAAATTAAAGAAGACTTCTCAGGGAATGGGCATTATGATGGGACATGATATTTTCATATAGATAATAGGAAAACAAACCAAGCTGAGAAAATAGCTTTGCTGAAGTATAGGAGATTAAAGTAAGATCAGGAATATGGATTGGGGTCAGGCCAGAAAGGGCCCTATTTTGTGAATTTTGTGCATATGGAGGACTGTGATGGAAAGATGGTTGTAAGAGAAAAGGAAATAAATGAGGTGCTCTCTGTAGTCCTAGTGTCAGGTGGAAGACTGAAATAGAGTAGCATCTGGATTTGGGAAGCATCTGGAAATATTTAAGAGGTACAGTCACAGTATATGGTATCAGTTGTAAGGGTTCGTGGTAGGAGAGGAATTATTAGTGTATATGTATGTATTTGTGTGTGTGTGTGTGTGTGTGTGTGTGTGTATTTATAATCAGTAGACTTTACAGGTGAATTTTAAAATTTTTGATGGTACCATAACTAAAGATACTAAAGTTTCTGTAAATGTACTAAATTGTTTCTATAAATCCAGATTAGTCTTTAAAGATAAGAGCTATGATAAAATATATTGGATGAAATATCTTGTTAGTAGCCAGATGACAGGCCTGGAATAGATAAATGACTCCTTCATTTTATGGGTGGAGGAAGGCCAGAAGTTTCAAACTGTCTTGTTTAAGAGGAGTTTCTTGATTACTTTCTACTTCAGTGTACTTTAAAAATGATAGTATAATATTGGATAATTTTGTTGTTAGCAATAAAGATTATATGCTGGAACAAGATTGAAGAAGCACCTAGAAAAGTGTTCCCATTAGCAGAAACTGTCTTATTTGACCATCTCTAAAAGGAAGGTGCTATTTTGTTGAAAAATGTCTTGTGGTTTTAACCAATATTTCCAAACACTGAGAAAAGACTAATTTGCGGAGAAAGAACCAGCACCGTTGCAGACACTCATTCTCCTCCACGTCAGGATTACTCCTAGCCAAACACATTACAGTGAATATTTCTTGTCTTTGCCTGCCCAATATTCAGTTTTCTCTTCCTAATTGCACTCCATTTTCCTCTGAGCAATTGTCTCTCTCCCACTGAGGGTATTTTGATATCACTGTACATCAAGATACAAGTGCCCATGTTCAAGAATCTAAAGGAATCCCAGAGTCTAAAACCTGTCCCTCTGCCAGCAATTTCTCTCATGGGAGACAGATAGACAATCTGCATTCCGTTGACATTTAATCATTTCAGCAGCTGCTGCATTGTACACGTTTGGTTCTTTTAACCTATATGCTTATGCTTTCCCAAGACTTTCCATTAAAAAAAAAGTTAAAAAAAACTTTTGGATTAAATTAGTGTTGGTATTTATAACAAAATAAAATGATAGGCTGATTCATCAACATTTTAGGAGAGAAGAGGAAAATAGTGTTTATTGAGTTTCTATCAACTGTCACTCTGTTCAAATTTATCTTCACATTAATGGGTTGAAGTACATTAATGCATTTTCTAATATTAAACCGAATTTTAATTTCTGGAATAAAGTAAACTAGGTCATGATAAGTATATATAATAAAATGTAAATATAGTATTGGCAAAAAATTTTTAAGAGTTATTTCAACTATGAGTACCATAAGGTTGTCAAGTTCTAGTATCTATGTTGACTAATTTCAAAATTGAGTTAGTGACTGGGGACAGCTCCATGGCTCCTGCGATCTAGCCATTTTGGGAGAAAGAAAGATGTCCCACTGATAACTGGGCATCCAGCATACAAAACTCGTGTGCCCTTCTTCAAGAGTCAGACAGCTCCATGGCTCCTGCGATCTAGCCATTTTGGGAGAAAGGAAGATGTCCCGCTGATAACTGGGCCTCCAGCATGCAAAACTCATGTGGTAGGAAGACCACTTTCAAGTCTCCTGTCTCTATATCAGTCTTTGTCTCTCTCTACCTCTGTCTCTGTCCTCTCTCTCTCTCTCTCTCTGTCTTTTTTTTAATTTTTGCTTTTTAGAATTTTTTAAGGTGAGGCATTTTACAGGACCCTTTGCCCCTCCTAGGCCTTTATCTTGTTAATAATCCCCTCTCCTCCTCCCAGAACAGCCCTTCTTCAAGAGACAGACAGCTCCATGGCTCCTGCGATCTAGCCACGTGGTTTTCTAATTTTTGAGTTTTATTGAAATTTTTTGAATATTAATTTTTTTTAGCTTTATTTAAAAGTTTTTCTCTTCTTTTTCTCTGTTTCTTGTCTGGTTTTTTGCTGTTGTTGGTATTGTTTCCCTCTCTCTGCTTCCTTTTCTGCACACTCCTCGACCCTCAGATTGAACTTCCAAGTTTGGGAAGAAACCGACCATCCACCAGATGACTAGAAATCGCTGCAGGACCACAAGAAATATGGGCAAGCAGGAAAATACCTCTCCCACAAGGGAAACGGATAGCTCCTCTTCATCCACACACAGTGCAATGGAAATCATGGAAATGTCTGATAAAGAATTCAGAACATTCATAATGGCAAAGCTAACAGAGATGGAAGAGAAGAGAGACAAGGAACTGCTAAGAGGAAGGAGAAAGGAGTTGAAGAGTTCCAGGAGGTGAGGAAATTCATGCAAGATCTAAAAGAGGAATTTCACACTTTACAAAAGAATCAGATGGAACTGTTAGAGGTGAAGGCTATAATACAAGAAGTCAAAATCTCCCTTGAAAGTATTAAAAGCAGACTAGATCATACAGAAAATAGAATCTCTAATGTAGAAGAGAAAATGGCTGGCCTAGAAAAATCCACCATGAAGACTGAGAAAATGGCCCAAAAATTTGAGAATAATATGCGAGAAGTACTAGATACAATTAAACGTCCAAACATCCGGATAATAGGCATCCCAGAGGGTGAAGAGACTCATAAGGGCATTGATAATCTATTCCATGAGATCCTGCAAGAAAACTTTCAAAACCTGGAGAGGCACTCAAAGATTCAGTCCCAAGAAATACAGAGGACCCCAAATAGAATCAACCCAAGAAGATCTTCTCCAAGACACATTATAGCCAGATTGACCAAAACCACAGACAAAGACAAGATACTAAGACTGGCTAGAGAAAAAAGGCAAGTTACCTACAAAGGGTATCCCATCAGACTAACGGCAGACCTCTCATCGGAAACAATGTGAGGAGAGAATAGGAAAATATATTCAAAGTATTAAGGGAAAAGCAATTTCAACCGAGAATTCTGTACCCAGCAAGGTTATCATTCATTTGGAAAGAAAAGACATGAACTTTCCCAGATAAACAAAACCTGAAAGAATTTACCAGCACCAGACCAGATCTCCAAGAAGTTCTTAAGGGAGTGCTATGTCAGTAAAATTAAATGCAGACACACAGAAATAAGAATTCAAAAACTAAGAAAATGGGCTATTTAATTGTAGGGACAAAGTCTGGAGTTGAGTATTATATCCCAGAGTTCAATCTGGAAGACCGTACCTCAACAGAAACAGAAGAAAGATTAAGTACATGAGTCTGAACTGATGAAACAGCATTCTGTGACTTGACTAAGATATTGCTGCTTTTCTTCTAAGCTTTGCTGTCTGGTTTTAAGGATTTTTATCCTGTCTTGAGCTGTCAATAGATTCATGTACCTACTATTTGAACAAAATACCAACCTGTTTCTAGGCTTCAAATTTCAAAGAAATAACCTTACCAGTTCAAAACTGCCTTTCTTGAAACCACCAGCTGAACTTGCTATTGAAAGTAGTTAGATTACTTATGATATGGTGTGGTAAACAAAATGTTGGGGGAAGAGGAATTGAAGACAACTGTAGAAAGCAGAAATAGTGTAACAAGAGAGTGGAATAGGGCAGAGGGTCAGACATGGGGTAAAAAACATATATATATGAAAGTAGTAATGGAATTTTATGGATGATAACATGCATGATTAAGCCACTATGCAGTTTACTCTAGAGGGGAAACCACATTTAGTATGTTGTGATGATGCTCAGGGAATGAATGTAAATTTAAAAAATAAAATTCAGAGGAAAAAATACTAAAACTGTTACCAAAATTTAAAGAAAAAAACTGTGTATTTGATGACCATAGTAAGCTATATAGCCCTAGCTAGGTACTATTTTATAGTATGTTCATTCTACTCACTGAGGTTTATGCCTAAAATCAGACATGGGTTCTTGTGTATGTATATATCAGCTGTGCTTGCTATTGCAAATATTTAGACAAATTAAGTTCATTAGGAAATCAATTAAATGGGGAGGGGGATAGGCATAGAAAGCAATCATGGATACAAGAGACAATGGGAGGAGGGTTGGACAGGGCAGAGGGTTAGGGATAGGGAATCAAGGATGGCAAAAAAAAATGCAAAATATACAAGACATAAGAAATGAAAAATTGTTTATTGATAACACGTATGTTGATGTGCTTGATTGAGCCAACAGACAGTGTATTTTGGATGAAAAATTCATTTTGTATACTGTAATGATGTATAGCATATTAATGTTAAAAAATAATAAATTAATAAATAAAAAAATTGAGTTAGTGACTGTACCTCTCTTTCTTATTCTGTACAAATATTCCTGTACATTTGGAAATTTCCTCCTCTTGATTGAGCGATTAACTTTTTCATAAAACTGTCTGGGCCTAGTGTTTCCCTTGTAGGAAGTTTCCAAAACTTTTTATTCACTATCTTTGATAGTTATAGGATTATTCAAGCTTTCTGTTTCCTCTTGAGCCGAATTCAATAAGTTATGATTTTCAAGCAATTTGTTCATTTCTTTTAAATTTTCAGGTTTTGAAGGGAAAAGTTTTCCAAGTATTATCTTACCATCTTTATTTTGTAATGCATCTATACATATGTCTGCTGTTGCATTCCTAATATTGTTTATTTGTATATTCTCCAATACTTAGCTTTTACATACCTTTAAGAGATACTATTAACTTGTGTTTAATTCTGTATGGTTAAATTCTCCATATCCAAATTCATTAATACAATCATAAATACACATCCACAAATAAACTTTTTATTTAGAATATTGAACATAGTCATTGGAAACATGAAAACTGATATTTTTGGTCTCTTATTTGTAGAGTTTGTCAGTTTTATTTGTCATAGGAAAAAAATAGATTTTGTTGATCTTCTGTATTGCATTTATTTTGTACTTTTTATTTTTTTAAGAGGGATTTTTTGCTATGGGGCATACACACTTGCCAGAGAGACAGAGACAGAAAGCTTGAATAATCCTTTATCCCCAGAGAGGATGGCCACACCACAATCCCTTCTCCTCCATTCTCCTCTTGGGATCTTGGGTACACATGCATGTGTGTCCTGCATGAGTTTTAAGCTGCTAGATCCAGGACTCCAACTGTGGTAGACTTTGTGGGAGTCCAGCGACATAACCATTATACCATGTGCTAGTCCTAATTTTCTACTTTTTCTAATTTAGTCTATGTTTACTATCTTCTTCCTAACTTGATTTTGATTATCTTCTTTTCTTTTCCAACTTCTTAAATCAGATACTTTCATTATTGATTTTGAGATTTTTTTCTTTACTAATAAACACTCTGGTTCCCCATTTTAAACCTTCAGTTTATTAGAAGCATTTCATACATTTTTTAAAAATAATTATTTTATTTAACATTATTTATTTATTTTAATTTGATTAGAGAGAAACAGAGAGAGAGAGAGAGAGAGAGAGAGAGAGAGAGAAAGTGAGAAAGTGAGAAAGTGAGAAAGTAAGCTGCCAGGTCCAGGACTCGAACTGCAGCTGGCCATGTGGAAATCCAGTGCCCTTAACCACCATGCCATCTGCCAGCCTCTAGTATTTCATGCATTTTAATATGCAGTATTATTATTATTACTTTCTTTTATTTAATTCCTAAGTTATTTAGAAATGTACTTTTCAAATTCCAGTTGTAAATTTTTCAAGGGTATTTGCCCGTTATTTTGTAGTTAAAAAACATTGTCTGTGTGGTACAGATTCTTTGACATTTTTTGTGACTTGAATTATATGGTAAATTTTGATAAATATTCCATGTGTATTTGTAAAGAATATTGACTCACTCATCAATGAATGTGGTGTGGTAATTAAACCAAAATTATTATTTATGTATGTTGCTCAACATTTTACACTCTGTATCTTTTCATATCTCAGGTCTTTGCTCTCTTATTACTTCCAGGCTCTCCTGAGCATGTATTTTCAAATTTCATTAAGGGCCTGCTGGATAAAATCTCTGCATTGTTTGTCCAAAATGTTTTTATTTCATTATTTTCCTGAAGAGATATTTTTGCATGGTATAAAGTTCTAGTTTTTAAAAAAAATTTTTTTTATACTTTGAAGATATAATTCGACTGTCTTGCAGGTTCCATTTTACTCTCTATTAAGTTGTGTTGCTTTGTAGGTAATCTGTCTTTTCTCTTTGATGGATTTTAAGGCCTATTAGTATCTTTGGAATTCTGTATCTTTACTATGGTGGCCCTAGGTTTGTTCTTTGGAAATCAATCCTATTTGAGCCAGCGCTCTGGTGTCCCTTTTTATAAGGACACTAATCCTGTTGCATCACAGCTCTACCTTTAGGGTCTTCTTCAAGGCTAATTACGTTGTAGGTGTTCCATTGCCAAATACAGCCATATCGGAGTTGGAGCTTCAGTTTGTGAATTTTGGGGCAACATAAAATTCAGGGTATATCAATGGAATAGGCATTTTCCTACTCGACCATTTCACTGAGGGTATGAAGAGTTGGGCTTCCAGTCTTACTCAGGGACCTTGTTCTGACTCCTCGAACTGTGTGAACCAAAGCTGTCTCCTATTCCTATGAGGTCATTATAAGTAACTAGGCACTCGTGAATGGCAAATGTCCCTAGTGAAGTTGGTGGTTTCAATACTTAGCTCCACCTCTGGATTCATTTTTGTCTCCTGAGGATTCCCTGTAGTTTTTATACAAATTAGTTATATATCAAATAACTAATAATTATCCTGAATTTAAACCTTTCTACTATAAAAGTTTCAGACTTTTGTGATACACAAAAGGAGAAAAAATAGTAAAGAATATGTAATAAACCCATATATGCCAGTCCTCTAGATTCAGCAATCATTTTACTAAATTTACTTCATCCTGTTTTTTTCTTTCTTTGTATTGTTTTACTATAATATTTTAAAGCTACACAGTCACATTATTCTACTTTATAATGCTAATGTATGTAGCTCTACCATTAAAGATATTTGTTTATAATCACCTAGGAAGTTATATTTTAATAATCATTTAATAATCATTTAATGTCAATCTATATTCCAGTATCCCTTATTCCTTCAAAAATGTTATTTTATAATGTGTTCAAATATAGACCCTAATAAGGTTCACATCTTGCCTTTATTGTTTTCCCTTAAATTCCATTTCATCTATACTAGTCCTCTTCTTTCTTTTTTATTATTTAATGATGTCAATGATTCATTGGAAACTAAGTTGGTTGCCTTGCAGAATTGCTTCCTATGGTATATACAATGTTTCTCTATTCATCTTATTTTCTACCAGCTAAAAATCAGATATAGGGACCAACAAGTGGTGTGGTGGTTAAAGGCTCTGGGTTCCCACATGGTTGATCAGGGTTTGAGTCCCAGATCTGGCAGCTTGCTTTCTCACTTTCCCTTTGTCACTCTCTGGTCAAATTAGAAAATGTTAATAATAAATGGAGTTAAATACATAAATATTTAAAAAAATAAAGTTTGAATTACATTTTGACGCATTTTCTTTGACTCATTTTCTTTGAATACTTCATAGGTAGTGCAAATAATTGTATTGTACTTAAATAAGAAGACGTATAATTGATGATCATAATTTCAGTGACTTTGAGGATGATCAGGCACCAGCTTATCTCCCAATGTAAATTGCCCCATTAACCTTTTTACTTAATGGCTTTTACCATTTATTGATGAGTGTTGCATTCTTTAGTTTTTTTCAATAGTTTACCAATTGGTGATTTGCTAATTTTGTCATTTTTTCTTTACACTTGTTAGCTACATTTTTCTGAAAAGAATTTTTCTTCACAAACAAAGATTATTAGGTGACTCTGAACTTTGGCTATACAGATGAAAAATAAATTCTTAATTCTTTTTAATTACTAATAAGCATAGTAGATGGTGGCTATTATACCTGCCTCTAGTACTGAAATGAATTTTGGTTTATTTTGTTTTAGGTTTGTGTCTTTTATTATGGGATGCTTCAAGTAGTTTTAATAAGGGGAAGGAATAGAAGTAAAAAATAAATAATCAAGGATAGTAACTGAACCACTACATCTGAGATTAGTGTTTCTTGAGTTCTTGAAAAGTTGTCGGGAATGGCATTTTTTTCTTTTTTAAAAAAATTGTGCCAGAAAGCATATGCACTCACCAGAGACAGAGGGAGAGGGAGAACGCATCACCCAGTTGGGCATGCTCACCTTGTGATCTCTTCTCCTCTATTTCTCCATCTAGTCAGGATTTGGGGCACACACACACCTGTGGCCCATATGTGTTTCAAACTGCAGGCGCCAGGATTTGGACCACAGAGCTGGCCACGTGGAATCTAGCTTTCTTAAATACCAGGCCAAAGGGCCAGCCCAGGGCATGGCATTTTCTAAGACATAAGCAAATACTTTTATATTGAACAAGAGTAATTTTTAATTTGATGTGAATTCTAAATTGAATTTTTTAATCTTTTAAGTCCTATTCTATTTTTAGTGATACAGTTAATTTTACAAGTTTATATCCTTTAAGGTCAATGTAATCCTACAATTCAGTAATGATTCTGTCAAAATCTGATTCCAGTGTTTTATGCCCCATCTCCTGCTTTCATACACAGAACTTGGGTTAGGATAAATAACAAGTCTATTCTTAATCTCCTTTACTCAAGAAAGGATTAATATGGCTATTAATTTAACTGAAACAGTCAAATAGTGATTTACTTTCTAAGTCATGCTAATAAGAATTAAAAAGGGAGAGAGGGGATTAAAGCTGTATAAGAAGTAAATTTCTTAGCCTGAAAGAAAATACTGATGGTATTTTAAACAAACTTAGAATTAATGCTTTGTGAAAATATTTATTATTACGGTTGTTTCTTTTTCTGATCATATATTTTATCAGTATCTTATTATATAGGAAAAATGAAGACCTCAACATAGTAAAAAAAAAAAAAAAAAGAAACTTAAAGTTCAATGGGTCAAATTTGGATGAAATAGCAATTATGAAAATAATCACAAACAATCCCCTGAACAAGATTTAATTACTCAGGTTATATGCAAAGAAAGACTCTGCATTAATGTGTTTAACAAACGAGGAGGGAACATTATGTAAAAATAATCCCTCTTAAAATAATCCCTAAGAAATATGAGTAAGTAATGAAAAAGCAAATGTATTATACAAATGAGAAACTAGGGGTAGAACTTCTGTTCTAGGCAGCAAAGATCTGGACTCAATAATTACTAGCATAATATGGACAGCTAAGTTTGTTTTAAAAAAAATGCTCCACTATCTTTTTTAGATACAACCTGTAGGTTAGTATTGAACAGGATAGAGTTATGTGATAAAAATTATAATACTTATTCAATCTGTAGACAGACATGCACATTAGAGAACTGATTTCAAATGTTTTATTAAATGAGTCTCCTTATATATTTTCATAAGACAAGAGACTATAAAAACTAAACATAAAGCATTTATTAAATGAGATTAATAAACTATGTCATGCCTACAAATCAAACATCACTGTCACTTCTAAGTTTTACACATATTCTTCAAAACTCCAACTGGTGAACCAAAGCAGCCTGATAATTATGGTAGTCATTCATTCATTCATTCATTCAGCAAACATATGTCAAATAACACATGCCAGATATAGGTCCAAGCATTAACAAAGCTTAATAAGACAAGGAGACTTCATTTATGTGCACATACACTTAATAACAGTCCGCTTTGAAAAGTTTTATAATGAAAATAGAGTAGATGTGTTGCCTATTTGTGACTTGAAAAGAATGGGAATTATTTTGTCTGAGAGACAGCTTTTCCCAAGAGAAAGCTTTTCTAATGAGGTCTCTTTATATTTATGTGTTGAAGGTTAAATACTAGTTCACCAACTGGAGAAAGGGGGTAATCATTTAAATCAGAAATTCAAGAATATAAGTTTGTAAAGAAAGGCAAAAAGCATGTGGTGTTCAAAGGATGATACATAGTTCTGTGTGATTGGATTTGAGGACACATGAGATAAAATGATAGATGAGACCCCATGTGATGCTGGGTAGAGATGAGAAAGATTGACTACCAGGAGAGGAGGGTTGGGCTATTAACTTTGGTATTTTATAGGTGCCTGGTAAAGGTTTTGAGGTAGTTACATGTAGTCCCAAATTCTGTAGTTTGTGGGCATTAAAACAAAGATGGAGAGAGTGTGTGGGAAAGAAATGAGTTCAGAGTTGATGAGATAGGAACCAAGGTAGTGACAGTAAGAATACTTGGGGCCAACAGGTGTTATAGTGATTAAGATACTGAACTCCCACATCATCAACTGTGGTTCGAGTCCCAGACCTGGTGGTTTGAAAATCATGGTGGATGCATGTGCATGTATGCCCAAAATCCCAGGAGGAGAATGGAAGAGAAGGGATTGTGGCATGGGCCTCCCTCCTGAGGATTGAGTCTCACTTTCCCTCTTATTGTCTGTCTCTCCAGCAAGTACATGCACCCTACAGCAAAAACCTAAAAAAAAAAAAAAAAAAAAAAAAAAAAAAAAAAAATCTAAAAACTGAAAATTTCAGGAGTTCCTTAGAACATAGGCTCAGTTGTGGGACCAGCAGTTGGTGTAATGGCTATGTTGCTGGACTCCCATGTCGTCAACCTGGTTCGAGTCCTGGACCCAGTGGCTTAAGCTCACATTGGGTGCAGGTGCATGCATGCCTAAAATCCTAAAAGGAGAATGGAGGAGAAGGGATTGTGGTGTGGCCATCCCCCCTGGAGAGTGATTTCTCACTTTCTGTCTCTTTTTCTCTGTCTTTCTGGTGAGCATACTTGCTCTATAGCAAAAAAAAAAAAAAAAAAAAAAAAAAAAAAAAAAAAAACCTCTCAAAAAAAGAACAGACTCAGTTGGACCAGCAAAGTTAAGCATTATAGTCAGAAAGTTAAATAATCAAGAATTATTTTTCAAAGTGATTATATCAGATTGATTACAGTAGTACCAAGTTAAGGAGAATAATTAGAAGAATTGGTTTTAGAGAACAGTTCCCTAACCTTGGTTTCAGGTACACTGAAGTTTAGAGAGTTGAAAAATACTCAGGGAAAACTCTGAAAGGTGGAGCCTAGAGATATCCTTTTCGTTATAAAGCAAATTTTAGAAGAGAAGCATCAAGTAAGTCATTTGGGATTTGATTCCGTTTAATAGACTTTCATTAAAGCAGATGATAAATTTTCTACCTGTGAAAAAAGCAGGAAGAACTTTTTAATATGTAGCAAATGTGTTCACCTAAAGCACCCAGAAGTTCAGAGGACCCTTTAATGCAAATTTTTACAAGGCAGAAATGAGAAAATTATCATCCTTATTTTTCCATTTTAGATTCATATTGTGAGATTAGGCCCAGGGTTACCTTTGATTTTCATTAATAGAAGTGTAATGATTGGAATATATATTTTTTTTAAACTTTAGATAAAGAAACTTATAAAAAATTGGGATTTTAAGGACTTTCTAAAAATAATGAACACTTAAAAGTGCAAAATATGTTTTTGTTATTTATTGACAATGTGATGATTCAAGTATCATTTGGTTTTGACACTTTTTTTTATAAGCAAGTTCCTCTTCCTCATATTTCAGAGTTTTTCTTATGGAATCCTAAGTATTTTTTATTTTGACTGTTTATTAATTAGAAAAAACAAAGTTCATAGAAACTAAGTGATGGTGTTGAGAACATGCAGATTGTCATTAGTCATGCAGAATTTGAATAGCAGTCTTGCATGGCTTTCTTCCACACCTGATTAAAGTTCACTTTGAGGTCTCAGTTGCTTCAATAGCTCTCCTCTCCTCCCCTCCCCTCTCCTTTCTCTTTCTCTCTCTCTTTTTCCTTCATCTATTTTTCTGAAGTATTCACCCTAATGGAGTCTATAGTTATTAGTCAAGGTCATTATTCAAATATGCCAGTAACTCTTGCCATTTCATCTTTTGCTATTTTTTTTAGTATTTGTCAAGGCTACTGAATATTTGGTAAAAGGCCAAAGTGTCTCTCTCCATAAGCATTTGGTAAATGCATGTGAATGACTTGGCGTTTAAGAAAAGTACTGAATCAGAGTTTAAGATGGCAACTAGTGAACTAGAGCCTGTGAATAAATGACGGTAATAGCAGGAGTCATTAAATATTGGTCAGCTTCGGGTAAACCAATGGAAGCTAACCACAGAAAAGACTTCACCCATGTTAATAAAGACAATTTCCAAGATGCACTACCAATAGGGTAGGATTTGTGCATTGGCAACTTTTTCAGAGAAACATGTATTTATAACACTAGTAAACAGAATAACCTTAAATCAAAAGCATAAAGTGTGGTTTGACTAGTAGCATCTGGAAAGAATCAATTCCTTTGGCTATAATGTTTCTAAGCAACCACAAATTGGAGCAATGCAAAGATAGTTCATGGGAAGTTAAAGCTATAATTTTTAGGTTTCCATAATTTTGGATCTGTTCTAGGGCAAAAACGCTGAAAGCTAATTTACACATTCTGTCTTTATTTATTAAACACAAATTTCATGTGATATCAAATCATCACAGCATTTTGTCAGCAAATGGCTCTTTTTAAGAGGTCCAATTTAAAAGCCTTTCTTTGTTATGTATAATTATAATCTTTGCATGTAGTCCAGCATAATTATTTTGTAAAATATAAAGAAACACTGAAATTATGTTATTATTATTATAAAGCTGTGAGTTTGCTAACATATTTCAGATGCTTTCTGAATTTTTAAAATTCTAATTGGACTGAATCCAATCATTATCAAACAATCCTTCAGTCTACCTTTTTACAATGTGAATCTAAATGTAAGTCATTAATTTTTCCCTTTTTTGCTATGCCCTCATTTGCATTTTATCACTTTAATTTAAATGTAAATATACTTTACACAAATTACCTCTGAAAATCCTTGAAAGTAAATTTTAAAGTTCTGTTAACTTATACGACCTGGAAATACAGACCTTGATATACTCTTCTAAAATAATGCCATTTTAGAGTGTTAGGATTTTGCAAAATGAATTATTTTATTCATGACCTGCATTTTCTTTTTAATAGTGTAAAATCAGAGACAAACTGAGATGGAAATAAAATAAAACTTTCTCTTAATCCAGGAAAGATTATTTTTTCATATAAATTCAGAATACTATATTTGTATAGATAACTAGTTGAGCTAACATTGAGAAATACAGGGATATTTTTTAACTTTTTTGTTGTCAGTGAGGAGGCACTTGGCAGACCATGTTCAATGATAAATAAAAAATGTTAATGATCTTAGTAGTATATCAGTTCTTAGGACCAGAATAAAAAGCTTGCTATACTGATGGAAAAGATTTTGTGAGCTACATGCATTTTTTTTTTTTTTTTTTTTTTTTTGGTCTATAAAGAGAACCATGTTTTCTGAATTCTTTTTTTGGGGGGAGAGGTTTTCGCTATAGGGTGCATGTGCTTGCCAGACAGACAGAAAGAGACATAGAGACAGAAAGCGAGAAATCACCCCCCAGGGGTGATGGTCACGCCGCAATCCCTTCTCCTCCATTCTCCTCTCGGAATCTTGGGCACGCACACACACGTGCCCGGCGTGAGTTTTAAGCCACCGGGTCCAGGACGCGAACCGCAGTTGACTACGTGGGAGTCCAGCAACATAGCCATTACGCTAACTGCTGGTTCCCTTTTCTGAATTCTTTATTGACAAATATTAATATGATGATAATAGTTCCATGTTAAAAAATGCAACTTTTGGGGCCAGCTGGGGGCATGATGGTTAAGGCATGGGATTCCCATATGGCCAACCATGGTTCAAGTCCCAGACATAGTAGATTGAAAATCACACTGAGCACATGTGCATGTATGCCCAAAATCCCAAGAGGAAAATGGAGGAGAAGGGATTGCATCATGGTCATACCCCCTAGGAGTTGATTTCTCACTTTCCCTCTCTTTCTTTCTCTCTGTCTCTTTGGTGAAAAACAAACAAACAAAAAATAAATAAAAAGCATATGTTTTTTGGAATGAAGTAAGCCAAAGGCTGGAAAAGAATCAAGAATCAGTAAGAATTAATTAGTCCCACCTCTCTGACCTCTTTAGATCTAAGGCCAGAAAAAGACTCTGGCCCTTTGGACATAGGTGGCAACTGGCTTTATAAAGCAACCAGAATATAGTGTGAAGAGTGACTGAGGACATGGTGGGCACATTTCTCTACTAGGTAGCCTTTATAAAATCAATCCCTAGATGCTCTCCTCCCACCACCTGCCTACAGAGGTAGGATTAAAGCAGCCTGCAATAGCACTTACCAGCTATGTCAGAATCCAGGATTTTGCTTTGGCTTTGGTTCCTTCTTTCTTGCTCTAGAATTCACTCCCTATAATTTCAGTTCATCAATAATTCCTCAAACATCTATAACATACCTATACTGTAGAGGCCTAATGGTGATTAAATTTCTCATCCTGTCAAGAGCTATGGAGTATGAGAAAAAAAATGTTGATATTTAAAGTAAATGTTTGTGAGAAGATGAAATAAATCAATCAATTTAAAAATGTATTAATAACATATCTAATATAAATTGTTCTAAAGGAAAAAAAATTTTGATACTGGTCCAGCTTCAGCAGTGCAGGTTTGTAAAGTATTGCTCTGTAGTACCTGAAGCAACATAGCCCACTGGGGCTTCAGATCCCAAGTGATCTGAAAACAGTAGGTGGTGTACCCACAATCCTAACTAGCAATAGGGCTGGAAGAAGGAGACACTGCATGATGGGCTCTATAAAGGGTGCCATCCCCTCTCTAAAATTAATAAAATTTTTAAAGAATTAATTTTAGAATAATGAGTTACTGGATTATGGTAAAGGAGAGGATGGGTAGATATTATCGATGCTAATTTTAAAACCTTATTATTGTTTATCATAGTGGCACAAAGAAGGAATTCATGCCTTCCCAGGCCCTACTGTGCACTACACTGTGGTATCCCTTTACTGTGATTATCACACTCAACTCCCTATAGTGCTGTGTGAATAAGAAATTTCCAAAATCATGTAATTGGCCATTAGTGTGCAGAGCTTAGACCCAGACCCATCTGTCTGATTCAGACTTCCTACTATTGTCTTGCTGCTTTCTTTATGTCCAACTAAGGGAAACTGAGAGAGTCCTCAGAAAAGGTAGATTTAAAAGATGTAATTACAGTGTATTTTTCCACTTTTTGTGAATAACATTTTACATTTTCATAGGGACTTTTATTTTTTAGAGAGAGATTTGTTGTTGTTATTGTTGTTGTAGGGCATTTGTGCTCGCCAGAGGGGCAGTGAGTGAGAAATCCTCTTTCCTGAAAGATTATGTGTTTTTTTCCTTGAGGGAAAGAGATTAAAAACCCTCTCTCTTTAGCATTTTCATAATTATTTTTATTGTGCATTTGAAATTTTGTTTACGGTGTTTTAATGAAAGCATGGATTCAAAAGCTGGTCCTGCCATTCACCAGTTGAGGGACCTAGAGCAAGCGAGCGCCTCTGAATGTCATTTCCTTCCCTCTTTATGTGAGGAGATGAACTTTATCCCACATGTAACCGGGTGTTCCAGCACGAGGTCAGCACCCAGTACAGGTTCCATTTCCTTTCTTCTCCTCAGGCTGTGTTCCCCGTTACAGTGTCTGGCTCTAGGGTTATTCAGTGTGTTTTATACATGTTCCATCTAGCATTCTTTAGGTCAAGTCATAAAATTTGGGAGGGGCATGTTTTTAATGCTTCAGCTATGTCTGTGGCATAAAATCTTATTGCCTTGATCAAGTACCTAATGGAATAGAGAGCCGAGTTGCTTCAGGAGCCAACTTCAACAGTACAGTTAAAGATAATGAAGCCTTTCTTTATGTGAAGTCTTCATTACCCAACCCTGAAGAAAAGCTATGCATAATATTAAGCAAGTTATTTGGCCTGTCTCAGTTTCCTCACCTGAAAAGTAGAAATGACCCTGTCTCAAAATATCATGAAATCTAACAAGTTAGGTATTCTAATGCATAAGAAATATGAACTTTTTCTTCTCTTTTTTTTGTTGAGGTCATTGATGTTTTTGCTATGAGGCTTGTGCACTTGCCAGAGAGAAACACGGAACAGGAGTGAAGGGGAAAAGAAGGGTGTGTGTGTACAAGAAATCATACCTCAGGGAAGATATCCACACCACAGTTCCTTTTCATCTAGTCTCCTTGGGATTTGGGGCACACAGGCACACACACCAGGCATGTTTTTCAAGCCAATAGGTCAGGGTTCAACCTCAGAGTTGGCCATGTGGGATCCAGCACCTTAATTACCACACCACCTGCTGGCCTAACCACATGCTATTTTTTAGTGACCATCTGTCTTGAAACCTTGAATTCTTATTTTGGAAGAACATTTATTTAGTGATGAATAGGAAAACATAGAATACATTGTTATTATCAGTAATGGTAAGATCAAAGAATTTTAAAAATGTGAAATAGAAAGTTATGACATGTTGAAGAAAAGCAAAAGTAAGATACTTTGGAAAAGCAGATTGAACAGATTAAGGCAATGTCTGTTATGTGTTGTGAGTTTAAGAGGGCAAACTTTTCATCCCACTGAAAATAAGATCTGACAGTGGTGACTCTGGGCACTTTTACAGCTCAGGATTGTTTTCAAAGCCCGTAGCAGCATAGGCTTTGACAATACAATAATAGCACAAAACAGCATTGAAGATCTTGGACGCAGAAAGTAAATTACCTGTCAGTGTCTGAGATCTTGTCTTCTCTATTTGCATTAACCAAGACTAAATATAAAGGGATGTATTCTGTATTATTGGCTCTGATCAAGACTTTCTAGAGTGGTGATAAATGTATCATTGAAAGAATAGTTAACACATAGGCCCAGAGAGTTGGAAAAAATGTCCTTTGCTCAAATGGGATTAGGAAAACCACAGTGTTTTTTTTCCCCCCTATGGTCCTACTGCTGATTTTTGTATGTAAAGTTTTATAAGAACACAGTCACATCATTCATTAGTGTACTGTCTATGGCCGATTTCACGTACACTGACAAAGTGGAGCAGTTGCTACAGACCATATGATTGGCAAAAGCTAAAATATTGACTCTCGCCCTTTAAAAAAATGTTTGCTGACCCTTGACTTAAAAGATTATCTGGATTCTGATTGTCAGATGAGGTAGATAAACTAGCTATAAAACAAATATAAATACAAGGCATACAGATTCTTTAAAGCTTGATTTTTTTTAAAAGCAGGTGTCATAAATTCCTTTAAAAAAACTATTAATTTGGGGAAACTGATTATTTCACTCAGATTTTCTTAAGAATTGTTCTTGGATGTGTCTTAAAATGGTAAGTTTTAAAGGCTATTACTCTTTTAAGGTATATTTGTTAATAGATTCTGAGTACTAGTACACTGAGATGAGGACTGGAAATACAAGTTGAATTAGATATAGCTCATGTACATATAAAAGTCACAATTTGTGGAGAGTTTAGATAGTATCTGTATGTTCAGTTTCTTATAGATTTTGCTTTATTATTCAACCCATCAATTTCTGCCTTTTAACTGAAGAGTTTAGACTATTTACATTTAATGTAGTATTAATATGCTAGAGCTTATGTTTACTATCTCTTCTTATCCTCTGTTCTTTCCTCCTTTATTCTATTTTGCCTGATGTTTTTTGAATTAAGCCGTTTGGAATTATTCTATTTTAGCCCCACAGTTGGCTTACTACCTATATCCTTTGTGTCATTTTCAGTTGTTTCGCTAGAGTTTACAGTTTATCACAATTGGTCTTTAAATAATATGGTATCACTTCACATGATGTAAGAAACTCACAATATTATATTTGATCTTTCTCTCCCCACCATTTGTGCTGTAATTTTACCTCTACATATAAACCATATGATACCGTATGCTATAGTTACCATTTTTGCTTTAGTAATTTATCTTTTAAAGAGAGTAAGAATAAGACAAATATTTTCTAAGTACCAAAATAATATTATTGCTGATGCTCTTCATTTCCTTTTGTAGATATAAATTCTTTGTATACACATAAATTTTATGTTATCATTTTCCTTTGCCCAAAAATCTTTCATTAACTTTTATTGTAGTATAGGTTTGCTGGCAGTGAATTTTGTCAGCTTTTGTTTGTCTGAAAAGGTCCTTTTAAAACTCATTTAACACTAAAAGAACTGAGAGCACGTATCCTTGCCAGAGAGAGAGAGGGAAAGTGAGCAAACACCACCTCCCCTCTTCTACCCCCCACCACGGGGAATGGTCCGTCACAGTCTCTTCTCCTCCATCTCTCTCTCATTTGGGAATTTTGGGCATGCGTGCATACATGCCGAGCACGTTTCTCAAGCTGCCAGTCTGGAACTCAAACCATATGGTTGGCCATGTAGAATCCAGCATCCTCTGTCACCATGTCATGGGCTGGCTCTATACTCATTTTTTTGTTTTGTTTTGTTTTAGGAAAATGTATTTCTAACTTTCCTTTTTTTTTTTTTTTTTTTAAAGTATAGTACTTTTAGAAGTCACTTTGTCTATTGCCATCTCACTTAAATTGTTAATTATGTAAGATTGCTGTCATTTTTCACCATATGGAAAGTAGCCTTATTCTTTTCTAAATACTTTTAAACCTTTTCACTTTAACTATTTTTTTAAGTAATTTGAACATAACATGACTTGGTTGATTTTATGTTCACTTTGCTTGGCTCTTTTTTTGTTATGTTTTGATTTTTGTTTTTGTTTTGGTTTTTTTGAGCTTCTTAGGTCTGTGAGGATTTTTTTTTTTTTTTTTTTTGAGAGGTTTTTGCTATAGGGCACGTGTGCTCACCAGACAGAGAGACAGAAAGTGAGAAATCACCCCACAGGGGGGATGGCCACACCGCAATCCATTCTCCTCCGTTCTCCTCTCAGGATCTTGGGCACACATGCACATGCGCCCAGTGTGAGTTTTAAGCCACCGGGTCCAGGACACGAACCGCAGTCAACTACATGGGAGTCCAGCGACATAGCCATTATGCTAACTGCTGGTCCCTTAGGTCTGTGAGTTTATAGTTAACTTCATGTTTGGAAACTATTGGTTATAATGCCTTCAGATAGTTTTTTTTCTCCCCTGCTACTTTCAAGGACTTTGAATGTATGTTAGAGTGCTTGGTATCACTCAACATATTATTGACACTCTGTTCATTTCTTTCCAGTCTTTTTTGTTGAGGTTTTTTTTTTTTTTTTTTTTTTTTTTCTCTTAGAGTGTGTACACTTGCTGGAGAAAAACAGAAAGAGGGAAAGTGAGAAATCGTCCCTCCACCAGGGGAGGTAGTCATGCCACAATCCTTTCTTCATTCTCCTCTTGGGATTTTGAGCACACATTTTCAGTGTGATTTTCAAGCAACTGGGTATAGGACCCAAATAGTGGTTGAACATGTGGGAGCCCAGTACTTTAAGCACCACATCACCTACTGGTTCCTCTTTTCAGTCTTTCTAAATCTCTGATTTAATTCCCATCAACATTTCTTCAATTTTACCATTTTCTTCTTCTGTAGCATCTTTATCTGTAGTTTCTCCCATCTGATTTAGTTTTCATTTCAGGTACCCTATTTTTATCTCTATGTGTTTCATTATAAGCATTTTTCTGTTTCTCTCCTCATACTCCTAATGTAGTTCACATATTTCTCCACACTTAGAGCATCTCTAAACCGTCAATTTATCCCCACAACTAAGGCAATACTCTTTTTAGTCCTTGACCTGACACCTTAAAAAATTTAATATTTCTCTACCCTGGCTGATTGAAATGTGAATTATTCCCAGCCTTGTATGAGGTCTGGGAATTCTTCAATATATTGCTTTCTAGTGATTCTTTTCCCAGACTCTCAGAGCCACAGCCCATACATATATGAAGATTATTATACAACTAAATTGAAGTGTGTGTGTTGTAGGGGGAGCTTTTAAGATCTCCAAGTACTCAGACTTGTACATGTGTTCTCTCTCTCTCTCTCTCTCTCACTCTCATTTTTCCTCTAAATTTCTGCCCCCAAATTCTACCTGCATCAGTCACTCTAAACTTCAATTTTTGTCTTATCAGTGGATATCAGAAACTGGACTCTGCTTGGGTTCCTTGTTTTTTGTTCTCTCCTGGAGACCGCCTGTACGCAGTAAGCTGGGTGACTGCAGAGCTCACTGTTTATTTCCTTTCTCTCATGGATCCCAGGGATCCTAAATAACTGAAAATTGTTAGCAGATATATTTTTTTCTCTGAGTTTCTAGTTATTTATGGTTGGTGGACAATTTCTCTAGTGATTAATTCTTCATGGATGAAAGTGAAAGTCATAGTTATTATAAACAAATTATGAGATAGAAAGGATAAATTACATAATATTTAGGGTCCCACAGGCACGAACTACTAATTACCTAGAGGAGTTACGGAATAATTTACCAGGAGGATATGACATTTGAGTTGAGCCTTGAAAATATAAGTAAGAATTTGTCCCTATAATTTTATTTTTAATTTATTTGTATTTATCCAATTTCCTTTTTCATTCCTTTCATTGTATACTGCAAACCTCTACTTTTTAAATGTTCTACCCAGATAATTACACCTTATTTTTCAGAAGTGGCTTTCCATAAAATATTGAAATAATTTGCCTTGTAGGGCATTTTTCTCTCTTAGCATCTCATCTCTCATTTCTCCTAGAAATCTTGTTCATCTGTTCTATAGATTTCATCTTTTTAATCCTTTTGGGTGATGGAAGGAAACGATACACATTCATATTCATTCAGAGCTTTTAAAATAGATTATATTCCTAGACTATTTAAATAAGAATTTAGAAACCCATATTTTTCTCTTTGGTTTTAAGAATTCATCAAGAAACTCAATATAAAATATAAATTAAAAGAATTTGATGGACAAAAATTCAAAGATTTGGTGTGGAAACATACATGATATGATCTGTTATTTTGATTTGTAGGAGTAGCCATAGGAAACTGTGATATCCCTAAGTTAAAAAAAGGATGTCATTTTATCCTTTACTTAACCTTAGAGAGGGCTGGAGAAATTAGAATAGAAGCCTTAGGTATAATAATCACTACTTTTAGCATCTTTTTAGGGAGTCATTCGTAAAGATGCTTAGGGATTTCCTAAAAAAATGAAAATTCTTTCTCCTTAGTTCCATATACTCTCCAAGTCATTGGACTTTTGCTCATTTAAAAATCTAAATTCTAGATGCCGTAGACCATAATTTTCAGACAGTATAACCTTTGCTAATAATAGTAAGTTTGTCTGAAGATGTGTTAACTCTTTCAGACCTCCAGGGTACCATTAATGAACTATAAGTCAACCAATACCTCAGTAATTTCACACACAATCAAAAGAGTTAATATATCCAGCACAGGGAGGATTTTTAAGATCGAGTTTTTCAGTCTGCTTCATTGAGTTTTTCTGAGTAATGTGACTCAATCAGAGTTAACATATTAGAATGATAGCATATTCATTCATTTAGCAGTTTTACCATTTGTTTTAGAATATATTTGTACCCAGGACCAGCCAGTGGCATGGTGGTTGGGGCAGCTAGACCCACATGACTGACTATACTGTTTGAGTCCCAGAGCCTTGAAAAACATGCCAAGTATGTGTGTGTGCATGCCCAAAATCTCAAGAGGAGAAATGGAGGATTTGTGGTGTGATCATCCCCAGTGGGGGATTGCTTTCTTACTTTCCCAATCAATCAGTCAATCAATCAGTCTCTCTCTCTTTCTGACACACTCACATACCTCTAACAATTTTTTTTAAAAAAGTATATGATAAATGAAATATAAATCTGTATCCCAAACAAACTTAGGAATTTTTTTTTATTCTCTATCTATCTATCTATCTATCTATCTAAACACACACACACATACACACACACACATACTTCAAAGGCTTATTCAGCCTAGGGTACCATTGGACTAGGGTACTATTGGAAAGTGGGTCACATTGTTATCATTGGAAACAAATTACATTTTGGAAGTCTGACCCATCTGAGTTTAAATTGCAGCTCTTCTACCTGTTGTTAAATGTCCATGTCTTCTCACCAAACCTGATACACT
Organism: Tupaia tana; assembly: GCA_026018925.1. Taxonomy (NCBI): domain Eukaryota; kingdom Metazoa; phylum Chordata; class Mammalia; order Scandentia; family Tupaiidae; genus Tupaia; species Tupaia tana. The sequence continues at coordinate 75,323,833 of JAKSZU010000015.1, read as the reverse complement.
GTATTTCTTTTTCACAAAACTGACAAGGCAGAGAGAACAGCATAAGAGAAATGACCTCGGTTGAAATCCCACTCTGCTGTTTTCTAGCTGCACCGCCTCGGATAAGTTGCATGATTTATCTGATCTCCAGCTCCTTTATATATAAAAAAATAGGATTCAAGAGATAATAATACATATCCTATAGGTTGCTGTTAGTATTTAAGAGCCCAGCAGGGTGCTTGGTATATAGCAGGTACCCAGGAAGTGATCATTACTTCTCGTTTTACTGGCACTGAACATCAATCATCCAGTTGTGAAACAGTATGTCCTATTTTTCAGAGCCCGATTAGCACATTTCCTGGCTTTATTCCTCACTTCTTCACTGTGCCCTAGTAGCCATTTTATGTGCCATAGTGGGATAATAGCCAAGTCTTTATTTCTGGAGGGCTGGTAGATATTTTTCCAAACAGCCCAGAGAGAAGTTACCGCCTCAGAGTTATCACCAGCTTCCCCAGGGCTTAATTTCAGAGGTGAAATTGGGAATAGGAAATCATTTTCATCTACTTATTATGTGGTACAAAAAAGAAAATGAAGGCATAGAAATTGGTTTTACATTCCAATGAAAAAAAGAAATTTGTTAACAGTCCCAGCTCCAAAAGGGAAAGAATGGGACTTGCTGTTTGATGAAGACAAAAGGTGTAAGAACAGAAGCCCTTACTGAGCTCAGCATCATCTGATAGTGGCTTCAAACAATGCCAAGACTTAATGGGAGCTGAATTTAATAAAATGTCACAGTCAGCTTTTATCAAGGACACCGCAAAGGAGATCTCTGCAAAAATAATCAAGAAAGAGAGAGAAATAGTGTGTGTGTGTGTGTGTGTGTGTGTGCGCACGTGCAAATGTATCACACCAACGTATATGCTTAAATGATAAATGAAATGTTAAGTACCTTCTGAATGAGCAATGCCTTAATATACACAGCAGTTCTTTGTACATTGGGAAAGCACTATGAAAATATGAGTAATTGCCATTGCTAATATTATAATCACTTTTTAAGAGTAATATTTAGAGTTCTTTTCCACTTCTATCTGTTTCCAAGTCAGAAAATATATCATGGTTTTAATTCTTCATCAGAGCCAACTTCTAGAAAAATCATTAAAATTATCCTGTATTTTAAACATTTGGGAAAAGATATGCTTTGTTTTGTTGAATGCCTTAATTAAAAGGAAAAAATGTTTTAAAAGTAAAAAATATTTTTTCTTACTTTTCTAATAATCATTCGAAAAATAGTGCTGATTTAAAAAAAGTAATGCTTAGATTTAAAGAAAAGATAAAAAGCTTATATTTAAAGAAAACCTACTGTACAGAAATAGTGGATCTTTGGTTTTAGTATGCTAAAGTTAATTTCTCATTCTTTTCTTTTTTATTTTTTAATTTTAAAACACGTGTACTTGCCTAGGAGAGACAAAGAGAGGGAGAGAGAGAAAGTGAGAAAATACTCCCAAGGGGCATGGTCATGCCACAATCCCTTCCTCACACTCTCCTTTCAAGATTTGGGACATCATGGGAACAGCAGTTGGCGTAATGGCTATGTCGCTGGACTCCCGTGTAATCTTGATTCTGAGTGTCATGCTCTTGACACCCTGCTACCTTTCAGTTAGGAAGTATGCTATGCAGTGTTTTATTTTTTTCCGTTTTCTTGCCAGCATACAATCTCCTTGATACAGACTGTGTCCCTGGGACTTAAAACTGCTTCACAGATGGTGGGTGCTCAGCAAACATTGGTGAATGAATAGTAGTGCGTGAAAGTGCTTACTGCAGTACCCAGTGAAAGCTAGTCTTCATGATGTACGTTTGTGGTAATTACATTTTCCTACTTTAGAAATAGACATATGGAGATGGGAGTAACTGTCCCTGAAAAGTTGTTGAGTCTGAAACATTTATCTTAGGTAATTCCACCCTCCTCTTTCAGTGTTGTGGTGTTGTGAAACTTCTCCATGTCCCTGCTTCTGTCTCCACTTTCGGGTCTTTGGTGCCCAGAGAATTCTTCCATTTGGAAGTGATGTGAGCTCTTTCATTTGAGGTATCAACAACTAAGTGACTACTTAGTGATAAATCAATGCAACAGGCTTCTAACTGATTCTGAAATAATATTCAGTAAATATTTATCAATGACTTGTATGTGGACACGATACAAGATTCTGGGGAAATAGGGTGAAGGCCATGTTCTACCCCTTCAGTATACCCTAATTCATCTAACTCATCCTGCAGCATGGTTTTTTTCTAGTGTCACATTTGTTTCAATACTTTACTAGCTTCCAGAAAAGACCCTTCAAAGGTTCTTTATTACCTTTTTACCCCACCTCCTCCCATGCTCCAGTTATCCTGGCAACCTGCAAGGCTCCCACCATTGTTGTCTCAGTCCATTTGGACTACCATGTCAAAAACCCATAAATTAGAGGGTTTATACAGCTTAAATGTGTTTCTCACCGTTCTAGAGACCGAGAAGTCCAAGGCCAAGGCACCAACAGGTTTGGTGGCTGGTGGCAATTTTTTTTTTTTTTTTTTTGTCCAGTAAACATGTAACTTTTGGTTCTGTCCTCACTTTGAGAAAAGGGCAGGCAGTTCTCTGAGTCACTCTTTTAAGGACACTAATCGCACTCGTGACAACCGTACCCTTATAACCTAATCACCTTCCGATGGCTCCACCTCCTAATACTATTATTTTGGGGGTTAGAATTTCAATATATCAGGGACTAGCAGATGGCACAATGGTTATGCTGCTGGACTCCCACATGGTTCAAGTTTCAGACCCAGAAGTTTGAAACTATTGCTGGGCTCATGTGTGTACATGCCTGAAGTCCCAAGAGGATAAGGGATTGTGGCATGAGCATATGCCCTGGGGGAGTGATTTCTTTCTTTCTCTTTCTCTTTCTCTCTCTTTCTTTCTTTCTTTCTTTCTTTCTTTCTTTCTTTCTTCCTTTCTTCCTTTCTTCCTTTCTTCCTTTCTTTCTTTCTTTCTTTCTTTCTTTCTTTCTTTCTTTTTTCTTTCTTTCTTGTGAACCTTATAGCAAAAATCTCTCTGTAAATAAAAAAATAATAATTTTAACATATGAAATGAAAAGTGAGGGGAGGGACACAAACATCCAGTCCATAGCAGTAGTGGTTTTTTTCTGTTCCTTCACCTACTTCTCCCCTCTCTTTCCATGCTCTCTTCATCTCCTCCGTATCACTGGGCCCATTTACTTGTCTTTCAAATCCTAGCTCGATTATCAGTACCTCTAAGAAGCCTCCACAAGTTCCTTGTTGCTAGGACAGCCTGCTCATGCTCATATCATCTCGTATAGACCTGCTTTGCAGGGCTGGTAGTGATACATTGTGAATTATAGCAGGGCAGAGGTATTATTACTCATTCACGTAAGACATTACCTTGCAAAATGTATGCTTGCTGTAGAGTACATGTCCCATAGATCTTTGTTAAAAGGAGGCAAAGAAAGTAAAGCCCTCTTTGACTCAAGCTGATGTAGTGAGATTAATTCTACAATTACCTGCTCCAGAGTCATTGATGGAAACAGAAGTCTCCAGGGGGCCACTGATCTTAGGTACTGCTGGTGTTTAAAGCTGACTGAGTTGCAAGAGCTGGTGGCCTGTGATGACATGATTAATATAGGACTAGCTGTTGATTCTAAGGTCTAGTGCTGAATTATCTACTCTATTTTTCTAAAGGCAACACTTCTAAAGAGTCAATGATAACAATTTTTCAGTTTCTTTCGCTTTAATAAGAAATCTTTCTTCATATTTTCCACAGATAGCATTTTTCTTACCCCTGGAAAAAAAGGCATTTTGGAAGAAAATGTTTTAAGAAAAAATATTCATTTTCTTTTTAAAGCTAGGGAGTTGAAAGTAACATAGACGGAGAAATGAGACCAGGATGTGAGCAGTTATGATTTACTTGTAAGTTTACTAATGCAATATCATTACTAACAGATTATGTGTAAGAAGTCTAGTACACCTTTTCAATTCACAGTCTCAATAAATGCCTACTAAACATCTATAATGTATTGTGCACTTGATTTTAATGCAAGGAATTGACTACTGACATCTTTTACTTTGATAGATTTTGACCTGTGGGATTCTATTTGCTGTCATGATATTTTACTCAGATATTAAGGGGAAAAAAAGTCTACATTTGGGAACCAGCAGTTAGCGTATTGGCTATGTCGCTGGACTCCCACGTAGTCGACCACGGTTCGCGTCCCAGACCCGGTGGCTTAAAACTCACGCCGGGTGCGTGTGTGCGCATGCCCAAGATCCCGAGAGGAGAATGGAGGAGAAGGGATTGCAGCGTGACCATCCCCCCTGGGGGGTGATTTCTCGCTTTCTGTCTCTCTGTCTCTCTCTCTCTGTCTGTCTGGCGAGCGCACGCGCCCTATAGCGAAAATCTCTCAAAAAAAAAAAAAAAAAAAAAAAAGTCTACATTTTAAACTGACTTGTTTTTTTCTTCCATGAGACAGAGACACAGGCATCCCAATAGGGTCCTCTCACTATGATCCATACCCAGCCAGCCCAGATCGTGGGCACGCACTTGTTTGTTAGCGCATACAGGGACAACTCAGGGCATGAACCTGAGACCTTCCCAGGCGACTTCAATATCGCAGTGCCTTGTCTCACCCCTGTTTCACTGCTTTTGGCCATACATGAGAACACTTTATTGGGGAATTAGATTAACGATTAAATTAGAATCATTAGTTAAAAAAAATTAAATGATAACTTGTATTTTGCTAAATGCTAAAAAATAGTAGAGAAAAAAAAACAGCACAGCCTTTGTCCTCCTGGAGGTGATAGTTGAGCATTTAATTATTTAGTTACAGCTGTGCTAAGTGCAACAAAGAACAGTATGCCTGCTAAACGACCGTGTACGACAAGTATCCCCATTCAAGGAGGCTTGGAAGACCTAACAGAAGTTAAATCTGAGGGTTAAATGATCAGTGGGATTTGGTTAGGTGAGTCGCAAGATGACGTAGTGGAGGAACGCTGTTAGAAACCTAGGAGTCAGCCTTTGCGAGCATTCTGGGGAGATGGAGCACAGCTGAGCTGGCAGGGGAGCATAGAGCCAAAAAGGCAGGAGAAGAATGAAGAACAAAAACTTTGAGGGCCACATTCATTTGGGGTCTTAGTCAAAGAGCAGTGATCTCCATTTGAAAGTTACTGAACAGATCTGAACAGAGTTACATGCTCTAAAGCTGTGGCTGCTGAAGGGAGATGGACTAATAAGGGCTGTAGTATGGAGAGGGAGGATTAGAACCCACAGAAGAGGAAGCCTTGCATTTTGACTATCAGCCACTGTGGGGGCCAAGTATTGGAAATAATGGTTATCTTTTATTTATTTATTTCTGCCCCCATTCCTTTTGCACTTCTGTTTCTTCCATCTTGCTCTTCCTTCAGTCCTTCTTTCCTAGTTGTGAACATCCTATCACATGGAGGATGATTAGGGGAAAAGCAATATTGAATGGGAAGAGATAAAAAGTTAAAAGCCATGATTTTGACTTGAACTGAGGAGCTAACATTAGAGTTGGGAAGAGGTAGATCAATTCAAAGGATATGGTGGAGGTAGACACCACAGGACTTGATAATTGATGCAGGTGTAGAGAAAAGGGAGTGGAATTGTCATGAATGACTTTCAGGTTTCTGGCTGACTAGGTGGAGGGAGAAAAATGCAAGTTCACTTTAAGATATTTGAAATGTAAGGTATCTCAAAATCTTTCAAATTATATTGTTAAGTAAATCCTACAACTGTTCATTGGATTTAAAGTACCATGGAGATCTTCAATAGCCTTAAGGCAAGTGGTGGAAACCAGTTTGCAGTAAATTGAGAAGCCCAGTGTAAAGCAATGAAATTAAGATTACAGGCAATTCTTCTAGAGAAATGTGGTTGTAAATAGGAGGAAGGAAACAGTGACAGATAAAGGAAGCTTTTTTTGTAAAGGTGTGATAGAGATTTGAGCATGTTTAAATGTACATGAAAAATATCCAGTATAATAGGAGAACTTGAAGATTCTGAAGAGAGAAGGAGGAATGATGTATATTATAGGGACGATAGTAAATTTCAGAATAAAGAGAAAGTAAAACTCTCCTCTTTGTTTTTTAGTCATCCCTGAGACTTGGAACTTTAAAACAAAAGTAAAAATGCTTTTGAGGGCCAGCATGGCTTGGTGATTAAGGCAGCTGGATCCCATAGTTCAAGTCCTAGACCTAGCAGCTTAAAAAATAAGACAGGCGTGTGTGTGTCCAAAATCCTGAAAGGAGGGAAAAAATGTATTACATCATAACCATCCCACGTGGGGAGAGTACTTTCTCATCCCCACTCTTTCTCTCTCCAAAGATTTCACATGGCCTCTGGCAAAAAATAGAAGAAAACAACAGCAAAAAAAAAAAAAAAAAAAAAAAAAAAAAATGCACTACCAGTAGTTTGTTTTTAAATTTTATTCATTACCATCATTATCATTATTATTATAAATTTTAATTTGACCACAGAGCAACAGAGAGAGAGAAAGCAAGAAAGCAAGCCACCAAGTCCAGGACTTGAACCATGGTCAGCCATGTAGGAGTCTAGCTCCTCAACCACTACACCACCTGCCAGCCCCTGCCAGTCATTTTTACAAGGCCTTAAATTTCACATACTCTGTTTTAGTAAACAGTTGCCAGGTGGCAATTACCCCTTTCCAGCATTTCAGGGAATAACTGAAATACTATTACAAAGTTATTCTGAGACATTAAGACAATTATAATACCTTGGCCTAGGTGCTATCTATGCCAATGAAGTGAGCCAGTACATAAGCAACCATGTGTGTTACAAAATAGCCAATAATTCACTTGCATCCTCAGATCTTCGCAGACTCTGCTGGGGCTCATTGCTGGGGCACATACTGAAAATGGAATTCTGGGAAATGTAGTTCAGCCTAGTTAGGTAGACATTGTACAAAATCACCAATACAAAATTGTTGTTTTGATAGATTTCACTGTGCAGTTTATGTTATAACATCCCCTTTTACACAGTCATTTTAGTACTATGTCAAGTGCTTGATATATTACCTCATTTAATCTTCATAACAACTTAGTGGGGGGGTGTATTTTTACCCCTACTTACAAATGAGAAAAGTCTCTTTCCTAAGGTTCCTGAGCCAGAATTTGGTAAAGCTGTAGTCAAAAATCAATGTTTCAGGACTTAGGGTTTGGTAATTTTCAAACCAGTGGAATAAAAACACACGTACTTTAAACCATAGGAAAAAGAAAAGGTGTTTCTTTGGGTTTGATGGGACCCTCAGTGCCATATTTTTTCAAATCTTTAAAAAAGATCCTCTACATCAATAAACCTTTGTAAAGGTCAAGTTTATGAGAGCATGGTGTACGATTTAGGTGGGAGCATGTGTACTATCTACCTCAAGCATTTTGTCTGATAAAGACTTTATCTGAGTTGAGCAATCCTGATAACTGAGCCCTAGAAACTTCTTGGCCAAGAGCTGTCATTATTGAGAACTGTGACTATATTTTAATTACTCTATGGATTTATATATGGAGCACAATGCAGCCGTTCTACTCCCAATTATTACAGTTTGTTCTCATTAGTGTTTCAACCTAAATCTGCTGAGGCAAGGTCCTTTTAAGTCTTCCTCTCATGCCAAGAACCAGAATCACACTTACCTAAGATTACTGGCAAATTAACATTTCTGCTGACTACTAATTTATCAAAATCACATGTTCTTTAGAAGGACGGTAAAGGAACACCATGGCCTATTATGCCCCGTGTTCTAGACTCTCCATTACCATTTATCTGTAAATCAAATATTTATACATGATAGACCCATGAAGTATGTATCATTAGTATTTTTAAGGTAAAAGAAATAAAGTTCAGAGATTAATTAACTTTTCAAGGTAAATGAGTTCCACGCATTATTTATTTATTTATTCACATGTACGTCATATGCATGTATGTACATACGTATGTATAGTCCTGTCGTATAGGAGGAGGAGTTGAAATTGTTTTATAAATCTAAATATAGTGTAATAAGAAAAAATAATAAAATTAGAGGAAATAATCGAAATATGAGATGATATGGGTTGAAAAGTCATGAGAAGCATTACATGTAGAATGTATGCCTCAGGGAGCTTTGAATTAATATTAGTATTTTATTTATTAAGAGAAAGAGAGGCAGACACCTTTACACCCTCGACAGGGTCTTACCAAGCCGTAATCTTCCACCAGCCTTCTACCCAGCCTACTTCTTAACCCACTGCCTTTTCCTCTATACCAAAGGTTAGCAAAATTTTTCTATAATGGGTCAGATAGTAAATATATTTGGCTTTGTGTAAGTCAAACAATCTCTTATGCATCTACTTAAGTCTGCTGTTGTAGCACAGAAGCAGTCACTGACAATGGATAAGCAAGTGACATAACAGTATTCTAATAAATCTTTATTTACAAACACAAATGGTAAGCAAGCTCTATCCCACAGTTGCAGTTTGCTCAGCATTGCTCTGCACTATGAAGCCTCCTAAGTAATCCAGTTCTGTTAGCTCCATGGTGCATCTCTTATTACAAAGTACCAGAGAAGGAAAATAAAAAGAAATTAATATAGATTGTGGGGGCCAGCAGGTGGCATGGTGGTTAAGGTGCTGGATTCCCACTTGACCGTGGTTCAAGTCCTAGATCCAGCAACTTGAAAATCATACTGGGTGCATGTGCATGTGTGCCCAGAATCCCAAGAGGAGAATGGAAGAGAACAGATTGTGGTGTAGCCAGCCCCCTGGGGGATAATTTATCATTTTCTCTCTTTCTTTGTCAAGTACACAAACCCTATGACTTAAAAAAAAAAAAAAAACAATATAGATTGTAACATATTTAACATGATTTCCACTCTAAGAGATAAGAATCTTCATGTAACTTTTTCTATTGAGACATTACACTACTGGGATAAGTCCCATTTTTTTAAAATATAAGATTTTTATTATGGTTCTGTGGCCTGTTCCAAAATCTAAAAGCATAGAAAATAATAATTTAGAAGCTTAGAAATGAGCTCAGTAGCTTAAAAAGCTTAAACATACAACTTAAAAATCAGACTTGTGTGTGGAGCTGATAGGTGGCATGGTAGTTAAGGGCACTGGACTCTCATATGGCCAACCACAGTTCAAGTCCCAAACCTGACGGCTTGCTTTCTCACTCCCCCACCCCTCACTCACTCACTCACTCACTCTGTCCTTCTCTGGTCAAATTAAAATAAATAAATAAATAAATAAATAAATAAATAAATAATTCTTAAAAGAAATCAAGTTTGTATGCCTATTGAAGGCTTAGTATTTACTCATGCATAGAGCCTTTACTCCATTTTGTAACTTTTACATTCTCCCTGAATACTGGTTTAAAAATTTCCAAATTCAATGTTTCACATAAATTTGCCGCAGTAATTTTCCAAGGTCAGGATAAAAAATTGTTCTGGCTGGTCTACATTTGGAAAGATAATCTATGGGAAAACAAATGATCTGGCTGACATTTCTTTCTTTTCCTTTCCTTTCCCTTAATTTCCTGAGTTTGCATTTGCAGCCCTTCCTTCAAGGCACTTTGTAAGGCAATTGGACCCTTCAGCCAGAGTGAGCTCTGGTTAGGGATCTAAAATATTATACACGTAGCATTAGGATTATATTACAAAGGATTGAAAAGTAATATAATGAGGCTTCAGTCTCATTTTTTTTCCACTTTGACTTTTATTAAATTTGCAAAAGATTGAGATATCTTATGTTTCACACTCTTTAATCCAAAATATCCCTACCTTGACCTTCCATTCAGCAGAAGAAATAAGAAGTAATGCAAAATGCAGCAGAAATATGAAATTGCCTTTCCAATGAGGGTTCAGTCATTAAGTAATTTTAGTTCTGGAATTTTACTAACCTGAGTACCTCAATTCCTTGGACAGGCAACTTCATTGTAAAGGAGTCACTGGGGGATGGATGGGTAGGAATCTGGCCAGATAAGTAATTAAATTAGATTAAGGAGAGTTGTTGTCTCCCCCAGGTGGAAGAGAGTTTAAAGTTAATAAACTCTTCCCTTCATAGGGTGGAAAAGACAAGTTCATTGTTGTCTGGTTGCATGTCACTGAGCATTCTGACATCTCCAACAAGAAAACAAGATGAGCGCTCTGAGCTAGTTCTTTCTTTCTTTCTTTCCAATAGGAGAGTTATAGGTTTAAGAGTAATCACAATAACTGACAATGAAAATGATAGATAAATATGTGGTGAGCACATCGCACATGTCAGGGACCACTCAAAACCTTACCGATAGGAACTCATTAACTCCTTCAAAACCTTTCAAAGCAGGTACTATTATCACCCCAGTTTTAGGAATCAGCAGAGGAGAGTACAGGCAATTTAAGCCCAAGGTGATATAGTTAATAAGCCATGGAAGCAAGCTGTGGCTCGAGCATCCATTGACTTGGGCTCTGGGCTCTGCCTTCTCCTATTCAACAAGGCTTCAAACTAGACTCTGTGTCAGTATTTGTCCCCAGGTTGGCATTGTTGTCTTTATGTTTTCACTTCTCTCTGACTTTAATGAGGAAACTTCTTTAAGCTATACTCTTCAGAACATTAAGTAGGGATCTTTGAGTTTTGTTTTCACTCTCTTCCTGAGTGTGGGAACATCACACATGCCACCTTTTATTTTTTTTCTCTCTGAAGAAAGATTACTAGGTGACACTAAGCATAATCATCATGCTAATTCCTCATGCACAATGCAAATAGTTGTGCTTTTTTGTGGATGAAATATTTCTTTTTTTATTTTTCAGAGGTTTTGTTATAGGATGCGTGTGCTCGCCAGACAGACAGAGACAGAGAGACAGAAAGTGAGAAATCACCCCCCCGGGAGGATGGCCACCCGCAGTCCCTTCTCCTCCATTCTCCTCTCGGGATCTTGGGCATACATGCACATGTGCCTGGCGTGAGTTTAAGCCACCAGGTCTGGGACTCGAACTGCGGTTGACTACATGGGAGTCCAGCAACATAGCCATTATGCTAACTGCTGGTCCCTGGATAAAATGATATTTCAAGGTGTAGTTTTCCATTGATGAATTCCTGTATATATTTAGAAAAACAAATATGTTTAATTATTTGGATGATAAGAATGAAAGCAATTATACATCCAGGTTACATTTTTATACATCGTACACACTCTAAAATACCATATCCTATACCAATCATCATAGGAGTTATATAGGATAATAATTACTATGCCCCCAACTTTTTTTTTTTTTTTTTTTTTTTTTTTTTTTTTTTTTTTTTTTTTTTTTTTTGTAGAGGTGTTTGCTATAGGGTGCGTGTGCTTGCCAAACAGACAGAGACAGAGAGACGGAAAGAGAGGAATCTCCCCCTGGGAGGATGGCCATGCTGCAATCCCTTCTTATCCATGCTCCTCTTGGGACCTTGGGCACACATGTACACTCGCCTAGTGTGAGTTTAAGCCACCGGGTCCGGGATGCGAACCGCGGTCCACTACATGGGAGTCCAGTGACATAGCCATTACGCTAACTGCTGGTCCCTCCCCACACACACCTTTTATTGAGACAAAGAAGTTAGATATAAAAACATTTCCTCCCTGTCACTTGTTGAACACCCCCAATAACCTATACTTCTGCAGGTGTTCAATGCATGTGAAATTACTGGTGCTTCCATTAAATTTCAAGCTCCACAAAGACAAAATTTGCTTCCATTTTCTTTGACTGCATCCCTAGTTTGTGTCATAGATTCTTCACATAGTAGATAGCAATACTTGGTCATCCCTTGGTATCTTCAAGGGATTGGTTCCAGGCCAGATACCAGAATCCAAGGATGTTCAAATACCCTAAACAAAATGCTGTAGTATTCAAGTATATCCTATGCATATCCTCCTGTATACTTTAAATCAATTTTTATAGAACATACTGTTTGTGGGCTATTAATCACACTTAAATAAAGATGCTATAGGAATAAAAAGAAAAGAGAAAAAATAGTTAACAATTCATGCAGAAAGGGCCAATCAATCTCTAGGTTACTTATAATGTCTAATACAATAAAATACTATGTAAATATTCATTATATTGTTTAAAGAATAATGACAAGGAAAAAATTGTGTATGTTCAGTAAAGATACAACTGTCATAGGCCTGGCTATATATTATATCAACAACAGCATAACATTTTTTTTTTTAATTGCTAGAGAGTTTATGTGCTCACCAGAGACAGGGAAAAAGTAAGAGGGAGAAAATACCTTCCAAAGGGATGTGGCCACATCTCAGTCCCTTCTCCTCCATTTCTCTGTCAGGATTTGGGACACACACACACACACACACACACACGCACGTGCCTGGTATGTTTTTCAAGCTGCAGGGTCTGGGATTCCAACCGCAATTGGCCATGTGGAATCCTGCTACCTTGACCACTACGTTATCAAGTCAGCCCAACAAACCATTTTCATTCAGCAGTTGGTTGAATACACAGCTGCAAAACCTGCAGTTATGGAAAACTGACTATGTTCAAACACTGAATGGCTGGCCATGCAAAGTCTAGTGACCTGGCTTTTTTTTTTTTTTTTTTTTTTCTTTTTTTCTTTTTTGAGAGGTATTCGCGATAGGGCGCGTACGCTCACCAGACAGACAGAGAGAGACATAGAGACAGAAAGCGAGAAATCACCCCCCAGGGGGGATTGTCACGCCACAATCCCTTCTCCTTTATTCTCCTCTTGGGATCTTGGGCACGCACGCACACGTGCCCGGCGTGAGTTTTAAGCTACCGGGTCCGGAACTTGAACTGCGGTCGACTACATGGGAGTCCAGCGACATAGCCATTACACTAACTGCTGGTTCCCATGTGACCTGGCTTTTGATAAAAACAGCTTACAGAGCATAGTCCAAGGCTTTTCCCTCAGGTTGGAATATTATAAACTTTTTTAAAATTAACTTTGTAAGATACATTTGTGTTAAAAATTATAAATAATTAAGCTTGAAATATTCTGTATCCATTGACTGTGGGCAAGAATTAAGTTAGGTAAACATTTGTCCTTCCTTATATTTCGGCCCAGCCCTCTCTTCCTCCTGGTGGAATCTTTAATTCTTCAGATCCCTGAATGGGTTACCATCTTTGTAAAGCTTTCTCTTCTCCAGACAGCTCTTAATAGCCCATATTCCCCCATTACTTTGCTCTCACACTTCTCTTTGTTTTGTTACACTATATTGTTTTATTCCTTGGTAAATCTATCTCCTTCTTTAGATTAAAAGATCCTGCAAGATAGGGCCAGCAGGTGGCACTGTGGTTAAGGATGGATCCCACATGATGGACTTTGTGGTTCAAATCCCCAACCTGTTGGCTTGATAAACATACCAGGTATGTGCATATGTGCCCCAAATCCAGAGGGGAATGGAGAAGAGATTGCAGCATAGCCATTCCCCTAGGAGGGGGGGGCAGTGATTTCTTACTTTCCCCCTTTCTGTCTCTTTCGTCTTTCTCGAGTGAGCACACTTGCCTTATGGGGGTGGGAGGGAGATCCTACAAGGTAAGGCATTGTGTGTGTCATCCTAGTGCTGGCATTCTGCATGTGTTAGCAGAAAGTGATCTGAAAGATCAAATTCTGCCTGAATAAGCGCAAATTCCAAATTCACAGGAAAAAGCCTTTTGCATAACTTTGTTATTAACATGCTGAAATTTTCACTGAATCTTGTCTCACTATTTTATGCCAAGTAAATATGTTTAATATTGGTGCCCCTGAATCCCTCCTTTTCTTTGAGCCTGTGGCCTCTATATAAGTGAAGATTTAAAAGGAAGATGTTCAGTCTGCACTTAAAAAGCAGTTATAAACTAATAATAAAAATTATGGTTTTGAGTTTTGTATTTTGTTGAGTTCCTTCTATACACTTTCACGTTCCTTCTTCAATATAAATCTAAGAGGTAGATATTGTTTACCACAAGGTAGATGTGTAAAGCTTCATCTTGGACTGATTTATTTTTTTAAATACAATTTTTTTTTTTTTTTGTTAAGACTTATTTTATTTAACTTTATTGATTTATTTTAATTTGACCAGAGATGGACCGGGGGGGGGGGGGGGGGGGGGAAGAGAGCAAGCCACCTGGTCCAGGACCCAAACTGCAGTTGGCCATGTGAAAGTCCAGTGCCCTTAACTACCATGCCACCTGCCGGCATCTTAGACTTAGTGATTATTGTGCCACTGACTATGTCAACTAACAGATACTCAAAGGCAATCCATATGGTGTTTCTTTCTCTTTTTTTTCCGAGAGGTTTTTGCTATAGGGCATGTGTGCTTACCAAAAAAAAAGAGAGATAAAAAGCGAGAAATCACCTCCCAGGGGGGATGGCCATGACGCAATTCCTTCTCCTCCATTTTCCTCTCAAGATCTTGGACATGCACAAACACACACCCGGCATGAGTTTAAGCCACCGGGTCTGGGACTCAAACCACGGTCGACTACATGGGAGCTCAGCAACATAGCCATTACGCTAACTGCTGGTCCCCATTTGGTGTTTCTTGTACCCCTCAACCAACCTCTAATTCAAAGATTGTCCAAAGTCCAAAACCTGTATTCTGTAAAAAGGTGAAAATAACTAGCAATGGTTAAAAAATACAAACCCACTTAAAGTCTTAGTTCCTTTCAATAGGGGCCCTGCTAGGTAATGACTTAATTTTTAAAATGCAAGTTCACATTCCATTCTGGCACTGGCAGATTGGAGAAGCAAGTGGACATAATCCATATTCCTCACTGATTGGAATCTGATGTGATACCTACAGCTTTCGGTGGTGCTCCCTTTAGAGATATCAGTCTGCTTCATGTGTCCAAATAACAGAACAGCCAGCTCCAGCCCAGGCATGCTGATGAGAAGGCCCAGCTTGGACACTCATGTATATTAGAATTTGGTGGAACAACTGAATTAATGAATGCAAGTCCTTGCCTTTTAACTCCAAATATTGTGTATTTTCCACTAAATATCTTTCTTCAGAATCATGGCATGCTATTTGTAAAATTCTATTGTGAACTCATGCTTTGCTAAAGTAGAACTAATCACAGGTAGTAAAGCATCACTAGTTCTTATTTTTAAAGGGGTAAGTTAATTCTGTAACTGTGTGACTCCGTGATCTGCCAGAGTGATATTCACTGCCTTTTCCCAAAGGCAAAATATAAAGTGATATGGACATGAGTTCTTATTTCTCCCTCACCTCTAGCCAGTGGGTTCATCCAGAACTGAGAAGCTTAAGAGAGGGTCATCCTTGAGCAGAGTTGTCGTTATAAGTAGTGATCCTCAATTTTTGTTGTCTATTGAACTTACTAGGGACTTTTAAAAACTACCCATGTCTGGCCATCTCCCCAAAATAATCAAATTAATCTCAGGGGGGTGGGGCTGGTAAGAAAAAGCATTTGATTTTTTTAAATTTATTTCTGAGTTTTCTAAAGTTTATGTATAGTGAAAGATGAGATCTACCTGAATAACAGGAACTGATTTATAAGATCTTAATGCCGACAAAAATGAGGCATGCTTATTAATCTCAATCTAGTGCCGTACTCCTTTTGGCACTATTTTTTCTTTTATTAGTGGTATAGCCATTTGTTTTGCACAACCACTACTGCCACTACCATCACCACCATCATCATATATTAAGTGTCTGCAATGCAGCCAGGTATGCACTGCATAGCATTTCTCAGAAAAGAGGAATGCATATACAATGGTGGTCTCATGTGATTATTCTGGAGTTGAAAAGATCTTGTTGCCTGGTGATCTTGTAGCCATTATAACATTGTAGTATCACTCACATGTTTGTGATGATGCTGGTTCAAACAGACATGCTGCACTCTGCCAATCTTATAAAAATATAGCACATACAGTTATGTACAACGGTACATAATGGCAGATAAGGATAACACATGGCTGTAGTACTGGTTTAAGGTTTTATGATTCTATACTTTTATCATTACTTTAGAGTGTATTCCGACATTGAAAAAAAAAAAAAAAACTGTAAAACAGTTTATTGTAAAACAACCAGCAGCCTCATAGATCTGGTGTTTACCAAGTGCTTTGATTGCATCATTTTCTCTTGAGTTTGATGTTCACACAACGAAATTTCCTAATGACTCATTTCTCTGACCATAACTCCATTGGTTAGGTGATGTATGGCTACATAGATCTCTAGAGCTAACAATTCTTTGGGAGTGATATTATGATATCCCTTTATGATAAGCAGCTAGAAACTTATAAATTCAGAGAAGTTAGGTAATGATCTCAAAACTGCTGTGCAATGGGACTGAAATCCCAAAGCCTAGACTCCGCCATGACCATCCTCCTTACCACTTGACAGTTCCTTGATGTTGGGGACTTAGATTAGTAGTTGAGGGATTCCCTGTGGCCTTAGTAGCTGCTTGATTTCTGCTCAAGAATGTTTAAAGGCGATCTTCTATTTTCCATTCATTTGGATAGGATGCCCTGTTCCTCCACCAGCTTTCCTTTAATTATGTTGACTCCGTTGCTTGTACTCACAACCATTCCTCACCTCCCTCAAGCAGCCATGTTTTCCACCATATTCTAAGAGTGCCCCCTTACCACAGCCCCATGCTTTTGATTTCACTTCTGTATTTTTCAGTCTTGCACCTACCTCTTAATACATATCAATTACCCTTAGGTTGCCTCATGGCTAGGCATCAGTGATTTTGTTACCCTGCATGAAACAAGAATAACAACAGACATCAGAGTCAGGAGATGTCCATTCCAGTCCTAGTTCTACTATTTACTGGAAGAATTGCCTGGAAAGATTACTTAAATTCTCTGAGCTTGTTTCTTATTGGTAAAATTGGTCTGTAAAATGGATCATAATACCTGCTTTTCTGGAGAGATATGTGAGTTTCCTGGGATGTGGCCTGATTTATAGAAGGCCCTAGGTAAATACTTATTTCCTTTTCTCTGCTCTTCCCACCTCTTACGTCTGTCTGAGTAGTCATAATTAACTACCACAACAAACGTGGCTGAGGTGTTAGAAAGTCACTACCATTTGTCTAGTGATGACTTGTTTCTCCAGAGGAGCTTTGAATTTAATAAAAAGAATATATAGTGAATGCAGACTTAGGCTTTATGTATCTGTTTAGTAGAAAACTGTTTTCCTCCAAGGGCAGCGTGGACAATGGAACTCTGGGAGATTAAGGGAGGAAGCAGGATTTTGTGTTAAAAGCACTTTTAGATTACTGGCCAAGAAATACTGCTAACGTAGCAGCATTCCTCAATATTGCCTTGTTTAATTATCACCATTCAGAAAATAAACCAGTCTCTCTTGAGAGATACTTCATTATTTTATTTTTTTTCCTGTGACCATATTTCTAGCTGTGCTTACTTGGGGGACGGGGGCTTTCTATAATTGGGTTCATACAGTCAGTACATGTACTAGTCCCCACGTACACACAAACCTAATCTTTAAGTAACCACCATGGCTCTTAGATGAATGCATGGCCAAGAGATTAACTGATACTGAAGAAATTAAATTCCCCATAATTATTTTTCTATACTTCGTTCTCTGGAGAGCAAAAAGCAAAACTATTCACATGTTGATAAAACTTACCTTGTAATCTTCAGCTGTAAGAAGTTCACATACCAATAGTGCCATATTAGTAAAATTAAAACCCATTGCTAAAGGAGATTATTTTAATGAAGGCCATTTCCCTGGGGAGATGCTGGAGCTCTGTGACCCGGAATTCAGTGGCTTTTCCTAAAAGTACTCTTGATAGACTTTGCAAAAGATACCTCGTTGAGTCCAGACTCATTCTTAAATTGGAGAAAATGTTTATCATTGTATGGCTGGAGGTGTGGGAAGTGTTGGAATAAGGCACGATCCATGGACTGAAAGCAAGAAAGATCATCTTTTAAATTCTCTGCTCCAGGATTTTCTTAAAGAGACAAACAGAGGAACAAATATCAACAAGCATTTATTGACTGCCCAGTGTCTCAGCTATTGAGCATAAAATGTGACAAGAGGTTAACCTCTCTACATTTTAGCTTGAACTATAAAATGGAAATGATAAATAAAGTTCACTTGTAAAAGTTATGTTGAAGATTTGATGAAATAATGGTTGTAATAGTGGCCGGCACATCAATGCTTCATAAATGTAGGTTCCTTTTATCCTAATACTCTTGCTTTTAAAACAGTTTCAAGAACTTTTACTATTTGGTTGATCAGTCTCTAACCCTTTGTCCGCTTAGGTTGATTGAAGTAGGAAGAGACAGTTAGGGAATTACAGACAGCTGAACTGATGCTGTTATACAGAGGAGAAAAAGTGTCTAAAACCCTTTATAAATATGTGGATAAACCCTTTATAAACATGTGCTCAAGATACCATAGAACTTCTTCAATATTTAACACATAGGGAAATAAATCATTGTAGTCTGTGTAGACATCACTGCAGTGTAATCCATTACAATAATAGATGTTTTAATGAATGATCCTAGTGAGCAAATCCACATTAATTCAAAAATAGTAAAATGGTAACTATTACTATATGTTAAAGACTGCTCTGTATATATTATCCTATTGAATTTTACATGCACACTTAAAAGTCAGTATTATTACCACTGCATATATCAAGAAACAACTGAGACTAATAGTTGTTAAGAAAGTTGCTCATGGGACCAATAGGTGACATGGTGGTTAAAGCACTGGATTTCCACATGGCCAACCATGGTTTGAGTTCCACATGTGTGCATGCCCAAAATCCCAAGAGGAGAATGGAAGAGAAGGGATTGCAGCATGGTCATCCTCCCGGGGGTGATTTCTTCACTTTCTCTATCTCTCTGTCTCTGTCTCTCTCTTCAGAGAGTGCATGCATCTTATGGCAAAAAAATCCTTCATAAAAAGAAAAGAAAAAAAAGGAAAAGATGTTTTTATGTGTGTGTGTATATATATATGTATGTATGTGTATATATAAATTTCCATTAATGATAGAGTGGATGCATGTGCAAGAAAGAAATAGAAAAGTACCCTCTCTGGGGCATGTTCATGTAATAATCATGCAGTGATCCCTTCTTCTGTCCTGGCCTGCAGAGCAAAGGGATGCACCACCCCAGGTGGAAGTGGACAAATGGATTGAGAAAGAGCACAGATACACCGATAGAGAAGGGATTGGGCAGACTGGCGTGTCTGCTGGAGAATGCCTCGGGCACTGAGCCGTTCCCAGGTTTATTAGTTTATGGTGAAATGGGGGATGGAGAAAAACAGATTGTGCCTGTGGAGCCTCTTGCGTCCCATGGATCTCATGCCTCACAGTTCTAAACAATTCGTCCCTGGCTTTTCCTGGTTGGCACTCCACTAATTTCCACCACCCTGCCCTGTGAAAGCAGTGCAATCTTGGTTAGAGCTCTCACTTGCCCTGCAGTGTAAGCCCAAAAATCATCCCTTCTTTAAAGGTTGCTAGTGTCCAGTCCAGGTCTAGCCACTCGCTACACTTTCCCAGCCCTCCAGCTTGTCAAAATCCTGGGCATGTGTACATGTGTCTGGGTGTTTTCAGGCCATCCTGGGCCAGGGATTAAAACTGTGGTTGGTATGTGGCTTCCAGATCTGCAGTCTGGTACTCTACTGACTACACCACATTGACTGAGCCTGATTTTTTTTCCTACAGTGAACACAATAGTTAAAATAATAGTAGTAGTGCCAGGAGGAGGTGCAGAGGTTAAGGTGGCTGAGCCGTTCGAATCCTGACCTTGGTGACTTGAATAACACATAAGGTGCATGTGCATGCTTGCCTAAAATCCAAAGAGGAGAATGGAAAAGGGATTATGGTATGACCATCCCCCTTGGGGATGATTTCTCATTTTCCTCCTCCTCTCTCTCACTCTCCCTCTCCAGTGAACACATGCACCCTATTGCAAACTAATACCAAGAACTAAATTGTAGTATTGAGAACCAACTTTTATTGAATAGTTACTTTAGTAAACTAAGTGCATGTGCTCTGTTATGGGATTGGATCACACAGGTTTGGATCCTGGGCTCCCTTTTCATTAGTTTTCCAAAGAAATAAGCTAGGTAAGCTAGGTATTGCACATGTATTATCTGACATTTCTGTGTATTAAATACTGCTATTAGCCCAGTTTTGTAGACAAGAAAATTAAAGCTTGTATAATTGAATAAACTTGTCCATGTTCACATATTAGGTCATCTGGAAAGTCATGATGTATTTTTTATTTTTTCTACTCAAAAATGTGTATGACTTTCCCTGATGACCCAATAGAATGTGCATATATTGAAACAATAGAATTAAAGTGAAAGAGAGTTATTTGATGAACTACATCAGAAGGAGACAGAGAATGCTTGGTTTCCTTTGAATTGAGTTTGGAAATTGAGAGGTAAAAGAAGTAGAGCAAGAATATTCAGTTTGTAGATACTGAGTCATGGCCCCATTCAGCAAATGATCAAGCTTGTCCTCTCCTCTGCTCTTGCTGTTGTGAGCCCTGCTCTGCATCTCTTCAACCCAGAACAGCTGCATAGGACAGGCCTGCTTCAGGTTGAGAAGACTGGTTGTTTTCCTGAACTTGGCTCATGGTGTGCCACACTGGTCATTTCATGTGACTGCTGATTCTTGGCTTAGCAGTTTCCAGTGTATGAATGGCCTAACATAGGGAAGGAGTTTATAAGAGCCAAGAAAATAGGTCAAAAGTAGTATGGTTAATGTCTGGACCTGGCAACTTAAAACTCATGCTGGGCATGTGTATGTGCATACCTGTAGTCCCAAAAGGAGAATGGAGAAGAAGGGATTGTGGCATGGCCATCCCCCTAGGGGGTGATTTCTCACTTCTTGTCTCTTTGTCTCCCCAGCAAGCACACACACTCTATAGCAAAAATCACTCTTGGAGAAAAAAGAAAGAAAGAGGGTCAAAATAGGAAGTTAGGAAAGGAAGTTGATCAGGGTGACTAGCATAGGGCTCAGTGGTTTTCATAAAGGCAATCTCTAAGTGAGGCCAAACTGTGAGTTTCATTTGTAAGGTAGCAAACTTTATGGTCACCAGTTACTTTCTACTTAGTACACTTCGGTAGCATGATAAGCGAGTATGGTGTTGGGTGAGGGTGAAAAATTATTGGGAGAAACAGAATTGAATGAAGTACAGAAGACACTGGACTTGCAGTAAAAGATTGGGGAATAGGGATGAATGAAGCTGGAGAAATCAAACAGTTATTTATCAAGAGGCTATAAATGCCACCCTCCAGTTGTGATAGCATTTACCAGAGAGTACTATCTTCAGTTTTATTTTAAATATCACCCAATCATTATGTTGAGCATTGTTGAATTACCTAATAGGCAAACTAAGGATGCGCTTAGAGAACTAGCAAAGCATGATCCCCCCCCCGCCCCGCCACCCAAAAGGGAGATGGTCCTTTTGGCAAATACATTAAACAATTTTGCAATCAGAAAAATCTAGAAAAAAGGTATTTTAACTGCTGCATAAATATGAGTATTGTGACATACTAATTGAAAAATAATAGGGACCAGCAGTTAGCGTAATGACTATGTCGCTGAACTCCCATGTAGCCAACTGCGGTTCGAGTCCTGGACCTGGTGGCTTGAACTCATGCTGGGCACGTGTGCATGCGTGCCCAAGATCCAAAGTGGAGAATGGAGAAGGGATTGCAGCATGGCCATCCCCCCAGGGGGTGATTTCTTGCTTTCTATCTCTCTGTCTCTCTCTGTCTGCCTGGCAAGCACATGTGCCCAATAGCAAAAACCTCGACAAAAAAAAAAAAAACACAAAAAACACAAAAAACAAAAAACAAACAAACAATATATATATATATATATATATATATATATATATATATATATATATATTAATTATACTGGTGGAGTTAATCATTTTTTTCTAAGCTTAAGGTTATTAACTGTGTTAATCCATCCCTGTTATATCAGTATGTTTCTTCATAGACTTCATCATCATCATCATCACCACCAACACTCTAAAATTTGAGACCTTGTAATGTACCAGAGAGGCATAGTGATAAAAACATTACAAACATTACTTCATTTAATCTTCATAACAATCCTAAGAGATAATCAGCAGCATCCTCATATCACAAATGAGGTGACTGAGACAGGTTTTCAAAAACATGTCAATATTGGGACAAGCAGATGGTGTAATGGTTACATCACTGGACTCTCACATAGTCAACCGTGGTTGGAGTTCTAGATCCAGTGGCTTAAAACTCACACCAGGTACACATGTGTATGTGCCTGAAATCTGGAGATGAGAATGGAGGAGAAGGGATTGCGGCATGGCTATCCCCCCCTGGGGGAGGGCATTTCTCACTTTCTGTCTCTCTGTCTCTCTATCTCTCTGTTGAGCACATGCATCCTATAGGAAAAAGTGTCTCTCAAAAAAAAAAGTAATAACAGTCATTATTATCAGCCTACTTGCTCAACAAAGATTTCAGTAATTTCTTCTTGGGGCATGTCCCTGTTAGCAAAATCAGAGAGTTGTGTTTTCTTCTTATGTTTATCCCAGCAGTGCAACAGTGCTACCAGTGCCTCGTTTATACCAGCAGCGCTATAATACTCTTTGTATTATTTTTGAAGCCATGATAAAATTGTTGCTAACTTGAGGCCAGCATGTAGCAGCATAGTGGCTGGACTCTGCTGGACTCCCACATGGTTGAACACATCTCGAATCCTGGATCTAGTGGCTTGAAACTCACACTGGACCTGTGTGTGTGTGTGTGCCCAAAAATCCCAGGAGGACAATAGAGGTGAAGGGATTGTGCATGGTCATCCCCCTGAGGGATGGTTTCTCATTTTCTTTTTCACTGTCTATGTTTCTCCGATGAGCACATGTGCCCTATGGAAAAAACCCTAACAATAAACAACAAGCAAACAAAAAATTGTCCACCTCTTCCTCCTTTCCTTTTCTGTATCTTTTTCTCTGTTTGCTTAACTTTTTGCTTCATTTCTTCCTTTCTTCTTTATTTTTTATAATAAAAACTAATTAAAATATTCAAATTTGATTTGGTTTTGGATGGCTTCCATTTTAAATAATCACACATTTTGGGGCCATAAGTTTTAGCTATTGGCACTTTGGAATACATTTTTTGTGAGTGTGAAGTTACATATATTTCAGATTCTAAGTAAATTTAACAAATTCTGATTTTATGTGCCATGTTGATCTGGAGTGGAACAGTTTTCACTTTCATATAGACTATCTTTCTCAATTGAAATGTCACTTTCTCAGAGAAGACATTCCTCAAACCTTTCTCGTATAGTCTCATAGCTCCTAAAATTCTCCTTTATTAGTGCTATCAAAGTCGTAACTAGAGACCAGCAGTTAGCGTAATGGCTATGTCACTGGACTCCCACATAGTCGACCACGGTTCGAGTCCCAGACCTGGTGGCTTAAACTCACGCCGGGCACATGTACGTGCGTGCCCAAGATCCTGAGAGGAGAATGGAGGAGAAGGGATTGTGGCGTGGCCATCCCCTCTGGGGGGTGATTTCTTGCTTTCTATCTCTCTGTCTCTCTCTGTCTGTCTGGCAAGCGCACGTGCCCTATAGCAAAAACCTTGCCAAAAAAAAAAGTCGTAATTAAATTATCTCTATAATTATCTATTCAAAGACAAATACATTTCAACTATTTTCATGATTTTACTTCCTTTGAGGATTGAAAATGTCAAAAAGCAAAAGAAAACACGGAGAAAGCTTTGCCACGTGCCACTTATCTCTGGTAAATAAACACTTTGTAACTGCTAATAAGTAAGATAGCAATGAAGTAAAATTAGCAAGTCACCCAAGTGTTCCTCGGCCATCTGTATTTGTATGGACACTAAAGCAGGCCAGACCTCAGAAGTTCTAGGTTTTATCCCTGGAAAAAAATGAGCATTGTTTATATAAAAGTTTTTTCAGAGTTTTTTATAACAAAATCTTATTTTTTTTTTTTTTGCTATAGGGCGCGTGCGCTCGCCAGACAGACAGAGACAGAGAGACAGAGAGCAAGAAATCACCCCCCAGGGGAGATGGCCACGCTGCAATACCTTCTCCTCTATTCTCTCTCGGGATCATGGGCATGCACGCACACGCACCCGGCATGAGTTTAAGCCACCGGCTCCGGGACTCAAACCGCGGTCGACTATGTGGGAGTCCAGCGACATAGCCATTACGCTAACTGCTGGTCCCTATAACAAAATCTTTTATCCTGACTTTTTGTGTGATTCCAGGACACTGAGACTAAAGGTTGGTATACTCTAAGGGAAGAAGGTTTGTGAGAATAATTTTCATTTGAAATGCTGATTTAGTGAAGGTACCAGAGTTTGTTGCTCTTAGAAGCTCTGTTTAAAATTTGGGCAGTACAGGGATATCCCCGGCCTTCAGGATAGATATATGGAAGTGTTCCATATGTAGGCAGCTCCTAAAGGTTGGTAGCAGATACCTCCTTCTCTGGCCTGACACCTCCAACACGAACACAACTCAACTCCATTCATTTGAACTCTGCCATTCTTAAAAATGTCATTGTATTTGTGACAATAAAATGCTCAGGCACTTGTAAGTCTATCGGATTGTCGGAAGTCATGACACATTTTTGCATAGAAAAAAAAAAGAAAAAATATGTCATGGCTTTTCCAACAGCTCAAGAGTTTGTCTAAGACTTCACATCCTAAGAATATGTTAGGATTAATTCCCAGTATGTGTAACATTATGAACATTAAAAGAGAGCGAAATATTTGGGGCTCACAGAGCTAACTTTCAGAAAATTTAAATATAAAACAAAGCTTTATGAATTTTAATATTAAGGTAACAGTGGTAACATCACTGTGGTCAGTTTTTTGTTCAGAGACAAAGTTATTCCATTGTGAATGCTGCTCATATGGGGTTTCTTCGTTCTTGATCAAGGAGCTTGGATTGAAGAAAAAAGTATAAATAACTGTTTACTTTCCTATAACTTAAATATACATGGCAATTGTCAAAATTATTAGGAACTAGAAGCAAATGCTTTAGATTACTTTTGAAAAGTGGCCAGCTCTGTTCTGCTCCAGTAGAAGGATACAGCAGAGATCAGCAATGTCACAACAAAGAAAAAACTTAATGCCAACTCGAGTGGTCATGGGCCAAACCCAGTGTTTGACATGGCCCTAGATTGTCAGAGCATGTACTTTCTTCAGACCCTAATTTAAGGTGAAAGCAATTGTGTTTTCACTAGTTGGCAACCATTTGGAATGCAAATGTTTAATAGCACAATTTCATTTTCAGAAGCACTGTGTAATTTTCACTTCTACCAAGATATGATCAGTCCTTTCCATCTTTCCCTGTAGAATTCTTGTACAGCAACAGGGATTTTGCATGTGAGCAACCAAATGGCACTGGATAGAGAGAGACATTGGGTTGTCTCAGAATAAGGCAGGAACACAAATGTTACATGTAAATGACATGTAGGGGTGCATAGCTCCTACTCAACCACTCACCTGGGTTCTACTGCGTCTCATCCAGAGCCTGCATTGCTACTCTGGACAAGAGATTTACTGCTGGATGCTTCTGCCCAGAAGGATTTGTTTTGCTGCTCCTAATTAATTTTCTTCTCCACCTTGGATGAGATTGATTACTAATGGTCTGGGTGCTTTCTGGAGCTGAAAGGAGCCCTGCCTGCTACTCCCCAGTAACATCAGTGAAGAAGGATTTATACATTTGAAACAAGGTCCTCTTTAGGTTGACTGGTAATTGCTCCAGGTGGAATGAGATGGTGTTTCTAATGTGCTGCCTGCCTAATTGAATAAAAGACCACCTAGTAGATTGGATACAAAGAGGCAGTAATTTCCCACATTGCCCTACAGACTTCCCACACCTTACCTGCTTAAAGGAAGGCAAGTAATATTGTCTCCAATGGGAAATTGTAAAGGTAAGAAAGAAAATAGGGACCAACAGATGGCATAATGATTACATTACTGGACTCCTACATAATTGCCTATAGTTTGAGTCCCAGACCCAGCGGCTTAAAACTCAAGCCAGGCATTGTGCATACACACATGCCCAAAATCCAGAGAGGAGAAGGAATTGGGGGCTGATTTCTCACTTTCTGTCTCTCTGGCTCTCTCTGGCTGTCTGGTGAGTGCACACGCCCTGTAACAAAAAATCTCTCAAAAGAAAGAAAGAAAATATCAGATAATCAATTTTGTACTTTTCTTCACTAGTGGATTATTTAGGAGAATTGTATATAAATTGATACATAATTTGTGAAGTACAAATGACACCACAAGAACATATAAGAATGGAATAAATGATCTCTCTGCATAAAAGAAAATACATTATTGCTCATTGTGTGATAATAAATTTACACCAAGTGAATCCTACCAAATGTATTTCCAGTGTCAGTGCCTGGGATCCAACTGTGGTGTCTTGAATCTAATACCAGTTCTGCAAAAGTCAACCCATAAGTAATTTGCAATTCATACCTGCTTTGTCAGCTTATAAAAGATCTAGAATAAAGAAGATTTCTTTGAAAGGTCTCACAGCAGGCCCTTTGGTACTTGAGTATGCAACACCACATCTCATTTAGCCCAGCAGGCCAAAATAAATAGTCACTCTCAGGTGGCAGAAAAACTCCACCTCAAAGTAGCTGATAACTCATTTCTGCTCGGCCTTCACACCAACACTGATTTTATATAATTAGAATTTGTGTTGTTTTCTCAAAACTCCCACAGTTTGACTCAGAGATTAACATTTAAAGTTCTTACATTAGGTAAGGGAAGGTAGAAAACCCAAATTACTTTTTCTTCACTTTGTGTGTGTGTGTGTGTGTGTGTGTGTGTGTGTGTGTGTGAGAGAGAGAGAGAGAGAGAGAGAGAGAGAGAGAGAGAGAGAGAGAGAGAGAGAGAAGTAACATAGTACAGTAGGAAGCATCATTAGGATCTGGAATCAGAGGGGCCAGAGTTTGAATCATGACTTTTCTATTGAATCACTTCATGACCTTGAGAAATCACTCAACTTCTTTTAACCTCAACTGCTTCATCAAGAAATAAGAATAATAACATTGGCCTTTTCAGGACTGTTAGAAGAATTAGCTCTCATGCTATAAGTGTTTTGGCACTTTAATAGTAGATGATCAATAAATGGCATTTGCAGCTACTGTGATGGGAACTATTCTACAGTCAGTAGAAATGGGGTTTACATAAACTCAAATCTCTTTCTGTGGCTGCAAGAAATTGCAGATGCTCCTGGACTTGTATAATGAAATATAATTAAAGAGAACTTTATTTTCATCTAAGCCTTTCAAGTTTAGAAAATCATTTCCATCTGACCTCTGAAAATCCCGATTAATCTTTTCCTTAGGATTTGTAAATTGGAATAGAGAAGGCAAATGCAAATTTTATGCTGATACCAAACTTAAACACTTGAGTTCTGGACTCACTAAATGTACCTCATCTTTTACCCTTTTTTGGACTCAGAGTGACAACATGTTCACCCTAAAAAGGGAATTTACTGGGTAAGAAGTCAGGTGGAAAGATTCTGGGATGAACACTGAACTTTGAATTCAGTTTTAACAATATCACCTGCCAGCTGTCTGATGTTAGTGCCATTATTTTGTAGTAATAGGCTTCAGTTTTTGCCCTGATCTACCTATCATGCAAGGTTATTGTGACAATTAAGAGAAATCATGGATATAACTGTATTTTCAGAAACTAAAGTCTTACATAAAAATGAAGTGTTTTGCACAGATTTTCATGCAATACCCCATTGCTGTATGGTCCTCAGTTTTGTTTCTAGTTCCACTCCTAATGCTACTACCGTGGGAATTACAGAATCTTTCTCAGCTTATTTCTATATCTTAAATTGGCATCTCAATATTTGAGGGTTATTGGAATCAAATGAAATATGGATGCTTGGGATACATTATAGTGCCCAGTAACTGGCAGGTATGTTGTTGGTGGTGGTGGTGGTGGTGATGGTGGTGACACCATCTAGCACCTAACCTAAGGGAAGAATGTCTTGTCCCCCAATAGGAGCTGGGAATCTAAGTTTAGGACCATATTGACATATCCTGGCACTCAGTTGAAATCAACTGACCTTTAGTGCCTGAATATAGACACTGCAAAATTTTTCAATCTTAGCCTCAGAAACTTACAATTGGAATCAGTAGGGGCAATTGATGATGTATAAATAGCTAGCTAGATGTGAACACATGTACATAGATTAAAATGAGTGAGAACTATTATATTCTAGACACTGAATACTTGATGGAAATTAACTCATGTTATTCTCACCTCAGTCCTATAGGAACAGTTATCAAGCTTATTTGTGGGTCAGAAAACTGAGGCCCAGAAAGGATAAGTGACTCGTTTCACAGCTAATAGTGGTCAGAGTTGGAATGTGAACCCAGAAGTCTAAGTCTAGAGGCCATGCCTTGTCTATTAGGGACAGTGGAAGCAAAGTACATAAATATTGCTGAGAGCTTTATCTCATTAAAGCATATGGACAATATAGAGAGTACATTCCAAAGAGAAAGAAAATGAATCAGATGTCAAATATCTATGCAACAGTGAAATTGTGCTCAGTCCTTAAGTGGGCACAGTAAAGAGCAGGAGGGCAATGAGGAGGCAGTTGTTCCCACCTTTGAACAGTGATGGAGGTGGGCTGGTTGTAACTTACAGGCTGACTTTAGAAGCCATTTTTAGACCACCATATCTTATTAATTCTCTAGTTGGCAAACTCTTATTGAAAGAATGTAAAATTGACAAAAGAAGCCAAAAATTCAGTGTGCCATTCTCCGCAACCACCTTGCTTATAGATTATAAATAATAATGAGCCTACATGTTTATATTAATAATATGCTAAATCCGTAGTTCTATAATACATTAGAAAACATTGTGATGAAACCTAAAGATGATGACAGGGCATCACTTGTCAGCTATGTCTGTCATTTAACAAGGACTGAAAGTGACCTCATAAACTCTTTAGTTCACTCCCTTAACTTTACAGATGAGAAAATTACAACCTAGCAAGTTGTAGGGACTTGTCTAACATGAGAGCACTAGTTAGTAGCAGTATTGGCACTAGAGCATGTTTTCTAAACCCAAGTCCCCTATTTTCCAACTTCAATTCAACAAATATTTACTAATAAATAATAATTGTAGTGTGAAACAATGGAAAAGAGGGTGTGAGTACTCTTAAGTAGCTTACAACCTAGAGGAAAGACAGATGTGCCCACATATAATTATGAAACCGACTTTAATTGGACAAGGTCAATACCAGTAGAGGTCCCACATGTTGTTTCTATATATCTTTGTTTCATCACTCAGCATGTTTGTTTTTTCAAGGTCTTTTTGCTAGAATTCTATCCTGTCTCCATTTTGCTGTTATTCCTAGTGCAGTTCCTGGTACTGAATAGGTACTCAATAAATATTTATTGAATGAAATTAATAAACACAAAAGCAAAATAATATGGAATCACAGAGGAGGGGATGATTAATTAAATGTGTATTTAAAATGTACTGGTCAAGGCAAAACCAATTAGGTGACGCTTTACTAAAATGTCAAGTCCCCAAGGAAAGGAGATTGTTTAGCTGGAAGAGGGTCTGTCATTTCTGTTAATCCATACCCCTGCCTTTAGGCCAATCTTTAGATGAATAACCCCTGACAATTCAGAATCTGGCTTATGTTTAACTAAGAAGATTTTTTAACCTTTTGATAGATGGGGAAAAATCTTTTATAAGGTATTAATCAGAAAAGTAAGCTTATAAAACTTAGACTGAAGAAAGACTGATTTCACCTTATGATTACCTCCCTATAACGTGCATGACAACTCGAAAAAAACAGGTACTCTGCTTTAAGGAGGTCTCAGTAATATCGTGCAAGACTGTCCCACAGTCTGTGAAACATCTGTTTATATTTGTTCCATATTGCTCTTGTGTGTTCAATCTGATTATTTATTTTGCCTTTTAATTTTTTCCCTCCATTTGTAACTGTTTCCTCCTTCCCCTCCCTTTCTTCTTCTTTTTTTTAAATAAGTTTTATTTAATTTATGCATTCCAGGAGAGGGAAACACACAGAAAGAGACAGAGACAGGGAGAAAGAGAGAAACAAGTACCCCCAGTAGGGTCTTCTTGCAACAATCCACTCCCAGCCTCAGCCAGTTCAAATCTTGGGCAAACATGCATGTGCCTGGGATCAAGGAGGCCTTAGGACAGGAACCTGGAACCTTCCTTTTTTTTTTTTTTATTTTGGCAAATTTATTGGTATTTGCTTTAGCAAAGACATTCATCTCAGTCATTTTTCTCTCCCACCTTGACCTAAGGTAAATATTTCATTTGGATCAAGGAAAAAATGTAGGAGAGGGATATTATTTTAACACACAATAAAATGGACAAAAATGGACAGTTTGCCTACATAAAAGTTAAAGTTAAATTCATGTATCTCGA
The DNA here is from genome assembly GCA_026018925.1 of Tupaia tana. Lineage (NCBI taxonomy): Eukaryota > Metazoa > Chordata > Mammalia > Scandentia > Tupaiidae > Tupaia > Tupaia tana. The sequence goes on along the minus strand of JAKSZU010000015.1, from coordinate 75,293,418 downwards.
TATAATTGAATCATGTAAGAACTAATAATTCTATATACATCGCCATTGTTTTACTTGGGGTTTATTCTAAACTTAAATGCAAGTGAACAAAGTGTTACGAATATACATAGGCTGCTTCTCTGGATTTATTACCTATTTTAAAAGCTCAGTGGGTAGTTACCACCAATGTGATAGTCTGAAGCTGCCTCCAAATCCAATATTAACCCAGCATCACAGTGTTGTTTTACCCACTGCACTGCCTCCCTGTTTCTTTTTGTTCTCTCTCTTCTTTCATTCTTTCCTTCTTCCTTCACTTTGTTTTTTCCCCTCCCTTCCTTCTCTCCTTTCTTCCTTCCTCTCCCCTCTTGCCTGCCTCCATTTTTTTCATTGTTGTAATACACTATCATCATGTTATCTTTGTACATCTCATTTCTCATTCATTTCTTCCCTTAAAAAAACTCAGCAAAGGAAACAGTACATGCCTCTTTCCTTCTCAGGGCCTCCAGGCTTTCCCACACTATCGTGTCTGCTCTTGGTAACCAAAAAAGAATTAATAGAGCATCTAGTAGGAAAAGTGAGGAGGAAACAGGCACTTGGAAACAACTCACCTGTGGTGTTAAATGTATTAGGTTTTCAAAAGTCCGATCAAGAGCCACCACGGATATATCACTTAAATCAGTACAACTGTAATATGTTTTGTTTTGTTTTGTTTTTAGTTTGCTATAGGATGTGTGCATTTACAGGGGGTTGGGAGGGATGAGAAATCACTCCCCAGGGGTGATGGCCACGCTACAGTCTCTTCTCCTCCATTCTTCTCTCAGGATTTTGGGCACACATGCACATGTGCATGGTGTGTTTTTCAAGCCTATGGAGTCCAGGACTCAAACTGCATTTGGCCTTGTGAGATCCAGTTGCCATAACCTCCATACCAACTGCTGGCCTAAGTATGTGTATTTTAGGTTGATTAAGTCTTAGACAAAAGTATTCTTATGCCTCATATACAAAGCTCAGTGTTTAGTTTTTATATTAAGGACTAAAATTAAAAGACAAAAATATTAATACAACTGTAACTAAAAAACTATGTTAATGAATACACAATATAAAACTGTAATTTGTGAAATAAATAACAAAGTATGTATGTTGGTTAAAATGTTGAATCTTAGAGTGTTTATATGCAACTGAAGTTTAGTTTTCAATTTAAGATAGATTGTTATAACTATAAAATGTTTTTATGTAAGCCCCATAGTAATCACAGATACACAAAATATAGTAATAGAAAATACTCAAAAGAAAATGAGAAAGAAATCAAGGAATACCACTATAAAATATTCAATGAAACATGAAGGAAAATAAGAAAGGAAAAAGAGGGACAAAACATTATAAGGCAGAAAATTATTAATGTAGTGACATAAGTAACTTCTTTAACAATAATTACTCTAAATGTAAATGGATTAATCTCTTCATCAAAAGACACAAAGTGGCTGAATGGATTTTTTTAAACAAGGTCTACTATATTTTGTCCAGGAGACTCTCTTTAGATTTAATGACATGCCTTAATTCTTTCTACTCCAAAATAGAGAGGCAAAGCATTAATGAGACAAAGAAATGTGCTATTACCTGTTGAAGATATTTTATAGGTTTATCAACTGGACTAGGGAGAAATGTTCACATGTTGAAATATTCACTTTGTAAGCTAAATAATGTGATTGAATGTATAAAAGAAAATGAAATAAAATGTAAATGAAAAAATAATGCAAAAAAAAGATTTAATGACACAGAAGCTAAAGTTAAAGGAAGTAAAAAATATCCCATGCAATTAGTAACCAAAAAACTTATTAATGGCTATACTTATACCAGACAAAATAGACTTTCATTTAAAAAAAAAAAGAAACAAACAAGGACGTTATATACTGTTGAAAGGTCAACTTGCAAGGAAGACATAATAATTATAAGCATATGTACACTTAATATCAGAGCACCCAAATATATGAAGCAAACATGGACAGAATGAGAAAAATAGACAACAGTACAATAGGATTAGGGAATTTAAATAGCTCACTTTCAATAATGGAAAGTGCATCCAGGCAGAAGATCAATAAAGGAACAGAGGACACTAATAACATTATCTTTCAAATGGACTTAACAAACATGTACAGAACATTCTGACCAGTAGCAGCAGAATACACATTATTCTTAAACATGCAGAGCATTTTCCAGGATGGATTGCATGTTATGACAAAACAAGCCCTAAGAAATCTAAGAAAATTGAAATCATACAAGGGATATTTTTCAATCACAATGGAATGAAACTGGAAGTTAATAGCAGAAGGAAAACTGAAATATTAACAATTATGTGGAAATTAAATAATACACTCTTGAACCAGTAGGTCAAAGTACAAATCAAAATAAAAAATTAGGAAATAACTTGAGACACATGGAAACAACAAAGCATGCTAAAACTAATGGAATGCAGAAAAGCAATACTAAGAGGGAAGTAAATAGTGATGGATGTGTAGATTTTAAAAAGAGAAAGATTTTGGGACCTGCAGATGGTATAATGGTTACATCACTGGTCTTTCACATGGCTGACCACGGTTCATGTCTCCAACCTGAAGGCTTGAAACTCATACTGGGTGCATGTGCATGCATGCCCAAGATCCTGAGAGGAGAATGGAAGAAAAGGGATTGTGATGTGGCCATCCCCCTGGGGGGCGGGAGGGGGATTTCTCACTTTCTGTTACTCCGTCTCTCTCTGTCTCTCAGGCGAGCGCATGTGCCCTATAGTAAAAATTTCTCCCAAAAGTCCAAATTTGGCAGAAGGGAGTTACTAATTAAGGTTGGAGGTGAAATAACCAAAATATAGAATGTAAAGTTGATTGGAGAAAAATCAATAGGACTTAGAGTTGGTTTTTTGATAAGATCAACAAATCCAGTTAACCTTTAGCTAGATTAGCTAAGAAAAAAAGAAGACACAAATAACTAAAATAAAAAAAAAAAGGGAAGGGAAGTCTACTACTGGTTACATGAAAATAAAATTATAAGAATACTAGGAACACCTATACAACAACAAATTGATCAACTTAAATGAAGTGAAAACATTCCTAGAAACACAAACCACTAAAAGTGAATCGTAGAAAATTTGAATAATTGTGCAACTAGTAAGGAGATTAAATCAGTAATCAAATGCCTCCCAGCAAAGAAAAGGCTAGGACCAGATGACTTCACAAGTTAATTCTACCAAACATTTAAAGATTTCATGCTAATTTTTCTGAAATTCTTCCAAAAACTTGAAGAGGAGGGAACACTACCAAATCATTTCATGAGATTAGCATTACCCTGATAACAAAGTTAGAAAAAGACATCACAAGAAAAGATGTTTCGGTTTCAGTGTTAGGACTGGTAGCAAAATTCTTCCAAAAATGAGTTAATATGCTTAATGCCACTCAGTTATGTTAAGTGCTTCACTAAAATGGTGACCTTAGGAGCACATTTCTATTTTGTTTTTAAAAACAAAATATTTATTCATTTTACATTGAGAGATAGAACACAGACCAGAATATCTATATTGGTATGATCGCTGAAAAAATATTTTTGTCTTCTCTCTGCTTGATTTACTTTCATAACAATTAAATGCTTAGTTTACACTAAATTCAGAGGATGCTGGTGCTAAAAAGAAAAAAAAAATCCTCTGACCTTACAGGGATAAGGGGACAGGACAACTATTGGGTTGTCAGGAACATTATGATGTATTTTTCTGTTTTCTATGCAAAAATATGTCATGACTTTTCCAACCACCCAATAATCAATTCTTGTTTGAAATATAATCATGTGAAGTGTTGTAATAGAGGAACACAGTTGCCAAATGAATGTTTGACAGGAGGATGACTTGATCTGTTCTAGAAGGGGGACACTTTTTAGGGAATGCTTTCTTGGGGAGGTGGTATTTGGGTTGAGCTCCAGAATTTCTGAACAGAAGAGGTTTAGGGATGGCAATCTGGTTGGAATCAAAGCTTGGGAAACTTGTTGTATTGAATTTGTGTTGCACAGTAAGCCCACTTTTCTTCTTAATTTATACTGTATATTTATAGTGGCTTTTTTGGCCTCTTGATATATCATACAGATGGGTGAGTAGGAATTAAGTTTGTGAAAGTGTGAAGTGGAAAAAAGAACATGCTCAGTGGCCACAAGGTAGAACTGAGTCCAGGTCATTAAGGCCTCTGTGGTTGGAGGGCTGAGCAAGGGAGTGAGGCACAGACAAGACTGATGAAAATACTCGAGGCCAGGTCACACAGGGCACAGTTAAGGAACATGCAAGCCACCTTAAGATGGTACTGTTGGTGGAGTTAAAGATCCTGCAGAGAATGAAACTTCATTGACAGGTATCAAGATGGTGGGAACTGATCACAACTGGAATTTTAGGATGAGTCACTCTAGCCAATATATAAGAATGAACTGGAGCAAAGGTAAATGCCAGAGACCAGTTAGAAATCTGTTTCACTAGTCTTATAGAGAAAAGATGCTAGCTAAGGCTAGGGTGCTTGTCATGGCGATTGAGAGAAATAGACAAATGTGAAATATATTTACACAAATGAGTAAACCAACATTATAGAGTGTTGACTTAATTTTTCAAGGGGATCTGGAACACTTACAGAAGAAATGACATTACTTTAATCTTAAGGTTGAGAACAAATTTTCTTATAGCAATGTAGTTCAGCTCTTAGATTCTATTGCTAAAATATGCAAATTACAAATGATTATTACCTTTTACGAGTGTTCCTTTCAGAATCTCTAACAAATGTCACATCATTAGTATTCTGATTTCTATGGTAGTGTCACTAAGTGCATTAGAACATAATAAATATACATTTCCTAAAAATCATTTTATAATTTAGCTGCATCACTATTTCATATTCACTTTTTCCCCCTAAACGCCCACCCAAATCCAAGTATCTTAGTAAGAGTTTGAGACATTGTAAAACTTTCAAAAATGTTTTATTTATTCATCTGTCCAGGTTAAATCTCTGTATCTATTAGGCACACCGAATTCCTTCCTATTTTTGTCTCATAAGTCTTATGACTAAACTAGTTTAAGTATTTTGGAGATAGCTTTAGAGTCTAAAATACTTTAAATATTATTGATTATCTTACTTTGAAAGGTAAAAGTGCTTGGATTCGAAGGTTGTCTAGGTTGAAATTTTTAGACATAAAAGATATTAATGTGTTAGAATTTATAAAATCTAGTTTTTGCAATCACAGAAATTATATACACTTTTCAAGTAATGGGAAATTACATCTAGTACATTGTGGCATTTATGATTATTTAACATATTTCTTGGGGCTACTAGAGGACTTTCTACTACCCAGTCATCCTTTAGCAAGCATTTAGTTTTTCTTTTGTAATTAATATTTTCATTTCCCTTTTGTATGCAGTGCCTGAAGGAAATTTTATCTGGAAAAATATTCTGCGTAGTGTTTTAGTATAGTACGATTTATTTAGTGATTCATGTTTGCTTTTTGTTTTGTATTAAACAAATCAAGCCAGGATGTTGGTTTTAAGCCCTTGCTTTAAAACTAGTGGTTATTCTATGGAGTCTGTGCCAGGTCAAAGAGAGTTCAGTAAGATATATCTCACGTAGGCATTGCCCTGTGCACCAGCTGCCCATGTTAAATCACTATGATAAGTAGGATGTGTACTTGTGCATTGCTAATTCTTATTTGGCCCAAATTTTATGTCATCTCATGGTCATTACAATTGTCCAATTACAGTTGATCAAATTGAATTATTGTTAATTAAGTGAGTCTGTTTCATAGTACAGAGGGCTAGTTGGGCGTATTTATCTGTTTAACTGGTTGTCCTCAGACTTAGATTGCCAAATGTCATGTTCAGAATGAAAACTCTGTGGGGAGGGGAAGACAGGAGACTAGAATTACTTTTTGTGTACTAAAGTGAAATAATAATTTCAATGTTAGTATAATAGGCTTAAGAAAATTTGCTATGGTCTTAAAGATCTTTGAGAAAAGTAACATTAGGTATGTAATGTATGATATTTATTTACATACAAAGAAATGGCATACTGAAGTGATCAGAACAGATATCCTCTGACCCTTATGAGTGGAGGAAATAGCTTATTGCGAATAACCCATACATAATAGGTTTAGGTCCCTGTGAAGATTTATAGTATCTTGACTAGTGCCCAGACAGGAAATTTTTTGTCTTGTTGCAAGCTGCACACACCATTAGAAAATTGTGATGGATGCAAACTGACTGACGTCTATGCAGATTGATTCTCATACTGGAGAGGCAAATGGGTGAGAACAGGACATGTGTTCCCTGAAGAAGCCAGTGGGCCTTTGAGCAATGATAATCTGACTGAAAAGTGAAGAAGCATCTATGCTTAGATAAGATTGGAGAGAGCTAAACTTATCACTTCCTGATATTCTCATTTGGGAGCGATGGCATTACCATATCATATCAAGTCCTATTGTATAGCCATGTATCATGGTGACACCAGGCAGGTCTGAAGTTCTCATCAGCTCGATTTGACCCAAAACTTCTTCCAGGCATTCTCTCCTTGATCCAAAATAAAAATACAGGCAGACAGAGAGAGAGAGAGAGAGAGAGAGAGAGAGAGAGAGAGAGAGAAAGAGAAACTCCTGCCTTTTTCTCATTGAGTACCATATGGTAGTCTATTTGCCTCAATTTTACTGGCTTTGGGTATTTACTTCTTTATTTCTTGATTTTCTTTTCTTTTAGTAGGAAAGATTGTTCATGTCACTGTTATTTCTGCCCAACAGTTCAAGTATTCATATTTTTTTCACAAATTTTCTTAACAAGAACACCTCAAAACTGTCACCTCAATTAAACTTAAAGCAATAGTTCATATTTCTGGACCACTGCAGAATTAAATATTGTTACACAATGTTTTAATCAACTCCTTGATTCCTCTTTTCTTTCCTTCCATTTATATATTCACCCAGCCACCTGTTCTTCCCTCCAAAAACTAGAAAAAGTCTTTAATACTGTTGTGTGTGGGACAGTAATGTGTTAGGTGCTTGGGGAAAAATGATCAATAACATAGACCAGGGCCTGTCCTTTAAACTTGCATATGTGGGTCATTACTTTTCAACAAAGGTATGTTTGAAACCTTCAGTGCCAGGCACAGTACTTTCAACAGCCTCTAGTGCAGAATTTGGAAAAGGATACTTTAGTAGAAATAAAAGGAAGAAAAGATCCTTTCCTTCCCTTTCAGAATTTTTTAATTTAACAACGACTTATCCAAGGTTCCTTGTATTGAAATAAAGAACGTGCTATGGTCCTGGCTCTTGCCAGCCCAGAAGAAATGAGGTCTGCACTACTCCAGAACCTGGTCAGTCCTCTGAGAAGGTAGCTCTGATGGCTCTTGACGATCAAGAGAGAGATTAATTATATCACCTTTGTTTGGTCTTGCCTAGCTGATAACTTGATTCCCATTTAAACCAAAAATTATTTCCTTAGGACCGCATGATAAGGATAGATGTTTTGGCAATAGATATGGAAAGTTTCAAGCAGACCAAAAATTCTGTGTTATAATTAGCCTTTTCCTTTACTGAAAACCCTATGTATGGGTTCAGTAAGCAGTCTAAAACGTACAAACAATGATGTCCTCTTCAAAAGGCAATTGCTCTAAACTGGATAAATTCCACTCAAGTTTTTCAGTGACAGAATTAGAAATTTATGTCTTTGGATACTAAAACACTATATGGCAGAGTCAAATGTATCTTTCACTTTAAAATTTAGACTCTCTGTGGCAAATGTATTTGTTGTGGTAAAGTATTGGAAAGAAAATCCACAGAATAATTTGGGGTAAGGAAAAAATACTCTTATAAAATAAGATAGCCCATCAGTTTTAAACCTTGAAAATTGTCTTTTTTTAATAAAAAGAATTAATACTGGCTCATAGCATAAATGTATATGTTTGGATTATGATATATAATCATGATTTAAAATAAATTAAGCTTCCAAATTTTAAAAGACTAGTATCATGCTGTGAATTCAGTAATTTAAAAAATGAATTATTATTCTTTGGAGTTAATATCAATGCTTTTATTTAGTTACCTCATGATTTGGTCTGGGTCTTGGCAAAGACAAATGATTCCTGTAAATGCTGAAAATTCCTTTATGGGTTAACTTTCCCATCATTTAAAACTGCTTATGCTAACAATGTTTTCGCTTAGACACATCCCTTCTGGAAAGAAGGGTCCTGCTAACGTGATAAGGAGTTCTCTTTCCTGAGGTTTGTGTTTTGTGCAGGGATCAGCAAGGAGAGGAAAAAGACAGAATGCCAAATTGCAAAGAGTATTCTTTACTGTGGGGCTCCATCCAAAAAGGGTTTGTAACACAGTGTACAGTCTTGTAGCCCAGCTGTGTGGAGCATTGATTGCTTCTGCCTAGAGCAGGGAGACTGTCAAGTTGCTCTGTGAGTTGAGTCATCTATTGACAAAGAGCTACCAGCCCGCAGATAATGCTGTGCGGAGCTGCTCTCGCTGCTCCCACAGCTCCCACGATGCACTGCTTATAGCAGCTGTCAAAGACACTGAGGGATCCACGGGGGAAAAAAGACTTTTACAACTGCCTGGAAGAAAGGGGTGTGAGGGAGGAGACATTTCTGTGCAGAGCTGACCAAAGGAAAGGGTAGGCACCAGTGCAGTATGAATGCATACCTCACCAAGCAACACAGCTGCAGCCGGGGGTCCGATGGGATGGATGCCGGCAGGAGCGCGCCCACACTGATCAGGGATGCCCACTGCGCTTGTGGCTGGCAGAGGAACCCTCAGGGGCTTGGGTACAGTTCTCAGACCATGCCCTCCTCAGGACCTGGGGGCCCAGCCTCAAACAGGACCAAGCTGGTCACCTTGTGGGACAGTGTGCGGAAAAGCCCCCACAAGACGGGCACCAAGGGCAAAGGGACTTGTGGGGAGCATTGCGCCTGCCCACATGGCTGGTACAGCCCAGCACAGGTGAGCTTTTTCCTTATAACTTTCCCTTGAGTATCGGAAGGAAGTGAGAGCAAGTTGTGTAAAGATGGAATGGTGTGGAAACTTTGCTGAGTCCTCCTTGCTGACTGGGTACGCATGTGTAGAAAACGTTAGTTCAAGAAAACCTGTCATTTTGACACGTGTTTGTGGGCTCTTACCTCTGGCTGGCTTGTGAGAGTCTAGGGATGCTCTGGTCAGTTTCTTTCCATGACTTCCTCCCAAGTTGGATTTCTCTAGTCCTCAGGTGATCTTTGTTATTCTGCATCGCAGTCTTTCAGCAGCCCTTTTACTTCTAATCATGGTTAACTTTTCTGTTCTGCTATGACTAGTTTTCTATTATTATTATTATTCATTTAAGGAATAGAGGAGAACATTTATTTTAATTAAACACTTTTCATTTTTTTAAACATAATACCTGTTTCTTCAGCTATAAAAAATAGTCGGTTGAAGTATGCTATTCTCATTTTATTCTTATAATACTGTATGCCTTTTCAGCTTTGGAGGACCTTTGTTATTTACTAAATAATTAATTTTGCAAAAGAAACAGGAATAAGTAGGAGCAAGATAGAGGATGATTACACTTAGAATAAAGTAAGGAAACATTCCACTTATTCATAGAGAAGCAATAAGGTTACTTATATTAAAAACTATAACTCTCTTTCACCTATAAGGGATTCCTGAAGCAGATGTGCAGATTTCTTTAATTTGATTCCTAGCTTGTTCTTGTCCCCAAACTACTAGCATTTACCAGAAATGAAATTGGCTCATTTTATTCTGTCTCCACTCAAAAGGAGGAAAAATAACTTCCTGAAAATGCTGTAAAATATGAATATAGTGCACCTGTAATCACTCTCATAAATACAAAAAAATGACTGTTCTTAATTATTCATTGAGAGAAAGAAAAGCTGTGTTTGCAGAAAAAAAAAAAAAAAAACTTTCTCAGTTCCAATATGATTTTAGCAAAATTGAGAAAGGGATATTGATCATGAATAAAATGTTATGATCTGAGAGATGTAGAGAACATTTTCATTTTAATAATAGCTTTTAAAAAGTACTTCCAAGAATGTCGTATATCACTGGCCCTTAATAATATAGTTACATATACATGAATATATTTATACATGGCTTTTGATGCATCGACAGGCAAGTACAAGCTTTGCTTAGGGGTGAAGAGCATCTCAGCATCTTCATTTCAATTGGAAATATATTCCATTTTAGTATTAAACTTTTCAGCTTGAAATGAAGCATGGCATCTAGGAGTGCAGTTATTTTTTCATAGTTAACGTGAATTCCAAAATAAACAGTCTTGACAGTTTCATAGACCCTATATACTCTTTAACAAATACTTTCATTTAAATATTTTTAACCTCTTCTCTATACTGATTATAGAGGACTGTCAAAACTCATGAAGGATAGCAAGGCAAACTTACTCAATAGCATCTGACTTGGGTTTTTACATAGTATTAGAAAGGGCAGACTGGCTTAATATATTGTTGCAACGATTTTTATCTAATATGTAATACTCTTTTCATTTCATGAATAATAATTTTCCAAACCAAAATACTTAAGACTATATTATAATAACCATACGAAACTCTAAAACTCTTGGTACATTTTTATCAAATGAGGGGAACTTTTCCCCTCTTTGGTTTTTAACAAAGTCAGCCTCCTACTTGCTTGAATTTTATAGCCATTTAATGCTTTGAAGGATTTAAATAGACTCTCTGTACTGATAATTAGAGATCTAGTGACATATGAGAAGGCAATGAATTGAGTCAGTCACCATCTCCCCTAACTCTTTTGCATATGTATTCTATACATTTCCTCTTTCGTTCACATGTTCATTTTATTGACTGGGAAGAATAGTGATCTCCTAATACGGAGCTATGATACTGTACTTTCCAGGGTGCACAATGTAATGACACTTCCCTCAGCTGGTCTCCTACCTTTCCTTTCCTCTGTTGGGTAAACATGCTATCTAGATTGATCACTCTTTCTTTGGTCCTTGCCTGTATCCTTAAAAATACATTATGTTGTATAATTTTTAACTTTCTCTTTACACACACACACACATACACACAGATTCTAATATATGTATTTAAATATTTCCATAATAACTAACTACTTGTATGTAATAACATATTTTCATGTGTAAGTATGTGTGTATACATGCATATACATAGGCACATATATAAATTAAAGTTCTAAATTATTCCTATTTCTTCACCTAGAAAATACTAGTTTGTTCTGCCAAACAATGCTTCATTCTCTCTGTGTAAAATATTTTTCCAAATAAAATATATTTTCTTTACTTCTGGTAGGTGTTCCAAAATACTGATAGATACATATTTATATATCTGCATTCATTCAGATATAAATCTATAGCGTCCATCTAATATTGGAATTATACATGTATGTGTAAGTACTGTACACCTATTTGTACTATCACAAAAGCAAGTATGTGTTGTGTGTAGGCATATGTCTGTTAAACCTAGTCTGCTTTTAGAATTTTGCAATACAATTTTTCTACCTTAATTAACTGGAAGTATCCTGTGACATATTGTAAAACTGTGGATGGAGGCTAATTATACTAAACACTGGAATCCATGATAAAACAGAAGGGTAGTGTAGGTTTTAAAAGAGCCCAGGGACCCACATGTGGAACAGAACGTGTCTGAGGGTTGTTTAACGTCTGGGAGCTGGGATCTTGCCCTCAGAGATATTTGTTGTATTACGTGGAAATCAGCAGTGTGATTTCCAGCTGCTATAATAGAGGGCCATGGTAGTGATTGAGTTCCTCCCAAGGCTCTTTGCTACACTTTCATTATTTGGGATGTTGTATACTTACAGGACTCTGTCATTCCTTTGTTCCTTGACAGGTCTGAAAACAGCTTTTATCTCTTCTCAAATAAGTTTCATTTCATTTAAACCTTTAGAATTAATGTAATCATAATAATAGGTAAGAAGATGTAAAATTACAGTGCTCAGAAGTGAGTTTTGGAACGTACATGCAGGATAGATGTAGGCCTGAGAAAGAAACATGCCCATCATTGCTCATGTGGCTTTTCTCCAAAGGTGCAGACTAATCAAGGGAGACAGCACAGAGCAGTGTGGCTCAGAGACCAGAGTTCTGTGCATTTGCTCTTCATTCATTTTTTCTTCACTTATTTATTCAATTATCACATACTGAGTGCTTACTATGTACCACTCCATCAGGTCCTATGACTATAAAGTGAAGTAGGTATCACCCCTACGCTACAGAGTTCACAGCCTACAATGATATATAACACTTGATAAACAGATCATCTTATATACACAATTATACAATTATATCATGGTACAACTTGGACTGAAACAAGTTCCGGGAGTGTTGTGGATGACACAGTAAATGTGTATTCACAGAGGATGCAGAGGGACCACAAAGGAGTAAGAGAGCAAGAGCCTTTTTTTTAAGCCTAGATTTTTTTTAAGCCTAGATTTTCTGTTTTATAAAACAGGAATAAAAATAGTACCCACTTTATAGCGTTGGGATGAGAGCTGCTCAACATTTTCATGGAAAGCATTTAGCATAGTGCTTTCATGTCACGGGAACTCAATAAATATTTGTGGAATAAATGAATGAATAGTAAGTTCACAGTAAAAATTGCTATTATTAACCCATTCATTATCTCTGATGGAATGGGAAGAGAAGATATATCCATGAGGGCTTCCTAGAGGTGGTGATACTTGAACTAAATTGGACTGACTGTCTTGAAAAAAATTTGTGTGTATTTATTACACGGACAAAAAAAGTTTTTTGAGCAGGAATAATAGATACAAAAACAAACAAACACATAGCACCCTGGTGCCTGTGTGGAACTGTACAGGGTCCTAAATGTCTAGAACATTGGCCCCTGAGGGCAGATTCATCAGGCGTGTGCCCTGGAGAGGCAGTGGCGCCTGGTCACAGAGGTGGGCCTTGAGATCTCCACTGAGCATGTAGCATGGAGTCACTGCCACCTCTGCCACTCTCCAGAGGTGAGCCTTAATGGTCAAGAAAAGCTGGATTTCAGTTTCTGTTTCTAAAATAACTGATTTTCCCTATATGAACACCAAAATCTCTTCAAGTATTAGTATTCTGTGATAGTGTCAACTGACACCCATTAATTGATGAGAAAAAAAGATTTATACTTTAGAGCCAGACAACCCTAAATATGAACTTACTAGCTCTGTGTGACCTCATTTGTTTCACCTCTCTAAGCCTCATTTTTTCTCTATTTAAAACCTGGGATAATAAAGTCATGTTGCAGAGAAAAGTAACAAGAATTAAAAATATTTCTTATAAAGGTCCCAGCATGGCACTCAGAGCACAATTATTCTGTAAAAGTTATTTATTATTGCTAGGGATAGCAGAATTTTGTTTTTTTCACTGAAGAAATTAACATACAGCCAGTTGATCATCAGTATTATGTTCTTTCGTTAGAATTTTTAGTTTGCTCACTGCCTTGTTTGATGTCTTCCTTATAATGATGAAGGTTAAGCTAGGCAAGTGTCCAGAAACATTTGGCATCATACCACATGATGCTGATGCTGAGGTGACATTTTGTCCTTCAGGGTTCTCAAAGGTTAACAACTGTGCACACTTTAAAAATGGGAAATAGAATTGTATTGATCAAGTAACATTCCCATATACTTGTATTCAGTGGTAAGGGGATATTGGAGGATTTTTCCAGCAACACCCTGAGAGAATAACTGCATTTGAAGTATTTAGCCAAACTCTGTAAATCTCTAACAGTCCCTTTGCAGCAACTTCAGAAATAGCAGTTAGTAGCAACTTGAGTGTCGAGGACTTTTTAGTGGAAGGAGAAAGTTGCCCTAAGCTGAAATCGCAAGCTCAGTGTATGCCCAGACAGAAAAGCAGAAGCTTGTTTAACTCCCTGCCTCCTTTAGCTGATTTCTTCCAGAATGAGATCTCCTTTCCATAGAAAGGAAATTCTTTCATAGAAGAATAAGACATTATAGTCTCCGGAAAATGCCAGCTATCTCTGAGAAACGTAAATAAGAAACGTAAGAGAGCAAATGATATTACAAAGGGAACTAAGGTTCTGAGCGTTCTTGTGGTGGACCAGAAGCCACTTGGTCAACAATCATGGCACCATATTGCTCGATACTGACAGCAGCAGCGCATTCTCCCAAGGGCAGGACAAGGAGAAGGAAACACAGAGGGCAGGAAAGGAAAGAGCAAAGGTGACTTAATATTTATTGAGTGCTTAAAACTCTCACAATGCATAAGGTACTGTGCAAAGGGCTTTTACATTAGCCATTTTTTAAATCCTCCCCAGAGCATTAACATGGTATTGTAATCCCCATTTTGCAGATGTACAAATCAAGGCTAGGAGTCACTTGCTTACAGTCACAAACTGATAAGGGAAGAACTGGTTTCAAATGTAGGGATTTATGACTCCCTCATTCTTTCTACCACATCCTACAAAGAAAGGTCTATTTGGGGAACCAGCAGTTAGCGTAATGGCTATGTTGCTGGACTCCCACTTAGTCGACCGCGGTTCGCATCTCAGACCCGGTGGCTTACAACTCACGCCGGGCGCGTGTGCGTGCGTGCCCAAGATCCCGAGAGGAGAATGGAGGAGAAGGGATTGCAGCATGACCATCCCCCCTGGGGGGTGATTTCTCGCTTTCTGTCTCTATGTCTCTCTCTGTCTGTCTGGCGAGCGCACGCGCCCTATAGCAAAAAAAAAAAAAAAAAAAAAAAAAAAAAAAAAAACAAAAAAAAAAAAAAAAAAAACCTCTCCAAAAAAGGTCTATTTGAAGTACCCTGGAAGGAAGAATATCCCCACAAGAATACTCATAAAGGATTGGAGTGTTTTATACAATTGAGAGAACTGGCAGCCCCTTGCAAAATCCTAGATTTTCCCTAATTTTACTTCAATTTCTGGTCCTAGGGACCCTGAGTGAGTCAGGCCCCTGACTATCCTTTTCCTTTCTCATCAAAGTTAAGAACTGTGCTGAGCTGAAGCAGTTGAAGTTGATTCCCACAGCACTAAGACCAAAATAAGGTATTTGTTCTTAGAAAAACCTCATAGTCTGGGTTTCTGGCAAGTTGAACTCAACTTTGCAACATTTATGGTAAGAAATTGAGAACCATGTACTATAACCTTAATATAAATACAAAACAAAAGTTCATGGAGACATTATCCATCTTCAATCCAAGAGAACCATCGCGTGTTGCTGTTTGTGAATGTCAGACCCAAGTTTGGTCTACCTATTTATCATGCCAAGGATCAGAATCTTTCTTCAGTATCTCACCTTCATTTTCCATTTTTTTCCTTTTTCTGACATTGTTTGATCTGTTACCTGGTTTTATTCTCCTCTGTGTTCTGTTGACCTTCATCCATTCTTGTAATTTCCCAAAGTTACCAAAATGTTTTATAATTGTGTCAGAACTAAAAGAGGGAACTTAGTGTTCATCAAGTACATTTTCCAGAGGAGGTACTGAAGTTTACAAAAGTTGAGAGACTTGTTTGAGGTCATTCTGTATGTGGCAGGATTGGACCATGTCTTTGAACTCAGAGTTGAGTTTTCTTTTTACTATTCCAAGTTGCTTGCCCTAGCTTAGCCCGTCTGTACTAAGGTTTATAAAGAGTGGTTGTTTGTTGATAAAGTACTAATGGACATTGTATAAAGGGGAACATATACCTAATTTTTACATATTTATATATTCCATGAGTGAGAGAGACAAATAGTGAGAGAACCCAGAACCCATGGAACCCAAAACCTTCCATGGGAGTCAGTCTTGCAGAGGCATGTGCTTTACCACTGCACCACCATCTAGTCCCTGTTCTGCACAGTTTAATAGTCTGCTGGATACTTATGAAAAAATGATTACAAATTTTATAATTATCTAAGCCTAAAATAGGTTTTACAAACAAAGAGAAAGTATTTTTTGCAAGTATTTAATAGTCATTAAAAATTTTGAGGACTGACTCTTTTTACTTCTATGTAAAAAAAGGTACCACTGTACTTTAATCCATTAGAAATTTTATCAGGAGCTGTTCCCCATTTTGGAAGATCTCAACATTCCAAATGTACTCCTGGTATTAGTATTACTGGTACAGCTATATCAGTCTACATTTGTAGATTTCATCTGAAAGTTTGTAATCAAAGAAATTTGAAGTTCCTTTTGATAATTCTAGAACCAAATTATTTACTTGTTTTTGAGTTTTATTTTTAACTGAGAAATGACTATATATAGTTATGGGGTTAAAATGTGGTGTTTCAGTACATACATACATTGTGGAATGACAAAATCAAGCTACTTAATATATCCATCGTCTCAAATATCATTTATTTGTGGTTAGAACATTTAAAATCCATTCTTGTAGCTATTTTAAAATACATGAGGGCACTTCAAAAAGTTCATGAAAATTAGGGAACCAGCAGTTAGCGTAATGGCTATGTCACTGGACTGTCACGTAGTCAACCGCAGTTCGCGTCCCGGAGCCGGTGGCTTAAAACTCATGCCGGGCGCGTGTGCGTGCGGGCCCAAGATCCTGAGAGAAGAATGAAAGTGAAGGGATTGCGGCGTGACCATCCCCCCTGGGAGGTGATTTCTCGCTTTCTGTCTCTATGTCTCTCTCTGTCTGGTGAGCGCACGTGCCCTGTAATGAAAACCTCTAAATAAATAAATAAATAAAATTTTTTAAAAAGTTCATGAAAATTAAAGTACAAGGTTATTTTTGGTGCAAAAAAATCGTGATATTCATGCATAGCTTTCTCATAACATACATTTCCCATGAACTTCTGAAGACTCCCCTCATACAATGCATTGTCATTAAATATAATCACCAGTGGACAGGGAAGGGGATATATTAGTCAAAGGATATCAACTATTTTAAATTGGTAGAAACATGAAATGCAAGGATCTCACCAAATGTCATTAATAAACTTGTTTTTCAAATCTTCTAGTTGCTTGCCATTTAATTCTTAAAATTTGTAGGAACCAGCAGTTGGCATAATGGCTACATTGCTGGACTCCCATGTAGTCTGAGTTCCAGACCCCATGGCTTAAACTCACCACGTGCCCTATAGCAAAAACCTCTCAAAAAATTTTTGTATAGTGTAGTAAACTTATGTTGTGATCATTACTTGACATTTGTTTTAGATTTTTGTGTCGTTTTCAATATTTCTCTGACTGTCCCAAAGATTATATATACCCAAGTTTCCTATAAACCCTTAGGCTGCTGGATTTGTTTCCTATCTATAATTCCCCACTTTATATGAAGGAGTAAACTTTTGAAGCCCCAGAACTTAAATTTATACCTCTACATCAGAGGGAAGTCCAAGTAGGGAATGATATATACGTGATAGTTAGATAGACAGACAGACCGATAGACAGACAGAGAGAGAAAAGGTAACTTCCTCACTGGCATACCCTATATATAAAATAGGGAATTATTTTGACACTAAACTTAAAGACCCAGATTATTTGTAAGAATAATCGTTTTACTTTCTCTGCTTCATCTAACTGCAATTTTCCTTGTTAGATTGTCTGTATTTCAACTAAAGTTATTTCCTTTGATGTCTTATACAAATCATCTCTTACTATTTATTCTAACACTGATTTTTAATTTAGGATCTCTCATATGTCTGCTTTTCATTTTCCCATGCTTCTAACAAGAAGTGGCATCTAGTCTCTTTAACCCATTTATAGCCAGATTTATTCATTGTAAGTATATTCAAGCACTTGACTACTTTGTTATATCATCAGGTATAGTTGGGCCTACAGATTGTCGTATTGAAAGCGTGTTATTTTAATATAATTTTTTCCTTATTTTTTTATTCCAGTTAAGGCACTATATTTAGAAAATTATGTGTAGATGGTTGTATTACCTATGACTTTCATTTCAGATGGAGAAGGGAAGATATTATAAAAATATTTATTATAAAAAAGAAAGTCTGCATTTGATAGAATTGAACCACTGATTTAGATATTTGATATTGTCATGAATGCAATTACGTGTGTGTCTAGCTCGCCTTCCAATTGTATTAGGAATCAGCAAACTCAGCTTGTAGATCACCTCCCACCTGCTACCTGTTTTTTAATATAGCCTGTAAACTAAAAATAGTTTTTATATTTTTTAATAGTTGATGAAATTCAAAAGAATATTTCAGACATGGAAATTATGTAAACTTTTAATTATATATAAGTAATTTTGTTTGACTGCAGCCATTCTCATTTGCTTACAATTGTTTACACCTGTTTTTGTGCTGTCATGATAGAGTCGAGTAGTTGTAGTAAGGACTGCAAGGCTAGAAAGTCTTAAAGTATTTATTATTTATTACTGCCCCTTTACAAAAAAGCACCAACCTCTGCCCTAGACCATCAGCTTTCCATTTCCTGCTAATGGAATGTCCCTGTCTGCCTAACAAAGCCTATCTATTTTTTAAAAGATCTAGTTCAAGCACATCTTTAATTTCTTTCAGTCCATTTTTGCTCAGAAAACCTCTAGTTAACATGGCATCTTGCACAATTAGAGTGTTACTTTGCTTTGTGGCTAGTTGTTTCCTTCTCAATCTCCCTGGTGAGACTCCTCATATCCTTAGCATAGAGCATAACTTATGGTAGCCGCCTTGTCCAATCACCTCTTTGTGACAGTTCTTACTGTATATTTGGACAGACTTCTCCATTGTGTTCATGTCTATAGGAAGGAGGGATGCCTTTATGTCTAGTAGGATAACTTGCACAATTTATTTATTGTTTGTATCACAGGTGTAGATAAGTATCTATAATTACAGATAAATACTCATACATATCTCCAGTGTCTGCTCCACTAAGTTAGATTCTGTTGGAGAACAACCTGCGCTGGTTTGTCCTTGTTTCCCCAGTGCCCAGCAACACTGTGTCAATAGTGTCCTTGATTTGTAAATGAATATTTATACAGGGCCTCATTTGTAAATTACTTAATTAGCTTTTAATCTCATTTATTATTAATTATGCAAGTGTGTTAAGATTAAGTGTGACATCTTCTATCCCCACAGCATCTCTATTTAATAGAAAGCATATTGTTTTAAAAAAAAAAAAAAAAACAGAAAAAGAAATTGTTTATAGATGATTTTATTGTTCGGTTTATTTGTTTTGGTTTTAGTTTGGCTCAGAATATTTTTCTATTCAGTAGTGCTAATAAAATACTAGAATCACTGTTCAGAATTAAGTTCTGCATTCAAGTAGGTCATGCTGTTTTTAGATTTTTGCCATAGGGCACATGCACTCCCCAGAGAGAGATAGAGACTGTCAGAGGGAATATGAGAAATCACCTCCCCAGGAGGGATCTTCACACAACAGTCACTTCTCTTCCTTTACCGTCTTGGAATTTTGGGTACACACACACGTGCATGGCGTGATTTTCAAGTCACCAGGTCGAGAACTCAAGCTGTGGTTGGCCATGTGACTACTTAACTACTGCTTCATCTCCCAGCCTCAGGTCATACTGTTTTAATGATGGATACGGTACTGTATTTTGAGAGGACAGTCAGGAAGGAACAGTCTCATTTTCCACAGCTTCATGGTCCAACACAGGAGCCACTTAGTCTCTGGAAGTTTGAAATAATACCATGAAATATTATTTTATAATTAGTTTCTGTGTACTATGTTGTATACTAAATGACCTGTTCTCCCCATCATTTTAATAGTAGTTGACACTGCTACATTAAAATACTACCATTGGAGCCAGCACAGCAGTAAAACATGATACCCTCTCAGACTGACCTGTATGCAAAGGTTCCAGGTTCACATCTGGAAACCTCCTTGTATACACAAGGCATGTGTGTGCCTATGATTTGGGCCTATCTGAGGCTGAGTATGGATTATGGTGTCAAAACCCTATTGAGGGTTCTTTTCATTCTCTTTCTCCGCCTCTCTTGTTCATGAAAGAAAGAAAGAAAACTTAAGAGAAAATTCATGATTGAACACATTTACACTTTATTTTGATAGGCCGTGCTATTTAGTAAGTAGGCAACATTGATGGTTATAGTTATGATTGTTACAGTTATTCATGACATTCATCCTTCAAAACCCAGTTCTATTTTTTTTTCATTTTAGCAATAAGTAATATTAACTGAAAATCTCAAATAATCTGAGTTTTTTAAAAGATTTATTTAATTTTATTTATGCATTCATTTAATTAATTTATTTGTTTTAATTTGACCAGAAAGACAGAGAGTGAGAGAGGAAAGTGAGAAAGCAAGCCACCAAGTCCAAGATTCGAACCGTGGTCGGCCATGTGGGGGTCCAGCGCCCTTATCCACCACGCCACCTGCCAGCCCCAATCTGAGATTTTTTTTTAAAGCCTCACCCATTTCATTAACAGATGCATTATTTTTCTCACACCCATCCTCCACCACCCACTCTACCAACCACTTTCCTCCCTTACAGTCTCTAGCATTCACACCTATCTTCTCTACCATCTCATCTTCAGTTCTCTCAAACTCTGTCATAAAGTCCAGACACTTAATACAAATTGAGTGGGGATATACAATGTGTATCTTTCAAAGTCTAGCTCACTTCATTCAACATCAGGTCTTCTATATTCGTCCATTCAGAGTCAAACAATAGGATCTCATTGTTTTTTATAGCTGTTTAATATTACATAGTGTACATGTGCCACAGACTTTTCAACCCAGGCATCAGTTTTGGGACATGTAGGTTAGCTCCATGTTTTAGGAATTATGAATAATGCTGCAATAAATGTGGATGTGCAAGAGTTTTTGCAATTGAGTGTTTTCCTAAAAGTTAGTTCTGTTTTTACACTGATCTTTCATTTCTCTGATCTATTTTACTTATTCTCTGTCACAAAAATTAATTGCTCTTGTGTTTTTTAATTATCTATTTCTAGCTTATTTTCATAAATCATAAATATATATAATCATAAATCCTCAATTTAAAAGTAAACATTTTGGGACTAGCAGCTGATGTGGTGGTTAAGGTGCTTGACTCCCATGTGGCCGACTGTTGTTCCAGTTCTGGACCTGGCGACTTGAAAATCATGCCAAGCATGTGTATGTGTGTGCCCAAAATCCAAGAAGGAAATTGGAAAAGAAGGGATTACAACATGGCCATCCCGCTGGGGAATGATTTCTCATTTTTTCTCTTTCTGCACCCCATGACAAAAACCTTTGAAGAAAAACAGTAAGCATTTTTACTAATTGAAACAATAACTTTATTATTCAGTTTTTGATGAAGAAACATCATAAGCCCCTGGTAAAAATATTGTAAACTAAAGATATGCTTGAAAAAAATCACCTGTAATTCTATCCAGAGTTAACCACAGTTAGCATTTTGACACCTTTTGACTCTTTTATTTGTCTCTACATATGTATCTTCAGAAAAAGATGTATTTTTATTGACACATAAAGACAAAACTAAACATAGAATATTGTTTATATGTGTCTGTTAAGTGAGAAGTTAAGAATATAAAATTCTATTGCCTTGTTAAATTAACATCAAAATGTGAAGGTTTTCCTAACCTAGTAAAATATTTTTTCTTGTTTTGATTTTCAATGACTTCCAAATATTTCTACCAAACCCATATTTTTGGGTTATCTTGTGTTTATTCCTGTAAACAACACTGAAGCAAATATTGGTGTACATGAACCTTTGACCACATTTCTCATGAGGGTATATGTTCAGAAACAAAAATGACTAATTCAAGGGGTGTGAATTTTTTTAAAGCGCATAATATTTACCTAGTCATTTAGTCAATAGTCATTCAACATTTCATTATTGAACAGTTTCCACATGCCAAAACACTGTGTTAATCAATGATGTTAGAATGGAAAACAAGGGAGACTGATTATCACCCCATAAAGCTTAGAATTAATTGCCAAATTGCTTCTAAGAGGGCTTTACAAATTTATAATACTCCCCGTTCTATGAGCATGCCTTTCCTCCTGCACTCTTGATGGTTTTACTTCTCTGAAGTGATTTATGAGTTTGGTAGGTTAAGAATTATATGCTCTACCCAGAGCATTGATGGGATGGGGAGGTGTGGTGTTATCTGTTGAAGATATTTCAATCAACAGGTCTGGGGAGAAATGTTCACATATCGAAATGGTCTCATTGTAAGCCAAACAATATGATTGAAAGTATATACAAATAATAATAATAATAATAATAATAATAATAATAATAATAAATAATGTGAAAAAATAAATAAATAAAAAGAATTATATGCTATTATTAATTTAATTTGCTTTTATTTGTTAATAAGGCGGAGTACTTTTCATGTGATTGTGACCACTTATGATACTTTTATAGCATCTTCTCTAGCATCTTCATGCTTAATTTGTTAACTGGTTGGTCAGAAGGAAGCAAGGAAGGATAGAGGGACAAATAGAAGAGTATTTCCCATTTAAAATTCCTGATAAGAGAAATTTCCCCATTCCTAAATATAACAGGGTTGTTCTTAATCATCTTCATGAGCAATCTATGCTTCTGTCTCTCCTGTCACTTTTCCTTGTGTCTGTTCTTTAGAAGGGAAAGAGCTGAACACTTCCTTCACCGTGATGTAGGTGGGCAAGTTCAAATTGAGTGACAGATTAAAAGATAATTAGTACAGCAGACAGAAGTAGACAGACGACCTGCCTGTGTCGACGGAGTGTACTGAGGAGTGCAATATAGGCATTGATTTGGCAGTAAGAAAACTTGAAGAGGAAAAGCAATCTGAACTGATCAGATGGGAAAGGAAAATGTCTGCCTAGTTTAATATGTTTACAAATGGATAAGAATTTTATGAAATGTATATGTAGACATACTTAATGATAAGTTTGGGGCCACATGCCCTACAATGCAAGTAGTGTCCCTAAAAGTCAAAATCATAATAGCTAGGAATAATTACATCAAATTGTTTTCCTTAAACAAATATCATTCTTACTTTGCTGATACAAATATTTAGAATAAAATTTATGTATGAACAACTCTCCTATCAATGCTGGACTTAGTAAACTTGAGTATCCCCTGAATGTTCTGAAGAAAACAAAAACCAACATATCTGCAATGTGAGGGCAGTCTGGTTTCTGGTATAAAAGGGGACATCCTTTTCAAAAGACATAGTGGAAAGATAACAGTTAACTAGGTTGAGGACTATAAGTAGATTGAGGATAGAGATTTTTTGAGTTTATGAAATAGCCCAATGTGATTAACAATACTTTTGAAGCTTATAGTTAATTTTCTCATAATTAAGCCATAATCTAATACTGCAATTGACATTATGATTTGTGCTTCTCTGTGTGTAGCTTACTCAGAACCTCGAGCCTGTTTTCATTACTCTTCCGCTCTCGTATCCTTCATTTCCTATCAAACCTGTTCTAAATTCACCCAGTAAAGCCAGAAATCAAGAAGTCATCATCAGCTCCATCAATTTTCTGTTCCCAGAGCCCTCAGAGTTAACCAATCACTGATTGATGGACAATTATATCTCAAAGTGTCTCAAATATTTTCCCCTTTCCATTTCCACTCTCACTGCCTGCATTTAGATATGCCCTGTCATTCTCATGTGCTACTTGTTATAGACAGTAGCCTCTCAGATCCTTTCAATTCATTCTGAAAGTTGTGGTTGCCAAATGTATCTTAACACAGAGTCCTGTTTTTAGCACTTGCTGATTTAAATGGTTTAACAACTCCAAGTTGTTTAAAGTAGCACCTACTTTAAGTGTAATCTGACTTTGGGGAAAGGCAAGTATGTCTGAAAATATTAACAGTGTTCTAGGTTGGATTAAACATGCTAAGAAGTTGTTTACTTTTTATTATAGAAATTTTCAAAGCCTTGTGGGCTTGTATCTCCTAGAGGCAGGCATATAGAACATTTCTTAAATGTGTGCTATGATGAAATCCTTTTTTCATGGATACTTATTTATGAGTGTCTCATGGAAAACATGTTATCAAACATTAGTTTATAAAATTAAACTGTATTCTTTAGCAGAGCATTCAAAGTTACCTTCGATTTGGCCCCAACCTGCATTTCCAACCCCATCTCCAGCCATTCCTATTGTGTTCTGGTCAAATCTAACCACTCACTGTTGCCTGACTCCCTAAAGCCACCATGTAATATCCTGCCAAGTCTTTGCTTATGCCTTCCTCTCTCTCTAATAATTCCCCCTGATAAAATCTTCAAGGATCATCTCTAATGTTATCTTCTCAGAGACCTTTTTTCCCTCTGTGTTCCCTCAGAGTGTGATTACTTATATTCTGCTTCATCTGTCACATCGGAAACTTTGTGGGAACACAAACCATACCTTATTTATTGCTATATTGTCAGTGTCAGGATAGGGTCTGACACATTTTATAAATGATTGGAAGAATGGTATCTTTCAAAACTTGTATGGAGATAATACTGTATTGGGAAAAGTAGACTGGAAAGGGACTTCTTTAGATAATACTGTGAATAGGTCCCTGAACACTGGATATTGTTGTTTTGTAAGCTCAGATAATCATTCTGATCGGTATTGAGGGGGATTAGGGACTAGCAAAAATGTACCTTATATCGGGCTGTGCTAAAATCACTTATTTTAGTGAAAAATATTATTGTCACATAAATGGAAAAAGCCATGTTCATAAAATTAATTTGTTTATTCATTCACAAAGATTTATTGATTGGAGACCATATTCTAAACTTTGCTAGAAACTTGAAAATATAGCAATAATTACAATGAGCATCTAGCAGAGAAATACATAAAATTAACAATTAAGCAAATAAGATAACTTCAGATAGGTGTGTACTGTTCAAAAATATGCTAGGGAAATGTAGTATGAAAGATAACTTAGAGGTGTTTTGTTAGACAGGTATTAAATTAAGGGAGGGTATTATAAGGAAGAAGCAATTGAGAGGATACTTGAAGAATGAAAGATGAAAAGGGGGCAACCTTATGACAATTCTTAGATGATGTCACAAATAAAAGGAGCAAATCCAAAGACCTTCAGGTAGGAAATGTTTGATAGGTTCTTGCAGTAAAAGAAGGGTAGGTTGGAGGAGAGGGAGTGTGGAGAGGACAGGTAGGAATGGATCCTAGAGAGTTAGGTAAAGCCAAATGATGTAGAATTTAGAGGTCATAGAGAGAGATTGTATTTATAATACAATAAGCTATTAAATGTTTTTAAATGAAGATGTGACATGATCTAATATACATAGTGAAAATGAGTTGTTGAGAGGCAAGAATGGATGGAGGAAACTAGTTAGATTACTGGTTAGCAATACTTCCAAGAGAGAGAATAATGGTTTAATGCACATAGAAAAATGGTGATAGAACTCCTCTATATGGATTTAGGATATGTGAGGGGACTTGAAAAAAGCCCATGGAGGAGAGGTACTAGCAGGTTTTGTGGTGGTTAAGGTGCTGGACTTTCACATGGTCGACCGTAGTTTGAGTTCTGGACCCAGAGGCTTGAAACCCATACCAGGTGCATGTGCATGTGTGCCCAAAATCCGAAGAGGAGAATGAAGGAGAAGGGCTTGTAGCATGACAATCCCCCCTGGGTGGGAGCAGATTTCTCACTTTCTGTTTCACTGTTGAGCATATGTGCCTTATAGCAAATATATCTCAAAGCCCATTGCGGGAGCGGAGGGGGTCAGCAGGTGGTGTAGTGGTTAAGACACTGGACTCCCACATGGTCGACCACCGTTTGAGTCCCAGACTCAGCAGCTTGAAACTCACACCAGATGCATATGCATCAGTACCCAAAATCTCAGGAGGAGAATGGTGGAGAAAGGATTGAAGTGTGACCATCCTCACCACAGTGGGGGATTTCTTGCCTTCTGTCTGTGTGTCTCTTTCTGTTTCTATGGCAAACTCATGTACCCTATAGCAAAAATCTTTCTTAAAAAAAAAAAAAAAAACAGCCCATGGGAAAGTGGAACTAAAGTATAACGTTATTTTAATGCAAAAAAAAAAAAAAAAAAAAAAAAAAAAAAAAAAAAAAAAAAACCTTTGAAATCCATGCATTTTTTAATAATGTTTTCTACTTAGTGTTTGAAGATCTTTAGTATTTAGATGCAGGACAAAAAGGACAGATTAAATGTGTAGATTTTTGAGGCAGAGTTGACAATGGGATGGTGTGAAATATAAAGGAAGTCAAGAATAACGTATAGGTGCTGTAGATCTCTTCTTAAAATCAAGACATATTCAGAAGTTGCTAATGAAACAGATGCTTGAACTACAATGTTCAGGCTCCCTCTCACCTAGTATGCTACTAGATTGGTACTCAAAGCTTGCTTTTATGATTTCTTCTCTGCTGTCTATCTATTGCTTTCATTCTAACCCTTAATATCCTCACAAAACTTCTGACTGGGCCAGTTTGTTGGGGTTTTTTTTTGTTTGTTTCTTTTGTTGTTGTTTTTTACATTTGCTAATATGTTCATCAGTCCTACTGGCCTGCATGGGTTTTTTGTTTGTTTGTTTGTTTGTTTTCAGTTTTAAAGTTATCTTGTATGACTGAGTTTTGATCTTATGAGGAAAATCATAATTTATCTCACTTTTGAGTTGGCAGGCAGGAGAAGCTATTAATAAAATCATCAGGTACTGACCATAAGCAATATATCATGGCCCACCAGCTAGCCAGTGTTGATCCTTCCTCCCTTCTCAACTCTGACTTTGACCCCTCCATCTAATATTGTCATGAGAAACATATTTGGGATATCTTATTGAAATACATTTGATGGCAAGCATTCCAAATTTCCTAGGAAAGTCATGAAAGAGAAAGAATTTTGATTGGACACTGAGAAGGGAATGAAGTAATTAGTTGATACCATTCTTTCTCTACTTTCCTGGCTTTCTTTTAACTTGAAATATAAAATCATATATTGGGATATTTATTGGCTTCATTAGAAATTTCCTCAAATATGTAGGAACTACAGGGTAAGAGACTGAAATAATTTAAAATGAAATCATGGCCCAGCCTCTGCTGTGCAGTTGGTAGTACACCAGACTGTGGAGCTGGAAACTGAATACCAGCCATGGTTCAAGTTTCTAGCTGGTTGGCCAGCAAACATGCCAGGTGCGTGCATTCCCAGGATCTTGGTATCCTAGAGGACTGGAGGAAGGGGTTGGTGGCATGCCTGAATACAAGCTCTAGCATAAATAAAAACCTTATGAAGAACCAGTTTAAAATGAAATTCTGGGGACCAGCAGTTGGTGTAATGATTACATCGCTGGACTCGTATGTAGTTGACCGTGGTTCAAGTCATGGACTCAGTGGCTTAAACTCACGCTGGACGTGTGTGCATGTGTGCCCAAGATGCTATGAGGAGAATGGAGGAGAAGGGATTGCAATGTGGCCATCCCCCTGGGGGGTGATTTCTCTCTGTCTTTCTGGCAAGTGCACGCTCCCTATAGCAAAAACTTCTCCCCTCCTCCCCCCAAAATGAAATTCTCTCTCAGTTTCTCATAAGTTAGCCTGTGTTAATAGGCCAGCCCAATAGCTGCTTAACAGTTAAAGGAGCCAGATTCCACATGGCCACCTGCAGTGTGAATCCCATCCCTGGTGGCAGGAAAGACATGCCAGATACATGTGCATGCATGCCCCAAATCATGATGGGAAGGGAGAATGGAAGAATAAGGGTTGCAGCATGACTATGTCCCATTGAGGGGGAGGTGCTTTCTCTCTTTTTCTCTTGCTTTCTCTCTAGTGAGCATCTGTGACCTCTAGGCAATAAAAAAAATAATAATAATAAGCTCTACTAACCAAATAGTACCATAACCTAGTACCAATTTTCATTTGATACTCATTATTTTCTTTATTAAATTTTGTTCTGTTGTTATAGAGTCATAAAATTATACAAAATTATAAGAAATATTTTGAACATTATCTTTAAAATTCAGTATTTTGAAATTATGAAAGTTGTTTATAAACTGTCAAGAACTATGGATTATGAGCTAAAATTTTTTGATATGTAAAGTAAATGTGGAAAAATGTAACAATAAATAAATGAAATAAAAAAAATTCTAAGAGCATTTAAAAAAAAAAAAAATCATGGGGCCAGCAGATTGCTTGGTGATTAAGGCACTGGATTCCCATATGGCCAACCACAGTTCTAGTCTCAGACATGATGGCTCGAAAATCACACCTGGTGTGTGTGTGCACACGTGTGCCTAGAATCATGACAGGAGAATGGAGGAAAAGGGAGTGCAGCATAGCAATGGGTATGAGTTTTCACTTTCTTCTCTCTCTGTATCTTTCTGCCTCTGTTTCTTTCTGTCTTTCTTCGGTGAGAGCATGCATCTTATGGCAAGACTTAAAAAAAATAGGCCAAACATTTTTTCTAAGAATTTTTCTTCTTTTAAACTTCAGTTGATTTTAAGATATTGATGAGTGAGTTGTGTTTTTGGGAATGAGCTTCAATCACTGGAAACAGGTATTTTCCTTTATACATTCCAAACAAATTGACTAAATTGAAGTAGAAATTGATAATTTCTGTTTTGTGGTCATCTAAAGTGACCTCTCATCATAAAATCCCTGTTCCTTGAGTGACAGCGGGTTGGCATAGTGTTCATTATCCCATCACCGAAATTATTGTAATGTGGAACCCCATTACAGCACTGGCCTTAACAGAGCATATGAACTGTCTTCTAAATGGTTTCTTATTTCAGATAAGTCTATAAACTGAATATTGCAAGGGCCATGGTTTAATTTATAGCTCAGCAGAAATCATATAGAGGCAGATTATGTTAAGTGGTCTGACTCTTGCAATTTGGACTCGTGCTTGAATTTCACAGCTCAGAGGAGAATGAGTGTGCTGCAGTGGAAAGAAACAGAACTGGAAAATCAGGAAACCTAAATTCTAGTGGCTGGATTACTCTGGACTCTTTCAGTCAGTCTAAGTCTCAGAATGTTTATGTCTATAACTCAACTGTAAAATGAAGACATTATATGAGATAAAAAATATGAGTCATGTTTTACTGTGTCAGCTCTGATTGATTCATGAAAATTGGCCAGACCATGATGCTAAGAAAGATGATGAAGTTATATCAAGGACCCTTGGAAAAGAACACAGGGAAGTTTAGGGTAGTCCGCCATGAATGTTAGAAAAAGAAGTGATGGCCTAGATTTCTAGGTGTTTTGTTCGTTTTGTTTTTTAGGGGCCATGCTTTATGTGAAGTTATAATTATAGTAATAGCTGCCATTTATTAAGTATTTCTCATATTCCATTATCTTAATTTAACTTAACCTTCAAAATGACCTAGGGAGGTAGGTTATCTTACCCCATATTACAGATGAGCAGACAGACTTTTAGAAACAGAGTAACTTACCCTCATTTATACTGTAAGCAAGGACCAGATTTGTGGCAGCTGAGGTTCTGCACCCAAAAGGTCACTCCTCCATTGTGCTGCGCTAATTCCATGTAAGCCTGCTTTTGTTGATGTCTACTTTATTATGAGGTTGATACGCATGAAGTAGTCAGAAAACTAAACTTATTTAGGTCACTACACAGCTAAAAAATAATGATTATCGATGGGGTTTCTGTAAACATCATAGGTTTAGGGATGGAGTACAAACAACATAGTTTTCAAAATAATTTCTTACAGCTGTTCTAAAAGTTCTGTTTTTAAGATTCCATCATCTTGTATAGGGGTAAACATGTCAAATAATGGATAGAAAAAAGCTTTTTGACCTCCTGTGAAATTTGGAAGACAGTTGAAGATGATTTAACTATAGTTCTCCACCCTCGCCTCCAAGGTAAGGGCCAGTGTAGCTGCAGCAGTTGTTCTATACAAAGGAGAGGCCCATCATCTACCAAATATTAATAGGATAGATAGCATCTAATACATCCTTAATACATTGTTGTTGAATAAAGAAATATGGTATTGTTCCATCTCTTATTTCTATAATAGAGAATAAGAGATACTCTTTAAAAGATAGCTCAGGGCCAAATGGTCATGCCAAGATAAAACACAATGTTCTATGGGGCTGACATATGGGAAGCTTCCAGGTTCGTATCCACAGACTTCCCTGGGTACACCGGGCACGTGTGTGCCAATGATCTCGAACCAGCAATACTAGGAATGGATCTCCTGGTCAAGACCATGTTGGAGGTGCTGACTCTTTCATGGAAGAAATAAATAAATGTTAGAGGGAAAAAAAGCTCAATTTCTCCATTTTTACAAATGCAGAGGAACATTAAGATGCAAATCCATACTACTCAATAAATTAAAACAGAATGCTGTTCAGCAAAATGAAGCTGGGCCAAAATATGGAGAGATGGGCCAGTAGCTGTAATTTTAGTCCTGCTCTCTGTGTTCTAGAACTTGCCTCTGCTCAAGGTACAGGGTTACATCAGTCAGTGAATCATGCAGTGTGTATGGTTCCTGAACCTTTATGCCCTCCTCTGCTATATGGGTATGATTACACACAGATTCTTTTTCTTGTGGTGATGATTGTAGTGGAGGAAGGGAAGTTTTGGACAAGAGGCTTGTGTTTTCATTTTTTCAGCAGAATGTCTAGCTATTGCATGATGGGTAAAATTTGGCTTGTCTTTTAGATAATTTTTTTTTAATTAGGTGTGATTATCTCTGATGAGTTGTAGATTGTCCACATAATCATTTCTTCATTGCAGCCATGATTGAACTTAGCACATTTCTTTTATTGACACACACGTTATATGTAATTTCTCCACCCCTATTCCTGGGCCTTTACGATGTTTTTGAGTTGTGATTGCAAAATAAGGTATGATGGTATTCAGTTTAGTATTTTATAGCATCTAAGGAAGTTTAGAGCTCAATAGTGGATTGGTGACTAACTGTACAAAGATTTGCCAGGACTATTAAATATCCTTTAAACTGGTCTTTTGCCTCTAATACATCACAAAATCTATCCACCTACAGTTTCTGGAAGATTTCCTACACCCGCTATCCCCACAGAATGCCTTGTCATTCTCTGAGTAACATCATTTCAGTGGCCTCATACTGCTCGTGGATTCAGACCAAATTTCTTAGAGTGGCAGAGAAGCCCCCATAACTCACTCAGTGACGAACTTTAAACATTCAAACCAGATTCCCTCCCTGCAGCCCTTTCGAAGTTCTTTAGTCTCCTGGGGAAAAAAAAAAAAAAAAAGTATCACATTTTGAATACACTATGTATTTCTGTTTTTAAATTTTCATTCTCTATCAAGGTTAACAAGAATTAATATAATGAATGCTTTTTTCTGCTTAAGATAAAAACCAGATAGATAGGTGCCAGATTCTGGTAGACACTTTAAAAATCAAAATTATTACTGACAAATATGGTCAAAATGGAGGCCAGTAGGTGGTGTAGTGGTTAAGTCACTGGACTCCCACATGGTCAACTGTGGTTCAAATTCTGGACCCAGCAGCTTGAAACTTATACCTGACATTTGTGCATGTGTGCCCAAAATTCTGAATGGAGAATAGAGGAAAAGGGATTATGGTGTGGCCATCCCTCCTGAGGGGTGATTTCTCACTTTCTGTCTCTCTGGCAAGCACATGTACCTTCTAGCAAAAATCTCTCAAAAAAATTTTTTTAAATAGTATCTTAGAAAAATTGGCTGTTTTAGGTAGCCACATGGACTTCCTAGCATCCCGCAAACTTGATGTAGCCCTCAGCTTCTCAACCTGCCCTGCAGAAGCACAGTTTCTCCTTGCTAAGCTTTATCTCACAGTACAAAGAGAATGCCAGGCTTTGGCAGACAGGTCAGCTCCCAAGAAGGATGGGTAAACTAGAGGAGTCAGTGGACTAAACATTCCTTTTTCCTATCTTCAGACTTACTCAATATAAAACTCCATTCTCAGAGGGATAGAGAACGAGGTTTAGGGCATTACACTGGAGAAGTCCCTCTACGTGTAGCCATAGGCATGGGGAATAAGCTACCGCACATACTGTTACTCTGAGTCTGAAAATACATATTTATCTCTTATCTTTCTGGTGAATTACTATCATCCCTGCACATCAAGCTTCAATGACTTTCTAAGACAGGGTCTCACTGTGTCTGATCCTTTTGCCTCCGACTCCTAGCTGGGACTATCAGCATGTACCATCATGTCCACCTTTTTTTATTTTTCTTTAAACAGGTCTAACTGTGTTGCTCAGGCCAGCTTTGAGTTCAAGGTCTTTCTGTCTCAGTCTCCTAAGTTATGTGCAGCTTTTAGGTTGTACCAGGATGGGATAGGGCCTTCCATGTACCCTTAGTCTATAAAGCACAGTGTCTTAGCAGTGCACCACCATGACTTGACCACCAGACATTGCTTTTATGACTGCAGTTTTCCTTGCCCTACTTATTTCCTAGTGTCCCTAGATCCCCAACTAATTTAGCAATTTTCTTTTCCATCTCATGCTATATTTATTTCATCATAGTATATGATGTTAGTCTAGTGAAATGATTAGCTAGTCTATGAAATCCTCAATGACAAGGGAAATATCCTACTTCACCAATACCTTAGACAGAGTTTAAAACTTTGTGGACACTTAATAAATAGTGGAGATATTAAAATAAGTAAAAATAATTTACTGATTACTGCTTACTAGGTACCAGGAACTGGCCTGGAAATTTATACATATTAACTTACCTAACCTACACAACAACCCTGAGACTGAATATGTTAGTACCATTTTATAGATGAAGAAATAGATTTATAGAAGAACTTTGCCAGTTAGTTAATTATTTGTGCAGACAGTACTCAATAACAAATTGACCTATTGTTTTTATATGAATCCTTGTACCTCCCTGGTCCTTGGGTCATCTGTAGAGCAGAATTGTATTTGTTTTTCAGAATATAAATTAAACAGAGATAAAGGTCATTATAGTAGGCAAAAGACTTATACTCAAACATTTCTTAGCCTTAAAGATTATAAATAGATAAGAGGAGCATAGGTTTAAAGATCAGGATTTTAAAATTGACATTTTTATGCTTTCAGTAAGGGGACTATGTCTCAGGTCATCAATAATCTTTCGTGTAAATTATACCCCACATTAATGGTAGCCCAAAAAGTAGAGTGCAGGTCAGCTGTCATTCAAGATATTGAGGAAGTGTGCATTGCCCATTGAATCCAATTTGGCAAGATCCCTGTTGCAGAAAAACCGAGGAGCGAAAAGCAGAACTCAAGAGAGAAAGGAGAACTCTTCATTGCATCAGCGGGCATGGAGGAGTTAATACTCTGAATCTCCATCCTAGACTCAGAGTTGGACACAATCTTTTATGAGTGAATTGGGGAGGGGCAGTTTCAGCATGCTTAGAGGGTCCTATCAAGGAAAGAGCTCAGTCTCCACCATAATACAGAGCTGGCAGAGAAGTAGGGAATTTGTACTGCTCAAGGCCTCTGGTCACTCAACAGTTCAGGGGAGGGGCAGCTTGCAGGAGAACAGAAAGCCCAGGCAGCTATCAGCCCTGGGTTGCTTCAAGGTTGCTCATAAGTTCTGGGTTGCTCCATATCATTCCTTCTTGTTCCTCTGATGTTATTTGTTATGTTTCATCTTGACCATAACTTTTCAGCTAGTATGATTAGGTTTATTTACTTAATTTGACGTATCAGAGCTCACGCAGTTATCCTTCAATCATTTTAGTCAATGTTCAGATATATATGATAAAACTTCCTTATCTCTAGAATACTGAAAGTAATTATAAGAAATTATGAAATCTTTTAATAATTTACTGAACTGGTTGCTTCAGGTTTTTAAAATACTAAAATGAAACAATAACAGCTAACATGTGTTCAATGCTGCTTATATGTCAGGTACCCTGACAGGTGGTATACGTGCATCTTTTCCTAGAAATCCTCATTCACAAAAATATATAGATTACTCATTATTATTTCCTGATATTCGATGGAACAAAACCTCAGAGTGAGTTTAAGCAACACTGAGTTAGTGGTGGCGTGAAGATTCTAACCTTGGCTAAGTCACATTAAAACCTTTTTTTAACCACTGTGCTACCAAAAACACAATGTCCAGTATCTGAAAGCAGGTTACAGTCTTTGGAGATAGACAGCATTAAATTTAATTCTGTCTTTATAAATAACAGACTTTTCCAATGCTAGATATATTAATATCTCTACCACTTCCCTTTCTTGCCTATAAACAGACATAATTCCTTATCATGGAGTTCCGTTCATTAAAGAGCCCAGGAGATAAACTGCTCCATGCCATAACTGTACAGCATGGCTGGTCAATAAACACTAAATCTCTGTTTTTCTCGTACAGAAAAATAATCACCTTTTCTGTTTCTAAAGTGTTTTCTTATTTTTTTTTTATTTCAGCCTCAGAAGATCACT
Source organism: Tupaia tana (assembly GCA_026018925.1). NCBI lineage: Eukaryota > Metazoa > Chordata > Mammalia > Scandentia > Tupaiidae > Tupaia > Tupaia tana. The sequence goes on along the minus strand of JAKSZU010000015.1, from coordinate 75,259,160 downwards.
GTGATAAAAGTGATTATTATCCCAGTTTTATGGTATAGGAGATACAGTAAAAAATGTTAGGAGGCTTAGTTTTGATCACTGACACCTCAAAGTAGCAAAGACTTCACGTTTTCTACTCCTTTACATGACACAGTGGTGTCTCTTAGAAAAATGTATGTCATGAAAGCAGAGAGCAGATCCATCCGTGAAATCTTAAAGGTCCCTGTTTAAAAAAGCTATTTTGCAAAAAAATTGGCTTCATTTTCTATCCTTCCTTTCCCTGAGAAACAAAAATATAAAAAGGACTCTGTCCAGGAATAATGTTATGTTAGGAAGATTGTTCCTTTTGCTCAGTGAAGGCTATGATCTGTGTTGACATCTAATCGTATCCGCTTATTTCAGAGCTGCAGACACTGGGCCTTTACGAGGACTGTTTTATAATAGATTAGAGGCCACACTGGGTATCATCACAATGAGTTGACTTTGTTGTTTAGGAGTGATGTTGCTGGTCCTTGATAATGAAAAAGGAATAGAGAGGGGCCAGAAGCCCCCTTATTAAATGCATTGTTGTATTAGGGATCTGGTTACCATTCTCTGCCCACCCCCCAAACACATGGTACTTTAAAAGAACTTCTGGGCTAGCAGGTGTAGTGGTTAAGGCATCATGCATGGTCTGAGCCCTGAATCTGGTGACTTGAAAATCACACCAGATGTGTATGAATGCATGCTCAAAATCCCAGGAAGAGAGTGGAGGAAAAGGGATTGTAATGTGGCCATCACCCCTGGAGAATGATTTTTCACTTTCCCTCTTTCTGTCTCTCTCTGTCTCCCTCCTGTAAGCATACATCCCCTATGGCAAAAACGTAAAAAGAAAAAAAAAATTAAAAAAACTCAGCTTTTCTTCTTTAATAATCACATAGTCCCCTAAAATATTTAACATATATAGGCTGGAAGTAGAGGTGGCTCATGCAACCTGTTTATAATCCAAAATTTGCATTTAATAAAATTTAGTGGAACTGTTCCCACCATCTTTGCCTTGTTCACCATCAGAAAAACAACCCACACCTGGATAGATCAACTCTCATATTTGGCTAATAATTCTCTTTACCTCTCCACTGGGCTACAGAAGATTGCACAGTAGCTTTAAAAGATTTCTTGTGGGGCCAGTGCAGTAGGTAAGTGTTGTTCACAAGGCGCCAGGTCCTACGTGACCAGTTGTTAGAATCCTGGTCCTAGAGGCTTAAACAACATACCAGAAAAGTGTGCATTTGTGTCCAAAATCTTGATGGGATGGAGAAATGGAAAGAACTGTGGTACGACTATATCCCATTAGGGGAGTGCTTACTTTCTCTTTCTCTCTCACCCTCTTTCCCTCACCACCACTGCCTCTCTCTCTCTCTCTCTCTCTCTCTCTCTCTCTCTTTCTCTTTCTCTCTCTCCCTGGAACAAACAGCCTCTGGCAATTAAAAAAGGAAAGAAAGAAATATAGATAAATTGCTTGTGAATCTGGATCTTAGAGTAAAGACTCACTCATTTAGAAGAAGACCTTGCTTCTAGCTCTACCTCTAGATCTAGAAGAATTACCATCACTCGCAATAAGAAAGTGAATCACATTACATCCCCCCATGAGCTGGTATGCAGAGATTATTTTTTTCTCTGTAGAACAAACGGCTTATGTTGCAATTACTTTTTAGTTCCCCTACTGTCAGTTCTATAACGGGGTTTTTCTGTAATAAAAACACAGGTCAATGAAGGCCAAGGTTTGGCTGATTTTTGTAATTCTACTAATTCCCTCACAATACCTTGGGCCACTATTCTTTAATTCCAAGTTTGTGCCTTCACCACAGAAGTAGAGTTACCTAATGACTGTGCTTTTGTCTCCCATTGCTGAAAGGGAAACTCTTTTGTTACATTTGAAAGAACTTAAAAATGAGAAACCCAGGGATTAACTTTTTAATTAGATATAATGATTAGAAACTCTTTATCACAGCAGTTTTCCTTTCATTATAAAAGGAAAGTTGACAATTTCTGTTCAATTAGTGTTCACTGAAATGTTTTTTAAATGAAATAATTGCTGGGCAAAAGGACATTAAAAACCATACATGATTAAGGGCCTTGTTTTTTACTTTTTATGGAGTTTGCTGATGAAAAAGCAATTGTTTTCAGTCTACAAAACATATTTTTGTGGATAAGTGATATTTAAGTCTTAGTGCCTTACAAAACTAAGTATCACAGGAGTGTCACACTGTCATAAATGTTGTGATCCCTATGTTAAATGACTTTTAATCTTGCCAGCATAGTTCAGTGAAATCAAATGTGAAAGGCTTATTTTGGAGGAATCCGTTATTTGTGACTATGGTGCTGGTCTTTTAACTCTGGAAGAGTTTACATGTCACTATCTTGACATCACAGCATAATTTCAAGTATTTTGTTTGTTTAACTTGTTTTATTTTTCCATTGACATATTAACATTCTGTATACATATTAAGTTGAATAGGCCTAGACCTCAGGAGCAGTAGACATAAGTGCTTTTAATTGAGACTTAGTTAAACATCTTGTCTCTCAGAACCATCTGGTTCTTACAAATGAATCTCAGCATCTATAGTACCATCTCCAGTCTTTTAACAAATACTTGCCAAAATATCCTTTCAATCATAGATATTCTATCCTCATAAATTTTTATTGCCTGAAGGATCAAATAAAATTTTCTACCCTAATCTCAATGGCTTTTTTATAGCTCCCTTTCCTGATAGCATTTATAATATTAATAATGATGATAATAAAATCAATGCTAATCAACACTTATTTATGTAGCATTTTCTTCCTTTTTTTTTTTTTTTTTTTTTTTTTTTTTTTTTTAAGGTTTTGCCATAGGGAACATGCACATACCAGAGAGAGACAGTGAAATGGAAAGTGAGCCATCACCTCCCCTTCCCCACCCAGCGGGGATGGCCAGGCCACTGTCTCTTCTCCTCCACCCTCCTCCTAGGATTTGGGGCATATATACACACGTACTCAGCATGATTTTCAAGCTGGCAGGTCTGGGACTCAAACTTCAGTCAGCCATATGGAAGTCCAGCATACCAAACACCATGCATCTTTGGCCCCAACATTTTCTTGTTTTCTAAGAATTGTTCAGTATAAGTATTCATTCAATCCTCACAACAATCCTAAGAAATTGATAACATTATTATTAATATTATTACTCACAATTTACAGGAGAGAAAACTGAGGCTTGAGGATGTGAACTAATTTTCTCATATTCATGCAATTAATGAAACAGGGAATCATATTCAGTTATCCTCCCCCAGAAAGATTTTTATTAAATATTGTTGTACTGTATATGAACCTTTCTAGAAACATGGTAGAGCATAGACTTCTATCCCAGCCCTTTTCTGCCTGTAAGGGGAGTCTAACATCACAAAGCCTTCTCTCCATGGCTCAGGGGCAGCTCTGTGTCAGTTTTACCTCTCCAGCAGTGTGACTTCCTCTTACTCAGACACTTGCTAGTTGGCCAACATTTTCCTTAGGCCATTTAAAATAATTTGAGAGAAAAAAAATCAAGTAACTGTGCTGTGTAGATCCTGCTTTTCAGAGCCCTATGAAATGGAAGTGCATTCAGTGTGCTGGAAGTGCCATTTAAAAGAATTCCAGTGTCCAATTAAGATTTTTTTTCTGCTTAGCCATACTTATGCAGCTTATAAATAAAAGATAACTTTAAACAGGCACCCTTGGAAACTCTTTCATGTTATAGGAAACAATTTTATAATGCCGTCATTAAGATCAGAATATCTTAACCTGTCATGTGATCCTTTTTTTCAGGCTCTTACTATTTAAAATGGACCACAGGGCTAAGAGTACCATAAAAGCAAATTCACTCTGGAGAATCATTGATTTTCCCCCTTTATGTTCCCTTTACACCATGAGAAGCCCTATCCACGTCTCTCATATATTTAGTATTCTTGAAAGTTTTTAAAAGCATCAGACTGAAGCACCATTAGAAGCCACTGTGAGGCCCTGAACATTTCAGCTCTTGAGCTAGAACTAGGTATATATTACTGTGCATACTCTATAAGGACAAAACCTAATGGAGAACTTGGAAGAGAAGGAGGTAAAGTAATCAGAGAGAGTAGAAAAGATGGTAATGGTAGTAAAATGATACGTAGAGCTAAGTGTGGTAAACCCTGGTTTCAAGTACAAAATATATCGTCTATTGATGGTGTGATTCAGGGATCTATCATTTAGCCACTTGGACTATTTGTTATCTCAATTTTAAAATGTGCCTCAGCACATGTATACATATATATATTATATATGTATCTTTTTATGTATATAATATATATATATATATCTCCATAAACACACATATATATATGCACACATATATTTATGTATATATGTATATACACACACACTATATATTATATATATAATTCTGACTGTAATATTCTGTGTGATTTGTGTGAAAATCAGATTCATTTTTTCAACAGCTTACTGAGTATCTATCTTATGCTGGACACTATGTATATACAGGTGATGAATGAGATGAATGAGAAAAGGATTGATTTCAACCATAATGGGGTAGTTCAATAGAGAGTTCAGCAGTAGTGTAAATGTCACACAAAAATTAAAAAGAGAGAGAGAAATTTACAAACTAGTTGCCATGGAAAGCTATAATGAGATGTTCTGAACCAGTATAAGACAGTGGTTTTCCACTGGTTATAATTTTGTAACCCCAGGGGATATTTTCATAATGTAGAAAACCTATTTATCATAACCAAGAGAAAAGAGTGATACTGGCATTTAGTAAATAAAAGACAGGGAACTGACAAGTCCTTTAAGATGCACAGTGGAGCTAACATTTAAACAGTAAGTGTGAGAGAATTCTAGAAAAGAGGTAGAAGATTTGAGGCAGAAGAACTGGCATTTGCAGAGGAACCAACATGAAAATGGGATTTATCATATCCTAAGTGCTCAAAGTGGGCCCCTGAGGCTGGGGCACAGAGAGGGGGAGGTGACAGATTGATGACAGGCAGGTCCAGATCACACCCAGAGGGTCACGATGAAATGGATATGAAGGGTTTCAGACAACTAACTTGAGCAACTGAGTAGGAGGATTTGGGCTTTACTGGATGAGAAAAATGAAAGAGAAGCAGATTTGAGGGGGAGGAAAGAGAATAAGAAACAAACTTGGAAGTTTTAAGTCTCAGACATCTATAAGAGACTGAATGAAGACCAACAGGCAGCAGAATATCTAATTCAGAAGAGAAGTCTGGTCCAAGACTATAAATGAAGCCATTGACATACTAATATTTAAATATGTGAATGGAGACAAGGTGAAAATTAACAGGGCAGAGAACTTGTAATTGTGAAAGTGCTTTCTCAACCAACATATGCTCTACAAATATAAGAAATTTCTAGTATTATCAACATCAAGAACAATATTTTTCATATTCATCTATTTAACAAGGATTTGCTATTCCTTATCGTATGACATTATATAACAGGTGTCCATAATAAACAGGTGACTAAGACTGACATATGTCCTCAGAAAGAGTCAGGAAAGCAGCTAGGGGGAAAGACATGTTACATTCTTAATACTGTGCTATTGGGTTGTTGGAAAAGTTGTGATGTGTTCTACGTTTTTCCATGCAAAAAATGTGTCATGACTTTTCTGACAATCCAATATTATTGAGTTCATGTAGCTGTCCTTCTGTCAAAAGAATCCAGAGGAGAATAGCGTAGGGCCCTGGAATTTGGAATAGATGATGAAGACAGACCTCATCCGCCTCAGTGTTCTGTCCAGGTTAGCCCTGGTCTTGACTCTGTCCTGGGGTTTAATAAGCTGTGATCTAGCATGGTGTACAAACAAGACCTGGTGTCCTGCCTGCCTTTGTCAACTTCTTTCAGATTGCTTGTTGTCGCTCCCTTATTATACTGGATTTAAGATTGCAGATTGCAGAGTGTATAGACTATCACTCTTGTACAATGACTTGCATCTCTTAAGCACATTTGGGGCATGACTGACTGATTAAACATATGACACAATTTTATATAAATTTCAGTGTACCACAAGTCATATAATGTCCTCCATAACATCACTGCATACATCAAAGTTCATTTGCCATTTTACCATGCTATAGTCATGGGCACCTTTTTTCTAGCAAAGAAGTGTCTCTCTTAAATAGGAAACAATGGAACAGATGCCAGTTTTTTGTTTGTTTGCTTGTTTGTTTGTTTAGAAGGGCCATGGCCAAATACGCCACAGATCTTTGTAAATACAAAATATCCTGGTAAGCATACTAATATAAGCTTTTAAAGTGTTTAATTAGCTTTTATCTAGTTTAGATCCTATTAACAGCAATAATATCAAGGAAACCCTGAGTTTATGATATTTCAGGCATCATACTAGGAATGGCTGTGCATTGTCTTCTGCTGTCTGAGTTTACAGTTTAGCGAGAGGTACAGGAAACAAAAATGTAAACAAATATATTATTTATTAATATGAGAATGAAAAACTAAACTAGAGTTAACAGAGAAAGAAACCAGGAGATTGTATACCTTAAACTGGGATATAAGGGTAGTCGCAACAGGTAAATCTATAATTACCTAAATAATTATTCATCACTGGTCAAAGTTATGTTGGACCAAGAGCCAAAACACATGATTTTAACTTTAGATATCTTAGTTCTTACCTATTAAATATTACAGATTAAATTACAGATTAAAACCTGAAGAAAAGAGAAATTAATAAACTTGCCAAAGGTCACATGGCTGGTAAATGGTAAAGCAGGTTATCTTAGCCTCTCTGAAACTGTTTCTCTATTTGTAAATTGGAAATAAGACATTCATGTGGGTGGGTTGGGGTACCATGTTAGAAAGTAGTTTTCAAAACAATGAAATGGTTATTTTTATAGTTTTAATTTTAATACCAATTGTAATGTCACTATTAAAATAACGTAGGATCTGAACTTTAAGTACAACAGGGAGACCAGAAATTTTAGGGTAAGGAATCTTATCCTCACAGAGTTTACTGTCTTACTGAAGAGGAATTGCTGTAGTGCATGGCTTAGTGCATAACTCACATTTATATGAGATGTCTGTGCTAAACTTAAAACCATACCTATAAGTGCTTAGTTAGAGAAAATTGGGGAGGTTCAGAATATATCCATAGATCACTGAATTATGGCTTTTAAAGACACTTGAAAGATGGTTGAGTCTACTCCATTCATCTTTAAAATGAGTAATTAAAGCTTGTCAAAGCAAAATGACTGAACCGATATCTTACAGATAATTAGGGCAAGAACCATGACAACAAGTAAGAACTCTGGATATTGAAATTATGGTCCTTTCCTCAGTTAAACTTTCTGTATCCTTTGTTTCCCTTCTTGCTGAATAGTCATTCCTCTCTTTTATTTTTTTAATTCTCCAGAGGACATGAGACAGAGAGGGAAAGTGAAAAAGCACCTCTGTAGAGGATAGTTATGCTACAATCTCTTCAGCTCCATTTCTCTCTCCCTTTCGGGCTTTGGGCATAAACACACATGCCTCATGTGTTTCTCAAGCCACCAGGTCCAGCACTCGAACCTCGCAGTTGACCATGTGGATCTAGCCACCTTACTACCATATTACCAGCTGACCTAGTCCTTTCTGATCATCTGTGCCTACTGTCCCTTTCCAGGGAAATAGGGCAAGCTACAAGATTATAACATTCAATAATAAGAATTTGTCATTTAGGATAAAACCAGGAGTAACACTTTCTATGTTTTTTCTAGGCTTTTTTCACTAATATGTAATAATTTTACTGGTGGATTCAATATGATCTTTCAGAACAAAAAATAAATGTATATTGATTAAATCAAGTATATCCATTATCTGAGCCATTTTTTAGTGCTTTACCTTGAAGACATTCAAAATCTTTTTTTAGTTACTCTGAGATATACAATAAATTGTTGTTAACTATATTCCCCCTACTGAATTGAAACACTAGAAGCTGTTCTTCTTTTCTACCTGTAAGAACTTTACATAAAAATTTTTAAAATAGCTTCAGTGAGGTACAACTTGATAAGTTTTGACATATGAAGCCATCTATTCAAGGTAATGAATGTATCCATTACCTCCAAAAGCTGCTTCTTGCCCTTTATCAAAGTCCCTCTCCTGCCCAACCCACTTCCCCATTCCCAGGCAACTAACATTCTTTCTGGAACTTTATATAAATAGGATCATCAAGTATATATTCTCTTGGACTGTCATCTTTCATTCGACTTTTTTTTTTTAATGTTTATTTATTTATTGAGAGAGAGAAATACCCCCAACAGGATCTTTTCACACCATGATCCCCTCCCACCAGCACTCTAGCCAGTCAGGATCTTGGGGACAAGGAAGTACCTAGAGTGTTTCAGGCTAGTTCAGAATCTGAACCTGCAGCTAACCAAGTATGATTCTTTTAAGATTCATCTGTGTTCTTGTACATATCAATAATTCAGTCCTTTTTATTGCTGAAGAATATCCCATTCCATGAACAATTTGTTTATCTATCACTTGTTGATGCTATTTTCAGTTTTTTGGCTCTTACAATTAGAACTTCTATAAATATATTTTAAAATTTTGCTATAGGGAGTGTATCTTTACTAGACAGAGAGAGAGAAAAAGCACAGCTCTCTTATCCCCCAAAGGGGGATGGCCACACCACAATCTCTTCTCCTACATTCTCCTCTTGGGATTTTGGGCACATACACACACATGTGCACAGTATGTTTTTCAACCACCAGGTCCAGGACTCAAACTGCATATTCAATCTTGAAGGATTCAGTTGTTGTAACAACCACACCACTGGCTGGCCCTTGTATAAATGTTTTTAAATGAATATGAGCTTTTTTCTTCGTAAATAGCCAAGAGTGAAATGGTTAAATCACTGGTTAGGTGTATGTTCAACTGTTTATACCATTGAACTATTTCTTTCATTTTTAAAGAAGTATTTTATTTAACTTTATTTATTTATTTATTTATTTATTTATTTATTTATTTATTTATTTAAATTTAACTAGAGAGGGACAGAGCAAGGGAGAGAAAGGAAGAAGGAAAGTGAGAAGGCAAGCCACCAGATTCGGGACTCGAACCATGGTCAGCCATGGGGGAGTTCAGCACCCTTAACCACCACACCACCTTCTGGCCCCCCTCTGAACTATTTCTAAAGGAGTTGTACTATTTTACTAATACCTTACCAAAGAGAATGAGAGTTCCAAACTTTCAAATCTTACCAACACTTTGTCATTCTTTAATATTAGCTGTTTTAATAGGTGTGTAGTGGTAGCTTACTGTGGTTTCAATTTTCATTCCTTTAATAATTCATGATGTTGATCATCTTTCCACATGTTTATTTGATACCAGTATATTTTCATTGATGAAGTGTATGTTCAAATATTTTGCTCATTTTTCATTGGCTTATCTGTTTTCTTACTGAATTTTGAAAGTTTCTGGGACCAGCAGTTGGCATAATATTTATGTCGCTGGACTCCCATGTAGCTGACCGCGGTTCAAGTCTCGGACCCAGTGGCTTAAACTCAGGCCAGGCGCATGTGTGTGCATGTCCAAGATCCCAAGAGGAGAATGGAGAAGGGATTGCGGCGTGGCCATCCCTCTGGGGGGGGGGGGGGGGGTGATTTCTCTCTTTATGTCTCTCTGCCTCTCTCTGTCTTTCTGGCGAGTGTATGTACCCTATAGCAAAAACCTCTCAAAAAAAAAAAAAAAAAAAAAAGAAAGAATGTTATTTATAAATAAAGTAATGAAATATGTTTTGGGACAAATATATGATTTGTAAATATTTTCTTCAATTTTTGTGGCTTGTTTTTCTATTTTCTTAACAGTGTTTTTCAAGGAACAGAAATTTTTAATTATGATGTCTTCCAGTTTATCAATTTTTTTATGGATTGTGCTTTTGATATTGTACCTAACTTAATATCAGATCAGAATGATTTTCTTCTGTTTATTTATTTATTTTTGAGAGAGATTTTTGCTACATGGCTCATGCCCTCACCAGAGAGACAGAGACAGAAAGCAGAAAATCACACCCTAGAGGGATGACTAAATTACAATCCCTTCTCCTTCGTTCTGCTCTTAGTATTTTGGGCATGCATGCACACACATCTGATGTGGGTTTCAAGCCACCAGGTCTGGGACTTGAACCCAGTTGGCCATGTAGGAGTCCAGTGACATAACTACTATGCCATCAGCTAGTCCTAATTTTCTTCTATGTTTTCTGACAGACATTTTATTTAAGCTTTACAGTTAGGTCTATAATCCATTTTGAGCTAATATGTAATAAGAGAGGTGGATTACAGTGTTATTTTGCATGTGAAAATCCATTTGCTCTGATACCATGTGTTGAAAGTATTACCTTTCTCCATTGAATTGCCCTTGTACATTCTTCGAAAGTAAGCTATCTACAGAGGTATGGATAAATTAGTGGAGTCTCTGTTCCGTTGGTCTATTTATGTATCTTTATACCAATGCCACTGTGTTGATACATTAGCTTTATAATTAATCTGGAAATAAGATAGTGTTGATTTCTTCTTTCCAATTGTATTTTTTAAAAAGTTCTTTTTGCTACTGTATGTCTTTTGAATTTCCATACAGTTTTAGATTCAGCTTGTCTGTTTCTCAAAATAAATACATAAGAAAATGAAACACCCCCCCGCCCCGGGATATGATTGTGATTGCATTGATGCTCTAAATTATTTTTGGAGCATGACATCATAACAATATTGAGTCTTCTTTAATTTCTTCTTTTTAGGTTTTAGTGTCTGTGGCTTGCACTATCTTATCAGATTTATCTCTGAAGTATCTCATGTTTTTATCTTATTGTAAATGGCATATTTTACTATAATTCCTATGTATTTATTGCTAGTACATAGCAATAAATTCATTTGTACAAATTCATGATTAGTTTTGTACTATCAATCTTTGTATATTAATCTGGTACTCTGTGGCCTTGCTAAATTCGCTTATAAATTCTAGTAGCTTTTCTTCAGATTTCATGAGATTTTCTACATAATACAATCTTCATAAAGGCATTCTTATTGACTTCCAATATTTATTTTTCTTGCCTGTTGCACTGTCTAGAACCTCCCATATATTATTGAATACAAGAAATAGAGACATCCTTTTCTTGTCCTGAGAGATTGTTTTTTAAATTCATAAATTAATATTGGTCTGTAAAATGCCATTTCTGTGCCTATTAATGAACATATGATTGTTCGTTTGTTTGGGTTCTTAAAAAAATAATGTAATAGATTACATTAGGTATTTTTCAAGTGTTAAACTAATTTGCATTTCCAGGATAAAACTTTGTAGTCTATGACACATTATCCTTTTTATATGTTATTGGATTAAATTTGCAAAAATTTTGTTTAGAATTTTTGCATCTGTACTCATAAGAGCATATTGGTGTTTGCTTTTCTTATAATATCTTCATCCAGTTTGAGATAAAGGTAATGCTAACCTCAAAACTGAATTGGAAAGTATTTGTGCTTCTTCAGTACTATGAAAGCATTTGTATAGAATTGTTATTTCTTTTTTTGGCAGAATTCATCAATGAAGCCATCTTGGCCTTCAGGGTTTGTGTGTGTGTGTGTGTGTAAGATATTTTTAATTACTGAGTTAATATCTTTAATACATCTGTAATACCTAAGTATTGGTTATTGAGGTTACTTATTTTTCCTTGAGTGAGCTGTAGTAGTTTGCATCTCTCAAGGAATTTTTTGTTTCATCTAAGGTGTCAACCAACTCTATCTTTTTCAACTTATCGTTAGTTCTCTGGGCTATTAGCTTTCCCCTCCTTGCGAATTTATGGGTAAAAAATTGTTTACAAAATTTTCTTATTAGCTTTTTCATATCTTCATCTAGTCTATAGGATCTACATGTATATCACTTTCCTCTATCTTAATTTTAATAATTTGTTTCTCTTCTCTTTTTTCCATTAGTCCTGCTAGAGGGTTATCAATTTTAATAATATTCTCAAAGAATTAGTTTTTGTTTCAGTGATTTTTCTCTGTTTTCTGTAATTATATTTTAGTTCCTTTCATCCATTTACTTTGAGTTTAATTTTCTATATTTTTTTTCTGGTTGTTTAAGGTAAAAGCTGAGGTCAGTAATTTGAGAATTTCTTCTATTTAATATAGGTGTGAAGTGGCATGTATGTTTTCTTAATTACTACTTTAAGAACATGCAACTAAAGTTGATCTACTATGGTTTATTTTTATTTGGTTCGTAATACATTCTAATTTCCTTTTGATTTCTTCTTTGACCATGAGGTTATTTAGAAATGTGTTATTTAGTTTCTAAATATTTTGAGAATTTCCAGAGATTGTTCTGTTATTAATTCTAACATAATGGCACTGTGATTGAGTATATCAGAGTATATCTGAAAGTATATCAGAGAATATACTTTATACAATGTGAATCCTTTTAAATTTAATAAAATTTGATTTATACCTCAGAATAAATCTATGTAAGTGCTACATGGATACTTGAAAAGAATGAGTATATTTTGACATGTTCTATAAAAGTATATTCTCAAATTCATGATTAGTTTTGTACAAGTCTTGAGGCTTTTTTTTTTTTTTTTTTTTTTTTTTTGTTTGTTTTTTTTTTTTTTTTTTTTTTTTTTTATTAATTACTTTATTTATTTTTGTATATACTTTCAATCATATTGTTTGGCTTACAATGAGACTATTTCGATATGTGAACATTTCTCCCCAGACCCGTTGTTCGAAATATCTTCAACAGATAACACCACACCTCCCCATCCCGTCAATGCTCTACCTCTGTATCCTTTCTCCAAATGTCTTTCGTTGGGCCCCACTCCTCCACATACACCTCATCTGACATTCACACCCATCTCTTGTGTTTGTTCAACTGTTGGTCAATCAGTTTCAGACATAGAATGCAGACAAACGGTATATGTTAAGTGGGGACATACAATGTCTCTCCTTCATAGCCTGGCTTGCCTCACTCAGCAGTACATCTTCCATATTCTTCCACTTTCTGTCAAAAGCCAGGGCTCTGTTGGTTTTTATGGCTGAGTAGTATTCCATAGAGTATATGTGCCACAGTTTTTCAATCCATTCCTCCATACGGGGGCATCTGGGTTGGTTCCATGACTTAGCAATTGTGAATAGTGCCGCAATAAACATCGATGTGCAAGCACTTTTCCAATGAAGGATTCTTCTGTCTTTTGGGTAGATACCGAGGAGTGGGATCTCTGGATCATATGGCAGATCTATCTGTAGATTTTTGAGGAATCTCCAAATTATTCTCCACAGTGGTTGGACCAATCTACATTCCCACCAGCAGTGTAAAAGAGTTCCCCTTTCACCACACCCCCGCCAACACTTATCATTTTTTGTTTTTTTAATATTAGACAATCTGACTGGGGTTAGGTGGTACCTCATTGTTGTTTTTATCTGCATTTCCCTTACGATGAGGGAGGTTGAACATTTTTTCATATGCCTTTTGGCCATTCGTATGTCATCTTTAGAGAGTGTTTTCTTCATCTCCTTCTCCCATCTTTTAATAGGGTTGCTCATCTTTTTTCCAAACACCTTTTTTAGTTCCTTGTGTATTCTGGTTATCAGTCCCTTATCTGATGCAACATTTACAAAAATATTTTCCCATTCTGAGGGCTGTCGATTCACACTAACTACTGTGTCTTTGGCCATGCAGAAACTCCTTAGTCTGATGTAATCCCACTTGTCTATTTTGTGGACGATGGACTCTGCTTTGAGGGTCTTCTTTAGGAAGTCTTTCCCTACACCAATGTCTCCCAGAGTTTCCCCAGCATTCTCCAGGAGCAGCTTTATAGTTTGAGGTCTTAGATTTAGATCCTTGATCCACCTTGACTTGATTCTTGTCAAAGGAGAGAGGTAGGGGTTCAGATTCATCTTTCTGCAAGTGGAAGTCCAGTTTCTCCAGCACCACTTGCTGAAGAGGCTTTCATTTTCCCACTGGATTGACTGGTACCCCTTGTCAAAGATCAGTTGACTGTATGTTTGGGCACTTATTTCTGGGGACTCTATTCTGTTCCATTGGTCCACATGCCTGTTTCTGTGCCAATACCATGCTGTCTTTATTACCACAGCTTTGTAATATATTTTTGGATCGGGGATTGAGATGCCACCCACTCCATTCTTCTTGTGTAGAAGTGCTTTGGCAATACGGGGTCTTTTATGATTCCAGACAAATTTTAAGATTGTCTTTTCTAGATCTGTGAAGAATGTGTCTGGTACTTTGATTGGCATTGCATTAAATAGGTAGATTAATTTGGGTAAAATTGCCATTTTGATTATATTAACTCTTCCAATCCATGAACATGGGATGTCCTTCCATTTTTTTGTGTCATTTTCAATTTCTTTTTTTACCTTCTCGTAGTTTTCCTTGTGGAGGTCTTTAACTTCTTTGGTTAGATTTATTCCTAAATATCTTATACTTTTAGTGGCTATGGTAAACGGAATAAGTTTTTTCAGTTCTATCTCAGTCTGCCTGTTATTCGTATATAGAAATGCTATCGATTTCTGTATATTGATTTTATATCCTGCAACTTTACTGAATTCATGTATTACTTCCAGTAGTTTTTCCATGGAGACCATTGGGTCTTCTATGTATACAATCATGTCATCTGCAAATAGAGAGAGTTTCACCTCTTCTTTTCCTATTCGAATGCCCTTTATTTTTTCCTCTTTTCTGATTGCGTTGGCGAGGACTTCCAGTACTATATTGAAAAGGAGAGGAGAAAGTGGGCATCCTTGTCTTGTTCCTGTGTTTAGTGGGAAAGCTTTCAGCTTTTCTCCGTTCAGGATGATGTTCGCTATGGGTTTTTCATAGATGGCTTTTATTGTATTGAGAAATGGCCCTTCTATGCCGATTTTGCTAAGAGTCTTGATCATGAAGGGATGTTGTATCTTATCAAATGCTTTTTCTGCGTCAATCGATATGACCATATGGTTTTTGTCTTTCTTCCTATTAATATGGTGTATTACATTTATGGTTTTGCGTATGTTGAACCAACCTTGCATTCCTGGAATAAAGCCTACCTGATCATGGTGTATGATCTTCTGTATAAGTTGTTGAATACGATTTGCTAGTATCTTGTTGAGAATCTTTGAGTCTATGTTCATCAGAGATATTGGTCTATAGTTTTCCTTCCTTGTCCTGTCTTTATCTGTTTTGAGGATGAGGGTGACAGAGGCTTCATAGAATGAATTAGGGAGAGATTCACCCTTTTGGATCTTTAGAAATAATTTGAGCAGAATGGGAGTTAACTCTTCTTTGAAAGTTTTGTAGAATTCAGAGGTGAATCCATCGGGGCCAGGGCTTTTCTTTGTTGGGAGGTTACTTATTACTGATTCAATCTCCTGGCTTGTTATGGGCCTATTCAGACTTTCTATTTCTTCCTGGCTCATTCTTGGTAGATTATATTTGTCCAGGAATTTGTCCATCTCATCCAGATTATCTTGTTTCTTAGCGTATAGATGTTCAAAGTATCCTCTAATGATGTTTTGAATTTCTACCATGTCTGTTGTTATGTTACCAGCCTCATTGCAGATTTGATTCACCTGGTTCCTTTCTCTCTTCTTCTTAATAAGTCTCGCTAGTGGGGTACCAATTTTGTTTATCCTTTCAAAGAACCAGCTTTTGCTTTCACTTACTTTCTGTATAGTACGTTTATTTTCTATTTCATTTATTTCTGCTCGGATCTTTATTATTTCCTTTCTCCTGTAATTTTTTGGATTTTTTTGCTGTTGCTTTTCCAATTCTCTAAGGCTTGATGTTAGGTGATCCATTAGCCTTTTCTCTGTCTTCCTCTTATGTGCACTAATTGCTATGAACTTCCCTCTTATGACTGCTTTGGCAGTGTCCCAAAGATTATGGAAACTTGTATCTTCATTGTCATTGGCTTCCATGAATCTTTTGATTTCGGACTTTATTTCTTCGGTAATAGTGGAGTCATTCAGGAGTAGGTTATTTAGTTTCCATGTTTTTAGGTATTTTTGAGGAATTCTCTTGAAATTAAACTCAAGTTTAATTCCATCATGGTCAGAGAAGATGCTGGAAATAGTTTCTATGCCTCTGAATCTGCAGAGGCTTGCTTTGTGTCCTATGATGTGGTCAATCTTCGAGAAAGTTCCATGTCGGGGTGAGAAAAAACTATATCTTGTGGTTTTTGGGTGGAAAGTTCTATAGATGTCTGTTAAGTCCAATTGATTTATGGTATCATTTAGGTCCTTGATCTCTCTACCTACTTTTTGCTTAGATGATCTGTCCAGAGGGGATAATGCGGTGTTGAGATCTCCAACAATTAGTGTGTTGCAGTCTATCTCCCCTTTCAGATCTAACAATCTTTCCTTCACATATTTGGGTGCTCCTGTGTTAGGAGCATAGATATTAATTAGCGTTATATCTTCTCGATCTATAGAGCCTTTTACTATGATATAGTGCCCTTCTTTGTCTCTTCGGACACTTTTTGTTTTAAAGTCTATTTTGTCAGAGATTAGTATCGCAACTCCAGCTCTTTTTTGGTTCCCAACTGCATGGAAAACCTTTTTCCAACCTTTCACTTTCAGTCTATGTATGTCTTTTTCCATGAGGTGGGTTTCTTGTAGGCAACAGATAGAGGGTTTCTGTTTTTTTATCCATTCAGCCAGTCTGTGTCTCTTGATTGGAGAATTTAACCCATTAACATTCAATGTTATTATCGATGTTATAGGGTCTGTACCGACATTTAAGTTAGCCATTGTCTTAGTTGCCTGTTATTTCTTTGTTTCTGGCTGTTGCGTCTTTAGTTTTCCTGAAACAGTACTTTCTTCAGGATTTCTTGAAGAGCTGGTCTGCTGTTGGCAAATTCTTTCAGGTTTTGTTTGTCTGAGAAGATTTTAATCTTTTTTTCCCAAATGAAGGATAATCTTGCAGGGTATAATAGTCTTGGCTGAAATTGTTTCTCTCTTAACACTTTCAGTATGTCTTCCCATTCTTTTCTTGCTTGCATTGTTTCTGATGAGAGGTCTGGTGTTAGTCTTACGGGATGGCCTTTGTAAGTTATTTCTCGTTTCTCTCTTGCCAGTTTTAGTATCATGTCTTTTTCTGTGACGTTAGACAGCCTGGCTAAGATGTGCCTTGGGGAAGATCTTCTGGGGTTGATTCTATTTGGGGTCCTTTGTATTTCTTGGGTCTGGATGGTTCGGTGCCTCTCTAGGCTTGGGAAATTTTCTTCCAAGATGTCATGGAATAGATTTTCCATTCCGCTATAAGTTTCTTCACCTTCTGGGATGCCGATTATTCTGATGTTTGGGCGTCTAATAGAGTCTAGTATTTCTCGTATATTATCCTCATGTTTTTTAGTTATTTTCTCGATCTTTTTGTAGTCTTTTTCTAGATCAGAGGTTTTATCTTCTACATCAGAGATTCGATCTTCAGCATGGTCTAATCGGCTCTTAATACTTTCCAGAGAGTTTTTGATTTCTTGTATTATAGACTTTATCTCTAATAGTTCCACCTGATTCTTTCTCAGAGTATCCATTTCTTCTTTCATATCCTGGAAGGACTTCCTAATTTCCTGTAGTTCGTTGTCTCTTTTTTTTTCCAATTCACAGAATTTGGTCACCATGAATGTTCGGAATTCTGTGTCCGTCATTTTGGTAACGTCCTCCATATTTACGAGACATGGAGGGGCATTTTCCTTTGTTGGAGACATATTTTCTTGTTTATTCAGACCTGAGGCTCTTTTTCTACCTTTAGCCATTGGAGGATTCCTTCCCTTTTAAAGACTTCTTGGGAGAACTTTTGTCGCACGAGAAGGAAGAGTCTTTCCTTTTTGATGGGAATAGCTGTTTGTTGAAGTCTCTCTTCTGTTGTTTTTACCAATGTGTTTTCAGGCAGAGAACTCTACAGAAATGTCTAACAAGCAGAATCTCCTTTTTCAAAGGGGATCAGTACTAGGGAGGATCCCAAAGACACTTGCCTTCCTAGGAAATTTCAGATATATGATTCTAGGCCTGTCTAGGCTGTCTGGCACGGTAAAAAATAAGGAGGAGAGGACAATATGCAACGAAAGGAAAGACAATACTGAAAAATAAAGAAAAAGTCGCGCGCCGCGCGTTAGCGCGGCGCGCGATTTCGCCACAGGCTTGCAGGACACGCTATTGCCTGCTGGCAGTCCAGGAAGGTCTGGGGGAAGAAGGAGGGCTAGGTGTTAAAAAGAGAATGCAGGGGGGTCAAGGGAAAAGAAAAGAGAAAAAAAAAAAAAAAAACCCGCCTTAAGTAGATCCTGGCTACCTACCTAGAAGGTGGAGTCTGGGGCCTGGGGGTCTGGAAGTGGGGTGGGGGTCAGAGGTGACCCTCCCTCAGTGTCCCTTGCTGGCCAGAGGCTTGCAGGACACGCTATTGCCTGCTGGCAGTCCAGGAAGGTCTAGAAGGTGGAGTCTGGGGCCTGGGGGTCTGGAAGTGGGGTGGGGGTCAGAGGTGACCCTCCCTCAGTGTCCCTTGCTGGCCAGAGGCTTGCAGGACACGCTATTGCCTGCTGGCAGTCCAGGAAGGTCTAGAAGGTGGAGTCTGGGGCCTGGGGGTCTGGAAGTGGGGTGGGGGTCAGAGGTGACCCTCCCTCAGTGTCCCTTGCTGGCCAGAGGCTTGCAGGACACGCTATTGCCTGCTGGCAGTCCAGGAAGGTCTAGAAGGTGGAGTCTGGGGCCTGGGGGTCTGGAAGTGGGGTGGGGGTCAGAGGTGACCCTCCCTCAGTGTCCCTTGCTGGCCAGAGGCTTGCAGGACACGCTATTGCCTGCTGGCAGTCCAGGAAGGTCTCTTGAGGCTTTTTTATCTGTTCATTTTATTAATTATTAAGAGAATGGTATTGAAATCTCAATTATAATTATGGTTATTTTCTTTCTCCCTACTCTGTTGGTCTCCAGAAAACCAACTCTATCTTCTCAACTTAGTCCATTGGGCTATCACCGGATTTCCCCTCTTTGCAATATGGCCTGGAAATTCAAGGCTATAAGGATGGGGAAATTGTAAGATTTACCTTATTTGTTTCCTTTCTCTAGGAGTTCACTGTTGTTGTCTGACATCCATTCTTAAAATTCATTCTTTTATGTATTTTGTTCTTTTTTGTTTGTTTTATGTACAAGTGCAAACCCAGCCCTATTATTTCATTTTTACTGAAAATGTAATTACCATGACATTATATTTAAACCAATCACCAGGAGAAACTATTCAAATGCAGACCTATCTTTGCCATACAAAAGTATGTTAGATGTTCTGAAGCCATGATATAAGTTAAAGCATGGCAACACATTTATTTATATGTGATAGACATGTGGCCTAGTGACTGACTGTATTACGGAAATACAATAGCCATTACATATCAGGATTTGTGCTAACAGGGACAAAATGTTAAGTTGTTGGTAAAGTCATGATGTCTTTTCCTATGTTTTTCTATGTAAAAATGTATCATGACATTCCTGACAACCCAATATATGTGCTTTATATATGAGCAGGGGCAATTGCATGTTTAGTAGCAGAGCAGTTGAATAAAAACCAGAAAATCGAAATACTGTTTTATTTATCATCATATTCTGCTTCCAGCACAGTTCTTGGCACATAGCAGAGCTCAATATATGTTTGTCAAACTGAGCCAAATTTAACTAAGTCAAATATTTGAATCATGGTGAACTCCACTTGAATTGTGAAGATAAGAGGTATAAGAACTTGTGAAAGTGGTATTAAGGGACTAAATGGAAGTGCAACAGAGAATCATGGCACTCCGCAAGGCAGTCCCACACAGAAAGATTTTCAGTTTAAGTCCGAAGACTGCCCTGAGTAGTTGAACGTGTTCTTTCCCATGATCCAGGGCTGGCTGAAGGCTGGATTCTGTAGGGGGTGCTGACTCACTCTCCCTTTGTCTTTTCCTTTCTCTCTCTCAGTCTGTCTCCTACAGGGAAGAAATCAATAATGTTAAAGGTGATTGGGCATGAGGGTAAGCAGGACCATGATGGTTAAGGCACTGGATTCCCACATGGCTAACCAAGGTGTGAGTCCCAGATCTGGCAGCTTACTTTCTCAGTCTACCTCTCTGGTCAAATTAAAAATAATAATAATAAATAAAATTAAATAAATAATTCTTTTTTTAAAAAGTGACTTGGCATGAATGTAATACATGTGGCACACACTTAATAAAAACTATTCAGTAAGTAATATGACCTAAATGATTGAACCATCTGAGTCCTCCAAAAGTATATTAATATGTCTATTTAAAAAAGTAGAAAAAATCATACGGATTTTATCACCTTGAGAAGTTTAAGAATTCCATTGAATGAATATCAATTATCTAAGAATTGGTTGAGGTTAATATTGATTAGTATAGAAATAAGCTACTATTTTTCATTCACGAATACCCTTGACTCCCCCTTCAGATCTGGTTATTAAACTGAGTAGTCATTACTTTTCAAAATTTTTCCTGGTGTCGTATTTTTTCCGTTCATGATCTCTTCCCTACTCTGGACCTTTGATTTCCTTTTCCTTCCTCAAGAACTCCCCTGTCTATCTCTGCATATCCAAATTCTACCTTAACTTCAAGCTCCAGAAAAGGGCTAAATCTTCCATAAGGCCACTCTAATTTCCCAATGGATATAATTTCTTCTTTTTCGTTGTTTTGTGAGTAGTTTATACTACTTCTTTCATAATATTATCTTTTAACTTGTCTTTTTTGTTATTTGTGACTATGTGGGGTTTTTTTCTTATACTTTAAGCTTCCTAAAGGTAGGGTCAACATCTGCTATATTCATTTGCCCATATATAATATATAGCACATGGGAGATGATTGATGTTTGTGGAATCAATTTCTGAAGAATAGGAAAAGAGATTCTTGTAGTAGATTCTGGTTATATAAAAGAACAAGGGGACCTCTTAGAGATAGAATGAGTCCCGGGACCAGCAGTTAGCGTAATGGCTATGTCACTGGACTCCCATGTAGTTGACCGCGGTTTGCGTCCCAGACCCAGTGGTTTAAACTCATGCTGGGCACGTGTGTGTGCGTGCCCAAGATCCCGAGAGGAGAATGGAGGGGAAGGGATTGCGGCATGGCCATCCCCTCTGGGGGGTAATTTCTTGCTTTCTGTCTCTCTGTCTCTGTCTGTCTGGCGAGCGCATATGCCCTATAGCAAAAATCTCTTCAAAAAAAAAAAAAAAAAAAAAGAGAGAGATAGAAGAGATAGAATGAGTACCAGACGTGACATTGCCATTGTTGGCTGTGACAGAAGACTCAGAAATTGAGACCTGAAATAATGATGAATATTTCTCAAGAAATTCAGAAAGGATTGACTGATATTATGGAAGATGGCTTTAAAAAGCAATGTTCTGTTTTACTGTTGTTTCCTGATAAATTCAGAACATTTACCAATGAAAGAATATCCTTTAGAAGTCATAGGTTGGCTGGTCGACAATGTATAAAGAAGCAGCATGTGGCTGGGGCAGATGGAAGAGTATAAGGGCAAGAATGAAGGCAGAGGAGGGACTGTGGGTGTGGGCTGAACAGAACAACATGATGAATGAGAAAAAGAGAAAGCTGGTTGAATCAATAATAAAAAACAAACTGTCTAATGGCAATAGCCTTATGGTGTGTACTCATGAAATACTAAGGAAAAACAATTTCCCTGCCAAGTAGCCCAGGTAGAAATTTTGAAAGATCCATTATACTTTCATTTTTTTTCTATTCAAGAGTGAAAAGCAATTGAGATAAGGAGGAAACTTTACTGATACCATCAGCCTTTGAGATTTTCACACCACAAGGTCATTAGTATGAACTAATCCACCATCACCAGAATACAAATGTAGAAAAACTAGGTAACCCAAATCATGCAGTTTTTCTAAAAATAATACAGCAAAAATCTTTTATTTCTGTTATCAACTGTTTCCTACAAGTTATACCTCGCCTCAGATATTCTAGGTCAATTAAATACATAATTTATTCATTATGCTGTGTATTTCTCTCCTTTGCCTCTTACCTATCAAAATGCTTGAGTATTGCCATTGTTGGCTGGGAACCTGTCCTGAGTATGGATTTCTTTAGAGCAGCTAAGTGCTCAGCACCTTCTTTCAAGGGACCTTACCTTCTACCTCAGCAATCTCCCCAGAAACTACAGGGGCTGACAGAGATTCACCTCACCATGCTGTTACTGTTGTCAGTGATGGGAAGTGAAAGTATGTCTCTGAATTTTATTCATATTTTATTTAGTACTTATACTAGCCTTTTTTGTTTTTAAAGTGCACAAGCATATCTCTCTGGAGTTAACACATTCTAGCTTTGTGCAGCCCACTCTCTGATCCCAAGAATATTCAAAGGCATGATTCTCTTTGTACCTATTATCTTTGTAAACTCTCTTTAAAATAAGAAAAAATTTGACACTTCTACAATACATATGCAAACACAAAGGTCTTCTTCCATTTAGTCTTAAACTGTAAGATAAACGGTTGACTGTATTTTATATCTACAGCCCTTTTAGCTGTTCTTTGGGAATCTCAAATAAACAAGTTGGAGTATAACAAAGGCAGTAATACTCTGTAAGCAAAGAAAATGTCAAACATAATTCTTGACTAAACTGAGAGGTGATTTGGACATATTAAATGATATTGTGAGTGTACATGTATATAATTATATTTCTGACACAGCAGACATGTACAGACACCTGTCTATGCACATTACTTGTGTGCATATAACCAATCCCTTCAATTTTACTATTTTTCACAAGCTACTCAAATCCTACTTCCATGGCCTACCATCCAAATCTTTTGGTAGAAATATTTTTTCACATCTCTCTTCCTCCTACTTCTTTCCCCCCACACACTTATGGTATGTGCAGTTTCGCCAGACCTGTGTGAAGAGAGGGGAACACTGATGGGATTGCTTTTCACAAGTGTGGGAATGAAAATCCTTCCCAATGAAAACATCTGTCTCTGTTCAAGTCATGCCCAGTTATCCCCCAAAAGAAATGTTCTGATTAACTTTTTTTTTAAGTCTTAAGATAGCAGTTTGTGTAGCAGATCTAATTAGGAAGTTTATGTAACAGATCTGCAGGGTTTTTTCCTTCAACTGGGTTCTTTGAGCTCAGTTTGAGTGTCACCAGCTTTCGCTATGCAGCGACCAAGTGCTTCCCGGGCTGAGAATTACCAGCTTTTGTGGGATACTATTGCTTCCTTAAAACAATGTGAACAAGCTATGCAACATGCATTCATTCCGGTAAGGAAAATTTCCTTTTTTTCCCTAGAAATTCTTTTACTTTAATTTTCTTCTCTGTTGTATCCATAGAGAAATGCATGCATTCCATACATTTAAAGATAAGGTATCTTTTCTATAGTTCTTGTTCAAAACAAATACATGTCTGATTTTGTTCTGTATAAAATCGGAATTGTCAATATGACCATACATTTACCAATGAGGAAACGTAAACAGTGGCTCAAGCAAACACATCTTATTGAAGATAGTAGTTTCTGATATTAACAAGTGCTAAAGAAAGGGCTCATTATTGATATTCCTCATATTAACATTTGAAATAAACTCAACATACATTTCCTGGTTGGGTTCCCCAAAACTATTTAGAATTGCTTGATTATCTTCTGCAGTTAGGTTTGATATACAGATGAAGAAATCAAAAGTCAGTCCTTAAATTTCTATTCTTTGTTTAGTCAAGTAAACTTCGACATTAAACCTCTTTAGAAATGTAATACATGGAGATTTATAAACATGTTTATAAAGTATATACATACATGTCTAATAAAGTATGTATATTGCATATATACATATGCACACAGACACACATGCACACACATATAGGGTCTTTAAAAGTTCATGGAAAATGTGTATGTTTTAAAAACTGCATGGATTTCAAGTTTTATGTACCAAATTAATGTCATTTAGTGTCATTGTGTTTTATGTTGCAAAAACAATATTCATGCTTATAATTTATCTATTTAGAAATAGTAGGCTGACTACCTTTGATAGACTGAGATGAGGTAAACAGGACTTGGAAGAAGGGTATTAAAATACTTGATTCTTTTAACTAGACCTATTTTGAAGTATCAAGATAGCCAATTAGGAATGAGAAAACATTCTTAAAATTGATCCTTGTTAAAATGATGTTGAATAGCTCTCAAGGAAAACATTGTTGCTAACATAGAAACTCAAGTGAGATGCTTTTGTTGGTCGTTGGAATAAATCTTCCTTGAAGTTCAAGTTATTTTCAAGTGACTCAAGTTAGGTGCTGTCATATTTTTCTCTGGGACTTAAGGAACATCTAAATGCTTCAGACTGCTATAGTTGAACCTTTACTAATTTAACCACTATATTCTAGTTGGATCTCTGTAAATTAATCTTGACTATTAAAGATATAAAACATTTTTGCACGAGTCTAAAATACTAATGGTGGAAAGTTTTCTAAACTGTGTTAAGTTATAGGGATTCAGGTTCAAAGTGTGAGGAGTTTGCTTTTCTGATCTTTGTCACACTGGTATGTAGTTTTCTTCCATGTCTTTACCAAACTCATTTTCTTTTGTTTAATCAAGGAAAGCATGATATTTCTTGCGAAGTGAAAATATCTCCTCCTTTGTGGAGACTTCTCTGGCCAGGGAATTTTTTTTTTTTCCTCCCTTTGGTTCCTTGAACACACCTCTTGAAATAACCAAATAGGTTACTGTTAAGGTTTCTTTTTGCCTCTGTCCTTTTAATTATTGTTAAATTAAGCTTATTTAAAATTATATTAATTCAAATCCATCTAGAGACATCAATAAGCCAATAAAACTTGATTAAATAACACATTGGACTTTGGTGGGGACCGTGATGTGTTAACACAGGGGACAGACCTTTATGGGAAATGACATTCCTGGATTCAATTCCTGTAGTCCATGTGCTACTCTATCTTCCATTCTTTTTTTTTTTCTCTTTCTTCCATTCTAATGTCTATTCCCAATATCCCCTACTATACACACATATATACATACTCAAGCTATCACTCAAGTTTGCTTTATTTTTGTCTGCTTTAAGGCTTTGTAAGAAGATATTGGTTATTTACCTCTTATATCTAAAGTTTCTTGTCCCTTTGTAAAATTTATCATTGTATTATCACAATTTTATGAGGATATCTTTTAGAAAAGGTAGTCTTTATTACAATATTATTAGTTGAGAATATTTCTGATAAAATTGAGCCTCATTTTTTGATCATTACATATAATTTAGATCACAAAAAGAATCCTACTTTACACACATTTTACTTCATTGATATGAATTTCATATGCATGCAAACACATTTATACACTCATACATAGGAGTATATGTGACAATTTTCTTTAATGATACACTTCAGTGTTTAGGATATCCTAATAAATCATACAATATACATATCCTGCATTGCTGTTTCTGTTATATTAAAGACACAACAAATTATACGGCTTATTAAGTTTTCTTCTTTAAAATAAACCCGATTGTCTCTCAAGAATAAAATATTTGAAAATGAGTAAAGTGGGACCAGCAGTTAGTGTAATGGCTATGTCACTGGACTCCCATGTAGTCGACCACGGTTTGAGTCCCGGACCCAGCAGCTTAAACTCACACTGGGCGCATGTGCGTGCATGCCCAAGTTCCCGAGAGAAGAAAGGAGGAGAAGGGATTGTGGTGTGGTCATCCCTCCTGGGGGATGATTTCACACTTTCTGTCTCACTCTGTCTCTCTGGTGAGTGCATGTTCCCTATAGCAAAAGCCTCACCCCCCCCCCAAAAAAAAAAGGGAAAGAAAATGAGTAAAATGGAGGAATATGGACACAGATTGATGTCGCTGATCTCAGCAAAGGTTCACAAGCAAGAAACTGCTCTTTGATGCAACTGCTGTGAATGTTGATTCCTAACGCACTGTTTGAATGCAGAGCCTCCTGGATGGATGGATCACTCTCTCACACAGAGTAAGATGTAAATCACAAGTATTTTTTCAGTCAACACAGTTCTGTAGCTAATAATAAACATGACATAAAATCATAGTATAATCTGCCCTCAGAGAACCTCTCATACAGCCTAAAATTCACATTGGTGGGAGGGAACTTACAGCTGATACCTGAATGGTGCTTCTCAAAATTGTCTGCAGAGAAGGAAACCAATCTATGAAATCTTTCGTAGTTTCAAGATTTGATCTCACAAGTCAAATATTGCCCTATAGTAATGAGATAGAGATCAAATCCAGAGTCTTGAGCAGGTTCGTCTGTTGAACCTAAGAGTTTCAAGTAGAAAACAGCAACACAGAATTTCCTATACCTTTTAGCGTTAAGTGCCCAGCATAAGCTCCTAAATATTTATTGAGTACATTAATAATAAAAAGCTCTCATAAAGTCCTGCCAGTTGGTTCTGTCATTGGGAGCATAAGGGCATCCTTTTAGATACTCAGTATCGTTGAGTATTAGGCAAATCAAAGACTTGCTTTTTTTATTCCAGTGAGTGGATATGCTTAAAATAGCAGTCCTAAATTAGTGATCTATTTCATAGGGTCTGACCTGTGTTTTTATTTACTTATTGGCTCATTCAAATTTTGTGGAGCCCTTGCTCTATGCTTAGTACCAATCAAGGGGCAGGATAAGGACCCCAAGATGCACTTATGACTTGTAACACCATCACCCTTTAACCAAAAGGTGCCTTGCCATCTCATGTTGTAATGTACAAAGCTGGTTTGTCTTCTTCTGCTAGCCCTCATATTTAGTTTTGGTAAAGACATTCTTACTGGGATTTAGTTGTTGATCTTCAGTGCATTTCTTTGCTTATTGCTAGACTCTGGGCTTCTATCAGTCAAAAACCAGTTTCAGTAATATTCATTCATTCATTCATCTGAGAAAAAATCATTTGACCCTCATGTGAATGTCATGCAGCTTGCTAAGCATTGAGAGAGAAACAAAATGAATAAATCAGGAAGAATCTGATTGGAATTCTGTCCACCAGAGTTTTCAAATGGACACACAAATCACTTTAATACCTGATACAAAGTCTTGAATACCTTAAGTATCTGTGAATTATCACAAGAATTCAGGGAAGGGACAAGCTTCGTGGAAGGATATCTCAGCTGGTGTTTGAAGCTTAAATAGAATTTTGACAATCAGTGATGATGGATGAAGAGGACATTCCAACTGGAGGGACTAGAAAAGGTACTTAATAACTGTGGAAAGTAGTACATTTTCTCCTTTGTTTATCCATTAACCAACATTTATTCAATTCTTTTTATGTGTCAGAAATTTCATATGCCCAGACACATAAATATGGCAATCTCAACCTCCGCTGTGGGGAATTTACATTCTAGTGGAAGAGATATACATTAAATAAACTATTACATATACACATCTATTGTGCACTATCATACTATTCTTTGCAAGTTGTTTATAACATTCTCATAATTGCTATTTAATATCACAAATATACATCTAATATCAGAATAATATAACAACAGTAGATATTTTCAAAATCATCCCCAAGTTTTTTTTTTTTTTTTTTTTTTTTTTTTTTGAGAGGTTTTTGCTATAGGGCACGTGCGCTCACCAGACAGACAGAGAGAGACAGAGAGACAGAAAGTGAGAAATCACCCCCCCAGAGGGGATGGTCACGCCGCAATCCCTTCTCCTCCATTTTCCTCTCGGGATCTTGGGCACGCACGCACACACGCCCGGCGTGAGTTTTAAGCCATCGGGTCCAGGATGCAAACCGCATTCGACTACATGGGAGTCCAGCGACATACACATTACGCTAACTACTGGTCCCAATCATCCCAAATTAAATAAAACAAATAAAGCATTATTTTCCAAATATTTGGTCCTTGGGAAAGTTGTGATACATTTTTGCATAGAAAAAAAAAACAGAAAAAATATTTCATGACTTTCTTGACTATCTAGTACATGTACTCTTTAAATTCAAGTTTATTTCTCCAGCAAACAATGAGCACATCCTGTCTGCTATACCCTAGATTAGGTTTTGGTAGTAGAAAAACGGTGTTTAATATTTATTGAGCATTGGTTTTATATCATGTATTCTTCTAAGCATTGACATCTGTCATCTCACTAATTCTGTCCACAACTCTCTGAGATGGGCACTATCATCTTCATTTGAAAAACAAAATTTAAAGGAGGAAAGTAGCTCTCCCAAGGTTATATTGCTAACAAATTGAAAGGCTGGCTCATGAATGCAATGATCTTACCCCATGGTCCATTTTCTTACCAGCTCACTAGAATACGAAGAAAAGCACTGAAACCAAGACCACTGCAACACAGTGTGATATAGGCAGTCATGAAAGGACACACAAGCCCTAGTAAATGTAGCAAAGAAGGAGGGATTTATCTGCTTGGAATGCAGGGCCAAGATGATCAAGGAAGACTAGAAAGAGGAGAAAAATCTTGAGGTTTTAAAATAAAGCTTACCAGGTAAGGGAGATAAGACGGGATGAAATGGCTGAGGCAAAGGCACTAAGGCATGAAAGAGCAGTATAGAGTGAGGGCAAGTTACTTTCCCCAGGTTCTGGTCTAGTTTGAGCATTAGAGAAGAAGGAAGGTCCAGAACGATGAGAATGAGAGGTCATTCATGTAAGGTCAGGCATCCCTGGTAAATCAGAAAAAGAACACTGACGGGGTCAGCCCCACGTGCCGTGGCCGGGACTCTGCCCCGCGTGCCGTGGCCGGGACTCTGCCCCGCGTGCCGTGGCCGGAGCCTGCCCCGCGTGCCGTGGCCGGGGCTCTGCCCCCGCGTGCCGTGGCCGGGACTCAGCCCCGCGTGCCGTGGCCCGGGCCTGCCCCGCGTGCCGTGGTCGGGGCTCTGCCCCCGTGTGCCGTGGCCGGGGTTCTGCCCCGCGTGCCGTGGCCGGGCCCTGCCCCGCGTGCCGTGGCCAGGGCTCTGCCCCCGCGTGCCGTGGCCGGGGTCTGCCCCGCGTGCCGTGGCCGGGGCTCTGCCCCCGCGGGCCGTGAACGGGATCTGCCCCGCGTGCCGCAACTGCTGATGGCCGTCTCTGCTTTCCTGAGCCGCGTTCCTGAAACTGTGTTCCATGGAGATTCACCTACATTTGCGGGGCTGCACGAGACCCACCCTTGGTCCAGCCCTGAGTGCAGTCTACGTTTCCTATTGTTGGGAACTTTATGATCTGATAATTGGAAAAAAAATCATGTTTATCATAAAAAATAATTAGAATAATAATAATAATGATTGGGGGAAACATAGGAAAGACATTGAATGTTGAAGCGGGGAGATTAATGTCTCTGTACTGACTGACATGCATGGCATTCCCTTTTGAAAAAGCAATGTAATACACTGTAAAGTTATATGTAATTCAATGTAATAAAAAAAATAGATAATAAAAAAAAAACAGCATGCAACTAATCACCCCCCCCAAAAAAAAAAAAAAAAAAAAAAAGAAAAAGAACACTGAATAATTCAGGCCCATGGACTAAGGTGCTGAAACCTTAACAGAGAATCTCCAGCAGAGAAGGATGACTTTCAGACACCTGGCTTCCTGTACATGGCCTGTCCTACGGGTTGACAACTGTGGCTAAACTAAAGATATGTGTAAGGGAAGCAGAGAAAGTTTGTGCACTGATATTAAAAAGTCGACACAGGTGTAGAAACAGGAAAAGGAAGTGAGAAACCATGTGGTCCCAAAGAAATGATCCTTCTTTTTCTCAAATTCATCCTTAAAATGTGTCTCCACAGCTCCAGCATCCGTTCTAGCAATACTGCCTCTATCCCCTGGTTGTCTAGTTTAAATCCTCATAAGCTTAGGTCAGCTCAAAATAGGATTTGTTCAGTGATGACTTCTAGTTCTAGTTCATGGTGTTCCAAGTGTGTTTTGTCCTTTCTGGATTCTAAATATTACTTTAATCACCCTCCTCAATCATGTTGGATTCATTTCCCTACTCCATTCCTTTTAACATCGCTTTGCATTTCTGTGTAGTAATTCCCCAATTTTTAGTTTATTTCCTTTTAAAGAATATGAACAAGGCTATTAATGGGATTTCTATTACTAAAGGAATGAATGACACTTAATCTATGGTGGCATTCAATTTAAGGGGGAAGAGGGGGACTGTACCAGAAGTGACCTGAATAATTGCATCTTGGGACTACAGGAATGTGCAGATTGCTGGTAAAATAGAGTGGAATTGTCTGTTTTGTTTTTGAACAAAAAAGCAAGAGGCTGCTATCTTTTTATCTTCTTCCTTTGTACAGTTTGCATTTTCTTTGCTGGTCTCCTGATTCCTATGCATGTACATCTGGAGTTCATGAAAAATTAACACCAAGTACAGGATGCTTTCTCTGTATTGTAATATTTCTCATTATAAAATGTTTTTGTTGGCTCAAAGATGGAGTATTAGCATGGATATTGTTAGTGTACAACAGAGTAAAGCCCATGTTCGTTGACTCCTACCATCCTAACATACTCTGGAAATTGCAAAAATAAGACGCCAAATGTATTTGTCACAGAATGGAAAAATACATAGTTGTTCAGGCTAATAATAACAGTTCTCTTTCATGGAGCAAAATGAAATTTAAAACACACAGATTAAAAATTTTCATGGAGTAATACTAGATATGATTTACTCTTTTAGGCTTCCTTCAGATATTTTTATTTAGAAGGAAGATGCTTTAGAACAATGGATTTCCTAATTTTTATCTGTGTGGGAACCAAAAAATATACCATACCAGTGCTTTTACTATTGCTGCTCCTGTTGTTTATGCTGCTGAGATTACTACAGATTTTCCTTATGTAACTATCGTTTCACCATTTTCAAAGCAATAGAAACAAAATTATTTCTTATTACAACTTGGAAATGTAGGCAAGGCAGGCTTTATTATCCTCAAAGAATTTATGTAAAAGTTGAAGTTCAGGATGTCGAAATTGGGCCGGTCCCATTGCTCAGTGGTTAAGGGAGCCAGATGTTACATGGCTGACTACAGTTCAAACCCCAGCCCTAGACTTGAAAGACACACTAGGTGCATGTGCGTATGTGCTTCAAGATCTGACAAGAAGAAGAAATGAAGGAAAAAGAATTGTGGCTTGACCACGCTTCATGGGGAGTTGCTTTATCTTTCTTTTGGTCTCTCTTTCTCTCTCTTGAAAGCACACATATCTCTAGTAGTGAAAAGAAAGGGAGGGTAGGAGGAAGGGAAAAAGGAAGGAAAGAACAAAAAAAAAAAAAAAAAAAAAAAAAGCTGAAATAGCCAGGATCAGAGATGGCCAACTAATAAAATATAACCTGGTAGAACTAGAATCTCAACCGAATTCATTAACAATTTTTTTTTCAAGATTCAGAGGTTCAGTTATGTGAACGACCTGGGTCTCATTCTTGTTCTACCACTTGCTAGCCTGAGTAAATTACTCAAATTCTCTAACCCTCAGTTTCATCCTTCTTAAAATTATTTACTATACAGATCTTTTTAGGGTTGTTCAAAGTTTAAAGAGATAATGTGAGTTAAACCCTTAAAACACAGTGTCTAACCATAGAAAGTGCCCTGTAAGGGTTGCTATTATTATTATCAATGTTGCTTATTTAAAAATACTGCCTCAAATGTATACTTTTACAAATCACATAGTGTGTTCATATATGATCCCATTTGTTTCTCAAAGAAACATATGAGACTGACTAGTCATTTAAAGTCTTATTTATACATGAATAGAAATTTTCAGAGAGGCTAAATTAATCAGCTGGAATCATCATAGATGAGAAGAAAAAGGTGATTTATCTCAGCCTGATGATCCAAATTCTAATTTCTCCTTATTTGTAGTCAGATGTGACTTTACAAATAATTTAGAGAGTCAAGTAACCTAGCTGAGGTCCACAAGGCCACAGCCGGACCTCATCTGCTCGCTCCGAGTGCAGGGCTGGGCAAGCTCATCCTACACTGTGAAAGTGGGAGGTGTAAATGCTCTTCTCAAGTAGGCATGAGCCAGGGGCAGTTAGAGATGCAAGGCTGTGAACCTCACATTCATAAGGAAGTCATTACTTCTTTCCAGTTGGCTGAGGGAAAACCCTTATAAAACAAACAGAGGTTTCAGTTTTTCTGAGGCTACAATTCCAATGAAGAGAGTAATCTGTGGGTACAGAGAGAAAGTCTCAGCCTGTGAACCATCATTTTGCTCTCCAGCTTGTAACAGGGTCCTCACGTGTCAGAAATAAACCTCCTCTATGCTTTCCTTCTCTTCCTTTTATTCTTCTCTTGTTTGCATCTCACCTTTAGTTTACAGTAACAGGTAAGATTCCTCCATCTTTACCCTGAAACATACATTACAGCATTATGCCAGGCCTAGGAGGAGATAAATTAAATAGGCAGGCCCCTTGCTTTATGGAATAATAGAGTAAGAAGGCCTGGGAAAGCTGAGAAACCCGGAGGAGCATGCACACGGCCCCTCTGGGAAGCTGGGACAGCTGTGGGGCTAGGAACGGGTTGGCATTTCAGATTCAGAGTTCCGTAGGCTCTTGGCTTATAGAACAAAGAGTTCATTGCCTGGTAATAACAATATACAAACACATCTGCAGAATATATTCTTTGGCACCAGCAAATGCCAGCATTATTTAGCAAACTTCTTTTTCTTTTTTTTTTTTCTAATTTCCTTTCTCTTATGCTTTCTGTCTATTCTTCCTCCATGTTTTTCCTCATCAAAAATTATTTAAAGTAGAAATTAGTATTTAAGAAAATGAGTGGAGGGAAAAGTATTGTGCTTAGACTTTATAAAAATTTTTTAAAGAATTTTTAAAGAATTTTAAATAAGGGAAATGAAGCTAAGATGTGCTCTTTCTTGTACCTTTTGTAACCCCGCCCAGGTGCCTTATTTCAGAACTGAGTCTTGGAACCTCCTCTCAACCTACCATAGGCTTAAGCACATATGGGTGGTTAAACAGTGAACTAGCTTACACCTCCTCTTGGTCTCTCTTGTTAATATTTCTTCTCAAACAAAAGAACCATTTGAGTTATGAAATAATTTAAGACAGTTAAGACAGTCTCCATCACTTCATCTGATATGTTTTAAAATGTAACAAATTATCTAGTATTAAAATATGGTGTCTGGGAGGAAAATGAAGGCTCAGAGTTGTTGTTCTATCATTAAAGCTCACAGAATATGAAAAAGACAAGAAAAAAATAGCTTGTTGATAATTATTCAATTCACTTCAAATCTTTTTGACTAATATAGAAGAGAACTCTTCACTGCTGCTGATATGGTATTGAGGGCAGAACATTAAATTGATATACAAGAAAAACAAAAACTATAAGCCTAGAGAAATAGGATCATAAATGGATTTTTGAGCCTACTTGTCTGAGACATGCAGGACTGTGTCCTTCAGCCGGTTCATTAGAAACTGATTCATATCATTAGTCTTTATCTAATTTAACTTTGTATGCCTTTCTTAATATCATATAATCTGATACTTTCTGTACCTGAGTGGTAAAAACAGAGATCATTATTTCCCAGAACGAAATGTACAGCAGCCATGTTTCCCAGAAGGATAGAATTTATGATGAATGAAGTCAGATCCTTGATGAGACATGGACCCTTAGAGGTCATCCATTTCACTCTTCATTCCTAAAATATAGGAATTAATAGGGAGGTTCAGTGAATTGCCTTTTTATCCTGTGTTACTGAACTTATCAGGTCTAAGACAGAAATCTCCTGTCTTCTTGTGAGGTTTATACTAAAGATACTGTTCTTTGACTAGAGCATGGTTCCTTCCAAGGAGATAGAGAACCTGATTTTTGATAGCCATGCAGGAACTATCTGGGATGTAGGGCTAATTTCATTATAAATCATTTAAAACATGACTTTATGTAAAAAAATAAAGATACTAATGGAGTAAAATATAACAATTGCATTCATTTTTAAAATAACGCACAAGGGGCCAGCAGATGGTATAGAGGTTAAGGCAGCTGGAACCCCCATGGCTGACTGTGCAATTCAAGTCCCAGACCTGATGGCTAGAGAATCACACTGGGCATGTGTGTGCGCATGCCCAAATCCTGAGAGGAGAATGGAAGACAAGGAAAAGTGACATAGTCATCACCCCTGGGGATGATTTCTCACTTGCCCTCTCTCTCTCTCTCTCTCTCTCTTTCTCTCTCGCTCTCGTAAGCACACATGCTCTATAGCAAAACTAAAAAATAAAGAAAGACATAATACATGAGAATTCAAGTAAGTGTCTTATTTTAGATGAGTTTTGGAGATATATTGAATTCATCCAAAAGTTTTAGAAATATTATAAATGCCATTTTTTTAAAAATGTTTGAGCCCTTAGCTTGTCTCGAAATTTCTTGCTTCCTCCCTCCTCTCCAGCTTCTCCTGAAATGTGTAGCACAATAGTAAGTTAGAGTAGATAACACTGCCAAAGGCTACTTTCCTTGTTTCACATAGGGTAGCAATCAGATGAGAATATGAACTTGGAGTTAAGAGGAGTGAGCCTTGGCTTCACTACTTAGTCATCTAGTGACAAGTTACGTTACAAGCTCATGCCTTGCTTTCATGATCTGTAACATGAACATAAGTGGAATATGTCATTCACAGGGTTTGTAATAAGAATTAAATAAGAGTGAGCATAAAGTGACAGCATATGGTAGAGGAGTTTTTCTGTTTATTACTTTCTTTTATTTACATGCCGTGGTCAAGGAAAGCATGGTTTGCAGTGTGTTACAGACTCCAGATGCTCACACATGGACACCACCACATAGCGTAGTACAGAGCTTGTCACCAGAGGGCAGCATGCAATTACCCCTTTCTATTCATTACACCTAATTCTGCGGCCTCACGGGTTTCTTATGAATTATATCTTATTGCTGTGTCCCTAGTCTTACGGTTCTAAAAATCAATTAACAATTACCTACTGAGTGTATGTGATATGCTAAGCACTGTTAGGAGTATAGGTGGGTGGTTGGCCAAAAAATGAAGTGTGGCCAGATGACTTTCACACTTGAACCGATCAGCCACAACATATATCAGAACAGAAAGAAAAGTTAAAGAAGGTCAGGGCTTGATGCTTTGACATAATTTCTTTCCTTAATATTTATAATTCATTATAAATCATGTAGAACAAATGATGAGTACTTTTTAATTTGAAGGATAGGATAAGTAGATTGAGTGATGACTGAGGAAGCTTTAATGAAGGATCAGAACCTTTAGATTGTCCTTGTAGGATGGATAGAATTAGGTAGATAACAGTGGGGACCACACTGGATCAGAATATGGGAAAAGGGAAAAATGAATGCAAAGACTTTGGATGAGGAGGCACAAGCAAGGTGTGTGCTTGGACTAGAGAGGATCCTGCCTGGCATGATGGGAGAAAAGAAGACAGAAAAAGAAACAAAATGGCAATCATTTATGGATCACCCATTCTGTGAAAAGCTCCAATCCATGTACACAGAAGAAACAGGCTCCACCTTAGCCTAAGAACCAGGTTAACAGCATGTTCAGAATTCCGGCACTTAAATCTAAACAATACAACTTCATCGCTAAGATTAGATTATCACTCTTTGGTAGCTTAGCGACAAGGAGCAGATGGTAACCACATGGATGGTTTTAGGAATAGTACCACATGGAGTGAATCAGTGAATTAAGTAGGTATGGTTATTGTGGCATGGGGCACACTGACTAAACCACATCTGAGATGGAGCTAATGACTCCATTTTTCATGGGATCTTCAGAGAGTATTTGCATAAACAAAGCAGTTAGATTTGTAAAAAACTCAGTGAATCAGTGGAATTTGAGATATCATGAACTAATGTTGAAAAGCAAAGGGTTTAGAGTCAGAAGACCTGGATTTGAATTCCACCCGGGCATCCCTCTAACTATCTTGAGTTTGAGAAAGGCATTGAATCAAATCACTCTGAACATTAGTTTATGTATCTATAGACAAGAAAAAAATTCTATCAATTCCTTTAGGTTTCTGTAAGGAGTAAATAGTAAAACAGAAGTGAAAAGCGTCCCATAAGTACTTGTAACCTGGTTGGTACGTGGCCAATCAATGCTAGTTCCTTTTCCCTCTTCTTGTGTTACACAGCCTATTTTGAGTATATCATTCATTTTCTGCAAAATGTTATACTGCCTTGTATAGGAGATTCAAAGAGAAATGGTAACACTTTAGTCTAAATGCATAAAGTATGAAAAAAATAGGATGACATACTAAGTAGATTTTCAAGGTTGAGTGAGAGAAATTGTGATGACTAACACAGACTTCTGGACATGTAACAAATTGTAATAGGATACAGGGGCCAGCAGATTTGAGTCTGCTTCACTGAAATCTCAACAATAAAAGTAATACTATCCTTACTTTATAAATAAGAAAATCAATAATAAGTAACTTGTCCAAAGTCATCCAGTTGGACCAAGAGTCACACCTGGCAGTTTGGCTCCAAAGAGTGTAACTCTTAACCACTATAAAACATTGGCTTCCAAATCCTAAGTTTGTTTTTCTGTTTTGTTTTGTTTTTGTTTTTGTTTTTAGAGAGATTTCTGCTATAGGGTGCATGTGCTCACTGGAGAGACAGAAAGCAAGAAACCAACCCCCAGGGATTGGGATAGCTACACTACAATCCCTTCTCCTCCATTCTCCTTTTGGGATTTTGGGCACACATGTGCCCTGGTGAATTTTTTTTCCCACTTTGTTTCTTTTTTAATTTATTAAACAAAATTTTTAGAGAGATTTTTTTTGCTATATATAGGGTGCATGTACTTACTGGAGAGACAGAAAGACAGAAAGCAAGAAATCACCCCTCCCCCCAGGGGGGATGGCGATGCCACAGTAACTTCTTTTCTATACTCCTCTTGGGATCTTGGGCATGCATGCACACGCACCCATTGTGAGCTTTTTTTTTTTTTCTGGTCTTTTTGTTTTTTAACTTTTTTTATATACATTCAATCACATTATTTAGCTTAAAAAGTGAACATTTCAATATGTGAACATTTCTCCCCAGTCCAGTTGATCAAAATATCTTCACCCAAAAACACCACACCTCCCCATCCCGTCAATGCTCTGCCTCCATATCCCTCCTCCATATGTCCTTCCTTAGGCCCCACTTCTCCACACATACTACACCTGGCATTAACTCCTATCTCTTCTGTTTGTACAACCTTAGGTCAGTCAGTTTCCATCATAGAATATAGACACTTGGTATATATTAAGTGGGAACATACAATGTCTCTCCTTCATAGCCTGGCTTTCTTCACTCAGCAGTAAATCTTCCATATTCTTCCACTTTCTGTCAAAAGCCAGGGTTTTGTTGTTTTTTATGGCTGAATAGTATTCCATAGAGTATATGTGCCACAAGTTTTCAGTCCATTCATCCGTACGGGGGCATATGGGTTGGTTCCATGTCTTAGCAATCATGAATAGTGCTGCAATAAACATCAATGTGAAGCACTTTTCCAATGAAGAATTCTTCTGTCCTTTGGGTAGATACCGAGGAGTGGGATTGCTGGGTCATATGGTAGTTCTATTTGTAGATTTTTGAGGAATCTCCAAAATGTTCTCCACAGTGGCTGGACCAATTTACATTCCCATCAGCAGTGTAAGAGAGTTCCTCTTTTACCACACCCTCACTAACACTTATCATTTTTTGTTTTTTCAATCTGACTGGGGTTAGGTGGTATCTCATTGTTGTTTTGATCTGCATTTTCCTTACGATGAAGGATATTGAGCATTTTTTCATATGCCTTTTGGCTATTCATATGTCATCTTTAGAGATAATTTTTTTTTCAACTCCTTCTCCCATCTTTTAATAGGGTTGATCATCTTTTTTTCCAAACAGCAGCTTGAGTTCCGTGTGTATTCTGGTTATCAGTCCCTTATCTGATGCATAATTTACAAAAATATTTTCCCATTCTGAAGGCTGTTGATTCACACTAATTACTGTGTCTTTTGCCATGCAGAAACTTCTTAGTCTGATGTAATTCCACTTGTCTATTTTGGGGATTATCGACTGTGCTTTGGGGGGTCTTATTTAAGTAAGAAGTCTTTTCCTACACCAATGTCTCCCAGAGTTTCCCCAGTGTTTTCCAGGAGCAGTTTTATAGTTTGAGGTCTTAGATTTAGATCCTTGATCACCTTGACTTGATTTTTGTCAAAGGTGAGAGGTAGGGGTTCAGATTCATCTTTCTGCAGGTGGAAATCCAGTTTTTCCAGCACCAGTTGCTGAAGAGGTTTTCCTTTTCCCACTAGATTGACTGGTACCCCTTGTCAAAAATCAGTTGACTGTATGTTTGAGAATTTATTTTGGGGACTTTATTCTGTTCCATTGGTCCATGTGCCCTGGTGAATTTTAAGCTACCAGGTCCTGGTCTCAAACTGTGGTCAACTACCAGGGAGTCCAGTCATGTAATGGTTAAGCAAACTTGAATTGATTTTAAGCCAAAACAAAAATCTGTACTGGGCTGGTAATATAAGTAGGTAGCACCAGTGCATTTTATTAAGTGCATGGAGAGGGATCAAGATTTTAACTTCCTCTGAAATACTTTTCTTAAGATGGTCCTACCACAGCCATTAGCCTACAAGTAAGCTTCAGCCAGCCAAGCCCTCAGGACTCAAGAGGTTCATTCACCCCATGTTCTTACCTCAGTGTCCTCACCTGTGAGGGCAGTGCTCTAAGGCTCTTCAAGGTAAAGGGAAACCCGGGGATAGACTAGAACCACTTGGTAATATTAGTAGTGAAGACTAAGAGCTGGGCAGGATCGAACTGCTCCCACCAGCTTGGTCTTGTAGAAAGGGAACATGAAAAGGAGAAGAAAATATAGGAAAATAAAAAATAACCCCAGTAATAAATAAAATAACCTAACATTTATAGAGCTCTCTCCTGCTTCACATACATTATTTCTCTAGCTAAGTTCTTGAGAAATAGGTTAACTGGAAAATAGCATTGTCCCATTTTTTTTTTTAAGCGAGGGTTTGCAAGAGATTAGGAACCTAGAAACCCTTTGAGAATTGGGCAATTGAATCTGAGTCACTACAGTGAGAAATTTCTCTTCAGCCTGTGAAGGGGGAAAAAAAATAACAACTTTCCAAGCAGAAAATAACTGCATTATCAGTCTAGTATCCTAAAGAAAAAAGAAATAGAAAAAATAAGAAAGAAAAGAAAAATCAGGAGTTTTGGGAATTACTAGCAGAAAAAACTGTGGCACCTCTAGACTTGTCACCTCAGGCAAAGTCACTTTGGGTCTCCTGCCTTCTCTCTTGTTTCCTTCTTTTCTTTCTTTCTTCCTCCTCTTTCTTTCTTTCTTCTCCCCTCCCTCCTTTGACTCCTCCCTTTCTTTCTTTTAGATGGGAACAATATAGTTTTCCTTAGAACCTTGTAATAATCGAATGCACTGATGTATACTAATGCATTTATCACAGTTCTGTCACATAATAATCACCACTTAATGTTTTATTATTGTTAATTCTTTTACTATTGTTATTATTATCATATATTTAGTTTTGATACATAGTAACAGTGAGATCTGGGCCAGGTCACTTTCTCTGTCACATTTGTAAAGCGAAAGGGTAGAATTAAATGTTCCCTAAGATCACAATTTTAAAAGTTCTATGATTATAGAGAACATCATTCTATTTTGTTCTTCCTCTCTTTCCCACAAACATTAATTTATTTTTGTACCTTTTTTTAAGAGAGATTTTTGCTATAGAGCATGTGTGCTTGCTGGAGACACAGAGAGAGACAGAGAGACAGAAAGCAAGAATCACCCCCCTAGGGGGAATGGCCATGGTGCAATCCCTTCTCCTCCATTCTCCTCTTGGGATTTTTGGGCACACATGTACACACACATACCAGGCATGAGTTTCAAGCCTTCCAGTCCAGCGACAGAACCATTACACCATCTATTAGTCTCTCAACCATTAATATTTTAACCATCATTTACCAAAAAATGTCTTCAAGGCTTGCTCACAGAACTCCTAAATTAGTCAGCCAGGGTGTGCCTTGGCCACTAGCCTTTTCCTAGGTCACGCCTCCCGTGGGCCTGTTCGCACAGTGTACTGGGGCCTCAGTACTGGGCCAGAGTGGGGAAGGAAAGTTCTTGGATCAGCTAGGATCAAAGCGCATAGAACTAATTTAACTTTGATCTGGTTTGTAAATTGTTGATCAGCAGTGAAAACTAGAATCCAGAAAAGTCAGGTAAAGTCTTATTTCATCCTAAGAGCCAATAGAGCATTACCTTGGAGCCAGACTACTTGAGTTTGGAGATGGTCTATTTACCAACTGTGTATCTTAGAGAAGTTTATTTACTTTCTGTTTACTCAACAGTAAATTGAGAATAATAGTACCTGTCTCAGGAATAAATAATTTATATATTGAGAGGATTAAATAATCAAAATAAAGCAAGTACTATATTAAGTGTATGCTCTTATTATTACGCATCCCAGTATTAATGTATCAGGGAATCTAGGTGTGACTGGGTCATGGTACTATATAGCCTTTAAGTCATGGTAAGTGTAAGTTCCCAGTAAATCCTTCAAGTAGGAGTAGGACCTGCCAATACCTATGATGTGAGGCTCCAGCCCAAAGTTGTGAGAAAGAAGGAACGGGAAGAGGGGTATCAGTTCACCAGAGAACTAGAATGCAGTTCAGGAAAAGGTAGAAGTCCTTCCTCCCAACCATGTTAAGTTTTCATTTTGAGAATAGGCCAACATGATGAGGTTTAGGAGAATATACAGTTATCCCATTTTCAACTCTTAGCATAGCCAATCCAATACTTGATTTTATAGGTTCATTTCAGACATGATGGGATTGTTATTTCAATATTCCACTTTCCTGGCCAGGACCAGAACATGGTCTGGTTGGGACTCACCCTGATGGCAAGTCATGTGAATTGTGAAGCTAAAAGTTTGTTAATGTGGTATGCTACAACAGTCTAAGCCAGCGAATATTTGCCTTGAGGCTCTGGGACCTCCAGACATCCAGCTCTCACAGTAAAATCGCTTTATCTCAGTCTGTCCGTCTCTCTCTCTCTCATACACAAATTCACACACACACACACACACACACACACATACACATACACACCGAAAAAAAAAAAAAAACCCTCATTTTAAAACTTTCAGTCTTCCATGTTGTTTCAGATCATCATGCCTTGGCATACACAAGTTACAAGCCCTATACATGGACCAAAAAACTTAACCACTCAGAAGTCTTGCCCTATAAGGCTGACATGCTAAGCCAAAGATACCAGACCTCAAAAGCATCTCATGTATTATTCTTCCCAATTTTTATTTCTTATTTAACTTGGCCCACTGACAGCCACCTGCTTTCTATTTGCATGTCCTGGGTCAATTGAAATCTCTGCACAATTCCAAGCCCTATGAGTGCTACCATTTACTAGTTTTTGCTATATCTAGTTCACTTAATGAAGTAGAGTATTTTTTTGCTTTTCTACCTTGCATCTTAAAAGTTTGGGTACAGGCCTAGATTCACTAGTTAGCCTGCTCTTCTTAGATGAAAACTTCCCAGAAAGTGTTTCTTGGCTACTGACCTTCTGTACCTCCCCGACCAAGTCTTGGCTTGAGAGACACCATCACTATACCTGGCTTAATGATTGCCTGCCCACTTATGCCAGAGTATTACCCAGATCTGATGCTTAATAATTTTAGGAAGTAGTCTCATTGGTCCGAATCAATAAATTTCATTGAAAAGTTGCATTCATTATGTCATATTCTTTATTAGCTAGATTCTTTTGGTAGCAAACAATAGAAGTTTTTCTCTTATTAGCATAATAAGAAAATATATTGATATAATAGAAGAGTATTTAGGTATCCCATAGAACCTAAAGGAAAGGAAAGTGGTTGAAATTCATGAATAACTTGATCTAAAACCAACAAAAAACCTCTATTTGCTTCTTACTTCTCTGTGATTAGTTTATTCTTTCCTCTTACTGTAAACTAGCTTTCTTCACATGGAAAAGAATATAATATAAAAGGCAAGTCATTTGCCTTTTATAGTTTGGGTCACTCAAGAGAGATTGATTGTCTTAATTCTTTATAGTTTCAAAACGCTTGCCTAGATTTACAGAAAGACAAGCCAGGAAACTTTTGATTAAAAGGAAGGGTTTGTTTTGTTTTGTTTTGTTTTTCCCAGATTTGTTATGAATCTCTTTCCAGTTAAGAGAAGTAAGCATATTGAAGGGGGAGGCCAGAATCTGCTGAGTCACCAGTTTGATTTAGGGGTCTGATTAAAGAGGATATCCAGTGTGAAGAGAGAAGGCGTATATGGCAGAATAGAGTTAAGTGAGGGGGGAAAAATAGAGTGAACCATCAATTGGTTTTTAAGGTTCAGAAACCAAAGCAGATCAAACAAGGCATGGACTCTCATGGTTGCAAGAGGGAGTGAAGAAATAGCAGCCAGGGTGAGCTGCAAGATCTGGGATTACCAACTGGTGAGCCATGATTGGAATTCTACTGCATTCTGTGTTCTATCACTTTGAATATTTATTCTCTGCTGAAATATATGTGCTGTTGGGTACCTAAAAAATTCCAAAATAGTTCTGTGAAAATGCTCTGTGAGTGGCCTACAGCAGAGCACTGGGAGAATCTTCAAGTCTAGTGAAGCAGCACAGTGGTGTGTAGGAGCCCACCATGGCATCCCCTTGGCACTCACACCAAGTATGATAGTTTCCGTGTCAGATGAATGTGTGTGTTCACACAATCAATACATCCAGTTTATTCATGCATTGTTATTGGCCTTCAGAGAAGTAGATATTAATTGTGGCTTCTGGATCTTTTCAGCACCAGAACAATGAGCTTTCCATACAGCATAGATCTTGTACATCAGGATTTATAGACTCCACATCCTACTGTTACTAAATTATTAATTATTATTTTATAAAAGCTAG
This sequence comes from Tupaia tana, assembly GCA_026018925.1. NCBI lineage: Eukaryota > Metazoa > Chordata > Mammalia > Scandentia > Tupaiidae > Tupaia > Tupaia tana. Next base: position 75,216,289 of record JAKSZU010000015.1, on the reverse strand, counting down.
ATTTAGTTAAGTGTTCATGACTAAATAAAAAAGGAGATGGGGCCAGATGGTTGTGCAGTAGGAGCTCACTCTGTGAGGCAGTCCTACATGAGAAGATTCTCTATTTGTATCTGGAGACCTTCCTGAGTATGCCAGGCAGACACTTGCCCATGATCCAGGCTGGCTGAAGGCTGGAGGCAGATTGCTGTCAGGCCCCTGTTGGGGGTGCTATCCTTCTCTATTTCTCTCTATATAACTTGCTTATAGAAGAAACAGATATGCTTTAAAAATAAAGAAGGGAGATAACTGGATATAAGGAAAGTTATCGCAGTTCTGTTGGTAACATAAAAGAATTTTTTGGTAGTCTTAGAAAGGTTCTGGCTGGCCTGGCAATGCAGCAGTTAAATACAGTGCATCAGGAACTATATCTCTCATGGCCAACTGTGGTTCATATCCCAGCCCCTGCAGGTTGTTAAACACACCAGGCACACATGTGCATGCTTCAAATCCTGACAGAAGGGTGCAATAAAGGAAATTATCACAAGGCATGACCAGGCCCCTTCAGGGATTCTCTCTCTCTCTCTGTCTCACTCTTTCTCTCTTGAGTGCATGCACCCTCTGGCAATAAAATATAAGAACAATAAAAATAAATACTTTAAAATGTTTACAAAGATATATTCCTTTTCTTTATACCCTCATCTACACTTTATAGCTGCATGTAGGCCAGAATTTTTGCGTACTTATTGAGCTCCTTCTATGTATCCAAGTGATGTGCAGAATTCTAAAGCCATATGATCCTTGCCAATTTTCTTTTTGAGAGAGATTTTTGCTATAGGGCACATGAGCTCACCAGAGAAAGACAGAGGAGACAAAGAGACGGAAAGTGAAAAATTACCCCTCGGGGGTATAGCCGTGCTGCAGCCCGTTCTACTCCATTCTCTTCTTGGGACTTTGGGCACATATGCACACATGTCCAGAATGAGTTTTAAGCCCCTGGGTCTAGGACTCAAACCATGGTCAACTACATGGAAATTCAGTGATGTAACTATTACATCGTCTGTTGGTCTCAATCCTTGCCAAGTTTTAAGCATAGACTCTTACTAGAAAGATCAAATTTACATACAGAAAATATAAAATAGTGACATAATAGTGACATAAACATTCAAAGGTTTTAAATTTTATTGCATAAGAAATGGCCTTCTGTATAAAATTTATTTCTGTAATACATTAATATAATCTGTAAGAAGAAAAAAGATGGGATGGATGACCGCCCCAAATCAAACAAATACATATTTTTAAAAATTTATTTATTCATTTTTTCATAAGAGAGAGAAAGAAAGAGAAGAAACCAAGCAAGCACCCTCAGCAGGGTCACACACCATCCTTTCTCCAGCATTCTCAGACAGCCAATATGGGCCTCTGCATACACGCACAGAGCATGTAAAGTCTACCGAGCAACCAACTTGGATTTTCCACATGGCTCCAGCATTGTGGAGTGGCACACCACTGCAGCTGGGCCCAAAACATATTTATTAATCAGAGCTATCTTAGATAATTGGGGGAAATGCAGCTACTGGATGTGATACTCAGAATCTTCAGTCAGGAACTGAATCACTTTTATTAGCCACAGGAAGTAGACAGGAAGCATAGAAGAGATATCACTGAACTTAAAACAGGGCTGGCTCTGCAGAACAGCAGTAATGCATATTCATGAAAAGCCAGATCCCATGTGGCAATGGAAGCTTGAATCCCTAGACTTGTCAGCCTGAAACACCCTGGACACAAATGCAAGTGCCCTGTATCCAGCACGCTGGAGGGCTAGATGAAAAGGGACTGCTGTGACTGGACCCTGTGGAGGATACACATCTCTCTCACATACACACATGCATAATCTCACATGAGCACATGTGTATTCTATCATGAATAAAAATAATACTAAAAACATAAAAAAGTAAGAGTGGAGCCTGGTTAGTGGTGCAGAGTAGGACATGATGCCCTACGAGGCAATGGGAAGATTATACTACCAGGAATCTGCTGAACTTCCAAATTACATGACCAAAAGTTGCTGAATCAACCTTCCAGTCATGTCTTCTGACTCCAAACTTCCTATCTTTCTCCCTACAACACACGTCTCTAACAAGCCCTATTCGTGTGTGTGTGTGTGTGTGTGTGTGTGTGTGTGTGTGAGCAAGAGAGAGATCCTGTGGAACTTTCTTCAAAGCTCCTATTTAGCCATAAGACAATTTCCGCTGTAATTATGAATATGCCATGAATATCTATTCAGTAGTTGACCCTGATGTAGATATGTAGACTAGGGTTATACTCACCATGTCCAGTGTTGTTGGTTAAGACATGGAATTTTGTATTGTAAAACCTCTGAATTGCCTTTTGTTTTATCATTTGATTAGAATTCCACAGGCACAGATTGACATTAAAAAGCTGTTAACTCTGTTAAGTCCAGAGGGCACTGCTAATGAAATGTCCCAAAAGTTGAGTGTTTGCTGAAACCACTGTGTCGTATAGAACAGCTCTCTATTAATCATGATGAGAGTATTTCCTCTATCTAAATGAAATCTGTAATTTGGGAATGGAGATTAAAGATCCTCTGGGGGATGAAGGAAAAGTTGCTGTGAAAATTCTAGAATCAAGAAAATAAAGATAGGTCTACTCAATATTCATGAAGTCAGATTGGTGATGCAAATAGAGATTGCAATCTCTTATTTTCTAATGACTTAGCTTGTCGCACTCCTGAATCAGTTTTACACATATTCCTTCACAACTTTAAAGGGAACAACTACAAACTGTATGAGACATTTTTTAAAAAAGGAAAGCCTAGCATATCCAATATGATTTCTTGCCATCTTTGACTAATTTTTAATTTTCTATCTAAGGATGTCTAAGTATCTGATCGAAGGTGCATAAATGACAAACAACATAATTCAGCATGCATAATACATAAATGTATGTTTAAGATGTTGATAAGTGAACCCTTGGTGCATTGATTATAACATACTCTCAAAAGGCAATTTAAAGGTAATTTAAAGGTAATAGCTATAAAAGAGAAATCAAATTTCTTTAGCAAAATCATTTTACAAAGGAAAATTACAAATTTTAGCTCTCACTCAATTTATTAGAAATTCTTGCCTTATACACAGCCCACAACCTCACCTCCTACACAGTTGTGTAGAATTTAATAGGAAATGAATGTAAATTCTGTGAATACTTAATTCATTTCATTATGTAGTAAATGCAATAGTAAACACAGGGGGAAGGTGTGGGAGCTCTGAGGCATTTCATTTACTTCCCCACTCCTGACGTGGTGCCTGCACAGGTCTTGACAAAATGCTTGTTGAGCTCATCATAAAATAAGTTAACAGAATATGTCTCAGAGTATACTAATTTTTACTCAATTTTTTTCTTTTCTACCGCTCTTTTAGGCCAGCCCTGCTCCTATAATCGTCAACACAGATACTTTGGATACAATTCCTTATGTAAGTAACATTTTTTATTAAGATTTTCTTTTAAAACTCTGGTAAAACTTAGCTGAATTTTAAATTCAATATATACTCAATTTCATCCAATCCAGATAATCTTATGAAATGATGTATAGATTTCAGTAAGTGAATTTTCTTTTGCTATTTGCTAGATGTTGGCTAAGTCATGCATTTACTTCTCTTTCATTCATGCTTTCTAAAGCACAATGGTCCATTATGAGAAAAACAATGTAGACAATTTGGTTCAAATAATATGAGTTTGTTAGATGATTCTCTAAAAGAAATTGAACTATTTGTAGCAAACATGGACATACTTCTTTGAGTTTCTTATTAAAGGAATATGTAAGTCAATTTGTGTGACAGAGCCTAAAATGTAATCAATAAATATTTGATGGATTTTGTTCATCTTCTAATAAGAATCAGGACAAAGTATTGTCAAGGTAGAGTCTGCCTGTACACAATTAAATGGATAGTGTTATAAAAGCATGGAGCATGAGACACTAGGATCAGACAGATCAATGAAGCCTGAGATTCTGTACTTCCAACACAACTGCTCTGATGACCAAAGTTCCTGAGCACAGATCTAGCTGGACAGGAAAGCTTGGAGCCTGGCAATAGGCCACAGCGTGGGGAGTGTTTGACATTATGGAGATTTAGCAAGACGTTGTGAGTAGGCCCTGGCTGATGGGTGTAGGATGATGATCAAAAAAGATGGGACAGCAATGGATGCATACAGACAGGCAGTGTGCATCAGGGAAGAAGGGCTTCAGGGATAATAGAAAAAATAGAGCCTGGCCTTTGTTTAAATAAATAAAGCATGTGAAGCACTTAGAACAGTACCTGGTATAAGTTAAGTATTTGATAACTATTGGCTGTTCTCAGTCTCAGATTCTAACCTCAAATGCCTGCAAGAATCAAGAAAATCAAAGAACAAATGGAGCAGGCAGAGTAGACACTGCAGTGAATAGAATGCACATGGGCCTCTCTAATGGCGGAAGCTGCTACTTGGGTCTTATGTTATCAGATCATTCAATTTTTAAGAGAAGTTGGAAATTTATTTTTGTGTAAATATTTGCAATTCCAAAATACAGACAACTAACTTTCCAAAGTTCAAACACTGCAGGTCAAACAAAGTATGTGTAGCCTGTAGGTTGCCTTTCTGGAGATGTCTTCCCGAACTAGAAGTTCTAAGCAAATTCTGCAGGCTGGGACTTGGCCTCCAGGGACCAGAATGCTAAAACTGGAGTACAGGGTTGGGACTTGATTACAGGAACAAGTGACTAAAACTGGGACACAGGGTCAGGACAAGAATAAAAGCAAACTTGACTTAATGCTGAATCACCTGAACTACTGAAGTAGGGCTTCTAAAATCTTTCTGAACAAGAGCAATTAGGGGCCAGACCGGAAATGGGGTTATTAAGCATATTGGTAGGAATCAAGTGGCCCCAGCTGTGGGAAGCAAAGAACTCCATAAAATCGAACAAAGTCCTGAATTAAAGACAACTAAGGCCCCACTAGTATCTCTCACTCTTTCTACTTTCCCTTACTTATTGGACATTTATATGGAGATGCTGTATGTCTAACACTGTTTTAAGCACTTAACAAATGTTAACTCATATACTCATAACTGTAAATTAGCTACTATTCATTTATCTGTTTTACTGATGAGAAAACTGACTTGTAAATAAGTTGAGTAACTTGCTTAAGTACTCAGATTAAGAGTCAGAGCAAGGGTGAAACCAAGTAGCCTAGCTAAAGAGTTGGAGATCTTACTTCTATCATGCTGCCCTTTGGGTTTCTTCCATCCTTATGTTTTCTTCTTCTCAGAGTGGGAACAAAGTTTGCTTACTTATTCCTCTCCTACCTGTAGATTTAGGTGGAAAATAACTGCCACAGAAGCTTCAGTGCTTTTGGGGTAGAGATCCAAGTTTGTGTGTATGTGTATATATTTTTTTTTACTTTATTAAAATACTGAGTTTATTTCATATGTGTTATTTTTTGTCTCCCCACCATTTCCATGTCTGACCTCCACTAGTATGTGTCCTATCATAGCATTCCATACATACTTAAAAGTAAACGGTGGAGTTCCATATTTAAAAACTAAGCAGGCATTTTTGGACAACACAGAGTGAGAACTGTCCCTACCATGTTTGATAAGTGTTGTCTGGGATCCATGTATATATTAAGGATTCTACATCCCAAACAAACATCTCCATTGTAGGCATTGGCAAAACAGATGAGTGGGGGAACCAGCAGTTAGTGTAATGGCTATGTCGCTGGACTCCCACTTAGTCGACCGCGGTTTGCGTCTCGGACCCGGTGGCTTACAACTCACGCCGGGCGCGTGTGCGTGCATGCCCAAGATCCCGAGAGGAGAATGGAGGAGAAGGGATTGCGGCGTGACCATCCCCCCTGGGGGGTGATTTCTCGCTTTCTGTCTCTATGTCTCTCTCTGTCTGTCTGGCGAGCGCACGCACCCTATAGTGGAAAAAAAAAAAAAAAAAACAGATGAGCGGTGCTTTGAGAAGACATAGAGCAGAGAGAAGACCCTTGTAAACAGAAGACTTTTGTAAACAGAACCATATCCTTCTGGTAGATCTATATTATTTCATAGAGTTCTCTTAGGGTTCTCATGACTTAACTGCCAGATGCCCTCATGTAGAAATAATTTATCAATAGCATCTAAGGATCTTGTACCACCAACATATCCAATTGGTAGTCCATCTAATTAACTAGTAAAGTAAGCCACATATAACAGAGTAATTAATGGCTTCCATTCTCATAAACATCAGCCTTGTGCCTGATTTTGAGTTCTTCAAAGGGCTTTTTTTTTTTTTTTAAGTCTCCAAATTTTTTGTACTTAATGCAACCTTCTTTGTGCTTTCTTAAGAATTGGGATCTCTAGGGAAGAAGCTTGGTATGGTGAAAATGTCTCAGTTCTCATGGCAGTGTGTTCTGGAGCAATTCATTTACTCTTTCTGGACCTAAATTAATTTAAAGGACAGGATTTATTCCTACCTCAGAGACTACTATGAGGATCAAATGAGATTTTGATGTGAAACATGTTTTGCTAACTTCTGATTGATAGTGGTTTATTATCACTTTTTTAAAACAATTATGAAGTAACACATGCTAAACTCTAGGATGATGGTAAATATGAATAGTGCCCTGATGTAAAAGATATACACATACATTATCTATTGAAAATGGCAGGTTCAGTGCACAGCCGTTAACGTCGATACGCTTTGGTTCTTGGCGCTGTCCCAGCTCTCCCCTTTGTTCCTGATTCACTGGGTAACCTTGAACAAATCACTGTTCCTTTCACAGTCTATTTTCTCATTCCCCAGTGTTTTATACTTTGTTTTCCTCTTTTCTTTCTCATGTTCTAGTTGTGCACATAATTTCAGCTCTATTTAATGAAAAAAATGATTTCAAAGTTCCCCAGGGCATTTTAGTCATGTTGCATAAGGACATTTTCTTCTTTAAAAATATTACCTTAATGACAGGTTTCAACTTATATATTAAAGTCCTCCTTGAAAATAATTTTATTACAAGTAAGTGCATTAATTTTTCTGATTAGCAAATTTGATATTTTGGATATAATTCTTGTGGAATTAGCTCCTTGGCATACATTTAAGTGGTAATTGAATAACTGAATAACTGAAAGAAATATCTAGGGTCAAAGGGAATTTTTTGTAATTATTTTAAAAAGAGTACAAAGCTATTTAGAAGAGATTTGTGTTTTTTGTTTTTTGTTTTTTTTCAAGAAAGTATGTTAAGGGACATTAGAGCTCTTAAATTAATGGAGAGGTCACTGAGGTCTTTTTGTGAATGCCTCAAGTAAGCCCAGTCTTACAAAATGTTGAGATATTTTACAGTTGGCTAGGTTCTTACACCTGGCACAGTCCAAGTGGGAATCCCCTATATGAAAATTAAATTACTCAAGGAGAAGCAAGAACAGAAAAAAAATTTCCCTATTTCAACACACTCTAGCTCCTTTTTTTAGTGCAATCTTTTTATTCTTCCCCATTATTTGTTGAATATTATACTGAAAATGCTGTCTTTAGGGATTTCAGAGTAAGGAGAGCCTGCTTGTGATCTGTAAGTCCAGGTCCCAGAGACTGACTTAAAGGTACATGGTACCCTCCTAGTACTCTGCAGCCACCCAGCATGGTGCCTTCTCCCCCAGTATACTCCTTGGCTTCAGCAGACATGTCAGAGTTTTATTTTGAACACTTTCCAGATCAATCTCATTCTTTCTCCTTTAGAACAATAAAATTAATCACAGAGATTCTAGATTTTTTTTCAATCTTCTTTAGTATTCATTTACTAGTTTAATTGTAAATTTGATCTGTTCTCTGTAACTATACTGTGGTATACTGAGAATCACAACATTTTTAAATCTCAATAAGTAACTTGGGATTTAATTAATACAGCCCTCTCAGTTCATCTGTATAGATATTCTAGCTTAAACTAGTAAATGATCAAAATTGGTAGTCCTTTTCTACCATTTGCGAGAACTTTACCTACCAAGTTCTACCAATTACTGTTTCCTCACGTAACAGTCTTTTGTGTTTAGCCAAAAAAAAAACATGAAATCAATGGACTATAACAATAAACATTTTCACTAAGTGTTAGGCTGTTCACTAGCCCAACTGCTTTAGGATGCAGGATGTTGGACATCTCTGCTTCATATATTTCTTTCTGGGGTTCAGGAAGTAGGACAGTGGTTACCTAGAGTATGTACATTATTCACATCATGATGGCCAAAGCCTTAAAAGAGGTCAGGCCCATGACACAACATAGTTATAGTCACTGCTCACATTACACCCACTAACACCCAGCTGTCCAGAACAAGTTATATTGTCAAGCTCAAAGCAAAAGAAGTGTATGTTTTCTAAACAATAAGCTAACTTACCATACTAAGGCCTTGTATCAAAAAACTAAGAATTCATATGAGTCCTTGATGAAAAAGCAGGTACAAAAGAAAAAAATCTTGCAGTTTAAAATATCAGTAGGTCACAAACATTAAACAATGAATGGTTCAGAGGTCTGGTTCAAAACTGTTTTTGTTTTCTTTTTAAGACAGATATTTTTGCTATTGCGCATGTGCACTCACCAGAGAAACAGAGACAGAGACAGAAAGACAGAAAGCAAGAAATCACCTCCCATTAGGGAAGGGCAACGTTGCAATCCCTTCTCTTCTATTTTCCTCTCAAGATCTTGGGCACGCACACACACATGCCCCATGTGAATTTTAAGCCAACGGGTCTAGGACTCAAACAACAGTGAATTATGTGGGAGTCCAGCCATGTAAACATTACACCTTCTGCTAGTCCCATGGTTCAACTGTTACGGAGAGTGTCTATCTACATGATTAAGGATGTGTAAGGGAAACTATTGAGACATTAAAGAAACATCTAGCAAATATCAGCAGTTCAATGACTTGACTTTCCTGTGAGACACTATGTTGTCTAAAAGTTTGTATCCAGTGGTAGAAATAATACTGGAGACAAGGCCAGAAGTTCAAGTACTTTTTCTTGGAAAACTGTCCAGAAAATTGAGGAATAGAAGGAAGTTGGAAAAAAGGAGAGTGAGGGGAGAAGGAAAAGTTAGGTTACATAGAATACGAGAGAGTCATGATAATCTAGTACAATCCAATAGTAACACCCACTGGATTTGGCTGCCGAGATCATTTTTATAAGCATTATTTTAAAACAATTGTGGGACCAGCAGTTAGCGTAATGGCTATGTTGCTGGACTCCCACATAGTCGACCGCAGTTCAGGTCCCAGACCCGGTGGCTTAAACTCAGGCCGAGCGCATGTGCGTGTGTGCTCAAGATCCCAAGAGGAGAATGGAGGAGAAGGGATTGTGGTGTGGCCATCCCTCCTAGGGGGTGATTTCTCCCTTTCTGTCTCTCTCTGTCTGTCTGGCGAGCACATGCACCCTATAGCAAAAACCTCTCTGAAAAAAAAATTGTAATATCATTATAATATTGTCAGTGAGGTTTTTTTTTAGATTGCTTTAAATATGAAAGGCCATTGCAGGACCAGCAGTTAGCGTAATGGCTATGTCGCCTGGATTCCCACGTAGTCGACTGCGGTTCGTGTCCCGGACCCGGTGGCTTAAAACTGGATTGGTCTGAGAAATATTTCATGATGGGTAAAGTCTTATTACAAGCAAAATGAGAAATAGTGACTGACTGTTTTAAGAAATAATTAGAATAATAATAATAATGATTGGGAAAAACATAGAAAAGATATTGAATGATGAAGTGGGGAGATTAATGTCTCTGTATTGACTGACATGCATGGCATTCCCTTTTGAAAAAGCAATGTAATACACTGTAAAATTATATCTAATCCAATGTAATATAAAGAAGATTATGATGATAATAAAAATAAAAATTTAAAAATAAAAACCTCACTCTGGGCACGTGTGCGAGCGTGCCCAAGATCCCGAGAGGAGAATAGAGGAGAAGGAATTGCGGAGTGACCGTCCCACCCTGGGGGGTGATTTCTCGCTTTCTGTCTCTCTGTCTCTCTCTGTCTGTCTGGCGAGCGCACTCGCCCTATAGCAAAAACCTCTCCAAAAAAAAAGAAAGAAAGGCCATTGGATGCAAATATAGTCATGGTTCTGTGGAAGAGGATTGTGATCTAAAAAGAAGCAAAATGGCCCCCAAAAGGCTGACAACGTAATGAAAATTAGTAAGAGAAGAAGGTGAGTGAAAATAAAAGAGACCATGGGTTCAGGGACATAGAGAAGCAATTGAATTAACAGTGAGTTTCGTTTGGGAGACAGAGAATAGGCTTGAGACTAACAGGTGTTGTTAAGCAACATTTAAATGGTACTTCTGATTAATACCAGCAGCAGAAAGCTGAGGATAAGATCTCTGGCTGGGGATAAGAGCTCTCTGAAGAGAAAGTTGCCATGCTGTAGAAGGGAGATGACCAAGCACTGGGTTGTAGTGAGTCATTCATGTCTTTGAGTCACTGTGCACAGTCCCAGACCCCTGTGACTTAAGATACTATTCACTTAGAACTGAACAATTTTTCAGAATAACCTATGCTGGCAAAGGAAGCAGAAATATGTTTATTTCTTTGAGCCAGCCTGGAAGTGATTAATAATGCTAAGATACCTTGGAAGAAGTTGCTGATTTTCATACATTTATCCTTCGACAAACAAGTTTTCTTCTTTTCATGGTTTTTCCCAGGAATACTATTAAAACTGTAGTGTTGATATTTTTATCTGTTGGGAATATAGTACTAATCAGAGATGAAAAATCCTTCTTGCCAGAAAACAGATTAATTTTGGCTAAACTATGCCGCTGAGGCAATAGAAATTTAGCAATAGGGGCAAAGCTATCAATATTTGTTCCAGTGTCAAACCTAGCCAATCTCTAAATCCATTTCTCAGCTACCACAATCAGCAGATCCTCTACTGTATTACTTGTTATTTTCCTCTAAAAGGCAAAAGGTGGAACAGAAGAGTACTTTTCAAATATTAATGCGAATGTGAATCACCTAGAGATCTTCATAAAATGCAGTTTCCAATTCAGAAGGTTTGGAATGGGGCCCGAGAGCCTGCATTTCTGACAAACTCCCAATTGAAGCTGATCCTGCTCAATGGTACATCACACTTTGAGAAATAACAATGTAGAAGTAAGAGAGACTAACCTTTGGTTTCACACACAACTGTCTTTTAAGTCCACTTCTGCAGTTAGTACTTTGAGAGTTTTGGTTAAGTCAAATCATCTATCTAAACCTCAGTTTCATCTTTTATAAAATGGGGATAATATTTACTTTGTAGAGGTTGTTATGAGTACTCTTTCCAGTACATAGAAGGTGCTTAATAAAGGTTTCTCCTTAGATTCAGCCACAAGGTAGTGCAGTGGTAAAACTCAGTGCTCCATGAGGCTAGTGGGTGGCATGGTGGTTAAGGTGCTGGACTCTCACGTGACCTACCACAGTTTGATTCCCAGACCGGACAACAAAAATCACACTAGGTGCGTGTGCAAGAATATCAAAAATTTCAAGAGGAGAATGAGTGAGAAGGTATTTGGCATGACCATCTACCCTTAGGAATGATTTTTCACTTTCCTTCTCTCTGTCTTTCTCTGGTGAGTGTACGTGCCCTATGACAAAAACCTTTAACAACAACAAAACCAAAGGAAACCTCAATGATCCAAGCACTAATCCTACATGATAAGGTTTCCTGTTCAAGTCCAGAGACCTTCCTGTGTATGCTGGGATTTGTTGAAGGCTGAGAGTGGATCATAGGACTGTGACCCTGTTGAGAGTATCATTCTCTCTCTAGTTCATGGAAGAAATAAATTAATTAATTAACTTTAAAAATACAAAAATACTAGGGCTAGGGTGATGGTGTACCTTTGATTAAATAAAGTGTTCCTCTGACTTAATCTTAAACTGTTGAGCAAAGAATTCAGAAGCTATAGCTGATTCAGGGGTAGGGTCAATAGTAGTTATGTAGGTCCAGGTTCTATCTATATCTAGATCTCTGCTACTTCAAGTGAAGCCCATGAATTAACAGAAGCAGGATTAGCTGGCAGTGTATGGGTTATACAATCTAAGGTCCCACACAAGACTACTAAATCAGAACTGTGTTTGTGTGTGTGTGTGTGTGTGTGTGTGTGTGTGTGTGCTTTTTTGTTATAGGGCCTGTGCGCTCACCAGAAAGACAGAGAGAGACAGAAAGTGAGAATCACCCACTAGGGAGGATGGCCACACCACAATGCCTTCTGCAGTCGGGATCTTGGGCGTGCACGCACATGTGCCCAGCGTGAGTTTAAGCCACTGGGTCCAGGACTTGAAACGCAGTAGACTACATGGGAGTCCAGCAACATAGCCATTACACCAACAGCTCGTCCCATTCAGAACTCTGTTTTGAACAAGAAGCTCAGCTATTTACATGCATAGTAAAGTTTGAGAAGCACTGTTTCTTAAGACAAAAGCTTCTGTTTTTGGCTTGGATCCTGCCATTTTTGTTCTCTCATCACTTTTTGACCTGCCATTGAGATAGCGGCCTTTTTCACTGTTTCACCTTAAACATATGCATATTTATACAACAAAGGATCAATTCAGTTCAACAAATTGAATAAATGTAATGACCCACTACTAGGTTTTGCTAGTTTTCAGACTTAAAATTACTAAGAACACAGGTACATGCTACATGTGATTATTTCAATTTAGTTAAAATAATATTGTAAATTAGTTCCTCATTTGTGCTAGCCACATTTCAAGTGCCCAATAGTCAATATGACTAGTGAATACCATATTCAACAATTCAGATATGAGCTGTGTCCATCATATCAGAGGATTTTATTAGGTGGAACTGTTCTAGATAATAGATAATAAGAAAGAAATCAAAGGGATACAGAAGATAATTTTATCAAGGAATCACTATATTCCAGTTGGTTTATATATGTATATTACCTAATTAATCATCAAAATTGTCCTCTCAACCTTAGTGAGTTAGTTTATTCCCTCCTTTATAGATTTGAATATGTTCAAATCTTCAGGGTAGTAAAAATTTGGAATTATGGTATATGTTCATGTGGAAGATATGATTCCTGTCCTCATTGCTCTTAAAAGTTTATCGTTCGGGGAACCAGCAGTTAGCGTAATGGCTATGTCGCTGGACTCCCACGTAGTCGACCGCGGTTCGCGTCCTGGACCCGGTGGCTTAAAACTCACGCTGGGCGCGTGTGCGTGCGTGCCCAAGATCCCGAGAGGAGAATGGAGGAGAAGGGGTTGCGGCGTGACCATCCCCTCTGGGCGGGGGGTGATTTCTCGCTTTCTGTCTCTCTGTCTCTTTCTGTCTGTCTGGCGAGCGCACGCGCCCTATAGCAAAAACCTCTCCAAAAAAAAAAAAAGTTTATTGTTCACGGCTCTCGTACATGACAATATGGAGAAAAAGCAAGCAATTATTGAAAGCTTTCTTTAAAGTTAAGTGACTAAGGCCAGCAGGTGGCATAATGGTTGGGGCACTGAACTCCTACATGGACAACTGCAATTTGAATCCCGGACCTGGTAACTTGTTTTATCGCTTTCCCTCTCTCTGATGAGCACATGTGCCCTGTAAAATTTTAAAGTAATAATATATAAAAGAAAATAAATAAATATTTTTTAACAAGTTCAGGGACTTTTTCATCGTTTTATTATCATGAACTTAGAAAATTCCTATTTATTTACATTGCCAGAGAATGCATATGCTCACCAGAGAGAAAGACAGAGAGAGAATCCTCCAGTGGGGCATAGTCCAGCCACAATTCAGTTTTCAACATTCCTCCTCCACATCTGGATTTGGGACTCACACACACACACACACACACATACACACACACACACACACACACACACACATGTTCCCAGTATTTTTTCAAGTTACCAGGGCCAGGATTCAAACCACAGTTGGCCATTTGGCATCTGGCTCCCTTCACTGCCAAGTTATATACCTGGCCCTGAAATAATTAAATATGTTGAGATAAATCTTAAAAAGAAAAATTTAGAAATAAATAGAAGACCTCCTACCTACCTATTGACAAACCTATTTCAATCTTTATTGTCCTGTATTATGCATAGAGAGCAGTTTGCAGGCCACTCTACTCACGACTCATAATCTACTAGGAGATGATGGGATACAGTTGTCCCAGTAGAGAAAGCAGTTGGCAGATAAAAAAATCAAAACATAGGTCCTTCTTTCTAAAAGTAGTTCCCCTGAAGATACATACCTGGAAAAAGAAGCCATTCTTGTGACAAGGAGCTCAGTTTGGAATAGCAAGTTAAGAACAAAGGGGTGATAAATTTGAGACATATTTCTATAGCTTCTGAAATGCATGGCTCATCAAGGTGCTATTTGTAAAACTGACAGCAATAGGTCTCACAAGGCAGATTGTTAGAGTTGTGAAATTTCCAGCTCCACTCCAAAGCACATAATCAGAATCTCTGAGAATGGGACCAGCAGGCAATATGGTGGTTAAGGCACTGAGCTCCGACATGGCTGACCATAGTTCAAATCCCAGACCTGGCAACTTGCTTTCTCACTTTCCCTTTCTCTCTCTCTCTGTTCACAGGAGATGTTCACCTGTTAAAATATCCATTTTGTAAGACAAATAATAATGTGATTAAAAGTATAAAATAAAATGAAATGAAAAATAAATTAATTAATAAAAAAAGAAAATAATAATAATAACAATAACAAAATAAATAATTTTTAGAAAACTCTGGGAATGGGGCTGAACAATAGTGGAAGCAATGCTTTAGGTAGAAAGTACTATATACAGGAATGACAAAATAAAACTGTAGAAGTTCACTTAAGTAGAGTTAAGACATTTAGTATTAATCTGAGCCAGCATCTAATCCTGGTGTTTCTTGTTTTTGTTTTTAATCACTTAATATACTTTAAAAAAAAATTCTCTTTTATAGCGTAATATAGAAAAGACATGTCAACTAAAATGGGTAATGCATAGTGAAAGCCGTGTGCTATTAAATACCCCTTGCTTCTCTCTGCTTGGCTCACAACTACATATCATAAAGTGCTTTTTCTTTTCTGTTTTTGTAACTTTTTTTAATTGACAGAGGGTATAGACATTCACCAGACAGAAGGAGAGACAGAGAGACAGAGAGAGAGGAATAAAGTACTCCCTAGTAGGGCATGGTCACACCGCAATCCCTTCTCTTCCGTTTGTCCATACTGTCAGGAATTTGAGCATGTATACAGGCCTGGTTTGTTTTTCATGCCACCAGAGGTAGGATTTGAACATGTTCAGCTATGTGGATTTTGGCTCCCTTAACCATCAGGCTATGGAGCCAGCCCTTAAATAATGTTGCTTTCTAAGAAGGTAAGGTTAGGAGCAGGTCCTCTAGTACATTTCCACTCCAGGCCCGTCTTCTTTCCCTTTTAAAGAAATTACCACAATTGAAATTGCCATTTCTTCCTTAATGGTTAGTTTTTCCCCCTGGAGTATAAACTTTATGAGCACAGGGGAAAATAAGCTTTATCATTCCCTCCATTGTACCCCCACAACCCAGAACATTTTTATTGACTGGCAGAAGGAAGAGAAGGAGAACAAGAGAGGAAAGAAAATGTGAAGAAACTATACTAAGGAAGTATGAGAAGCCATCCTATTTGGAAAAAGTCAGAGAAAGGTAGAATTCTACTCTTACCTAGCTGTTACAAAATAAGTCAGATATTTCCAGACAGAGTAGATAAAAAGCATACCAGGAAGTAGGAACTGTATGTGTGAAGGTCAGAGGTCTGGGAACTCATTTCCTGAGTTCTTGCAGCTAGACCATAAAGCAATAATGTAACATGAGGTTAGAGAGAGATGGTGAATGCTTTGCTTGCTCTGATGTTTGGACTTAACCCAGTGACCATTGCTTGTAGTATTATCTTCTAATGTACAAGGAAGGTCCCAAAAAGTTCATGGAAAACGTGTATTATAAATAAACTACATGTGGATTGCGAAATATTTTGTGTCCAAGTGAACTCATGCTTTAATTCACCTTTCCATTAACTTTTTGAAGTCCCTTCATATTGAGGAAATTATAGACATTTTTTTTTACCACTATACCTCTAAGACCTAGTCTTTGTCTACTATGTCTTAAGGACCCCAAACGATATGTTGAATAAATAACGTAACAATAGATTATCACCTAAGAGCAATGAACCACAGGCTTCTCTTGAGCACTTTCTGTATTTCTCTATCTGCTTTCCTTTGCTCAGCCTACCTTACTAGTTCAGAATGCCTTTTTCTCCTTTCTTATCTTTAGAACTTATCTTTCTTATTGGGAAGCTCTCATCATTTCCTCTGAGTGACATTAATGCCTCTTTCCTCCTTGAGTCTATAGTTGTTCACTCATAGAAGGTTGTAGGCTTTAGTGGAAAGAGGGTAAATTCTGTGCTGTTTTTCTTCTACCACGTGTTAACTTGGTAACTTAGAAAATTAACTTCTGTGACCTATTTCCTTCATCTGTAAGTAGAGGTAGTAATAATCATCTTGCATGATATGTTTTTTAAGATACGGTTACATGTGACACAGATCAAAGTAAATGTTTTTGCAAAATAATGTATTTTTCTCACATATAGGTGAGTGGTTCAGAGCTGACAAGTCTGTTCTGCTCTACAAGGTCTTTTATCTCCTTCCTCTACCACCTTTGGGTTGTTGTCCTTTCACGCACAGTACACAAGGCTTGCTACTGTGACTTGCCAAAGAACATGCTGGAAGTACAGAAGTGGGCATTGCTCATACCTTTAAAGGCATGAGGGATATTTTCCTTTAAAGGGAAATCATAAACCTGACTTCCTCCCTGACTTCCTCTCATAAACTGAGGGTTAGAATTTAGGCATAAAAGCACACTTAGCTGCAAATGGAAAGTGATGTCATATTTTTTTGGAGAGGATTTTGCTATAGGGCACGTGCACTCGCCAGAGAGACAGAGAGATAGAAAGTGAGAAATCACCCCCTAGGAGGAATGGCCACACTGCAATCACTTATCTTCCATTCTCCTCTCGGGATCTTGGGCACGCATGCACACCCACCCGGCATGAGTTTAAGCCACCGGGTCCGGGACTTGAACTGCGGTCGACTACATGGGAGTCCAGTGACATAGCCATTACACTAACTACTGGTCCCAGTGATGTCATCTTTATTCTGGGATGCCTTGGGCCCATATGGAAATTGGAGATCCTACCATGGAAGAAAAGGATGCCATGTTATGGGACATAATTAGTAGTGTTGGAGTCCTTTCACCCTGGTTGCTAAAGACGAGCCATGAAGTACTGGAAGAAAATATGAGAATTTTCTCTTAATTTCTCATCATTTGTAATTTTAACATTTTATGTTTTCTAATAATGTACTATTTTTGTTTTGCAAGTATACAATTACAATCAAGACTAGCACATGTGGGAGATTAAGACTAACAAACATTTTACCATAATGGAGACACTTAAAAACTAAAGATTGGGGCCAGCAGATAGTATAATGGTTGCATTGCTAGATTCCCACAAAGTTAACTAGTTTGAGTCATAGGCCTGGTGGCTTCAAATTCATGCCAGGTGCATGTGCATGCATGCCCAAGATCCAGAGAAGAGAATGGAAGGGAAGAGATTGCAGTATGGCCATCCCCTTCTGGAGTATGGGAGGGGTAATTTCTCACTTTCTGTCTCTCTGGCAAGCTCATATGTCCTATAGCAAAAAAAAAAAAAAAAAAAAAAAAAAAAAAAAAAAAAAATCAGCTTTTTTTTTCTTAAGCAAATATGTATTTTACTATTTTTTTAATAGAGATTTTTTGCCATAGGGTGTGTGCTTGCCAAAGAGAGAAATAGAAATGGTGAGAGGGAAAGTGAGAAATCACCCCCCAGAGGAGATGGCCATACCACAATACCTTCTCCTCCATTCTCCTTCTGGAATCTTTGGAACACATGCCCAGTGTGAGTTTCAAGCCACTGGGTCCAAGACTCAAACCATAGTCAGCCATATGGGAGTCCAAGGATGTAACCGCTATGCCATCTGCTTGTCCCAAGATCAGCATTTGTAAGCCTTAGAGGTAATATTTAGCAATTACACAAATAAATGATGGCTATTGTTCCTGTTCTCAGTTAGTGCTTACCACATTCTTCCTTGTTTAGTGAAAGTTCTTACCACTTGATATTAGCCAAATCATATTGTGTTTTGCTTGTCTTCAAATTCCAGGGAACACATTACTCAGGTCCATACCCATAGTAATATTTCAATAAAAGTTTAACTTGTCAGTTACACTCAACTGTATCATTCAACTTTAGCAGTTTTTAATAGAGAATAGATTTTTATTTAAAAAGTTAGATCATCATGTAAAATGAGTGTTTGAGTTTGACGCGCAGGACCATAGAGAGATGCAGTCATCCAAGAGTGGGTTTCTCAATTTACTGGCTTAGTTTACAGTTTAACATGCTCATCTATAACCACAACTTTCAAAATATGATTCTTTAAAAATTATTTCTCTCTCTCTCAAATGTAGTTTGAGAGAGAAAATCGTAGGCAGTGATATGATAAAGGAAAAAGATCATGGTTAGTTGGGTAAGAACAAATGGAAGAGAATGACAGTCAAGTGAAAAGCAAGATCAGGAAAGGAAATGAGGACAGAATAATAAAGAAAACTGGCTTAAAATTTTTGTATTATCTTCCTTTGATTGTAAGAGTATTATATATGGATTGAGCTAAAACCCTACTTAATGAAAAAAGAAAAGGTAAGAATACTAAAACATTTTCCTAGGGCCTCATGAACTTTATGTGATGCTTAGGGTGTTTATAATCTCATCTCTCCCCTTTGTTAAATTTTGTTGGGTTTTTAAACTGACTTTTCTACACTGATATTTTTTAGGAAGCAATTCTTGGAAAATGATTATAGCTACAAATTTTCTGAGAAATCTGATACCACGTTTCAGTGATTGACTTCCCCTTAGTGTTTTCTCTTTTACTTAATCATATCTTAGTCCTAAATTATTTCTCCTCACTTGTCACTTAAAAGTTCAAGGTATGACTATTTGAAAAGTACAATGAACCTTGATGAGTTTTTTCTTTTGGAG
Source organism: Tupaia tana (assembly GCA_026018925.1). Taxonomy (NCBI): domain Eukaryota; kingdom Metazoa; phylum Chordata; class Mammalia; order Scandentia; family Tupaiidae; genus Tupaia; species Tupaia tana. Next base: position 75,197,229 of record JAKSZU010000015.1, on the reverse strand, counting down.
AAAAAATATGGTTGCTGCTTCACAAGAAGCTTTAATGGAAATGCATTTTGAGTATCTCGATTTCCACCAAGTGTCCCAAATGTTTTGCCCAGGGGTGTTTTATTCCGTGAACTCAAGAGTATAAAAGTCAAAGATAAGCAATCTAATGAAGTGTCACATGAACGAAAAAGTAGTTATGAAATAACAAAGGTTGAACAGCACACTGAGAGGATCAAATAAACAATAGCCTATCATAATGAATATCTCTCTGAAGGCAGTCTCAGGAAATTTTTGTTTGTTGTTTTTTCAAACACATTGCTAATACTTTTCCTGATTCCTTAAAGCAGTGGTTCTGAAGTTTGACTGCATATTGTAATTGTTTAGCACTTTAAAAATACTGGTGCCTGGTCCCCAGGAATAAAGTCCTTTTTAATGAGTCTGGACTACAACCTGAGTATAGGCAATGGGATATTTAAAACCTCCCCAGGTGACTCTTTTGTTCAGTCCAGGTTGAGAATCCCTGACATAGAACTATAAAAAGGAGTGTGATTTATTTTAATTGGAATTATAAAATTGGGACCAGCACTTGAATAGCTTGTTATTTTTAGGAAGAACATGGTAATCATAGTGTGGAGCATGTCATAAATCACTAAGGAAGGTTGAAGTATCTAGTCAGTCTAGCCAGTTGGGACTTGAGAAAGGCCTTCTAATGGAAATGGCTGGTTGGTTTAGTGGTTTCATTACTGACATTAACCTGAATTTGCTGCTCTCTATTAACTTAGTAACAAATCCAACCCATGCTAACAAAGCCATTGATGTAAGGTATATGCCCCCATATTCAGACATGATCAAGTTAACAAAACACCTCTCTGAGGTCAGTTCCACTGACACGTGTCATCATTTATGAATTGTAATTGGATTAATTAAAAAGGGAGGCATATCCTGTGCATAAGCAATTTGGCCTAAAGGTTCCCAACAAAACTGAGAAAAGAAGTTTGCAGGCCAGATTATTTCTGAAAGCTGGTCTGAGGCTGACCTTTAGATAGGTTATTATAGTAACCTCAGGCTCCATGTAATTAGAAACATTCAAATATTAAGACCCTGACCAAGTCCTCCAGAAACTCTGTGACAGCCCATCTCTCTGAGCTTTCCTTATCTCCTAGTGCCCATTGCACTTAGTATGAGAAAGACACTGGTCAAAAGTTTATTTAATTCAAGTTTATGTGGTGGCAATTTGGTTTAATTAATGTCACTTTACTGTTCTAGAGTGATTTGGTCCCTTTTAGATGGATCATGTGAGGAAGTAAACTAAGCTCTCTGTGCCTTGGTTTCTTATTGGGTAAAATAGAGAAAGCATAAATATGTCATAGTATTAATATGATGACTGAGCAAACTCATTTATAGTTAAGAGAATGGTAGGAGTAACAGTAGTTATTGAACTATATGTTAGGCACTATTCAAAAATCTTTACATAGGTTAATTTGCCCAATCTCCACAATAACAATGAAGGTATCATTGTTATCTCTACTCCATAGGTGAGAAATCTTAGCCAGAGAGATTAATAACAACCAAGGTCACACAACAGATAATGAGAGGCATGCAATAAGAATGATATTATGCTACACAGGCTCTTGGTATTTGTAATGAAAATTAACTTCCTGAATTATGCACTTAAGAGACTGTGGGGCGCCGGGCGCGTGTGCGTGCATGCCCAAGATCCCGAGAGAAGAATGGAGGAGAAGGGATTGCGGCGTGGCCATCCCCCCTGGGGGGTGATTTCTCGCTTTCTGTCTCTCTCTGTCTGTCTGGCGAGCGCACGCGCCCTATAGCGAAAACCTCTAAATAAAAAAAAAAAAAAAAAAAGACTGTGGGAGACAGTTCCAAACAGCTAATGTCAAATAATGTCATATACCTCATTAATAAAAGATTGAGGCCCAACTTCTGTGGTGCAGTCGATAGTATATTGGACTACAGAGCTGGAAGCCACTTATGAACCATGGTTCAAGTTCTGGACATACTCATATCCAGGATCTTGGAAGTCTAGAGGATTGAAGGAAAGAGACTGTGGTATGACCAAGTCCTGTGAAGGATGCTTCTCTCTCTCTTTCATGCTCTCTCTTTTGCAAGTCCAATTGTGCATGCTCTATTATGAATTTAAAAATGTTATTTAACAAAGGTGGAAGAGCTACAAAGAGAAGGAAATTGTTCTAGCATGTGGTAGGTATAGGAAAATTGTGAGCATACAGAACAGTTTTGAAAGTTGAAACTCAAGCTGGGAAGAGATGTCATAAATAATTAGTAGGAATTGAGAATGGTTTGGAACAGATGTGAAAGTCCTGAATGAATGCAGTATCATGTCTGTTAATTTTATATAATTCCCAAAATATATTTGGAATAAGTAACTGTTTTATAGGTAAGGAAACTGAAAGATGATTTGAGGTCATAAAGTTCTCAAGTTTGTATCATTAGTTAATAGTAAACTGGACTAGAACTCAAGTCTTCTGACTACTCTCTCTCTCAACTCACTGCCTATGTCTTCTTGACCAGGTCTTTGTGGGCTTTGCTGCAGTTCAGTTTTCTTGTCATCCATCAGATGAAGAAGTCTTCCTGTATGATGGCTTTGGTCCCTACAATATTTTATTCTTATTTCTAATCTCTGTTTTAGTAAGCTCAAACTAGTATACTAGAATACCACAGACTAGGTGGTTAAATAACAGAAATGTATTCTCACCCTTCTAGACTGATATTAATAAATCTGAGATCAAGGTGTCAGCCTAGTCCAATACCAGTGAGACCTCTTTTCCTGGTTTACAGATAGCCATCCTCTTGTAGTGCTCCCACATGTTGGAGACAGAGTAGGAAGTTAGCTTTCTTCTAAATCTTTTCTTTTGTAATTAGAAATATATATATTTTAAATTTGCTACAGGGTGTGTGTGCTTGCCAGGGAGAGAGGAGAGAGGAAAAGTGAGAAATCACCCCTTGGGGGGGTAGGGAAGGGATGGCTATGCCACAATCCCTTCTCCCAGATTCCTGCAGTTACCTCCAAACTTGTCTCTGTTTTTGCTTTTCCTTCTTCTAATACACATGGTTCTCTGAATTATTCTAAAAACCGGTTATGATCCTATTATTTAACTATCTAAAACCTTTCATGGCCCTACATTGCCTCATAAAATATGAAGACATATAAACTCCTTGGTATGATATTTAAGGCTTTTTACTGATGCCATCTTCTCTCTCTCCTACTCCCCAGCCCTTTCCCACAATTAAGCCCCATGCTCCTACTTACCAGAAGTACTCCCAGTTTCCTGATCACACTGTGATCTTGATTATTTCAATCCACTTTCTGGCCCTTAATAAATGCCCTATCTCTTCTTTTCTACTTGATGATCTCCTACCTGTCCTTCAGTAACTATTCAAATGGCACATCCTTTTTGAAGGCCTTCATATTTCTGTGGTTGTATCACTGAGAAATAGTATCCATGCCATACATATCCCAAAATAAGAGTGGGAAAACTGGTGAGAAAATTGCTTATTTTTCCTCATACAAATGAAGTTGAACATCAAACATCCCATGACTGATAAGGTACCCCTTAGTTTGAGACACAGAGAGTGATTTTTTCCTAACTTTCTAACACCCTAGCACAAGGCTCATCTCATGATTCAAATGACTGATTTAGTCCCAACAATTATATTTCAGGTAGCATAAGGGGATATTAGGAAGGTTCTGCTTCCTATCTTTAAGGGTAGTTCTAGAAGTGGTATACAAGAATCAATCCATCCATTGGTTGAAGACAGTCACGGGGCTATAGCTAGCTGAGAGAGGCCAGGGTATTTCAATTTTTAGCTAAGTGACAATTTATTAAGAGAAAAGAATAGAGATACAGAAGTAGTTAATAGTCTTTGCTTCAGTTTCTCTCTGAATATTATTAGTATCCCTTATAAGGAGATTTATTCTTTTAATTTTTATCTTTTAAGTTCTTATCTTTCTACTGTAATGGGGACCTGCTGCAGAAGACATTCATTCTGTCTCCTATGATCTGGATCTTGCCTTTGTCTTCAGTGTTAATTTCCAGGACTATTTAGTTCCCTTAGAATAAATCCTATCAAAGGTTTCTGTTTGTCTCACCATTTCACACTTTTGCAGAACTGTCTGAATTTTTTGTTGTTGATGTTGTTTTTAATATTTTTTAAAGATATTTATCTATTTATTTATTTATTATTTATTTATTTATTTTTAATTTTGACCAGAGAGAGAAGGAAAGTGAGAAAGCAAACTGCCAGGTCTGGGTCTCAAACTGTGGTTGACCATGTGGGAGTCTAGCACCTTAACCACCACACCACCTGCCAGCCCCCTCCCTTTTTTTTACCTCGAACTCTTCATCCCACTCCCACCTCTATTCTATAAGTTCTCTCCTTTTCTATCTCAACTGGAATTTATCTTGCAATCAGATTTTTGCTTCTTACTATGTCTTATTCACTTTTATATCCCCAGCAACTAGCACCTGGCCAGAAAAAAAATTATAAGCACTCAATGCATTCCTGATTAAATTAATGAAAAGTGCAACTAAAGTATATATTCAGCCGTTTATTTTATTCTTTTACAAATACTTAGTACCAGTATATCATATATCAAGAAGCAAGCTGGTGCAGAGATACAGCAGTGACAACATAAATACTGTTCCTCCCTCATTGAGTTTAAATCATGTTGAAGAAGAGGGGCAATATATAAACCGAATAATTGTAGTTGTATGAGAGAGTAATAAAAGAGGGGGAAGAACACAAACTACTTTAGTACTGTGGGACTACTAGCAGGATACATCTCAGTTATTCTGTAGACATATTTGGTTCTTCTTTGTGTCCCAGGGTTCATAGAAAAAAAGGCAGGTAAAGAAATTTACTGTCATATCATGACAGGGTCATGCCTCTGCATATGGCTTACACCAAGAAAATGGTGAATTATCTTCTTGTTTAAGTTCAGTGACTTGAAAAATTGTAACTTGCCAAGCTTCAGATGTGGAGATTTATGTGATAGTTTACATTAATGGCTTAAAATAAATTACTGTGGTGAATTAAGCACAATTAAAATTGTAGGCTGTTCATCTTTGTTGACTAGATAAATGTTTATAATGAGAAAACTCACTTATTCATAAAAATCATTTATATTTAGTGAGTATTTGCTTAGTACTGGGTGCCGTTTTAGTACCGGCAGCTACTTTGCATATATTAATTAATTAAATTCTCACAATGGTCATTATGTGTTGATCTTATCCTCATTTCTACAGATTAAAAAAATTAAAAAAATAAAAAACTGACACAGGCCAAAGTTAACTAATGTGGCCAAGGTCAAGTGGCTAGTTAGAGGAGCCAGCACTCAAACCCAGGCAGGGCCCATACTCTCAACTCTTGCTAGTTGAACAGCAAATCCTCAGACCAGCAGCAGCAGCCTCACTTGAGAGTTTGTTCAAAGTGCAGAATATCAGGCCCACTCCAGATCTCTGAATCTGAATCTGCATTTTAACAAGATCCCTGACTGGTTCAAATGCATATCAAAATTGAAGTAGCTGCAAACCACTACTCTCTATGGCCTTACAGCAGCTTAAATTTGGGGATACTCATTGATGCCAACTGTTTGTATATTGAATAGCTCCTTTCATCTCTGGGCCAGTTACTTGTGTTTTCCTCCAACCTCAAAAAAGTTACACATGAAATGTTCCAGGACACATAAGCATTTCCTTAGAGAATAACTACTTTCTATTTCTTATCTTCTATATCACAGTGCTTCATTTACTCTGGGAATCTAGCAGCTTATGAAGATTTAATTAAAATATTAGTCAGAAATTTTGACATCATTGACCTCTGTTTTTATGAGCCACTGGGTTATATGAAATTAAGCAAAATGCAGTATCATCTCATCATTAAATGTAGTTATACTCTGATATTGGAAAAAATTTGGAAGCAGGAGGTTAGATGTCAAAGCAAAAAGAACATTTTAAGTCCGCCATTGATTTTCTTTCTCTGTGTTTGCTCTTTTTTATTACAGGGATACCTGCCAGCATCATTTTCTTCTTTCTCTGGTTTATAACTTTTCCATTAAAAAGTAATTTGAAAGACAGTATGGCCAGAGAGTTTTATCTGTACTTATCTTACAGCATTTTATCATTTTTGTCTCATAGTTATTTGAGTGTTTACTAGGGTTTAATTATGATCCCCAGCATCTATAGTGTACATGTGATATAGTACATATGTGCCAGGTGGTATTTTTTCTTAAATAATTTATTCGATCCTCACTATAACTTTGTAATGTAGGCAGGAGTATGATTCTCATTTAACACAGAAGAAAAGCTGAGGATCCAAAAGGTTAAAAATGCACCCAGGACTCACAGCTGGTTAGCACTGAAGCTGGAGTTGAACACAGGCAATCTAATCCCAAAACCCACTAACATTACCAATGTACTACACTAAATAGTCATGATTTTATTACAAGCAGTAGGCAGAAAGGAGCATAGAGAAAAGTACACCTTTAAAAAAATTATTGGGTCATGATGTATTTTTGTGTGTTTTTATATGCAAAAATGTGTCCTGACATTTCCAGTGACCCAATAGTTCACTGAATTCTGAAAGACAGTTTTACCTTCCTTGTGTTTCTGAATTTTAATTTTTGTATCACAAAATCATGCTTTGTTAACGTGATAAATGCTTAAAATACCTTACTTAATGTTCAATAAACGCACTTTTCTTTTGTGTCTCCTGTTGGATTGGGATGCACAGCCTTGACTTAGCAATGCAGGGGTGTCATTTCTGAAGTTCACTTGGCCAGAACGTTAAGAATCCGCTGATTTGGCTGGCATGAACACCATCTAATAGTTAAGAGTAAAACTCTGATTAAAGTCTGGTTCCCTATAGGTAATAAGTAACCATGGAGCACTGCCAGGCAGCACCAATTGAGTAAGTGCCAGTGAGGTCCAAGATGAATGTGTCAAGGGCTACTGTGCTGAAAACAATTAGTCCCTAAATCCCTTTGAATCATACTTAGTCTATGACCCATGCAATTAAAACCACCGTGATTGGATCTGACTTTAAAAAGCCATGGGAGAATTATAGACAATGTTCTAATAGGCAAGTAAGTTCACCAGAAACTGGAAGTAGAACGAGAAGGTGATAGAGTTTAGGGACATTAGGGAAATAACAGTCCATGTCAGTGAAGCCACCAGGAGATGAGTCAGATACTTAGAGGAAACCAATCCTGAAATAGCTTATCATCCCAATTTAATTAAAACCAACAGAGTATTTTACTATCCTCCCCTTTAGCATCATAGATCAAAGCCTTTTAATCCAGATTTTGTGATGTGAGATGGTAAATTTTACTTATTCAAAATAGTTTTTTGGGTTTTTTTAAGTACCAACTGCTTGACATAGAGCTAGATGTTAGAAATACTGTGGTAAATAAGACATGGCTTCTTCCCTCAGGAGGCTTAAAGTTTACTAGGAAAAGACTAAATTATCATGAATATATAGAGATATTCTGATAGGTGCTGTGATCATAGGAGATCAACAGCTCAGTGGAAGCACAAACATGGAAGTGTCCATTTCTCTCTGCAGTTTCCCGGGACACACCCCTCATGGCCTCCATCAATGCCTGGCTTCCTCCATATCCTCTCTCTGTTTCTCTCCCTAGGCCTCCATCCCTCTGGTTATGTAGAATTTATTTCTCTAACCATTCCCTGATCTCCCTTGTTCTCTCTATGTCGTAATGTCTCCTTCCATCTCTTTCTAATGAAATTTGGTTCATGTTTAGGACAAGGCCTCCTGAAATCTTTCCTTCTCCTTGAAGCCTTCCCTCCTGCTGCTAAATAGACTGTCCCTTCATGGTTTTTTTTTTTTTTTTTTTTTTTTTTTTTTTTTGAGTGGTTTTTGCTACAGGGCACATGCATTCACCAGACAGACAGAGAGAGACAGAATTCGAGAAATCACCCCCCAGAGGGGATGGCCACGCCGCAATCCGTTCTCCTCCATTCTCCTCCTGGGATCTTGGGCACGCACGCACACGGGCCCGGCGTGAATTTTAAGCCAACAGGTCCAGGACACGAACCGCGGTCAACTACGTGGGAGTCCAGCGACATAGCCATTACGCTAACTGCTGGTCCCCAGTGTTTCAAGGCACTTTAAATTTGACTCAGTTGTGGCACATATCACCTTATATTTGGTGACCTATCTGGGACTCCCTGAGGCAAAGACTGTTTCTATATCTGCCCTAAGATTCAACAATCTGCCGAACATATTGTATATTGCACTTGCAATAAATGTTTTGGTTTTTTTAATAAATAAGAAAGTTCAATTAAGTTTTCCCTGTACCAAGCTACATTTTTAACACATAATAATTTATATATAGTATGATATATGTGCTAATAGAAGGTAATACTTTTGGGACCAGCAGTTGGCATAATGGGTGTGTTGCTGGACTTCCATGTAGTCGACCGTGGTTTGAGTCCTGGACCTGGTGGTTTAAACTCATACAGGGCGCATGTGCATGTGTGCCCAAGATCCCAAGAGGAGAATGAAGGAGAAGGGATTGCGGTGTGGCCCTCCCCCCCCCCCCCCCCGGGGGTTATTTCTTGCTTTCTGTTTCTGTCTCTCTCGGTCTTTCTGGCGAGTGCACCTGCTCTATAACAAAAACTTCTCAAAAAAAAAAAAAAAAAAAAAAAGGAGAGGGAAAGAAAGTGGGACTTTTAATCTATCGTCTATTGACCTATTTAAGGCTTATCGTCCTATTTGAATAAAAATTCTGCATTGAGCTATCTTCACATTTGTAGGGATTTAGGTAACATTTTGACCCCTGAATTAGGATGTGTGAGGCCAGTATAACTTTCTTAAAACATTACACCTATTTTTGGGGGTACCCGTTTATAGTAGCTGAGTAGTGTGTAAACTTTCAGACATACTCGGTAGACAGTTCTCAAGAGCCACATTATAGCAGGAAGTCTTTAATCTGCTGTGATAATCAGTGAATACCAAGAAGAAAAAAATAGATAAATTTATCCCTATTAATTAATAGTATAAAATTATTTCCTGTAGAAACTTAAAATCATGACAGTATCCTAGTTAGAAGATTGGCTGGAAGCACGAGAAAATTTTAAATAAAAATTAAACAATGAACTATCCAAAGAGTGTTTAACCTTACCTATTAATACATATATTTTCTTTATTTTGAAAAGTGTGATTAATGCTATAGGAAGCATAATGATGAAAATTATAGAGGTTTCATCCTCCCAGGAACACACATTAGGTACAAGTGCGTGGTAGGGAGGAATTTGGAATTCGGTGTCCCATCACTGTTTTTGTTTTAATCACAGTGGAACAGCTAATGGCAACAGTCTACTACAGGAACAAACTGCCCTTGAATCACATTCTAGTGGATTGATCAATACTAGAGTATTCTGTGCCAAATGGGCAGGTCAGTCAGGACAATTAAAAATTCTGACATGTGCCTTCATGATTTGGAGAACAGTTGTCATCTCTAGATCTCCAGAGCAGCAAGTAAAGTTGAAGGAGCTGAGTCCAACCTCCCTGAACCTCACTTTCTCACTTGTCAAATGAGGCTAATGATCCCTCTACATTATGTATGTATGTGTCTATGCAGTTGAGAAATAGTGTATAAATCATGGGACCAGCAGGTGCTGTGGTTGTTGAGGTGTTGGACTCTCACATGGCTGACCACGGTTTGAGTCCTGGACCTGGTGGCTTGCTTTCTCACTTCCTCTCTCTCTGGTCAAATTAAAGAATAATAATAATGACAGCAGGTGCCATGGTGGTTGGGAATACTGGATTTCCATATGGCCAACCACGGTTCAAGTCCCAGACCTGGCAGCTTGCTTTCTCACTTTCCTTCTCTCTCTCTCTCTCTCTCTATCACTCTCTCGCTCTCTTTCTCTCTGTGTCCCTCTATGTTCAAATTAAAAATAAATAAATAAATAAAGTTCAATAAAATAATTCTTGGAAAAAAAACTTCAGTAAACACAATCTTACAAAAAAGAATAATAATGATAATGAAAATAAAATAATTCTTTAAAAAAGCATACCATAAGCTCTTGAGTGCTATCCAAATATTTTCATTAATCATAGATCCATTGATTTATTACAGAAATATTTATTGAAGGCATATATTACATGTGATGCAGACCTTATGTGATGCAGCAAGGAGGAATAAGATACAGTCCATATCTTCAAGGAGGCCTTGGACTTGTAGAAGCTAAAGATAAATAAACAAATGAAACTCAATATATACCTGTGAAGAGGGAGTAAAGAAGTACAGTGGGACACAATAAAGATGTCAAGGGGAATGATAAATCATCTTTGGGGATTCAGGAAAGGCAAATCCTCTTTGTAAATTAAATTCTAAAGGGTAGGAGGAATCCCCAAAGGAGATAGGACTTGTGGAAAGAGTCATCTACAGGGAAAGACAGCCATATACAGGAAAACTTAGAGACATGAAAAAGCTTAGCAAATCCAGTAAACTGCATTTTAGTTTTGTGTATCCCTACTAATTCATAGCATAAAAATATTTGTGTATTTTTATAGAATAAATAATTTATTATTATTATCGGTGTAGCAGGAATAAAGTTCATAAGCTAAAGGACAGTGAGAAATGACACAGACAGGTGGCCGTTACAACAAAAGGATAGCACATGGCATTGGCTCAAACCAGGCTGTGGGGGGTTGACTTTAGGTTCTGAAACCTGCATAACCTTGAGGCTTTATCTCCCTCATCTGAGAAGTGGGGTAGTTATAATAGCTATCCCATGGGATTGTTTAAGGACTAAATCATTGAATGCTTTTAAAGCACTGAGAAAAGTGCTTGGACATATATCAGAGTGTATGTCTTAACTGTCATTGCTATCGTGAATTTTTCCCAGCCTGTTTATTTCTAGAAAATAATGTACATAGTTGCATGATCATGGAACTTTTATTTTGACTTTCTAACTTATTACTTTTAGTCAATACTGTCCAAGAAAAATGAAAGCCAAAGAATTAAGGAATGAAGAACCTCTTAACAATTTAGGAATTTTGTCAGATTTGGACAGCCAGAGAGTGCTTGCTGAGGATTGACCAAATTCAGCTGGGCTGCCTGACTCAGCTGGCTGCACTTCTCAATGTTCCAGCCTTCCTCCTGGCAATGTCTTCATGCCTGGGCAAACAACTGCACCTCCCGGGTGTCTGTCAATGACCATTCTCAACTTCTAGCATAGCTCTCTGCTTCTTCTTTCCCCAGTCTTCATAACCATTCTGTCAAGTAAAGCCAATTAAATCCAGGGATCCGAGAGAATGAGCATGTGGGAGGAGTTGGGGGGATTAGGAAGAAATGAGTATTGCTCAGCTGGGAAAGCCCTCTGCCCTCCACTCACTGCCTCTTCCTGCTGAGGACCTAACTGCCTAAATCCTGACCCTTGGTCAGGAAGGCAGGCTTCTATCAAGGGAGTAAGGGACAACTGTCCTCTTGGCCTCCCTGGTATGTGCCAGAGAAGGGGTGGAAGAGATCATGCATGGATCTATCTGTGCAGGCATGCTAAAGGAAAAAAAATATTTTCCCCAATTAATGTCCTTAGAGAATGACTTTGTGCCTCCAAAACCTAGGACAGGAACAGGACACTGTGGTGGGCTGGCACCAGCTCACCCTCAAGTAACATGGCACATTGGGCACAACCCACAGGATAATAAAAGTAGATCTTATTAAAAAATAAAGGGAAATATCCTAGGAGCAGTTAAACTTCTAGAAAATCTGTCGTTTATATTTCTTCACCCAGAAAAGCACATTATTCTAAGCTATTTTCTATCTCAGTCAATTTCTTACTCATGGCAAAAGGATTTCACTCATTTCCATGGATGGTCCCTCTTGGTCTGACCTCCATTGAATCCCTTCTCATTGCTGGATATTATGCCCTATTTTTTTTTTTAAAGAACCCTGTACAACAAAATATGATTAATTCTGTTGACATTCTATCATGGTAACGAACTATTCCTTACATATTCTGATTGGTGCTCTTCCTCAAAACTGTGAGGGGATATTAAAAAGTTTATGGATAATATGTATTATGAAAAAAAGCATATATTTTTTAAAAAGTACAAAAATAAAATCATTCTTTAATTCCATTTTTCCATGAGCTTTTTCAAGTTCCCCATATCTTTAATTGTTGAGCAATATCAGATCCTCCAGCAGTTTGACCTGACCATTAACCCAATCCACCTGTACTCACACCACATTAGAGAACATCTTAACAGTTGAGAGATGTGTGGGACCAGCAGTTAACGTAATGGCTATGTCACTGGACTCCCATGTAGTCGACTGTGGTTTGAGTCCCAGACCCGGTGGCTTAAACTCACGCTGTGCACATATGTGTGTGTGTGTGTGCCCAAGATCCTGAGAGGAGAATGGAGAAGGGATTGAGGCATGGCCATCCTCCCTGGGAGGTGATTCTTGCTTTCTGTCTGTCTATCTCTCTCTGTCTTTCTGGTGAGCGCACACACCCTACAGCAAAAACCTCTCAAACAAAAACCTGTTGAGAGATGTGTTGCAGTTTCCCAGTTACAGAGATGAGCTTCACAAAGTATACCCAAGCATTAAGCTCATTAACATCTTTATTATGTCACGCTTTAGCTAAGGATTTTACTACCTTTTTTGTTCATTTGCAATTTCACCAAATTGGTGATCTACTCCTAATATCTTTCCCATTAATAGGAATTAGTAAGAATTTTTTTAAGTCATTTAATTAGTTTTAAACTTATCTCTCTGGATCTATCATTAAGCTCTAGAATGAATTCCCACACATTGATCAAAGTAATGTAAGAGGGAGCCATAGTGTGTAACTTTGTACACGTCTCCTGGTCTTGCTGGGTGAGCCACATGTTCTCAGGCTATATGATTAAAATACAGAGAGACCAGCAGTTGGTGTAATGACTATGTCAGTGGACTCCAATGTAGTTGACTGCGGTTCAAGTCCTGGATCTGGTGGCTTAAACTCATGCCAGGCGTGTGTGCGTGTGTGCCCAAGATCCTGAGAGGAGAATGTAGGAGAAGGGATTGTGACATAGCCATCCCCCCCCTAGGGGGGAGTGATTTCTTACTTTCTATCTCTCTGTCTCTCTCTGTCTTTCTGGCAAGTGCATGCACCCTATAGCAAAAACCTTCCCAAAATAATAATAATACAGATACCCATCTCCCCAGCTCTGATGAGATAAGATTAGATGTTATATGAGAGACATATTCTGTAAAATTTAATGCACAAAAGAGATTTTGCATATTATTATTATCATTATCACATATCAAAGATAGATACATTTTGGGTTTAATGGCCTTTCTGTTATACCCTTTTTGGGATATGAATTATAGTTGAATTCTGAATTATAGTTGTTGCAATAAAAACAAGAAGGTGAAAAAATGTATTAAAGTATTTCTAGGAAATGTCATCAGGAATTAATATGTATAAAAATACCAGCACTTAAAATTATTTAGAATATTTGCTATGTTACATTGACATAGTATTAATATGCTAATTCTTAGCTATGACTATTTCTTTAGTCATTTAATATTAACAGAATATCTGCAAATATTTACAACACATACAAATTATTAAACGTGATTTTTAGGGATGATATATTTAAATTTTAATGTTGTCTGAGGGCCAAATATATCCATCATTCATTTACTCTGCAAGCATTTGCTAAGTTCCTAGTATGAGGCAAATGTGGCATTAGTCATGAAAGTAAGCAAACGAAGAGGGTCCCTGCCTTCAAATGACAGTGCTAAGTCTAACTCCCAAGTCCCTTAAAAAAAGATAGTGACCGATGTTTCTTAGAAAAGTTGAAAGGAATCTTCTCATTAATAACAGGGTCTGACACAAAAAAGACTTTTTCATAAAATGCAGTATAAGACTATCAAACTGGCTACATATAAGGAAACTTTTAATATAAAACACCTAGAAGAAACAAAGGAACTTTGCTATTCAGCACTTTACATAAATAGCATTAACTGTGAATAGTGGCTTTTTAATATTAAATTTTAATGGTTGTAAAGATACATGCCTTTTGATTTATTTATTTGTTTTACATAATCAGGATGCTAGAGAGTCTGTGTGCAATACTGTTTTAGCTAATTTTTTTGTGACATAAACAGTTGATATTCTCAATTCCCTAACCTCATTGGTAAATGTAATGTTTATACATTATTGAGCTTTTAGTCCTCTTTCATTAGCAAACCTGCTTAAGTGTGTAATTGTTATATAGGTGTTAGAAGATTGCTGTTATTACCTGAGTATACAAAATTATAGATTAGCATCGCCCAAATTACAGTTTTGTTTTATGGATCTCTGTCTTAATTTCTAATTGAATGTGTTAGCACCACAGGTGAGACATAGAAACCAACAGAAATAAATTTTTATATGTGGATGTGATTTGTGAAGCCAGTCCTTTGAGTCATTAAGATATTTGGAAAATACATGGTAGAGGATAATAATAATCTCTAGCATCTGGGTGAAACAATTATTAGAGGTAATTTACTAAGCTCTTACTAAGTGCAGGTCTAGGTATGGTGAGAGGACTATGTAAGTCAGTAATCTGCGGTCTGTGGTCCAGTCTCTTAAGGAATCCAGTCTAGTAAGAGTGCTAGAATTAGAAGTGCATACCAGAGTTCAAGGTATAAAGTAATGGATCTTAACACAACCTGGTTCTAGGGAATATTTGTGAAATGAATAAGTTAGATAAATAAAGACATAAATGAACAAATGAAGTGAGGTACTTGGGAAGGTGAATAGTCAGAAGAGGAAAATATTATCACCTCCTCATCAGTTGTGAGAGCCAAAAATATTTCCAGACATTGCCAAATCTCTCCTAGGAGACAAAAACTTTAGACAGCTAACAATTTCTACTGTGCTCTAACTAGTCAAATATTTCCCTAGTCAAATATTTTTGGAAATTCTAGATTATATCCTTCTCTTAAACAGTCAAAACACACATTAGTACTTTATTTCTGAACTTCATGAAATATTTCTTTAAACCTTGTTGAACTTTGCATGCCTGCACCTTACGTGCTCAAATGGTCCCTTCTTTCTGGCTGTTTTTGTTTGTTTGTCTGGTTGCACTAAAGTCCCTTTTCCTACATTTCTCTCTTTGATTAAGGTTTTTGGGCATACACACACACAGACTTGCACCTGGTATATTTTTCAAGCTGTTTGGGTTTGAATTTCAAACGTGGTTGGCTGAGGGGGATCCAGCTCGCTTAACCATTATGGTATGGGGTCAGTCCTAGACATGTTTATTCTTTGTATCTCTCTGGTTTTTTTAATCTGTCCTTCACCCTAACCCAGATTCATTAGAAATATATGTTTTATAAAATCCTGTTAAACAAACAAAATCTTTACATATACATCAGAAGTATTAGGGGTAAAATTCCCATTACAGTGTGGTAGGCAAAATTTTGGCTTCTGATATTTGCTACTTGGTGTTATTTCTGGATCACATTACATTATATGGCAAAAGGAAATTTGCAGACATAATTACAGTTGTTTATCAGCTGATCTGAAAATAAGGAGATTATCCATGATTTTAAAGATGGACCCAGTGTAATTGCTTAAGCCTTAATGTTAGAAGAGAAGGTCAGAGATACTCAAAGCATGAGAAGGACTAGCTCATTGTTGCTGGAGTGAAGAGGCCACATGAAAAGCGTGAGAAGCAAATTAGTTCAACCAGTAAGCACAGACCCAGGGCCTCAGATTGGGACTGCAGCCCTGGGTGATACTTGATTTAACTCAGTGAGACCTGGAATAGAGAATCCACTTATGCCTTGTCATATTTGTGACCTACAGAAACATGAAATAAATGGATATTGTTTCTGGCTACTAAATTGTGGGAACTTGCTATGAATCAATAGAAAAATAAAACAGGTCAGTTCTTTTTGTCCCAAAACTGCTATTCCTGAAAAAAATTTTTTTGGGAAAGGTTTTTGCTACAGGGCTTGTGTGCTTGCCAGAAAGAGAGAAACAGAGAGACAGAAAGTGAGAAATCATCCCCCAGTAGGATGGCCATATTGCAATCCCTTCTCCTCCCTTCTCCTCTCAGGATCTTGGGCATGCACATACATGCACCTGGCATGAGTTTAAGCCACCGGTTCCGGGACTTGAACCATAGTCGACTTCATGGGAGTCCAGCAACACAGCCATTACGCCAACTGCTGGTCCCCTGAAATATTTTTAAGGAGTGAGCAATCATAGCGCATTCAGGTTCTAAGCTAATGCAAAGATAATGTGAAATATATCATTTTTCTGGACTATATCTATACTAGAAATAATCTTTTTTCAAGATAATCTTTTTAATAACTAATGATGATATTTCCTGTTTTCATCTTAAATTACACTTCTATTTACCTCCCTTCTTCAGAGATGTTTGTTTTTATTCATGCTAGATCCTCTTATTTTGTTTTCTCTAGTAATTATTAGTGCACCCCAATATTTTGCCTTCTCTTTCATAGTCACATAGAAGGCTACCTAGTCTAACCCCTCTGAGGTCAGGCGGGATCTCGTGATTAGTTTTACTTAATGGACTGAGAGCTGAGACTGTGTAGAGCCCCTTATTGAGCTCCAGCATTTTGGGAATAACTTGGAGAACTGCTCAACCTGTAGAAGATTTGTGTAAGAAAAAGGAAAAAAAAAAAAAAAGTAAACATTTATAACATTAAAGTGCTGAAATTTTTAGGGGTTAATTTTGTTCAGCCATGAAACCTAGCCTTTCCTGACTAATTCAGTTAGCAGCAAGAACAAGTTCTGCCCAGTGATGATGTTTTTCTAGGTTTCTGAGTTATTACTAGTTCTATAGAAATCAAACCATGCCTATGTATTATGCCTGCAATCATGTGGAAGTTTTCTAATTCAGTCTGGGCTATATTCAAAATTCAGAGTATGATTTTTGAAAAGCAAAAATAAGCTTTGACATATTTTGGACCTGTGTATTGACTAAAGCTGGCACATGTTTAATTCCCCCAGCCACATCTCTACTGTGGTTTCATATTCTTTTTCCTGTGATTTTCTTTGAAGTTGCTTTATTCTTTTGAAGTTCACCTTGAAGAACTGAGCAACTCTAAGACAGTCATTATTTCTTCACCATGACATGACTAATAGCTTCTGCCACAGGTGACAGTTCTTTGCAATCTTTAATTTCTCTTTCTATTCTTCTTTAACACTTGCACCAAAATGTATCTTCTTCAAACAGGTATGTTTATACCTATCGAGACTTAATCACATTTATAATATATGATCACTCTTTCAGTAGATTACCTAAGTGTCTGAAAAGATAGCTGCTCTTAAAATTGAGCCAAGATGATTTTCTCCCAATTTGCTGGAAAAAGTCCAGATAGTTGGTTAATCTGCCCAATAAGGGGGTGGGTAAGGGGGCTGTAAATTGAATGCGCTAGTTATGGTTCTCTCATGAAATTAAAATTAGCCAAGTTTTAATTTCCAATCTGATACTTCATTGGCACATATTTGCAAAAAGCTGTACTGGGAGTACAATCTGGCTAAATTTAATTTTATCTAATATTTTTATCTAATTTTCCAAATTATTTCTCCATCTCAAGCTCCTCCAGCAAAAAAGCATCGGTCAACTAAGTCTCCAGTGAACTGAGATTGAACTCTTGGAAAATTTCTTCTTAGAGACTATATACATACAGATATATAGATGAATAGATGCGTGTGTATAAATATACACACACATATAAACACACACACATATATGTGTTACACACACACACACGAGCTTATTTTTGGATCTGAATTGATAGCTCAACTTTCATGTTAGTATTTGCACTATTCATCATCATCTTGTTTCCTTGAGTTACATTAAGTTGCTATTTTTAAATTGCCAATGTATTTTTTTAAGGACAAGAAGGAATAAGTGGGATAGTATGCCATTGGATCATTTGCTCTTTGTGAGTATGTTCAGTGGACCCAAACATATTAAGAACCAGTGAATGAACAATTATGAATAATAAAACTGTATAGTCTAGTACAGTCTCCCCTAAAACCTAGTGGAATAACAACCACAGTGTTTCTCAAACCTTAATATACATAGGAATCACCTAGGTATCTTACACAGTTCTGGTTCAGAAGGTCTGGAAATTTTTGCATTTTTAATAAGCTCTCAGGTGATACCAATGCTACTGATCTGTACTGGGGACCATATCTGGAATAACTTACTTCTACAGGTAAGAACATTTCCAGCTCTTAATGAGCACACATTCTAGCAAAGTAAGGTTCATATATAAATAACTAATAAAAATAGAGAAGTCACATGGCTACAAAGGTGTAAAAGGTGCAGTAGGGGATGGTTCATTCTTAAGGTGTGCGGCAAGCAGGTCAGGGTGGGGATGGAAGCCTAAGGCTGAAGTCTTTTTTTTTTTTTTTTTCCTTTTTTTGGAGAGGTTTTTGCTATAGGGCGCGTGCGCTCGCCAGACAGACAGAGAGAGACAGAGAGATAGAAAGCAGGAAATCACCCCCCAGAGGGGATGGCCACGCCGCAATCCCTTCTCCTCCATTCTCCTCTCGGGATCTTGGGCACGCACGCACACACGCCCGGCGTGAGTTTAAGCCGCCGGGTCCGGGACTCGAACCACGGTCGACTACGTGGGAGTCCAGCGACATAGCCATTACACTAACTGCTGGTCCCCCTAAGGCTGAAGTCTTAAAGACAGGAGTTCTTGGGGGTCCAGCAGTTAGCGTAATGGCTATGTCGCTGGACTCACGCGTAGTCGACCGCAGTTCGCGTCCCGGACCCGGTGGCTTAAAACTCACGCCGGGCACGTGTGCATGCGTGCCCAAGATCCCGAGAAAGAGAAATTGTAATTTAACTCTTAAATCAGCCTGTAAAAATACACCAATGGATAAAAAAAAAAAAAAAAAAAAAACTTTAGAAACAGAACTAACACAAAAACATGATGTCTGTTAGCTCTCATTGGAGAATACACTATAAGAAAGTGACTACAGAGTTCTTAGAATCTCCTATTTGCAATTAAGCCCTCTCATGCAAGTGCTTTAATACCAAAGTACTTTTGTATATTACTCTTAAACGAAATTTTCATTATTACAGAGATGGAAGCAAATGATCATCTATATCAGCCTAAGAAATCGAGTACTATTCGACTTGAGATTTGCCTCATTCCCTGCTCCAGACCAAGACTAGTGCCATATTTTGTGCAAGAGAAGGTTTTAAAATTTATTTTCAATTCCATTTTTAACAAATTAAAAAAAGAAAAGCTATAGGTATATATAATAAGAGTATACCCATCTCCCCAGATTTCCCTAATGAGTTAGGGAAATACAACAATAAAAAACACACAAGACAAAATTTTAACTAAGATAAAATACACTTTCCTTAAATTTACTTCATGATTGTGCTAAAAAAGATTTTACGTACTTTTAACACCTACAAGAAACACAGGCTATAAGACTCAGATTTAACTCAGTAGAAAATCCCTTTTGCTAAAGAAAAACAGGACTAATTATATTTAGACATTTGTTTGTTTGCTGTGGAGAGAAGATATATTTATCAAAATTAAGTAAAGAGGTCAGCTCCAACATTTCCAAACTTAGAATATATGTTATATTTCTATTCTTTACAAGAGAATGAATAGATGTATATAAATCCTCTCTCAAGTGTGAGCTATTAGAGTCTCAGTGCATTGCACATAAACAGTTGCTCTAAGATGCTGGTTTTATTACAGAACATCGACATTAAGCACTATTTGCAGTACACAGGCTGTTCGGTGTTTTTCTATTACTTTCAAATGAAGTCATCCATCTGTAGCAAATGAGCAAATGGAATATTCATGAGTTAAGAGATAATTTTTATCATCCCTGAAGAGGTTCTTTCTTTGGGTTGTTTATTACCTGCAGAGCTCAACTGTATGAAAATTGATTAAATATCATTTACCAATTATAGCGATACCAGAGTATATTCCTCAAAGCAAATACTAAAAGCATAAGAATTCTTACAAAATAAGGTATGCTTTCAGGGGTAGATCCAGGTTTTGTGGGGTCTGAATCTTATGTAATTGTGGGAGCTTTTTTATTAAAAAAAAAAAAGACAAAAAATTATAAAAACAAAATTGTCTTGGAAAGCCATTTATATGAGTAGCCTAGAAGCTTCATTAGCTTAAAGGAGCATATTTTTATCTTTTAAAGAGGTGGTGGTAATAGACCAAAGGATTTGTCTACCTAAAGCCTAGTTATAAACTAACAAATAAGTCTTTGAATTTAACTTTATTTTTGTTTGTTTTTGAATTCCCAGAAGGCACATGTACTCTCCAGAGAGAGAGAGTGGTAGTGGGGAAGACAGAGAAAGCACCCCATGATGGGGCACATGGTCATGCCACAATCCATTCTCCATCCTGTCAGGATTTGGAGCTTGCCCACACACACACACACACACACACACACACACACACAATCCAGAGTGTTTTTCAAGCCACTGGGGCTTGGATTCAAATAGCTGTCAGCCATGTGGGAACTGGCTACCTTAACCACTAGTCCCTGGGTGCTGGCCTAGCCTTTGAATTTCCTTAAACTGATCTGAAAACAAGAGGTTAATCATGATTTTCTCTCCGCTGATTTGATTGAATTACTGTCACTTCCCCTTTGAGGGAGAGGATATTGAAAGTCTCAAAGTCCCTGCTGTCACACTGTGAGCCACATTATTCTTCTTTATTTACAGGAGGGCCTGCTTACATAGGACCTCCTTACCAATCCCTAGGCTTTGTTCCAGCAGATGTAAATCCTCAACATGGAAAGAACTCCTGTCTTTTTTTTTGAGATGTTTTCACTATAGGGCACGTGCGCTCGCCAGACAGAGAGAGACAGAGAGACAGAAAGCTAGAAATCACCCCCCAGGGGGGATAGTCACGCTGCAATCCCTGCTCCTCCATTCTCCTTTACTTAAATATTTAATTGAGGTTTAGTTGTATACAGCAAAATATATACAGTTTAAAATGTGTAGTTTGCCAAGTTTGGACAAATGAATAACAAACACCCAAAATTAAGATTTAGAGTATTGCCTTATACCAGAACAACTTCTTGTGGTCTTTTCTTTCTGTGATCCTCCAGAAACAATCAAGATTCTTATTTCTTTCTCCATCAATTAGTTTTTCTGTACTTAAATTCATATAAATGGAATCACAGAGTATTTACCTGTTATGTCTGGTTTCTTTCATTCAACATGTTTTGTAATATTGATCTACGTTGTGTGAATCAGGACCTTATTTCTTTTACTTCTAAGAATTATTATATTGGATGAATATATCATAAATTTCTTATCCATTTTCCTGGTAATACACATTTCAGTTTTCAACTTTTTGCTGGTGAAGATTCTTGTGCAATTCTTTTTACAGATATATGTTTCAATTTATATCTGGAGAGTACTTAAAAGTAAAATTTCTGTATCATTAGGTAGGTTTATGTTTAATTGTATAAGATAATGCCAATCTTTAAATTTTCCTCTACTTTGATTATTCTACTTTGCACCAATATCAACAATACATGAGGATGCTTTGTATCCTCTCAACATTTAATATTGTTAGTATTTGTTTAGTTTTAGCCAGTGAGTCACATCTCATTGTGGTTTTGAGTTGCATTTCCATTAATGCTACTGATCTTGAGCATCTTTTCATGTATTTAATGCTCATTCCTAAATCTTCTCTTACTAATTATTGGCTCAAGTATTTGCTCTTTTCTTTTTTTCTTTTTTTTTGTTATTTTTTATTATCTATTTTTTTATTACATTGAATTACATACAACTTTACAGTGTATTACATTGCTTTTTCAAAAGGGAATGCCATGCATGTCAGTCAGTACAGAGACATTAATCTCCCCGCTTCAACATTCAATATCTTTCCTATGTTTCCCCCAATCATTATTATTATTATTCTAATTATTTTTTATGATAAACATGATTTTTTTTTTCCAATTATCAGATCATAAAGTTCCCAACAATAGGAAACGTAGACTGCACTCAGGGCTGGACCAAGGGTGGGTCTCGTGCAGCCCCGCAAATGTAGGTGAATCTCCATGGAACACAGTTTCAGGAACGCGGCTCAGGAAAGCAGAGACAGCCATCAGCGGTTGCGGCACGAGGGGCAGATCCCGGCCACGGCCCACGGGGCAGACCCCGGCCACGGCACGTGGGGCAGAACCCCGGCCAAGGCACGCGGGGCAGAGTCCCGGCCACGGCACGCGGGGCAGACCCCGGCCACGGCACGCGGGGCAGAACCCCGGCCACGGCACGCGGGGGCAGACCCCGGCCATGGCACGCAGGGCAGAGTCCCGGCCACGGCACGCGGGGCAGAGTCCCGGCCACGGCACGCAGGGGAAGACCCCGGCCACGGCACGCGGGGGCAGAACCCCGGCCACGGCACGCGGGACAGGGCCCCGGCCACGGCACGAGGGGGCAGACCCCGGCCACGGCACGCGGGGACAGAACCCGGCCACGGCACGCGGGGCAGAGTCCCGGCCACGGCACGCGGGGGCAGACCCCCGGCCACGGCACGCGGGGGCAGACCCCGGCCACGGCACGCGGGGGCAGACCCCGGCCACGGCACGCGGGGCAGACCCCGGCCACGGCACGCGGGGACAGACCCCGGCCACGGCACGCGGGGCAGAACCCCGGCCACGGCACGCGGGACAGGGCCCTGGCCACGGCACGAGGGGGCTGACCCCGGCCACGGCACGCGGGGACAGGACCACGGCCACGGCACGCGGGGGCAGACCCCGGCCACGGCACGTGGGGACAGGACCACGGCCACGGCACGCGGGGCAGAGCCCCGGTCTGGCCGGACCTCCGGATAGGGCATGCGGAGCAGAGCCCCGGCCACGGCACACGGGGCAGACCCCGGCCAAGGCACGCGGGGCAGACCCCGGCCACGGCACGTGGGGACAGGACCACGGCCACGACACGCGGGGGCAGACCCCGGCCACGGCACACGGGGCAGACCCCGGCCACGGCACGCGGGGACAGGACCACGGCCACGGCACGCGGGGGCAGACCCCGGCCACGGCACGCGGGGCAGAGTCCAGGCCACGGCACGCGGGACAGGGCCCTGGCCACGGCACGCGGGGCAGAACCCGGCCACGGCATGCGGGGGCATACCCCGGCCACGGCACGCGAGGCAGAGCCCGGCCACGGCACGCGGGGCAAAGCCCCTGTCGGGCCGGACCTCTGGATAGGGCATGCGGAGCAGAGCCCCGGCCACGGCACGCGGGGCAGACCCCGGCCACGGCACGCGGGGCAGAGTCCCGGCCACGGCACACGGGGCAGACCCCGGCCACGGCACGCGGGACAGGGCCCCGGCCACGGCACGTGGGGCAGACCCCGGCCACGGCACGCGGAGCAGTGCCCCGGCCACGGCACACAGGGCAGACCCCGGCCAAGGCACGCAGGGCAGACCCCGGCCACGGCACGCGGGGTCAGAGCCCCGGCCACGGCACGCGGGACAGACCCCGGCCAAGGCACGCGGGGTCAGAGCCCCGGCCACGGCACATGGGTCAGAGCCCCGGCCATGCTCTTTTCTTTTTAAAAAAAATATTTATTCATTTATTTTAATTTGACCATAGAGAGGCAAAGAGAGAGAGAAAGAAAGCCACCAGATCCGGGACTCAAACCATGGTCAGCCACATGGGAGTGTCCAGTGCTTCAACTAGCATGCCACCTTCGGGCCCCTATTTTGTTTTGTTTTTTTTTTTTTAGATTTTTTGCTATGGGGCATGCATACTCACTGGAGAGAGACAGAGACAGCTAGAAAGAGTGGGAAAGTGAGAAATTACCCTCCCCAGGAGGGATGGCCATTGCCACAATCCCTTCTCTTCCATTGTCCTCTTGGGATTTAGGGCGCGCGCGCGCACACACACACACACACACACACACACACACACAAGCTCCTGGTGTGTTTTTCAAGTCACTTATACTGGACTTATACTTGAGTCAGCCATGTGGGATCTAGCACCTTCACCACCACACAACCTGTTATCCCTCATTTTTTTTAATAAACCTTTTTATTTTAGAATAATTTTAGATTGACAGAACAGGAAAGGTAAAATAAATAATATACAGAGTTTACATATATCCTTTGCCAAGCTTTTCCCTTTGATAACATCTTATATTACCATGGCGTATGTGTCAATATTAAGAAAACAACACTGGTGCATTATTATTAACTATATTCCAAACTTTTGTATTTTACCTATGTTTACATGTCTATCATTATGCCAATACCACATTGTCATTTTTTAATTTGGGGGTATGTGTTTTTTAGAAGGTGTGTGTTCTCACCAAAGAAAGGAAGAGAAGCAGGGGGAGGGAGAGGGGAGAGCACCACCCCCCCATTTAATACTTTTTTTGATTCTTTGGAAGTTTTCTAGTCATTTATATTTGATTCCTTTTCCTTAATGACATAAGGGAACTGATGTTATTGTTTTCAGTGTGTCCTGATCCTGTATTGAATAATGGAAAATATAGGAATTCCTTTACTTCTTCTGAGAGCAAATTAAAAATATGACAATACAAATTCATTGAGTTTTAACTATGCTATCATCATTTCATGCATGGGAGATTTCTGTTTTATTATATTTTGATTATATATATAGATCACCTCACAACCATGGATTTTTTCCTTTTTAAAAATGACATAAGTCATTAGGGAACCATTCAAAGGGAAATGCATATAATGGGCATGTGGTCCCAGAGATAATTTGGAAATCAACCTTCATTTCTCCTGCACATTTAATATCTCTTAGGTCATAGCTTAGTGTGGAATAATATAACATGTGGTCCAAATCTATTTTTAAAAAATGATTAAATTCACCATTATTTTCATTTTTAAACTGGTTTCTTTGGGAAATACTCTATATACAGAAATACATTTAAATGACAAAAACAATCACTTCCCTTTCAATTATGACAAGCTGTACTGGCAAGTATACTAAAAGTTAATTTTCTCGAAATATCACTTAAATCATTTAAAATTATTCAATAGACTCTTCTTAACATTAAGAGAAAATTATATTTCCCCAAACTGACTTCAAAATAATACGTTGTAGCTTATTCCTTATATTATGATCCATTATTCCTTAGTAGAATCTTTTTTTTTTTTACACATCTACAATTTCATAATTGTCCTTCATACACTTTAAGTATCATTCCAGGGTGGGCCCTGTAGCTCAACAGTTAAGTGCTGTGCATAGAAAGTTGGATTCCACATAGCTGACGATGGTTCGAATTCTGACTCCAGACACTTGAAATATATTGTGTCCCAAGTCCTGATGTGATGGAGAAAAGGAGGAAAAAGGATTTTGGTGTGATTTTGCTCCATTGGGGTATTCTCTCTCTCTTTCTCTCTCTGGAGAGAGCACATGCCCAATAGCAATAGGAAAAAAAAATTATTCTAGTATTTCAACATTTTCTCATAGTTCTCCTTGCTTAGAATTTTCTGTCTTCTTCTTTCTTGTTACCCATAATCTCCATCTATTGCATTCTACTCCACTCTGTTCTGTTCCTGAGTTCCTGTGACATCAATTTTCTTGTCTTTTTAGTCAGAGAGCAAAGGGGATCATATCTTATGATCCTCATATTCTCTGGGTAAGATATTAAAGTATTGGGTCGTCAGAAAAGTCATGACACATTTTTGCATAGGAAAACAGAAATATGTCATGACTTTTCTGACGACCCAATAATTCAATACTCATTGATTTCAGAGCTAAAATGTTAAAAGCTCTCAAAATAATTCTTCAAATTGTGGCTGATATTTAAAACACGATGGCTTTTATAAATGATTTAAGTTATCCAGAAATAATATATGTGCAAATAATTTTATTATGATATGGCTTTAATACTAAGCACTTATTTTGCATAGTCCCTCATCCAACAAATATATACTGTTTGTGTATCTGTGTCAGGAATACTAGGTCTTGGGATTATCAATGCAAATGCAGCACACATGACCACTGCACTTACAGAACTTTCAACCTAATTAAGGGATGGCCATGAAATACATAAACAAACATGAAATTTAGTATTGTGATACCATCTACAAGTAAAAGGAAAAGACATATAGCAGAGGAACCTGGCTTACACTGGGTAGGTGCTAAGAAAAGTTTCCCAAAGAAGTGACATATACACAAACACCCACTAATCAGTAATTATCTTGATTGCTCTTCAAAATATAGATTTTTATTCACATTTTGTAAATGAGGAATCTGGGGTTTAAAACTATGGAAGTGTAGATGCCAGCAGATGGCATAGCAGTTACTTTGCTGGACTCCCACATGGCCAACCGCAGTTCAAGTCCCAGACCCAGGGGCTTGAAACTCACACCGGGCAATATGTGCATGTGTGCCCAAGATCCCAGAGGAAGAATGGAGGAGAAGGGATGTGGCCATCTGCCCTGGGAGGTGATTTCTCACTTTCCCTCTCACTGTCTCTGTCTCTCTCTCTAGTGGGAACATGTGCCCTGATTGAAGCCCCAAACTATGACTACAAAATATCTTAATACAAAGCATCTCCATTTAAGGAAGACATATACCACCAAAAGAAAGGCAGAGAAATATCAGAAGGTAGAGAATGCTAGAGGAAAAGGATACAGAAAGTAAGAAATAAAAGACAAGGAGTAGACCGTTAAAGGAAGAAGAGCATTATCCTTATGATGAGCATTAATGGGGACTGATTTTCTCATTCAGATTAAGTCACCTTCAATCTTCTGTGAAATCTTTTATTCCAAGTGAAACAGTGCACAGAATTATATCATTTCTGTCATTCTTCCAACTCTGAGTCTGAGGCCTTGTGACCATTAATCCACTTGGCAAATATTTAGTGAGTGCCTTCTCTATGCCTGCACTCCTCTGTGTTGGCAATACTGTGGCAAA
Organism: Tupaia tana; assembly: GCA_026018925.1. Classification (NCBI taxonomy): domain Eukaryota; kingdom Metazoa; phylum Chordata; class Mammalia; order Scandentia; family Tupaiidae; genus Tupaia; species Tupaia tana. The sequence goes on along the minus strand of JAKSZU010000015.1, from coordinate 75,170,311 downwards.
CACAGTAGGATGCTTATCTTCAAGAGAGAAGCAAATAACAGCATCTTCTACCTAAAGGCAGATAATGCAATAGTGCTATTATAGAAAATCCAGAAGTTTTGCAGGTTCCAGTGGGAGACCAGTGGAAAAATAGAGAATATGTCTTATGAAATATCTTTATTTTATTATTCTGACCATAATTTCTGCCAAACTGGTAAGAAAATTTCATCTATAAAGAAATGTAGGAGGCTGTTCCATGGCTTGGTAGTAAAGGCAGCTACATCCCATATGGTTAACCAAGCAGTTTGAATCCTGAACCCCACAGACTGAGAAACACAATGGGTACATATGTATGCATGCCTAAACTCCCAAAGTGAGAGAGAGATGGAGGAGAAGGGATTGTGGCATGACCATTACCCATGCCGGATGTGGGAGATGGGGGTCTCTGTCTCCTCTGTTTCTCTGTGTCTAGCACCCCCTCACAGACAAACAAGCAAACAAACAAAAATGCCTATTCCCTCTATAGTGTAAGACCCAGAAGAAGCAGCTATGATATTTTTTCCAGGTAAGATTCTAATAAAATCAAGTATGTCAATTTAATTTAAAAGGCTTGGGGAAAATGTCCAAAATATCCTATAGATGACAGAGAATTAGGTACATTCACTTTTCTCTGAGGATAGATGAGTCACTATGTGATAACAGTGAACACATATTTGTTATTTATTATGTGTCAGCCACTGTTCTACGCACTCTTTTCACATGTTAACTCATTTTACCGTGTTTGGTTCCAGAGTATATTTTAATCATCTCCAAACACTTCCTGTCAAGGCATCTTCTAAGTTGCTTACATGATATGTTAGTATCCTTGAACCCCAGGTCCTATCTAATATTAGGTGGTGGGTTGCTTATTTTTTTCCTTTTTTGAATAGGACATGTATGCTTGCCAGAGAGACAGAAAATGAAAAATCACCCCCCAGGGGGCATGGCCATGCCACAATCCCTTCTCCAGTCTCCTCTTGGGATTTTGGGCATGCACACACCCACACCCGGCATGAGTTTAAAGCCGCTGGGTCCGGGACTTGAACCACAACCATGTAGGAGCCCATGGATGAAACCATTGCACCATCTACTGGTCCCTGCAAATGTTTCCCTTTCTAATCACTTGACAAAGATTTGAGGTTGGGGATGTGTCCTAATTTTTTATTCTCCAGGGATGACTCTTTGTCCAGGATTCCATTAATTACGTTGTCCTATTGATATCCTACAACAACTGCCCTACACCTTAGGTGCTAATAAATTTAAATTATATCTGCCACGTAAGCAGATATAATTTCTTTTTTATTTTAAGGCAAACATTGTGATTAAGTAATTTGTAGGGTAGAATCAGTTCTAATTTAATGTGGGAATAATTACTACTACTTTCCCCAAAGATTTCCTGAAGCATGGACATGATCTAAATAGCAATATGTATTGCACTGGTCATAATTCAAAGTATTGACAATGGGGTCCTCTAGAATAGCAGTATAGTTTCATTCATAATAAATGTTTGATTGAAATTGTCTGTCTTTCCCACTACCTTTTTATTAAAAAAATAAAATAAAATAAACAAAAAAAACTCTTGCTAGAGAAAGTCAATATGTTCTTTATATGTATAGCATTTTCTAAAAGAACAGAAGCTTTATTTATTTTATTAACTTTATTCAGAAATTGTTTAATGTTGTTCTTGCTTGGCAAGCCCCTAAAATAATTCTATTATGTGAACGCAGCTTTTTAAAAGTCATCTAAAAGGACAATGCCATATTTATAATCCTCATCCACCCCTGTTAACTTAAATTTGTTCCTCCTTATACCCCTTTTTTCTGGGTCAGAGAATAAGTGTCACATATGCAGCAGTATCTTTTTTTCTAATTTTCCAGAGGGCATGTGCACTCAAGAAAGAGAGACAGAGACAGAGGAAAAGGGAGATAGCATCCCATGGGGCATGACCATGTCATAATCTCTTCTGCATTTCTTCCTCCATTCAGGATTTCAGGCATGCTTGCACACATACCCAGTGCATTTCTCAAGCCACCGGATCCAGGTCTCAAACTGCACAATTGAACATGTGGGAGCCTGCTGCCTTAGCCATCGGGCCACAAGCTGATCCAGTGCAGCAGTATCTTACCAGCATCATTGAGCTAGCCTAACCCTCATGTGTCCTTTTAAATTTTCCTTTATGTTCTAGCTTATATGTGCATTATGATCAGAATGACCCACTTTCATAACAGAAATGGAGCTAGTTGATAATAGTAGCCCTGAGAAATTCTAAGATACTGCTCTGTGCTCAGCTTCTTTTATTTTTTTAAACTTTTAGGAGCAGATTTAACAGAAGGTTCTATACACAAATTGTAGTTTGTTCTTGAGTCTGCTGCCAGAATGTTAAGCTGAACTAAATGTCTACAGTTATTCTCCCTACCACCACCACCACTCTCCCTGCCCACTTTGTGTATTTGAATAGCAGACTGTATTCAGTTGTCAATGATTATTTATTAACTGGTAATAGCCATCTGTTCTAGGATCCCTGCAATATTTATTAAATATAAGCTTCTTCCAGCTAAGACTTTTCTTTAGAAAAGTGTCATAAATGGTGTGATAAAGTATTCCAGAAAGTTCTAAATTTGCATATTTGTAATAGTTCATTTATAATCCTAGGGGGCAATTTCTCACTTTCCCTCTTTCTGTCTCTCAGGCAGGTGCATGCAGCGTATGGTGAAATACACATACACATACACACACACACACACACACACACACACACACAGAATATCTGAATATCCATGAACAGTGGACAACTCAACTACAAAAGGTATAGAATTCCAGAAGGAGGAAAAAAAGCAGAGAATGGGATGGAAACAATATTTTAACAATAGTAGATGATAAACGGTGGCGCTCACTATTATATTTGGCGACTTGAACACTTCTCTATCAGTAATGATCTGGCAAGCATAAAATATAGCTGAACTCGGCAGAACCATTAATCACTTGGATATAATGGACATCCATAGACTGCTTCATCCAACAGCAGATTCCGCATCCTTCTGAAACTGACATTAAACATTCAACAAGATAGACAAGTTTAAAAGAACAGAGATGACTGTTCTCAATCACAGTGGAATTAGATTAGAAATAAATAACAAAAAGATACCTAGAAAAAAATCCCCAAACACTTGGAGTTTAAACAACACACTTCTAAGGGCCAAAGGTGAAATAGTGGTTAAAGCGCTTAACTCCCATGTGATCTGCCATAATTCAAGTTCCAGATCCAGCAGCTTGAAAATCACACCACGTGTGTGTGCATGCATGCCTCATATCCCTTGAGGAGAATGAAGGAGAATTCCTTGTGGCATGGCAACAATACTTAGAGGAAATTTGTAACAGTAAGTAAATGTACTATAAAAAAAAGAACTAAAATCAGTAATCTAAGCTTCCATCTTAGGAAACTAGGAAAAGAACAAATTAAATCCAAAGAAAGTGAAAGAAAGTACTTTTTTTTTTTTTTTTAATGAGAAAAGAAATCAGTGAAATTCAAAATAGGAAACCGGGGCCAGCAGGTGTCCTGTTGGGTAAGCGTGCTAGACTCCCACATGACTGACTGTGATTCGAGTCCTAGATCTGATAGCTTGCCTTCTCACTTTCCTTCTCTCTCTTTCTCTCGTCCTGTCCTTCTCTGGTAAAATTACAAAGAAAGAAAGAAAGAGAGAAAGAGAGAGAGAGAGGAGGAGGGAGGGAGGGAGGGAGGGAGAAAGAAAGAGAGAAAGAAAGAGAGAGAAAGAGAGAAAAAAAATAATTCTTTAAAAGAAAAAGGGACCAGCAGTTGGCATAATGGCTATGTCGCTGGACTCCCAGGTAGTCAACTACGGTTCAAGTTCTGGACCCGGTGGCTTAAACTCACCCTGGGCGCATGCGTGTGTGTGCCCAAGATCCAGAGAGAATGGAGAAGAAGGGATTACAACATAGACATCCCCCCTGGGGGGTGATTTTTCGCTTTCTGTCTCTCTGTCTCTCTTTGTCTTTCTAATGATTGCACATGTCCTATAACAAAAACCTCTCCATAAAAGAAAAATAAAATAAGAAACCTATTGAAATTTTTTAAATAATCAAAAACTTATCATTTGAAAATATCAAAAAAATTAATAAGTCACTGACAAAGCCAATTAAGAAAATAAGATGACAATAATTGTTAATATCAGAAATAAAAAAGGAACCCATGTTCATTAAAAAGATAATAAAAGAATATTACAAATTACCCTATGCCCACAAATTTGATAATCTAAATGAAGTAGACTATTTATTTGAAAGATACACTCTGCCCATATTCTAATATAAAAAATAGACAATCTAAATAGGCTTTTTTTCTGTTAAAAAATTGATATTAATAATCTTATGAAAACATATTCAAATAGAATCACTAGTGAATTCTAACAAGCATTTAAGGAAAAGATTCTCTACAATCTCTTCAAGTAGATAAAAGCAGAGTAAATACTTCCTACATTATTCAATGAAGTCAGCATTATCCTAATACCAAAAAGAAATTACAAGAAAATACCAAAAAGGCATTACAATAAAAGAAAACTAGAAATTAATATATCTCATTAAGAGAAATGCAAAAAATCCTCAACTAAATATTAACAAAACAAAACTAATAATGTATAAAGAGAAATATACACCGTAATCAAATGGTATTTATCTGAAGCTCATTAAACAATTGAAAATCAATTGATGTTGATTGCATTAACAAGCTAAAGATGAAAAATCACATTATCTAATCAGCAGATGCAGAAAAGGCATTTGACACAAACTTACACCCACTCATGATAAAATCTCTTGGCAGACTAAGACTAGAAGGGCAGTTCTTCAACTTTATAAAGAACATCTTGAAAAATTCTGTAACTCTCATCCTTACTGGGGAGGAATTAGAAGCCTTCTGCTAAAATCAGGAACAAGACAAGAATGTCTTCTCTCAACACTACTTTTCCACACCATACTAGAGCTCCCAGCAAATGCAATAAGATAAGAAAATCAATTAAAATGTATACTGATTGAAATAAAATTGTCTTGGGGCCAGCCGATGCTGTAATGGATATGTTGGTGGACTCCTGTGTGGTCGACTGAGGTTCGAGTCCCAGACCCAGTGGCTTGAACTCATGCTGGATGTGTATGCGTGAGTGCCCAAGATCCCCAGAGGAGAATGGAGGAGAAGGGATTGCAGCATGGCCATCCCCCCCGGGGGGTGATTTCTTACTCTCTTTCTCTCTGTCTTTCTGGTTAACCCACGTACCCTATAGAAAAAAACCTCTTAAAATAAATAAATAAATAAGCAAAACTGTTTCATTCACAAATGTCATGATTGTCAATGTAGAAAATAAAAAATAATTATCACAAATACCTCCTAGAACTAATAAGTAATTACAACAATTACTCAATAATTCCAGTATGTCAATTCCTCCCAACTTGATGTATATATTTAATGCAATTACAATCAAAATCCCAAAAAGTTATTTTGTGAATATTGACAAACTGATTCTAAAGTTTATATGGAAAAGCAAAAGATCCAGAATAGTCGACTCCATATTGAAGATGAGCAAAGTTGAAAGACCAGCATTATCTGACTTCAAGACTTACTAGAAAGCTACAATAATCAAGAGAATGTTGTATTCGTGAAAGCATACACAAATAGGTTAAAAAAAAAAAAAAAAGGAGCCCAGAAGAAAACCTATATAAACATAGTCAACTGAATTTCTATAAAGGAGCAAATGAAATATAGTGAAGTAAAAATAGCCTTTTCAAAAAATGGTGCTTGAACATTTGGACATTCACAAAGGCAAAACTATGAAGACAGTGAAAAGATTAGTGGTTGCTGGGGGTTAAAGTAGGGGGAAGGATAAATAGGCAGAGCATAGCTCTAAGACCTCACAACATTCTACATATTTTAGATAACTGTATATAAACTGTCCATAGACACTGTTCCTGCCAACTGGAGTAAAGGCTCCAAATATAATGAAAATTATATATATATATAGAATTATAAAATATAATATATATAGAATTATAAAATATTATATATATATATATATATATATATATATATATATATATATACACACACATACACACATACTTAGCCAGAGGGTGCATGCACTTGCCAGAGAGAGACAGAGAAGGAGAAGAGAAAGCACCCACATAAGAAATGGTCATGTCACAACGTCTTCTCCTCCATCTCTCCTTACTTTTGGAATGTTGGGCACACAGGCACATGCATCGGCGTGTTTTACAAGCCACCAGGGTCAGTACTCTAACCATGCAGTCAGCCTTTGGGATCCAGCTGCCTTAACCACTAGGCCATGGAATCAGCCTGAAAGAGTTCCTTCCTTCCTTCCTTAGTTCCTTCCTTCCTTCCTTCCTTCCTTCCTTCCTTCCTTCCTTCCTTCCCTCCCTCCCTCCCTCTCTCCCTCCCTCCTTCCTTCCTGCCTTCCTTCCTGCCTTCCTTACTTCCTTCCTTCCTTCCTTCTTTCCTTTCTTCCTTCCGAGACAGTTTTGCTATAAGGTGCATGTGCTCACTGGAGAGACAGACAGAAAACAAGAAGTCACTCCCCAGGGAGGATGGCCACATCGCAATCCCTCCTCTTCTCAGGATTTTGGGCACGCACACGTGCCCAGTGTGAGTTTTAAGCTGTTAGGTCCGATACTCAAACCGTGGTTGACTAAATGCAGTTCAGCAATGTAACCATTATGTGTCTCTCCGACAAGTGCATGTGCTATAGCAAAAATCTCTCTGGATTAAAAAAAAAGAGAGAGAGAGAAAAAGAAGTGATGTTATGCGAACATTGCATTAAGGCTGGAAAATTAATTTTGAATCAGACATAAATGAGCACAAATAAGTGAATGGTAGCTAGAAATTACCTGAGCAAAGCTGTTAAGTAGCAAAGTTGAAAGTGAGTAGAAATTGTTAAGAAACATCTTTCTGAATGGGGCCAGTAGATGGCGTAGCAGTTAAGTTGCCAGACTCCAGCATGGCTGACTGCTGTTCAAGTCCCAGACCCAGTGACTTAAAACTCATGCCCGACGCTTGTGTGTGTGTGTGTGTGTGTGTGTGTGTGTGTGTGCCCACGATTCCAGGAGGAGAATGGAGGAGAAGGGGTTGCAGTGTGGCCATCCCCCCGGAGGGTGATTTCTTACTTTCCCTGTCTGTCTCTGTCTCTCTCTGGTGATTACATGTGCCCTATGGCAAAAACCTCTAAAAAAATTTTTTTTTAATTCAAAAAAGAAAAAGAAAAAATGATGAAAGACTGAAGTGCCACTCAGTTGTGTATTACTAAGGGCATTTAATAAGTTCACTTGACACTGATGTTTAGAAATTGTGCAAATGCTATACTTGAGATATATAATGTGTGTGTATAAGTTAAATATATATTTATACAAATGTATATATATTAAACGTTACATATAATTTTAATAAAAATTAAACTTAAGTTCCTGATGTTTCCATCGGAATCGAAGTACTAAAGTGATAGCATTCTTTTGGTTATTATTATACCAGAGGGCACACACACAGGAGAGAGAGGTCTACATGGTCTGGTCATGTCACAATCCTTTTTTGTCTCATTTTCCATCCTATGACAATACTGGATGTGTGTGAGTGTAAGCTGCCAGGGCCAAGACTCGAACCCTACTTGGCCATGTGGGCTCCAACATCTTCCGTATGGTGCGTAATGGCTGCTAACAGGGACTGACTCAGCTTTTTTGTTTGTTTAAAAAGAAAAAATGGTAACAGCAGAGCTGGTGTATCTTTACTATGTGTCTTATCATCATAATACTTTTCCAGATACCAAGCTTACAGAAGAAGACAGATAAAATGTGGATCCTATTTTCAGAGCACATATTTAGTTTAAAAGCCTCCTGAGGGTAGTTTGTCATTTTCTTTTAAATTAAGGGGCTTATAAAGATTCAGAGGCAGTGTACTTGGGTGGATTTTCTTCCTTTCCATCACAAGGAATCAAAGAAGCATCCCTCTTTGTCTGAGCTATGAATCAAACCTTACTAAGGACTGTTTCACCTAATTACTGTTTTTGAATTTGGGCATCCTAAAACCCAGAGAGAAAAATACATTTAAACCCATAAGAACTCATTTTTTTTTTTTCTGACGTCTAGCTTTAAGAGAATTTTTCCCTTGATGTTTAAGTATTCCTGGTATTGTCGTCAGCAGAATCAGTTCCTATAAACACAATCTCAGTTAAAAAGAATGGTGGTGGTTTTACACCTCTTGTCTTTTAGAGTTAATGAAGGGCATCTGGATGCACAGTTCATCGTAAAGGCTTTCAGACTGCATAAAACTATTAATCAATAGAACAGGCATATTCCCTGGGTAGTCTATCTGATTGCGTTAAACATGGGACTAAAAAAACCGAAAGTACCCAACATAAGGAAAATTGCCTTGGCAACGTGGCATGTATTCTTTAGAAGCGATCGTTAGCAAGACTCTAAAGTGTAACCACTACTGCCTGAAATCTTTGCAGAATGCCCACAGCTTTCAGCTCTTCCCAGTAGGAAACAATTACTGCTGCTGGTTTCCAGTTAACATTCAAATCCCTTTCAAATGCAGATTCCTATAAATTTGCCAGTGTCCAAACATGCATTGGGGTCCTAGGAGAACAACCTGTTTTAGGACCAAAGATTCAGTTTACCAGCTCAGGAAAAAGCTTTAATGATCTTGAGAGAACAATTTAGATTTAAAAGTAAAACACTTGTATGTTTTATGTATACACGTTACTATTGGAGCATCTACGGTGAAATGCTTTTGAATAATTACTATGTTTATCCACCTAAGATATGAATTATAAAAATCTAACAATTAATGGAGTTGTCGGAAAAGTCATGACACATCGTTGCATAGAAAAACAGAAAAAATACGGCATGACTTTTCCAACAACCCAATAGTTTTCTTATTTTCAATCTCTCAGTTACAGATCCATTTTAAGTAATAAACCATTAATTTTCATAATAACATCTCGAGGTGCTTTCGCTTTCATTATGTTACTATGAAGAAAGAATGGTTTTATCCCCCGTTTAAATTTGAAGAAACTGAGGCATAGAGAGGTTAAGTCCCTTGACCAAGTTCAACTCCTAGATTTATGGAGTTGGGGTGAGCATCCCCGTTTTCTGACTTGATTCTGGACTCTGAAAATGGAAACGTCAATGAATTTTCAGGAGCTTTACAAGAAAATGTTTTCCCACTGAGCTAATATTAGAGTAAAAACTCAAGACTTATTCCTTATAAAAATTGGCACCACAAATGACAACCCCAAAACCACAGCGCTCCCTAAATATTCCTTTGCTCCTCCTACTTCTCCAACAGGAAAGTTTTGGCAAGAACTTGTTTATTCATTTGCCAAAAAGCACCCTTAAAGGAGCAGTCCACTAAACAAACCCAAGAAGTCTGAACACAGTGATTATTAAAAAGAAAGGGGTAATAAGGTTTGAATGTGACTGCAGTAATCATGGAGTCCTAGAACTATTTTTCCAGAACTATTTTTCCAGAATTGTTAGTGATACAGTGTTTTGAAGTTCACTGAGTTATTTGTTTCACTAACTTCAAAGTTGAGAAAAAGTAGTAAGCTATGCGATGAAGCCTATTAACTAATAAAATTCCTTCATTCATTCATTCATCCATCCATTCAGATATGTCTTATATGTCTATAATGTCCTAGAAATGTGAACACAGCTGGTTCAAAGGTCAGTGCTAACGTCTGGACCAATGAATGGTCAGTGCTAATGTCTTACTGCTTAAACAACTTCAAGAAGCTTGAAGACATGTGAAAGGCAGGCAGCATAGTCACGTGATATGAGAGTGGTAGGAATACGGTAGTACAGGAGCCCATAGAAGACACACATACCCTGTCAGCATTAAAGGAGGCATCCGGGGAAAACTTTTGCATAGTTGGTGATGCATCATCTCAAAAAATGAATAGGCAATAAAACATTGAATCAAGGAGTGACTTAATATACATAAAGATATACAAAGAACATAAAGAGTAAGAGTCTTATGCACTCTCTGTACTACAGGGAGTTTACCAGGACTAGAAACAGCTGCAAAATATAAATTTGATCATTCCCAAATTGTATCTGATTTAACATTTAGTTATACTGTTGAATTTGGAACCAAAAACCAACTCAAACCCATGTATTACTGAGTCTTTCTTTTTCCCAGAATTATTAGTGAGGCAGTGTTTTGAAAAGGCAAATCAAAGAAACATAACTCTTGGAATTTCTTATTTTTATGTAGATCATGTAAGGTGCATTATTTTTGCTGAAACAATTCAGTATTGTATAATTTCTAGAAACTTTGATTTTTTGAGAATATGGAAGTTCCTCTTTCAGAAAAGAACACTGACTGATATGTACATTCAATAGAAATAGTAACTGCCTAGGCTTCTTTTGCAAATCAACAGGCATTCCCTGTTGGGAGATTCCTGGAGCTAAAAGAAAAGGGTAGTTGTTGGCCTTTCAACCCATGTTTCTTCCCGTTTAAAATCACTTCTTTCCTCTTCTTCCCTCTTCCCTAACTCCCTTGTCAAGTGATACATTTCTCCCAAGATTTTGGACAAAAAGAAGCTAGGTATCCTACCAAAAAGAGAGAGAGAGAGAGAGATACTAGTGTTGGTAGAGAGTAAGAAAAAGAATAAGGGTTCATTAGTATTATACATGTAAAAATAAAGATTTGTTCAGGGCTATCAGGTGGTGTGGTGCTTAAGGTGCTGAACTTTCAAATGGCCAACCGTGGCTTGTGTCCTGGACCTGGTGACTTGAAACACACTAGACATGTGTACCCAAGATCCCAAGAGAATGGAGTAGAAAGGATTGTGGCATAGCTGTCTCCCCTAGGGGATGATTTTTCACTTTCCCTTTCTATGTCTCTCTCTTTCTGGCAAATGTATGTGCCTATGACAAAAACTTTTTAAAAAAATAAATAAATAAAATAAGGATTTGTTCATTAAACATGTACCAAACAGTTTTTGACAAAATTTTAAGGGAAAAACAAAGAACAAAACCAAAATTTTTCAGACATAAGAAGGGCCAAAAAGTGGAGAGTTTGTCCATTTAAATTATAATCTGAATTGTATGTAGAAAATTATAATCTGAATTGTGATGTAGAATCAAAAGACCTGGGTCCTAGTCCTGACGATACTGACAACCAGATGTGCAAATTTTCTACTGAGATCTGTTTCCAAATCTCTAATTTCAGGTAGTTGAACTTTGATCTCCAAGGTGTTTTTTTGGTTTGTCTTTCTTTTTTAACATCTGAAAGATTCATTAATATCAGTCTTGATTTTAAAGCTAAAGGAAAATCATTGTTTATGTGAACTTTGCAAAACAGAGGCTTACACACAGAATTATTCCAATGGATTCTTTATCTTTCCTTTCTGGTTCTGTCTGATTTTAGATAGCAAACAAAGAGGAAAATAATTTGTATATGGTTCCCTCATAAAACAAAAGACTATATTGTATCTTTGAACAAGATGGGTTATTATTACTCTTTCAAGAATTACAATAATGGAGCCAGCAGGTGGTGTGGTGGTTGAGGGTGCTAGATTCCCACATGGCAGACCATGGTTCAAGTCCCAGACTTGGTAGTGTGCTCTCTCACTTTCCCTTTCTCTCTCTCTATCTCTGTCTGGTCAGATTAAAAAAATAATAATGATAATAACAAATGGAATTAAATAAATAATTTGGAAAAAAACAATTACAATAGCAAGTGAAGTAAAACATATATCTCATTTCTTAAATTTGTCCAAATACCCTCAAAGTAAAAAGGCCATGTAAGTGGACACTATTAGCTTGTCAGGAAAGTCATGACACTTTTCTATGCAAAAATGCATCATGACTTTCTCAACAACCCATTAAAAAAGCTTGGGGATGGCTATGCCACAATTCCTTTCTTCCATTTTAGTTGTAAGATTTTGAGCATGCTTGCACACATGCCTGGTATGATTTTTAAGCCACCAAGACCAGGACTGGAAGCATGGTCAGCCATGTAGGAGTCCAGTGCCCGAACCACCAGGCTACCTGCTGGCACCTGTTTTGTTTGTTTTTCCCCCCTGGTGTTTTTTTTCCCTTTGCTTTTCAGTTTGGGAAATTTTTATTATTATATCCTCAGTCTCAGAGATTCTTTTCTCACTTGTGACCAGTCTACTAATTAATTCACATTTTTGAGGGTTCACTGTGAGCTAAGCACTAGAGCATTACACAATCATATTCATTCATTATACAACCCAATTTATAAATAAATTTTGTAAGTCTAAATAGCTAAACATCAGCAATTCCATATGACTAAATCACAGATTACCTTTGACTTTTAGAAGATAAAAGATAACCTGTATGTGCAGTATAATGTAATGGAAATAGCACTGGATTCAGAGTCCAAAAAAAGCTCCAAAAACCAATAGGAGCTGTGGTGACAGTAGCAGCATCAGTAGTAGTAGTAGTGATCGTTATTTTTGTTACTAGCTTTTTTTCTCAACACTACAGCGAACAGAGCAGTGATTTTCAGAGAATTGATAAGAAAAGTTTTTTTGAGTTTGTGGAAGATACAGTCTTTGGCTGTTTTCCACACCCCAGATAGAATTCAGCTTCAAGAAAGCAGGAGCCTTTTTTGCTTACTACTGTAATCTCTAGAAACTCATCTAACATCCAGGAAATTTAAGGCATCCAAAAATAATTTTCTAAATAATTCTATTTTTAGAATTGTAATAAGCACAGATTTAATAAAGACATTGAAGGCAGAATGTATGGCATTAATAAAGATACCAAAGGGAAGAGGTACTTTATATAAGATCAGCATAATTACTTGGCTAGAAAATGCATTTGGTGATAAGAAATAGGTTATGTCTCTAGAAAGGTAGAAAAGGATACCGCTGATAGTTTAGACTGTTCTTTAATGATGAAAAATATTTAAAGCTACTTGAGCATTGAAATTATATGATTGAAGCACTATTTTTTAGGAAGATAAACCTGAAAAGATATAAAGAATGAATTGATACTGATAAATTATAAAGGCAGAAATTTTTTAGGAAATTTTATCAATGGTCTTAGAAGTTATAATTTGCATATAAAATAGTTTATTTATAACAAATGGGAAGAATATATATATATATATATATATATATATATATATATATATGAAAAAAGAGAATTCCATTAACAGAGATTTATTGAGTATACTGAAAGAAGTTATGGTTATTAATAGACAAGATGATCAATTCTGTTATGTGTTTTTGAAGACTAGGGTGATACAGGACATTTACTCAGAAGACAAAAATATTGGGTCATCAGAAAAGTCATGACATATCTTTCTATCTTCCTAAGTTTTCTATGCAAAAATGCATCATGACTTTTCCAACGACTCAAAAGTTAAGTGAGATGAAGATTCAGGTAAAGGGTCTGCAGATGGTGTGATGGTTAAGGCATTAGACTCCCACATGGCTGACTGTGATTTGAGTCCTGAACCTAATGGCTTGCTTTCTCACTTTCTTTGTCTCTCTCTCTCTCTCTCTCTCTCTCTCTCTCTCTCTCTCTCTCTCTCTCTCGTGAGCATGCATGCCCTATAGTAAATGTTAAAATTAAGTAAAATTAAATAAACTTATTTTTAATTTAATTTATTGTTATAATAATAATAAATAAAATTAAATAAATTATTTATTTTTAAAAGACTCAGGTGAGACCAGCAGATTGTCTAATGGTTACGTTGTTGGACTCTCATGTAGTTGACCATGGTTCAGGTTCCAGATTGTTGGCTTAAAACTCATGCCAGGCACATATGTGTGTGTTCCCCAAATCCTGAGAGAAGAATAGAGGAGAAGGAATTGCAGTGTTGTCATCCCCTCCCCCCTGGGGGTGATTTCTCACTTTCTGTCCCTCTGTCTCTCTGACAAGCACACATGCCCTATAGCAAAAATATCTCTTAAAAAAAAAATCTTCCGGTAAAGATTGTGAAACAATAAGGAGTAGAGGTTGGGAGGAAGCCAAATAAACATGTGGACATGAATGCAGTAGACAGAGCAGTGGGGAGGAGGCTAGCAAGCATAGATCATGTGATGGAAGGAAAGAAAAGGAGTTTCAAGTAGTGGTTACTCCCAAGAGTCAAATACTTCGAAAGCCAAAGAGGATGAAGACGGGAAAATGATCATTGTATTTAATGTGAAAGTATCTTTGCTGACTTTTGGGTTCAGCGTTACATGGTGATGATGGAATACAAGCTGTACTGAAATGGTCTGAGGAGTGAGAGCAGAGGAGGGAGTTGAGGATATTGAGATTTGGCTTCATGCTATGGTCATATTATTTATACCCAAATAAGGGAGAAAAAATCTCAACCATCTAATGGCATCATCTTATTGGTGAAGCTTTATCTTATGGTTCAACACTCGGTTTTTATTTCACTGAATCTTTTGGCCATGTGCTTTGAGCTTTTTATTCTTTTGGATGCCGCTTACAAATGGCCAAGTGATTTGCCTGTGGGAGTGGTGAGACAAAACCACCTCCATATGTCAGGACAAAAACCTCCTGCATTGCGATGTCTTCGCAGCCAGTGACCAACTATGTTCTTAACTCCATTTACTATTCTCAAGGATCACGCCCAAATGCATGAAATATTTAAACCCAAAGTACAAAACAGCCTGCATTAGGCTAGAGTCCAGTAAGCACATTAAAACCACCTGTAATTCTTCTGTGCTCCATACAAAGCTGAAGAGAAGTGTGCCATTTCCAAATCAGAGGCAAATTAAATTCTGGGCAATGTTTTCTCTTAATTACAGAAAACTTTAAGCCAATTTTATATATGTAAAATGATTTTTAGTGTATACATCAAAGAATCTTAAGCCAATTTCCCTGGTTTTTCTTGACAGAAATATTGAGAAAATTTTATCTCAATTTTACAGGTAAAAAGTTACTTAATCTTAAAAAATTTTCTAATTAAAGTTTTAAAACCCAAATAGTAGTTATTGAGATTATACTCTCTTTTCTAGACCCAAAATTCTCTGTGTTAGAAAAGCTTCATAATAGGGCCAGAAGGAGGTGTGGTGGTTAAGGGCGCTGGAGTCCCACATGGCCGACCGCAGTTCAAGTCCCAAACCTGGTGGCTTGCTTTCTTTCTCTTCCTCCCCCAGGTCAAATTTAAATAAATAAATAAATACAATAAATACAGTTAAATAAAAAAAAGAAAAAAAAAAAAGAAAAGCTTCATAATAAAGGTAGAGAACATGAAAAAATTAAATAAAACTATTAATGAATGGAACAGATATAAGATACCGATTAATTATTTCTTTATTTAGAAAAATCTAAGATTTAGCAGTTCACTGAGCTCAGAAATTTGTTTAATTAAGATTAGAAGTTTTAAACTTGAAATCAGAGTTTACTGGTAGAACATATTCAGGTGAATAATTGGAATAGTTCTCATCAAAATTAGAATATTAAGTAAAAATATCGATAATTGCTTTCTAAAATTCTTCTTTGCTATTGGACGTTACACCTTCCAGACAGAGAGACAGAGAGAGGGAGTGAGGGAAAGTGAGAAAGCAATCGCCAAGCAGGATGATCACACCACAATCCCTTCTCATTCATTCTCTCAAGACTTTGGGCATGTACACACACTGTGTGGCTTTTTTTTTTGTTTTTTTTTTTTTTTGAGAGAGAGATTTTCGCTATAGGGCGCGTGCGCTCGCCAGACAGACAGAGAGAGACAGAGAGACAGAAAGCGAGAAATCACCCCCCGGGGGGATAGTCATGCCGCAATCCCTTCTCCTCCATTCTCCTCTCAGGATCTTGGGCACTCACACACACGCGCCCGGCGTGAGTTTTAAGCCACCGGGTCCTGGACACGAACCGCGGTCGACTATGTGGGAGTCCAGCGACATAGCCATTACTCTAACTGCTGGTTCCCACACTGTGTGTTTTTTGAACCATAGGATCTGGGACTTGAATCTTGCAGTCAGCTATTTGGGATTCATCTGCCCTAACAACCATACCACCAGCTGGTCCCAATAATTGCTTTATAGTTTATGAATATTTATTAAAGTTAAGAAATACAAGCTATGATTAGCATCTTATAATACTGCATATTTTAAAATTCATCTCATTATAACTAAATAGTGTTCATAAAATAACCAGAGACAGACATTAAAACAGGTATTCTAGAAAGTTGAAACAAAAATCCTTTACTTACTACTAAGTAGTAAGTAAACACTACTGTTTAAATGAATAATATTAAGACTTACACAAATGTGAATAATGCATAACAAAGATGAATTCCAACACCTTGTAAGTGACAGAAGTGGTATTGTAATGCAGGTCTTTTTGATCCCAGAATCTAAGCTTTTAATTTTTTGTGACACTGCTTCTTAACTTGGTGTGGAAGGGCATGTTTTAGGCAGTAAAGACAGACCAAGTGAAGGGGCATTGGTTAAGAAGATGGACAATTTTGCTGGATGCATACAAACCTGCAGGACTGTCTAATAAAAAGATGGGGATAATGATGTTAGCTTTCTCCAGTTCTTTCTTTTGGATTGAGGTAGAGCAGAACTCACTTTTATATTTTCTTTTTAAAGAGAAATAGCTACCTTTTATTGCCCGAGAAGCCAGAGATCTTTGAGAAATAGAAACAGAAAGAACGCTGATGGTGACGTGAGTAGAACCAAGAAGAAGGGGTGGTTCTGCCATTCGTTTTCCTCCTTGTTGGAGAATCTTACAGACTAAGAGAAATGACAGAGATACTAAGAGGTTAGGGAGATACCAGCTGGTAAGCATGGCTAGTAGGATCTTTGGAATAAAGAGTAATAGAAAATCTTAATAAAGATGGATCAGGAACAGTAGATAGGGAGAAAAGTCCTCATTCTAGAAGATCAGAGCAGAGAGAGACCTCAGAGATCATCATGTGCATGAGAAAATTGAACCATCGTGAACTTCCTAAAGTTACTCAGCTTGCTAAATTACAGAATCAAGGATAAGGATATAAGTATTCTGACTGTAAAGCCAGTGCTCTGCCCAACAGGACACTCTACAGAAGAGGTTGATGCCACTCTCTCTGCCTCAACAGGTCCATCTCTCACTTTCTTGTTCTCATGAACACTCACCCTTGAACACATTCAGCTCATCCCACCTTCTTTATTTCTGACTCCCTCCAGGGGGAATCTCCTACTCCCTGCTCTGTGCCACCTCTGCAGATGCTAGTCTGCAGGCATCTACTAAAGCACCTACATTTAGTAGTGTGTGCGTGTAGATTCCTGTCTGTCTTACATGTTCCCATTTATTAGTCTCTCTTTACAAGACTGAATTCTTTGAAGGCAGGAACCATATCTCCCTCATATTTGTGTTTCCAGTGCTTATCATTGTACCTAATTACAGTAAGTGCTAGATTAACGTTTTATTTTTTTATTCAGTATTTAAGTTGGAAATTATCGATATGTATAATAAACTGAAGCTATATTTCATAGGAAAAGACAGCAGTTGTTAGAGGATGCTCATACTTACTTAAAGATGAATAAGAGTTAAATACCACTCAATTTTTGGAGTTCACAAGTGACTAGGTTCTAAATATTTTTCTAGAAATCTGATATGAACAAGGCATGGTCTCAGAAGCTGCAGGGGTATGAAATGAATAAGTTATAATCTGTACTTTCATGAAGATGAAGATGTCGAGAAGGTCATGAGAACCATCTAAGGAAGTGAGGTGCTGATATCAGAGCAACTTAGTGATGAGTCCTGGGCAAGAGAATATGAAAAAGAAATGCAAGAGTGAGTAGACAGAATATTAGGAGAGAATTCAGTGGAAATAATATTCTGAGTGACAGCTGCACTAACCTGATTTGAAAGAGAAGGCTAAGTTGATTCCTGTCTATAAAGCAGTGCATCTTAGATGAGATGTTTAGGACAGCCTTTTAGGGATTTTGTAGAAGAAAACAAGATTTTTTTTGCTTATTAAATGATACTTTCTATTATTAGGGACACTAGCAATCATTCAGTATCTCATCAAATAAATCTTGTGTCCCTTATAGATTGTTATCTGGAATAATAGTAACTCTCAAGTTAAAGACCTGTCATGTGCCAGACACAAATTAACACATACAGTGTTATTTATTCCTTCCAAGGATCTTACAAAGTAATGTCTGAGAAGATGGTTGTGTGAGATTTTAGCTAAAATGTATCACTTAAGGTATGTGCTACATGTTTCACATAGGTTATCTAATGTAATCCTCACAGTGACCATATGAGGAACATACCATCGGTACTGTTCTGTACATGAAGAAGCTGAGGCTTTAGAAGGTTCAGGAAGTTACCCATGTTCACACACCGTATAAATTCTGAAAAGGGGGTTCAGACCTTCCAGGATTATTTTCTTTGTTTGCTTGCTTGCTCTGGAGCCCATCTTTTACCTATGGAGCATGAGAGTGTACGCAGACGATACAGAGGTAAAGAGTAGTAAAGCCTCATAACAGTTTGCTCTAGAAGGGAAGGAAAATGATGGCACAGTGCTAAGGAAGAGGAATACAGGGTGTGTGCGTTTAGATTTCTTGGGCATCTGGTGATGGTGTGAGCCTGTACAGTCAGGGCTCCTGAGACCTCTAAGCTGATTTTAAAGGTGAGTATATACCAACTAGGTTGTTGAAGGCCTGGGCCCTGTAGGAATTACATATGTACTGACAAGCAGGATCTTTGAGAGCATCAGGCTTTACCCAGCTAACAGATCTCAGTCGACTTACTCATGCACATAGTCACTGCTCTAAGTGCTGGCAGTGCGCTGTCTGTCTGTCTGGTGAGCGCATGCGCCCTATAGCGAAAACCTCTCCAAAAAAAAAAAAAAGTTGGATATTATCTATTTCCATTTGCAGTTGTGAAGTATCTTGCTTCTCATGGTTCTAAACAAGCCTCTCCTGGCTTTCTCTGGTGGTCACTTAACTTTCTTTAATCTGCACATAGTTCTCTCTTATTTCTAACTTTGCTCATAGTTCGTTCTTTTTTTTTTTTTAAGAGATATTTTTGCTATAGGCACATTTACTTGCTGGAGATATACAGACAGAGAAACAGAAAGTGAGAAATCACCCCCCAGCGGGAATCGCCATGCCACAATTCCTTCTCCTCCAGTCTCCTCTTGGGATCTTGGGCACGTACACATGCCCAGCATGAATTTGAAGCCACCAAGTCCAAGACTCAAACTACAGTTGACTATGTGGGAGTCCAGAGATGTAACCGTTATACCATCTGCTGGTCCCACCCACAGTCCTTTCTTATTTCCATTTTCTTTTTTTAACATGCAACGCACCAGTAGATGACGCCTTCTTTGGAGCTTTGGCTTGCCCTGCAGCATTAGCCCAATGGCCACATCCACTTTAAAGGTCCCTGCCTAGATTTGGCCACTCCCTGCATTTTGCCCAGATCGGGCTTCTCCCTGCAATCACATTCCCCCCAAAGTCCGATACTAGTGATATAGACTAACATCATAATACTCAGACATATGTCTTATTAACTATATCATAATTACTTATAATAAAAGAAAGGATTAGCATATCATCTATCATGCTCTGTATTTCAAGGAACTGAGTCTGCAAGCACAATAAATATAGCTCTGCACAGAGCTTGCATGTGGCAGTAGCACAGCTATGGCTCTAGTCCACCTCTATATGACGCTTCTATGAGGCCTTCATATGGTGTGTTTCGGTGCCTCTGTAAAGGCTGGATGTTTCTTAAGAACAGGAGAATACCTTAAAATTTTTATTTTCTCAAAACCTATCACTGTTCTTGGCACTCCATGCATGCTAAATAATTGCTCATTTAGTGGAACTATGTTTATTCTAAAGAAGCCGATGCAGGGGCTTAGGCAGTGGTACAGGTGTAGGACATGATGCTCTGTAAGGCTGACCCACCTGGGAGGAGACCTCCTTGAGTACTTAGACAAGTGCATGCCCAGGATCCAGGGCTGGCTGAGAGTGAGGGTAAACCACGGCATTGGGGCCCTGTTATAAGTGTTGTCTCTGTCTCTAGCTCTGTCTGTACCTTTCATTCACAGAAAAAAATAAACTAAAAGAAAAAAGAAAAAAAGAAACCCTGTTTTAGCAGTTGTTATGTGACATGTGGATGTAAAACATAAGTTCATCTCCGAGTTTAATATGTTCTTGCCTTAATGAAATTACAAAATGGCAAAGAAAAGGGAAAAAAAGAAAAATTATTAAGATTCCAGCTAAAGAACATTAAACCATGGACTAGTTCACATGTGTTATTCATGAAAAACCTCTTTTCAGGAGATAAAAATACATCTCACAGTCAAATTATATCATCATTGAGGCAGGTGGTTACTATAGCACTGAAAGGAAAAAAGGCAGTAAAATTAACTAAAGCTTTTCAGAGAGGAAAAAAAATCTGCAAAGCATTCAAAGTTAATGAAATCATAACTTTAAATACCACGTCTGAATTCGAGTGGGCTGTGGGTCATTCTTTTGACTTCACTACCATATGAAGCCAGGAAGGCTGCATGCCCAGAACAGTACAGGACAGTATGTGTCATCAGTTTGATTTTCTGGCCACCATAGAGGCCTACCAGCTGTCACCACAGAACCATCAGGTTCAGAAAGATCAAGTATCTGAAGAAAAACAGATTTTTCAGAACAGTGAATTTCCACCCATCTTCTATTTTATTTACTCTCCAAGTCTACAAAAATGTCAGTACTCACTTTTCTAGTCATCAGAGTCAGTGATGGTCAAGGATCAACTGGAGTAACTAGAACCCTGACCATGCAGCTGCACAGGCCCTCAACTACCAGGTACATAGAACACTATATGATCGCTTAACTATCACAAGGAGTATTACTAGTCAAGAAAAAATAATACTATTTGGCACAACTCTTTTCAGGAAGTGAACTTCAGCAGTGAAGCCATTTATTGATGAATCGATTAGGAGTAGAGTGAGACCACCAATGCAAATTCAGATAATAATAGTTCGTCTTTATGCCCTGTCCCCCTCACCTCCCCCCCCACTTCCCCCAGAAAATGATAGGAGCTATTTGAACACAGTTTTGCTTTTGCTGAGTAAGGATACACAGTTGTGTAGATAGCTATGGCTAGGGGTGAATTAGACACCTCTTGGCTATTCCTCACTCAGTAAGAAATCGCTCTGTAAATAAATAAGAAAAAAATTAAAATAGCACTATACTGGTGTATTAGTTGGTAAATCGCTCTGTAAATAAATAAGAAAAAAATTTAGACAGTACTACACTGGTATACTAGTTTGTGAAGGTTGACTACTAATCATGGTTTTGTTGTTGTTACAATAAAGCATCAAACTAGGGACCAGCAGGTGGCCAGTGATTAAGATGCTGAACTCCCACATGGCCAACTATGGTTAAAGTTCTGCACCTGGCAGCTTGAAAAATCACACCAGGCACATGTGCATGTGTGTGCCCAACATCCCAAGAGGATAAAGGAGAAGGGATTGCAGTGTGGTCTTCCCTCCTAGGGAGTGAAGTTTCACTTTACTTCTCATTGTCTCTCTCTGGCTAGTACACATGCCCTATGGCAAAAACCTAACAAATTTTAAAAACTAAATGAAAGTAAAATGTTTGAAATGAATTATAATTAATATTACCTACTCTATAAAAGAGGCATAAAGCCTATATATTATATTATTATTTTTTTAATTTTGAAAATTCTTAATAAGGTCTTCCTTCCTTTCTCATAATTTGCTAAAGGGCACATGCACTCACTGGAGAAAGATGGAGAGAGAGAGAGAGAGAGAAAGAGAGAGTTGTGCTGCAATTACTTTTCCTCTCTTTCTCCTTTCAAGATTTGGGGCACACATGCTTATATGCCCAGTATGTTTTTCAGGCCACTAGGCCTGCAAATACACAGTTGGCCATGTGAAATCCAGCTACCTTAACCACCATGCCACAGGCTAGCCCTTTAAATTTTTCTTTTCTCTCATCCTCTCCTTCAAGATCTTTGCCAAGAGAAGTTCTAATATTTCTTGTCTGAAGGGTCTAGAACTAGATGCTTCCCTAGTGATGAGAGAATAGACACCAGGGCTTCTTAAATGTCTTTCTTGGACTCCCATCCTGGCTCCCATAATTGCATGCTTTAACTGTTCTTCAATTAAAGATTGAAATGTTGCCTGACCTGCACTAAAAACTCTTTCACTTTTCTTAGTGTTCACTAAAGCCCTCTTGTAGACATAAGACATTTTTTTAATGTCTACATTTATTTTTTAATCAATGGTTATCTTTTGATGCATCTTCAAAACATCACACATGAGTCTTAAGAAAAAAAAAAGATTTTTGCTTTGGTAGCTGGAAAAATTTAGACTTTATTCATCAGCTCGCTGAAATGTTACCTTTTCAGAGACATAGACACCATCACAAAATTTCCTGATATCCTTATTAATACTGTGGCTTGGTGAATTAAAGCAGCTGATTTTGAAAAAGTTCAATGTTGTTTCTTTCAAAGATTAACTTTTATTTCTGAATTATGGTTTTTATAACACTTTTTACATTACTAAGGATTTTCTCCCATGTGAGTTCTCTGATGGACAGTGAGTTCTGAATTCTGGTAAAATGATTTATTTTTTACATTACTAAGATTTCTTACTTGTGAGTTCTCTGATACACCATAAGTTGTGATTTCTTATAGAACATTCTACTATATTTCCCATTCTTATAGGGTTTCCTTCCTCTTTGACTTCTCTAATGCAAAGTCTGGAACTAGTTCTGAGAAAATATTTTCCACATCATTCTCATTCATAGGATTTCTGTGTGTTTTCTGATGTACAGGTGGGTTAACTTACAAATGGAGACACTTTTTTTGAGAGAGAAGTATTTTGCTATACAGTACACATACTCACTGGAGAGGCAGAAAGAAACAGACAGAAAGTGAGAAATCACTTCGCAGGGGGATCACCATGCCACAGTCCCTTCTTCTCCATTATCCTCTTGGGATTTGGGGCATGCACACATGTGCACCCAGCATGAGTTTCAAGCTGTCAGGTCCAGGACTCAAACCGTGGTTGGCCACATGAGAGTCCAGAGCCTTAACCACTACACCTCTTGCAGACCCTCTGGAGGCACTCTTTTAAAAGGAGTCTCTATATCAACTTAGATATAACCAGGTTACATCAGCCCTTCTCATGAAGAGAACTGTAGGGACCAGCAGTTAGCTAATGGCTATGTCACTGGACTCCCATGTAGTTGACTGCGGTTCGAGTCCTGGACCTGGTGGCTTAAACTCTCACTGGGCTAGTGTGCATGCGTGCCCAAGATCCCGAGAGGAGAATGGAGGAGAAGGGATTGCAGCGTAGCCATCCCCCTGGGGATCATTTCTCATTTTCTGCCTCTCTGTCTCTCTCCGTCTTTTTGGTGAGCACACGCGCCCTGTGGCAAAAACCTCTCCAAAAAAAAGAGAACTGCATACTATAGGATTAGACTAACTACATTATTTGAGGGACCTAAAAACTAAAGACTCATGGAGTAAACATAGGCATCAATAGTTCATTTGTATCACCAGGGAACTTTGGAATGCCACTTAGGATATGCATGTATAATAATTCTAAGACCAAAGAATCAGTATATGTGAGGGAACTTTAAAAATTTTATGGACAATTAAGGTAAATATAGTAAAGTTTATTTTGATCTAAACAGATTTCAAAATCTAGTTCAGCCTGGGGCTTAAAAAAAAATAGACCCAATGTATGCGTGTGTGAGCCCCAAATCCCAATAAGATGGAGAAATGGAAGAGAGGGGATTGAGGCATGACTATACCTTATTTAGGGAATGATTTCTCCTGATCCTTCTCTCTCTGTCTCTAGTGAGTTCAAGTGCCCTCTGGCAATAAAAATTTTAAATTTTGAAATCCATGCGTTATCTTTTTTATAATACACATTTTCTACAAACTTTTTGTACACCCATTGTATGATCCTGGAAGTGTTAAGCAAAGATTTTGATAGGCCACAACTGTGCAATGTATGCCAATGAAATCTTGTCTTTTAAGTGCTTCCTTACAGAATTTCTTTCACTGCAAGCCTTTAGATATTTATTATCAGAGGATTGTCTTTCTTCCTTTGAAGTCGATTTTTTTCTCCCTGATTTGCAGCACTTTAATAATGTGAAGGCCTTCACTCCAGAGAAGCAATGAAGCAAAGCAAAGCTTCATGGAGTCACACTGTGAGAATGAGAACATGTCACATTAATTCAGCCCTCCCTTCCTGCCCTCTTTCTATCAACGAAAGAAGTTATAAGAAGCAAACAAATAAACATTCATACGGAAACATATACATACAGCGAGTTTGATTATTTTTCCCTTTGGCATGTGCACAACAAAAACCTCCATATAGCTGCTAAAGCTTTCTGACGTCAGCAAGTCCTTTTCTGTGAGTCATTAAATTGCTGAAGCCCAGAAAATCAAATTTAGTTTAGGCCTGTTTGATAATGTAGTAACATAGTAAAATGTGATTCTCCAATTAGCTGATGTAATTGGAAAATCATAAACAGGCTCTGAGTGGGTGGTTGGGTGGTGGACACATTGAAGTGAAGCCATCGTCGTCCTCATTCTACACTGTTACTGATTCTAATTCTATCTTTGGTGGATGATACTGCATCCAAATTCCTTTTGGAAGAGAACCCACAAATATATGTTTATAAATCAAATAAATAACTTAATTACTCCTTTTTCCTTCTTTAATTTTTTTTTTCCTTTGCCAGGCCCTATGTTAGACAATGAGGCTGGTTCACTGGCCCTTGCCTCAATAGAACTCTTAATCTGCAGTACTGTGTTTAAATTCTTCTAAAATAGAAAAGGATACTGAAGTGGACCAGCAGTTAGCGTAATGGCTATGTCGCTGGACTCCCATGTAGTCGACCGCGGTTCGCGTCCCGGACCCAGTGGCTTAAACTCACGCCGGGCACATGTGCGTGAGTGCCCAAGATCCCAAGAGGAGAATGGAGGAGAAGGGATTGCAGTGTGGCCATCCCCCCTGGGGGGTGATTTCTCACTTTCTATCTCTCTGTCCTCTCTGTCTCTCTCTCTCTCTCTCTCTGGCGAGCGCATGCGCCCTATAGCAAAAACCTCTAAAAAAAAAAAAAAAAGAAAAGAAAAGGATACTGAAGTTAGAACCCTGCAAAAAAGAAACATGGTTTTGTGGTTTAAAAAATTAGTCTTTCTAACTGATTCTTAGGTTCTAGTGATGTTGCCAAGACATGTATCAAAAAAAAGGAAATAGTCAATTTGAGAATTTTCTTGCTCAGAGATTTTGCCTGGCTGAGAAGAACTCTGTGATAGATGAAAATGGGACCTGAACATATTTGTTAGGTTATTTTAAACAACTCTTCCTACATTCTCTTTGCATATCTGTTAAAATCTAAGGTGCCTGGCTATATTTCAAATGTATTTATTTCTTTTTGTAAATTCAAATCAATTCAAGTGTTGCTTGGTTGTTTAAGACAAATTTTCACTGGGAATTTCAAAAGATGTCCTTTTTTGCCTTCTTACTATGCTAAAGTACATGGTCATGATTACGTGGTTGTGGGCCCCCAAGGATATTAGGGATGAATTACCTGAGTATCATTCAATAAGGAAGAAGCATTCCTTACCTGATACGATACTTCTTAATGCTATTTTACCACCAAAGAAAAAAAAAAGTTATATATAGTTTTGCCATTAATATCACAGATTTTCTTTTTTTAATTTTTGCCATAGAGTCAGAGAGAGAAAGGGGGAAAGTGAGAAATCACCCCCCAGAAGGAATGGCCATGCTGCAATCCTTTGTCTACCATTTTCCTTTTGGGATTTTGAGCACACATATACATGTACCAGGCATGTTTCTCAAGCTGCCAGGTCCAGGACTCAAATGATGCAGTTGGCCATTGTGGAATCCAGTGCCACCTTAACCACCATGCCACCAGCTGGTCCAATATCACAGATTTTTTTAAGTTCATATTTTAGTGTTTATTTCTGAAACTTGAAAATGTATTAGGGAATTATTGCCTTCATAAAGGTAACATTACGCCTAGATAATTTGTTCTTGTAAACTCACAATGAATATTTTGTGTTGTTCTCCTTCCTTGTAAAAAAAAATCACAAAATTCTAAGAAATGCAAAAATCTTTGATTATTTTTATAGCAACTCACTCATATGCTTTATTTAGAATAGTTTGTATTATATGTCAGAAGGATGAAAACATATAATCATAAACATCAAGAAAGTGTGGTTTATTCATAGCTAGAGTGAAAATGTAACCCCAAACATTTTTTGAAATGTGGTTATCTTCGCCTCGATATATATTTAATAGTTCTTTCTGTATTTTTTCTTTTTTCCTGTTTACAGGTCAATGGGACAGAAATTGAATATGAATTTGAAGAAATTACATTGGAGAGGGTAAGAAAAATTTTAAAATCCAAAGTCTCACTTTTGCATTCAACATTCTACATACTATTGGTTTGTCTTGTGAAATTGTACAACTGTGTATTATAACCTAGAATACAAAATATGCCACAAGACTCTCAACGAGAATATTAATGAAATACTCATGGTAGAAAGCATTGAACAGAAGACCAACCATAATGTTCAGTATATAAATTGCATTGCCAAGATTTGGAGAAATGGATAGAAAAGACAGAAATGTTCGATTGACTTGTACAGTATTTTGTTCTTAATGTTTTTATTACTAGCATTTTGGTCATACTTTTTTTTTTTTTAGATATAATATGAGATAGTTTCATTTGTGTGATTGTGGTACTATTATGATAACTATGCCTACCAAGTATTTCTTACTTAGTTAAAAACATTTCATGTTTGAATACTCATTTGGCAAGCTAAGTGACGCCTAGTGATTGAATATATAAAAGAAATTAAAATAAAACCTACTTTTTTTAAAAAAAAAAGTGATAGACTTTTAAAACTACCCTGTAAGGAAAAATTCAGCAATCTGTAGAGCTCTGAAAATATACTGCAAGGGTCTTGGCAAAAGCCTTTGACAAATCAAGGAAACGCTGTGTAATACAGTCCTGAGATACTTAGATATTTTACAAAACAGTAGGAGAAATACCAAAGACCATTTAGAAAACAATGACCAAAAAACATTAAGAGCACATTCAATCAAAAAGTAGAGACCAGTGAACCTATGAAAACCCTTCATCCTTATTAATAAATAAAATGAAAGTAAATAGTTTTGGTCTTTCAAATGACAAAACTTTTAAAGAAATGTTAATATGCAGTGCCAATGAGTGGCCCTGGAACATAGTGCAATTCTAAATGAGCATTTTGGAAACATTAATCAAAACCCTTTAGAATAGGCACATTTTTTGACCCACAAATTGTACTTACAGCAAAGGATAAATAAAAATTATTTATATTAATATTGTTCGTAAAAGTGAAAAATGAAAAAGACAAATATTTAGTATTATTATATAAAAATATTTAAATACAAGGGAGTCAGCAGGTGGCATGTTGGTTGAGATGCTGAACTCCTACACAACCAGCTATGGTTGAAATCCCAGACCCCATAGCTGAAACTCACACTGGGCATATGTGCGTGCATGCCCAGAATCCTGAGAAAATGGAGATGAAGGGATTGCAGCATGGCTACTCCCCCCCCCCCCCCCCCCAGGGAATGATTTCTTTCTTTCTCTGTCTCTCTCTGGAGAGCGCATGCACTATATGGCAAAAACATAAAAAAAAAAGTTTAAGTACAAGAATACAAGGCTCTAGTAGTAAATTAAAATATCAACTATTAAAATAATATGTAAAATATGACCCAATAAACACAAACAAAGCTACACATACATAATATACAAGCATGAGTACATGCATAAAGCTCGGAAAGATATACACCAAATGTTAAAAGTGGTTAAATCTTGTTAAGAACTTTTTTAAGAGATTTTTCTTGGTATAGGGCACACGTGCTTCCCAAGACAAATAGAGAGACAGAAAGTGAGAAATCAATCCCCGGGGGGATAGCCACACTGCAATCCCTTCTCCTCCACTCTCTTCTGGGGATCCTGGGCCCTCACACACATGCATCTCATGTGAGTTTAAATTGCCAGGTCTGAGACTCAAACCATGGTTGACTATATAGGAGTCCAATGACGTAACCATTATGCCATCTGCTGGTCCCAAGAATTTTTTCATAATTTTTAGTTTCATTTCTTTGTTCATATTTATTTCCTAAGCTTTCTATAATAAACATAAAATATGTTTATAATAAATAAAAATGTAAGTATTTTTCTCTAAGCCATCATTCGATTATAAAATAGGACTCTAGGCCAGCAATTTAATTTATATTTCCCTTTAGTTTACCAATTATTTGCTTTCCTGAGTCAGGGAATTTCTCATTTTCAGCTTAATTTTTATTGGGCATAAGTGATTTTAAAAGGAAATTTACATTGAAATTAAGTATTTGACAGATGGGTTTTTTAAAACTTCCAGTATGGACATTGATAAAAATGTAATGGTGTGCTAAATGAAGAAAAGTGAGGCTTATGAAAAGAGGTCATGTTTCTTTTTACTTTTCTTTCCTTTTCTTTCTTTCTTTTCTTTTCTTTTTTTTTTTTTTTTTTTTTAGATTTGCACATAGAGAGTTTATTTGGGGAGCGCCCTGGATATGCCCATTGGTTTGGGCTATAAAGGAAACTGGGTTGAGCAGAAAGGAAAGCTTATTTGGGATGCAGTAAAAACAAAAGCTTCAGTGGATCACATTTCTTTCAAATGACTACCTTACCCTCCAGAACTGGCTATATGATTTGTAGAGTGCAGTGCAAAATAAAAATGTAGGACCTTCTACATGTGGGAGCCATGTGATTGAGCAGGTCTCAACACCATTTAGTTATCCGAGTTTCACAGGTTTAAAAAAAAATGTTCAGAAGAATGTTAGCGTGAGATACAACGTTCAGTAGGGGTAGGAATGGGACAGTTAATTGTGGGTTCTAGTCTGAGTTCTGATGCTTTATTTCTTTTGAATCTTGAGCTTGTCCTCTCGCTTCCCTCAATTCCTACCCCAGGATTCCCCATATACTCTGAATCTTGTCACTGCCGTTTACCAGACCCCCTCTGAACATCACCTCCTCTCTTGTCTTTGTCACTTACTCTACTACTTCCACTCCAAAAACTCTTCAGTCCCATTGGGACCTTACATCACTGATTTCCATTTTCTCCAGCATTCGTCCTTCTTTACACCCCTGCTTCCCTCTTCACCTAGCATGTATCTCCTAATCCATCACCGTAATTCTTCTCATATGCCCTTAACTTCTTCTCCTCTCATTTTTTGTGCTCATCTAGCTAAACCCCAGTCCTCACTTTCCTCCCTTGGTTTAAATAATACCTTCTTACTCACTCTGTGTGAGCACCTGAGCTTCTGGACATGGCTAGAGAAACACTCATCACACTTTCCTTATTATTTTTTGAGAGAGAGATTTTTGCTATCGGGCATGTGCACTCACTGGAGAGACAGAGACAAAAAGTGAGAAATCCTCCAGGTTGAATGGTCATGCTCCAATCCCTTTTCCTCCATTCTCTCCTCAGGATTTCGGGCACACATGCACACTTGCCCAGCATGAGTTAGCTGCCAGATCCGAGATTCGAACTGCTATCAACCATGTGAGAATCCAGCGCCATACGCACAATAGCACTTGCTGGCTCCCACACTTTCCATTTTTAGTCATTGATTTTATGTAAACTCTTAAAACCTCTTGGCATTTCTTACGCATTTTTTAAGCACTTTCTCATTTTCTGGGGAAATTTCACATCATATTTCATCTGTTCAGATTTCAAACATCCACTCCCTCATTCTCTCTCTCAGCTATTGACCTCCCATCCTATGTCCTTGAGAAAATCCAAGCAATCAAATAAAAACCATCTTCCTTTCCTACCACCAGGTCTGCCAGCATACCCTTCCATGACAGTGAAGGAATTTTCCTACTCCTTTTTAAGACCAGCTCTTTGCTTGCAGCCTGAATTCTATACCTTCTTGTCTATTTAATTACTTCACTTCTATAGTTACCTCCTCTCCCTTCTATAGTATCAATTTCTCTCTTCTCTCCTGAATAACACCACCATGATATATTTTATATATATCAAATTACCAGAGACATTCTTAATATCAAATTGCCAGAGACGTTCTTCACAGATTTAGAAAAGACAATCGTATAATTTTTCTGGCATCATAAAAGACCCTGTATTGCCAAAGTAATCCTGCTCAAGCAGAGTAGAGTAGGATGCATCTTACTCCCTGACCTGAAAATATATTACAAAGCTATGATAATCAAAACAGCATGGTATTAGCAGAAAAGCAGACAAGTGGACCAACAAAACAGAATAGAGACCCTGGAAATAAACCCCAAAATATACAGCCAACTGGTTGTTGACAAAGGGTACCAGTCAATCCAGTGGGGAAAGGAAAACCTCTTTAGTAAATGGTGCTGGGAAAACTGGGTATCCATCTGTAGAAAGATGAACCTGGACCCCTATCTCTCACCATTAACTAAAATCAACTTAAAATGGATCTAGGATCTAAAAAAAACAAAACAAAACAAAAAAACAGTTGGAGGGATCAGCAGAAGGCGTAATGGTTATGTTGCTGGATTTCCACATAGTCAACTGCAGTTTGAGTCCTGGATGTGTACCTCATGCTGGGCATGTGTGTGCCCAAGATCCCAAGAGGAGAAAGAAGGGGAAGGGATTGCAGTGTGGTCATCCCCCCTGTGGGGTGATTTCTTGCTTTCTGTTCCTATATCTCTCCAGCAAGCACACACACCCTATAGCAAAAAAAAGTCTCTCTCTAAAAAAAACAGTTCAAATAGGTATTTGATGGTTTCAGCTTTTTTCTTTTTTTAGAGGTTTTTGCTATAGGGCACATGCGCTCACCGGACAGACAGAGACAGAGAGACAGAAAGCAGGAAATGCACCCCCCAGGGGGGATGGCCACGCCGCAATCCCTTCTCCTCCATTCTCCTCTCGGGATCTTGGGCACACACGCACACGCGCCCTGCGTGAGTTTTAAGCCACTGGGTCCAGGATGCAAACCGCGGTCGACTATGTGGGAGTCCAGCGACATAGTCATTACACTAACTGCTGGTCCCGAGCTTTTATATGATCAACTGTAGCAAAATTTTGTTCTAATTTAGTTTAAATTTTTTTTTTCTTTTGGAGATGTTTTTGCTATAGGGTGCATGCACTCACCGGAAAGACAGAGAGACAGAAAGCGAGAAGTCACCCCCCAGAGGGGATGGCCACGCCACAATCCCTTCGTCTCCATTCTCCTCTTGGGAACACACACACACACACACACACACACACATACACACACACATGCCCATTGTAAGTTTAAGCCACTGGGTCCAGGACTCGAACTGTGGTTGACTATGTGGGAGTCCAACAACATAACCATTAGCCAGCTACTGGTTCCTAGTTAAATTATTTTTTAAGATTACTTTTATTTATTTCTTCCATGAGAAAGGGAGACTGAGAGAGAGAGAGACAGAGATAGATCCCCCAAGAGGATCTTCACACCATTCTCCCTAGCCTCAGCCAGCTCAGGTCACAGGGATAATGCACTCCTAGCATGCACAGAGACCACAGGGTGCAAACCAGAGACCTCCCCTGTGGCTTCAGCATTATGGAGTATCAAGTTACCTCTGTGTCACTGCAGCTGGTCATATTTAAATTATTTTTGATAATAGAGAAGTTTCTTAACTGAATTCCCAGTCTATATATATCTAATTATCAGTGTTTATTGAACATGTTCTGTTTTAAGATTCATGATAGAATACATGCACATACATACAAGAGTGAGAGACAGAGAGAGACAGACAGAGACAGGCACACACTCCACAATGTCCAGGAATGCTACTGTCACCCTCCTTCAGTTCTCCAAACTATCAATCAGATCCTGCCTAATGTGTTTCAGGCTGAGGGCCAGGAATCCAAACTGCAGTCACCATGTGGAATCCAGCTTCTCTTAAGCAGCATGCCACCTCTGTGCCACAGAACCAGCTCTGTATTTTAAGTGTGTTGGAAATACATGCCTGTGTGTGTGTGTGTGTATGTATTTAGACATAAATACACTTGCATAACATATGAATTTTGATCAGATTTTTATTGCTTTAACTGAAGGTATTGCAAGATTTATAAACAAATGTAGGTTTATATAATCAGTGGAAGGAAGCAGTCTTCGAATTTTTAGACAGACTTATGTTGACCCCAGGATCTGCCACTCCCTTTGTGATCTCAAATAAGTCAGTTAACCTATCAAAGCCTCAGTGTTCCTCCTAATGAATAGGATACTAATATCTACTTCATAGCATGGTGGTGAAAAATAGAAATATCTGTTTAATATGGCTAAAAGAACTCCTGATGCATCCTAGATGCTCAATACCATTAGTTATTTTAAAGTTTACACACACACACACACACACACACACACACACACATGCATACATCTAGACCCCAGTTTTGTTAAAGACTCTACTGTTGATTTACTTTGAGCTGTGATTCTACAGTTAGGTCAAGTGGCAAATACATACTTCTGCTTCTGTGTGTGTGTGTGTGTGTGTGTGTGTGTGTGTGTGTGTGGTAAATGATAAGCTTCTGTATTTGTGGTAAATGATAAGCTTAACTAGTCTTCAAAAATGTATGTATGCCCAATTTTCAGTATATATTTTTAAGTATATTAAGTATAAAAATGGAATCTACTCTTGAGTTTGCAGCTATAACTTCTAGGATAACCTCGCAGTGCTTGCAGCTCTATCTTCTTTAACTCACAAGAATTTATTTCCAGGCTAGATAAGCAGTTACAGTGTTTTGCTTTATTTTCAATAGCCTGAGACTATAGTATTTGTTTCAGATGCTCTGATACCAGCTTAAAATATTTTATTTTAGCAATTCTCCACTCCAGATATTTACGTATGATATAGTGAACAGCTATTGTTTTGTTTTTGTTTTGATTCTGTATTAAAATTAGCTCTTCTTTTTGAAGTATATTCTCTTCCTTTTGGGTAAATGCTCCTCTCCCCATTCTAACCTTGTGGTTCTGGGAAAGAATGACAGTCATAGCGCACTGGTCACACAGTTGGTGATTTAAAGCTGCTGTTAGAATGACCGGTGAGCTTAGCAATAATAAAAATAATAATAGTGGGACCAGAAGTTATTACAATGGTAATGCAATTAGACCTGCATAGGACAGTCCCTGGATTGCATCATGGGCCTCTCTCTTTACCCTGGGCATGTGCACACATGCCTGTGATCAAGATGGCTAATGCTGGGAGTTAATTGTGGCGTAAAGACCCTAGGGGACCAGCAATTAGTGTAATGGCTATGTCACTGGACTCCCATGTAGTTGACCACAATTCAGGTCCCAGAACTGGTGGCTTAAACTCACACCGGGCTTGTGTGCGTGCGTGCCCAAGATCCCAAGAGGAGAATGGAGAAGAAGGGATTGTGGCATGGCCATCCCCCCTGGGGGGTGAATCCTCGCTTTCTGTCTCTTTGTCTCTCTCTCTCTTTCTGGAGAGCGCATGCGCCCTGTAGCAAAAACCTCTCAGAGGAAAAAAAAAAAAAAAAAGACTCTGTTGGAGGTGTCTCTGTCTTTTGGAAGAAATCAATGAATAAACTTAAAAATATTTATTAACATTTGAGCCTTGCCTTGTCCTAGACCAAATGAATCTTAACCTCTGGGTTGGAACATAGAAAACCTCAATTTCAAAAACCTCTGGGTGATTTTCATGCACTATTTAGAGGCTGGCACCTGGGCCAAATCAAACCAGTTCACGTGCTCCTTAGGAGTTTCCACACACTGGGGCAGAGACGCAGCATTCCTACTGCGTAATAAAGTGCGAGAGAGGAGGCAGAAAAGTAGTCACTCTGGGTTTCTCACCAACTGGAGTAACTGAGATAATGAGACTTCCCACAGAGAGAGCCAGAAGAGGAGATAAAAGAGAGGGAAAGAAAGAAAGTGAAAGAGAACTGGCAGCATCCGATCTCATAACTGTCCTAAAGACCCAGTCAGACACCACCCCCTTTCCCATAGCTACATTAGACTTCTCTTACTCTTCTGATAGCCAAACTACTTCAAGCAGGCATTCATAACTTGCCAGTAAGTGGCCTTATACAGACATACCATGGAGTTGCATTTTCGCTATCACAGGGCTTAAGTGTTTTGGTTAAGTCATGTCCTAAGCTCATGCTGCCACAGCCTGTTCTGAAAATAAATGTTGCATTCTTTAGATTCTTCACCTTTTCTAAACTCTTAATCTCGCAACACTGAGGTAAGATCATAAAGCAAAGCTCTTCAGTTGAACAGTTTTGGCAAATTTCAGTAAACCTTAATACCCCACAGCTTATACATACAGTCTTCTTTAAAGTAATCTATTACTGTGTTCCAATTCTCAAGAATAAAACAGCAATTAAAAAAAGAAGTGGCAGGTTAAAAGAATGGCTAGTGACAGGTCTATGAATTTAGGTCTCCACTGTCCAGAAGCTTTTCTGATTTGGGAGCCAGCCGGCTTCTGTATATGTGAGAAGTGCTTTGCAGTATTAACCACTGGACTCAGATGTCAGGGGAAAAAAAAATGAGTGGTTAGAAATATAGTTTACAGACATTTGGAGGGTCATTAATCTAACTTTTCTTTAGATGTAAGCATCAAAGTCTCAGGATTGAAGAGCTCCTGGTACACATACCTCAAAGAGCTGATTTAGATGAATCGGCACAAAATGCATTTAGCTGAAATTCAGCTGCTGACTCCAACCTTCCCCATTTTTCTCTATAAGCTTCCAGCTGAGTTATCTCCTTTCTTTCACCTCACAAACCCTCTGTCACCAGATGATTAACAAGTGCTCTCTTCCAGTTCATTAGTCCAAGCCTTGGCATCCTCACATCATCAAATTGGCCAATATATTTTCTGATGTGAATCACTTTTATAATATTAGCCCCCATCTTTTATTTTTTTTTTATTTTTATTTTTTTTACATAGCTCCTGGTTATTACCAGTGCTAGTATGTTGGTAATTCTAAAACAATTTTTAGTCAAAAATCACAATGAGAAGACTTGCACAGAAATAACAAAATCCTGCCATCCTAAAGTTGTTTTCTAATCACAGTAAACCTATTTGCTGATTTGTATCAACAAGGTATGAATGGCTAAGTTGGTTTGTCAAGAAAAACTGTAACACTCAGGGGTGTCTTGAGAGTTCAGGGTTATAGTGGAGTTCTGAGAATATTAAAAATTACATAGATCCAGAGAGCAGTGTAGAAGAGGCCCGGTAGTCACATCTAGATCACTGGATTCTGGGTCTTAAGAAATGGCAAACACTGGAGATTTTGTTATTTGCAGCTGAATAAACTCTACCTGATACTGTGTATCTTTTGGTAGCTCAACTTTCAGGGTAGCAGATAATAGACCCCCAGTCATTCCTAATATGTTTTACCCCCAACCACTCCAGTGTCTCCAGATGATCTCATAGGTCTATGTTCTAACACAGTGATAAGACAACCCGTACATTGTCTGGTCACCTATCCTTACAAGTAACTGTTGCACATATATTGTCTCTGCTCTGAGTTGTACCATCCAACTGATGGGTTTCTATTGTATTTTTCCTATATAGCAAATCTTTGTTGGTTATCGTCACATTTTTTTTTTCTCTTCATCCCTTCCATGTTCCTAACTGTTTTCAGACTTTGGTTAGGATGCCTGCCTTCCCTACATAATTTTTGTGTTTTGCTGGAGCTAATGTGACTGAATTTCAGGGAAGGGTTCTTACTGAGTTCCTCCGGTTATCACATTGTACTCCTGTGGCCTCCACCAGTGGATAAGCAGCCTAATCCCATACAATGGGAGTGAATTCTATGACGTTTATTCAGAATTCTCAGACAGAAGTTCACCTTCTTCCACAGGCATGAAGTGAGGATACTTGTAAGTGAGACAGCAGCTTGGGCCAATTTTATGACTGTAGAGGATTCCAGCTTTAGAATGAATCCAGCATTTTAGATGGCAGAGTCAATATATGGGATTGGAAATAGTCTTGGTGACATCCTGAAAACCATGAATCAAACCATCTCTGAAACCCTCCTTCTAAATTTTTGTTATAGAATACAACTAATACCTCTGATTAGCCAGTTTGAACTGGGGTTTTTGTTACCTGGAACTAAATAAAATCCTAAGTGACATAGTAGATCATGAAAATCTTTAGGAAATTGCTTATGACTAAAGATATTTATTCTCTGAAAATTATTTTCTTTTTTTCTTATTCAGTATAAGAGAATTTCCCCTCACCCTACTATCCTACCCCTTGTTTGGGAAACCTCATTCTTATCCCCTCCTTCACTGAGACTTTTTGTTTCTGCACAGAATTCCCCTTCTTTCTACCTCCTCCACAAACCCTTTAACCTCTCCTAATAATGGGTTAGGTTTTTTAAAATAAAAGTGATGGAGTCTTTGTGGGCTGCTCGAAATTCAACCTTGCCTTCCCTATCTTGAATATCTGCTTACTGGGGAGCAAAGAAAAGGAAAAACACAGGAAGAAAAAATAAAAACACTCATATTTTAAAATAGTGCCTAGCCATAGATATGCTGACTAGGAAAAATTGAAAGTTGTTTCAAGTACTTGAGAAATTGATAGACTTTATGAGTTTAAGACCCTATATTATATTTGTTTCCATTGATTAGCTTGATGAATTTTAAACTTTCAAATTGTTTATCTTTTGAAGAAAAGGAAAGGACGTGTTATGAAAATATTCATAGGCATCAGAACCTCTGTGGTGAATTGCTATGTTTTAAAGTTTAAAATATCTGGTCTGTATAGATTGAGAAGAATATCACTTCACATTTAATTGGAGACTACCAATCAGGTTTTTGGATCCTCAAACTATTCTTCAACCCAGTACTATTTTTACCTGAGAAACCTCTATTTATCATTTAAAACCCAGTTCATGTTTTACTTTCTCTGAAAAGTCTTGTTGAATTCTCCAGTTATAGTAGTTTATCTACCCTTTTTATCACCTCATGGACTTCTGCTTATAATCTGTGTTTATCCTATGTCTACCATTTGTACATCGAGTTAAAAGTGAGAACCAGTTTTACTTGCCTTGTATCTCCAGCACCTGGCACAAGGTAGACACCAAGGTAGAAACTGAAAATTCTACAGAGACCCTATCAGTCAAGATAGGCTAAACAAAGTCTCAGTGACCTACCAGAACACAGGGCACTGCTGTTACAGTCATTCAGAGACACAGGCTAACCATATTAGTCAGGGATCTCCATAGTCATATAATCAATAGGATATTTATTGATATATAAAGTAACTTCCTAAACTTCATAGAAAAAGGGAATTAAAATTCTTGTTTAGGGACCAGCAGTTAGTGTAATGGCTATGTCGCTGGACTCCCATTAGTCGACCGTAGTTCACATCCCGGACCCGGTGGCTTAAAACTCACGCCGGGCATGTGTGTATGCGTGCCCAAGATCCCGAGAGGAGAATGGAGGAGAAGGGATTGCGGTGTGGCCATCCCCCCTGGGGGGTGATTTCTCGCTTTCTGTCTCTCTGTTGCTCTCTGTCTGGCGAGTGCATGTGCCCTATGGCAAAAACCTCTCAAAAAATTTTTTTGTTTATTTTTATGTAATTTTTAAAATTCCATAGATAATTTTTCCCCAGGAACTTTTTGAAGACCTTTTACATAAAAGGGGATTTAGTATAAGAATTAGCTCACATGATCATGAAGGCCTAAAAATCACTGTCTGTCATCTGCGAGGTACAGAACCAGTTGGTGGTATAATTCAGCCTGAGTCTGAGGCAAAGACCTGAGAAACAGGCAAGAGGGACAAGGTAATTTTCAGAGACAAAAAGCCCAAGAACCTGAACTTCTAATGTCATAGGGCAGGACAAGATGGCTATCCAGAAGAGAGAGCTAGGTCATCCTTACTCTATCTTTTTTTTTTTCTTTTTATCTAATCCTTCAACAGATTGGATTATGCCCACTTGCATTGGGGAAGGTGATCTTTTTTTATTCACTCTACTGATTTGAATGCTAATTTCTTCTAGAAACGCTCACAGACATATCCAAAAATAATGTTTCACCACTTATCTAGGCATCACTGGCATCTTTTAATGCATCTTTTAACCCATTTAAGTTGACACATAAATTAGCTGTCATACTGACCAAGACTTCATTTTGATGTGTTTGCAATTTAAAAAACAGTCTGGATTTTAAATGTATCTCAGGAGTTGACACTCAACTCTTCTCACATTTCATTGAACAAAACAAGTTATCGTCCTACCTGGAGTCAAGAAGGTAGAGAGCCAGAAATACTTAGAGAACAGCAAAAATATCTAACATGAAAGTCAAAGATACAAGTTTCAGGATGATAGCAGTGGATTCACTGTTGTCTTTTTCTTAGAATCAGTAAATTGTGATTAGAAAACTAATTCCCAGAAGTTAGTGGTTTGCTCAAGGTCATAAGGCAATAATAGATCTCTTATTTCCATTATGAGAATTTCTTCTTTGAAAGCTAGCTCTTGTCCTCCAGAATCTCACATGCTGGTGAGAAAGAATCTGCTGATGTCTTAATATCCAAATCTGTGAGCTAAAATATGGCTCAATAAATGTTACTGAGTAAAGTAATCACTACTTAGCATGAGCTCTGCATTTAATTAGTCTTTGAGGAGAAACATGGAGTCACTAATAGAATGTTATGAACATGGCTCTGCGGTCTACAACCTCAAGGTCCTAAAGAGCTAAAATGTTTCTTAGTGCAATTATTCTTATTTGACATTTTATATCTGTCAAATTGTATGTATTTACCTGTGTCCATAGATAGATGATAGATAGATCAGTAGATTGATAGATCACTAGATAGACAGAAAGGAAGAATGTTGTTAGTGAATGGGCCTAGTACTCAGTGCTGCTGATGCTAGTATCAGCTGCAACAATAAGTATATCCATCTCTGTCATTTTTGAAGTGTAAACTTTTATTTTTTTGGGAAGATTTTTGCTATAGGACATGTGTGCTGACCAGACAGACAGAGAGAGACAAAGAGACAGAAAGAGAGAAATCATCCCTCAGGGGGATGTCCACTCTACAATCCCTTCTCCTCCATTTTCTTCTTGGGGATTTGGGCACTCACATACACATGCCTGGTGTCAGTTCAAGCCAGCAAGTCCTGGACTTGAACCACAGTCAACTACATGGGAGTCCAGCGATGTAACCATTACATCATCTGCTAGTCCCAAAGTGTAAGCTTTATATGTGAATCATTCTACAAGAGTTTTCTCATATCTTTTTTCTTTTTTTTTTTTTAAGGTTTTTGCCACAGGGCACATGCACCTGCCAGAGGGAGAGAGAGAGACAGTAAGAGGGAAAGTGAGAAATCCTCTCCTGTGGGATGACCTTACCAAAGTTCCTTCTCCATTCTCCATTTGGCATTTTGGGCATGCATGCACATGCTCCCAGTGTAATTTTCAAACCGCCACATCTGGGACTGGAACCACAATCAACCATGTGGGAGTCGAGTACCTTAACCACCACACCACCTGCTGACCCCAATTATCTTATATCTTAACAATATGTCTATTACATAAGTTTTGAGCCTCTATTTTACAGGTAAACAAACTGTAGTTCAAAGAAGTTAAGGGAACCAGAAGTTAGCGTAATGGCTATGTCGCTAGACTCCCACGTAGTTGACTGCGGTTCGCGTCCCGGACCCGGTGACTTAAAACTCACGCCGGGCGCGTGTGCGTGCGTGCCCAAGATCCCAGGAGGAGAATGGAGGAGAAGGGATTGTGGCCATCCCCCCTGGGAGGTGATTTCTCGCTTTCTGTCTCTATGTCTCTCTCTGTCTGGCGAGCGCACGCACCCTATAGCCTATAGCGAAAACCTCTCCAAAAAAAAAAAAGAAGTTAATATACATGTGTCTATGTTTATCAAACTATTAGCTCATTGGGAAAGTCAGGACTTATTTTTCTGTGTTTTTCTATGCAAAAATGTGTCATGACTTTTGTGACAACCCAATAGTGTATGGCAAGGCTTGTTGATCTGTCTTTCACTCACATCATTTGTGACCACCTAGTGTGGAAAATATGAATGATTTTTTGGAATAAAATATTTATTCTCTGACCATTTGTGGTGTGTTCAGGTTACCTTCATGCCCTATATGAATTTGTCAAAAGAAAAGCTAAGGTAAATGGCAAAATATCTTAGGTTAGCTTTGGAAAATTGACAGTAGCATCAAGAAAAAGTCAAAGACAAGAAGTGAATAGTTATATTTATTTCTGTTTAAGATGATATCTTTTTTTAAACTCAATCCATGAATGAGGGAGAGGAAAAGAGGGAGGGAGAGAGAGAGAAAGAGAGAGACAGAGACATAGATATAGCACCGTTGACAGAGTCTAGACACTATCATCCCTCCCCCCAGACCATGGGCACACATGTGCTGGGCATCCTCTAGACATGAACTGGCTCACTTCCCATATTGATTTGTCTCACAGAACATCTCGTTTTATTTCTTAATGTTTGGGAAATAAGCCATGCCAACACCCCCCACCCCCATCTGCTTAAGCTTTACCGAAAGCACAGTGATGTTGCCCTAACTCTGGGAAAAACAACAACAAAAATCACATCTTGCGTATTTAGCATTTTCTAACTCATAAAGAAATAAAATTAAAGCAGTATTCCAATAATGTTTCAGACATTTTCCTCATGAAAATACATCCTTATATTCTGAAGGTCTAAATTGGTCAGGTTGTTGCTTCTGTGCATGGAGCATTATTGTTTTCTTCAGTTGATAGAATGTTTGTTATGATTCATCTCATATTTTAATACTATTTTATTATTTTCAAATTGTTTTTCAGATATTTTATTTCATCCTCTAAAGTACATTACAGAATTGAAAAAGGAAACATAATGCTCCTTATTTTGCAAATGAGGAAATAGATGCTCAGAAAGTGTTTTTATATGAGTTCCTCAAGGTCACTTAATACATAGAAAAGTCCTGTCTAAAATTCACATCTCTAACTTACAGCCTCACTTTTTCTCACCCTCTCTTGCCATTTTGTGTTTTGCTTTATTTTAATGCCAAACAAATCCAAATAATCACCCTGTCAGGTAAAAATAACTGAAAACATCAAAATGAAGTCATTGATTTCATTCCAACCCAACCAAAATCAGAAGACATTGTTTCTCTCACAACAAATTAGATTTTAAATCATCCTAAATCATTTAAATGTCTGTCTAAAAACAACTATTATAAATGTTAAAGGCCATGAGACTCATTTCTACCAAGTTTTTATCTTCTATCTCCTGTAAGAAAAACCCTCTAACCCTCTCAGTTTTGAACATTGCCATTTGAAAGGTTTTCCTTACAGTGATTTAAATTCTCTATTACGGATTTTTACCAAACTATTATTTTACCAGTGTAGTCAAGTATTTTGAATGTGGAATTTTAGTCATTCAACTGTGGCTTTAACACTTACTAGCTTTGCAAATATGAATAAGTCACTCAATCTCTCTGTCCCTCAGTATGCTCATCTGTATAACATGGGTGATAATAATACCAACCTCATAGGGTTGTTGGGAGGACTAAATAAGGTCATAAATATAAAAAATAAGCACTTAAAATTACGTCTGATCCTATTAAGTATTATAAAAGAATTAGTTAATAATAATTATTACTAGTTTATGTGACAAGTCCTGAGAAATCAATGTCCACTTTTTCCTTTGAGTCTTTCCTAGAGAATCGCCTCCCCCCCATTCCTTTAATTATCCTCTATTTAGTCTCTTCCCTCTGGCAATGCTCCTGATATTATTTTCCCTCATAAATGTTTCACTCTTTCTACAGATATATATTGAATGCCCACTGTGGTGCCTGGAACTGTTGTTTTGTTCACTCATCAAGCATAAATTGATCATTGCCCCAGTGACAGGTGTGAATAGGTAGTGAATGAGACAGTCTCTGTTCTCAGAGACCTTAGGTGATTTCTCACTTTCTGTCTCTCTATCTCTCTGGTGAGTGCAGGTGCCCTATAGCAAAAATCTCTCTCTGAAATAAAAAAAAAAGTTACAGTGGGAGACAGAAGTGTGATGAGAGTCATGACCTCAAGAGGATTTATCATAGAATGTCAACCAGGCTTGTCATTGTCTTCTGTGAAACTGTCCCAAGACATAAACTTGAAATAAAAAGTGACACTCTCCTCTCTCACTCACTTTACTGTGCTAAAACGAAATCACAGGCTCTTACATTAGCCAGTTGTTAAAGTAAATGTCTCTTAGTCCATGGTCTGATTTTCTGCTTTCAGTGATAAAACACCCAAGTGCCAAGTAATCTGTGAAAGCGATGTACTACTGCTTCAAGAGTAAACTCATGTCAGTGTTAACCACCTTCTTTTCAAGCATATACTTTAGGAAAGGCTGTCTGTCATCTAGGCCAGCTTGATAGAAAGTATAACACATGCTTTTCAGTGCAATCTACCACTTTGGCTGTTCCTCAAAGATGCTCTTAGGTGAACTGATCAAATCCTTTGTCAATACTTTCAGATGCAGTTGAAATGTAGCACATTTCTTTGTCTCAACAGCAACTGAGAACCATAGGTTCTGAAAAGGGATTTATTTTTCCAAATACAACATTTAGAAAAATTTCCTAGAGATCTTAATTTTGTTGTTAAATTGTTATTGTCATTGTATTATTGCAACTGCTTTCTGCAATGATTATTACCATGTCTATGTTGCAAACTGAGGTTTTAATAATGAAGTGACTTACAGAAGGTCACATAATTGAGAAGTGATGGAGTAGTGATCTGAACTGAGACTGGTTCAAATCTAAAATTTTATAAGGAACCACTTGTTTTCCAGTTCTAGTGTTTCCCTTTTCACTCATAGTCAAGACCAACTGTGCTGTTTTGCATAGTATTGTGATACTCCCTTTGGAAAGCTTGGCATTTGAACAGCTGATGTGGGGATTCTTGCCTCTGGTTTCCAAGGGGATGTTTCTCAACTTGAGCATAGAGTCAACATTTGTGCTCAGTGGGGAAAGAAGAGTAATGGTGTTAAATAAAGGCAGCACTAACTGTGAGATCAGTTATCTTTTAAATCTCAGGGTTCTTGAATTAATGAATTAGTCTTAGAAGGCTGTGTATCATTCTTGAACCCTGAGAAAGGAAATTGAATATTAACCGAGTTCACATCTATAATGCACAATTTATAGCCACATGCAGCCTGAACCATATGGTGGAAACATTCTTTCATTCTTTCAGATTATTTTATGTTGGGTGCTCTATGAACAGCAGGTCTTTAAACTGACTTGTCTTATGTGATCAGAATGATAAAACATCTGTTGATAATAACCTTCAGAACAAATTGGTGCTTCTCAAACTTGTTTGTGCTATAAAATGTATACTGTAATAATGAATCCAAGATGTGCAGATAGCATTTTAAACACACACACACACACACACACACACACACAGTTTGGTCATGAAACCT
The DNA here is from genome assembly GCA_026018925.1 of Tupaia tana. Classification (NCBI taxonomy): domain Eukaryota; kingdom Metazoa; phylum Chordata; class Mammalia; order Scandentia; family Tupaiidae; genus Tupaia; species Tupaia tana. Next base: position 75,126,822 of record JAKSZU010000015.1, on the reverse strand, counting down.
GAAAATTATACCCTCCAGAGTGGCTGAAACCTCATTCACAGAAAACTCAGCTTCTTGGTGAATACGTGGGACTATTTTTTTTTCCTCAGTGGTAGAAATATAGTAGCTAGTTCTTAAAACATCCAGAAAAGGAGAAGAAATAACCATACTTAGGCAGTTTCATATGAAGCATGTCAAAGCCGCATAGTTTCAAAACCTCAGGAGAAAGTTGAGCCTTCCAAACATTTATAAGCCACCACTGAAATGCTAGGTCCCAAACTACCACAGAATTTTCTGGCTGTCTGATAAGTTGCCACAGCCTACAGTTGCAGCCAAAGACTTAGTCCTCACCAGGAAATCTGTGATTCTCATCACGCGCTCCCCCTTGCCTGCCCTGGGCCCACAGTCTGGCTAGGATGAAGTTGTGGAATAACTTCGTAGTATTTCTGCTGTGCTTCCTTCCTTCAATTCTGCATTAGCCACAAGGTTCCCTTGGGTAAGATGGACTCCTTAGTAGAAATTCCAGAAGAAAAATGCAGTGATACATTTATACCTCCTGCAGTAGATCTTCCAGATCCCAGCAGTTTTGAATCTACTGTTTTATAGAGCCTGAATGGAAGCACACTAAGTTTTTACAAGGACTGTTACTCACTCCTCATGCCATGTAGAGCTGCCCAGAGACATGGCTGTACACATAAATTAACCTTTAGCTAACTGAAAAGTTCCTGACCTGGAGTTTTCTGTCCTATGTTGGTTAAAAATCTCAGTTCTAGCCAATGGTCTGCTATTCTTCCTTTGGTCTCATGTGCTCACTGTTAAAATTTTGCTCCTGTCCCTCCTTGCATTTCCTTGACTATAAAATTATATTCTTCACTCTTTTTTTAATAAGGTCCTTTTATTTATTTTTAATTTTTTATGTAGTTGCCGTAGGGTGTTTACACTCACCAGAGAGAGACAGAGGGAGAGTGAGAAATTACCCCTTAGAGGGGATGGCTATGCCACAATCCCTTCTCCTCTATTCTCCTCCTGGGTTATGGGGCATGCACACTTGCCTATTGTAAATTTCAGGCCTCCAGGTTCAGGACATGAACCACAGTTGGCTATGTGGGAGTTCAGTGCCTTAACCACCATGTCACCTGCTGGCTCCAATGTCCTTCATTCTTAAAAATATCACCCACTAAATGGGTAGAATCATTTTCGATATGCCATTTCTTATAAAGTAGATGTGATGATCGTAATGGTAGCTCCTAAATATTTGAGATGTACTATGGAGGTGGTGGGGGGGAGGAGAGAGGGAATTTAAGCCTAAAATATAAAGACTAGTTATATTTTAACAACCTTCATAACAATTTAGCTTTTGTTATCCTCATTTGGAAAAAAAGAAAAAACTGAAGAGTTTAATAGCTAAACAACTTTAAAATCACATTTCCATGAAATGATAGCACCAAAATTCAATCTCAATGATTTTGATTACATCTGTCCAAGTCTTGTTTCCTGCTGTAAGCTTAGGGGGGTACATGTTATTACAACCCATATACAGATAACACATGCACCTGAGCAAGTTAATGCTTATTCAGTGTATAGGGTCTATATGGAAAGTCAGGGATTAAGAAAAGTTATGCAACTGTGTATCTTGAAACCATCCTTCCCTCCTTCATAGTTTCACCTTCTGTTTAACCAGAAAGTAACCCTTACTGTTTGCACCTAGTCTGACAGCATCCTATGAGTTTCACTTCTCTAATCCTTCTCAGGTTCCACCTGTTTCCTCAGACGTACTCCTTCAGGCCACTATCATCTCGATCAGGATTACAACAGCTGTAGTCACCAACTAGTCTTTATACTTTAGGCTTAAATTCCCTTCTCCCTCCTCCCCCCCACCTCCCAGTGCAAAATCCACACTATAGCCACTGTGTTCTTTCTTAAAACACAATAAATCATGAATCTGATGCTTTTTACTACCCATTGACTTTTAGGTAAAACTCAACCTTTTTTGCAGAGCACCTGTGACTTACATTTTATACTTTTCACTGAAGCCGTCATCCCACCCCTTAACCATTCCCTTCTTCCATTTACACTCTGGACACAAGGCATGACTTGGAATTCTCCAAACTCCTGGGCTCTTGTCTCTCACTACTTTTTCCTGTGAATGCTCTTCTCCATGCTGGATCCCTTTGCCCTTACTGATGCCTGCTCGGACCTCCTGTGTGAGTTTAGGGATTAGTTCCTTCCCGGAGCCTTGCCTGACATACCCCTTAACTCGGTCACCTTTCTCTTCTTTTGGACACTTGAAAGTCTTCTGTCAAGACTTACTGGCTTCTGTTCAGAACTTATTGGGTTGTTGAAAATTTGTAACATATCTTTCTACACAAAAATGCATCATGACTTTTCTGACGACCCAATGTAAGTTCATCTTCCTTTAACTGCTCAAAATTGTATAAATAGCTCCAATTTTCTTGCCCTTAGAAAAGCATACATATATTTGATTACGCAAAAAAAAAAAAATTATAGAGTACCCTAGTTACCTTCTCGGCTGCAGTTGCACAGCCAATTGTTGATATAAATTTTACCTTATCAGGATCCACATAGAAAAGCAGTCATAGGTTGAATCTCTGCTGATTGAATAATATTTTTTCAGTCAGTCAGTAAATATAAATATTATAAGTTGCCTATCATGTATTGTGGTTTTTTCCTAGGATTAGAGGGTATAACCAAAACAAATAAAAATCTTTACAGTAGGAAAGCTTGTATTCTAATGGGTAGAATAGTAAATTAAATAAATTAGATAGTGTATTAGACAGTGGTAAGTGTTACAGTGAAAAGTAGAGTGTATTTGTATTGACTTTACTCATCCAAAACAGCTACAACTATTCACTATTGGCTTGACTTCTGACATCATCAGAAAAGGGAAGGTATAACATTGGCAGGAGTTGTCCTTACAGAAACATCAGGACATTTTACAAGCTATCAGGGTTAGAAACTTAAAAATAATTCTAACCTCAGATTAATCGAATTACTTCACATACGCACACGCTCAGACAGCTAACAAAGGAAGCTTTTTTTGGACCAGAAAGTAGCCCTTACTGTTTGCACCTAGTCTGACAGAGTCCTGTCAGTTTCACTTATCTAATCCTTCTCAGGTTCCACCTGTATTTCCTCATACATGTGATTTTTTTTATCTGGGCAGGAGCCACCATCAAATATTTGGTGCTAGGAGTTGGACTTATTTTCCTTCCAACTGCGTGACTGGGAATTAGCTAAAACAAAGCAGCATGCAGACGCCCTTTAGGTGTTCAGAAGATAAGAAGCTAAGTTCTGAATATGACTGTGCTTCTGAGGATTGTCAAGTCCTGGAATAGGATGCTGACCACTGCTCTGTCTGTCCTCTTATTTTCCATAGTTTCCTGGGCTTTGAGAAATGCCCTTCTCAACCTGCATTGAAATTACCTTTTGTTTTTCCCCCTACGAAACTAAGGAAATAATCTAGGGAAATTAACTATGTAGTTGCTGTGAAGTGATCCCTGCTAAAAGAATCTGCTACTTTTCTGGAAGACTCTGCCTACATTGGTTGTATCAGAAACTGTTCCTAAGTTACCGTACCACCCAGGCATATATTGCATTATATTGTGTTATTCTGATTCCTACTCAGTCACTCCATTCCATTCTTTTATACACTATGTTTTTTACAGATTTTGATGATGGGGGAAATGGAGTATCACAGAGGGGCAAGTACTTGGTTATGGTCAACAAACACAGGTATCCCATTAGGACAAAAATTATATGCCCCATATCATTCTCTCCTCAGTAGCAAATTCAGGTTATAAAATATACTAAGAATATATATTGTCTTTCAGACAATCAAAAATAACATGATTAATTTTATTGGAAGGTTTTTTTAATAAAAGAAGAAATTTATTTTTTATTAATTTATTTATTTACATTTAATCACATCTTTACAGTGTACATCACTTCTTTTTCCAGCACAAATACTATGTATGCTAGTCAAACCAAAGATATTACTCTAAAACTTATCAGCAAACCCCTACTCATTTTTTCTGTCAATTAAGCATACTTTTACTTGCTTTTCTTTTCCTTCCTTTTTTCCTTCTCTCCCTTCCATACTGAACTTCCTTTCCACATTTTTATTGATTCACAAAATACCTTAAACTAAAAATATGGACAAAGCTAGAATCTAGTGACAAGTACACTGTAATTTTCTTCTGAAACATTTTTTAAATTAATTAATTTACATTCATTCCCTGAGCATCATCATAGCATACAAAATGCAATTTCCCATCCAGAATATACCACACAGTGACTTAATCATACATGTTATCATCAGTAATTTTCCATTTCTAGTTTCATATATATATATATATATATATATATATACACACACACACACATACATATATATATATATATATATATATATATATTTTTTTTTACCTCTATTTCTCACCGTCTGTCATTCCCCACCCTTCTCCCACAGTATCTCAGGTGTCTACAGTTGTTTTCCATTCCTTTTTACTTCCCACATTTTATTGCTCCACAAAATATGTTAATTAATCTAACTACTTTCAATAGCAAGTTCAGCTGATATATACATATCTGTGAATAAATGTCTGACTTTAGGCATGAAACTCTGAGTAGAATGAATATACTCTAAGGTTGGAAGGTTTTTTAAAAATAAAAATATTTTCCCTAGCTATAAACATTTTACAACACAGTATTTTTCATATGTGACTTGGACCCAATTCCAACCCTAAAACAGTATTCTTGATTTAAAAAAAAAAAAAAAAAAACTTATAAATATTTAGTAGGTATAATCTCCTGTAGCCCAAGCTGGCCATTCTGAGATGGTATTTCCACCAGTTTCTTTGTCCCTACCTTTAGAAATCACATGACCTCAGCTATGCCTCCAGAATCGAAAACATCAAGAATAGAAACAGAATCTATTTCTCCCTCTAGTTGCACTGGAATGTTCATCCTGTCTCCTTGAAGATATTAGACTTTTGAATTTCCCTTTTACTTTTTAAAAATATTCCTTCTTGTGACCTTATGCTATCACTGTATCAGAGGAAAAGCATTTAAGGTAAAGGTATTCCTTCAAACTTCCCGCCTGGTTGTCTGCACCACAGCTTGCCAATGTCAGCTTAACTGTTTAAACTTTTACTTTTTTACCTATGACTTTTCAATACACTTGCAATGACCTTTGGTCAAGGACAATAATGATCTGACCTACTTTTGTAAATATAGCTCTCCTTTAAATATATTCTGGTTGTTTGCTTGCTGCTGATAATTTTGATTTTTTTCTTCATTTCCTGTTAAAGAATCATGGATACTTTCATGCCTTGAAAACTCGTATTTAAAAAATGCTAACTCTTCTGCTAAAATGCTGTTTCATCTGCTCTTTTGCTTAGCAACTTTCAATCATCCTTTAGGTGTTAGTTTATCCATTACCTCCTCAAAAAACGCTTTATAAACTTCTGGTTTAAATTAACTAGTCCCTTATTATTCCATAGAACTTGTGGTTTTCTTTCTATTTGCTTATTTTTCATTTTAATATCAGTCTCTGCTGTTAGATACTAAACTCCATGGATTCAGGTAACCCTCCTTGTTTTACTTTCCAGTGAATATACAGCATCTAGCACAGTGCCTTACACATAGTAGTTTCTCAATAAATTAAGGAGTGTGTTACAAGAAAAAAATTTCTAAGTTTTGAGTGATGGTATTTTTTAATTAGTTTTCAAGAAAAAGTTATTTTTGTGCTTTTGTAAGTGATGAATATGCTCAGGAATCACTGGAAACAGAGAGGGTAGGGAGACTAGAGAGAGAATTTTATTATGCTTCTCGTGACTTTTTCTAACCATCTTTCTATAACTATCCCATCACATGGCAGAATTCTTCAACCATAAGCTCAAAGCCTCTAAGTGTCATGTGTCTTTATAATACCTGGTGATCGGGGACTGGCAGGTGGCATGGTGGTTAAGGGCACTGGACCCCCCCCCCCCACCATGGTTGACTGTGGTCCAAATCCCGGACCCAACAGCTTGCTTTCTCACTTTCTCTTTCTCTCTCTTTCTCTCACTCTATCCCAACATTTTTTAAGTAAATACTTAGAATAAGCTGTGCATATACTAAATTCTTTGATAATAACCTTTAGTCATTTAACTAGTAGCCTGGCCAAAGCTAAAGCTAGTTTATAAGCAGTTCATATCTTACTTTTTATATATTTAAATATCTAGGATGCAGAGGAATTTGAAATCCCCATGTAAGACTTCATAAGTAATGAGATATTCCTGATAAATAAATCTCTGGTTTTTCCTTTTGTTTCTCAATTCTTTCCCCTTCAGTTCAAATAGTTCCCCCTACCTTTGCACGTAAGGCCCTTTGTGGTCAAGCCTGAGTCACCTCTCCCATGAATCCCCCACCTTAAATCTGCTGTAATATATTTAGAAATAGTCCATCCTTGAAATATTAGTACCCTAGTACTTGACTTGGGCCTTTTTCATTGTGTGAACATTGTAGAACAAATTTACACAAACCGAGATGGTATTGCCTGCTACATGCCTAGACTAATAGTATAGCCTGTTGTCACCACTACCATTTGTGTGGCACACCGTTGAATGAAGCATTGTTATGCACACAGATTCATTAGAAGAGCTCAGGCCAACTTTGAGGGATGTTATGTCTTCTTTATTATTAGAACATTGAAACTTCATCATACTATCAGTACTTTAAGCGAATCATTTCCCTCTTCACCCTGTCTCTTGCTTTGGAATATGTTTCATTCTTCACTGTATTCACGTTTCTAAAATTGCTTTCTTCTCCCTATATATATGAACTTTATCCTTTCTCTTTTCAAAATCAGTTTCACTGATTATCTTTACCATGATCCCGTTCCAGTTTATGTCAGAGAAGACATCCTGGGCTCTGGCTGGCATAACCCAGGATGAATAGCATGCGAGATCCACATTTTTTTTTTTTGGGGGGGGGGTATTATTTATTTATTTGTTTATTTAATTTTAGTTGCCAGAAGCTGCACACACTTGCCAGAAAGAGGGAAAGTCCAGTTTTCTATCCTGTTGAGATTTAGGATATGCACACCCACAAGCCCCACATGTTTTTCAAGCCACTGAGGCTGTGATTTGACTGTGGTTGACCATGAGAGATCTGGCTCCCTTAACTGCTAGAGTATGGGTTGTCTGTTAGTCCCATACTTGTTTATTTACAAAGCACACGTCTGTATTGGGTTTTCTTATTTGAACATCTGAATTGAACCACCTTAACCCTGTGTTCTGTGGTTGATATATATACACATACATATACACACATACATATACACACATACATATATATATGTGTGTGTGTGTGTGTGTGTGTGTGTGTGTATATATATATATATATATATATATATATATTAGATAGATAGATAGATATTTTTTAATGATGACATCTTAGTTTTTCTGTCTGTGGGTTTGTTTCTCAGAATAGGGAGTTCTGCTTGCCCTGAGATGCTTCCCTAAAAGCTGTTGAATAGTTGAAGAGGAAAGCCAGTTGGAGCCATTTACTTCTGAGTTTACAAGTATAAAATTCATGTATTTTGACCTCCAAAAATGGATTTTTGTCCATTTTGGAGAAGTGTGATTTAGTTCACTGTATTGACCCGTGTAGACCACAAGTGGGACACAAATTGAGTGCTGAAACAGGGTATTATATGATTGCTTTATCCTAACAGTTGCTTAGGACTGATTATTCTTGTAAATATACATACATAGGGACCAGCAGTTAGCGGAACGGCTATGTTGATGAACTCCCATGTAGTCGATCGCGGTTCAAGTCCCAGACCTGGTGGCTTAAACTCACGCCAGGCACATGTGCATGCATGCCCAAGATCCCAAGAGGAGAATGGAGAAGGGATTGTGGCGTGGCCATTCCCCCCCAGGGGGAGTGGGGTGATTTCTCGCTTTCTGTCTCTTTGTCTCTCTCTGTCTTTCTGGTGAGCGTACATGCCCTGTCGCAAAATCCTCTCAAAAAAAAAAAAAAAAAATACACACACACACACACACACACACATACATACAGTCTGCAAAGTTCGTGGAAAATGCATATTATAAAAAAATGCGTGTGGATTTCCTTTTTTCTATACCTAAAAAGCTCATGCTTTAAATCCATTTTCCTATTAACTTTTTGGAATATATATATATAAATATATATATTTGACAATGCCTAAAATAAACCTTTGCCTATGATAGGTGTTGGTAAAGGTGTGATTTTCCTCTCGTTTCCAAGGGGATCAACAAGTTTTTAACACCTTTTTATGTAGAACAAAATGTTGCAGTGATTTTTTTAAGAATGACATAAGTTGACTTATTTTGAAACATTTTATTAAGTTTTTTTAACTTCTGTGTAGAAAATGGTTTCAGACTCTTATCTTCCCTTCTTGAAATTGTGGTAGGTACATCTAAGCATGTTTTTTGTGTGCTGTAAAATGGATTCGTTACATGCTATCTCAAGCATATTCTTTTAAATATAACTTCATAATTTTTATTTATTTATTTATTTCTTCTGAGAGAGAGTATGACAGGTCCCCTTACCAGGATCTTCCTGCTGTGATCCATCCATCCTAAACTCAACCAGCCAGGATCACAGATATCCATGCCCATTATGTACAAGAGGACCTCAAGACATGAACTCATGACCTTCCCGTATGACATCCACATTGAGAGGTGTTGTGTTTCCTCTGAACCACCATGGCTTCCCAAGGATATAGTTTTAATTGGTAAAGCTAGGGAATAGCTTTATGAACTATAATTTTAATGAAATTACTAAGTACTTCTAGTAGTAAATACTATATAGTACTTTCTATTAGCACTTGTATTATACATTTAATATAGTGCTATGGGAGCCAGCAGTAGCATAGTGGTTAAGGCGCCAGACTCCCACATGTTCAACTACAGTTCTATTCACAGATCTGGCAGTTTGAAACTTTCGCCAGACACATATGGATGTGTGCCCAAAATCCTAAGAGGAGAATAGAGGAAAAGGGATTGTGATTTAGCTGTGCCCCCCTGAGGGGGTTATTTTTTGCTTTCTTTCTCTCTGCATCTCTATGTCTCTCTGGCAAGCACACATGCCCTTTAGCAAAAATCTCTTTAAAAATTTATATATAATGCTATGTACTATAGTACTAAATGTTAATAATCTTTCAAAAATTCTAAGTTTGGGAATGGAGAAAGACTAGCTTCCTAGAAATATAGTTACTTGTGTTTTGGGGTTTTTTGTTTGTTTGTTTGTTTGTTTGAGACATAATTCACAAGTCACTTTTTTTTTTTTTTTTAGAGAGGTTTTTTTGCTATAGGGCGTGTGCACTCGCCAGACAGACAGAGAGAGACATAGAGACAGAAAGCGAGAAATCACCCCCTTCTCCTCCATTCTCCTCTCGGGATCTTGGGCACGCACACGCGCCTGGCGTGAGTTTTAAGCCACCGGGTCCGGGACGCGAACCGCGGTCGACTACGTGGGAGTCCAGCGACATAGCCATTACTGCTGGTTCCCACAAGTCACTCACTGTTTAAGAAATTCTTTTGAGGGCAGGATGGATGCATGCAAGATACATAAAACTCATATTTAAAATTCCATCCCAGCAAAGTGTAGATCTCATTCACTGTAAATGTAAACCTTTGGGTTGCAATTAGGATTATCCCCTCAGTTTTTCTCTAGTAGAATGTAAAAATACTATAAACACTTTCAGAATAAATGAACTCAATGGTGCATATTCATCTTTTAAGGAAAAGTATCTAGGAACTCTTTTTTCTTCCATATACCTTTCTACCTGCCACAGGCATTTTGAGTCAAAATGGCAGGCTGTCTCCTATCATGCAATCTGTCTTTGGAATATATCATTTCACAGTGAAATTGTGTACAGATTTCAATTTTGAGAAGTACTGAAACTTGTAGCTTTGGTATTGACATTTTGGGGACATTTGAACAGTTTATATGGACAATAATACCATGTAATTGAAATTGGGATCATCCTAGAAAATTCAGATCACAGACTGAGAGGTCTCTCACAAGCATCTTCTCAGCGTCTTCCTTCCAGCCTCTTAAAACCTCTACCAAAAAGTTTTAGAGAAATCACCTCATTCTTTGAGCCTGTATTCCCAACCCAGTCTCTAAACAAATAGTGTTCAGTAGATGACTTCTTTGGTCTTTCCCTGATTTTCATCTAGCCCTAAAGTGCTGAGTTTGTTAATTGCATCTAAATATTATCTCTTTAGTCATCCTGGGAAAAAAAAAAAAAAAAAGAAAAAACACTGTAAATGAAAACCTATGGAGGTCCCTTGAACACATTTTTTTTGACCCATTCAGTATACTGTTTCAGTTCATTTTCTTCTGCAAGTAGATTGAATGACTTTCACTGGGTTCAGGGTCATTAAGCTAAAATAAAAAGACTGCTTTTAAGAACACTAATTGACAGCTTAAAAGCCTCTAGCAGAACATGCCCCAAAAAAGGTGATCTCTTTCAAAAATTGCATGTTGAACTCTGAAGTTAGGAGAAGTACTTTTAAAACCCACACACGTTCTTTCAACTTAAACTGCTATTGCTTGTTTTTTGTTTGTTTGTTTTGTATTGTTTTGTTTTCCCCCCTTTGGTCCCTGGTTTACAGCTGTACAACCTCAGTTGATTACATCAATCAAGCTTGTATTGCCATTAAATGTGTGATTGATCCAATTAGCCAAAGACTACAGCTTCTCATCCCACGGTTCAACTAAGGGGGCAGATATTGAATACATTAGAGTGAAATCCAACATAAACTGCCAAAATTAATAATAAAAAAAAACTAATAGAGAAAAAGAAAGTAAGAACAGTAGGATTTACTCAGTCATATATATGTTATCCACATTTCTAGCAGGAGGGATGTTTTGTGACAAGTAAGCTTGTAAATGGCAAAGAGCTGTTTTGAAATGTGTAAGTAATACCAAACTTATAAGTAGATGGCATAACAGGATTATATGATAACATAGGATTATGTGAGAAGTCAGTAATGTAAAAATGTCTTATCATTTTTAAATCACTAAACCACAGTACATTAACAAGAGAAATGTTCCAATAAAATACACATTGAGAAAACTAAGCACAGGAAAGCAGGCCATTTTTTTTAATAAGCAGTGCTAGAATACAGCTAACCAGACAGATTTCTAACTGTGTAGATAGCACAAGGCTTTCTTTGACCTGGGTCCCAACAACTGGTTTAATATCTCACATCCACTTCTTAGCTAGCCAGTTCTTCTTTGGAGAGATTTTTGCTATAGAGCATGTGCGCTCACCAGAGAGAAACAGAGACAGAAAGCAAGAATTCAACCCCCCAGGGGATGACCATGCTGCAATCCCTTCTCCATTATCCTCTCGAGATTTTGGGCGTGCACACACACAGCCTGGCATGAGTTTCAAGCCTTTGGGTCCAGGACTCAAACTGCAGTCAGCCATTTGGGAGTCCAGCAATGTAACCATTATGCCATCTGCTGGTCCCAACTATCCAGTTCTTTATACCTACCAAATGGCTTATAGTTTATTCATCTCACACATATTTCTTAAATACCTTCTGTGTACAAACACAGTTTTATACCCTGGGGATACAACAGTCAATACGCAAAATATTCCTACCTTCATTGAGTGAACATTGAAGGGGGATGACCTAAAATCAACAGCCCAACAAACATTTAAGAGTAATTAGATGTTAAGAGTTGTTATGGTTTGAATTATGCCCCTACAAAAAGATGTTGAAGTCCTCATCCCTATTACCTCCAAATATGACCTTATTTGAAAATAAGGTCCTTGCTGATGATCAAGTGAAGATGGACCCTAATCCAATGTGATAGGTGTTCTTTTAGATAGAGGACATTTAGACACAGAAACAGCCTGCTCACAAGAGAATATCCATGTGACTAAAAGTAGAGATTAGGGTAATGTATCTGCCAGGCCAGGAATGCCAGAGATTGCCAATAAACCACCAGGAGATAGAAGAGAGTCATGGAGCAGATTCTCCTTCTCGGCCCTCACAAGGAATCACCCCTACATCATTTGAGGTTCCTTTGAAAGCCATCAGTATAGTGATGTGGGTACTCTCTAGATCCAGGCAGTCTAGGTTTAAATTCTAGTGCACAGTGCCTGTTTCATAGAGTTACTGTGAGGAGCAAATGACATTGTGCATGCCAGACTCTTAACACTGAACTATTTTAACATGGGCCTAGTGCAGCCCTGTTGAGACCCATGAAGAAATAAGATGTTTTTCAGATTTCCAGCTCTTTCCCTTTTTCATTGCTTCCCTTTTTCACTTCCAAGAACTATTTACCCATATCCATTATGAAAAGACAAAATAACAAAAATTTAGTTATATATCTAATTGGCATTTATTTGTGATTCAGGAATCAGAGTAGTTTCCTTTCTATAAAGTAGAATGAGAGTTCCTACTGGACAACAGCATGGTTTTATAAGGGGAGAACAAGAAAACAGAACAATAGAAAAAAAAATGATGATTAACGTCAGATCATTTCAGGTTACTTTTTATAAGAGTTAAAGCAAAGGAGACTATGGGACCAGCAGATGTTGTCATGGTTAAGTGCTGGACTCCCACGTGGTCGACTATGTTTCAAGTCCTGGACCCTGCAGCTTAAACTCAAGCTGGGCATGTGTGAATGTGTACCCAAGATCCCAAAAGGAGAATGGAAGAGAAGGGATTGGCTTTCTGTCTCTGTCTCTCTCTGTCTCTCCATCAAACATATACATCCTTTAGCAAAAAAATCTCTTGAAGGGGAGGGAGAAAAAAAGCAGTGGAGGCTTCTTTATTTTGCTGACTCAGGTAAACTGGACTCACCTTTGTGGAAAAAAAAATTTTTAAACAGTCTGTTCTGAGACCTACCCGCTTCCTAAAAACTTCAGTTTGATTATGTAGCGCTTAGCATAAGTGACTCCATTTTGGTTTGGTCTGATGTGTTAAGACCTAATGCAACAGTTCATTTAAAACAATGACCTCAAATTTTTGTTTAAAAACATGAACCTCAATAATCATGAACTCAACACATATATATTGTTGTCCCTGGCTTTGCCATATATTGCTGGGTGCTCAGATGAGACTTATAAAATCCTTAGTCATTCTTTTAAAAGGGGCTTTATGTCATATTATTGTCCAACCTATACACGTTTTCAGTTCCGCCTTCCAAAACTTCTTTGACATCTTGTCATCACTATTAACTCAGAGTTAGAGCTAGGCACAGAATGACAGGATAAGTTGAACTGGTCTCACTGCTCTCATAAGTCACCAGACAAAATGGGAAGAGTTGTGGATTTTAAGGTGGTAAATTATGTCAGGATTAAGAAAGTAGTAGCAGAATGCAAACTGGCTTCAGTGCAGGTCAGTGGGAAAGTGACATACTCCAAACAAAATTTCCAAGCCCTGCCTAAGAATTCTACCGTCATGGGGACCAGCAGTTAGCGTAATGGCTGTATCGCTGGACTCCCACGTAGTCAACCGCAGTTCGCGTCTCAGACCCGGTGGCTTAAAACTCATGCTGGGCGCGTGTGCGTGCATGCCCAGGATCCCGAGAGGAGAATGGAGGAGAGGGGATTGCGGTGTGGCCATACCCCCTGGGGGGTGATTTCTCGCTTTTCTGTCTCTCTATGTCTTTCTAGCGAGCGCATGCGCCCTATAGCAAAAGCCTCTCCATAAAAAAAGAAAGAAAAGAAAAGAAAAAACAGATTTTAAATGTGTATTTAAGGATAGCGGGACCAGCAGTTGGAGTAATGGCTATGTCGCTGGACTCCCATGTAGCTGACCACAGTTTGAGTCCCATACTGGGTGGCTTGAACTCATGCCGGGCACATGTGCATGCGTGCCCAAGATCCTGAGAGGAGAATGGAGGAAAGGGGATTGCGATGTGGCCATCCCCACTGGGGGAGTGATTTCTTTCTTTCTATCTCTCTGCTTTCTGGCGAGCACATGCACCTTAAAGCAAAAAACTCTCAAAAAAAAAAAAATAATAATAAATAAATGACTGAGTGAATGAAAGATTGAATTAATGTTCTAGCCTGCCATTCAGACTCTCTCCTTCATCCAGATACTGTCTGAACACTGGCTAACAGAAGGGACACTGTCCAGGCCTGCCATGAGAATTGAGTATGGAAAAAAGGGCTTTGCATCAACAAATTACAATATGTCTCTACTGAATAAGACATTATCCCACTAGTATCTTCTAAGGGAAAGCTTCTAAAACATCCCAAGATGGCAAGTCAGTATCAGATGCATACAAATATATTTATGATTGTATTTAATTGTGATTTGTGTGTATATTAACATATAAAATATAAGAATATACTAATACATGAGATATATACAATTTTCTTTCTTTTTCTTTTTTTTTTTTTTTTTTTTTTTGGAGAGGTTTTTGCTATGGGATGTGTGCACTCATCAGAAAGACCAAGAGAGAGAGAGACAGAGAAACAGAAAGTGAGAAATCACCTCCCGGGGGAATGGCCATGCCGCAATCCCTTCTCCTCCAGTCTCCTCTCAGGATCTTGGGCACGCATGGACACTTGCCTGGCGTGAGTTTAAGCCACTGGGTCAGGACTCAAACTGTGGTTGACTACATGAGAGTCCAGCGACATAGCCATTATGTCAACTGCTGGTCCCTATACAGGTTTCTTATATGACCTTCATATATACATAAATTTGTGGCAGAAGCTGAAAACCCTTATTTACATCTTATCCATTCCTCCTTTGCCATGGTGGTTAAAATCTTTGCAACTCATCCTAGGATGAGAAAGCAATATGTCCTCAGGCAGATGTATCAACACTTGGCATGCAACATGAAGTGCCTATGAAATAGCGGCGTTTGAGTAATGAGGATTTTTCTCTAAAACACTGTGTTGTGCTTTACTATCAGAGATTTGTACCCTGACCTTCTGAAGAAGCTGCTGTTTTCAACTCAGTTTTTATTTTATTTTTCTGAGGTTGTCACTTTAGCCATCTGGTAGTTGTTTCTTCTGGGAGAGAAGGAGCTACATGCACAAAATCTCTCAAAGAAGTGTTATTGCATAATTTGCTTGAGGTCAAAGCTAATACTCTGAAAGTTGGTCTATCATTTATCATGATGTGGCAGATATTAGAAAGCTTTATAAACACGTTGTGCTTTTGAAGTGCATTCACAAAGGATTGAAAGTGGCGGAATGTAGCAAGACATATTTTTGCCTGAATGAGAATTATTAACCTGCCTAAAGCACAATGATAGGCCACTGTTTTCTCAGCTCTACTTACCCTTGGACTTCAGTGTCTGAAAGATACTGTAGGGCACCAAAGAAGTGACTGGAAAATATCTTTTTGGTGCCCATATCATGAAAATAAAATTTATGTTCCCTGCAAAATAGAAGAAAATAAATACTCCATCTTCTTGCTTTTGCTGTTGAAAGGATGAAGAACTAAAAAGATCTCTTTTTTTGTTTAATTCAATAATAGTTAAGTACCTTCTAAAAAAAATATATACCTCTCTGCTGCACTCCAATTCAGTTTATTTACTTTACCTTCAGATGTAGAAATACTCTAGAGTTGATGCTGAGAATTGAATGTTTTTTATTGTGTTCTTAAATCCTTTGTCAAATATGAGTTCTTTAGAGAAACATGATTTAGGCAGGACTTTACTCTCAGATGAGAGAGGACTCTAAGAGAAATAGGAAGTAGATTTCAAGCCTCATTTTCTTTAAAAGTCTGATTCGATTTTCCCTGTGATTAGGGAGGTAAGGGAGAACTACGGAGGTGAATTAGTTCCTCAGGCTTCTATTGGGCAAACCATTACTTTAATGCTGCTCTTGATGCAGCAGGAGACTGAGCAAGGTTTTTCTTCCTCAAAAGGTAGACTGCTTAATCTTTTGTAACTGGTAGAGGAAAGAATAAAGAGAAAGAATCAGGTATTTAAGTATATTAGTTTAAGGAATAACCAAGATAAAAACAAAAACTATAACATGCCTAACATAGTAATGTCGATACAAATTAAGTTTGCATTTATTTATTTATTCAACAAATACTTATTGCATACTTAACTAGGGACCATCATGGTTAAAGATGTTCCTAAGGTAAATTAATAGAGTTCCTTTCTTTTAAACCCAATTTTAAAATATATACAGTGGGGCCAGCAGGTAGCACAGTGGTTGAGGTGTTGGACTCCCATATGGCCAAATGCAGTTCTAGTCCTACACCCAGCAGCGCTCGCTCTCTCGCTCTCTCTCTCTCTCTCTCTCTCTCTTTCTCTCTTTCTCTCTTTCTCTCTCTCTCTCTGGTGAGTGCACATGCCCTATAGCAAATTTAAAAATAATAATAGATAAAATTAAATAATTCTTTGAAAATAAGATCAATGCAAGTTTAATATACTCTAGAAACACAAAGAAAGCCTATCTAAATTCAACTGGTGAGTCAGAGGAGATGATGCTTAGCCAAGTTTAGACAGATGAGAGAAGAAGCTATGGAGGTGGAAATAGCATGATTGTGTTTGGAAAACTATTCGTAGGAATAGGGAGGAGGAGTGGAAGGAGATGGGAAAGAACCCAGACTTAAGCTGAAAGACCCAGACAAAGAACAGAGGCTCTTGGATTTTTTGTTGTTGTTGTTAATTCATTTTTTGATTAATTCCTTTGTTTATCTAACTAAAACAACTTTGGGTATACCTATTATGTGCACAGGGCTTTGGGGATCACAAAGACAAACAAGAGACAATTCCTGATCTCATGTTCTCAAAGAGTAGGCTAAAAGATAAAGCAAATGCTCACATATTCCAAACAAAGTTGAAAGTAGAAAGTGCCTAAGGAAAGAAATAACCACCATGCTCTGGGACCTTAGAAGAGGGAGCAACTGCTTTTAGTTCTAAGGATTGGGGTGGTATGAGATCAAGTGTGACTTCTCAAAGCAAATGACAATTAATTCTGGCTCTGGCAGAGAGAATTTGAATAAAAGGAAAGGGAAAGATAAGAACAAAGCTGCAAGATTTATCAGGAATCTATTTACAGATATATAGAGAGAGATAGAGCAAAGTGAGTAGTGAGTGGCGGGTGTGATTCGGGTGACATTTAGGTTGCAAACACCAGTGAGACATGAGGGCTGAAAAAACCAAGGTGAAATCTAATCATAAAGTACCATAAATTTTATGCTAAATAAATCCAGACTTTATTCTCAAAGCAGTGGGGAGCCAATGAAAGTTTCCCTTGTCCCTTTGACATTCATTTAGCATGTAGCATACATAATACATTTCATGTCATTACATCTGTGTGTGTCTGTGTGTGTGTGTGTCTGTCTATCTGTCTGTGTCTCCAGTTCCTGCCCAAGATGGTATTTCTGTGACGTTAGAGCCCAAGTGTTACTTGTATGCATACAACAAGTATTTAGATCAAGCAGGCAGTAATGTACTTTTTCTCTGTATCTTTTATGTGCCAAACAGTATTGGATGCTTTCTCACTGGAAAGCCACATCCTTCACAGTAGTCGAGCAGTCACCATTGTTTTGTTTGTGTGTGTGTTTACTTAATCTTCCTTGAGAGAGAAGGAGACAGAGAGAAGGAAGCACTCCCAACAGGATTTCACACTATTGTCCTCTCCCCTCCCTCAGCTAGACCAGACCTCAGGCGTGCATACACCCCCAGCATGCACAGTGAGACTTCAGGACACAAACCCAGGACCTGGTCATATCGTGCCAGCACCGCAGAGCATTGTGTCCTCACTGCCCCACCACAAGTAGCCAATCCCTATGTTCAAATGAAGAAACTAAGACCCAGAGAAATGAAGGAACTAACCTTTACTTAATAGGTAAACTCAGGGATTGTCTTAGTCCATTTATGCTGCTATAACAAAGTACCACAGATGGGGTAACTTAAAAAGAACAGGAATTCAGGGCTGGCAGGCGGCGTGGTGGTTAAGGGCACTGGACTCCCATGTGGATGACCGTGGTTCGAGTCCCGGACCTGGCGGCTTGCCCTCTCACTTTCTCTCTCTGTCTTTTCTGTCACTCTCTGGTCAAATTAAAATAAATACATAAAGTTCGATAACATAATTCTTTTTTAAAAAAAAAAAAAAAAGAGGAATTCATTTCTCATAGTTCTGGTGGCTGAGATTAAAGTTCTGGAAGATAGTCTCTAGTGAGGGCAGCTCTCTGCTTCTGAAATGGCACCTCCAATGCCACATCATCCAGAGGAGAGAAACTCTGTGTTCTCACATGGCAGAAAGCAGAAAGGCAAAGGGAGCAAACTCCATTTAGCAATCTCTTTTATTATTTAGGTTGTCAGGAAAGTCATGACGTGTTTTTCTATGCAAAAATGTGTCATGGCTTTCCCAACAACCTAATATGCCAGCATTAATCCATCCATCAGGATGGAACCCTCATGACTGGAATATTCCCCAAATGGCCCACCTTCCAACCCTTTTGCATTGGGGATTAGGTTTCCAGCACATGAATTTCAGTGGACACCATAGGAGTAACCAAACTCTGGTCTGTCGGTTCCAAAACTTTTATTCTTCCCATTAGAGTAGTGGTAAGTAATCCAGTTATAAATAAGAATTAGCTAGGGGCCAGTAGGTAGCATGATGGTTAAGGTGCTGGACTCCCACATGGCTGACCATGGTTCAAGTTCCAGACTTGGCAGCCTGAAAACCATGCCAGGGACCAGCAGGTGATGTGGTGGTTAAGGTGCTAGATACCCACATTGTCAACTGAGGTTTGAGTCCCAGACTAGGCAGCTTGAAAATCACAACAAATAAAGAAGTGTTTAAAAAAAAGGTGCAGGGAGAGGGACTAGTAGATAGTGTAATGCTTATGTTACTGGACTCCCTGTAGTCGATTGTGGTTTGAATTCCAGACCTGGCAGTTTAAAACTTGCACCAATCGTATGTGTATGCATGCCCAAAATCCCAAGAGGAGAATAGAGGAGAAGGGATTTTTAGTGTGATTATTCCCCCTGGGAGATGATTTCTCACTTTCTCTCTTTCTCTCTCTTGCCACATGTGCACTATGGCAAAAAGCTAAAACAAAAAAGCCAAAATAATAATAATAATAATAATCAAACAAACAAAAAAAAATGAAATAAGCTTAGGTGGTGACAAATGGTATGAAGAAAATAAAAGGTGATAATTTAGGGTAATAGAATAGTTTGATGGTAGTCAGGGTTGAGCTGAGAGCTATAGAACGAAAAGGCTGTAAACATCCTGCAGGTAGATACCAAAGCACAGACAAAGTCCCGCAGGAGAATTAAACTTGAAGCGTTGGAGAAACATACACAGGGACATAATGGTTGGAGCCTGGTAAGGGAGAAGGACAGGGATAAAAGACGAAGTCAAAGAGGAGACAGGTGTTCATGAGTAGAACTGTGATATCAGCCCCAGTCCTCGGAGTGGTGAAGGAAGCAAACAGACTGCTGAGGAGGCCGGGGTGCACGGGAACTGCCTTTGGCCACCCACACATCCCCTCTCAACACGTGCTTGTGGCAGACTATTAAGTCTTTCTGCTCCCAGAAACTATTTATTTTTCCTGCATGGTTTTATGAACAGCATTATGAAGTTAGGATTGTTTGGATACCAACCAACAGATTTTGAGACCAGTTGCAATGGTAGGCTCAGAGGAGTTTGGATTCATAAGCCACAGGGTTGATGGTATGGCTCATGAGTTTATGTACAGTGTCTTTTAGTAAAGAAAGCAGTCTCTATAAGAATTAAGTCATATCAGGCCTGGGGGGAGCTTGTGCTGCAGCTTTCCAATAGGTGATAGGAAGTGTCCATTTCTGTCCCTCTTGAGGGTGTGAGATGATGGTTTGTTAACTCAGAGTCACAATTGGTCATTCCCTCATTACTGTTTTAAAGAAAAGACGTTTTTAAAGGAAACAAGCTTATGGCTATAGGGAGTAAGAACCTGCAGTGTTGCAAAGAGACACTATAAAGAAAGAATAAATGTACACTGCCAGAAAAGAAAACACTCTGGAGAACCAGTCTTTTTGCTTTTAATCCCCATGGTTCAGTAAAGGGTAGGAAGTGATTGTTTCATTCAACAGTCGGTGGTTTTCAAAAGATTTGGAATAAGGGGAAAAAATAGCAAGAGTATTTAAGTTGGTGATTTGTGAGAAAATGGGAAAATTATACTTTTGGAACACAATGAATCAAAAGAAATGGTATATATATTTTTTTTCTTTTAGACAGAGTCTTACTGTCACAGTTGTACTGCCTCAGCCTCCCAGAGAGGACTGCAGGTGCATACCACCATGCCTGGTCTATGAAATTGTGTATAACGTGGTCATTCTCAAATGCTGGGAGTTTTTAATACGCTGTTCAATAAGAAATGAGGAAATTAGCTTGGATGGAGGCAGTGGAAATAGAAAGGTGGACTGAGAGCTGGAAATACAATTGGATTGACAGAGAAATACAATTGCAAATACAGTAGAGGCCCCTGATCTCCAGAAGTTGAGAATCTAGAGAAAGAGAATGGCATATACAAGTAACTTTGTGCGCTATTCCTATTATGAATGAAAGCAGGTAGAAACGCTGAGGGGAGGGCAATCACATTTGCCTGAAGCAGTGGAAGGAAAAAAATCACAGTTAGCAGTTGAGATGGAGTTTGATATTTAGTAAGAATTCAACAGAGAAGAAGAGAAGCATTCCTGAAGAAGAAGCTTGAGTTCAATTCAGTGCATGCAAAGATTTATTCAATTCTTATAGTATATAAATGCTGCACAATACTGTTATAGAAAATAAATACATTTTGATACTTTGAATCCATACAATAGAATAAGGAAAGTAAACATGTAAACAATGCAATGCTATATGCATAGAAAATGAATTGTGAACTGGTTTCAGAATTACATACAGGAAAAAATTAAGGGGAAAGAGACCTACCTGAGTCAGACATTTTTCTTTATGTGCTTCCATGGGACATATAAGGCTACCAGAGAAATTCCAAAATAGTTCAAGAAAGAGTGAGCAGGTGACAGAATGGTGACCCTCAGAGTATATCTCTGGCTTGCAGATGTGTTTTCTTTCACCCTCACCATGTTGAACCACGTGGCAATCATGAGTATGTGCCACACAGGTTTCCAACTACAAATCTTTGAAAACATCTCTGATTATTTATTTAGGATGAATTCCTGAAACTGAATTACCAGATAGATCAAACAGTTATTTTAAAGTAGATCTTAAATTCTAAAAATCAAAGAAATTCATTGTCAGTAGAATATTATAAAAAGTCATGTAATTATGATATCACTATGTATTTTCCTCTTCGTTTTTGAGAGTAATTTTCATTCAAGTATAAACTTGTAACAAAAGAGGAACTTCCTGAGGACATTGTCTTTATATTTGCAACCATCAGTTAAATGGCAAAGCATCTCCTTTTAACTGATTGCTTTTCTGTGAGAAAATGGCCTGTAAGGAAGTATCATTTAGCTGGTCAATGGGCTTGTGCTCCTGAGAGTCACTGGTGTTCAGGATGGGAACCAGGAGGACTGGTCCATGCCAGCCACATTCAGCAGAGATGAAATCTGCTCCACTGCAAGGACACAACAGCCCACCCAAGACTCTGCACAGGGGCCACCCTTACCAGCATGGCGTGCTGGAGTTTCCATTGATGGGCCAATGGTCAACACTCAAGTAATTAGTCACAGTTTTCAGGATGTAGTGTGTCAGCCAGGGGTCTGCCTATCCACGTGGAGAGGTTGCTGCTCACAGGAGAGAGGAGATGAGATCTGCCCCTGCAGCTGGCAGGCTCTGGGATGACTGTCAGAGGCCTGAAGTGACTCAACCATGGAGAACAGCAGGCAGCAATTTCACTGCCACTTTTTATCTGTCCCTCTCTCTGCTGAGTGTTGCTGGCTAGTAGCAAAGGCCTAAAAGGGAAAGCTGGAGAAGAGAAATAAGGGGAGGTGGGAAGGCACTTGAAATAATTTCCTTAGCTGAATTCAAATGAGCCCCTTCTGAGGAACCATGGTGAATGGCCAGACCCAGTTTGAAGACTTATCTTAAATAAAACACAAAAGCTGGGGGAATCCTTAGAATCAGAAATACAGGGCAAGTTACACTGTCTCTGCCTACCTCTTTTCACGGTAGATTCCCTAACCCATTCATTCTTTCTCTCAGAGTGAGTTTGGGGGCAGGGAAATGAACATTAAGAAATGTCAGATCTACCACAGTCTCTTTATTGTAGTCAGTTCTAAACACAGTGCTTACATGTCGTTAGTTTGTTATCAAAGCTATTACTTCAAAGATCTATTGATTCACAGAATACCATTCTTTTTTCTGTCAGCAAGAGCTGTTTTCCTATATTTAGCCAAAATCCCGAAAGACTCATTTAAAGTCATCTGGTTTAACTCTTCAGTAGATGACAAGGTCCCTCATGCCCAGTGACCAGCGAGTTACTACTGAGTAAAGAGCCCTCCCTCCTTTTCGAAACAGCATGTCCCCAATTTGAATCGTTCTGTCCCATCCTTCATCCTTTAGTCAAGCCACAGCTTGAATACCCAAGCTTTCCATTTTCTGTTCTTGCAGCAACACAGAGCAAAATGTCTTCTGCTTCTACATTGCATTCCTCAACTCATTGTGGATTTCTGTTTTGTCCTTTCTGAGTCTTGCCTGTAGGGCATAAATGATTGTCAATAGGTTTTGTCTGTCCATTCATTCATCAAATATTTATTGACAATACTGTATGTCAGACAAGGCTCCAAAAACACAAAGATGAATACTACTCAGTTCCTGCCTTCTACAGACTCAGTTTGGAGGAAAGAGAGAAATAGAGAACTACAAAATAGCATGGTGCATGAGATCAATAAGCATAGAAATCTACAAAAATACAGAAGAGTGACCTACCCAGCGAGGTGGGGTTGGGGTGATCCCTGAACAGTACTTAGAAAAGATGCCATCTGGGAACCAGCAGTTAGCGTAATGGCTATGTCGCTGGACTCCCACGTAGTCGACCGCGGTTCGCGTCCTGGACCCGGTGGCTTAAAACTCACGCCGGGCGCGTATGCGTGCGTGCCCAAGATCCCGAGAGGAGAAGGGATTGCGGCATGACCATCCCCCCTGGGGGGTGATTTCTCGCTTTCTGTCTCTATGTCTCTCTCTGTCTGTCTGGCGAGCGCACGCGCCCTATAGCGTAAAACCTCTCCAAAAAAAAAAAAAAAAGAAAAAAAAGAAAAGATGCCATCTGAGCCACATCTTATCAAATGAGAACTGGGCTAGACAGGGAAGTTTCTGGTAGTAAAAACAGCCTGAATAAAGGCCAATAAGTAAAC
Organism: Tupaia tana; assembly: GCA_026018925.1. Classification (NCBI taxonomy): domain Eukaryota; kingdom Metazoa; phylum Chordata; class Mammalia; order Scandentia; family Tupaiidae; genus Tupaia; species Tupaia tana. The sequence continues at coordinate 75,103,542 of JAKSZU010000015.1, read as the reverse complement.
TATAGCTTGTTCAGGAAAGCCATCAGCTCAGTGTTTCTCAGGGCTAACGTGTAACCTTTAGATAAAATAGACAAGGTTAAGAGCTAGATCATGAATATTTTTCTCAAACAACCAAGTTTTGCATACCCTCTCTAACTATATTGATATTATCAGGAGAAAGCATTTGGGCAATCTGTTTGCCTTCATCTTTGCTCTCATTAATCAAGAAATTATTATACCTAAAGTGCCAACTCATAGAAGCAATATACTCTGGTTGATGTTCTTGGAGCTAGACCCAAATTACACTGAAGATGCTTGTTTTTGTTTGTTCCATTGCAAATAACAGGAAATACCTGAAACTGGGTGGTTCATAAATATAATAGTTTATTTAACTCATGGCTTGTAGGCCCGAGGTCCAGGGGTCCTCTCTGGTGGAGTGCTCCTGGCTGCATCACAGCCTGGGCCAGGACCAGGAGACATGGTGTATGTCCCATGTATGTCCCAACCTGCCTTATTTTCACTTTTTATAAATCTACCTGGACTCAATCAGAGCCCACCCTGAACAGCCAGTCACTAATCTCTTTCCCAAAACCTCACCTTTCACTATGTAACTGGATTGTGTTTTCACCGTCTAAATCCTATTACAATGACTCAACACTTGAACTTGGGAGGAGGAGGGCTAGCCACTATAAGCAGACTCAGATTCTCATTCTTTCCTTCCAGAACCTCTGAATCTTAGAGAACTTCCCTCATAAATCATCTAAATGCAGTCCACATGGCTACATACAGTTAAAATTATTCAGTACATTAAATGTACCTTCACACAATGCCAAGCTTTCACTGCATTTTCTGCTATCTTGATTCTCATCAAGGCAGAAATGTTTTTCGTCTCTGTAGCGTTAGAGTCTGTAACTTGGTGGTCCACCAGTAGTGCTATAGCTATTGGTCCCAATAGGTACTTAAAACCCAAAATGGATTCCAATGCACTCTGCTCTCAGGAACTTCAAAGTTAAGACTTATCCCATCTGATGCTTTTTGCTTTGTTTGTTCCAACCTTATGTATGTTTTTTTGATCTGGCATACCTTTCTAATCTCAGGGATTTTACATGAATTCTTCCTTCTATGTTCTTCTCTGTGTCACCGAGTCGCAGTGTTTGGTTTCCCTCGCAGCCATTTTTATAATCTGCATTTCTCCTTCTCGTATCTCAGAAACTGACATATTCACAGGTATAGGTCGAGGCTTAGTCTGTGTCCAGGTACAGAGTTGGAGTCTAATAAATATTAAATAGACTCTTGATTATGTGACTGCTAATAAGTAATACCTGTTTCAGTAAACACTAGAATTTTTCAAAGAGCAACCAGAATTTAAAAATATGTCAAAGAAATGGGATTTTATTTGTCATGGCTAAACTATTCTTTTTATCCTTTCAGTATAAACGTACAATTGTGGGGGAGAAAAAAAAACTTTAGAATTCAGTTTTATTAAGTGATTAAATAAAAATTGCTAATCATTACCTTGACATTTGCAGTGGTATAATGCTATGACTGATCTTATATTGACATTGAACCTTTCTGACTGAGTGCCTTAATTAATTTCCCTGTATTAACTATTAAATTCTTAGTCCTCATTTCTTTTTACTCAGGAGTGGAACTTAAGTGATTAGGAATTCAGGAATTTAATAAGCTATATTTGTTGTAAAAGTATATAGAGAACTATCCAGTGATAGTACTGATTAAATAAATAATGATAGATGATAAAATATTATTTAGCCATTTAAAATGGATAATCATGAAGACTTTCTTTCTGAACATAAAAGGCTTAAAATATCATGTAAATTAGAAAAAAATCAGAATACAACTATAGAAACATTAGCTACATCAGTCGTGAAAATGGAGGATAAAAAAGAAACTTCAAGTATGAAATACATTAAATAAAGTGGTCTGTGGATTTAGGGAGGCCTTTTAATTAAGCTTTACACACAAATTTTTGAAGAATATATGTACCTCAGATGCCAATTACTATAATCTAGGAGTAGGTATCAAAACTTTATAGAATATGAGCTACTCACATTTATATGCCATAGCAGTATTGCATGCCTTGTCTACTGCTACTTTAAATTAAAGCCTGTTTATTATTGAAAAATAGCTCATGAATATTAAGACTCTAGAAGGGAAACCTGCCTTCTGAAGTTGAAATTCCTTGTTACATAGGAACATATTTATTTGATGGATAAGTGATATTAGAACAATATGAGAAATAACAAAAAGAAAATGTGCAAATTTCACCATTCTATTAAATAAAATATTTCCAAGCAGCTTGTGTTTTTCCATTCTTTTTTTTATGAATGTGTAAGTTTCACAACTGACACTCTAATGACTCCTTACATTTTTCATCATATACAATTTGTAAGCTTTTATTTTCGACATCGTAATGTTCATTTTTTAATTGTAGCATGAAGGAAACATTTCTTAAAGTTCTTAAAAGGAAAAGTAGAATTTCTTGTTCAAAAGGAACCAGTAGATTTCATCAGTATTATAATGTCAGTTGCTTTGAAGGTGGTAAGTGTGGATGGGAAAACTTTTTTTTTTTTTTTTGAGAGGTTTTTGCTATAGGGTGAGTGCGCTCGCCAGACAGACAGAGAGAGACAGAGAGACAGAAAGCGAGAAATCACCCCCCAGGGGGGATGGCCACGCTGCAATCCCTTCTCCTCCATTCTCCTCTTGAGATCTTGGGCACGCACGCGCACGCACGCACACGCACCCAGCATGAGTTTTAAGCCACCGGGTACGGGACGTGAACCATGGTCGACTACATGGGAGTCCAGCGACATAGCCATTACGCTAACTGCTGGTCCCTGGATGGGAAAACTTTTACAAATGCTTTACCAAATCAAACATTTTGATCAAGTAGCTTGACTCAGTACAGGTAGAGAAATATTTAAATATAAAAAAACACAGCAAAAAACATGAATATTCAGAATCTTTGTTTAGGCCCTAAAAGCAACAAATAATCTATAAGTAATTGCTCTGTTAGGTGGTGGTATCATTTCATTGAATGTATAGTTTTCATATTGAAAAAATTTGCAATTATTTTATTTTAATTTATATAATGAGCCTGTGAAGCTATGGATTTCAAGTGTTTAATTTTCTAAATTTTTATGTTTTATAAAATCAAACTTTAAATGACAATCAATAATGTTAAATTTGTATGTTTTTTAAAAAGTGGAATTTTTAAAAAAATATTTAATTTTATTTATTTTTATTTGATCAGAGAGGAACAGAGCAAGAGGGGGGGTGGGAGAGTGAGAGAGCAAGCTGCCAGGTCTGGGACTCTAACTGCATTCGGTCATGGCCATGTGGGAGTCCAATGCCCTTAACCACCACGCCACCTACGGACCCCAAAAGTGGAATTTCTTGAAGTTCCCCAAAACAAAAGCAGAATGCCTCTTGAATTCTTGCAAAGCAGGGACAAGCTTAGTGTTTTTCCTGACCTTCCTTTCTCTGCTGACCATGCAATTTATGGCTTTGCTTACAAGCCTCTTATCACCTGATTTCCATTTGAGTAGTAACATGATAATTCAAAATGCAAGGGGAACTAGGTTTTAGGTGACAGACACATCATTTAATACCTGCTTGTTGTTTCTACAGGGGAATTCTGGGCTGGGATTCAGTATTGCTGGAGGGACAGATAATCCCCACATTGGAGATGATCCTGGCATATTTATTACGAAGATTATACCGGGAGGTGCTGCAGCAGAGGATGGCAGACTCAGGTAAAGATCTGAAACGTAAGAATTATTTGGAAAGTAAATCTGATACATCAGTGAGACATATTTGTACCTTTGAAGACTAATAAGTCTACACAATTTCTGTGCTTGAAAGAGAAGGTTGTCAAAGCAAGCTTCTTTTATAACTTTGCAGATCTCTTGATACTTAACTGAATGTCAACTAGTATTTAATTTGTGTTTTGTTGATGGCTATCACATTCAACATTGGACCAAGTACTATGAGAAGGAGATAGAGAAGTATCTTTTGTTTTCATAAGACCTACTGTCTAGTTGGAAAGAATAAAAATATAAACTAATGAGCAAATTACATAATTTATTATATACATATACCATGAGTAGCATTAGCAAATAATGTAATGTTACAGATACTGTGTGGATTTAGAAACTATCGGGCTTTCTCTAGGAGTTTAAAGATGCTGAAAAACTATTCCATAGGAAGATTCTATTCTGGGTTTTAAAGGATAATTATGATTTCACTACCCCTACAAATCTAAGTGGAACACAGAGAAAGAGCACATTTTTCCCAGGGCAAAGAGGAAAACCAGATTGATTTGGATGAAGAAAACATAGTGAGTTTGAATGGAGTGGAGCCAAATACCACTCAGTGATAGAGGAGCAGCTGCCTCAGCCAGGCGACTCTCTTTAAAGAACCTAAAGACAAGGACCAGCAGTTAGCATATTAGCTATGTCGCTGGACTCCCATGTAGTCGACCGTGGTTCGAGTCCCAGACCCAGTGGCTTAAACTCACGCCGAGTGCATGTGCGTGTGTGCCCAAGATCCCGAGAGGAGAATGAAGGAGAAGGGATTGCGGCGTGGTCATACCCCCGGGGGGTGCTCTCTCACTTTCTGTCTCTCTCTGTCTCTCTGGTGAGTGCACATGCCCTATAGCAAAAACCTCTTCAAAAAAAAAAAAACCTAAAGATAATTTTCAGAAATCAGAACACTTACATGGGATAATCAATAAATAACATAAAACACTATTAGAGAGCAGAACACTAGCTGAACAGCTAAAAGGGTTGGAAAAAGGAAGATTTTTCCTGTGGGGAAATAGTGTACTCTAAGGTCAATCTATTAGATCATCAGGAAAGTCATGACATATTTTTCTGTTTTTCTATGCAAAAATGTATCCTGACTTTCTCAATAGCACCCTTATTAGATAGCAGATCCCTTCTGGTCAAGAAGAAGGTTATATGAATGTGTATATATATGTATATATATGTATATATATATATATATATATATATATATATATATATACACACACACACACACACACACACACACACACATATACATATATACGTGTATATATGCATACAGAGAGAGAGCCATATCTCAGTAAATTCTTGCTGAGTTTTTGAATGAGTGAATAAATAGAGAGGAAGAAAGAAAAGAAATATGTAGGTTGGGAGGAAGATAGGGAAGGTATGGTAAAGAAAAATTACTTGTGACACTTGTTAGAGACTGTAAGGAAAACTATTCAAAAGGGATTACTGCAGTGGTTTTGCAGTTGGAGGGGTAGTTTGGATTTAACTCTAAATACAAGGACAAGTGAAGAGATACAGCCAAGGAGCAGGGGTATGGGGGTAAGGTAGGTGTCTGTGGATAGAAAATTACTAAGAGGTAAGGAAGATGCTAGCTAGAAGGACTTAATAGGTTTCTTACTGAAAGGAGACCAGGGTGATAAGCTATTGAGGTGGGAGAGGGGGGATAAGAAATTTGATCAGATCCAGGATAAGGGATTTCTTTAAACTGACCCAGTAGGATTCTTGCTGAAACAAGTGGGCCAAAGACAAAGTCCAAGGTCTAGCCTAGTTGAGAACAGAGCTCAGAGAAACCTGACTCGTGTATTGTCAAGGGGAGAGCCTTTGTCAGATAGCACAAGCAAAGTCCTGTAGGCAAGAATGAGCTTAGCTTGCATGGAACCACAGTGAGGAATGTGACCTAAGTGGCAGAAGTGTAAGCACCATCGCCCTTCCTCAATTCTCTTTTCTTTTTTTAACCATAAATAATCTAGTTTGCTGTTTTTCTTAAGAAGCAGCCAAAGACTTGTTCTTACCCAGTTGTTCTGATGTGGTGATTACTTTTGACAGCTGTGTCTTTGTAGCTTGTGAAGGAGAATCACATTTCTTTCAGGTACATCTGCATGTCCTATCTACAAGGAAAGGCATTCCCACATAAAGTACATGCGTTTTGTCAGTAGACTTTCCAAGCTGAATTGACTGAATTAATTTCAGATTGAGGACATATGCATGCTGCAGAGTGACAAGGTTGAAATAGGTGCTGTGTAATTCTAGGAATCATGGTGGAGATTATGTTTGCTAAGAAGCTCCACTTTTAAATCATAGAAAAAGACTTGTTAAGGAATAATACAGAAATTGGTGGGCCACATTCATCATTCTAAACCACTCTCTTTACCTACAAGTGGGGGGAACTTCTCCTCCTGAGCCACATTCTGGCTCTAAGCTTGAGATGGACTCGTTTAAACTCTCATCCAGGGGTGGAATCCCCAACATCATGCAGCCTCTGCCTGAAAGCTCCCAGAGGGAAAGTCTTCACGATGTTAAGAGGCAGGTTTTTTGTTTTGCTTTTGTTTCTTTTTTTTTTCTTTTCTTTCCTTTTTTCTTTCCCTTTCTTTTCTTTTCTTTTTTGAGAGGCTTTTGCTATAGGGCATGTGCACTCGCCAGAAAGACAAAGAGAGACAGAGAGACAGAAAGTGTGAAATCACCCCCCAGGGGGGATGGCCACGCTGCAATCCCTTCTCCTCCATTCTCCTCTCGGGATCCTGGGCACACAGTCACATGCACCCAGTTTGAGTTTAAGTCACCAGGTCTGGGACTTGAACTGCAGTGCACTACATGGGAGTTCAGCGACATAGCCATTACACCAACTGCTGGTCCCAAGAGACAGTTTTTAACATTTAAAAAGTTTGTTATTTTTCTACTAAGTCACAATTCCCTATATTTTTTTTTTTTTGAGAGGTTTTTTTTCGCTATAGGGCGCGTGCGCTCGCCAGACAGACAGAGAGAGACATAGAGACAGAAAGCGAGAAATCACCCCCCAGGGGGGATGGTCACGCCGCAATCCCTTCTCCTCCATTCTCCTCTCGGGATCTTGGGCACGCACGCACACGCGCCCGGCGTGAGTTGTAAGCCACCGGGTCCGAGACGCGAACCGCGGTCGACTACGTGGGAGTCCAGCGACATAGCCATTACGCTAACTGCTGGTTCCCACAATTCCCTATATTCTGACCGCTACCTATTGGTCCTCAATGTGGACCATGTAAGCTAAGCTCATTTTTTATTCCCTTACATCTCATTCCTTCTGCATTTCCTTCAGTCTCTTCACTCTCTTTTCATTCCTTGGCTTCCTTTTGCCAGCGCCATGGTCCAGGAGTATGTGTGAATATCACCTCCTAGGGTTAGACAATGAACAGCTTGCAAAATGCTATGTAGTGGTCCAAACGGGAGCAATGAAACACACCTATTTCCAGTCCATAGCATGGCCTTTTGCCTCTATTTCATTTTGGTAGATCCTTCCTGTTACCACTAAGACTGTTCTCAAACCTTATTGCTTCCTGCGGAGAACTTGAATAGCTTGGGGACATTTACTGGGTTGTTGAAAAGTCACGGCGCATTTTTGCATATAAAAAGAGAATTTTAAAAATGTCATGACTTTTCTGACAACCCAACAGAAGCTCAAAGATAACAATCACTGAAAATCTGGCAATATGACAATAAAAATAGATTTTCAGAAATCGACATTCATCTAAGGACTATATTTTACGGAGGGGACACCAAAGCTCAGAAAACGTATCCTGAGGCCTAAATCTTTCAAAAATCTGCTTTAACTAGAATCCTAACATTTTGATTCAATTAATTGACATCCTAAAGTAGTGTTAAGAGACAGCAGTACCCAGACCCCAATTAAGCCCATCTAAATCTTTTTCTCAGTGTGATAGGACTATTGTTTGAGGCTGGACAGATAAGCCATGAACAGTACTTTTTATTTTACCCTTAGTCCTTAAGAATACAGCTCTGAAAATATATTGGTTCTAACCTCTATATACTAACATATTGACCTGAGACAAGGTCACAGTTTTGAGTCACAGTTTTCTCAACCAAAAACTAGTGACGATAATGTCTACTTCATGGGGTTGTTCTAGGATTCAGTGAGAAAGCTCAAGTCCTCAGCTATGCCAGGGACATAGTAGGTGCTCAATAAATTTTACCATTGGTTTCCCCCTTTCTCCTTACCTCTCCTTTCTATCTCTTGCTTACTTCTTTTCCTTCTGTTTCTCTTTTTTTTTCTATTCCCTTTCATCTCATTCCTTCTGTATTTCCTTCAGTCTTTTTACTTCCCTAAGCTTCCTTTTCCTATTTTTTCATGTTCTTTTTTCTCTTGGCTATAACATGAAATTAAATACCATTTGAAAGATGGATATAGTTCTAAAAAATTGGTTTTATAGCTCTGTTCTCATATTTATAATACAACAACTAAACCTGCTATTTTTCCCTGACTTAAAAAAAAGACCACATTTTAAAAAGTAAACGCGAAACTGGACCAGCAGATAGCATAATGGTTATGTTGCCAGATTCCTATGTAGTTGACCATGGTTCAAGTCCCAGACCCAGCAGCTTAAAACTTAATGCCAGGCACATGTGCATGCATGCCCGAGATCCTGAGAGGAAAATGGACAAGAAGATATTGCCATGTGGCCATCCCCTTAGGGAGTGATTTCTGGCTTCTGTCTCTGTCTCTCTCTGTGTCTCCAGCAAGCACACGCTCCCTACAGCAAAAATCTCTCTTAAAAAAAAAAAAACTAAAAATAGTTTTACATTTTTTTTAAATGCAAACAAATCCTTTGGTGTGTCCTGAAGGTTAGATATTCAAAATGTTTTAAAATTACATACTTTACATTATAAATTGCTACATGCTGAGTGTGTCTTTCCCAGATTCATATGTTGAAACCTTATCACTAATTCAGTGGTATTGGAAAGTGAGGCCATCCGGAAATAATTAGGTCATGAAGGTAGAATCCTCATGAGTGTGATTAATACCCTTATAAAAGAAGCCTTGGCTTTTATTAGTACTCTTATAAAAGCTACCTTTTATAAAAACTCCCAGGGTACAACTAGGAGTTACCAGGTATGAACCAGACACCAAAATTGCTAGCACCTTGATTGGAGAGATCTCAGCCTCCAGAACCAAATAAATTTCTAAGCCACCCAGTTCATGGTATTTTGTTACATAGCAGCTTTGACAGGCTAAGACAGAAATTATATTTGTGACAGTTAACTCATACTAAAATTTACAGAGAAAATGAGGCACAGAAAAGTGAGATCATGGTCTATTCCAAAGGAAGTAGTAATCTGGACTTTAAATTAATGGCTATATGATAATTGCATTAATTATAGCAAAGGCCAGCCAGCATAGTACTCATAATGTGTCAAGGTCTTTTTTATTTATTTATGTATTTATTTATTTATTTATTTTTTGAGAGAGATTTTTCCTATAGGGCACATGCACTTACTGGAGAGGCAGAGAGACAGAAAGTGAGAAATCACCCCTCGGGGTGGCCACGCCACAGTCCCTTCTCCATTTTCCTCTTGGGATCCTGGGCACGCACGCATACACACCTGGTGTGAGTGTATGTTACCGATCCAAGATTCAAACTGCAGTCAACTACATGGGAGTCCAACTATGTAATCATTAGGCCACCTGCTGGTCTCCTTGCCAAGGTTTTTTCTGACATGAATTTGTAGGAAGACCACAAACTCATGAAAGGATTGCAGTCCATCTGACACCCTGATGCAGCCTTGTGAAACTCAGAGTAATGGATTCCCCCAAGCCGTGCCTGGACTTTGCAACCTGCTGAAACTCTTGACATAATAAATACATATTGTTTTAAATGGATACATTTGTGGTAAATTATCATGTGAAAATAAATACTTCATACAGACATATGAATTCTGGATCCTAATATTCCCTTGTGACTGGGCTGTAGAGTGGCTTGCACATTGCCGGCCTCTGCCGGCACTCTCATACCCTGAACTTCAGGAGCACTCACTGAGCCTCATGGTTATAGTCAGGCCCTTCACACACCTAAAGGCATGAGGCCAACAGCACAGTCAGAAACAGGGGTAGCGACCAGCAGTTTGCGTAACGGCTATGTCGGTGGACTTCCATGTAGTCGACCATGGTTCGAGTCCCAGACCTGGTGGTTTCAACTCACGCCAGGCGCATGTGCGTGCATGCCCAAGATCCTGAGAGAAGAATGGAGGAGAAGAGATTGCAGTGTGGCCATCCCCCCTGGGGGTTATATCTCACTTTCTATCTCTCTGTCTCTCCCTATCTTTCTAGCAAGTGCACATGTCCTATAGCAAAAGCCTCTTTAAAAAAATGAAAGAAAGAAATGGTAGACTAAAGCCAGAAGCAAAGAATAGTCCCATTCCCTAGGTAGAAAGATGGCAAAGCTCAGGCTAGCTGAAATCTGTGGTTGCAACTGATGGCTAGAGGAATGAATCACCTGGAGCCTGGGTGAGGGTGAGAAAAGAAGCTGTGGGGGAATGAGATGAAGACTTCAGTCACAAGGCCAGGCAAGGAGAACCTAGGTGGTTTAGTTGAATTTTTCTGGACCATTATCCTTTCCAGTAGAACATAGCTTCTTATACATGTATCTTTATAGATATGGTATTTGTCCTTTGTGCAATATCCATAAAATACAAGATATTAGACAAACAAAACAGAGCACATTTATTTTCATACTACACAGAGCCAATTACTTAACTTCTTTTTGTACATATCGTTCTGTTTTCTTTTAATTCAGTGTAGATCATACTCTATATAATATGTAGTATTTGTTTAATTTCCCTTTATTTCAAGAACCTTTTCCTGTATCATTAAAAGAGCCTTTACAACTATTGTAATTGCTGTGTAATGTGTAATGGCATATTTAATAATTCACATTGTTAGGAATTTATTTTTTAGTTTCTCAGCATTTTTAAAAAACATGGCCATCTTTTAGAAAACATTGTTGACCCTGTTTCTCATTATCTCCTTAGGATGTATTTTTAGCAGGAGACTTTCTGGACCAAATAGCATGAACATTGTAAAAATCTTTAGATACAAATTACTAAATTACTTTCCAAGAAGATTATACCATATTTTACTTTTACTAGCAGTCTTATAGAGGGTCAGTTTAAAAATATGTTGTCAGTAGTTCAGGGACCAGCAGATGGCATAATAGTTATGTCACTGAACTCCCATGTAGTCGACTGCAGTTCGAGTCCTGGATGTGGTGGCTTAAAAAAAAAACTCACGCCAGGTTTGTGTGCCTGTGTGCCCGAGATCCCAAGAAGAGAATAGAGGCGAAGAGATTGTGGCATAGCCATCCCCCCGGGGAATTATTTCTCACTCTCTGTCTCTGTCTTTCTCTGTCTCTCCAGTGAATGTACATACCCTATAGCAAAAATCTCTCTTTAAAAAAAATGTCAGCATTACATGTTTCTGCACATGTTTAATTTTGCCTGTTTTTCAAGGCAAACAATATATTTCCTTGCTTCACTCTGCATTTATCTGATTAACAGAGAGATGATACATTTAAAAAATATTACTAATATTTGTAGTTTGTCAGCCAAAAATGGTCATTAAAACTTTATGGTATTACCTATTTTCAAAGATTACATTTTGGAAAGACAATAATGTTTTCTTTCAAAGAAAAATAGAAATATTTCTATGCTTTGAAGAATGATTTTTATTTCTGCTCTGTGTCTGAATTATAAAAATGCCCTCTATGTAGCTTGAAGTCCCTGGATTGCCAAGGACCAATATTGATATGTCATCCTGGGGAAAAGCTATCACATGACAGCCTCTACTTGGCGATGCAGCAATGACATTTTACACAACAGTGCATTTATTAAGCCCATCCACAGCACAAAAGCAGCATGTAGAAGCAGGCAGAAAAGATGGCTGCTTGCCAATTTCCTGACAAGTGGCACAATTTAATCTCTTAGCCTTCAGTGCAATCATTTCTACTCCCACACAGGATGAAAAAGTAAAGTTTTCTTTTAATCCATCGCTTCATTTATTACTTCTGTGTCTATTTACAGGTAAGGTTGGCTCTGTCCTTATAAAAGCCAAGATAACATACAAGCTCATTTCAAACAAGAATAATACTGCTCTTACTGAGTTTTGACTACATTGATAAGTTGGAGATCTAGGACCAGTGTGTCAAGAATGCAATCCCTGTGTATAAACTGTAACATTGTCCTTCTGACTGGCCTTTGGCAATTCTTTCTCTTTTTTTCCCCATTGAAAATATCCATGAACTCATTAGTGATTTTCAAATAAGAACACAAAGAGGAATTGAGCAGGGAGAGGAGCAAAATGGAGAAAAGGAAGGAAAAAGAAAAAAGATTGGTCATCATCAGGAGATGAGGCATCATGTAACTTGGGAATAAAGAAACAAAACCAAAACTTAAGGATTTTTTTCCATGCGAAAGAGAAGCACCAAGTAGAACAAAAGACAAACTGCCAAGCATCATAGGCTGAAACGTAACTCCCCACTACCTACTTTCAGATTATTTAAAGAAATAACAAATTTCCAGGAAGTGAAATAGCGTAAGAGATTGCTAAATTCTAAGAGCACCTCTCCATATTGGATTTTCATAAATTGGAGTGATTGCACATAAAACCTGTTACCACATGACAATTTCCACTGTAACCCAACTGCTTATTGTATCAAACGTCTATGGGCATGGTAAATGTTTAATTCAAAGGCAGAGACTTTTAGTGCCTTCAGTGCTATAGGAACTTTCTCTCATTACTCTTTTGGGGCCAAAGTGGGACATAAGCCCACACAATCCTAGCTATTTCTTTGAATAAGAAGGCCTTCATAAAAAAAAAAAATGTTCATGGCAGTACAGTATAAATGGCAACAGCACCTTCCTTAGAAAGATGTGTGGTTGGAATCTCAGTGGACTCAATCTTCTATCTCTGCTATAAAAATGAGGAGGAGTGAGAGAGAATGACCTCTCTCTATTGATTTCCTTTATTCATATTTTCAGACATAACTGTGTTGACAATTTACTTGGACAAAAGAAAAATCACTTAGGAAATGATTCTGTGTTGACTGTCAATGACAATTCCCTAAGACAGGACATTTTCTAAACAAAATAATAATGTTAGCTGCACATCTAATAGAGCATCAGGTACCTGTAAGTGATCTTTCAGAACTGAAAAGGCATGTCTAGAAGTTTACCTATTTTGGTTAACTGCCATAAGACCCAATAATGGAATTCCTCTATGGGTTAATTTAAATAGTTGTTGCATTTTTTTTTTCCTCCAGAAATTACTTTTAAATTGCTGGATATCCACATGCAAAAGAATGAAGTTTGGCCTACCATCTCACACCACACACAAAAAATGAATTCAAAATGGATCAAAGACTGAAATAGGAGCACTAAAACTCTAAAACTCTTAGAAGAAAACGTAAGAATAAATCTTTATGATCTTGGATTAAGCAGTGGTTTCTGTATATGACACCAAAACCAGAAACTAGTAGAAAAATACAGATAAATTGTACTTCATCAATTAAAGATTTTCTGTTGTTCAGGATACCATCATGAACATAAAAAGATAACCCACAGAATGAGAAAAAAAATCCTCACAGATAATATATCTGGTAAAAGACTTGTGTCTAAAACATGTAAAGAACTCCTACAACTTGATAGTAAAAAGAGAAATGATCCATTTAATAATAGTCAAAGGGTTTGTATTATCTTCCTATTGCTAATATAACCAATTTAATGGTTTAAAATAATATAAATTTATTAACTTATCTTTCCAGAGGTGAGCTATTCAAAATCATACCCACTGAGATACACTGTAGATGTTGACAAGGCAGCTCCAAAGGCTCTTGGTTTGTTTCCTTCTGTATTCCCAGCTTCAAGCCACTTGCACTCCTTTGCTCAGATTTTATCCATTCTCAAAGAGCTTCAGTCCAACATTTACTTACATCATTTTTTTTCTCTGACTATGACTCTACTTCCTCCTTTTTGTAAGGATTCCTGTGATTACATTGGTCACACCCAGATAAATTGGGATAATCTCCCCATTTTAAACTTAAATACGTCTGGAAAATCTCTCTTTCTATATAAAGTAATATATCACAGGTTCTAGAGATTAGGACATGGATTTGTTTGGGGAGGGGTCATTATTCAGACTAGCATAGATCTGAATATATATTTATTCAAAGAAGACATACACTTGGCCAATGAGCACTTAAAAAATGTTCAATAGTTCTCACTAAAGAACTACAAATAAAAACTACATAAGATACCACTTTAAACCCACTAAGATGGCTATCATCAAAAAGATGGACAATAACAGGTGTTAGCAAAGATGTAGAGGTAGGAATGATGGTAGAAATGTAAAATGGCGCACTTTGGAAAACATGTTGGGAGTCCATCAAGCAGTTTAAAATAGAGGTACATTGCTGACAGTTCTACTCATAAGTACATAAACAAGACACTTGAAAACATGTCTGTATATACACTTGTACCATATGTTCATAGCAGCATTATTTATAATAGCCAAAAGTGGAACCAATCCAAATGCCCATCAGTGGATGAAATGATAAACAAATTGTACTGTATCCATGCAATGGAATATTATTCAGCCATGGAAAGAATAAAGTACTAAAATATGCTACAACGTTGATGAAACAGAAAACATGCTAAGGAAAAGTCAGATACAAAAGACCACATAAAAACGGTCTTCAAAAGTTCAAAGAGAATACGTATAATGCTTGGATTTCAAACAAGTTAAAAAAATTTGCATCAGAATAAACTTATACTTTAATTCCATTTATCGATGAACTTTTTGAAGTACCCTCATATTGTACAATTATATTTATGTTAAATATCTAGAACAGGGAAATACATACAGATAGAAAGTAGATTAGAGGTTGTCAGGAGCTGGTGAAAGATACGAGATTTCTTCCCAGGGTGACGAAATGTTCTAAAATTCGACAGTGCTGATGATGGCGCAGTTCTGCAAATACATTCAAAAGAAAAAATACCTGAATTGACTATTGTATGAGGACAAAATGTAAAGTATCTGTATTATATCTAAAAAAAGCTTTTTTTTTTTTTTTGAGAAAAGCCATCATAAAGCACTTTAATTGCAATAATAAAACTTGAAACTTATATATGGTACCAGGGTTAGGAAGGGGGCAGGAAGAGCAACAATTTCTCCCACCAAATCACTACCCAGGACAGCAAAAGGGTGAGAAGGGACTTAGGGAGGAACAGCCAGGAGACTTTGATATCAGCAGAGGAAGCCAAGCATCAAAAACCAGGAAATGCTGAAGCTGCCATGACCAGCATCACTTTCTCAAGAGAACACTCAAGAATGTGTCATGATGGCTGGGCTTTCACTGGGTGTTAAGTCTACAAACAGCACCTTCATTGTAAACTTTCAATTAAAGTTCTTAAAATTTAGGAAGTGATAGAGCTTGGATAGTTATGAGATTACCAAAGTCCTGAGAATCCATTAAAAAACTACAGGAAAGATGAAAAAGAAAGAAAACAAACTAGCAAACAAAAACAGGCCACAAGGCTTCAGAAGTCCCCACTGACCCAGGGACAGATACCTGTAGTGTCCACTGGCAGTGAAAATGATGTGCTTTCAAAAAGGCAAAGGGTTTGGGACCAGCAGTTAGCGTAATGGCTATGTCGCTGGACTCCCACGTAGTCGACCGCGGTTCGAGTCCTGGACCTGATGGCTTAAATTCACGCCGGGCGTGTGTGTGTGCGTGCCCAAGATCCCAAGAGGAGAATGCAGGAGAAGGGATTGCATGGCCATCTCCCCTGGGGGGTGACTTCTCGCTTTCTGTCTCTCTGTCTGTCTCTGTCTGTCTGGCGAGTGCACGCGCCCTAAAGCAAAAACCTCTCCAAAAAAAAAAAAAAAAAAAGGCAAAAGGTTTAAGGGAAAGGAGGGATGGTGAGACTGGTGGAGACAAAGGCTCTCCCCTCCCCACTTCAGTATAGGGTAGCTTTTAATTTAACCCAAGGTTATTTCTCAAGAGAATCATTCAGTCCTTAACAGTGCCTCAAATCTGCTATGGCTTTGCAGTGCAGCAGCAAGAATGTTTACTATAGATAAAAATTACATCCCCCAAAAAAACTAAAATAAAGATTCTCGCACTCTCCCAGCACCAATTTCTATTCTCAAGTTAACTCATCATTTGCGCTGTTAATACTTGACCTTATACTTAATGGGAAACCTAAATCCAAAACACTGAAACTGAAACTTCACCCTGAAATGAAAACAAAGACAAAATAAAATGAAAAATTTGAGGCTTATGACATATAGTTTAGGTAAACACACATATGAGGGGAAAGAGAGAGGAAATGGAGGTGGGGGAAGCAAAGTTGAGTAACAGAACACATTCAGTCAGGGTAGATGTTTACACAGAGTGTAGTGAAACATCAGGAAAACTCCAGGAAGAGTCGTATGCAAGCATTTGGAGGCACCATGTCCCTCCATGGCAGACCCAAGAACAGGGAGCTGAGGGAGTAGGCCACTCCTATCATTCCAGTGTTAGAAGTTCCACGTCAAAGATGAGAGTGTCTGTGGAGGGAAGACGTCCGGGTACCCAGCACTGTAGGCATAGCCTGGGGAGATGGTCAGTTCGGCTCACTGGCCCACGCTCATCTGGGCAACCCCTTATTCCCAGCAGCCTCACATCACCTCCTGTTTGCCCAGCATAAATTAAAGGGCTTGTTTCTGTCCTGGAAAGACTCAAATCTCTTTCCATCTTCAAGCATCCCGGTGTGGTGCACCACGCAGGTCTGGCCATGCTTCAGGAAGGTACACCTGTCTCCAGGGAGGATGGTCTCCACCTGCACTCCCATGGTGGCGTGGACACTGGGGGGCGGCAAGACTGGGGCGTGGACTGAGAGTGGACCTGATGGTGGCTCCACTGCTTTTTTTTATTTTTAATTCTCTTTCATATTTTTTCTGGCATAAAATATTCCGATTTAGAGATATGAGGGATTTTTCTGCTAGTTTTAGATTCAAAAAGCTCTCAACTTACTATTATCAGTCATGTAAAGATAAAATTGATTTTATTGTGGGTTCCATGTCTTTCTGGTCTAAGTAAGTTGTTGTTTTTTTTTTTTTTTTTTTTTTTTTTGAGAGGTTTTCACTATAGGACGCGTGCGCTCGCCAGACAGAGAGAGACATAGAGACAGAAAGCGAGAAATCACCCCCCAGAGGGGATGGTCACACCACAATCCCTTCTCCTCCATTCTCCTCTCGGGATCTTGGGCATGCACGCACACGCACCCGGTGTGAGTTTAAGCCGCCTGGTCCAGGACGCGAACCGTGGTCGACTACATGGGAGTCCAGCGACATAGCCATTACGCTAACTGCTGGTTCCTTGGTCTAAGTAAGTTTTGAAAGGCAAACATCACAACATGCTCCATTTTCTACACCATACCAGCAGATATTTGACCTTGTATACCAACTATATCAACACAGTATAAAAATTACCTAATAAGTAATATTTTAATTTTTCAAAGCCAAGTACAAATTACTGTATTGCTTCAAAATTTAGTAAGATTAGTTCATGCTATGTTTTATAAGGTCTAGTTGGCCAATATATTCAAGAAAGGAAAGAACAGCATATTCATTCCTTACAGAGGAATGGTAAGACTGTTGAGACCCAGAAGTAATGGTTCTCAAGTAAGTAACATTTTTTAAGGTTGACTCCATGGAGCGCTAGAAATTCTAATTCAATCCTGGCCCTTGTGTGCAGAGAGCAATTTGGGGCATTATTTTTAAGTTGAGACCCAAAATTCTAGCTCTGACTGAAAGTTAAAAACAGCCACTGTTCTTGTGAAAGCTAGAGACCTGAGGTTCCCTGCCATTATCTATCCATGAGATCTTAGGAATGCTATAGAACATTCTTAACATAAACATCTTTCTCCATAAAATCGTTATTATAGAAAAATCTTTGGGAATTTTTAGTTTTTTTTTTTTTTTTTTTTTTTTTTTGGAGAAGTTTTTCGCTATAGGGCGCGTGCGCTCGCCAGACAGACAGAGAGAGACATAGAGACAGAAAGCGAGAAATCACCCCCCAGGGGGGATGGTCACGCCGCAATCCCTTCTCCTCCATTCTCCTCTCGGGATCTTGGGCACGCACGCACACGCACCCGGCGTGAGTTGTAAGCCACCGGGTCCGAGACGCGAACCGCGGTCGACTACGTGGGAGTCCAGCGACATAGCCATTACGCTAACTGCTGGTTCCCAAGGGAATTTTTAGTTTTAAAAGTATATTTTAATCATCTGATATTTTTTGACAACCTGAGCAGTTTAAAAAAACCGTTATGGCCAGAAATTCAACCCTTTGTTTTAAATCTATAGCTCTGAGAAAATCCACTCTTCTTTATTTTCATATGCCAAAAAGCTGATTGCCACTTTAAATGCTGATAAATCATTTCCTTTTATTTCTGATAGTCAGTCTCTAAAGAAAACATGCTGTCATTCTAACATTTTGAAACTATTTTATATTTTAGACAATAGCTCTTTGGGATCTAGACCATAAAAAATGGTTTTAGGGAAGATGGAAAAGACACTTGAATTATTGGGGTCATCAGAAAGTCATGATACATTTTTGCATGGTAAGATATGTTATGGCTTTTCTAATGGCCTAGTATCTCTAGTTTTTAAATCAGTGATAATTCTAGTTACTTTCAAGAGCTGGTTTTTTTAACAGTTAGTTATTACTTTATTATTTACAAATACTTAATAATGTCCTAAACTTTGTATAAACATCTAGTCACTGCAAACTAACAAAATAACAAAAGGTTTACAGCCAAAGAGCAGGTTGGGGGTTAGTGGATAGAAAATTACCAAGAGGAAACGTCAGAGGTAAGGGGAGATTGTTGCTAAAATGACCTAAGGGAATTAATACTGACGACAGGCCAAGATAATCAGATATACAGGATGAGGGATTCTCTATAAATTGATGTAGCTAGATTCTTGCTAAAACAGAGCAATGCAGACCTGACAAGAATGGATACCAAAGCCCAAAGTTGAGGTTTATTTGGGAAAAAGGCTTAGAGAAGGCTGACTGAAGTTTGGTAAGGAGAGAGCTTTTTCACTACTTACATTTGCTGAGCTCAGAAAATGGTAATTACCAAGCCCTACCCTGACATTCACAGAGACTGTAGCAACAGTGAAAGGAACCATCACATATCATCTGGGTGAGGTTTCGCCTCACACAGCCTAATCCAAGCAGGCAATCTTTGCTCACAAGGAGCCCTCCCTCACCCACTCCCAACTTTACCCCACCCCAAACTTTAGTTTGCCGGAGGAGACTGACACTGGAATTTAACACTAGTTAGAATTTTAGATTTCTTAGACTTCTCAGAGTTCTACTGCAGGAAATTTCAGCACAGAAAGAGCAGGTACCAACCCGTTTTCAGCCCTTCTCTTCCTAACCTCAGCTCTTTTCTGCATGGTGAAGGACCTGAGTGCATATCCACGACACTACAACTTGCATACCCATACTCCATCTACTATTTCTTCATATAGCTGTCGCCTTTCCATCACTTTTGAGTCTAGGGTTATGTGTAAAACTCACGCCATCAGCTCTCGGGAACATGAATGTAGGAAAGAGCAGAGCCACTAAGGTGGGCTGCAACCTTGTAGTCAAGGAGTTCTAGAGTATGTATGCTGGGGTGGGTGGAAGTAAATCCTAATTGCCTCCTGAGGCTTGTGGATTCTCATGAAGTGATTGTAGGGAGTATTAATTCCCTGAGTGTTAACTGGTAGGTATAATAAGGGAAATATAGTCATTGAATGTTAGGCCCAGTAAAAAAATTATTTTCTATGTATGTTATTGATAAAGTTCTTGGCTTTTAGAGTTTCCCATGTTACATTTTGTGGTAGTCACTATTGCTTTCATTCCAAACTAATAGAAAATATTTTTTTCCTTTATGTTAATGGTAACTCACTTATTAGCTACATATGAATTAGTTATTTTCTTAACAGTGAAATCTGAGGAGAGGAAACATGGGAAGCTATAACTCCTCTTAATATGCTACCTCTCTGTGTATCTGATATTCTATGTTATTTATTCATTATTCTATTTCCCACAATGCTTAGCATGGTTTCTTACTCATAGCAGACAGTTGGGACTGATAAGAGCTACCATTTATTAAGCTTATTTTCATAAACTAAGGGGACTTTAAAAGGTTAAGTTATTTACAAATGGCTGATAAAAATCAATTCAGTCTGTCGTGCTCCAAAATCCATGTTCTTCTCACTAGAGCACATGGCTGCAGTTACATGTAGCTGAATAATTGAACATATATTGAAGAATCTATGAGCACAGAGCCCTACCAGCATCCTGTGTCAGTGTTAAAAATTAAAAACATAAATATTCCAAAGTGGTACCCAAATACTTTCAGCTCTTCAGAGAATGATTGATGTGTGTTCATTGGCAGTCTAGTCACTACATAATCCTATATAAAGAAATGATAAAGACTAAATAAATTTGGTTTTGAAGATAATATATTTCTTTGATTTAAAGTAATGTAGGTTCCTTGTAGAAAATTTGGAAAGTACAGTCACTTATACAGTGAATTAGAATCATTCATAATCCCATCACCAAAAGGATCTATTTCTTGCACTCCTTCATCTTCAGTGCATTTTTAGAGTTGAACTTTTTATCTTATCTTTTCCACTTAATATCACAACATAGGCTTTTCTTTGCATAAAAATACTTTGTAAACATTATTTTAGATAGCCACTTAATTTCATGTCATATGGATATAGTGCTGTTTAAAAAACTTTTATCATATTTTTGACATTTAAGTTGTTTATTACACTGTAACACATCTTTGTGGAAAAAATTTTAAAATTTGGCATGAGAACACTAGGTTAACTATTCCCAGATTAGTTGTTACTCACATATTTCTGGGCTTGAAATGAAGTGGTTCCATTATTTCTTACTTTTTAAATTCTGTTAAATCATATACCACAAGGTTTCTTTTACATTGTAACTGATTGCATTAAGAATACATCTTTTGGGGCCGGCAGGTGGCATGGTGGTTAAGGGCTCTGGACTCCCACATGGCCAACCGTGGTTTGAGTCCCATACCTGGTAACTTGCTTTCTCACTTTCCCTCTCTATCCCCCTCACTGTGTCCCTCTCTGGTCAAATATAAATAAATAAATAAATAAATAAATAAATAAATAAATAATCAATCAATCAATCAATCAAATAATTCTTTTTTTAAAAAACAGAATACATCTTTTACTAATTATAACCAGCTTCTCAAGAGGTGGTAAGATTCAGTTTTAGTTCTACTCCAACAATTGTAGCTAATATAATTAATAAGCCATCCTCAACCTAGTGACCTAGAAGTGGTCTGTGAAGACCCATGTGTTATCTGAATTAGGCACCAGTCATTTTTGGTTATGCAAGTTAGTCTGGCATTTATAACACAAACATCAGGGCCACAATTTATAATCCACAATACTGCTAATAATTAAAATGGCAGTATAATTTCCCTTCTACTCCTATACTCCATTAACTTCTTTAAGCATTATAGTCTAATTTAGTAGTAAATTACTAAAGAGAAAGGTAGACAATTAAAAAGAAAGCAATGTTCCTTTTAGAAAACAATCAAAGAATGAATTATTACCTGTGTCTCTGTTCATGTTTGTGCTGAATATTCATGTCTGTGTTAAAACACAAACTCTTTAATGGTCATTATCCCAGCTATACAGTGTTGCTAAATTATATATATTTTAGCGCTTCATCTAAAAGCTTTCATTGTTTGATTTGTTGTGCCATTTGTGAGAGTACCATAGCTGCTTTCTGTGCCATAAACTCATCTCTCCTGCATTTCCATTTCTCTGACATTCAGACTGGGACATCAAAACATGCAAACCTGAGATAGAAAAGGAAATGAGCCAAGACATGTTTTGTATGTGGAGAGCCAGAGAAGGTACTTTCAAGATTTTCAATGTATTGGGGTGAGAGATCTTGAGTGAGTTGATATCACTGTCATTTAAGGTGACAAATTAAGTGATGTGACAAACGTAAGGCATAAAGCAAATATTTATTAAACTGACACAGAATCTGCCATTTTCATCCAATAATTTTGTTATTCATTGACCCTATAAATATTTATTGGGTACTCTGCTATATATCAGGTACTTGGAGCTGAGAATAGAGAAGGAAACAAACAAACAAACAAATTAAAAGGGAGACCAGCAGACAGCATAATGGTTACATCGCTGGACTCCCACATTGTCAACCCTGGTGTTCAAGTCCTGGACCCAGTGGCTTAAAACTCACACTGGGTGCCTAAGATACTGAGAGAATAATGGACGAAAAGAAATTGCACAGTGGCCATTCTCCCTGGGAGTTGATTTCTCACTTTCTGTCTCTCTCTGTCTTTCTAGTGAGTGTACATACCCTATAGCTAAAATCCCTCTCAAAAAAATAAAAATAAAAATAAAAATAGAGAAGGAAACAGGAAAAACAGATCTGTGCCTTCATGAAGCTCTCAGCCTAGCATAATAATAAATGTATATTTAGATATTAAATGAATCATGAAAGAAAAGCACATAATAGTATGACCTAATTCAAGGGCTCTTTTAAAAGTTCATGGAAAAAGTCTATTATGGGAAATAAAAGCATGGTTTTCAAAAAATTTTTGAACATCAACTTGTAATATCTTGTTATAACATGTCTAAACAGGATCTACTTTGTAGCACTAAGAAGGATAACACATAAGTTTGAATAGTTCCCGTATCAAAGCAACATGAATTCTGCTAAAACTGAAGCAGGAACAAACATCAAATTTATGGTGAAGCTTGGGTGTAAGAATAGTTATGTCACTGATGCTTCTTGAAAAATATATAGGAACAAAGGCCCAAAGAAATCCACAGTTTACAAATGTACAACTTATTTAACAAGAAACAAGACAATGTTAAGGATCATTCAATGGTAGCAGGCAATACATATCAGTTTGTCAGAAAAAAATTAATAACATCCATACCATAATTGAAGAGGACCAAAGATCAACAAAAACAATAGCTAACACCATAGAAATCTCAATTGGTTCTGCTTATACAAATCTGACTGAATAATGAAAGTTGAACAAACTTTCTGCTTTCTGAGTGCCAAAACTATTTAACCTAGATTAGCTGCAGGCAACAACAGAGCTATCAATGGAAATTTCAAACAAGTGGGGTCAATATCCTGAAGTATTTCCTCAAAATGCTGTAATAGGACATGATACACAGCTTTACCAGTGTGACCCTGAAAACAACACACGATCAAAGCAATGGCTACCAGTCAAAGCAAAAAGCATACCAGTCAAGAGTAAAGATAATGTCAATAGTTTTTTTCGAATGCTCAAGGTGTTTGCTAGTTGACTTTCCAGAGGGCCAAAGAATGATAACGTATACTTCTTACAAGAATGTTTTCAGAAAGATTAACCAGAATTTTAGAAGGAAGACACCTGAGAAATCATCAGTAGAGAGCCCTTCATTAAGACAGCTCTGCTACTCATTCCTCTCATCAAACAGGGTAGTTTGACAAGATGTTCAGTAGTAAATCATGAAGCATCCATCTTACTGTCTTAATTTGACTATTTCTGATTTTTTGTTTGTTTGTTTCCTAATTTTAAAATATCTTTAAAGAGCACCCATTTTTCAGGGCCATCAGGCAGCATGGTGGTTAAGGTGCTAGACACTCCCACATGGCTGATTACTGTTCAAGTTCCAGACCTGGTGGCTTGTTTTCTCACTTTTTCTCTCTCTCTCTCTCTGTCTCTCTCTGCTCAAATTAAAATAAATGAATTAATGAATGAATAAAATTAAATAAATCTGTTTTTTTAGAAAAAGAGCATCCATTTTTCTTAGTTAATATAAAAACAACTGCACTGTTTTGGTTAAATTCACAAGACCTTCAGTTCTTTAGGGAGGACTAAACAGCTGGTGTCATCATTTAAAAGTGATGTAGTTTAAATTGAAAAACAAAGTTCATATTTTTCATTTTTATCTTTTAATTTTGTTTTTATACAGATATTTGAAGTACCCTTATATTGTCTAAGGTATTGAAGGTATTGAAGGGAAGCCTTGTAGAAAGCTGATATTTAAACTAAGACATTAAGGTTAATGTTAACTTGGTAACTGAGGCTCATAGTGTCTTCAGGCAGAGAGAGCATGTCCAAAGGCATGAGGAGGAATATGGGAGAAGTCACTGGGACTAGAGCTGGTGAAAGAGAACAGACTGGTTACAAGATGAAGGTGGAGGGGTAGATATGAGACATTGGAGAGAGCCATGGGCACCATGATGAATAATCTGTTCTTTATCTTTCTAAAAGCAACATGAAACCTTAAATGTTTCAAAGGAGGAAAAAATGACTAAATTAAATTGTTATCTATTAAAAAATAAATCATCCTGATTGCTATGAAGTCTGGCTTAACTCATAACAGTGCCTGCAGGTTGAGTAGCTTATAATAATTAAGTGAGGAATGATGGTAGCTTGGACTAAAATCCTGGTAAAAAGACAGAAAAGTAGACAGATTTTGAAGTATATTTAAGTATCAAACTTAATAAGCCTTAATGCTTATGTGGAATGGGATATGAAGAAAGTGGTATTTCTTCAAATAAATCATCTGTCCCTTCTCTGTCCTAGGTCCCATATCAGGTACTAAGTATATAATAAGCTTGTTTCAATTGATTTCATCATCTAGTGGAATTAGCAAAGGATAAATCTGAGGGGTAGAACATAGCAACTGGTAAAGACCAGTAGAGAGTTAAATTTGGAAGATAAATTGAGTAGTTCCATATTGACAGTGTTTCAGTTGCCTACAAGAAATTCAAGTAGAGATATCAAATAGGCAGTTGAACACACAGATTTGAAACTCTGAGAGATCTAACTAGAAATGTCATTTGAATTAGTAAAACCAATAGAATTAAGGGATTGCCTTGAAAAAAAAGTGCATAGTAAAAAGAAAAGAGACCAAGGACTACACCCAAAGTTATTCCAAATTTACCAATGCAGGTTAGAACAGAGGTTTATATTTGACTAATGCATATCTCTAGAAGCACATGAATAGATTTATGGGTTTTAATGTCCACATTTTCAAGTTGATCTGCCTAGGAAGTAGCTGTAGTTTTATGGCAGTTCTTTCCCACCCTTGGATTTATTATTGCTATTCTCCCATATTTCAAAAGAAAAATTTAGGTCTTACCCATCCCAAATCTTGCTAGGTATAAAGAAACAATTTGACATTCTGAAATATCATCACCCATGATGAGAAAGATAATGACCATAATGACTGGTTAATAATCCTTTCAGTAAGTAATGTGGTTTCCGATGCTTTGCTTTTAATGAAATTTTAAAGCAATTATCAGCTGATTATTAAAATAATTTTAATAATAGATCAATGAATTTAAGGCATATAACTTGGAAGAAATTGAAAGTTTTCATTTCTATCTACTTGGTATATAAAAAAGATTTCTGAACATTTACATCTATATAAATGAATAAAAAGTTTTAAGTCTTATCTAATTTTTAAAAGCTCTACTTGCCCTATTAAGAAAAGACTCCTCGAAACAATTCCATTTTTATTGTTTGATATTTATAAATTGAATTTCAAATGTATTATGATTATTTTAATCAATTTTATAGTCTAATAATATCATACTAACTCAGTCCAGAAGAAGATTTTTAATATTTAGAGTCTTATAGTTACAGGAAATTTGGGGGGAAGGAATCATAAACTTATATTTATACATTTTTATTTAATATCTTAGGGATATCAGTACAAGATATTTAAACATAAAAATGTATTATGGTAAAATCTCTGGAAGAAATAAAATGGGGAAACATAGGTTCAAGAATATAGAAGAATCTATGTAAAGTTTCCAGCTGCTCAAGAAGACCTTGTACATTTATATGTACTTAAAATTGTGAGCATGAACTTCAAATCAGCATATATTTAAATTCTACTGAAGACATTTGAAATACTGATGTAATAGTGAAAAAAATAAAATTTCACAATTCACCGTATGCCATAAATTATACCTTTTGCTATTATTTAAACTTGTGATGAAAAAATTAAATGTCAGCTGAAAGCATGCAAAATAGAGCATAGCTGGTTTTTCTCCCTTGTTTTTGTTTCTAAGTATGAGGACCAATAGGTTGAAGGAGAAATGAAATGTAAATATAATAAGTAGTGACCAGAATGGTAGGATGACAACCAGGAGAGTACAGAGACCCGAAGTGAGTGACATGTTTTGAGGAGGGAGTGAGCAACTGGGCTAAATGTTGCTGTGAGGTGAACCAAGATGAGGACTGAAGAGATTGCATTAGTTGTAGCCAAATATAGGTTACTGATGAATTTAGGAGGAACATACTCTGTGTTTCTTGGTAGGGACATTGATAGGGGACATGTATTAGAATAGCATAACGAGAACTCAAAACAGAAGAAGAAGAGTTGAGGAAAACAGCATTTCTGATAAGCTTGATTTGTGGAGAGGAAAAAGAGAACAGTAGCCAAGGGGAGGTGCTAGGACAATAGAGAAATTCATCAGGGATAGGCGATACCACAATATGTTTGAGTATTCACAGAATGATTTAAGTACAGAATGGGTTTGAAGATGCTATGTAGAGAAGAATTAAATATTAAGTAAGGTTTTAAAAAGACATTAATTGATGGATTTTTGGTATCAGAAGGAACACTTGCTCCATTGTACTAGGAAGAGAGAAGAGAGCAGGGGTTTGCATGTAGTTAGAGATATACATCTGGCATAAGAATTCCAGGGACTTCTCATCACATGACTTCATTTTTCTCTTGGAAGTAGGAGGCAAACTTATTGGTTGGAAGTAACACAGAAAATGAAGAGTTTGGCAGTCATCTTTACAGGAACAGGGATAGCAAGTTGATCAGGGAAGGGGCAGTGTTAAATTTGGAGACCATGCATTTGTAGTGACTCTTAAAATTTGTGGCTGTTCTCCAGCAATTCAGTGTTCAGTTGCTCTGTAAGGGGCAATGGAGCAAGTAGGTTAGATTCAATAAAGGTTTAGTTCTCTCAGAAACGAGTAACAGTACCAAGTGACAACAGCATACATAGGTAGGAGTCATAAATGGCAAGAAATCAAGACAAGACTTAAGAGTCATGGGACCAGCAGTTAGTGTAATGGCTATGTAGATGGACTCCCATGTAGTCAACCGTGGTTCGAGTCCTGGACACAGTGGCTTAAACTCACACCGGGCGCTTGTGCATGCATGCACAAGATCCCGAGAGGAGAATGGAAGAGAAGGGATTGCAGCATGGCCATCCCCCCTGGAGGGTGATTTCTCACTTTCTGTCTCTCTGTCTGTCTTTCTGGAGAGAGCATGCGCCCTATAGCAAAAACCTCTCGAAAGAATAAAAAAAAGACTTAAGAGTCATAAGACAGGGACCAGCAGTTAGCGTAACGGCTATGTCGCTGGACTCCCACGTAGTCGACCGTGGTTCGAGTCCCGGACCTGGTGGCTTAAACTTATGCCTGGCGCGTGTGTGTGTGCCCAAGATCCCGAGAGGAGAAAGGAGGAGAAGGGATTGCGGCATGGCCATCCCCCCTGGGGGGTGATTTCTCGCTTCCTGTCTCTTTGTCTCTCTGTCTTTCCGGCAAGCACACGCGCCCTATAGCAAAAAAAAAAAAAAAAAAACTCTCCAAAAAAAGAAAAAAAAAAGAGTCATAAGACTTATGTGTAAGTTTTAATTCTATCTTTTATCTGCCATGTGAATTTAAGTAAGTTGCATAACTTGCCTAATGCATGGGGCAATGTTTTTGTTATTTTTTTGTTTGTTTTCATTTGAAAATGTAGCACTATCTGCCTTGCACACTTCTAGATTTTAATAATCTTGAATAGTGGAACAGCAATAAAATGCCACACTGTGTGCAGCTGACTCACATGGGAAGGTTTCAGATTCAAGACCAGAGACCTCTCTGGATATACTAGATGTGCACAGGTGCCCATAATCTGTGGTGGAGGGTGGATCATGGCATCATGACCCCGCTGGAGGCTCTCTCTCTCTCTGTGTCTCTCTTGCTCATGAAAGAAAGAAATGAACACTTTTTGTAAAGCTTTTTCCTCATAGAATAAAACAGGAGATTCTGTTGAAGTATTGTATGCATGGTAAACTGCTAGATAGAGTTAGTCCAGAGGCTACTATAGTTATTATCAAAGGGATTCTAGGAAAATGCATGATTTTACTTTTGGTTCTCATTTTGATCTTTATCTTCTGGAAATTTTCTCTCCTGCTTCCCTGATGCCTTTGGCCTCTTCTAATAAATTCTTCCATGAAATTGCCCCCTCATAGACTCCCCTACTCTACTGTGTTCCAAAATGAAACTCCATAGCATGCCTGGACAGTTAAACAGTTATGCGTAAAGTAAGGGTAACTGGAGCAAGCAGGTGCTGTGGTGGTTAAGGTGTCAGAGTCCAACATGGCTGACCATACCTAGCAGCTTGCTTTCTCACTTTCTCTCTCTCACACACACATGCCTTGTGCCAAATTTAAAAATATTAATGATAAATAAAATTACATAATTCTTTTTTTTTAAAAAAGTATGAATAACTGACTAGTGGAGTTCTTAATATTTCAGAAGATAAAATGATGAATTTGAATAAAAAACAGGTAACAGGGAAGTAAGATAATTGTGAGCAATGCCTTCCTTCTTGGTGTCCTTCATCCTCCTGGCTACCACCCAAAAGCTTCTGAATTCTACTTCCACAGCCGAGAACAAATAAGGGACTGAGAGTACCATCTGCAAAAACCAATTCCACCATTAGATCAGGGAGCTCCAGCTCTGATGTTATGAAATCACAAAATGTCATCAGTAATCGCCAAATATGTCAGGAGTTTTCTTCACAAAACGATTTTGAATTTATTTTAAGAAATATGATTTAGTCTAGCAAGAGGTGAGGATCGTAGATATTTAAAAAATCATATAAACAATAACAGCTGATTATTGCAGCTCAGAAAAGGACAGGAAACAGTGTCACTAATCATCTACCCTTGAAAATTAGTACCCCTAGGCAGTTTAGCATTATCTGCTTTATAGAGAATTGCTCATAATCTTTGCCAGTACTAAATAATTTCAGTAATTACAGGTCTGAACCTAAGAAGGTGTTGAAACTAGAGCTATTGGAATTCAAATTCTCAAAGCAAGATTGTATGTATGTTATTGTTGCTAACTCAGTCCAAATTAGGCAGAACTACCACAGATGTTCTTTGACTTATGACAGAGTTATGTCACAGTAAACTCATCATATGTTGAGAATATCATAAGTCAAAAATGCATTTCCTACACCTGACCTACAGAACACTTATATATTACCCTACACTTGGGCAAAATCATCTAACACAACGACTATCTTTTTTTTTTTTTTTTTTTTGAGAGGTTTTTACTATAGGGCGCGTGCGCTCGCCAGACAGACAGAGAGAGACATAGAG
Organism: Tupaia tana; assembly: GCA_026018925.1. Taxonomy (NCBI): domain Eukaryota; kingdom Metazoa; phylum Chordata; class Mammalia; order Scandentia; family Tupaiidae; genus Tupaia; species Tupaia tana. The sequence goes on along the minus strand of JAKSZU010000015.1, from coordinate 75,074,222 downwards.
ACAGAAAGCGAGAAATCATCCCCCAGAGGGGATGGTCACACCGCAATCCCTTCTCCTCCATTCTCCTCTCAGGATCTTGGGCACGCACGCACACGTGCCCGGTGTGAGTTTTAAGCCACCAGGTCTGGGACGCGAACCGCGGTTGACTACATGGGAGTCCAGCAACATAGCCATTACGCTAACTGCTGGTTCCCCTCTAACACAACGACTATCTAATAATTAGGTATTGAGGGGCCAGCAGGTGGCCTATGGTTAAAGTGCTGGACTTCCACATGGTTGACCATGGTTTAAGTCCTGGACCTAGTAGCTTGCTTTCTCATTTTTCCTCCCTCTCTCTCTCTCTCTCTCTCTGTCTCTTTCTGGTGAGTACACATGCCCTATATAAAAAATATAATATTAATAACAAAAAGAAGAATAACTAAAATAAGTATTTCAAAAATAATAATTAAATATTGAATATCTCATTTAACTTATTGAAATCAGTACTGAAAGTAAAAAGCCAAATGGTTGTATGTATATTCAGAATACAGTTCTACTGAACACATGTCATTTTTGTACCATCACAAAGTAGAAAAATCATTCAATCGAACCATCATAAGTTGAGTACCATCTAAATTCATTTGTTCATGCCTTAATTCAATAATTTATGTTATTTATCTTTTTACTGAATATCTGCTAATGGACACTGTCCTTGGCCCTAAAGATAAAACAGATCAACAAAACAGAGAAGGATCCTGCTCAAAGAATTTTTGTCTGTAGGTCAAAGATAAATATACAACATATCATATCATAAGAGCTATCATAATAGGTACTATACAGCAAATGAAGCAGATACAATGATAGTGCTATAATAATGAAGTGATATAATGAAGTAATATTGAAGTGATATAATGATGAGTGCATGGCTACTTTTAGATTAAGTGATCAAAGTAGGCTTCTTGAAGGAGATAGCATTATTTCTTAATTCATTTTTAAAATGAATTCTTAGTTCATTTTTTTTTGGAGAGATTTTCGCTACAGGGCGCGTGCGCTCGCCAGACAGACAGAGAGAGACATAGAGACAGAAAGCAAGAAATCACCCCCCAGGGGGGATGGTCACGCCGCAATCCCTTCTCCTCCATTCTCCTCTCGGGATCTTGGGCATGCATGCACATGCGCCCAGCGTGAGTTTTAAGCTACCGGGTCCGGGACACGAACCGCGGTCGACTACGTGGGAGTCCAGCGACATAGCCATTATGCTAACTGCTGGTTCCCTTAGTTCATTTTTTAAACTTTGTTTTATTCATACAATTGTACAATTGACCCTTTAACAATGTGGGTTTTAACTGTGCAGGTCTACTTATATATTTTTTTTTTTCAATAAATACTGGAAATGTACTTTCTCTTGAAGATTTTCTTAACATTTTCTTTTCTCTAGCTTACTTTATTATAAGAATATAGTATATAATACATATAGTTTGCAAAGTATGTATTAATTGACTGTGTTGTCGAGAGGGCCTCTTGAGAACACTATGCTATTAGTAGTTACGTTTTGGGAGAGTCAAAAGTTAAACATCAATTTCTGACTGTACCAGGGTCAGCACCCCAGACTCTGTATTGTTCAAGTGTCAACTGTACATATTTACGAGGTATGCAATGTAATGTTGCATACACTTAGACATTTTGTAAGAATTAAATCAGAGTATGTCGTGTAATGGGAAGTGACGTTTAAGCTATGTTCTTTTTATATTTTTCTTTTGTTGCAGTGGGAATGTGCACTATTCAGAAGGGGGGTGTAGGGAGAGATAGAAGAAGCCCTCCCCCCAGTGGGGTATGGTCATATTGCACTCCTTTTTCCTCCATTTCTTTCTTTCTTTTTTTTTTTTTGTTGTTGTCTTATTTTTAATCAGTTTGTTTTTCTTTTTTTTCTCTTTAAATTTATTTATTTTTTACATTAATTCACTATACATCATTACAGCATATAAATGAATTTTCCATCCAAAATACACTGTGTATTGGCTCAATCAAGCACATCAACATACATGTTTTCAGCAAATAATTTTCCAATTCTTATGTCTTGTATACTTTGTTTCATCCCATCTGGATTTGCAGCACTCGTGCACACAGACCCAGCACATTTTTCAAGCCACTGGGGCCAATTTTGAGCTGTTGGTCATGTGGGGATCTGGCTCCCCACGCATTGCATTTAACTATGTTAAGAGGCCTGTCGAAAATTATGACCTTAGTGCCAAAAAGGAACTAGCCTAGGAAAGACCAGGGAAAAGACTTTCAAAACTGAAGAAATGGTAAGAGCAAGTGCCTTAATGTAGGAGTGAGCTAAACATGCACTAGGAGCAGTAGTCAATGAGGCTGCAGAGAAGGGATCATGGGAGAGTGAGAGGATAACAGAGAGTAGAGTGCAGCCAGGGCTTTGTGAAGCAGGGAGGGGCATGGAATTCATTTTAAATGATAAAAGAAGAACTTGGGAGGCTTAAACAAAGGGTGAGCTACATTATCCAATTTAAATTTTAAAATTAAGAGCTCTGAATTCCATGTAGCAAATATGTTATAGAGAATAGTAACAGAGCCAGTGAGCCAATGTGTCTGAGTAGGAGTGGTGGTAGTGTGTGAGAGGGTGACAGTAGTAGAAATGGAGAAAAATAGATGGATTGTGATATTGGGTTGTCAGGAAAGTCATAATGCATTTTTACATAGAAAAACAGAAAAATTCATTCTCAAAAATGAATATATATGGGAGTTCGAAACAATTGATCTTGCTAATGGGTTGAAAATGGAGGGTGAGGGAAATGCAGTAAAAAAGGAAAATTGGGTGACTGGCTATTATGTGAGGAGCTGCATCAGTTACTTGGAATAAAAATGGAAAATTAGGGAGCCAGTAGGAGGCATAGTGGCTGAGGTTCTAGACTCCCACATAGCCAATCATGGTTCAAGTCCTGGACCTGGCAGCTTGCTTTCTCTGTTTCCCTTTCTCTGTTCTTCTCTGTGAATTAAAATAATAATAATAAATAAAATGAAATAAATAATTATTTGTTAAAAAAAGAAAATTTCCTCTCTCATAAAGCTTACATCCTAGCAGAGAAGAGTTTAATACACAAGAAAACAACTGAATTAAGTAACACAAATTTTTTTTTTCTTATTAAATTGTACAAGTACTGGAAATTATTCTTGTTTAACAATCTATGATTTTGTTCATCCTGAGACTTGATGTTTACAATTTTAAGAGTCATTAAAGATGTTGAAATTTTCGTATTAGATATTTAATATATGTGAGAAAATGTTAAAATCACTAACCATCGAATAGTATGTATTTACCTCCATAAGTATAAGACAGCACGTCAGTTGGCTTTTAAAATACTCCACACTTCCCTTAGACAGACAGCCTGTTTCTTAGGATGATTTAATTTGAATACATTCTCTTTATAGCAGGAATAGTGAGATAATGACATGAGAGGATACAGAATTCTCATGGGACAAGGTCACTGGAAAAGGTTTGAACACTGGCAATGAAGATGTCATTGACTAACTTCCTCACTTCTGAAATTCATTTGTTTATCGACCATATTTTCTATGCCAACTCGGTGTCAGGCACCATGTGAGGCACAGAAAACACGATGAAAGATATGATTTCTCCCCTCAAGTGATTCATGATGTATATATAAATTGTGATATACATGTAAGAAAATGATTTCTCCCTTTCCTCATCTCCCAACATCATTTCATCAGCATACTATTATATTAAATTCTATTTAGCCTCTTCATCTGTCTCCTTCTCTCTGTTCTGACTCCAGATACCATCGGTCTAGTCCTGGCTCTCGTATTGTTCATCAAGATCATATTGTATCTGCTAATGACAGTTTTTACCTTCTTCTACTCTAACTTCACCTCCTAAATCTAGCCCACATCTTCACATTGTACCTAGAAAGTTCTTCTAAAACACTGTTCTAGCTTTAAGCAGTACCAAGGCTTTCCCTTGCCTTTGGGTTCAAGCCCAAATGCCTTAACTTGCCTCAGAAAGGTCTGCACGTCTTACTCTCTGATCCTCAAGTCACTAACCATTGAACCATGTCTGAAATACTTCCCCCTCTCTTCATTCTCCTTGCCAACTTCGATTTGGCCTTCAGATCTTGCTCCAGAAGTTTCCCTTGGCCTTCCTGAATCAAGTAATGTTTTCCCATTGTATGTTTCTGCCAGTGCCCTATATTTCTCTTGCCATAGTCCTCAGAGCTTGTTTTTATTTCTCTACTGCTAAACTGTAAAGCTGCTTCAGAATGGCTATCAATCTTGACAGATGGGTAAAATACCTTTTTAAAAAAGAGAGAACCAGCAGTTAGCATAATGGCTATGTCGCTGGACTCCCACGTAGTCAACCGCGGTTCACGTCCCGGACCTGGTGGCTTAAAACTCACGCCAGGCGCGTGTCCATGCGTGCCCAAGATCCCGAGAGGAGAATGGAGGAGAAGGGATTGCAGCATGACCATCCCCCCTGGGGGGTGATTTCTCGCTTTCTGTCTCTATGTCTCTCTCTGTCTGTCTGGCAAGCGCACGCGCCCTATAGCGAAAACCTCTCCAAAAAAAAAAAAAAAAAAGAGAGAGAGAAATTTTTGCTATAGGGCATGTACACTTGCTGGAGAGACAGAGAAAGACGAAGAGACAGAAAGTAAGAAATCACCTCCCGGGGGATGGCCATGCTGCAAACCCTTCTCCTCCATTCTCCTTTTGGGATTTTGGGCACACACGCACACATACCTAGTGTGATTTTTAAGCCACTGGATCTGGGACTTAAACCACAGTCAACTATGTGGGAGTCCAGTGACATAACCATTATTCTATCTGCAGGTCCCAGAAAGATGGGTAAGATAATTCCCAGACAACTACAGGGTCTGAAGTAGGCTAATCCAGGCAGGAGAGGTGTGGACAATGAACTTGCATGATGTTTGAAGAAACTAATGAAATAGCAAAAGGCAGAACTGCAGAGATGAATAACAAACCAGATTGTATAAAAAAATAATAAATTTAAAAAGCCCCACCTTGTGCATTTTGTGGAGACCTTTGGACTTTATCAAAAAAGGCAGATTCAATCTATATTCCCCAGAGCCCTGTGGGCAGTGCTACCAATTGCCCATTAGAAGCCTTCACATGAATTTGAAACAAACAACAAGGAAACAAACAAACAAAAAAAAAACCACTTCAGCAAACATGGCTAATCTTAGGAAGAGGGGTTCTCCTGGATTTCTTTCTGCATTCGCTGCTTCTGTGCAGTCATGTATGGCCTTCACTGGATTCTTCAGGACCCTGTGAGGGAATCACAAATGAGGACCTTCCAGCAGGCTATGCTCTGATTCTCCTTCCCCCTGCCATATAGGGTATAAACAGGATCCCATAATGGGAAGGGAGGTTTAGGGAGGCCTTGGAAAACTACTTGGAGTAACTGAGGTTACTAAGCTCTGAAGGCTAAATAGGAATCACAGGAACTCTGCCTTTATTTGTCATGTGTAATAATTATTAGGTCATTGGGAAGGTCATGATGTATTTTTCTGTTTTTCTATGCAAAAATGTGTCATGACTGACCAGATGACCTAATATAAACATGCATTGGGCAGCTACTGAGCAAAATCTAATTTGAAGAAAGAGCTTTTCTGTTTAGATGTTTCAAATGACTGAAAATTTTGCATAGTTTGAGATGCACTCTAGACTCTGAGTGGTGATAGGTGCCAGGCTAAACTGACCTTAAATTGAGACTTATAAAACATGAGCACTAGAAGAGAATTTTTAAACCACCAAACTCAAGCATAAACACAGATGAAAATTACTTACATAACTGGAAGGAGGCAGAACAAGGTTTATAATTCACATCTAGGGCCAGTTGGTAGCATGGTGGTTAAGGCAGCTGGACCCCACATAGCTGACTACCTGGTTAAAGCCCCAGACCTAGTAGCTTGAAAATCACCCTGGGCATATGTGCGTGCATGTGCAAAATCCCAAAAAGAAGGAGAAATGGAGAAGGGATTGCAGTGTGACCATCCTCCATAGGGCTTGCTTTATCACTTTCTCTCTCTTTCTCTGTGTTGAGCACATGCGCCCTTTAGCAATTTTTTTTTTTTAATTCACTTCTCTCTTATAATCCAGTATTCTTCCCACCTTATCATGCTCCTTGGGGTTCTCAAATTTTCACTGAAATATTTGTCGGTATCATAAGACCAAATTGAATTAGAATTAGAAAGTGCGTAATTATGAATTCCATATATGCTGACAAACATCCATTTCTGGAACTGGAGTATATCTGAGTAGAGGAAAATAGGAAATCAAATAACACATTTTTAAATGCAGTACTTAATGTGTAGTGTTCACTGTTTGGGGGCCTACAGGTATAACCAATCTATAGGGATTTCTTTGTTTTTTGTTTTCTGTTTGTTTGTTTTTTTAATTGACAAAGGGCATGCATGCTTGCCAGACAGAGACATAGAGACAGAGAGGGAGACAGCATTCCCCAAAAATGCATAGTCATGCCTTCTCCTCAATTCTTTCATCCTTTGTAGTTTGGGGTACACATGCACACACACACATTATGTCTTTCAAGCCATAGGAGCCAGAATTCAAATTGTGGTCAGCCGTGTGGGAGTCAGCTCCCTCAATCACTAGGCTACAGGGTTGGCCCAATCGATGGTTTTGTGATAAGAATCAGCCATGTATTTGCTCTTTAGACATTATAGACAAGGAGGACTTGAAGGATTAGGAAACATTTCATGACGTTATGGAGTGTAAAGTTGCCCTTGAATGAGACTGGTTTTGGTTTGACCTTTGGGAAACAAAAACCACATGAAATAAAATGCAGAGACTATGGCTTAACTGCAGCAGGACTTGAGAGGTATAAAAAGAGGGGCCAGATTTAGAGGTCATACACTGATGTTCATCCTCTCTCAAGCAACAGTTGTATAACAAACACTGGAATTTAAAGACAAGTCAAAATTTTCCTTTTGCATACATTAAGTAATCGAATGCATTTTAAGGGGAAAAGAAATGAAAATGTTGCTTTAGGAAACTGAGCTGTGTTTTATGGGTAATGGTAAAGGAGAGGGGCATCGGGACAGCCAGCTAGGATGCTACTATCGTAATTCAGGTGGGAGGCACAAGCACCACGCCTCAGGAAGGGGTACATGCAGTCCTGTGTGCCAGCAGAGATTGGGCTTAGTGGGCTGTAGCCAGCCTTATGATCTCTCTTTGAAATTCCCATCCAATGCCTCCTTTTCATGTTGCACCCATTAAATTGTCTGGCTCGAGATTTGTTATTGGCCTCTCTGCTTTTCCGGGGAAGTGCCGAAACACCAATCACTGGTGCTGAAATAGCAATTTCTTTCCCCATTGTGGAAAGCTATGATGTTTCCCAGATGACAGCTGCAGAGCATCCTGCAAGCATTTTATAAGGGAAATGAAGTGTCAAATGGAGAGAGAAAAACAGTACATTCACTGTAGGAGATGGCTTCTATGGATCATAAACTCGAGTTACTCTCACCCAGAATTAGAGATGAGAGTAGAAGCCCTATTTTTAAAATGCGGAATAAAGTGGCTATCAATTGGCCTTTGCTGAAGGAAAGGAGTCAGGAGTCTTGGAAGTAAAATGAGTGCTGGCAAATGGCTGGCCTGTGTTCAGCCTCACGTGGTGTGACAGCTGTGGTCTTCTGATCCAGGTTCTCTTAGAGATTTGGTTGGAAATAAAATGTGCAAATAAAATTAAAAATGAGGCAACTGGATTCAGAATCAGAGATCAGGACTTTTGTCCTAGTCCATTGGGATGCCATAAGATTGAGCTCTTCTGTTTATTTGGGAATGAACCACAAATGAGCCAAGTAGAGTGACCCTTCAAAATCTAGAGTACTGGTTTTCAGAGTATAGGCCCAGTCCAACATCACCAGGATCACCTACAGACCTGTTAGAAATGTGAATCATCAGGGTCACCATATGGTGTAGTGGTTAAGGCACTAGACTCACACATGGCAGTCCACGGTTGGAGCCCCAGACCTGGTAGCATGAAAATCACACCAGGCTTGTGTGCCCCAAATCCTGAGAGAAGAATGGAAGAGAAAGGATGGAAGCGTGGCCAATCCCCACCCCTAGGAGACAATTTCTCACTTTCCATCTCACTGTCTCTCTCCAACAAGCACACATAGCCTATGAGGGGATAAAAAGAGGAAGAAAGAAATGTGAATCCTCTCTTCTTTTTAGACCTACTGAATCGGAAACTCTGGGGATGGAGCTAGCAGTTTGGGGTTTAACCAGCCCTCCAACTGACTCATGCTCTGCAGAGTTTGAGAACCATTGATCTAGATTTTGTTATTTGGCTTCACTTTACTGCTTTCCAGTATGAGCCTTGATCCCACTGATGGGCACAACTGTGATTGGCTAAGTCATAAAATTATTTTAATAAAGCAGAGCAGCGCAGATGGAGCAGTGCATGAGCTTTGAGATTATCGAGACTTACTGTTATTTTAAACCTCTTCAAGCGTCAGGTTTCTGCTATAAAATTGAGGCAGCAATATGTACCTTTCAGTGTTTCTATTATATCGAAGGCCATATACATAATACATAATAAATACATCCCCCACTATGTGCCAGACATTTTGTCACGCCAGCAAACCAAAGACCACAATTCAGTATTTATAAATAGTGTGTCTTTATAAATATATTACACCTTGTTAAATTTGAATTTCAAATGAACACAAATAGCTTTTATTGTAAATATGTCCAGACATAGTATAGAACATACTTAAAAAGTATTTGTTTGTCTGAATAATTATTATTACATTTATCTGAAATTCAAATTTAATTGGATTTCCTATGTTTTTATTTTCTAAGTATGGTAACTCTTAACATTTTGCACCAACTCCCTAAGACAAGGATACTAAATCAATCAATTGAGTCAGAGATGGCTTCCCAGAAGATGAGATAAATATGAATTAAGCATTAAGAAGAAAATAGGAATATGCTAAGGGAGATAATGCATGTAAAGTGCTGGTCTCAACGTCTGCACGTACTAGACATTTTTGTGTGCAAGTTACGAAGATCCACCTGAGCCTACTTATCAAAACTGGCCACTAATTAGATTGTGGAGTATCTGTTCAAATTCAAGGATGAATTAGACAGCCAAGCCGTGGGAAGAACAGTCATGGACTGAGGTGCTCCAGGGCATCTCAGAGAGTCCCATCTCTTGTCTAACCTTTGCTTCTTTCACATCTTGACTTCATTCCTTATCTTCCTGTGGATAGGCTTTTGACATTTCCCAGTCAGCATGGAAGAAAATGGCCCCCGATACTAAGCTCTCAAGTTTCTATTTCTTCTCTTCAGGTTGAACCTCTGAATTTCATGGTTTTGATTTCGCATTCTTCACACTAGGGACTGGCCAAATTTGACAAGTGATTCGTGTTAAGCTGTGTGAACCTGTCACTCTCCTATAAACATATGAAAGCTTGTTTGACAAAAGACCCCACAGATATTACTATATTAGCACATTATCAACTGTTTTTGAAATATAGTCTTCTTTTCCTAGAAAATGGTTAACATATGCTGATTTCTATTCTTCTACTTTCAGGGTCTTTTTTAAAGTTTCTTTCTTTTATGAGAGAGAGACTGAGAGAGAGAATGATGAAAAGGGTCTCACACTTTGATCTCCCCTGACACTCATCCTTTTCCCAACCAGAACCGCAGACACACTCTCAGGCCAGGCATGAATCGGTCAGCCCAGGAACTGAATCCTGGTCTTCCATATGGCTTCCAGCATTGCAGAGCATTGTGCTGTTGCTGTGCCACTGCCACTGGGCTTTATTTTCAATGCAAATTACAGTGCTGAATGAAGTCAAATAATTGATCATTAAGATGAGGAAAAGTTTCAACCATGAACCTTAGTTGGTGATAGACTTTACAGATCCTCATAACAGTTACATGTGCTTATGAGAAGAGAGAAAAAAGAAGGCAGATATCATTAAGCAGATTTATAACAGGCTATAAGGACTGGGAGTCATTCGGGTCAGCTTCTATGTATGTGTTGTATTTTTTCCTTCTCTCTGTTTGCCAGCACAAAGTAACTGTCTTTTCTTTCTGTCTTAATTTATTTAATTTTATTATTGTTATTATTATTATTATTATTATTAAATTTATTATAGTGCATATGCACTCACCAGAGAGTGCCAGGGGTTGGGGGAGAGAGAAAGTGAGAAAGAAAGCCACCAGGTCTGGAACTTGAACTGCAGTCAGCCATGTGGAAGTTCAGCACCTTAACTACCACACCAGCTCCTGGCCCCCCACATCTGTCTTTTCTTAAATATAGTTTTGGCTTCTATTGTTTTTTCATCACCAACTTCTAGTGACTCTAGGAATAAAAGAAAAATAAGACCTTTGTTATACTTTCACCAACAGAGCTTTTTCTGGTTTCATTTTAATTTATTTAAAACCTATGGAATTATTCCTTTTAAACATATTCTGATTTTTTCAAGTGATTGATTGTTCTTCTTAAGTGCATGCAGTTAAATTCCTTAGCTAGTTTTTTTTTTTTAATCTGATCATGCATTATTGTACTTCATCCAGCACATTAAACATTGAATGTATTTCTCCATGATGTCATCCGTTGGTGTGTAATTTATTCATCCTTTTAACCAATGAGAATTGTACTGAGTGAAGACAATGGAGGGCAGGCCAGTTAGGGGCCTTGGCTCAGTAACCAATAGCTGCTACAAAGTTTGAGACCCTTTGACCTAAAATCTACTTTTGAATCAAAACTTTGAGAGGGTCTTAGTGTGGGTGGGTGTGGTTGGCAAGGTATGGAGTAGGGCACAGGCAGAATAGGGATGAATTGGTGGGAATTCTGCCGAGTATGCTGATCTTTAGAAAATTTGTCAAGGCTGCTCAGAGGTAGTTTGTATCAGAATGATTGAAGCATTTTTGGGGGTAGAGAAAAGGTAAAGTGAAAGAGAAATTCCATTATACTGCATAAAGCAAGAATTACTTAAAGTCCTATTTTTACATTTTACTTCAAAAAACTCCATTAATCTTATTTTTTCCCTCTCTTATTACCAAAATTTTCAGTTCTTTCAGCATCTTGATTTCAGTTGTTTCTTCTTTTAGTACTTTTTTCTTCATTAAAGTCATTTCATTTCCTCACTTATGCAAATAGTTCTTGTTTCTTTTTCATAGCAGTAATAACTAGCAATTATTATTCTTAACTCTTTGTCAGGCACTATACTAAATATTTCTCATGTGTTCTCTCTCTTAATCCATACAGCAGTCTTATTATCTCTATATTCACATGAAGAAACTGAGATTTCAAGATATCAAGTGACTGGAGGGTGGTCAATGGGGGAGGGCAGGAGGCACTGCATCTAGGGGAGAAAAAGAAGTAAAACATTTAATGGACACAAAAATGGAAGATTACCTGCTGATGATAATATGTATGGTAATATCTTTGACTGGACTAATATACAGTGTATTTGTGCTGGGAAAATTAATTTTGGATGCTATAAAGATGTACAGTGATTAAATGTAAATAATGATAATAATAATGATGAAAGAAAGGACAAAAAAAAAAAAAAATACCAGGTAACTTGCCCATGCAAGTCCTAAGCTCTTATGTTTTACATCTGGGACAAGAACCCAAGTATACCTAAATATAGTCAAGGTTCCCAGGTCCATGTTCTTAGGTTCTCTAACATAATATATATTCATTATGAGATGTTTGGAGAAAACATAAAAGTAGAAAAATGCTTCTTTAAACATCTATTATGGGGACTAGCAGATGTCGTAGCAGTTACATCACTGGTCTCCCACATAGTCAACTGCAGTTTGAATGGACCCAGTGGCTTAAAACTCATGCCGGGCACATGTGTGTGTGAACCCAAAATCCCAAGAGGATAATGGAGAAGAGATTGCGGCATGATCTTCTCCCTTGGGGAATGATTTCTGTGTCTCTGTCTCTCTCTCTCTCTCCAGTAAATGCATGTGCCCTATAGCAAAAATCTCTCCAAAAAAAAAAAAAAAATCCATTATGTCATACCCACAAAGAAGCAGAGCTAGTTTACTTTCCTCCTTTCAATATTTTGTATGCATAATAAACAAAAGGTTTTTAAATTTTTACCTTACTTAATGATTTAGTGGTGATTTTTTACTGAATTATCCTTAAAAATGTATAAAAATCACAAATTCCATTTTAATAGCACAACATTTTAATATTTATGAAAGAGTATACTTACACATTTTATCTTGTCAATGTTAAAACTTTTAGTAATTTGCTAAGTATCATTTAGTTGTGATTCTGCAGATACGTGCTGATAATTAAATATCCTTTTTGTTTCTATGATATTTTCTGCAAGGAAACGCATCAAAGTTTCAAAAGGAAATTCTAGATAATGATTACAATGAGTCGTTTTGTTATTTTAAAGTTTGCTATAGGATGCACGCACTCACCAGAGAGAGGAAACATGAGAAAGTACCTTTTATGCAGGATGGCAATGCCATAATCCCTTCTCTTCCATTCTCCTCTCAGGATTCTAGGCACACACACACAGGCCTGGCATGTCTTTCAAGCCATCAAGTCCAGCACTTAAGCCGTGGCCATGTGAAATCCAGCTGCCTCTGCCACCATACAACAGCTGGCCCCTAAATTAGTTTTTATTCTTACAGACAGTTATGGTCCACAAATGGCGATGAAACAGCTAAAGGTGAATATTCAACTTATATCTGAAACAGTAAACACTGAAGGAGTGAAATCATCAACTTAGTATTATTAGTGAAGTAGGGAGGAAGTCTTTGAAAATGACTTTCTAATAAAATGACTTGGAAATATGATAAAGGCTACGCCTTTGAAGTAAACAAAGTAGACCTGGAATTTGAAGCTAATGATATATTTACATGATCCAAAATGAGTACAAATGGTTGCTTTACTCACAAAGACTAGTAGCTGGTAAGAGAGAACAAATTTTTAAATGGCCCCCAGCCAAATTCTATTTGAAGTGATTGGGAAGAAAGGAAGTTGAGTATCCTACTTGGGGTTGACATTCTTTCCTCTCTAGTTGGAGAATTTGAATGTAAACTTCCCCCCCCACACACACACCTGAATTTTTTTTTTTTAATTTAATGCAATCACCTCTGAGTACCGTACCGTTGTAGCATTATAGGCTCTAGGAAGAGACAAAACAAGCTTAAAATCATTTCTCTGTCTTCTTCAACACGATGACCTTATCAGTGAAATTCCACTGTCTATAAAATCAGTATCAATGCTTCATAAATTTAAGTGAGAGTGATTAAGTGAAGTGACCAGTGATAGGGTACATAGTAGATCCTCTAAAAATCTAACTCTCCACCCTGTTCATATTTTAATAAATCTTTGAGCACATTTGATCTGCATATGGAACAAATGACAGTGTAATGCATTTTGCACATATACCGGTACACATGAACTATCTGGTACCCTTTTCACTACTGTGGGCATGCATGTTCTCTTCTCATGGAAAAATGGAAGGTCAACGATGGGGTGATGTGACCATAGCCACAGGGCTGACCCAGTGCTGGGTCTCCTGACTGCTGATTCTGCACCAATGCTTCCTGCTTCACCCACATATTCAGGAACAGCCTCCTGACTTGGGCTGTGACCTCCCCACACCCAGCAAGTGACAGTGAAGGATCCAACTGTATACAAAAGAACAACATTAGAAGAGTTTAAATAGCACCTCCAGAATTTTTTTTTTTTAATGGCAACTACTCCCTTCTAGGAAAGCAGTGTTTCCAGATATGCTTAGTATTCTGAGCATAGGGTGAGGGTAAACATTATGTTTTTGTATTATCGTGAGATGGCAAAATTACCCACTCTCAAAGGACCAGCTGCTGCAAGACGGCTGGCACCCATGAGCCTACATTCTAAAACTATTTTAATTGGTAGTTTTCCATGATTTTTTTTTAGTTGGAGAGGAAATGTATGTGTAAACCTATTAAAGCCATAGCATCTGTTATGAAAGAACGATGTCAGTGAAATGTAAGTGAAATGTTGCAACTCAGGATTTTGAGACTGCTCGGCATTCTCACTGAGGCAAATGTTCCTGTAACTTACCTGCTCACACAGGTAGACAAAATTCATAGGCAAAAAAATTAAAAGAAAATTCTTCCCATACTTCATGTGTAATATTTCCACTATTGTCCTATAATATTGAACTGATGTGCACAACATACATGAAACTGTTCATCACATGAGATACCCATGATTCTAAGAGGAAAGAGTCCAAAACAAAAACAGAGAAAAACTGAGATCAAATCCAATCTCTACTGAAATTGCTGACACCTTTAAACAAAGGACTTAACTAGTTAAAAACTATTCTTATTTCTTTTTTTCTTTTTCTTTCTTTGAAGAGGTTTTTGCTATAGGGCTTGTGCACTTGCCAGAAAGACATACAGAAACAGAGAGACAGAAAGCAAGAAATCATCCCCCAGGGGAAATGGCCACACTGCAATCCCTTCTTCTTCATTTTCCTCTTGGGATCTTGGGCACACACACACTCGCGCTGGCGTGGGTTTAAGCCACCGGGTCCGGGACTTGAATCGCAGTCGACTACATGGGAGTCCAGCAACATAGCCATTATGCCAACTGCTGGTCCCAAAACTATTCTTATTTCTATAATGTAGAAAATAAGTCTTATTCCACAAGGTTAGAGAGGATTCAATAGTATAGAATATTATAAATCAAGAAATAGTGCACTGTCATCAAAAACAAGAACTTGTTAGGCCATCATTACATACCAGCATCTGTGCTAAGAGCTTATATTATGTCATTATATTATCACATTTAATCTTTCCCAGACGCTTTCATAGTAGATATTACTATTATATACAATTTATAGATAAGAAGATGGAGATTTAGAAACATTAAGAAAATTACTCATGGTTATAAACTAAGGACACAGAAGACTCAATAATTGAACTGAGACTCATTTCATTTATTCAACAAATATTTTTTGAGAGGTTTTTGCTTTAGGGTGCATGTGCTTACTGGAGAGACAGAGACAGAGAGACAGAAAGTGAGAAATCACCTCTTGGGGGGATGGCCACACCACAATCCCTTCTCCTCTGTTCTCCTCTTGGGATTTTGGACACGCACACACACGCACCTGGCATGAGTTTTAAGCTGCTGGGTCTGGAACTTGAACTGCAGTCAACTACATGGGAGTCCAGCAACAGAACCATTATGCCATCTGCTGGCCTCTCAACAAATATTTCTAAAGTATAGATACCCTGAACAAAAGTAGACTCTGGGAAGGAGAAAGTAGGGAATGGAATTTGGGTAAGCGATACATCATGTTTACTTTACCTGAGATTCTCTTTGAACTTTATCAGCTCTGAACTTCAATATTTATATTTTTTGAGAGATTTTTTTGTTTGTTTGTTTTTGGTTTTGTTTTTGTTTTTTTGCTATAGGGAACGTGCACTAGCCAGAAGAGACACAAAGCAAGAAATCACCCCCCAGGGGGGATGGCCATGCCACAATCCCTTCTCCTCCATTCTCTCTGAATCTTGGGCATGCACGCACATGCACCTGGCATGAATTTAAGCCACCAAGTCTGGGACTTGAACCATGGTCAACTACATGGGAGTCCAACGACATAGCCACTATGCTAATTGCTGGTCTCCCAATATTTATAATATTATGAGGTGAATTTGAGGAAAAAAAATACTAAAAGATAATTTGCCAGAAAGCTAACAGGTTTATTTTAGATGATTAAGTCATGTATATTTTTCATTTTTCTGCACTTACATATTTTGTAGATTTTTAAAAAGATTGCATTTTACTTTTGTAGCTAGCAGATTAAAAATTTGAGAAAAATTATTTATCATTAAAGTTAGTTATGTGCCTATAATAGTCCATAGTAGTAAATTCTGAGAACTACTCTAGTTACAACCTTCAGTCAAACCAATTAGAACCAAGCAATCTGCTGATATAATTGACTGAGACCTGGGACCAGCAGTTGGCGTAATAGCTACGTCACTGCACTCTTACGTAGTTGACCACAGTTCAAGTCCCAGACCTGGTGGCTTAAACTCACACCAGGTGTGTGTGTGTACATGCCCAAGATCCCAAGAGGAGAATAAAAGAGAAGGGATTGCGGCATGACCATCCCCCCTCAGGGTGATTTCTCACTTCTGTCTGTCCATCCCCCTCTGTCTTTCTGGTAAGCGCATGTACCCTATGGCAAAAAAAAAGAAAAAAACCTTTCAAAAATAAATAATTGACTGAGACCTGAAATTGTCCTATTAACTATTCCACAAGTGACAGTCTCAATCAGAGGGGACTGGAGTTTAGAATGGAACCTGACCAGTAGTGCACTCAGAGTGGGAAAGGTTGGGAAGATGAAGGAGTTCAAGATTTTCTAGATTTCCTTCATTTGATGTAACCTTTCAGTTTTGAACAATTTTACTTCCTCACATCCAAGACTTGATAATCATAATAATATTCTTTCAGAACCCTCATAACCACTCCTGAATCTTGTCTGTCTCTTTCTTCCAGGGTCAATGATTGTATCTTGCGGGTGAATGAGGTTGACGTGTCAGAGGTTTCCCACAGTAAAGCGGTTGAAGCCCTCAAGGAAGCGGGGTCTATTGTCCGATTGTATGTGCGGAGAAGACGACCCATTTTGGAGACTGTTGTGGAAATCAAACTGTTCAAAGGGCCTAAAGGTAATAAAAAGTAAAAGCATGAATGTCTTACAGGAAGACACAAGTAGCAAACCAATTGGCTAAAGTTTATTCACAACCCACAATGTATTCTCTTTTATCCTGTCATTCAGTGCTTACCTTGAGATCTGAAATCCTGTAATAGTGGTTTTTGCAGAGGGTAAAAGAATCAATATTTCAAATGTAAACTCAAATTTAAAAAGGATAGATTTATCTAGCAATGTTCTTATAAACAATAATAGTTACAACCATTTATATTTGTCTATGAATTCTTAATATTACTGAATCATCATAACTTGGCTAGCCAAAATGTAGAAACTTAAGACTTTCTACATTTTCAGACATAAATAGTAAACCCTCACATTTAGCAAAATAACAATGTGAATAATAATTAAAACAATCTATAGTGATAGTAACAATTACATTTTTATAATGTGATTTGTTTTGATATTGTTACATTTTTAAGTGTTGTGTCAAAAAAGTACTACATAATATTTTATGTTTGCAATAGCCAAAAATAAGCTAAAATTTACATTTTGAAATGTTCATGATTCTCTCATAGTAATTATAGTTATTCTAGGGAAATCACATAAATAGTGAGATGAATCATCTTACTAAGTTTTAAGAATAATTCTTTAAATTCTGTTCTTTACAATAATGGCATTTGATATTAGCTTAATAGTACTTTAAATATGTTTCAAGATATCTAATTAGCCTAACAATATTTAAATATTTTATAAGATTATAACTTACTTTATAGTTACTTTATCCCTCTCATTAATTATTTCTTCTTTTAAAAAATCTATTTAATATCTAATGCTATATGAGATTTTTAAAAATATCCATACTATCTTAGCTGTGAGGCAGTAGTGATAATATTTAAAATCTCAGGTCTAAGAGTCTGACAGGACAGAGTTTAAAAGCCTGGTTTACCCATATACTAGCAGAGTCACTGTAGTTGAACTAATTCCCCCATTATTAAGTGTGGACCATGGGACCAGCAGATGGTGAAATGGTTACATCACTGGAATCCCACATAGTCAACCATGGTTCTAGTCCCAGCCCCAGTGGGTTAAAACTCAATGCCAGACATGTATGCATGAGTGCCCAAAATCCCAGGAAGAGAAGGGATTGTGGCATGACCATCCCCCCTGGTGTGTGTGGGGGTGATTTCTTACTTTCTCTGTCTCTCTGGCTAGTGTGTGTACCCTAGAGCAAAAATCTCTCTCTAAAAAAAAACAACAGTGTGGACCATATTGGTAGGATCTGCTCCATAGGGTTTATGAGGATTAAGTATTTAACTAGTAGTTGGCACACAGTGAGCAGTAGAACCTGGTGGTTAAGAGTGCATACTCTAGGGCCAGTCTGTACTGTGGTGGTTGGAATGGCTGAATCCCACACGGCTGACTGCATGGTTTGAGTCTCTGCCCGGGGGTTTGAGAAAACATGACAGGCACATGTGTGTGCACTCCCAACATCTCAGAATCTCAGGAGAAATGGAAAAAGAATTATGACAAGACCATCCCCCACAGGTCATATTTTCTCTTTCCTTTTTTCTCTCTTTGTCTCCAGCAAGCATACACTCCCTCTGGCAAAAATAAAAAATAAAAATAAAAATGAAAAAAAAAAAAAAAAAGAATGCTGACCACCTAGAACCAAAAGGCCTATATTGCAAACCTGGCTCTGTAGTTTACTAAACTGTTTGACTTGTGGTAATCAACCGATCTGTGCTTTCATTTTCTCATCTATAAAATACAAATAAAAAATAGTATTTACTCCTAGAGATGTTATGAAGGTTATATGGGCCAATTCACATAAAGTATTTAGAGTGAGACCTGGCACAAATAGATTGCCCAGTAAATGTTAGCTGTATAAACATGTTATTTGTAGCTTTATTTATTACATATGGTTTTAACCTTTGTAACATTGTTTGGTGATGTAATAGAAATACTCAGGGGTCCTTCATGAGTTAAACTGAAATGCATTAAAATCTCAAAATTAAATCTAGAGGGAAAAAAAGCTTTGTCATATCACAGTCTCTAATGGTATGAAAGAAAGGCTATCTACCATATCCATTTATTACAACTATATTTGCAAGGTATTTTAAAGCCAAACAAAATGAGCATACATGTTTTTCTATTAAAAATTTATATGCTATATAAACAATACACAGCTATTCCACAGTTCAATTAAAACTAATTATTTTCAGCACAGCCCTAAGGTAAATACTAATTTTAAGTACTCAGCAAAGTATTAGCGTCCATGTGTAGACCTCCCACTAGTTGAGTTACTCAATGACTGCTGCTCAACAGCGCGTTTATTGGCTATAGGAAACTGATGACCATCTCCTTAATTGTATGAGGAACACATTTTTTGGATTTTTATTTTGGGTACTAGAGCCCCTTCCAACTGGTTTATCTCAGTTCAGACTGTTTTCTCTTTTGAGCTGAAATGGGGCACAAATTGACCTGGGACATGGAGGGGTAAAAAGTTAACCAGCCAGGTGTACCCAGGCAATACCCCAATGCAAATACACACAGCATATGGGAGATGGGTTTGCACAGGGGCTCGGGCTACTGTGATGAGGCGAAGTAGGAAACTGTCCCTGGAAACAGGCTTCTGCCAAATTCCTGTAGAGGGCTGTGAGTCTGTTTGGCTTACTGGGATTATGCTGAGTCATTCACGCTTTCTTATACTGTCTCTATCCAGAGGTCACTGGTCGGATTTCTTTCTCTATATAAAGCTTATTGATTTACAGAGCAAAAAACAGTTTCAGTCATTGTTTAACTTCCTAATGCCTCTCTCAGAGCCTTATTAAACAAAGGAAGTGCTTAATCAAAGTAAATTGAGTAATCGTACTGGATTCTATGCTAAATATGAAGATACTTGTCATCTTAACTTCACTTAGCATCTTAAATTGGGTCCTTGGAAAAGTCATGATGCATTTTTGCATAGAAAGGCATAGAAAAATAGGTCATGACTTTTCTGACAACCTAGTGTTTCTCTATTTCTGAAAGACAATATATTTTAAAGAAATTTCTACCAGTGTTTAACTAATATCGGGGAAACTCTTAAGCACTGTGGAGGATGAAGATGAATCAGATGTATTCCTTGTCCTCAAAAAGTTCTAAAGGAAAAGATGATTGTAAAGCCCGCTAACTTTAATGCAAGACAAAATGAAATCAGCTTTGTGATGAGCATGAGCCATGATTTCAGTGGGGCAAAGAGTGAAACCTGATTCATTTTGACCAGGAGAGTCAATATGCTCCAGAGAATTTAAATTTTTACATGAGCACACAAGTACTTGTCTGCCCTTCTCTGAGCAAATGGGTATTCTATAATCAGTGTCAATAATTGTTACAACTGAGCTAACTATAGTAAATGTCAATAATCTTGCCAACTCACCAACTGAGCTAAATATAAAATACAGCGCTATCTGGATATAAATTAATGATTCAACAAATATTTATGAAGTATTTATTATATAGGTACCATAGAGGGGTTCTCAAAGAAAATAGAGATAGTCTTGTTCTAACAAGATTATAGTCTGGTGGGGGAAACACCTATCAGATAACTGGGAAAAGGGCTCTGAATGAAAGATTGTAAAGAAGAAACAAACAGTGGGGCAAAGGAGACTGCTGTAAGCCATTACCACAGTCTAAGTGACACTTGTTTATAGTAATCTCCTTTGAGACTGTATAATCTATACATATTTATATATAATATAGTAAATATATATTTATACATAATAAAAGCATATATTAATAAAATAACAATTCAAATAGAAGTTAACCAAGTAAAGAGTTGAGGAGAGCATTCCAGATGGTCTTCATACTTGCCTGTATGAAGACCCTAGTGTAAGAAATATCTTGACACCTTCTAGGAACTAAAAGAAGTGAATTGCAACTGCATCTAATGATACGACCATGTATAATATGAAATAATATTTCTGAGATATGGAGGGGCCAGACTATGTGTCGCTTTCTTGGCTATATTTAAAGGTGTTTGATTATATTTGAATGCAATGGGAAGTTATGGAAAATTTTTTAAGCCATGAAGGTACAAAATTCAATTTGTCAATTTTAGATCATCTGGCTACTATGAAGAAAATCAGTTGAAGGATACAGGAATGAGAGCAGAGATCAGGTAGGGGTTACTTGGAGGAGACAGAGAAAAGTGAATGGATTCAAGCCGCATGTCGGAGATACAATTGATGCCACTTATTGATGAATTAGATGTGTGGCGTGTCAAGGAGGAGGCCCAGCTTTCTAGCTGAGCAATTGAATGGATTAAGGTGCCATTAGTAAGATGGGAACACTATGGAGGGATTTCTGGGGAAAGATGCTAGAAATTTGCTTTTGGACATGTTGAAAGCCTGTGATGGATCTGAAAAGGAGATCTCCAGGAAGCAGAAAGGGAAATTATCCATCTGAAGACCGCATCAAATTAATATACTGAGTTTTCTATACATTTTGTCAAATACTTGGATTTGGTGAGATATCTGAATAATTGACTTTCTCCCTTTTCATCAATAACCTTTAATATAAAAAAATCAGGAATATGGCTATTTCAGCTATTTTGGATAGCTTTAAGTATTTAGCAAATGTATTTTTCAAACATTCTTAATGCCGTTTTTGTTTGGAGGTTGTTTTTATTTTTGCAACAGGACAGAGGAGAACAACATTATTCTTTCCTATTTGTGAAATCTTTGGGTAACATGTAATACTGCTTTAGAATGTCTTTTCTTAATACTATGTAAAAATCTTCCTTACCTCCCAGTTAGACATTGGTCATTGTAAGCAGCCAGGGTGTCTGTGTGTGGGCAGTCAGTTAAGAAAAAAATGGGTTCTCATGTGTAGGAAGCAGTGATTAGGCAAATCCATTTAGGCTTGCCAAGCAACCAAAAATAATGCTCAGAAGAAAATATGAAGTGAGTGTGTGTGGGTGCCCAGGAAATAGGTTTTCAATAAAAGCTTTTGTAGTGACTTTCCCAAAAATACTCTAAGTCATAACTTCTCAGGAGCTGTATAATTAAAGTGCAGAGCTGTTAGTTTCTGTGGCCTAAGCCAGAGAAAACTAAAGCTACCCAAGAAATCAGATGGCTTCTTTTAAGAGGCTGGTTTAAGTCTAAGCATAAACTGAAAATGCTAAAATGACAGACTTAATAATCAATATCCAAAGGGAGACTCGCATGTGGTTTATTAATAAAAAGCTAAAACAATGATTAAGTCTATCTAGCAGCAAAATTCAATTCTACTTTTTTTATAAAGTTTACTTATTTATTTTATGAGAGAATGAGAGAGAGACTAGCACCCTCAACAGAGGGTGCTCAGTGTATGCATTATGCCCCAAATGCCAACGAGATGGAAAAATGGGAAAGGATTGAAGTACCACCATTTCTCACAGGGGCACCTTCTCCTCCTCCCCTCTCTCTGTCTCTCTCTGGCAAGCACACATGCCCTCTGAATTTTTTTTTAAACAATAATAATTTCCATAGCATTTTCTACCATCTAGTCCCATAGTCCCTTAGTGTTAGTATTCGTTGAATTAATCAATTGAGTGTAAATTAAATATGTTTAACATTTGGCAATTTCAAGTGGAACCAATATATATTTGGGTCCTGCATGCATATATGCATGCATATATATGAAATACATTGTTATATGTATGTGCACATTATAGAACGTGTATCTGTGTTTTTCTCTCAATCTCTATGTGAATTTATTTCTAACAGGTCTGAGGTAGGTGTAACAAATCTATGATCTATGAAAATGTGCATATATAAGGAGACTTGCAAACGTTCAAGGGAAAATGAAATTAAAGTGTAAGTTTGTTGGGTTTAGCTGTTGGCGTGGTGGTTAAGGCACTGGACTACCATGGCCGACCACAGTTCAAGTCCCAGACTTGGTAGCTTGCTTTCTCCCTTTCCCTCTCTCTGTGTGTGTGTCTTTTCCTAGTGAGTGCATGTGCCCTATAGCAAATTTTAAAATAATAATAATATAAAATTAAATAATTACTTTAAAAATATTAAAAGTATGAATTTATTTTGGAGCAAAACCTTTTCAAAATCTATGCATAGCATTCCTGTAATATGCATTTTCCATGAAATTTTTGAAGACCCTGCTAGTACATGTTTATGTATATACTTTTCCTTTGGTTTGTTAGTTTGGAATCATTTATCAGTACACTCTATATGTAGAAATACCTCCAAGCATATTGAAAACTGATGTTATTGTTTTTCGTTGGCACTAATTTTCACTACGTGCCCCTCACTGGTTCAATCTGATCCTGTTTTTGACCTCTCTCGGTCTATGGTAACGGTTGTCCCAGTCACCCAAAGTACAAAGTCCTTTTATTTATGTATTTATTTTATTTTTGTTTTTCTCTTTTGCTGTCTCTATTAAATCAGGCATTGTATTTGGAAGTCACCTGCAATATAATATAACCAATTCTCTCTTTAAAATATTCACTGCTATTATTATGATGTTCATGTCTTCATTATATCCTGTCTCATCTACTGTAATAAATGCCAGTCCTCCACTTCCATGCCTACACACCTCTTCTAGATCAATCTTCCACAAGTAGAGTTCTGTTAATGATTCTCTCCTGATCAAAAGTCTCCAGCGGCTATTCATTGCCTGTGGATAAAAACCTGAATTTATTGCCATAGTGTTTCATACCATCTATGATCTTCCTGTCCTCCAGCCACAAAATTCAGTTCCCACATTCTCTTAAGAGTTCTTGGGCCAGAAAGTAGCCTGGTGGGTAAGGCACTAGACTCCCACAAGGCCAACCATGGTTTAAGTCCCAGACTTGGCAGCTTGCTTTCTCTATTTCTTTCTCTGGTGAGCACACATGTCTCATAGCAAATTTTTAAAATAATGATAATGACTTAAAAATAATTCTTGAGATTTCTTGAGAAACTCTGTGAGATTGGAGAAAAACGGTATTGTTTTTAGTTTTAACTATAGGGCAATTGCTCTTGTCAGAGGGTGTGGGGAAGAGAGAAATCACCCCTTGGGAGAATGGCCATACTGCCTTCCTTTCTCCTCCAGTCTCTTGGAGTTTTGAGCTTGCCCACACATTTGCTCAGTGTTATTTTCAAGCCATCAGGTCCATGACTCAATCCAGAGAATGAGCCACATAAGATCTAGCACCTTAACCTCCATTCCACCTGCTGGCCTGAAGCAAACAGAGTTCGAAGCATCTGGGACCCTGTTTAACAGCCTAATTAATCAAAAAACAATTTCTTAATTATTGAGGGTTTTAATTTTTTTATAACAGCCTACATGATAGATTTGTTTTCCAGTGTTTTTAAATATTAATTTGACATGCAGCTGCTGTTACAGACAGAGAATTTATCAAATACTTAACTGAAATGAACTTTCCCAGCTCTTTCATTTCTGTATACTCACTTCCTTTGTCTCATCTGTTTTTGTCCTATCTCTGTCCTGTTTCCCTCTATGATGTCAACATCACCAAAGTGAACTATCCTGGTATTGATGGGAGGAGCTCATCTGAAAATTTTCTGAAACTTGACATTTGCCAAATTGATTGTTCTAAAACTTGATTTTGGAAGTAAAATCTTAGAGCTGCCTTTATTGAGCACATGGTAAGTGCTCAGTGAACACTAAGGTTTTTAAGCGAAAATTAAATGTACTATTCTTACTTAGTAGAGAGACTGCCTGCCCTAAAATTCCTCTCTTTCCCTCCATGCTTACGTGGTTTTACTCACAGTGTCTTTTAACAAATAGGACTACTACCTAACCACAATAATTTGGGGATGTTTAGGTCGGCAAAGTTTTAGTTGTCTAGAATTTAGCTCTTCATGACCAAGCAGTTTTCCAGACCTCTGGTAGAAACAAAACACAGTTTATACAGCTGGTTTGATTACTGGTACTCAACCATTTACACGTCAAGGGATGCTGGTTTGATTACTGGTACTCAACCATTTACACGTCAAGGGATGCCAGGCATTCCTTGTGTTTCTTGCCATGAGGTAAATTATAATGTGCATTCACTTTTTAATGGATGGGCCAGTGAATCTCAGAATGCAAAGCACACTTTACTTTTTATTCAGGCCCACATCCTGGGCTCTGAGTTCCAAGTGGTAGGTGGACCTGTTCATGGTGAAGGGCAATTCTGAACAGTAGTTTGACTCCTAGTAAGTACAAATGGCAAATTTAACTGTCTTGTGTGAGGTCTCAAATTCTCTATTTTCCTTTTTGTGCTTAAATTTTTCCAGTCCTTTTGAATTACAAAAATTGTTCCTTGGGTACAAAAGATTTTCTTGAGTGCATGTATAGTACAACCTTTTATTGGGATAAAATATGCAAAATGAGAAGGATAAAGCCAAGCTATTTATGTTAAGCCAAGAAAACAGTCTTCTTGGAAATAATCTGTAGCTCGATCGTCACACTCTTGTCTTCCAAAGAACAGATCTTTTCTTTCTTTATGTGTGATAGAGCACGTGCATGCACACTCAAGCATGAGAGAGAACACTTAGCAGGATGAGCACTCTTCATAGGGAGTAGTCTTCATGATCTCCTTCCTGCAGTCTTCCAGTCCATTTGATCTTGGGCACTTATGAGCATGTTTCAGGCTGACCAGGCTGGGGATCCAAACTGCAGTTACCAAGTGGGAACTGCTTCTCTTGAGCAGTACACTACCTCTGTGCCATGGAGCCAGCCCAGTCTTTTATTTTTATTTTTTTAATCAGATGAAGAGTAACACATTTACTAATTCTACCTAGTTCTCAAGCACTTTCCTGTAGAATTTCTCATGGATGCACATTGTTTATTTCTGATTATTTCTGGATATAAGACATGTGCTATGGTTGAGAGGCTCTTTCTCTAAATTAATATTAGGTCATTGGGAAAGTAATGACATGTTTCCTATATTTTATATGCGAAAATTCATCATGACTCTCAAGACGACTCAATGTTTAGTGAGTCTTCATGATGTCTATAAACAAGCTATGTCCTGAGAACTTTTTGCAAATGATTTATTCATGAAAAAAAATTTATGAATGAAAAACTGCAAATGCTGCCACTGTAATACTCACTATTCTGTTCATTATGAAAGTAAATCATTTGATTGCATTTGCTAAATGCTTTTGGAAATGTCATTCCTCTCATTTGTCCTTCGGATCAAACAAAACTATTGGCTTGTTGTTTTCCTTGTTTGTTTATTTGCTGTTTAAAGCTAATTCATAATTTTTGGAAATTTTCCATAATTTTTCAAGAGAATTTATGATCAGTGGCTCCTTGAATGAAACTTTAAAGCCAAAATATTTTACCATGAAAATTTCAGATTTTGTAAAAGTCAGAGTATAAGATGTAGCATTGGTTTTGTAATGTTCAAAGTTTTATCAGTCACATGACAAACCCTGTGAATAGCTGTGAGTATTCACAATGTAATGTATTTTAAAATTTTAAAAGGACATGTCTTTCCCTGGTAAATACTCTGACTGTACATCTTTCTAATTTATGATCAGTAGCAAAGCAATTTAGTGAAAGACTTTATGATTTAGAGCCAGGACCTAAGTTTAAATCCTTATTTTACCTAACTGTTAAATGGACATATTAAATAGAGATATTTGGTACATCAATGCCCAACTCATCTTATGTGCTCTTCTTTCTTCTTCCAAGTATATTCTTTCCCCCATCCCAAGAGATTTTTGCTATAGGGCACATGTACTTGCCCACAGAGAGACAGAAATTGAGAAATCAACCTCCTGGGGAGGAGAGGGTGGCCGCATGGCAATCCCTTCTCCTCCATTCTCTTCTAGGAATTCTGGGCATGCTCGCACATATGCTCACCATGGGTTTCAAGCCACGGGGTCCGAGACTTGCACTGCGGTCGGCCATTTGGCATCCAGTGCCTTAGTCACTATGCCACTTGCTGGTACCCCATGTTTACTTTCTAATAAAAATAAAATGCATTAAATAATCATCCATTCACTCAATAAATATTTTATTTCAAAAACATGAAGTCAAGCACTTATAAATACTAAGTCAAAGGAATGAAAGCAAAGAAGTTTTGGCTTTTCTCTCAAATGCTTTCATAGAACACTGGCATTCACTTAGACTGAGGTAATGCAGTGCTCCTTGGCTGACTGGCCCTGATTTCATGCTTAGTTCATCACAGTCTCCTAACTAAATCCATTTTGGTTTTCCAACTCATCAACCAATGTCCTACAAGTTCTTCTCTTTCTATGGAACATTGAGATCCAATAAAATTAAGGCTTGCAGTATTTTATTCATCCACCATGAGTCCTAATGTTTTTAAGCTATTAGTCAAAAGCCCTGTATTACATACACATTATCTTTGAGTGTAATTCAATAGCAGCTAGATACTATGGGCACTTTAACCTATACAGAAAACTTAATAGGAAAGATAAAATATTAGTTTGTAATTTCCATGAAAAAGCCAATTACCATTCTTATACATGGAAAACATTATAGATTATCCAGTTATAAATTCTCACCAACAGCCTTCTGAAACTTGGAAATTTACACAATGCAGGATGATATTACACGAGATTGAAAATAATCAGTCAAGGCTGAAAAAAGAGCAGTTGAGAAGAAGAAAGAGTAAAAATGACACAGGAAACAAACTAAGCACATTTTTCTGGGTGAGTCAGTGTTGTATAGTGGTGAATGCAGAAGGTTATGCCTAGAAAAAGTTTGTTTCTTCCCAGGGACCTAAAAATATTTGTTGCATTTTCATGAGTTGTTGAGTCAAATTGGAAAATTTACTTTCAGTTTCATGCATTTGAATCAATTGGATGTGGTACCAGTTCAAAAGAAGTCATATTAATTTCAATGTACAAGAATTCTTAGGTGTCAGGTATCCCAATCTCTCAAAATATATACTTTTTTTGGAGAGGTTTTTGCTATAGGGTGCGTGCACTCCCCAGAAAGACAGAGACGGAGAGACAGAAAGTGAGAAATCACCCCCCAGGTGGATGGCCACATCACAGTCCCTTCTCCATTTTCCTCTTGGGATCTTGGGCACACATGCGCACAAGCGTGGAGTGAGTTTAAGCCACCAGGTCTGGGACTTGAACCATGGTGACCATGGTCAACAAAATAAAACAACCCAAATGAACAAATGGGAGTCCAGTGACATAGCCATTACACCATCTGCTGGTCCCCAATATATATACATTTACTCATGCATTTAATGAAATATATTTTTAAAAGAATTATTTAATTTTATTCATCTGTTTTAAAAAATTTGATCAGAGAGAGAGGGAAAGTGAAAAAGCAAGCTGCCAGGTCTGGGACACAAACAGTGATCAGCCATGTGGGAGTCCAGCACCTTAACCACCACACCACATGCTGGCCCCAATTAACAAAATATTAATTAAACATTGTCTGAGTATAATACTAAAAGATGGGGATAGAGACATGGAATGTTGTCAAGGAAGATGGTGGTCATAATATAGAATATGAAATGTACAGATACATAGATTTTTGTAATACCACTGGACAGATATTTTCACCAGCATATATTTACCAAGCATATGTGGACCAAGACCTCGACTTCTGCTTTAGTAGTCTGGGAAGAAATAATTTTGTAACACTAGTGGTAGCTGTTCCCTTGGGAATGTGCTTTAATCATTGGATTCTTTTTTTCCCCTTATAATTGGGCTAAAAGATAGAATTTCTCTAAAATTATCCACTAATATAATTTCTACCCTCTCCAACAACAGTGCACAACTCCATAGGAGAGTACTTCAGGCATTTGTACGGTGCTATCAAGTCTCTTCTTGGGCCTCTCTCCTTTAGACTAAGACATTCCCAGTTCATCAATCACTCTTGCTACTTCATCATTTAAAGACACCCATCCCACTGTTTCCAACCTATACATTTTTGCAAGTTTAGCAGTATTCCTCCTAAATGACAATACACATCATTGAGTATAGAGATTCCTTATGTGCATGTGAGCACAAATCACAGTGAATTTCATGTGTGGGCACCACACTATACTTTTGTTACTGTAATACAAAATTGTGCTAGCCTGGTATTTAAGAATCTTTTTCTTGGTTCATATCAAGAACAGAGGCAGTTAAATACTTTATATGTGCCGTTATCAGATATATTACATTCTATTTAGAATAATTGATGTTTAAGTGTATATTTATAAATTCATATTTATCTCTATTAAATATAACATTGTTAGGCTGGGCCTACTGTCTGGCCCTATTGAGCTCATTCTTAATGGTCATTTAACTATTCTTTAGAATAGTTTCCCTTTCTTCCTTTATGTCAATTAGAAGTGACCTGAAAGTAGACAGATGGAACTCTCAGAAACAGAATAGAATTTGGCAGGTATATGTCACCTAGCACATCACACAGATTCTTATATCTCAGAGATATAAGAAAAATGGGTATAAAAATAATGGAAAGGTCAAAATAAAAATAATGCCTATTGGGAAAATTTCCTGACAAGCAAAATACACACACTGCTACGAAACTAGTTTCCAGGTTATGAGAGCAAATTAATTTCACCAAAATTGTATCCTCTAATAACTCACAAAATGAACAAAACATAGGGAAAAATCAGCAACAAAAACAGGTAAAATATCTTTAATTTGGGGGGAATCTATCCAATAAATGTACTTGCCTGTGGGTAAAATAGCAAAGTTAATTGCAATAGTGCCCCTAGCAGAAAACAAAATGAAACAAGCTAAATGAACAAAGAAGAATACCAAGAATTTCAATAAATCCATATATAAAAATGAGGGGCCAAAAGGAATGTACTGACCAAATGAATAAATTTAATAAATGAAATAAACATACTGAATAGAACAAAACCCCTGTATATACTGTTAAACCACCTACACTGGGGAGGCACGATAGATATGCTTTATCATTTCTGTAAAAGAGAAATGAAAACAAACAATATGCTTGAATAAATACAGAATATTTCTAGAAGAGTAACTGGCAACAGTAATTGCCTCAGGAAAGGAAGCCATGTGGGAAGAAAACTTACTTTTTTACTGTATCTTCTTTATACCTTTTGGGCCAGGAATTCTGCTACAGACAGAGATTACAACACTGAATAAGACTTTCCTCTCTCTGGCCAGCCAGGGGCATGGTGGCTAAAGCAGCTGGATCTCATGTGACCAACTCTGTCATTGAAATCCTGGACCTACTGGGTTGAAAAACATTCCAGATGTGGAGATGCATGCCCAAAAATCCTGGGAAGAAAATGGAAAGGAAGGGGTTACAACATAGTCATCCCCCTGAAGGGTGCTTTTTCACTTCCACTCTCCCTTTCTCTTTCTCTGGTGAATGCACACTCTCTATAGCAAATTTATGAAGAAAAAAACCAACCAAACAAAAAACCTCTCTCCCTCCTTCAATGTTCACAATATAATTATTAGAGACTTTAAAAGTACAATTCTAGAATCAGAACTGTCTTGAACTATACATATAGTTCTTCACATTTAAATCAGTATGCTATACTAACAGTCTGAACAATCTCATTTTAACCAAGGTTAATCAAAACTATTATTTTCCCTGTCCATCAAACCTAGTCTTCCCTCATGAAAAGAAACTAGACATTTTTTGATGGATCTTGTCTTCAGAAACTTCAGAAATTTTAACTTGTTTTTTCTTTGATACTCTATTATTTCCCAGGTGTTTACACTGATTTTCTGATGAATTAAAGCAGTGTGTGGTTCTTTTTTTAAGGAGAGAGACGTTATAACAAAAGGTGCATAATTTTCAGAAATAGCTCTTCCCTATGATTAAATTCAAACTAAGATGGATGACATTTTTCTTATTTATTTAATAGGAAGCTAAAGCTTTGAGACTCTGGACTTAAATTAACTAATAAAAGATTATCTTTTAGGTCTACTAACACATGGATTTCCTCACTGCTGTAAATAGCACTGCAGCGTACTCCTTTGCTTGGTGATCTGTCAGACACATTTCTACCTAGACTGTTACTGGAAACAAATATTTCAGACGATCCCAGCAAGATCATCTGAATGATCTTGAGCATTTTCTGATTGCTCCATTAGATCAGACTTCAGAAGGGTGACACTTTGGATGAATCTTTGGAAACCAAATACGAAAATAGCGTGTTTGGCGGCTCACCAACTGGTTGATGAAATTGAATTGCTCCCTTATAAATCTTTCCTTCAGCACTTCGAAATTAGTCTCTATCCATTCACAGAAGGCGCTCTGACCTAGTCAATGAGGAATCATGCCTAGTTACTTCTCTCATTAAGTTGGTACTGTTCCTCATTATTGGAATTTACAACTTTTAAAACTTTTAGTCAGGACTTTCTCTTGCAACTTGTCTTAAGAAAACTCTTACAATTTAAGCTCACACAAAGTGCTCAATAAATATTTGTTGGGTAAATAAGAAAAATAAAGAGCTGTGATAAGAAAGAATACTGTTGCTCTAGAAGGTAGAATTAGGGAGAGTAAGAGTAGCTGGGCAGCTTTATTGACTTATGGAAAAGAAAAGCTTTGAAAACCACCCAATTCTGGGGTAAGGAGCCTTGTAATGTGGCGAGCTCTGTTACAGGAAGGGTTCAGGTAGAGACTGCAAGGGTCGTGTTCTAGAGGAGAGCTCCAAATGGGTCATCTCGTAAGCCCTGTTCACCTACAAATGTCACATTGGAGAGTAAGAAGCAGAGAAAAATGAATTGGTATCTAATTCATTGAAGAATGTAGGTATGAGGTTATTTTTTTCACATTAAAAAAAATGTTAATCTACAAAACATTCTCCAAAGAAGAAACCAGGTGGCCTCCCACCACATTCATCCTCAATGCCAGGATGCCAGAGAGCCCCGTCATTGTACCCATAAGAGCCCTTACTGAGTATAGAGTGCAGCAAACCTCTGATTCTCCTGCTGCTCTCTGATCATCTGATGTCTCCTACAGATGATCGATAGAGCTCACTAGATGCAAACTCACTCTTCTGCATTTTATCCTTTAGATGAAGAAATTCCAGAACCTTATCATTCTTCTATCCTAAATCATATTGAGGAAAGACTGACACCCATCTAGGTTTTTACTCTATAAAGGACTCATTGAAAGGTTACTATGGAGCCAGCAGGTGGCATGGTGGTTGAGGTGCTGGATTCCCACATGGACAACAGTGGTTCAAGTCCCAGATCTCGTGGCTTACTTTCTCAATTTCTCTCACACTCTCTCACTCTGTGTCTCTCTGATGACTATAGTAAGTTAATAATAATAATAATAATAATAATATAAATAATTTTTAAAAAGAAAGTTTATCGGGGTCCAGCAGGTGGTGTAGTGGTTAAGGTGCTGGACTCCCACATGGCCTACCATGGTTCAAGTCCTGGACCTGTGGCTTGTTTTCTCACTGTTCTCTCTCTCTCTCTCCCTCTCTCTCTCTCTCTCTCTCTTTCTCTCTCACTGATGTGCATGAAAATAAATAATAATAATGAATAAAATTAAATAAGTAACTCTTTTTTTTTGGAGAGATTTTCGCTATAGGGCGCGTGCGCTCGCCAGACAGACAGAGAGATAGAGACAGAAAGTGAGAAATCACCCCCCAGGGGGGATGGTCACGCCGCAATCCCTTCTCCTCCATTATCCTCTCGGGATCTTGGGCACGCACGCACACGCGCCCAGCGTGAGTTTTAAGCCACCGGGTCCGAGACGCGAACCGTGGTCGACTACGTGGGAGTCCAGCGACATAGCCATTACGCTAACTGCTGGTTCCCAATAAGTAACTCTTTTAAAAAAAGAAAGTTTATCATAGTAAAAGGAAAATATTTAAGAAAAACCTTTGACATTATTCATACTAGGCTTTTGGAAAATTTTTCATTGGAAATAGGGAGCAGAGAAATGCTTTGTGTAAAGCACTTACTGTGTAATAAGTAAGATCTTCGCTGTTTGTTGATGTCAGTGCTATGTGAGGTGTTCTGTATACATTCAAATTTAGTTTGTTGGATAAAGCAGACACCGTTTTGTTTTGTATTCTATCTTCTTACAATCTCCTATGGGGACTAATTCATCCCTCCCTTTGATACTATGTCGGGCAGGTCACTTATAATAATTCAGAGTTCACTACAGTTTAATATATCCCATAACTGTAACAGAATAAAATGTAAAATAACAACTCTGAACTCTTATTTAAACTTTCTTCTCTTCCCCAGCCCCATCCTGCTTCAAGCCAAAAAATCTGCCGTGGCCAAGGAAATAAGATTTACTGCTTCTTTCAGCATCTCGTGTATTTTCTTCACCTTTCTGAAACTGAGCAAAGGGCAGAGTGCAGGGAACACTCATGGGAAAAGATCATAAATTTATGGTTGGTGACATTGCAATGTGGTTTCAGTATGCTTGTGACGATACTGTAGTTTCCCTCAAGTTGCAATTTCTCGATCTTTCTCCTTCCTGGAAACTTTGAATTTCTTAGGGCTCCTCTTTCAGGCAAACTCTAGACTATGGAGCTATAGATGGAAGCAAGGCTTCCTCTGATTGGCTACATGTAAGGCTTTCCCTTAGCCCAGGGCTTCCAATAGTTGACCCCTCTCTAGAGATCCATGCAGTCCTCGAGTAAAGTTCCTTTCATCGGGACCTGGCTGGTTTCCTTCCTTTAAACCCACATCTTATTCATGGGAAACATACACTTTTCTGTGTTGTCAGAGGAATTGCAGCTTCTGACTGATGTGACTTCTAATCTCTCTGCCCCCAGCTAGAACACTTCTAGCCATAGCTCGCACTTTATAGGAGGAAGCAACTATCTGGATTTGTGACTATCACAATCTAGGAGACATGCATCAAGAAGCACTGGTTCAATCCCTTGAGCCTCCTTCCTAAACTTAAGTGGAGGGGAAAGCATTCTTCTTTCTTCCCCATGAGGGTGTGGGATAGAACTATAGCTCTCTCAGTTCTTTTCAAAGAAATATTCTTTATTTGTTTATTAAACTTCACTTTCCATACAAGCCAGTATGGAAGGCTAAGGGAGAGTTTTGATCAACTAAGACTGACAAAACCAGTTTGGGATCATGAATATAGGAAAATTTGGGGAATTCTTTATTTTGAATTCTTTCAAAACTAAATCAATAAGACACATCATATTAAAGGTACTATTGTATTTCGTGTTAATTTGTCTTCCAAACAATCCTGTGAGAATTGAGGATTTTTCTTAATTATTATTGTTATCTCATTTGATAATGAAGGAAAATTAGTCTCAGAAAAGTTACTTCAAGATCACACAACTTACACTGGCAAGTGGAAAAGACATCGCCTCTGCCTCATAGTACTTATTCCTTTCAGTAAGACAGAAAGTGAACTAGGTCATTAGGAAAGTTATGATGCATTTTTGCATAGAAAAATATGCCATGACTTTCCCTACAACCTAATAATATAAAGGAAGCAAATACATTCTTGTGTGCATGTATGTGTGTGTGTGTTATATATAGAGAGATGGATATAGACACTGATCTAGACATGTAGATAAAGGTATACGTACACTACAAAGTACTGTGAAGGATAAATATA
The DNA here is from genome assembly GCA_026018925.1 of Tupaia tana. Lineage (NCBI taxonomy): Eukaryota > Metazoa > Chordata > Mammalia > Scandentia > Tupaiidae > Tupaia > Tupaia tana. The sequence goes on along the minus strand of JAKSZU010000015.1, from coordinate 75,040,020 downwards.
GTGATAGAAATTAACAGGAAGGTCAGGAAAAGCCTTTTAAGAAGGTCATCATTGGGACCAGCAGTTGGCGTAATGGCTATGTCACTGAACTCCCATGTAGTCAACCACAGTTCAAGTCCTTGACCCGGTGGCTTACACTCATGCTGGCCACATGTGCGTGCGTGCCCAAGATCCCGAGAGGAGAATGGAGGAGAAAAGATTGAGGTGTGGCCATCCACCCCGGAAGATAATTTCTCTATCTTTCTGGCGAGCACATGCATCCTATAGCACAAACCTCTCAGAAAAAAAAGTAAAAAAAAAAAAAAATAAAGAAGGTCATCATTAAATTGCCTCATTAAATATAATATTATTTACATATATAGCTTTCTTATGAAGTATAAGACAAAAGATAAAACACCATGAGGTAAAATTAGCAGATCCAAAAGCCCCAAGATGAAAAAAGAGCATGGTCAGTAAGAAGAGAACACAAGCCCAGATGTAGTGAGTAGGGGATCAGCTGCATAAGGTTTGGTTGGATGGGTGAGCATGAATGAGGGTGTGGGGATCTGCCTTTTGTGCTCTGTGGCTTTTTGTTATTATTGCTCCTCAAATATGCAGTATGTATTTTTACTGAATGATTCTCATCATTTAATTTGTTTCCCCTCTATCCATGAAGCTCCACTACCCCAATTATCATTGACTGATTTTGTTCAACTCTTGATAGGGGCTGTACCCTCTTCTTCCCCGTGCCCCTTTTAACATGTTAGCTTGAATTTTCACTTGCTTTTGAGATTTGTTTTTCTCATCTCTACAAAGAGTGTGGATTTTATTACGACAAGGAATTGTGGTTAATGTGTCTTTTGACCTTTATTGCAATCTGGCTAGAATTTTGGTATAAAACTGAATAGAAAGAAAGGATTGCATAAGCTTCTTTTTTTTTGGTTTGTCTGTGTTGATACATTTATTTATTTCATTTCATTTCCAGAAGATCTACCTCTGTACCATTACAGCTTGCCTGACTTAATGTAATCTTTTTTTTTTCTTTAAGAATTATTTATTTAATTTTATTTGTTACAGTATTAGGTTTTTTTGTTTTTTAATTTTATCAGAGAGAGAGAGAGAAAGTGAGAAAGCAAGCCACCAAGTCTTAGATTCAAACCACAGTCAGCCATTTGGGAGTCCAGTCCCTTAACCACCATGCCACCTACGAGCCCCACTTTCTATAAGCTTAATAGTAATGAAGTTACTCATTGGATCTTCTCATTTTTACCCCTTCTTTCCAAAGACCATGGAAATTTGCAGATTGGATTATAGTATTTAAGAGAAAAACATTTTTATTGCATGTCCATCGCTTTGGTCCATTGTCTACTTTAATTCCAAAAACAACTCAATTTTTTTAAGAAGTTTTTGCCTTAGGGAGCACACGCTCGCCAGAAAGGGGAAGGAGAGAGACAGAGACAGTGAGAAATCACCCCCCAGGAGGGATGGCCACACAGCAATCCCTCTCCTCCATTTTCTTCCTGGGATCATGGGCACAGGCACACACACACACACACACACACACACACACACACACACTGGGTATGATTTTCAAGCTACCAGGTCCAGAACTTGAACTGCAGTTGGCCGTGTGGGAATCCAGCAATATGACTGCTATGCAACTGATCCAAAAGAACTTCATTTTAAAGAGGAGGAAGCTGCCTCTTCACGTAACAATTCTTGTTCCACATCATCCAATTTCCTTGCATCTTGGATTGCAATAGGAGGGTTATTTATCACTCCCTGGGGAATTTAAAAAAACTTTTTTGGCCATTGCCTTTGAAAACCTGCTTGTCTGATAAATTATCTTTAACCCTTAAATGTATTTTTAAAAACCATGTTGAGCATCTACTTCCTACCACCTACAGGTCCCCAAAACATGTTTTTGATGTCATTTCTTCTTCAATTAGTAGGTCTACTTTTTCATTTTCTAAAGCCTTACTTCTGTAAGGACCATCATTTCATTGTTAAAAGATAGTTCTGCTTTTGTTTAGAAGTCAGAAGATAATGCAAAATGATTGCTGTTTTACTAACATTTGCTTCCTTTAAAGAAGAGAATGAAGAAGAGCTTTTTCCTTTCCTGTTAGCAGCTGAGTCCTTTTGTTTGGCTGGCCAAGTGAGGCTTTTACCACTATCAGGAAAGCCCTGGTGTTTTTCAAAGGCTTTTGTATATGACAGTCCTTCCTGTGGTTCTGCTCACCCAGCACATTTTGCAGGAGTTAAGGTCAAAAAGACTAAGTGTTGCTGAGTTGGGGTGTGTTTTATGATGTTGTTCTCCCTCCAAATCATTATTAACATACTACTGCTTCTGGATAATGGATTTCTTGGCCATTTTGTTTTTTCGCTTTGATTTTGTTGGTTCGGGCTCAATGGAAAGGGTGCTCTGAATATTTTTAACAAGATTTACCTGTGAGTGTTGCTGTTTCTGAGAAATACCTGTCATCTAACAAAACAGTTTCTGTGGCTACAATGGTGATAAAACTTGAAAGTATATTTCACCTGAAATTTTGCTCATGTCCACAGTTGTTTCTTTCCCGATGTGTTCTGTAAGGAAAAGTTGTAGACATAGTGAAAAGAACAATGAAAATGAAGTGAAATGACATGTTGATAGGTTAAAAAAAAAAGTTTTACTTTTATATTTAGTTTTTCTCCCAAATTGATGTTACCAGGTGACCAAGGAATCTGGATCACAGGGATTTTTTTCTGTGCCTGAAATCCCACCTGCAGGTAGTGTCATGGACCCGCATTTCCAAAGCAGTTGCTGCTGACAGCCGTGTCAGAGAGGAATATCCTATCATTGGCAGCTGCTACCAGACTTGTAGCAGTTCTAAGACCAGGACCAGACTAGCAGAAATTTCAAAACCTTGAAATTTCTTTTGACAACTACTGCAGCAGCACAACCAGGATTAGCTCTTTTGTCAAGAATAAGTTGAAACAAACTTTTGGAGGGAAAAAAGTGTATATCTCATAATAGATTGTAACTTTTTTTCCCCCTTTCTCAGTATAGTTAATTAGAAATAGTAAAGGTTTGGTTGTCAGACTAGGTGCAGTTGCTAGATATAATTTGTATTCGTAGATGTTCCCATAACCACTACAGAGAATAATAATACCAGTGTCAGTGGGTGATTTCTGCCTTAAGTAAAATAATAGCACATAAAAAAGGAAGCAAATAGGTGCCAGGCACATTGTGGACATGCCACAAATGGCAGCCCATGCTACATACATTTGACAGATAAGGATGTATCTCTTATGACCCCTCTTTCTGTTTGTCAGTTTTCTCTCTATACCTGTTCGCTGATTCAGGACACTAATGTCCCAAAACCTATGGATTGAGGACAAAAGGACAGCCCACAGTTTTTGCCTGTAGTGGAACTTAACATATTATCCATAGTGAGAAGTAGCCCTCTAATTGTCCCCGTAATTGACTCTAGCTCTTTAAGGCTTTCAGAATGTTGTAGCAAACAGAGCAGCCCATACATTTCTTTAATGCCAATAGTTATAATTTATAGGCTGTGTACATTGTCCCGAGAGAGCCGAATGGGAGACATTACTGTAGAGGGGCTATGCAGATAGCAATACGAATGTCCTTGCCCGCGAGGCATGAAAGACAAACACTGAAAATGAAAAAAAAAAAAAAAAGAAAAATAGCCATGCAGTACAGTTGCAGAAATAACTCTTATGACTTCAAAACATTAAAAATAAAACCACTTTCCTTGTGTGCCTGTCCTTGACAGTGATTTCATCTTTTTAGTTGCCTTTCCGCTTGTTTTCTTTCCAGCTGTGAGGGATAGAAGCCTCTGAATGAAGAGTCCTATTTCTCATACTCACATATAAATATATACACACATATATGCATATACATTAAGCATACCATAAATCTGATTTTTGTTTACATGCCTGTTTGTACGCATGTAGATGTGTATAGGGTAAGAACATGAATATGTATACAGTTGACCCTTGAATACCAACCTGTACCCAGTAAAAACTCTACATATAACTTTAACTCTCCAAGCTCTTCCCTTTTAAGAATTATTAATTTAATGTTACTTATAATTAATATTTTTTAATTTGACCAGAGGGAAATAGAGACAGAGAGACAGAGAGAGAAGGAAAGTCAGAAAGTGAGCCGCCAGGTCCGGGACTTGAACTGTGATCAGCCATGTGGGATTCTAGCCCCATAACTACCATGCCACCTGCTGACTCTCCAGACTATTAACTATGAGTAGCCTGCTGTATATCAACAGTCTTTCCAATAACATAAACAATCAATTAATACATATTTTATATATTATGTATATTGTATACTATATTCTAACAACAAGGTAGGCCAGAAAAAAGGATACAAATAAAATCATAAGGGTAAAAAAATTTTTAATTAAAACATAAAATAAAATTAGGGCCAGCAGGTGGTGTGGTGGATTAGGGCACTAGACCCCCACATGTCCAAACTACCAGCTTGAAAATCACACTGGGCACATGTGCGTGTGTGCCCAAAATCCTGAGAGGAGAATGGAGAAGGGACTGTGGTGTGGTCATCCCCCTAGGAGGTGATTTCTCACTTCCTCCTTCTCTGTCTCTTGCTTTCTCTCTCCAGTGAGCATACACACCCTATGGCAAAAACCTAAAAAAAATGTAAATAAATAAAGCTTTAAAAAATTCATAGCAGAAAATATACTTACAGTACTTAGAAAAACTTGTAAAGAGATGGACCTGTGCAGCTCAAACCTATGTTATTCAAGGGTCAATTATATGTATTATATATAATATACATATAATATATATAATTATATATATGTTAGAATGTACTATGTGTATATGTACTCATATATATATATATATATATATATACACACACACACACACACACACACACATATATATATATATATATATATATATAGAGAGAGAGAGAGAGAGAGAGAGAGATTTTTGCTCTTGGACGCATGTGCTTGCTAGAGAGAGAGAGAGAAACAGAAAGTGAGAAATCACCCCCTAAGAGGGCATGGCCATGCTGCAATCCCTTCTCCATTCTCCTCTCAGGATTTTGGACATGCATGCACACGCACCTGGCATGAGTTTTAAGCCATCAGGTCCGAGACTCAAACTGTGGTCAACTACGTGGGAGTCCAGCAATGTAATTATTATACTGTCTGCTGGTCCCTCTATATATCTTTAGTACTATACACAGTCCTTCTCTGTATAAATGCAGTTGTCCCTCATGTATATATATTCATAAATATAAAAAATACTTAAACACATTCCATCTTCAATATATGCTAGACTTATAACCTTCATGTTACAAAATTCTCTGCCTCTGTAAACACACTTTTCTTTAATAGCCCAATAAGAGTTCTAGACCTAGCGCTCTTCTCATCATGTCTGAGATGGTCTCCTGGGACCAGCAGTTAGCATAATGGCTGTGTCACTGGACTCCCATGTAGTCAACGGTGGTTAGAGTGCTGGACCCGATGGCTTAAACTCCCGCTGGGCACATGTGCATGCATGCATGTCCAAGATTCCAAGAGAATGGAGGAGAAGGGATTGTGGCATGGCTATCACCCATGGGGGGTGATTTCTCGCTTTCTGTCTCTCTCTCTCTCTCTCTCTCTGTCTCTGTCTTTCTGGCGAGTGCACAGTTTTTGCCATAGGGTACATGTGCTCACTGGAGAAGAGAGAAAGACAGAGACAGTGAGAGGGAAAGTGAGAAATCACCCCCTAGTGGGGAATGGCCACACTAAAATTCCTTCTGTCCTTTCTCCTCCCAGAATCTTTGGCACACATGCACATGTGCCCATGTGATTTTTAAGCCACCAGGTCCGGGACTAGAACCATGGTTGGCCATGAGGGAGTCCAGCAACATAACTACTGTGCCATCCGCTGGCCCTAGTTTTAAAGTTCATCAGATGTCCCACCTCAGGGAAGTTCTCCCTGTGCCTTTCCCTTTTGTCCAGAATTTGCCTTCACGTGGCCCAGCTTACTCTCTCCCTGTAATAGTTTGCTGGGGCTGCTGTATCACAAATTGGGTGGTCTACACAGCAAAACTTTATTATCTCAGCTCTGGAGCTATTACAGAAGTCTGAGATCAAGGTACTGACCTAGTTGATCCTTAGGGCTGTGAAGGAGAATCTGTTCCATGCCTCTGTCCTAGCTCCGGGTGGCTTACTGGAAATCATGGCCTCCTTGGCTTAAGGGTAAATCACCCTCATCTTTCCCTTCATCTTCATGTGGTACTCCCCTTGTGTGTGTGTCTGTGCCCACATTTTCTCATGTTATTAGGCCAAAGATAGATTGGAATAGGGTCCACCATTATAATCTCATGTTAACCGAATTCTCTGCAAAGATCCTATTTCCAAATAAAGTCACAGATAATGGTATTAAAACTTCACAGTATTTTCGAGGAGATAAAATTCAGTTCATAAAGGGACCAGCAGTTAGCGTAATGGCTATGTCGCTGGATTCCTACGTAGTCAACCGCGGTTCACGTCCCGGACCTGGTGGCTTAAAACTCATGCCGGGCGCGTGTGCGTGCATGCCCAAGATCCCGAGAGGAGAATGGAGGAGGAGGGATTGTGGCGTGGCCATCCCTCCTGGGGGGTGATTTCTTGCTTTCTGTCTCTCTGTCTCTCTCTGTCTATCTGGCGAGCGCACGCGGCCTATAGCAAAAAAACTCTCAAAAAAAAAAATTTCAGTTCATAACACTCTCTCTCATAAACAAATCTCCTTAGATCTTTTCTCTTTAAATCTGCTAGGAATACATTAAAAAATTCATGATCTTTTATTTTATAAAGAAATGTGCTCTTTTTTACCCTCTCACAATTAGTTCATTTGGGGGCCTGTTTTGACAGAAATAGGAATTATCTTTAATAAAAAATATCATTGGCCTAACAGGAACTTTTACATTCTTCTATAATAACCAATTTAAACTAAAGTTAGCTTGCAAACTACTTTTTTCTTTTTTCCTTCTCTTTCCTAACTGATAGATGATCTCTGTAAATAAATGTACACACAGTGAATGATACACATATAATGTGTGTGTTGGCCATTTTATTGTGAAATAAAGCACAGATTAAAAAAACACACACAAAAAATATTGTTCAGTGAACTACCTTTATATAATTATTAAAAGGCAGACATTTTATAATTAACACTAGAACAATAGAACTTCACCATATACCAGAAGACTTCTATGTTATCATTGTAGTCATAGCTCTTTCTCTTACCAACATAACCACTAACCTGACTTATATAGTAAGCACTTCATTACATTTATGTCTTCATTTTCTTTCTTCATGTTTTTGTGCACACATAAACAATCTAGTTTAGTTTTCTCCATTTTTTTTTTTGCTTGATATGTCTTTTAAATCTCTTTTAATCTATAGAATCCCACTTCATCTCTCTCTCTCTCTCTTTAAGGTTTCTGCCATAGGGCATATGCACTTACTAGAGAGAGAGACAGAGACAGTGAGAGGGAAAATGGGAAATCACCTCCCACCCCTGGGGTGGATGGCCACGCTGCAATCCCTTCTCCATTCTCTTCCTGGGATTTTGGGAACACACACATGTGTCTGGTATGATTTTTAAGCCACCAAATCTGGGACTCAAATTGCAGTTGATCATGTTGGAGTCCAGTGCCTTAACTGCTATGCCACCTGCTGGATTCCCACTTCGTCTCTTTATTTACTTTCCAAGTTATCTGCTGAAGAATTCAGGCCATTAAATATGTAGAGTTCCCCAGGTCTGGTATAGGCCCATGGTATGATTCAACATGTCTCTCTCTCTTCTCTTTTGTATTTTGAAAAAAATTAGCAGCTGGATCCTGAGGTATAATTAGACTCATGTGTGATTCCTTTGAAAGATTCCTTTACTCTTCTATAATAAAGCAAGTAATACTCATTTTCATTATTTTATGATCCTGACAGCCATTGGTGTTCAGTTCTTAACTCTGTTTATTCATTGGTGGTAAAAATGGTGATATCCTATCAATTTTTCGTGTGTTATCTGAAATAATTTTATAAAGAGTCAGTTTGATCTATTACAGGGGTAGAGTTTTTTTAGGAAAGGCATGTAAGTAGTTGATTATTTCCTATTACCTAGTTTTCAAGATAGTGGGTCAGTTCTCTGGCATCCTTAGAAGATGCAAATAATCATATTATTATTGCTATTACAAATAATGATATTGGGTCATCAAAATGTCATTACACATTTTTGCTAAGAAAAATGTCATGACTTGTCCCACAACCCAGTATTTTGAACTAATGGGTTTAAACAGGACTGAAACATAAAGGAAAAAAGATTAAAGAAAAATGAATAGAACCTCAGAGAGAGAATGACTTGGGAAAGAAAAAAAATACATAGGATAAATTTTTCCCGTATTTAATTAAAGCCTTCAACACATCAAGAAGGTTAAATCTCCAAAGAGGATAAACACAAACAAATAAAACAAACTACTAACAACAGTAGATCACAGAGGAACAGAGAGAGTGCAGAAAACCAAAGATAAACTAATAAAATCAGGGAGAGAAAGCAGACACATGATGTACATGAAACTAGATAAGAACTACTACAGACTTCTTATCAGAAATAACAGAGGCCAGAAGACAATGGGAAGTCATTTCTTAACAGCTTTTTTTTTACATTTCAGAGCATTACACAATTACATTTTCTCATTTCCTGACCTGTAAATAACTCAAATGCAAATGTTTTTTAAAGATTATCAAATTAGATACATTCAAAATGAAACCATTATGTATGTAGCAGTTAATTCACAAAGTTTAATTTACTAGGACAAATCCTAAGAATTTAGGAATGGCCAGTCGAGAGAAATCTGACCAAATCTAGTGGTCAGCTATTTACATATCCAATCCAAATCTCTCTAAACTCCCAAACCAGAAGCTTGAAAGTTTTTCTTAAATTGCATTGGATAAGAGAGTAATGACTTAAACCTATCCATCTTAACAGTTTTAATCCCAAATAGTGGATTTTAAAGAGCTGAAAGATAACATGTAAAGTAAAATTTCTTAGAACAGTGCCAGGCACATAATAAGCATTAAATAAATATTAGTTGTTGTAATTATTTTTGTTACTATTACCTTTATTTTTAAAAATAATTATTTATTTTATTTATTCATTCATTGATTTTTTGTTTTTTTTAATTTGACCAGAGAGAGACAGAGGGTGAGAGTGAGAGAGAGAGGAAGTGAGAAAGCAAGCCACCAGACTCAAGACTAGAACCCTGGTTGGCCATGTGGAAGTGTCCAGTGCCTTAACCACCACGCCACCTGTTGGTCCCACTATTACCTTTATTATTTTGTTGTTGTTGTTAAGGTGGTAGGGACCACTGAATAAATGTGGCATTTTTTCCCTTCATCTCTGAAGCAGTAATTAAAAGGGTTATTTTATAGTAGAAAGTGGAATTTTTTTTTTTCATGTAAAGTACTAGCCTACCTGGAGTCTTGGTTGGTTTTCCACAAAAAGGTCTAGTTAGATAAACTATCTGCAGTGATTTTCAGTTCTCTTTAGTGAAGACACAGATTGAGAACATCTACTTCAATTAGGTATATAATTTGTAAAATATTTTGGAAATATTTGACCTCAGAATAATAACTAGAAAAGGGAAAAATAAATGGATTTTTACTTTAAAATGTAAAAAAGAATCCCTTCCCAATTGTGACTTGCTTAATTTATATATAGAATGGTTTTTAAATCCACCATGAGTTAATTCTTATTCTGTTTGTTTATAATTATCTGTGAACCTGTAGGCAGCAAACCATGCTTTATTAAAATAATACATTATACAAATAGAATAATATTTGAGAAGGTTTATTTGCTTACTTGCACACTTTTTTAAATATCCTTTAAAATTTGTTCAGTAATTCTCCCTGCTCCTCTCAGTTTGAAAGAAAAATTCTCTACAATGCTGAATGGATAAGCTTGATTCCCTAAACTGTGGTAGTCTCTCTTTTTCTTTCCTGGGGCCTTTGCATACATTACTTTTCCCATCAGGGCTCTCTCCAATACTCATACTGAGTTAATTAATAATCTTCCTTCAGAAACCAACAGGAAGGTTATTACCATTGGAGAGTACTCTCCAATAGTTCCTATATGCTCTCATTGCGTGGTGTATTTATTCTCATCACACCATTTGCCTATTTAGGCCGCACAGTGTATCATTTAGCACAGCAAATTATGTATGAATCCTGACTCCACAAGATTCTTGCTGTGTGACCTTGGGAATGTCTTACTTGATCTTTTGTACCTGTTTCCTCATCAACTAAATGAAGATAATAATTATACCTATTTCATAGGATGATGCGACAATATAAAACAGTTAGTATACAGAGAGTCTTAGCACAGTGCTGGCAATGGTCATGTGACATGTACTAACCATTTCCATACTTAATCAATAGTCTAATTGGCACATGCCTCACATGTTAGGTGATCAATTAATAATTGTGTGAACTAAGCTGTAGTAGCCTTTGCTTCTGAATGTTTGTAAAATTGATCTAATATTTTTGAGTACCTATAGCATGACTTGACACTTAGATATTAACTGAGTAGATGAAAAAATAGGTAAATGATTAAATGAATAAAATTCAATATTGAATACTACTCTATAAATTTGAAAAGGAAATCAATATGAAGTGATTTCAGTGTCAATAATTTCTGTAAGACATTTGTAAGTTGCTACACCTGAGAGCATATGTATTCAACTAGGCAAACAAGGGGAGGAAAACTTTCAGAATGATAAGTAACTCTCTCTCTCTCTCTCTCCTCTCTCTCTCTCTCTCTCTCTCTCTTTTTAAGATTTTTGACATAGGGCACATGTTCTTGCCAGAGGCAGAAAGAGACAGAGAGAGGGGAAAATGAGAAATCATGCCCCAGGAAGGATGGACATGCATCATCCCTTCTCCTCCATTCTCCTGCTGGGGTTGTGGGCACACACATACACGTGCACACATGCCTGGCATGGTTTTCAAGCTGCCAGGTCTAGGACTCGAACTGCAGTGGGCCATGTGGGAGCCTAGCACGGTAACCACTATACCACCTGCTGGCCCCCAAGAGATAACATTCTTAAGGGTGGAAATATGCTGTGTAGAAGTCAGACTGTCTTACCTCAAAATTAATAAAGGGAAAGCAAGTTGTATCAGGATTAGGGACAGGGAGGTGTACCTATGTAAGAAATATGATTGTTTTTACATGAGATGGTAAAAAAGAAAGTGTATTGTGCATTTGTCATTCTTTAAAAACCTGATCAGAATGATTTCTTTCCCATTTATTAGCTGTGGGAATGTAAGTGTGTTATTGAACATTTCTAAGATTCCTAATTTGCTATGTTGGAGTAGTAATTGCTCTAAGGATTAAGTAAAATCATGCATGCAAAGCTTTCAGAACTAGGCCTGGCACATGATATGCAGCCAATAAGAATTCACTTATGAAACAGGAATAAGTCCTAGGGAAAAAATAAAGTCAATTCTTTTTTTTTTTTTTTTTTTTTTTTTTTTTTTAGAGGTTTTCCATAAGGGCATGTGCACTTGCAGGACAGAGAGACAGAGACAGTGAGAGGAAAAGTGAGATATCAATCCTCAGAGGGGATAGCCACAACATAATTCGTTCTCCATTCTCTTCCCAGGATCTTGGGCAGGCATGTACACATACATGCACCTGGTGTGAGTTTCAAGCCACCAGGTCTGGGACTAGAACCAGTCAGCCGTGTGGGAGTCCAGTGACACAATCTCCATGCCATGCGCTGATCTCATAAAAACAGTCAATTTTTTAAATGAGCTTTTTACATTTTTACTAAAAATATGAATGTATATTAATTTGCCTATTTTTCTTTAAAATGGTCACTGTTTTTAGAGATTTCCACCATTTTTTATGCATAAAACATACCAGTAACCAAAGACAACAGGGATATAATCTAAGTTTCCAAATACTTCTAGATATTGTTTTTTTGCTCAGTATTTGTGTTTCTTTTGCCCATACTAATTTGACAACATTTTTAAAACAGTCTGCTTTTGACAAGCCTTTCTAAAACATTCACCTTATGTTTTCTAGAAACAGTTATTTTCTGATTAGCATTTTATCAATTAACATAAATTTTAATGAAGTTACATCATTATAACAACAAGCCACATAATGAGGAAAAAAGAGAGACCAGCAGATGACATAATGGTTACATCACTGGACTCCCACATGGCAGACTGTGGTTTGAGACCTGGACCTGGTGGCTTCAAACTCACACCAGGCTTGTGTGTGTGCATGCGTGCCCAAAATCCCGAGAGGAAGGAGAATGGAGGAAAAGAGATTGCAGTGTGGCCGTCCCTTCTGGGGGATGATTTCTCACTTTCTGTCTCTTGCCTCTGTCTCCCCAGTGAGCACAGTGCCCTACAGCAAAAATCTCTCTAAAAATTTTTTTTAAAATAAGGAAAAGGGAGATAAATGGATGTTGTAACAAACTCAGATGCATCTTGCAGGTGTATAACTCTACCAGCTCTGCTTACAACTCCACCTGGTAAGTTTACAGTTCCACTTGCTTAAGGATCACTGTGGAAATGTATTCGGAGTAGCTTCCTAGCTGTCAGTGTTTATTTAGCATAGCTTGGTCCAGGCAAGGGAATAAGTTTGGGTTCATTTACTCAGGACAGAAGTAAGACATCTTCTGTGCAACTAGTGCCTCTGTGGAAGCAGGGAAATCAGTTCTGTTAACGGAAACATTATTTCAGTAACAAAAGAATGATTTGATTATCGTCTATTCTGGATTATGAGCTCTTCAACCTTAGGTACTTGCCTTCCGTGAAACCAGACTCTGGCCCATAGCAGCACTAGAGGTCCAGTGCAGTCTGCAGTCAATAAGCCCCATCTCAGGAGAAAGAGCAGAGGAAGCCGAGTTCCCTTACTTAGAACCAAGAAAACAAGGTGGTTGTGACAGTGGTATCCGCCTGGCTTTTAGGTCAGGGTCTCCAGATGAACACTTATAATCCAAAAGGTCACTTCATTTTTGGAGATATTTGCTTACCTACCTGGACATTTAGGGAGTTAGAACAGAGGATCCAAGGAATTCCGTAGTTGTTTTACATATTTAAAGGGCCATCACTCACTGGAACAGATACACTAACTTGTTCTCTTTCCCTTCAGAAGACAGACCTGGGATGGGAGTAGATGTTACACAATTACAACTATTTGCTTACTATGGGGGTGGGTTGGAGGAAGCTTTAATGATCCCACCTTGGTTACAAAGTATTCAAATAAAGCCCCATGACCTTTAACTGAATGGATACAGATCCATGGACTCAGAGTCAGGTTAGATTAGATTAACTCCAAGGTCCCTACCAGTGATAAGATTCTTTGATTATGTAGGTCTAGGGACCCCATGAAGCAAGAGCCCTCAACTTCTTTTCTGTTTACTTTTTCTGACTCTGTTTTCCTACTCTTTATTCACATATGCTACTCTACTGGGAGTAATTTTAAATTTACCTTTCTCCCCTTTAGCCTAACCACAGGCCCTATTTTGAGACCCTGAATATTTTGAAAGCAAAACTGAGTTAAATCATAACTACATAGTCTCTCTGATAGGGTGAGGAGAATCCTAAGCACAGTTGCCAACTATATACCAAAGCTTTCAGTAGTAGTGCCTACACGCTTACAAAATTCCACCATAATGAGTCAGCTGTGGCCAAGATCAATGATATTAAGTCTCCACCAACTTTTCTGAAGAGTATTAGAGTAAACAGGAACCTGGGAATATTTTTTTGGTTCCCTGGTTCTCCCGTACTGTGTGCATTTCTTGCCAAGACTCAGGATCGATATTTCTCCTGTCTTACAAATATTGCACAATATTCTTGATTATATGAGGACATTTGCAAATGGCTGAGACCAGAGAAACAACTAAGCTGCTTCATGACCACTGCTGTGATGTTGGGGAAATTATTTATTCTTAGATGTAAGTTGATCACCTTCAAAAGATACCATTGGCAGATTTTGTTAGTCCTGAAGAACAAGTGAATTATCCATTTACGAGTTAGGAAAATTCTTACTGTTTTCTATATTTATAAGTGTTGCATAAAATACACATATTAGATTTTAATCAGATCAACAAATAAACTTCATCCAGAAAATTACTACTTCACAATGCAATTAATTGAAGCATTCTGTGAAAATGCAATCCATATTGTATTTTAATTGTTTTCAGTTAAAAAACATCTATGAAAATGCATTTATTTGATTACCAAAAACAGCATTAATGGGTAGCAGTATTTTTCAATGCCAAAGTTTTAATAATATCTCTTGCATTCTTATACAATGATCCAAATGTTGTATTTGGCCACATTTATTGTCTTATTTCATAATGGGTTATGCTGTCACGGAAGGAATAATTTTTTCCTAACTCTCAAAAGTGAGATTCCAATTGTTTTTATTCTTGGATGCAGAGCCTTGACCTAGCCCTAAAAAATACCCTCAAATATCACTGATGTAAGTGACTAACAGACAGTAGTGAATCTTCTCAAAGACCTATACTTGGCCAGCAAGGAGAGTAAAGATTTTTTTAAAATAGGTTTTTAAGTTTGTTTATTTATTCCATGAGAGAATGAGAAAGAGACAAGTGCCTCCAATGGGATATCCACATCAGGCATGACCCTGAGTCCCAGGCAGTCCAGACCACAGGCATGTGCAGGAGGTTCACATCACATCTGCATGCATGTCCAGCTGCAGCTGGGCTGTGCAGCCTGGCTCCTTTGTTGTTTGTATGTAACTGGCTTACTGTATCTTCTGAGTATTATTTAGCAGAATATTATGAAAATCAAGCAGCATTTAAAGTTCAGTTGACTCTTTTTTATTATTTATAGAAGTAAAAGAAATTCTTCATGCTTCTCAAAGTAAGTATGAAAGGATATAACTTAAAAGCCAAGAGCAAGAAGATGACACAGCTTTATGATTAGCAATAATGTGAAATGCATGAAAGTAATTAGTTGGAAATTAAGGATGATTTTTAATTTGGTCAAGTGTAGAGACTTGATAATGCAAAAGTTGTAAACCCAGTTTGCATGTTAAAATTAATCAATGAAATTAAGACTTCAGCAGTCACTATTTAAGTGCAAAAAACATAAGCATTTAATTAATTATGCTAATATTCAAGTATTTACACTGTGCCTGTAGGTATTTTGATTGCTCTCATTATGGTATTGGCATAAAGTAAAAAATTAAAGCAAAAAATCTTTTTTAAATCTGTGTTGGCATACTTTATTTGGTACAATATTTTCTAAAGGAGTCAGTATTTTTTGTAGCACATCAACCTTTAGTTTTATTGAAATGTACACATCATCAGTTTCATTATGCAAAATAAATTTCAGTGATTATAGATGCATAGACTGAAATCTTTAAATCTAAAATTTAACAACACGTATCACAGTTAAAGATGGGTTCTAGCTAGTATTCAGTATGAGGAAAATTAGTACTGTTATACTTTTGTATTTAGATTTTTTTTATCCCTGAGGATTTTAAAAAATTATTTTATTTCTGCTATTGCTAAGGTTAGTATTTGTTGAACGTTTCTGTGTTTGTCAAACTGGGACACAGTGTACAAACTTAGAGGCAGGACAGAACAGCAGTTAAAAGCAAAGACTTTACTGCTGCCAATCTTGGGTTCATATCCTAGTCTGTGGATTATTAAGTTGTTGATCTTGAGGAAATTATTTTACCTTTTTAGTCTTTTTTTTGAGGGGGGTATTTAAATATTATACTACCTGCCTCATTGTTTTTCTATGAGGTTATAGAAAATAAAGCATAATAAATGAAATATACTTATTTTTGTATCTGGAACATTGCAAATATTGGGTCATCAGGAAAGTCCTGATGCATAGAGAAAATTATGTCATGACTTTCCCAACGACCTAATAATAAATACAACTATCATTATTGTTCCTGAAAGATTTTTTTATCTAGTTTAATATTCATTTCTCAAAAACAGTAACCTTTAAAAACACTGCACTATTCGGTGTCCAGTAGGACAGCACGATGGACTCGGTCACCTAACCAGGGGCCTTCAACTTTATCTGCTCTCTGCTGTCCCCTGTAGGAATCAAGTTGAAACTCATCCTTGGTAAAACTAACAGGCAGCTTAACTTTTTCCTTGATAAATGTGACCTTCCAGTTATACAGCCCCAGAACTGAAGAATAGAAAGAAAATTACATTATATAAATAATTTCATAGCAAGTATCCAAAATAATCATGTTACAATGAGAGCACTAAGAACTTCAGTTATCCTTTTTTTATGGATATACTTCTACACTTTCTCCACGAGAATTATCTTCTGTATGTGTTAGGGTGGTTTGAGGGAGGCATGTTTGTTTTTGTTTGTTTGCTTGCTTGCTTGGTTTTTGAATTTTTATTGACAAAACATCATGGAAGGAAAGATCAAAATAAAGCTAGAAGATCACTGTTGAGCATTGTGAACGTGCTCCTCACAATCTCAGTGAGAGGGAGTTCTATCTATTGAACACTATTGTTAATCCTCGCCATTGGGCTCATCTCATGGAAGAAAATGACATTTCTGTACAACATTGGCTCTAAATCCTTGAATCAGAGCCAAAAGAACATAGTACAATCCCGTTCATGTGAAGTAAGATATAAGAAACCGTAGTTAAGAACTATAAGCATTGGAAATATTTTACTATAACTTCTTCAATAAGACATTAGCAACAGCAACCCTGGTGTGTTTGTTTATTTATTTCTCAAGTATTTATTGAGACTCTTCATATTTTCTAGACATAGAGTATACAGTAGAGAGGTAATTTTGGTAGTATCTGCTTGGTTCCCACTCTAGACAAAAACAACTATAACTGAAGACAGGGACATGAGATGGGCTGCACAGAGAAAAGACTGACGCATCTTAATGACACTGGGTCATCCTAGGACCTCTTATTGAGTGGAAATCCATTCCTCTTAGAGCTACGTTCCTCCTATGTGATACCTAGAGCATCACATTTGTTTTTGCTCTTGTTCTGTCCCCTACCCAGTATGCAAATTTATTTTTGAGAGTATGTATGAATTCAGCTGACTTGACTTTACGAGCTTTTCTCCTCGTCTCTTCTTTTCTCTTCTCTCTTAAAGCACTAATCTCCTATCACAATACTTGTTGTATCATACGGGGTATTAGATGGTATCACTGGATGATCTTTTGGAGACTGAGGAATGTTCTGAAGCAGTGATTAAACTAAATCCTCATTAAATTTTCTATGTACCAAAATTTAATAGATTTAAAATTAAATAAATTTAAATAGACCTACATCCCCAAATTACAAACATTACCATGTCTCCAAAATGTGTGAGCTAATATGTTAATCACTAGAAATATTCATGATTTCTGTACATTGGAAATTGTGCAGCAAAAGCCAATACAGTTCCAATTTTATGGCTATTAAATTAATTTTTTATTAAATTCCATATTATGCACATGTGAACTCTGAAGATTCTTAACAAGTTAAAGAGCTTACAACCTTATGCAATGTTTAGAGTCAGTTAAGGGAGTTCACTAAAATGATGATAAACAAGCAAAGGGTTAGAACTCAGGTTTGTAATTCACCTTATTTTCCTCCATTGGTTAAATCCAATTATTAGGATAAATAATAGTATTTTAAGAGTGTTTGAGATATAAAATCTAAGATAGGTACTCTTATGGTACTCTGTATGGTTCCTTCTCATATATTATCATAATTAATTCACATGACGAAATTTTTAAAAATACCTTTATTTAACTTTATTTATGTATTTATTTATTTGTTTATTTGTTTTAATTTGACCAGAGAGGGACAGAGAGAGAGGGAAAGTGAGAAAGCAAGCCACCAGGTCTGGGACTTGAACCACCATCAGTCATGTGGGAGTCCAGAGCCTTCAACCACCACACCACCTGCTGGCCCCTCACACTGTGATCTTGTAGGGCAGATATTAACCTCCTAGTCCTATCCTTCCAATAAAACTGATGTTGAGAGAAGCTAAACTTATTAGGTCACACATCTCTTAAATGATAGAATCAAGGTTCGTACCCAGTAATCTTTCTACTATATCAAAACGGGATCATGTCACATATTATCTTACCCATAATATATAAGACTGACCTTTGACAGCAAGTGACTTGTTCCAAAAATCCATTTATTATTTTGTCATATTAAATGTAGTATATATTTTAAATAATCATTAAAGTTGTGCAAATATATACAAGAATGTCTTTGTTCAAGTTAAACTAACCTGGGCAAAAGTATAAGACTGAAGTCAAAGACATATGCTCCAAGCTGTGTGCAGCTGGATGTCCAAGATAGAACAGATTATCGTAAGGATTAAAGGACTTTATATAAAAGATCTTTAGTCACAGTGAAGCAGACATTATGGCAAGGCAGAAGTATCGTAGTTCCATCACTGTGTAATTGAAAACACTAGCACTTACTACATAATGTAAAAAGGGAGCCTCTATTCCTCTGGTTTCGAACATCTTTGACATGTCTGAAATCTTGTAATAAATACTAGAAACAATGTTTAGCCACTTTATAAATCTGCCCCGTAGTGAGTAAGCCCTTCATTGTTTCATAGTGAGCAAGATGTCCTCGCCAAAAGACCTATTTTTGTAATTATTTCAATTACATAACTCCCACTCTTTCCTGGGATCCAAGCTGAATCAGAGTTTTTAATTATCTTTTTCACAAAGAGTGACCTAATGGTGATCAAGTGGGGTAGATTTTCAGGCATCTACTGAAAATGTTTATTTAAATTTTTTGGTGAATTACAATGTGCTTATAGGGGAACTTATGAATTTAGAATTGCTTCTTTAGATTCTCAGCAGATTACAAATTTCTGTTGATGTTATATTTTATTTTTCAAAATTTGGTTTTCTGAAGAGGATCTGACAAACAGGGACTGTTTGTTTTCTGAAGAGGATCTGACAAAATGGGAAAAAAAGAAAAGCTAGTATCTCAAACCAAATCATTAGCCAAGAGAAAATTAAGAAAAAAAAAATTCTCCAAAGTGAGTTTTAATGAGTGTAGTAAAGGGAAAAGGCAAAATGTGTGAAAAATATGTGAGAAAAAATGCTTTATTATAAAAAAGGAAATATCTCCCAAAACATATAGAATATAATTTGCTGTATTTCTTCAACAGCAGCAAGCATTAATGAGGCAGATGAAGAGAGACCAAATGTGATCACGTCATTCTGATCACCTGCTTAAAATTTGCCAGGCATTCCCTCTACAAAACATAGTTTTTTTCCCCAGCACAAATACAGTGCATATCAGTCAAGACAAGGACATTAGCCTATATATTATCATCAGAAAATAACTTTTTATTTTTGTGCCAATTGAATATATTGGTGTTTTTTCCCCATTCCGCTCCCTCCCCCTATTACCCACCCGATTTTACCCCTACACAGTATCCACAGTCACCCTCCCTGCTATTATACCTTCTAGTTTGTGCTATAGAGCACAGACAGTTGATACATATATAGTGTAGACATGACCTATAGGGAAGGGGTTTTGTTGTTGTTGTTTTTTAAATAAAATGTATACACATTCAGAAATTAAGTTCCTTGTGTGGGTGGGTGAGTGAGTTCTAAAACAGGGCCAACCAGGGGTCAGGATAAATTCTGTGTTCCCTTTAATAAAAACATGTAGACCAAATGGGCAGAATAGCACTAGTGCTTTCTATAGTACAGCAAACACCTTACCACATAAACTCTGACATAACCAGTCTACTTAATATTAATAATATAAAATTATTGTTCAGAGAAGCCCCAGAGTGCTCTCTTATTAAAGACACATGAAATGAAGTTGAACCAAGTAATTGAATGGTTTATAAGACATCATGGGGCTTAGTTCTTCACACCCACCAAGAATATCTGGGTACATTGTAATCATATGACATTTTTAAGCATTTGAGTTTTTATTCTGAGTGTCTCAAGCCTAGTATCAATCTATGCTGCCAAGACTTGTTCAGGCCCCCACCTCTCCTTGACACCTCCTCCTCAGCGTAGGCAGGCAAGAGGGAAGAGGGAGAACTGTGAGCCATTCATACTGTTCTTTTTTTATAGCTTGAGGAAAAGATTCTGTGTGGAAAAGTTTCAATTACAAGGCTTTAACAGGATTTGGACATTCCTTTTCCAATGTCTGCATATCTATGTTAATATGAGGAATTAGAATTTGGGGATCTGTAAGAAATATGGAGGGACCAGCAGATGGTGTAATAGTTACATTGCTGAACTGCCACATGCCTGACCACAGTTTGAGTCCTAGACCCAGTGGCTTCACACTCATGTCAGGCACTTCTGCGTGTGTGCCCAAGATCTCAGTAAGAGAATAGTGGAGAAGGGATTGCAGCATGGCCATTCCCCAGGAGAAGATATCTCACTTTCTGTCTTTCTGCCAAGCACACATATCCTATAGCAAAAATCTCTCCCAAAGAAAAGAAAAGAAAAGAAAAGAAAAGAAAAGAAAAGAAAAGAAAAGAAAAGAAAAGAAAAGAAAAAGGAAGGAAGGAAGGAAGGAAGGAAGGAAGGAAGGAAGGAAGGAAGGAAGGAAGGAAGGATGGGAAAATGAGCCTAACTTTATACAACAGGTGGAATCTTTAATTCTTCATTCACATTACATGTTTACCAAACAGATTGGTTTTTTACTTGGAAAATCAGGTGTTTAAACCTGACACACCTTTTCCTTTGCTAAAATACTGTAGTATCCACTGATTTTCATTCCTTTTGTCATCTGAGTACTTATATTTTTCTGTGTTGACTTTCTTGAGTACCAGCATACACATAAGAATGCTTAGTCTTATTCTTATTTTTTAAAGAATTATTTCATTTTATTTATTATTATTATTTAATTTGCCACAGGGCATATATGCTCACCTGACAATGAGAGAGAGAGAAAACCACCAGGTCCAGGACTCAAACTGCAGTTGGCCATGTGGGAGTCCAGTGCCCTAATCACATGCCACCTTCTGGCTCCTAGTTGTATTCTTAACAGCCAAACATTTTGAAATAGGGTAGCGTTAGGATCAATGTTTCTGGGCAACACCTACCAACTCTTTTCCCTGAGTTTATTTTACAACTGACTGGTTACCATCACCTGAGCTATTTCTTTATCATGAATACTTGTTTTCAAAATGGTGATCATGTAATTGTCACAAAACTACCACTCCCCCCCTAAAGAAGTGTTTTTGCCATTCTGGTGATCCTTATTCAAATCTTTATAATATTCATTGTATTCATCTTGCCTAGATTATTGCATCATAAATACATGTTTTTTTTTTTTTAATAATTTTTTTTTAGTTTTATTTATTCATTTTACTTATTTTATTTTGACCAGAGAGAGACACAGAGAGAGAGAGAGAAAGTGAGAAAGCAAGCCACCAGGTCCAGGACTTGAACCATGGTCAGCCATGTGGGAATGTCCAGCGTCTTAACCACCACGCCACCTGCTGGTCCCATAAATACATGTTTTGATAGTTCCCAGACATTTTCAGCTCAGTAGAGGGGGCATTTTATCAGCATTGTGTGACCTAAGTTAGGGCAGCTGACTCTTCAGTCATTTAGTCAGTCTGGAAACCAGAGGATGTGTTCTACAAATATCAAGGCTGTAAGTGCAGTTATAGTGAAAGGAAGGAGGGAGAGATTAGCTAATGAGGGGAGAGAAGAGGAGAGCAGTAACAAGGATGAAGGGAGGATACTGTTCATGGAGGACCTTACCTAGTCTAGGTCTAATAAGGTATCCCCGCTTTATCAGTGTATGCGAGGAACACCCAGATAATTTGAGTTTGATCTTACTGGTTCTAGACCACATTTGTCATTTGTAGACTAATCCTCTAAAAGTTACTTACATTGTCTAAGTTTAGAAGATTGCTTTAGGGGCCAGCAGGTGGCATGATGGTTAAAGGCGCTAGACTCCTACATGGCTGACAATAGTTTTAAGTCCTGGATTTGATGACTTGCTTTTTCACTTTCCCTCTCTCTCTCTCTGATAAAACTGGAAAATAATAATAATAAATAAAGTTACATAAAATAGTTCTTTAAAAAAAAGAAGAAGAATATTGCTTTAGCCAGTTTCTTTTCCTTTCTTTCTTTTTTTGTTTTTGTTTGGTTTTTTTAGGGAGTTTTTTTTTTTGCTATCAGACACATGTGTTCACCAGAGAGACAGAAAGCAAGAAATCCCCTGCGGAGGGAATGGCCATGCCACAATCCCTTCTCCTCCATTCTCCTCTTGGAATATTGGGTACACGTGCACATGTGCCTGGTGTGAGTTTCACACTTCCAGATCTGGGACTCTAACCCCATTCGGCCATAAGGAAATACAGCAATGTAACCTTATAATGCCATCTGCTGATCCCACTTTAGCCAGTTTCAATTACCCTCATATGAACCCATTCATGGATCCTTGTTTATACAGTGTTTCTGGTGAATCCTTTTTTTTTTTTTACATTTATGTTGTCCATAATCAATAGTAGCTCATTTTACAATGTACAGCATGTACTCACAAGAAGTTTGTTCAATAAATGGAAGTGTGAATGTATGAATGAGTGAAGGCAAGTTCAATCTTGTAACACAGATGGATACTCACACCAATAAATACACTTGTATTCTAGATTCTGGATGCAGACATAAGTTACACATTTACTTTCATTCTTAATTGAAAATCTAGAATATGCTTGTGTATTGATTAAATCTTGATAAAATACAAATAAAACTGTTATTTGCTTTATAGCTGATATGTTTACATCTACAGTATCCATAGTGGTTTCATTGTCCTGCTACAATCTTCAACTGCAAATATCAACTACACACTTATTCTCTTTCTTGGACCTAACTTTCTTTATGATTGTAATTTGTTTCTATAGATCTTCTATAAATAGGACTGGGGCATTTATAGCTTGTGTTCTGAATGAAAATCCGAGTCCCAGGATTGGATTTTCACCTTTTCTTTCTAGAGTTCAGAATGATTTGTTTACTAGCAAAAGTGTGGTACATTGTTTCTAGTATGTGGCCATGAAATTTCAGTAGACACAGTTTTTAATTCCTCTTCATCTATGTATAAAAACATGAGCTCATATGTATTTTCAACTTCATAGGATAAGGCTATTTGCAGACATTTTATTTACTCTTCAGTCATCTTTTGCTTCATGAACAAATTCTTAAAATATGATACAAACAAATACATTCATGGGGTGCGAACTAACCATAAAAAATAATTACCCACTTCAGTCAGAAATTAGGTAACATTTATTTTAATTGCCGTATTAATTTAAATCCATCTTATATTTATTTTTGAGACCTATTTGGTTAAGCTAACAAAATCAATTGTTGAATTTCAAATGTAATTCTAGAGGTGTTAGTCTGTAATTTATACAATCATTATTTTTTATCAACTAATCAATTATGCCATCTTATTTATTTATTTATTTATTTAGCTATAGAGCATTTGCGCTCGCCAGAAAGACAGAGAGAGACAGAGAGACAGAAAGCGAGCAATCACCCCCCAGGGGAAATGGTCACGCCACAATCCCTTCCCCGTTCTCCTCTTGGGATCTTAGGCACGCACGCACACACGCCTGGCATGAGTTTAAGCCATTGGGTCTGGGACTCGAACCACAGTGGACTCCATGAGAGTCCAGCGACATAGCCATTACACCAACTGCTGGTCCCCAATTATGCCATCTTAACAACACACAATTCTACCCTATATTTATTCAATTAAAGTATAGTGAAATAGGGACCAGCAGATGGTGTAATAGTTACGTCACTGGACTCCCACATAGTAAACCGTGGTTCGAGTCTTAGACTCAGCAGCTTGAAACTCACACTGGGCACATGTGCATGTGTGGCCAAAATCCCAAGAGGAGAATGGAGAAGGGATTGTGGCATGACCAACCCCCTTGGGGGTGAGTTTTCAAATGTTTTTCATTATTATTGTATAAAGTGCCCAAAGTTTTTGTTACAGCTTTATCATCTAGGTATGACATTTTTGTTTTAAGTTTGCTTTAGGGTTTATGACCACTCCAAAGAGAGTGAGAAAGTAAATCACCACTCTCCTCCCACCAGAGGAAACTGTCATGCCACAATCCCTTCTCTTTCAATCTCCTCTTGGGTTTTTGGGAATGCACACATAGGTACCCAGCCTTTCGGCTCCAGGACTTGAACCATACAGTCAATCACATGGGATCCAGCCACTTTAACCTTCACACCACCTGCTAGCCCTAGCTATGAGATTTTTTGAGCCAATCCCATAGCCTAGGGGTTAAGAGAGCCACATCTCATGTGGCTGACCTCACAGTTCAAATCCCAGCTCCAACAACTTGAAAAACACACCTGGCACATGTGTGTGTACCCACAATCCCAACAAGATGAAGAAATGGAGGACCCAGAGAGGGACTCTCCCCTCTCCCCCCCTTTTCTTTCTCTGTTTTTCTGTCTTTCTCTGGCAAGTGTACATGCCCTCTGGCTTACTTTTTTTTTTTTAATGTTTTTAAACCGAATAAATTACAAAAATTATTTCTTTAGAAAGGCCCTTGGTTAGTAGCTACCTATCTTTATGGATAATTTCCATGTTAATTATAATTGTAAAATTCAATGGAAATATATTCTACAGTATTGAACTGAATGAATCTTGAATTATATTCTGTGAGGGATTTTTTAATTCTTAAACCTTTAAAAATTCAATCAAACATTCATTTAAAATAACCACATGATGATTTTAAATAATTATTTATTTAATTTGTATCTATTTAAAAAAAAAAATTACACATGGCTTGTGCGCTCACCAGAAAGCGGTAGAGAGACAGAGACAGACAGAAAGTGAGAAAGCAAGCCACCAGGCCTAGAACTCAAACCACAGTTGGCCATGTGGGAGACCAGTGCCTTAACTACCATGCCACTTACTGGCCTCATAATGATTCTTTAAAAAAATTCTCATCTTGTTATTATACCATAGTTTAAATAAAAATTGTATAAGCCATAGTGTCATAAAATTTATCTCTCAAATAGAAAATTGCCATGTTTAAAACATTTGATATCCTGTCTTCTGTTATAAAAATAATGAAGTCAAAGCATATAATTTATTTCTTTATTCTTTAGATAATATACAGGAATGAGTCACTTTCTTGTGTCACCAGTTTCACTATCAGTTAATAATAGTAAGTGCTAGGAAGAAGGAGAACATGACAAAGTGCTTAGGGAAGAAAACATGAAAGGCAAGCATCCAACTTCTATTCCTTATCTTCTGTCTGAATTAATTACATAAATATTGCCATCTTGGGACCAGCAGTTAGCATAATGACTATGTCTCTGGACTCCCATGTAGTCGACCGCGGTTCGAGTCCCGGACCTGGTGGCTTAAAACTCATGCCCGGCACGTGTGTGTGCGTGCCCAAGATCCCGAGAGGAGAATGGAGGAGAAGGAATTGCAGCATGGCCATCCCCCCGGGGGGTGATTTCTCGCTTTCTGTCTCTCTGTCTTTCTCTGTCTGTCTGGCGAGCACACGCGCCCTATGGCAAAAACCTCTCCAAAAAAAAAAAGATAAAAAAAATATTGCCATCTTCTCATGGCTCTTGTGTCATAATTTGTGTAATTTTCTAATAACCCTAAATATCATTCTGATATGCCAAGAGTGCCCATCTTTCGAAATGATTGCCCTGCTTCTGTGTGCAGGGCACACAGTGTGTGAACAGTAACATGAAGATGAGCCCATAGACACGATTGCAACAGGACTGGACTTGTGTTTTTTCTGTTTCAAGGCTCCCTCCTCACCCTTTGTTTGAGCCCTATTCTGTCCAGACACTCACTATGAACTTATTATCAGGGAACAGTAGTTAGATGTGCAGTTAACAAAACTAATGATCACGTGGGATTAACTTCAAGACCTTTGCCTCAGTAAGTCTTCAAATATTTAAAGAGAAAAATAGACTGAAATAGAATCCTTCTGTTAATTACAGTTAAAATAATTCATGGAAAATTGGGCCAGACACATAGCCTAGTGATTAAGGGAGCCAAATCCCACCTGATTGACCATGGCCACGTTGTAATCTAGCCCTGGCTTAAGAAGTATATGGGGCACCTGTGTGTGCATGCCCACAATCTGGAGTGGTTGGAGAAATGGAATAAATGGGAATGCAGCAAAATCATGCCCCATTGGGGAATGCTCTGTCCCTCCCTCTCTGTCTCCCTCTCTTGTGAGTGCACATGCTCTCTGGCAATTAAAAAATAACTGAAATGTGAAAAGTGCAGTTTCTTAAAAAATAAAGCTTTCTATGTTTCTATTTCTTTCTTATAGGTTTGGGCTTCAGTATTGCAGGAGGTGTGGGGAACCAACACATTCCTGGAGATAACAGCATTTATGTAACTAAAATTATAGAAGGAGGAGCTGCACAAAAAGATGGAAGGTTACAAGTAGGAGACAGACTACTAATGGTGAGTGTGACACCAGCAAAACTGTGTATAAAGTTATATACACAGTTTTGTGTATATAACTTTATAGGCTTTAACTGTGTAGTTATATAACCTTGGTCTGTTCAGGCTGCCATAACAGAATACCATAGACCAGATGGCTTACATCTTCTCACAGTTCTGGAGGCCGCAAAGCCCAAGACTGCAACCAATTAGATTTCTGGTTCAGGGCTTGTTTCCTAACTTAGAGATGGTCACCTTTTCACTGCATCTTAGATGGCCTTTCCTTTATTCTCATGATAAGTGAGAGATCGGTCTCTCTTTCTCTTTTTATTAGACCACCAGTTCTATCAGAATGAGGCTCAACCTTCAATTCATTTAACTTAATTACCTCCAAAAGACCCTGTTTCAAAATACAGTCACGTTGAGGATTTTAGACTTTAATTTGTGGGATGAGGTACACAATTCAGTCGCAGGCAACTGACCCCCAGATGGTGATACACGGGTAAAATATGATGCTTTGCAAGGCTGACCCACTTGGAAAGATTCCAGGTTTGCCCACAAAGTCCTTCATCACTATGCTCATGACCCAGAGCTAGCTGAAACTGAGAGTGGTTTGCAGCATCAAAACTATGTTGGAAGTACTTTATTTCTGTTCTCCATCTCTTTCCTTATCTCTGTCACTCAAGAAACAAATAAATAAAAAATAAACTTCAAAAGAAATTTAGGGGTCCAGCCAGTAGTATGGTGGTTAAGACATCTGGATCCCACTTAGCCAACCGTATGGTTTGAGTCCCAGATCCAGTGATTGTAAAACACACCAAGCATGTGTTTGTACAGGCCCAAAATCCTGAGAGGAGATGGGCGAGGAGGGATTATGGCATGGCCATCCCTCCGAGGGGTGTTTCTCACTTTCCTCCTCTCTTTCTCTGTCTCTCTCTGGTGAGTAGACATGCCTTGTAGCAAACTTAAGAAAATAAAGAAGAAGAAAGAAATTGAGACAGGCTGGCTCCATAACCTAGCAATTAAGACAGTCATATCCCACATGGCCTACCATTCAGTTCAATTCTTAGACCAAGCAGCTTGAGAAACATGTCAGGTGCATGTGCACATGTGCCAAAATCTCAAAAGGTGGGAAAGATGGGGGAGAAGAGATTGAAGCATGACCATGCCCAATGAGCAGTGCTTTCTGCTCTCCCTCTTTCTCTGTCTCTCTTTGGTAAGCGCATGCCCTCTAACAGTAACAGAAAAACTTAAAAATAAATGCTTAGGCAATTAGAAACAGTAAAGCATTTGGGACTACACTAATAAATTCTTTCATTTCCATTTACTGTTATATGCCAAATATACAGAATGATAATCAAATATTAAAAATTAAAAGTAAGCCAGCAGGTGGCAAGGTGGTTGAAGTTCTCAAATGGTCAACCTTGTTTTTTTTTTTGGAGAGATTTTTGCTATACGGCACGTGCGCTCGCCAGACAGAGACAGACAGAGAGACAGAAAGCGAGAAATCACCCCCCCCCCCCCAGGGGAGATGGCCACACCGCAATCCCTTCTCCTCCATTCTCCTCTCGGGATCTTGGGCACGCATGCACACACACCCAGCGTGAGTTTTAAGCCAACGGGTCCGGGATGCAAACTGCGGTCGACTACGTGGGAGTCCAGCGACATAGCCATTACGCTAACTGCTGGTCCCAACCTTGGTTTGAATCCCAGACCTGGTGACTTGAAACTCATACCAGGCATGTGTGCACAAGTACCTCAAATCCTGAGTGGAGAATGGAGGAGAAGGAATTGTGGCATGGACATCCCTTCTGGGGGATGATTCTCACTTTTTATCTCTCTGTCGAGTGCATGTGCCTTATAGGAAAAAAATCTCTCAAAAAATTGGGAACCAGCAGTTAGCGTAATGGCTATGTCGCTGGACTCCCACGTAGTCAACCACGGTTCATGTCCCGGACCCGGTGGTTTAAAGTTCACGCCAGGCACGTGTGCGTGTGTGCCCAAGATCCCAGGAGGAGAATGGAGGAGAAGGGATTGTGGCGTGACCATCCCCCCTGGGGGTGATTTCTCGCTTTCTGTCTCTATGTCTCTCTCTGTCTGTCTGGCGAGCGCACACTCCCTATAGCGAAAAAAAAAAAAATTAATTAAAGTTAAAAGTAGATAGCTCTCAAGTAAGATATGTATATCCAGTCATATGTTTGTCCTTTTAAAACGGCCTCTAATCTATGTCTACAAAGAGTTATTATCTCTACCACTTTCTTGAGAAGTGTTTAGGGAAGATTAAGCTACATAATCTCAACAGAAAAGTAATTTCTATGGCATATACAACTTTTGGAGGTAGAGCACCAAAGTCTTATATTCTCTGCCCATTTCTCTGGTCTCTAGAATTTTTTTTTTTTTATTATTGCTTAAAGTGTTGACTTGGGAATAAAATAAACTGTGATAACCATCTTCTTCATAGTGCTGAACTGAAAAATGAAAAGGACAGTTTCATGCTCAACTAATGGCTGGCTTAGATAGTGACCAGACAGACTTTGACTTACTGTTCCGTAAGAGTTTGGTTTTCACTGGCTCTTTGATATTTCTTCAACTGCTGCTATTATAAAATCAAAATGTTGTGTGCTATTTTCATGATGTTATGTTTAAATTTCTATCTTTATTTTCAAGTTTTTGTTTAATTAAATACTCGGTCTAAATAATTTTATCAAAGGATTTTCCAAGGACCATGCTATTTTTCCATTTCCATTTTCTTGCTATTCATTCTAGATATCATGATTTCAGAAATAGCTGTGACATAATCCTGAACTGTTTTGAGTTTTAAAGCATAGTTTGTTTGTTTGTTTTTTTTAAATGAGCCTTCCATAATAATAGTACTCTCCTTTTTTATGTAAGGAAAATATAATTAGTACTTCCCAGGAAACTGACAAGTTGAATTTGGAAATAAAAGAAAATGATTCATTTTGTAATATTCTGAAAAAAAAAATGACCCTATGAGAGAGAATAATGAAAAAAGTCACTGAAGCCACCTAAAAGACCAATTATCTTGCTTCAACTCCAAAATATGTACTAATGCTCTCCTTCAGCCATTTATTTCCACTCCTCTTTACTACCCCACATTCATATCCTCTTTATCTTTCTCTTCTTCTGCTCTTCTCCCCAAAAGGAAGGGCAAATGATTTAGAGTCTATTTTTTACCAGCTGTACCACACTGCATATTTTCTCTAAATATGCTATTCTTCTTTCTAAAGCAATTTCCACCACTTCCTTCTCTCACATCTTAGAAAAAATTTCCTCAGAAATGTACTCAAAGATCTGTAAGTAAACCAGTGTAAAATGAATCTTCATTAATTTCCTCTCCACAATTCAAGAAGTCTTTCAGCATCCGCCCTTGCAGTAAGAGCACAGTCATTTTTTCATGTTTTTCTAAGTCTTAGTAATAACATTTTCAGTTCCTCAAGTAAAATATCTATAATGTTGGGCACCACCTGAATCATACCATATATATCGAGTACTTATTTTCTTATATCTCAGAATTGAACAGTATCTATCTTAATGCCGTCTTATACCAACTCTCGAGACAACAAGGTCTGGCAGAGAAGCAAATATTTGAAATGGTCCCTTGTCTCTTATAAAACCCCTCTAAGGATTGAGAACCTTCCTACCCCAAACTATCCATTTAGTACTAACCATAACTAAAAATGTTTTCCTTAAAATCATGTTTAAAAATGTTTCCCTTTCAATTTCATTGTTTATTCATAATTCTGTCCCTTGGAAACAAAGCATGTAAGGACTAATTCCTCTTTCACATATGTTTGAAGAGTTAGGTCTTGCCACTTCACTTGGCATTCTTTGAGGATTTTTACATTTTCTCTCACTCTCCCAGTAAATTTGATCACAATGAACTTTTTAAAGTAAATTATATTTACAATACAGCTTTCTTAGATTCTGTACAGTCTTATACCCCTCTTCAAGAAACCAAGGCAATATTGTAGCATCTGGCCTTTGTATTAATTCTGTTATAGGAAAAATTATCCTGTTGCCCTCCAATAACCTCTTAATCTTCCAAATGAGATGACTATAATCTCAGACCATTCTGAGGTTTCATGGGTCACCCAAATACATGGCATATGTTCTCTTTATCAAAATAATATCTTTTAAAAATTTCCCTTGTACTTGGTACTTTTTTGTTGTTTTATTCTTTATTTCATGGAATGACAATGACATCTGATTTTTGTGAATTGTATCAGTAGCTTAGTGTTGTAGTTTCAGACTGAATAGATTGTTTTTTGGTCTTAAATTTTACGAGACAGATGGTCCACTGTTAACAGCATTCATGTTTTTCAAATTCTTTCTCATATTTTCACACACTAGTTTTTATTAAGCCCTACCAAGATGATACATAGAAACAAGTATTTTATAGAAATGATGTCTTCTTGGGACCAGCAGATGGTGTGGTGGTTATGGCACTGGACACTCCCACATGACCAACCACAGTTCAAGTGCCAGACCTGGTGGCTTGCTTTCTCACTTTCCTTCTCCCTGTGTGCCTGTCTTTCTCTGCTCATATAAAAATAAATGAATGAATAAATAAAATAAAATAAATAATTCTTTTAAAAAAAGAAGAAATATAGTCCTCTTTTCCTTTCTCTACACAACACCAGAAGCTTGGAATCCAGACTCATTTGATTATCTTCTCTGCAGGAGTGGTACTAGTTGTTTGTTGTCAAAGCCCTCCATCACATTGTAATTTAATGTTAAAAATATTTTTTTTTAGCACTGGGACTTTCTTAAAGTTTATTTTTGTCATGATAGAGAGCATGCACACATGCATGAAACAAAAAGAGAGAAGCACCTTTGTCATGCCCCCGGCCCTGCAGCTTTCAGGATCATGGGCATGTGCACACACACCAGACATGTCTCCAAGCTGACCAGGGAATCCGAACATGCAGTCTGCCACATGGCTTCCAGCTCTGCAGTTCAGCTTGCCACTGACTGTCACCAGACTGAGCCATAAATGATGGTTTAAAAATCTTAATCTCTTTTTTTCATATAACCTCTGCTTGACATTTGAAGGAAAAAAAAAAAAAACGGTTAGTAAGAGAGCCTTTAAACCTTTTTTTTTTTTTTTTTGGAGAGGTTTTCGCTATATGGCGCATGCGCTCGCCAGACAGACAGAGAGAGACATAAAGACAGAAAGCAAGAAATCACCCACCAGAGGGGATGGTCACGCCACAATCCCTTCTCCTCCATTCTCCTCTCGGGATCTTGGGCACGCACGCACACGCGCCCGGCGTGAGTTTTAAGCCACCGGGTCCGGGACGCGAACCGCCGTCGACTACGTGGGAGTCCAGCGACATAGCCATTATGCTAACTGCTGGTTCCCAAGAGAGCCTTTAAACCTTTTACAAAGAATGAGTTTATATGTTTTCTTTCCTTAAAGGGAAGTAGTGGACAAGAGGAGAGGGAACAGAGGCATTGAAGTCAAGGGGAAAGACAATGGGCTTGGAGGTAGGAGAGCTGGATTTTAGTCATAGGCAGCTAACACTAACTGCTTAATCTTCCGTGGGCACCTCCTATACATCTCCAGTCTTCTATTTTGGCTTCTATAGAAGTAGCACTGCCTTAGGGCAGTATTTCCTAAAGTATGTTTTAAAATATCGGTCTCATTCCTGTGGCCAAGTAAGTCTGAGAAAATATCCAACTTGTAGCTTACCTTTAGTGTAGAATCTGAGTGAACTTTAACATATTAAAAGGTCTGTGGGGCCAGCCAGGTGGTATAGTGGTTAAGGCAGCTGGATCCCATGTGGCTGAGTTTGTGGTTCAAGTCTCAGATCTGAAAACTTGAAACTCATGCCAAGTATGTATGTATGCGTGCCCTAAATCCGAGAAGGAAAATGGAGAAGGGATTGTGTGTACCCATCCCCACTGAGGGATGATTTTTCACTTTCCTTCCCTCTGTCTCTCACTGGCAAGCACACATACCCAAAACAAAATTTAAAAAAAAAAAATTTTTTTTTTTTAAAAAGTCTATGAAGTCCTGCATTCAAGAAACTGATTAAACTTTTATACTATAAATTTCAAGTTTATTTTATCATGGACTCTTTATGAAAGTAATATTTATAAAACACCTACAACTAGTATGAAATATACACTGGGATGTGATATATGAGTATCTTTTATTGGTAAGAACACCAAATGAAGGAACTACTGGGGCCAGAGGGTGGCTCAGGAGTAACACAACTAGACCCACATGGGAAAGGTCCTAGGTTTGCCTCTCAAGAGCTCCCTGAGCATGCCAGGGCCACATCAATGCCTCAGCCTCAGGCCAGCTGAGATGCGGTGGGTCAAGCTGTGAGGATCCTATGGGGTGCCTGTCTCTCCCTCTGACTCTCTTTCATGGGTGAGATAACTTTATAAACTTTCAAGAAATGGATTTAGAAAATATGAATAGAAACACTACAATTTTCCGAATGAGTATCGTGAGGATTTAAATTATGATTTTTGATAGACTTACAAATCTGTTTGGTCTCATCCAACTATCTGTGAGAAAACCATATTGAAGATAATGCAGATATTTGAAATTATCTGACTAAGAAACAGGACTTGGAAGCACATTCAGTGGTTCTAAGAATGAAACGCTGTCTCCTTTTAAGCAGGCACTTTCCTACCACCGATATATGGCTGCTACTTTAAAATGACATGGAGCTTACAGTGCTTCCTTTTCTCTTCACCCCTACCCTGGAGAGGGCGTTACTGTTTTTATTTTTTCCCGGAACAGAAAGTTGTAATTGAGATATGACCGAAGGAGTCCCAGTAGTATATAACTGGTAAATTGTGAAATTAGATTTAGACCTAGGTACTGACATTCTGAAGGCAAATTTACCAATTTACTCAACCCCTCTGGTTTTTAATGCTGATTACACATCTGAATTTCATGGTGAGATGTTAAATATTATGGATATCCAATCTTCAGTCAACCCCGAAAAATCAAATCAGAGTGTTTGGGGTAAAGGCCATGCTTCTTTTTATAATTTATTTTTAAATTTTCCAAATGATTTCAATGTACTCCAGGTTATGAACCAAGGTCCTGTCTTTTTTTTGGAGAGGTTTTTTGCTATAGGGCGCGTGCGCTCACCAGAGAAACAGAGACAGAAAGTGAGAAATCACCCCCCCAACGGAGATGGCCACACCGCAGTCCTTTTTCCTCCATTCTCCTCTCGGGATTTTGGGCACACACACACGTACGCCTAGCGTGAGTTTAAGCCACCAGGTCCAAGATTCGAACCGCAGTCAACTACATGGGAGTCCAGCAACATAGCCATTACGCTAACTGCTGGTCCTTCCAAGGTCCTGTCTTGACCCAGCCACAACCTAGCCCACACTGCTGCGCTACTGCTTCTCCTGAAGACAGTTTTGGGAGTGGTGCTCATTTCATCAGGCCACAGAGTGTCGTTTAGTAGTTTCTTGCAGTGTGCTGAAAAGCATTTAGGGTAGTTAAGCCTTCCAACTGTCCCCTGGGGTTAGAGTCACTTCTCTAACAACAGGGAAATATAAAAGTTACAATGCAATATAATTGCAGTGACATTTAATGGTTAAAACCTTCTAATGGATCCTTTTGAATTTATTTTGCTTATACTCAGTGTAACAGCCTTGTGTATAGAACTTGGTCTATCGGTATCATAGTTGATGTCATTTTAAAATCCTTTTCCTAGTGTACCCCAGCAGGAAAATACAAAAAGTAGCCTCTAAGATGTGCATAGTTTGGGCCAACTGGTGGCATGGTGGTTAAGGTGGCCCACTAGCCACATGCTAGAATTGAGTCCCAAACCCGGAAGCTTGAAAAACATGCTGGGCACATGCGCATTCATGCCCAAAATGGCAAAAGGAGGGAGAAATGGAGAAGGGATTGTGGCAGGCCACCCCCTCCCCCATGAAAGGTGCTTTCTCATTCTCTCTCTCTCTCTCTCATGAGTGCATATGCCCTGTGACAAATATTTTTTAAAAGATACATGTATTTTTCAAAATTCTTCAATTGTGTATATGTATCACTATGCTAATATAGTGAATTTTTTAAATATACACAAAATAATAGAAATGCAATTGGCACAAGCAGATGGCATAATGGTCACATTGGTGGACTCTCAAGTAGTTAACTGTGGTTTGCGTCCCAGACCCAGTGGCTTAAACTCCATACTAGGTGTGTGTGCATGCATGCCCAAGATCCCAAGAGGAGAATGAAGGAGAAGGGATTGTGGCATGGCCATCCCCCAAGGGGGTGATTCTCTTTTTGTCTCTCTGTCTCTCTGGCAAGCACACCATTCCCTATAGCAAAAACCTCTCTTAAAAAAAAAAAAAAAAGAGGGACCAGCAGTTGGCATAATGGCTATGTCACTGGACTTCCATGTAGTCGACTGCAGTTCGAGTCCCAGACCCGGTAGCTTAAACTTACACCGGGCACATGTGCCTGCGTGCCCAAGATCCCAAGAGGAGAATGGAGGAGAAGGGATTGCAGCATGTCCCTCCCTTTCTCACTTTCTGTCTCTCTGTCCCTCTCTTTCTGGCAAGCACACGCACCCTATAGCAAAAACCTCTCCAAAAAAAAAAAAAGAAAAGAACAATAGAAATGTAAAAATCAATATAATAAATATCAATAAATATTTATTAACTGGGGGTGCTTCTTGTACCCCTGTGGATTGTCATGGGATTCATACCATACTGTCTATTTTGGTCAGCACTGCTACAGAGGAAGCTTGAGTCAATGAAAACATCCCTCTTGCTTGTTCTCTGTGTGTGCATGGAACAAAAGGTTAAGATATGCACTCATGATTAATGGGGAAAATATTACTCTCTTTGAGCTTTGGTTGTGTACCTGATAAGCTGATGTGACCCAGTGCTCACATCCCATATCAGCTTTTCATCCTCATATCCCAGGTCTGGCCCAACGAATGTGTGTTGCTGCTTGGGTGACCTTTATTCCTATTCCTTTCCTCTGTGACTCAACAAAAATATAAAATAGAAACTGAATGCAAATGCCCCATTCTTCCTAAGTAGAGAATTTTCATTGCTTTTTCTTTGGTATGCCATAATCATTATTTTTAAACTCAGTTAGCTTATTATTTCCACATTTATTAAGTGCCAGCCATGTACATTGCGTGAGCTGGGAGAAATACGAAGACCCATACCCTGTAATCACTGCCCTTGAGGTCAGTCTTGGAGGTGGGAGGAGGCGCCGCAGGAGTAAGTGTAGGACAAGGTAGGAGGTGATTCCCTGCCTTTTTGTGATTCCCACAGAAAAAGCCCTGAACAGGAAGCAGCTATTTCAAACACCATGACCAGCCAAAGAATGATGTGTGATTATAGTTGTTAGATTTTTTCCTTGTTTGCTACTTTATATTATACAGATTTTTTTTCAAGCCCATAATATCATTTCTTTCTCATAAACACAAATAAATCAATATACAAATCAGTATCATCCCCGTTATACATATAAGAAAATGAGTTTTAATAAATATGTTAATCATTTCAAACTCATGAAACTAAGAATTGAAGCCAGATCTGATTCAATGCTCAAAATTACTCTCATTATATTAATATCAAGTTGCCTTCATTTCCAGAAACATTAAGGTTTAGCACATCGCTATTATTCCTAATAAATTGAAGACTATTCTCTGGGCATGTGAAATTAACTTTCTTTTTTCCTATCCGAATTTTCATCACTCATGAGATTCTGCTGTGTGTGTCTCATAATTTGTTTCTGTCTTCCCTTACTTAAAGTTTTTGTTCTTGTTCAAATGGAGTTAATTTACTTCTAACTATAACTAATCCATGCTCATTGCTGAAAAGATGAAAAGCAAGAAAACACTATCAAAAGATAACCATTACTAATACCTTTCTCTTTTTAAAAACTTTTTAAAACACTTACGTATTTATTTGTTGTGATTTTCAAGCCACCAGGTCCAGGACTTGAATTGTAGTCAGCCATGTGGAAATCCAGCACTTCACCACCACGCCACCTGCTGGCTCCTCTTTCTCATTAATTAACAACTATTATTTAAAAACAAAGTTGATTATCACAATTAATTTCAGTATACTGCAGAGATTTTAGTCTTGGTTTATGCAAAATGTCCATAATATTCTCATATTACTGATGTCAGTACATTGGATTAGTCCTCTTTTTAGTTTACTTTACAATTTAGTGATCAATACTTTGTTTCTTTTTTAAAAGTGAACTTTAGAGTTGGTTTTCTTTCCAGTGGTTTTGGAGTCCCACATTTCCCTGCGCTGTGTCCTGGGTAACCTGCATGTCCCTAATCCCTTCCTACTTTGTCCCACCACATTGATCTTCCTGCATGAATGTGGAAAGGTCAGTATCTGGCCACCTGTACCTTGTTTGTGTCTCTTTATTACAACCTTGACATGCCCCCACACCTCTCATCTTTCTATTGTCATGTACACATGTCATGTACATGGGATGTAACCCACAACACGTGTCCTGTCACCTTTTTGTTTTTAGTCTTGTCTCTGTGGGTTTTTTTTAATTTTTATTTTTATTATCATCATAATCTTCTTTATATTACATTGGATTACATATAACTTTATAGTGTATTACATTGCTTTTTCAGAAGGGAATGCCATGCATGTCAGTCAATACAGAGACATTAATCTCCCCGCTTCATCATTCAATAACTTTTCTATGTTTTTCCCAATCATTATTATTATTATTCTAATTATTTTTTAAAACAATCACTATTTCACATTTTGCTTATAAAAAGACTTTACCCATCATGAAATACTTCTTAGACCCATCCAGTTGAGAATACTATAGATGTCATCATCAACAGGTAATAAGCCATGTCTGTTTCTCACTAACATCCTGCCTCTCTATTGTTTTCTTGCTGTCTTTCTCTATCCTCTTCTCTTCACCCCCCCTCGCCCATTCCACATTATCCTATTCTCATTAAGTACCTTCACTGCTTTTATGTCTTCCAGTTTTTTGCTCTCTACCATAGAGTGCGGATAGTCGGTATATATTGAGTGGATACATACAATATCTTTCTTTCATAGCCTGGCTTACTTCACTCAACAACAGATCCTCCATATCTGACCACTTTCTATCAAATGCCAGGGTCTTGTTATTTTTTATGGCTGAGTAGTATTCCATAGAGTATATATACCACACTTTTCCAATCCATTCATCAGTTTGTGGACATTTAAGTTGGTTCCATGTCTTGGCAATTGTGAATAATGCTCCAATAAACACTGATGTGCAAGCACTTTTCTGACTGAGCGTTCTCCTATCTTTCGGGTAAATACCCAGAAGTGGGATTGCTGGATCAAATGGTAGTTCTATTTGTAGATCTTTGAGGAACCTCCATATTGTTCTCCAGAGTGGCTAGACCAATTTACATTCCCACAACACGTGTCCTGTCACCTTCTTGTGAGTCTAGTGGCAACCCTTTTTCTCAGCTGCTTTGTCCTCTTTTGTCAACATCATGCTCAGACTGGATGTTTCCTCTTCTGCTTCGGAGAACGCGCCGTCTCACCTCCAGCCTTTCTTTGTTGGCCTCGGTTCTCTTTCCTGCTGCAGGTTCCACACATGTGCCCTCTGTGTAGAGGACCCACATACAGCTCTTTACTCACACTTACTTTTTTCCCTGAAACCAGGCCAGTTGCTCAGTGTTCACCATTATAGGCAGATACTTGATGCAAAAGGAAAAAAAAAAAATGAAAAAAGACAATGGAAAACAATAGGAGCAACTAGCCAATCAGCATAATGTCCTTTTCTTTGCATACAATCAGCTCCAGCTGTCGGCCCTTTATCTTGAGAGTTCATAGGATAATGAACACACATAATTAACCCAAACAAATTCACTTTTGTGAAAAACGTTTTGAAGACTTCAGCACAAAAGAGCACTTTTTGGTCCAAATCTCATACTATTCTGAATTTTTAAAAAGACCACACAGAGGCCTCATCAGCAGTACCCTAATTAAACTCATCAGTTCACAGATGTTTACAGAAAAATGATCAGCGAAATATTTCACCAAGAAATCCTGTTCCTTAGGAAGAGGAATGGATAATAACAATAGTAATATTGGTAAGAGCTAGTATTAATGAAGTACTTTACTGTGCCTGCCATTTTCCAATGACCAGCAGTTTAAATCAACAACCTTTTGAGGTGGTAACTGTAATCAGTCCTAATTTACAGATGTCAAAACTGAGGTTTAGAAGGCTAACTAAGTTTCCCAAGGACACACGACTAGGAATTACCAGGTCCAGGGCCCAAGTCTCAGTATGTGTGACTCAAAACCATGTGTTCTTAAGTACTACATTTGAAGCCAGACTCATAATACCACCTGTTCTATGACTAAAATTTATATAAATCGGGCAATTTTTCAATTGCTAAATAAAAACTGACTGAATTACCACTTTTTTTTTTTAAGGTTTTTGCCATAAAGGTGCATACGCTCGCCAGAGACAGAGAGAGAATCACTCCTCATGGGAAATGGCAATGCCTCATCCCTTCTCCTCCATTCTCCTGGGATTTGGGGCATGCACACACATGCACCCAGCATAATTTTTAAGTCACCAGTTCCCGGACTCGAACTGCAGTCAGCCATATGGGAGTCCAGCACCTTAACATGCCACTTGCTGGCCCCTGAATCACCGCTATTTTTAACTACTAATATTCCCCTGGTATTTTCTCTTTCCCTAGTTCTCACCCTCACCCTTTCTTCAACTTCTGCTTCTGATCTCAAATAAAGATTTTCCTAGTGTGATTCTCCTCCTGAGAGCATGTTAACAAAGTTGCTCTCTCAAAATGTGCTTGAAGGTAACATTTGCTGGATTGTTTCACTGACCACCTTCAGAATGGTAAAGGGCACAATTTAATAAGCTCTGGCCACATCACTCTTTCACTGTTAATTTAGTGAGGTTTTCACTTTCTTTACCCAGGGGAGAGAGATAATGAGCCCTTGTCAGAAACAGTTTTGGGTAACTAACCTCTAACTAATCCAGTTAGTTCCTTACCTTTGGAGTTTCTTCCACTAACCAGTCATCCCATGTGTGTTGTGCCACCAAACATGGTTTCTGTTCTGTTATTTTTTTCTTTTAAAGTAGGTGTTTCTCAAGTCACAGCATCATAGCTGCTGTAGGCGATTACTTTTTGAGAGAAATCACCTACTTTCATACATATTTAAACCATTGTATGTAAGCATGGCCTGTAAGTATTCAAATCTAGGCACATGTAGTGCTGTCCTAACATAATTAAACAAAAATATAAGAAGGTTTTTAAGAGACAATGTTAAATAAGCAGATTTTAGCTACTCTGTCACCACAAAGTAAGCGT
The DNA here is from genome assembly GCA_026018925.1 of Tupaia tana. NCBI lineage: Eukaryota > Metazoa > Chordata > Mammalia > Scandentia > Tupaiidae > Tupaia > Tupaia tana. Next base: position 75,000,247 of record JAKSZU010000015.1, on the reverse strand, counting down.
GTATGATGATGGGTATATTAATTTGCTTCACTATCATAATCACTTTACTATCTATACATATCCCATAACATCATGTTGTTGCCTTTAAACAGGTACAATAAAACTTATTTTGAAATAACAGTACCCAAATAAGGATAACCTAAGTATCTATAATACTTAAAATACTTCCAAGTATTCTCATTTCCCCAAACAATAAGTCTTTCTGGAAATGTCTTAAAATGATTTCAGAGAAATGCTGCAGAGATCCACAATAATACCTCTGCCATGAAGTAATAATGCACGTGTATCAAAAGTTTCTCTCTGCAGGGACCAGCAGTTAGGGTAATGGCTATGTCGCTGGACTCCCACGTAGTCGACTGTGGTTCACGTCCTGGACCGGCTTAAAACTCACGCTGGGTGCGTGTGCATGCATGCCCAAGATCCCAAGAGGAGAATGGAAGAGAAGCGATTGAGGCATGGCCATCCCCCCTGGAGGGTGATTTCTCGCTTTCTATCTCTCTGTCTCTCTGTCTGCCTCGCGAGGACATGTGCCCTATAGCAAAAACTTCTCAAAAAAAAAAAAAAAAAAATTTCTCTGTGTAATCATGAAAGGAAAGTTTCTGTTAAAGCTAATGTCAACAGGGTAACCTTGAACTTGCTCACCTGCAAAGCCTGTGTTCCAACATTAGCACTCTATCCATGGAAAATAGACTCATGTTAAATGACAGTTTGATAAGAAAGATTTTTAAAGAAAGAAAAATCCAAGTTTGCTGAAGCTGTAAGGAAATGCAGATTTCACATTATGTTGGTATGAGAATAAACTGGTTCATCTTTCCAAAGGGCATGTGGAGCTGGGCATCAAAAGGTATAATAATGTTTTTATACTTTGCCAGCAATTTCACTGGTATGGTTTATCCCAAAGAAATCACTAAAGTTGTGCACAAATATAAAAGAAGACTTATTGCAACATTATTTATAATATAAAAAATTAGATGCAATTTACTCTTCTAGTAAGAGTAGTTAAATTATTGTGTTATAGCCAGGTGAGAAAATGCTCTGTAAAAAAATAAAAGTAATGTTTTCAAAGTGCATTAACATTATGAACTTATAGCCACTCTAGATTTAAAAAGCTGGTGCCAAAACAATGTGTTTAATACAGTCACAGTTGTTTTTTTCCCTTTAATTTTTTATTTCAATTTCTTTTATACATTCAATCACGTTACTTAGCTTGCAAATTGAATATTCCAACATTGTGTACATTTCTCACCAGTCCAGTTGACAATACTTTAAAGTTATCTTCAATAGATAATAATCCATTTCTTTGTCCCATAAATGTCTTGTCTATTTTTCTCCTTAATGTCCTTCCTCAGACTCTTCTCCTTCACCCACCCTCTTCCCACACTGTATCTGGTATTCAGAACCATTTACTATGTTCTATAACTATGAGTCATTCAGTTTCGGCCATAGAGTGCAGACACTCAGAATATATTAAGTGGAGACATTCAATGTCTCCTAAATAGCCTAGCTTGCCTCACACAACAGTAAATCTTCCATATTCATCCACTTTCTGACAAAAGCCAGCATCTTGTTGTTTTGTATGGCTGAGTAGTATTCCATAGAGTATATGTGCCACACTTTTTCAATTCATTCTTCTGTTTATGGGCATTTGGGTTGGTTCCATGTCTTAGCAATTGTGAATAATGCCACAATAAACATGGATGTGCAAGCACTTTTCTGATTAAGAATTCTTCTGTCCTTTGGGTAAATACCAAGGAGTGAGATTGCTGGATCATATGATAACTCTATTTATAGATCTTTGAGGAATCTCCAAATTGTTCTCCAGAGTGGCTAGACCAATTTACATTCCCACCAGCAGTGTAGGAGAGTTTCCTTTTCACCACACCCCCACCAGCACTTATCATTTTTTGTTTTTTTTAAGCTTAGTCATTCTGACTGGGGTTAGGTGGTATCTCATTGTAGCTTTGATCCCTTACAGTGAGGAATGTTGTGCATTTTTTCATATGCCTTTTGGCTATTTGTATGTCTTCCATAGAAAGTGACAGTCACAATTGTTTTTAAAAAATGCATCCAAGTAAGGAGATTATGGATACTTTTTTTTAAGTTTTCTTCATTTGACCCCCTTATTTCTCTTTTCCACAAATACTATTCTGAACTCTGTTATAATATTAATCATCTGAAAAGTCATGATGCATTTTTGCATAGAAAAACATAGAAAAGGGGGCCAGCAGGTGATGTAGTGGTTAAGGTACTGGACTCCCACATGGCTGATGGTGAGTGCAAGATCTGGCAGCTGGAAACTTGCACAAATGTTGAAGATCCAGAGAGGAGAATGGAGGAGAAGGAATTGCAGGACAGCCATCCCCTCTAAAGAGTGATTTCTTGCTTTTCTCTCTCCATCTCTTTCTGTCTCTCTGGCAAGCTCACACATCCTATAACAAAAATTTCTCAAAAAAGAGAAAAACATAGAAAAATGTCATGACTTTTCTGACGACCTACTATATTGCTTTCTCTTAGAAAAGGTAGAAGCAACCTTGTTCTATAGGATCAGTGTGTGGACCTTATCTGCTTTGGCAAATCCATCTGTTCCATCAAAGTACGATGTAAATACTGAACTGTAATCATTGTAATCTTTAAGTAAGGTCATGATTCCAGATTTCTTCTTTCCTGAATATTTCTCTTTATAGATTTAACTCTAATATTGAATTTTATATTCCTCTTTCAGGTAAATAACTACAGTTTAGAAGAAGTAACACATGAAGAAGCAGTAGCAATATTGAAGAACACATCAGATGTAGTTTATCTAAAAGTTGGCAAACCCACCACCATTTATATGACTGATCCTTATGGTCCACCTGATATTACTCACTGTAAGTACCACACTGGTATCATCTTCAAATAGCATGCCAAGTTTACAAAATTGGAATCCTACAAAACTATTGGCAAAGTCTTCCACTCGCACCCTTCATTTTGTTTAGTGTCTAGAAATATTTCAGAGGGAGACTCACGCCGGGTGCATGGCGTGTGTGCCCAAGATCCTGAGAGGAGAATGGAGGAGAGGGACTGCGGCGTGGACATTCTCGCTTTCTGTCTCTCTGTCTCTCTCTGTCTGGCGAGTGCACGCGCCCTATAGCAAAAACCCCTAAAAAAAAAAAAATTCAGAGGAAGGAGCCTTCATTTCATTCCATGTTGCTTTACAACTCTGATCTAGTGTTCTGAAAGTGGGACATCCTGGTGAGTTGGCAGATCCACCATTAGGCAGAGGCTTAGTGGGTATGTTGTAGGCAGTGTCAGGATAATGGTGTAGGGGCAATCCATTCTTTCTTTAAGGAGCGCGTGCTCTTGCCAAAGAGACAGAGAGACAGAAGGTGAGAAATCACCCCCCTAAGGGGCTGGCCAACCCACAGTCCCCTCCCCTCTATTCTCCTCTTGGGATTTTTGGGCGCACACACACACATACACCCAGTGTGAGTTTTAAGCTACTGGGTCCAGGACTCGAACCATAGTCAACTATATGAAAGTTCAGTGACATAACCATTATACCATCTGCTGGTCCCAGAGGCAACACATTTTTAATGACTATTTCTCAAGCCTTTAAAGCACAATAGCTCTGATGCCATAATGCTGTCTCTTCCTAGTTCTGATATAGTTAGTACAGAATAGAAAAGAGTCTGGCAAAATTGACCAGAGATACCTCAACACTTCTTCCTGAGGGAGAGACTATTGCACTTGAAGGGCAAAATCATGACCCTCAGTTACCAACATCGTAGCTTTTAATTTTACCTGAATTTGTTATATTGTCAAGGACACCAGAGAACATTATTGGTCACTATAGCAGTGGACACATGTTGGAACTGGATGCTTCTAGGACAGGTAACAATTAACTAATGAAACACTCCTGGGTCCTCACAGAATCCACTGCTACAAAAGCACCGTTATTACCTCTTCTTCATAGGGCAACAGAAATATATCTAAAGTTCGTTCTTTGGGGAGGAGGTTTAGAAGCTATTGTGTTTGCCTTCTGGCACATGCACTCACCAGAGAGAGATAGACAGACATAGGGAGAGATAAAGTGAGAAATCAGCCCCTGGGGGGATGGCCACATTGTAATCTATTCTCCTCCTAGGACCTGGGAGCATGCATGTGTGCCAGCATGATTTTGAAACTACTCGGTCCAAGGCTCGAACTGTGGTCAACCATGTGGAAGCCAAGAAATGTAACCACTATGCCGCCATCTGCCAGTCCCACAATCCTCTTTTTTATGTAAATTAAGGGACAGGTTTGTTAACGTTGTAAGCTTGCTCATTCTGAAATTTCGAAGTCCGTTTGTGAAACTGAAAACTCAATGTCTTCAGAAGCTACCATTAATTAGTCTTAAGTTGTTTAACCACTCTGAGATGTTTCTCTTGAAGGAAATTTAAGGGTTGGATAATTTTCTTACCTGCCCATTACATTAACTATTGCTTTACTTAATGATAACTCTAAAATGACTTGACCTCCCATACATGTCCTTTTTTCAAGCAGACTGGTCTTACCTTAGGTTATGAAAGTATTTTAATGCTTAGGGTTTCTTAAATTAGCTTATTTAGTACAATCTGTCTTCAGACTCGTTGAGCCACTTCATGAAAGGCATAAGGTCATGGTTAAAGAGAGAAAAGAACAAAACTTTCTAGTCAATTTAAAAAGGAGATATTGAGTAACTTTACTATGCATAAGTACCTTGGAAAGTTCTTTGTGGGCTGCAGAGGCGATACAGTCATGGCCTTCAAGGAGCTTAACTGGAAGGAAGGCTAACTGGGATATATAAATAGCAGCAGTATTTGGCAGAATAAGAGGGATGTATCTGCCATGAGAGAAGCAAAAATAAATGTCCTTTGAGTACGCAAAGGAAGGAGATATATCATTTGTCTTTGGCAGATCAGAAAAATCTTTATACAGAGGATGGCATTTGAATTGCATCTTGAACTGCAGATGAGTGGCCCAGTCTGGTGGTGCTGTTCAAAGCTACTGAGCTGCAGTGCTGAAAGCCACAGGGCCAAGAATGGGTCTGGATCATGGCTTGGTCAAGCTGCAAAGTGCAGAGCATTCAAGCACATGCCCAAGATCTTGAGGAGCAGAAGAGATAGGGAAAGGGGATCATCACATGATGAGACCCTATGAAGGGTGCTATTCTCTCTCTCTCTCTCTCTTTTTCCTCCTCTCTCTCCCTCTCTGTCTTCCTCACCCCCTCCCCATCTTACATGTGTGCCTTTACATGCTCTTTATTGAGAATAAACTTTTAAAACAGTGGGTGAAATTTCAACATCTGATACAGGGCAGGAGACAGAAATTATAAGTAGTTGGTTCAGTGGAACAAAGGGAGCCCAGGCTATGTTTGAGAACCACAGCGTGTGTGTGAGGGAGATATCACAATAGACCAGTTTTGTAAGAATGGCAAAAAATAATTTATGCTACATTTGATACATAGGACCAATGAATAACATTCCTAAATGAGAATAGCATGATCAGAGCTGGATATCAAGAGGATTTACTTTGTCTCAATGCATAAAGTGGATTTGAGGAAAGAAAGAGGAGCAAGAGATCCACATTGGTGTTTTCAGATGCCTAAAAGGGAGATAAATGATGGAATGGAAAAGAAAAGCCAGAATTCTTGGCTTTTCTGGAATGGGAGTATCGAGTATTTTGGGAGAAAGTTTTATACAAGAGCTGCTCTTTAGGAGCCTTTTGCTTTTGATGAGTGGATATTAATTATGAGAAAAGAATGTGAGCTCTGTAATTAGAAAGCTAACATTTTATTTCAATAGAAAATTAATCATCATTCTAAAATGTGCTTGCTGAATCTCTCCTCCAGTTCTCTTTATCTAATTATACTAGCTGGGGTTACAGATATAACTGTTATTACACCTTTTTGATCCTAAAGGTCAACATGTGCTTGTATACATTAAATACAAATAAACATCAACTCCTCTCCCTGGTGGACAAGAAAATCCTTGGCATGTAGCAAAGCCTTTCTATTTTTAATATGTCTTCTGAACTATAGCATGACACATTGAATCACCCACATAACAGGTTTCTTTTATTTTTTTCTTTTTTCCTCCCCTTAGCTTATTCTCCACCAATGGAAAACCATCTACTCTCTGGCAACAATGGCACTTTAGAATACAAAACTTCCCTGCCACCCATCTCTCCAGGAAGGTACTCACCAATTCCAAAGCACATGCTGGTTGAAGATGACTACACCAGGTCAGATATGCTTGCTGGTTGTTTGGGTTTGCTCTCATGACCAATAAGAAATCACATTTGCCTAACATGTTGGTTTGGGGACTACCCAAATGCTGTTCATTCTTCTTGCCTTAGGTGGAAATCTACAAATAATTGTCAACGTGTGTCATTATCCTCTTTGGGAAGCTAAATTACAAGTTCTTTGGCGAGAAATAGTAATACATTCCTGTCTATCACTTTCCAGTTTGTTAAGACTTCTCATATCTGATTCCATTTGAGATATATAGCTGTAAGGTAGGTCTTCTTACTTGAGAAAATAGTGCTGAAGTTCAAAAAAAAAAGGAAGTAGCATACCAAGGTTTCGTACCTGAACAGTGGAAGTTGGTACTGAAATTCTGACAGTTGACTCAAAATTCATTGTTGCTGTGAATGACTGCCTACAGTTCAATGGAATTTGGGAGTCAATCAGACCTCCCTGTAGCACAGTAACTACAGGTGAAAGGAAGAGTAAAATGAACTCCAAATGGTTTGAATTTAGTATAGCCTGTCACCTGCAAAGGGAAATAGGGCCAGATTCTAGCACAGAGTAAGGAGCCACATTGCAGATCCCATAAGTAAAGCCAAATTCAACCAGTATACCTCTAAAAACATTAGATCAGGAGACCAGCAGGTGGCATGGTGGTTGAGGGACTGGATACCCCCACATGGCCGGCCATGGTTCAAGACCCTGACCTGGCAGCTTCCTTTCTTTCTCACTTTCTCTTTTCTCTCTCTCTCTCTCTCTCTCTCTCTGGTCAAATTAAAATAAATGAATGAATAAATAAAATTGAATAAATAATTCTTTAAAAAAAAAACATTAGATCAGACAATTCACAGAAAAGACCAACTGATTTTATTTAAATGGTCATCAGTAAGGATAGAATAAATTGGGAGATTACTAAATAAATGAATGAATGGGTAAAAAAATAATAAATGTCCATGCTTTTTTATATTTCATTAGCTTTATTGCAACTAATATGTGCTCATTTCATTTGGAAAAGCAACATAAAGATGTTCCAGAAACAAAAATCTCCCCAAACCCCCTCTAGAGTGACTTATCTTGAGATACCCAGTGTGGCAGTCTGACATGAACCTTTCATACCTTCTCCGTGTTCATACAATCTCATGCAAATGCACACATAGATGTATGTGGAACTTGACATCATTTTTACTAAGTAAGTTCATATTTTGCACATTGTTCTGTGACTTGATTTTCTCAATAAGCAATTTTAACAAACATGAGACAACAGTTAGACATGTGCACTTTATTTCTTCATGCATCTGTATGTAACAGTGATAGAGATAGAATGTTTTAATTTTATATCCTGCCTGTCTAATCGAAGACATTTGTCAGCTCTTTAAAAAGGAGAGGAAATGATCTGCAGTTAATTTTCCCCACTGGCACATGTACATGCTTTGGTCTTTCCATTCTTTGGTATTTCTTTTTAAATGATGAAGCATTTTTCGTTCATGTTGTAATATCACATTTGCTAAAGTGGCTTGGTACATCTTTAGCCAAGGAATGGAATGTTTGGATGCTGAAAATGTGCATCTGTGGTGTAAATTAAATATAAACTTCTCCCTTCTCTCTATGTTCTTAATTAAAATGAGGGCTGTGGCAAAGATAATTCTTATAACTCTCCAAAGAATTTGTAAACATGGACACTTTTATCCACAAGGGCAATGATCTATTTGTTCTCATCCAATCACTAATATTTGATATGATTTTAATTTGCAAATGTCATCTTATTTTATTACATCCTATAGTGAATTATAGTTTATTAAAACCTCTTCACAATCCAGGCCTTTTGGTAGTAGCTGTTTTACCTACACTATCCATTTAATCTTCCCTAAAATACAAAAAGAAAGGCTTCCACCCCTATTTTAGAGATGTAGAAATTGAAGTTCAAAGAGTTTAAGAAAATTGTCTATGGTCACATAGATTCTCATTTTTAGTGGGGGTTTTGTGTTTGTTAGTTTGTTTTTACATACAGTCTTGCTATGGCATGGTTCTCCTGCCTCAGTCTCTTGAGGGGTGGTCTACGGGCATGTGCTATTGTGCCCAGCATTTAGCGTGAGCCTGGTTTAAACCAGGACTCTCCCGTGATGAGTGCAGGGTCTACCAGAGTGCACCACTATGTCTGGGGCTTATTTCCTTCTTATTTTAAAAATGAAAACCAAAACTTTTACAACCGTGTTTTTCATAGAAATACATGGCAAAGGGCCAGACACTAGTATGATTGTTAAGGCAGTTGAATCTCACATGGCCCACTGCTGGTTTGACTCAGCAACTTGAGAAACATACCTGGTGTGTATGTGTGCCCAAAATCCTGAAAGCAGGCAGAGATGGAAGAGAAGGGATTGTGGCATGACCATTCCCCCCGGGTACTTTCTCTTGTCCCTTTTATCTCTCTGTCTGTCTCTCTTTGATGAGAACATGCACCCTCTAGCACACGCGCATGTACACACACACATACCCCATAAGCTAAATAAAGTCTCAAGAAAGATTTCTTGTCTCCAGAAATTTTCAAGGACCACTCCAAATTGTGCCTCTAATGTTCACCGGGTTGACTCCATTTATTATGCAGACTTGAACCCATCAGTCTCCATCCCACCTCTACTGTATTCTCCCAGAATTGTAGAACACTAGTTTACTAGACATATCACCTAACATGTATTCACATTTTCTTTTCTCTTTCATTAATTAATTCATTGCTCTTTTCATGAAGTTTTAGCTTCTGCTGTGTGTCAAGCATGGTTATTAGCAACAAAGTCACAGTGGAAAATATACCAGACCAGGTATTGAATTTATAGTCAAATTTATTGACTATAAGACATGTAGATAAATGAGTTAAGTTCGGATAGTGCTAACTGCTATGAAGAAAACAAAACAGGGTTATGTGATAGGTCATCTTTGAGGAAAGAACAGTGTAAATTAGGGTAGCCAGGTAGTGGCTCTCTGAGGAGACAGCATATGAGCTGAGACCTGAATAACGAGAAGAAAGTGGCAGCCCAGCTGCAACCAACCATGGTAGCACACTGCTCTGCAATGCGGGAGCCCATGCAGAAGGCCAGGGTTTGGTCCTGAAAAGAGATGAACTAATGGGAGCGCTGTAGAAAATTAGGTTGGAAAAGGAGGTTAGAGCCAAGTAATTTACGACTTTGTAGGTAATGATGAAGTGTAGGTTTAATTTTAAGTATTCTGAGAATCTCTTGAACAGTACTAATCAGAAAAAGTAAGTGATCTGATTTATGGTTTTTTAAAAAATGCTCTTACTGCTGTGTAGAGGAGTGGAGGGACCACTGAAGAAATTCAGGAAGAGATTATGGCATCTGAGACTGGGGGGAGGAGTAGGAAGAGTGGAGGAATCTGAGCTACATTTCAGAACAACATGTATTCTACGTAAAGAGAAAACCTGCCTTAGGTGGGCCATTTACTACTGACTATTTTTATACTTCGTCTCATGCATGGAGTAATCTTTCAGGAACAGTGCAAGTATTTGCCACCGTTAGTGTTTGATTCTCGTCACTGGAGTTTTAACTTTGTGGATCAAACCTGGATAGAGACTAGACCACTGTTCCCACTCATGACTGGGGACAGAATATGAAGCTTTCTGCCCAAGCATAAAACACACAAAATCTTGTACTTTATCACAAAATTTTGGAAAATATCCTTGTTTGCTCTAATTAAAAATATTTTTTTACAAATTATTTGTATCCAAAATCTTAAAGTGAAACTGATGCACCGGAAAGAATTTCCATGGGTCAAAGGCCCTGGCAAATACCATAGACCCTAAGGTACATTTAAGTACCCAAGTTTGAGAAGCAGTGAGCACATTACGCAAACTTGCAGGTTATTAATTCTGTTTACTAGAAACAATCCCTTAGTAATAACTCACAATTTCTGGGCTCCATGAGGAACAAGTTCTCAAAGAATCAGACAACATCTTCCTTCAGTAAAGAACGGTGCATGGTCTAGACTCTTCTTAAGTTACAGTTATTGCCTTGAAAACATTTTTGGAAGAACTGGAAGTTCCTCCTTTTTCAAAGGAAAAAAATATATTTTCCTGTATGTCTTTAACCTAGTATACTGGAAAAGAATGGGAGTACCCTCAGCTGACAACTCACTCTGCTTTAAAATCACAGTAAGTATAGCAGAGCGTTTGGTGCATGAGTTCTGGAGCCACTCTTCTCAGGGTTTTTGTTTCTGTTTCAATATTTACTTTATTTTCTGAGAGAGCAGAAGAGGAAGAGAGGCATCCCCCATAGGGTTCACTCACCACAATCCTCTTCCCATCCTTGCAAGCAGCCAGGATCACTGGCACATCCAGAGTGCTCAGGTCAGACCCGGGACATGAACCCAGAGCCCTCCCAGAGTACCAACATCAGACAGCAGTGTCCCTACCTCCTGGTCCACTCTGCTCAAGTTTGAATCCCACCTTGACCACTTTCTGGCTGTGTAACCTTGGGTATGTTTGGTAACTGCCCTCTGTCCCAGTTTTCTTATTAATTAGGTCGTCAGGAAAATCATGGCATTTTTTTTTTATGTTTTTCTACGCAAAAGTGTATCATGATTTTCCTGACCACCCAGTAGAAAAAGAGCAGAAAAATACCTTCCTTCCATCTCACAGTGTTACTGACAGTAAACTGAATTAATACATGTGAAGTACTTGGAGAAAAATAAGCCCTTGATAAATGTTATTAATACTATTGAAAAACAAGGATTTTGAGATGAACCATTCCACAAATAAAATCACTTCTTAGTAAACATCTTCCAATTATTTATGGAAATGTAGCCGACAATATTATGCAGCTGCTCAAACACGTTGTTATCTATGCATACATTTTTTTCAACTTATTTATCTTGCAGAGCACATTAGAACATTTTATTACAGAAAGTCATATAGTATGAAAGCTTAATTGAGAATCTTTATTTTTATGACCACAGCAAAAATCTAGTACCACCTGCATTAAAAATCTAATATAGGATTCAGTGGAACTAAAGATGGTGTAAACCTGACTCCTCTAGCTAAACTTCAATTGTTTTTTGGGTAATTGGTTGATGTTGTCCCTTTTATTCATAATAGCTATCAATAACTAATACCTTGGAGCTTTTTGCTTAAGAAATTGTACAAAACACAGCACCAGGCTCGTCACAGCCTTTATGGAGTTCATTATCAAACTTAGCCAAATTAAAGATTCATGAGCAAATGTCTTCGAGTTATCTGTTGTGATCTATGCTGCATGCCTGATTTCTCCGATATGGAGACTGGCACTGTGATGTCTCTTTTGAAACAAAATGTAATAATGGGAAGTAGGGAGTGGAGCAGAACTAGTGAGACAGATGGAGAATAGACCATTAAGTGGAAGCCTCAGGGGAGTTTTCTCTTTATTGATGGTGACTCCCCCTAACTATTTAAGTTTACTTACATAAACCATGAGGCATGATTGATAGAGCTATTCTGTTAGAAGAGAGAGTAGGTATACTAATGGGCACTTGACATCTTAATCAAAGGGGATTTCCAAATATATTGGGTCTCCGGGAAAGTCATGACGCATTTTTGCATAGAAAAACAGAAAAATACACCATGACTTTCCCGATGACTAAATTTATTGAAAAATATGTGAAGTTGCTATTTTCTGTCAGGGAAATGAATTCAGTGTTAACAAAAAATAAAACAGTAGTGGGAGTTTTTCAACTGCCTTCTATACTTATTTATTGTTTCCTATGTACCTCACATATTAGCTAAATAGAAACATCCCACACTATGCCCTGTAATGTAATGGAAGATGGTTATTACATCTACAGCCATTGTTGCTATACATGTAAAATTCAAGTAGTTATTCATCAATGCTGTATCCCATGTCAATAGGATAAGTTCATGCTTGACTTTCAGGGCTGGTTGATATTTAAAAAATTAAAAATATAAAAAAGATTGATGATAGGCAGTGGAAAATTGAGGGACTGCTGTGGAAGTCATCAATCATCAGTTAGTCCCTGTCCTCTTCCATTGCAAGTTAACTCTCATCAACACGTTATACAGTTATTGCTGGCCCATATCTATATGACACTGAGCTATGTGTCAACTATGACTCAAGGCAAGTGGACATGGCCTTTCCTCTAGGAGTTTCTGCTCACACCTATACATCAATTCAGTAATAAGAGAAGACAAAAAGCTGATTCCCATTTGTCCATTGATGGGTGTATGTGTTGATAATGATCCATAACAGCCTCTATTCCCTCAGTCATTTCCTGCCATCTGTTCTATTACTAGTTGCTGCAGGTGAGGTTACTATATTATTGATCACCCTAACGAAATACCAGGAAATTGTGGAATAAAATCATTGTATTCTAAGGACTTACATGTTTACTGCAGAGTAGACTTATACATTTCCTATATTTTGAGTTACATTATTTACTTTTTTCTTCTAGGTAGTTTTATTAATATAAAGAGTGGAACACATGATACCTGAGTAAAAGCCATTTTTAAAATACTGTCTTCATATATTTTTCCTAAATTAAAAATTCTATATATTCATTTTTTTAATGTCTTGACTATCTACTTTTAATTGTTTCTTTCCAATGTTTTATCTTTTTATTTTCTCTAATTATTAAAGTATTTGGGGGGCTGGCAGGTGGCTTGGTGGTTAGGGTGCTAGATTCCCACATGAATGACCACAGTACAAGTCCCAGACCTTGCGACTTGCTTTCTCACTTTCCCTTTCTCTCTCTCTCTCCCTCTCTCTCTCTCTCAAAATTAAAAAAGAAATAATGATGACAAAATTAAGTTAAATAAATAACATGTTAAAAATGTAATATGGGGACCAGAAGTTGGTGTAATGGCAATGTTGCTGGACTCCCATGTAGTTGACCACGGTTCGAGTCCCAGACCCGGTAGCTTAAACTCATGCCGGGCATGATGTGTGCGTGCGTGCCCAAGATCCTGAGAGGAGAATGGAGAAGAAGGGATTGCAGCGTGGCCATCTCCCCTGGGAGGTGATTTCTCGCTATCTCTCTGTCTCTGTCTTTCTGGTGAGCGCACGTGCCTATAGCAAAAACCTCTCAAAAAAAAAAACATAATATGCATTTGTAAAAAAATTTGACAATATAAAGAAATACTAAAGACTATTTTCTCACTATAAAGGGATAAATATTGTTAATATTTGGGGGGGTTTTTGAGTTTTTTTTCTTCTCTGCCTGTATACTTATTTATAAAATTTGGACCATACTATGTACAGTGTTTGGGGGAAGTTTCAACTTTCTTCACTTTAATATTATGTTTTTGAAGTCTTCAAAGGACATGAGAAAAAAACTCAAAAATATAATATTAAAGTGAAAAAAGTTGTGGTCACACACACACACACACACACACACACACAAATATGTGTGTGTGTGTGTGTGTGTGTGTGTGTGTATAAAATTTAATTTCTTTCTAGGCTTTCTTATCTTAGGATCCCAGGGTAAAGGTTGTATGGTCTTTTGTCTCTCTGTCTCTCTCTTTTGGTGCCATAGGGCACATGAGCTTACTGGAGAGAGACAGAGAGAGAAAGAAAGAAAGAAAGAGAAAGTGAGAAAGCAAGAGCGAAAAGAAAAAATGCGAAGAAACAGCCCTCTCAGGAGGGAAAACCACATCAGGATCCCTTCTCCTTTGTTCTCCTCTCAGGATTTTGGGCACACAAGCACATGCACCCAGCATGTTTTTTCACACTGTTGTGTCCAGGGCTCAAACTATGCAGTCAGCCATGTGAGACCCAGCTGCCTCACCCACCATACCACCTGGCTGGCCTGCCTCTATCTCTTCGTTATATCTGAGATTATGCCTAAGCCCCCACTGCCTAATCAGCCTGTTCCTTGTTGCCTCATAGGCATTGCGCATTTAGTACATCCAAAACAAACTCTTGATGTTTGTCTCCAACCTGTCTTTCCTTAGACTTCCCCTTCTTAGTAAACGACAGCTCTACACTCTCCTCTGCTCTTGACCAGGTGACAAATGCTGGGTCAGCCTTCTCTCCCTTTTTCTTTTCATATCCATGTGCAACCCAGCAGCAAATTCTGTAGTTTTTGCCTTCAAAATACATTCAGAAGGGGCCCACTCCAATACCAGCACGCTAGTCCAACCACATCCTTCACCACTTAGTTATTGCAATAGCCTGCTTTGCTACTCACGCCCCAACACACATTACTGTTATAAATGTAGATCATCTCATGTCACCGGAAGTGACTTCCACAGCCTTCACTTATAAGACCCATTTTGACCTGGCTCCAGCTGCCCACCCTGACCTTATTTCCTCGCACTCCCTTCGCTGTACTCAGGCGTGCTCGTTACTTGATCACGGTAGGCAAGCATGCTTTACTTCAGGAAGCCAGTCTTGCCCTTCCTTCTGCCTACAATGCTCTTCCCTCACATGTCCACAGGTCACACATGTTACTTCCTCTCTACCTTCAGCTTTCGGGTCAAAAGCCATCTTAGCCCAGAGGCCATCTCCAATCCTGTATAAATATCACCTAGCCACAATAACTCTTTAGTTCCTTAGCCTATTTTACGTTTCTCCCTGGCGCTTATCTCTGCCTGCATATTTCTATTTGAATATTTATTTATTGTCTGTCTCCCAGCTCTAGGCTATAAGCTCTATGAGAATAAGGATTTGTCTGTTTGTATTGATTGCTTCCAACACAGAGAAGATTGTCTGGAACATATTTAATACTCACTAAATATTTGTGGACTGAATATAGTGGAATTATTTGAACATTTGCAGTACTCTTGTTATGCTGGCAGATTGGTTTCTTGAATGTTTTTTGGTCCAAGTTGACATGTCCATGAGCTATATATAGAAATGCTTGTCTTAATACTCTCCCATTTAAATGCTACTTTTCTTTTATTTTTAATTGTTGTATGTTTTCTCCTTTTACTCTCTACCTCTGTTGATTTATTTTACTAATCTCTGATTTCATCTCTTTATCCATTCTTTCATCTTTCCATCCTTCAATTCATTCGGCAAATACGTGTCAGTGTTTTGTATCTTCAAGGAGACAAGAAGTGAATGATACTTAGAGGTAGACAAGTAGATTCAAATCCATAGCAGAGGTGATATATATTGTGTTGGATAACAGTACTAAAACCTACACAGAGCTTAGGAAAGGCATTTAATCCAGCCTTGCCAGTCAAGAATAGCTTCTGAGAAGTGTTAGACTGAGATTGGAAAGAACATAGGAATTAGCTAGTAAAACCTATGACTTTTTGTCATATCTTCAATAGGGTCCAAGATGCAAGGGGAGATGATACAGAAGACCCATAGAGGGTACTTGGGCAAAAGTCTTTCTGTTTAACCTCTTGCCCAAGTAATTTGCTTTTATTTTTCACAAACAATATTTAGGACCAGAGCATTCTTTGTTCTAAGAAGATATTATATAAACACTTATTAGAATTTTAAGAGTAATGCTAAGAGTAATAGATGTTTGGGAAATATCGTACAGTTCACAAAGTACTTTTTATTCACTGTTACATTTGCAGAATAATCTAGGAAGCAGTTATAATTACTTTCTTTTGCAGATGAAGTAACTGATGTTGACTTACCCATGACTGACTCAACTGGCAAGTAATAGAAGCCAAAGTAATTAAACACTATATAAAATGTACTGGCCATATAGACTCTAACTGGTAAACAGATTAGGCTGGACATCTGGGAATTAGTACCTAGATTGTAATTTATACAAATCATGATAATTTTCCCCGATTCTTTTTCAAGGTCAATCGATGAAGGACCGACCCATAATCTTGTGTAGTTTTTGTGTAGTGTGTGTGTGTGTGTGTGTGTGTGTGTGTACGTGTGTGTATTTTTAATTTCAGTGTTGCCATTTAGATACTCATTTAATTTTCCCCAATTGTTTTTCAAGGTCAGTCGATGAAGGACCGACCCATAGTCTTGTGTAGTTTTTGTGTAGTGTGTGTGTGTGTGTGTATTTTTAATTTCAGTGTTGCCATTTAGATACTCATTTTTGAGAGGGACAGCGAAGTATGTGGAAGGAAGTGGCTTGACTTTTTTTTTTTTTTTTTTTTTGGAGAGGATTTTGCTATAGGGCGCGTGAGCTCGCTCGCCAGACAGACAGAGAGAGACAGAGAGACAGAAAGCGAGAAATCACCCCCCAGGGGGGATGGCCACACCACAATCCCTTCTCCTCCATTCCCCTCTTGGGCACGCACGCACACGCACCCGGCGTGAGTTTAAGCCTCCGGGTCTGGGACTCGAACCGCGGTCAACTAGGTGGGAGTCCAGCGACATAGCCATTACGCTAACTGCTAGTCCCAGAAGTGGCTTGACTTTTGAGGACTGAAATGATCTAGGTGTACACCAAAGTTCTGCATTCAAGGAGGAAATGGGACAACATTGGTCAAAGGCAGGATGTGTGAGACCTATATATCTAATGTGCAGCATGGTTACTGTAGTCAATAATGCTATCTTACATACTTAGAATTTGCTAAGGTCAAAAAAAGAAAAAGGAAGGAAGGAAGAAAGGAAGGAAGGGCGGACTATACCACTAAATGGCTCTATGACCTTGGGCTATATATCCCTCAGTTTCTTCATCTGTAATGAAGGTATGGTAACTTAGTTTAAAGGGTAGTGTAGAAGAATGAAGATACCCTATAATGGATGGGGAATAATTGGCTCTCAGCATATGTTAAGTTGCTTTCTCCTTTCCTTGCCTCAAAGGGGTACCAATTATTACTGTTTTACTATTGATAACTAAAAATATTTTTATAAAGGAAAGGGAGTACAATAGGGAAAGGACTACTAGGGTTAAAACATATTAGTGTAGTTATTGCATATGACATATTTGTTGAATTTTAAAGGGAATCTGGGAAGGAAACACCATTTATTGAGATCTGCTTGGTGCCAGATTGCCTTTCATATATTAGCACATTTAATCTGCCATCTCGGTTAACTTCCTCAGTTTTAACAGTGCTTCTCAAATCATGAAAGAAAAAGAATGTTTCAACCTTTCTTTTTAATTATTTCAGTATTCAAGATTATCTAGGCTACAATATTAGCAAAATTTGCGTAAACACATTTTTAATGTTAATTGTTATTATTTGTTGAATTTGTGCTATGTGCCAGTCTATACGAAGCATTTTCTGCACAATGTTTCATTCTCATTTAACCTTTAAGATAGTCATTGTTGGGCCAGCAGGTTGCCTGATGGTTAAGGTGCTGGTCTCTCACATAGCCAACTGTGGTTCAAGTCCTGGACCTGGTAGCTTAAAAATTATGCAGGGTGTGGGACCAGCAGCTTGCATAATGGCTATGTCACTGGACTCCCATGTAGTTGACTGTGGTTCGAGTTCCAGATCTGGTGAATTAAACTCACACAGGGCACATGTGTGTGCGTGCCCAAGGTCCCAAGAGGAGAATGGAGGAGAAGGGATTGCAGCATGGCCATCCCACCTGGGGGGTGATTTCTTGCTTTCTGTCTCTCTGTTTCCGTCTTTCTGGCAAGCGCATGTGCCCTATAGCAATAGATGCTACAAATATAAACTCATTAACTGTCTCCGTCTTACCAACAAATCCTATTTTTATCTCCATTTTACTGATGAGAAAACTGAGGCATGGAGCAATTAAGTACTTGTCCATACAGTTTATATTAATAATTAGCAAAACTGGGATTTGAACAGTCAGTCAGACTTCACAATGTATATCCTTGACCACCCTACTGAATATTATGCAATTGGTATATTAGCAAAATCAGGATTTAAACTAACTCCAGAGTCTGGATCTTTTTTGAATGTGTATATGTGTATTTATGCACATGCATATATGTGTTACATGCACACATATGTAGTGTTTCATTCTTTATTATTCATTTATTTATTTTATGAGAGAGGAGAGAGAGACAGAGACAGAAACAAGCATACTCAACAAAGTCTCATGTACAATCCACTCCCAGCCTTTCCCAGCCAGCCAGGACCATGAGTATGTACAAGACTTCCAGCATGTTCAGGTTGACCCAGGAACTGAACTCTGATCTTCCATATGGCCTCCAGCATTGCAGAGTATTGTACTAGAGCTGCACCCAACGCTGAGCGAGGTTTTATTTTTGTTTTTGTTTTAGACAGGTTCTCCCTGTGTCACAATCTCCAAGTAGCAAAGACTACAAGTGTGTGCCACCACACCTATCTCTTATGTTGGGCTGAGAACCCAATCCAAATCTCTCCTATGTGGCTTCGTCCTGCTGAGCAACAGTATCTTACGAAAGCACACTACTGCAGCTGGGCCAGAGTCTGACTCTTTTTACTGTCCTGTGGTGGTAGCATTATTAGCTGTAGGATTTCTAGAATCTTCTCCATACTTCAAGTGTCTTTGTTTTTTTCTTTTATTCAGAAAGGTACAACTGAAGTTTTATGTGATTGCCTCCTCCCAGAAACACATAACCTGTGCAAGGGAATCAGTGACCTTCAGGGCATGCCAGGTGGGGGAATCAGTCCTTAATGCCTGTCATTTTGGTTACACCAGACCTCATATGGCTGTCTTAATTACCATTTTACTGAAAGAACTTAGTTATGATTGTGTCTCTCTCTGAGTGTAAACATTTAAACATGAACTCCCATTGTAGATTTTTTTTTTTGATTGAATTGTACCTGAAGTAGACCGATGTGAGTTCTTCCTCATAATGACCATTTCTTAATGGAAATGCCGTCAACTGATACATTGGCGCCTGATGTTTTGTTTTATGCTTCGTTTTGCTCGAATCTTTTTCTAGAATTTCATTTACTACCTTGAGACAGGGGATGAAGGCAAAATGAAACAGCTGAAATTAATGTGATAGCCTAAGATTTCAAAGCCAATTTTGTGAGACCTTGCTCTGAATCTATAATAGTCTTAGTAAACCCTTAAAGCTATCTAGTATTGCATGGATACGTTTCAATTTCTCATTTTAATTCTTATGACACCATACCAAATAAGCGGAGAGATACTGCTATACCTACTTTACAAATTGGGAATATAAGAGAGAGTCCATGACTCCCCTATGACAGAAAGAAAGTGCAGATCCAGAGGTAGGTAGCGTCCTGGTAGAGAGCATAAATTATGGAGACAAAACATTCTGGGTTCATCATTTACCAGCTGCTTGATCTTGGATGAGGTTGTGTAACCTCTCTGTGCCTCAGTTGGCCCTTCCATATCATGGACTATTATTAGGATTAAATGAATCAATCCAGAGCCAGCAGGTGGCATGGAGGTTAAGGAGGCTGGCTGACTCCCCAGTTCAAGTCCTGGACCCAGCAGCTTGAAAATCATGCCAGGTGTGTGTGTGTGTGAGTGTACACGTGTGCATGTGTGCCCAAAATCCCAAGAGGAGAATGTAGGAGAAGGGATTGTGGCATGGCCATTCTCCCTGGGGTCATTTCTCACTTTCTCTCTGTCTCTCTCTGGTGAAAGCATGTGCCATATAGCAAAAAAAAAAAAAAAAAAGAAAAAAGAAAAAGAATCAATCCATGTAAATCACCTGGAACAGAGCCTGGAACAAAATTATCTATATTCTGTTCAGCTGTTACTAATGCTAGCCGAAAGCCCAGGGTGCTGTGGTGATTATAAACTAGCCATAGCTGTGATGAGAGCCGAGTTGCCGGGGATGGTTGAGTGAGGTTAGAAAGTGAATGCAGGGGGACCAGCAGTTAGCGTAATGGCTATGTCGCTGGACACCCATGTAGTCAACCACGGTTCGCGTCCCGGACCCGGTGGCTTAAAACTCACGCCGGGCGCATGTGCGTGCGTGCCCAAGATCCCGAGAGGAGAATGGAGGAGAAGGGATTGCAGCGTGGCCATCCCCCCTGGGGGGTGATTTCTTGCTTTCTATCTCTCTGTCTCTCTGTCTGTCTGGCGAGCGCACGCGCCCTATAGCAAAAACCTCTCCAAAAAAAGAAAGAAAAAAAAAAAAAGAAAGTGAATGCAAGGGGAATACTGCCAGCGATCCTACTAAGACATAGATTTACACTATATTTACACCTTCAAGAGTATATTTTGCGACTTAATATTAATTTAGTGATGTTTTCCTTGTATCATCATATGATTAAAAACATACATTGATGCTAATTATCTCTTCTAAACCAGGCCTAAGTCTATTAAATAGATGTCTATATATTAAAGAAATTGACTTTTAATTTAAAAACTCTAAAATTAAAATTTTTGACAGGTCAAGTAAGCACAAATGTATTTGTTCCTCAAATATTAAGTATTTTTGGTATAGTCATCAAAAAAAATTTAAAGTAAATGCAACTTTTATATTTTATATACCTTTGAGATTTGAGCACAAAAATTCATTTTATACATAGAAACCCCTATAATAAGGCTTTCCAGTTCCCAGGGGTAGCATTAATCCCATGGCCTCACTGCATATTATTAACAGATTGGATCTTATGGTTGGATAGAGTTTCACACACAGTATGTATCCAAATTCAAGTTATATTATGCTAAATTTAAATTCATGAGAGCACAGGGGAGCTATGTAGGTGTTACAGCTGAGTGTGGAGCTCATGGTGAGAATGTGTTCTACCTGAGTAAAGTAATGTAGGATCAGCTCAAAACAACTGACTTCTGCAGCGCAGAGAGAAATACTTGGCTAAATATAAAAATTAAAATACAGGGGCCAGAAAGTGGTGTGGTGTTTAAGGTGTTAGACTCCCACATGGCTGACCACAGTTTAAGTCCCAGACTCAGAGATTTGAAAATCATGCCAGGAGCATGTATATGCATGCCCAAAATTCCAAGAGAAAAATGGAGAAGGGACTGCAGTGTGGCCATCCCCCCAGGGGGTGATTTCTCACTTTCTTTCTCTCTGTCTCTCACTGTCTGTGGCAAACGTATGTGCCTTATGGCAAAAAACTAAAAAAAAAAAAAAAAAAAAGTGTGTGTGTGTGTGTGTGTGTTACTGGTGAAATAACAAAGGACATTGTTTCTTACCTTCTCTTGAAAAAAGAATATTCACACCTTATAAATATTAATATTTGACTGCTGTATTGAGTCAAAAAATTTTAGGGCAGCCACATGAGGTGGTGCGCAGCTGTAGTCCCAACTTCTCAGGGGATTGTGGTAGGAGGATCACAAGTTCAAGGCCAGCCTGGGCAACATAAAGACTTTCTCTCTTTAAAAAAAAAAAAAAAAAAAAAAAAAAAGTGAAATTTGCATTCTGTAGTACTGAAAGAGTTAATGCAACTCTAAAAAGTGATTATAGCTTTCTGAAAAAGAACAGGTCGGGGCTGGCAGGTGGTGTAGTAGTTAAGGTGCTAGATTCCCACATGGCTGATCATGGTTCAAGTCCCAGACCTGGTGACTTGACTTTCTCATTTTCCCTCTCTCTCTGTCTCTCTCTGGTCAAATTAATAATAATAATAATAATAATGAAATTAAATAATAATAGTAATAATAATAATAAAGAAGGTCTATTGTCTAAACTTGGGTTTCAGCTCAGACAACCCATCAGTCACCTATTATGCCTTATTTTCCTAAGTTTTTTTTTTTTTTTTTTGAGAGGTTTTTGCTATAGGTGTGTTCACTCGTCAAAAAGACAGAGAGAGACAGAGAGACAGAAAGTGAAAAATCACCTCCCGGGGGGTATGGCCATGCCGCAATCCCTTCTCCTCCATTCTCCTCTTGGGATCTTGGGTACACACACACAAGCACCCAGCGTGAGTTTAAGCCACAGGGTCTGGGACTCAAACCACAGTTGATTACATGGGGAGTCCAGCAACATAGCCATTATGCCAACTGCTGATCCCATATTATGCCTTTTTTTTTTTTTTTTTGAGAGGTTTTTCGCTATAGGGCGTGTGTGCTCGACAGACAGACAGAGAGAGACATAGAGACAGAAAGCGAGAAATCACCCCCCAGGGGGGATGGTCATGGTGCAATCCCTTCTCTATTCTCCTCTCGGGATCTTGGGCATGCACGCACACGCACCCAGCGTGAGTTTTAAGCCACTGGGTCCGGGATGCGAACCGTGGTCGACTACATGGGAGTCCAGCAACATAGCCATTACGCTAACTGCTGGTTCCCCCATATTATGCCTTTTAAACATAGCCCTTATCCTATAGCAGATCTCCTAAATCTGGATAGCTGAGGGACAAGGTCAGATATTAATATTAAAAATAGCACTAAAACCTTCACAGCTGGTTCTGAGGCACAGAAAGCTTTGGGAAGCACTGGGTTAAACTTGTCATGTCTGACTTCAGAAGGTTGTATCACCAGAAGTCAAAGCAAATGGTAGCACATCAGGAAAAAATGTGAACAATCATTTCTCCCATTTGGTAAATTTTCATTAAAACAGTGAATGATCCTAAATCAGTGACAGGACCTAGTGATACTGTGCAAAGAAAGGCATTGCTTCTAAGCAAGTGTTTAAAACAGAATTTTTTTAGTGGTGTTTAGATTTTATAATGAAGATGACTAGCTATTTAAAAACACCAGTAGCGGATGTACATTTTACTCTGTTTCTTTTAAACCAAATTGTTTCTGATAATAGCCTCCGTCTTGCCTGCTTCTCTTCTCAGTCTTCCCAGAGCATCAATCCTTTAGGAGCTCAGATTTTCAAAGAACAAAAATCTACAAGAGAGAGGTCTTTTTTCCCTGCATTACTAGTCTCCAGTGAGACAAGCAGATATAAAAGTCTAGTTATCTGCTTCAAACTCAGGGAGGGAAAAACATAGCAAGTTTGAAATACACAAAGATATTTCAATAAATTTTACTTCTTTATCATTTAAATTTCTTCAGAGCAAGTAACTTAGGTTAGTGCAAGTCAGAGATGCTCTTCTCCCTAATCCCCCTTTGCCATCAAAACAACTGTTTTAACAAAAGAATCTTAGTTACTTTGAAGATCCCTAAGCACATAGTTACCACTGACAGTGGAAGAGACAATACATATGCCAAAATAGCAAAATAAACACTAGGGAAGATGGACTGAGAATTCTGATTCAACTTCTACACCCATCTCAGGCTGCTCTCTGACCGTCCTGGATCTGCCACGTGTAACTAAATGCTCATGATGAAAACCTAGTTGTCTAGATGCCTCCCAAACACAGAAATTCAACAATGCACTCAACTACCGCACACACCGCTGGCAATTCTAATGTGTTACGTTTTCTCATTTTATTTCCTCCCGTGAAGTATTGCACAGGGAATGTTGGAAACAGACTTGCCTTCACATTCCAGTGTGTCCACTCTCATCTGTGCCACCTTATCCTCTCTGAGCCTTAGTTTCATCGTGCAAAAACTATAGACATTATCCGCCATGAAGATGAAAGATAATGACATCTGTGATCAACTACTGACTGAGAAACCATGTAATTGCAGTGACCTCAACTTCAATCACTTTCTTCTCCCGCATTATCATCCAGAAAAAAAGAAACAATTCTCAGACAAGTCACATAGATTTTACAGCCTATTTCATGAGGAGACCAAAAAGAAAATTAGGGAGTGATTTTAACTCTAAATTCTCCATTCCATCCCTCTGCACGGAGGCTTCCAGAGCTGACCTCAAGGTTCTTCACACACGCCTATGGAGCCCACAGTCAATCTGATGTTTTGACCATTTGTTTTCACTGCATCTATTTTATTATGATCCTCATGAAGTTTATGTTGCCTAATATTTATCTTAACTGTGATCTGAATGGGTTGCTCTAAAATTTCTTCCATCTGCTGAATCTATTCCAGGTTGGTTAGAAATAGTAGAGGGAAGGTTTGGCCTATATCTAGTCTCCTCCATCTAGTTCTGTTATTGCTTCATTCCAGCAGTGCATTCCGCAGCACCTCTGATCTCCATTGGTTGTACAATCAGTATCTTCAGTAAGGCATTTTCCCTGGATCTCGGAGATAGGCCAGGTCCTCCCCAAGCTGGACTTCCCTGCCAATCACCCTGTCTCCTGGTGCAATTTGCACTCTTAGTCATACCTGCTTGAAATACTTTGGCCAACAGTATACATGGAAACATCAGTTCTTTTCTAAAGCTCTCTCTTCAGTTTATTTATTTCTCCCATGATGGAGAGAAAGACACCCCAACAGGGACTGCATGATGTGACCCACCCCCAGCCTCAGCCTGCCTGACCCATGGGCACATGTGCATACCCAGCGCATTCAGGGAGGCCCTAGGATTTGAACCCAGAGCCTTCTCATGTGGGTCTAATTACACTACCACTGTCTGGCCCCAACATCTATTATTTAAAATAGTTTGAAAAGGAAAACCATAGGTATGTTTGTCTCAAATGTATTTGACAAGAAAGGAGAGGAGGTTTGAAAAATGTTAAAGAGAAGTCTAGTGACCATGAGGGGACTCTCCCTCCCATCATACTTAGCCATTGTTAGCCTTACTTTATTAAATATATACATACGCTTGCTCCAAGCCAAAATGATGCTTGAGGGAAGAAGAATCTACATCAGGATCATATTTCTATCATCCCCCTCACTTAAATCATATCTGGTATATAAAACAGCTATTTCCTGAGTGCCTACAGGTGATTTGTTAAGGCTTTGCATATTTTATCGCATTTAATCTTGTATCATATCCTGTAAGAAAAATTTTAGTAAGCCACTTTCCAGATAAGGCAGCTAAGAGCTAGACAATTGAAGTAACTTCCTCAGAGCCACAGAGATAAGTAAATGGCAGAACAGTATTCAAACCCAGGTCTCTCAGCCCAGAAGCTCATTCAGAGCCTACCATGTATGTATGTTTTCTAAGTGCAGTAAATATATGTTAAATAAATGAATACATGTAAGAGTAAAGAGAACTGTAGTTTTAATATATTTGTTTTAATTTGACATTATTTCTATGGGGGACTTTAGCACATTTTTCTGAAGCAGACTAAATGTTAACTGGAATCTTCTTAATAACTGAATATATTCATGTAACTAAAGACATTTAAGACCGACTAAATTTAAACAGTAAATATGTTGACTCCAGTTAAATCATCGTGTTAGTCATGACCAATTATCCATAATGCTGCTTTTACCACTCTTGTAATATTTTTTTCTTGGAGAGGTTTTTTGTTTTTTTTTTGTTTGTTTGTTTTTTTGTTGTTTTTTTTTTTTTTTTTGCTATAGGGCGTGTGCACTCACCAGAAAGACAGAGAGAGAGAGAGAGAGAGAGATACAGAAAGTGAGAAATCACCCCCCGGCGGGATGGCCATGCCACAGTCCCTTCTCCTCCATTCTCCTCTTGGGATCTTGGGCACACACACACACACACACGCGTACATGGTCAACTACATGGGAGTTCAGCAACATAGCCATTACGCTAACTGCTGGTCCCCCACTCTTGTAATATATTGTCAGGACCTATGCACCATATAGAAATAAAAGATGTTCATTATTAAGGAAAAATTTATTCAGGGGTGGAAAAAAAGGTAAATTTTCCTGGATTGTTATGTGGCTCTTTCGGGCTAAATTAATAGTACTCAGTACAAATCTCAAATACTCCTCTGGAAGTAGGAAAAAAATAAAAAATAAAAATTGTGGGACCAGCAAATAGCATAATGGTGACATCACTGGACTCCCACATAGTCGACCACGGTTCAAGTCCTGGACTTGGCTGGTTGAAACTCACACTGGGCATGTGTGAATGTGTGCCCAAATTCCCAAGAGGGGAGTGGAGGAGAAGGGATTGTGGCATGGCCATCCCCCGTGGGGGATGATTTCTCACTTTCTGTCTCTTTCTCTCTGGTGAGTATAGACACCCTATAGCAAAAACTCCCTTAAAAAAATGTGTACATTTAAGGTATACATTGTGATATTTCAGAATATGTATACATTGTGAAATGACTTCCACTATCAGTGTAATTGGGAATATCCATTACCTCACAATTACCTATTTTTATTTTTTGTTTTTGTTTTACAAGTAAGAAGTTCTACTCTTTTTTTAAATTTATTTATTTTGAGAGGTTTTTGCTATAGTGCACGTGCACTCACCAGAAAGACAAAGAGACAGAAAGTGAGAAATCAACCCCCAGGGGGGATGGCCATGCCATAATCCTTTCTCCTCCATTCTCCACTCAGGATCTTGGGCACAAACGCCTGACTAAGTTCTACTCTTTTTAAAAATAGAAAATAAGATATTTTTTCTAAAATTTTCCTGTTGTGTGTATGTGTTCACAAGAGAGTGGGAAAGTGAGAAAGCAACTCCCCACACCCAGGGAGGAGGTGACAGCCACACTGCAATCCCTTCTCCTCCATTCTCCTCTCAGGCTTTTGATCACACATGCTCACACACCCCAGATGTTTTTCAAGCCACCAGGTCCAGGACCTGAACCATGCAGTCACCCATGTAAGATCCAACCACCTTATCCACCATGCCACCAGCTAGCCTAGAAAAAAATTTTTTACAAAACAAATTAAAAATACAAAAAATGTTTTAAATACAGGAAAATATAAAGTAAGGAAATAAGAGTTACCCATAATCCCACCAGTCAGATGAAACACTATTAACATTTTGGTGGCTTTTCCATGTTTATGTGTAACTATATATTGGATTGTTGGGAAAGTCACGACATATTTTTGCATTGAAAAGCATAGAAAAACATGTCATGGCTTTCCCAACAAAGTAATAGATATCCTTACAAAACTAGCATCACACTGCACATGCAGACTTTTAGCTTTTTATCTTTAAGTTTATATGGCAAATAATTTTAATAGTATTTAAAAGTCATTTAGAAAACACAAAATAGTGACAGAAAATCAAAACTATGTAGGCAGGTTACCCAGAAATGCTATTGAACAAATTCCCTGGCATATGCTTCCATACTCATTTTGTCTCTTCATCACTTAAATAAAATTGAACTCATACTTTATATTTTTATTATTCACAGAAACTGGATTAAACTCTATATATACTATTTTAACCTGTTTTTTAAAAAATAATATGTTCTGAATATCTTTTTGTGTTATTAGATCTTGCACAGTAATGTTTTTAATACGTACATACCTATATAATAGTAATAAACACATATGATTTTTCCAGCATTTTGCTTTTATAAGCCAGTGACAATGAGTATTCTGTGTGCACATATTGTACTCAGTTTTGTAGAGCAGATTTCTGCAAGTGGGATTTTTTTTTTTTTTTTTTTGGAGAGGTTTTTGCCATAGGGCATGTGTGCTCACCAGACAGAGAGAGACAAAGAGATAGAAAGCGAGAAATCACCCCCCAGGGGGGATGGTCATGCTGCAATCCCTTCTCCTCCATTCTCCTCTCAGGATCTTGGGCATGCACGCACACGCGCCCGGCGTGAGTTTTAAGCCACCGGGTCCGGGATGCGAACCGCAGTCGACTACATGGGAGTCCAGCAACATAGCCATTACGCTAACTGCTAGTCCCTGCAAGTGGGAATTTTGAGTTGTAGGTTCAGTAGTTCATACCACTACCACCAGAGCATGGAGAGAATCTTTACATCTATGAGAAAAAGCAAAGTCAGCAGGTAGCATAGTAGTTAAGCATTGGACTTCCACATAACCAACCATGGTTTGAGTTCCAGATAAGGCAGCTCAAAAATCACATCAGGTGTGTGTGTATGTGCCCAAAATCCCCAATGGAGAATGGAGGAGAAGGGATAGTGTGACCACCTCCTGGGGTGGGGGGGTGATTTCTCACTTTCCCTCTCTCTGTCTCTCTTCACCTCTCTCTGGCAAACACATGCACCCTATGACAAAAACCTAAGATAGATAGATAGATAGATAGGTAGGTAGACAGATAGATAGGAATATAGTGTTGAGCACTAGACGTAAAAAAAATTGAAGTACAGGGAACCAGCAGTTAGTGTAATGGCTATGTCGCTGGACTCCCACGTAGTCGACCGCGGTTCGCGTCTCGGACCCGGTGGCTTACAACTCACGCCGGGCGCGTGTGCGTGCGTGCCCAAGATCCCGAGAGGAGAATGGAGGAGAAGGGATTGCGGCGTGACCATCCCCCCTGGGGGGTGATTATTTCTCGCTTTCTGTCTCTATATCTCTCTCTGTCTGTCTGGCGAGCGCACGCGCCCTATAGCAAAAAAAAAAAAAAAAATTGAAGTACATACACTGATTTAAAAGAACACGGTTACTATAAGGAGAGCTGGAGTAAATAAGTAAATTATATCACAGGGTGAATATATCGATATATACTAGACAGCAGATTATTTGACAACATAGGGGAGCTCCCAAGATGAAAGGGATGACGAGCTGCCAGATGAAATAAGAATGTCCAGTTAAACTTGAATTTAAACCATGATAAATAGTAAATAGACGTTAGTAGAAATATGACCCATACAATATTAGCTTATTTATACTAAAAGTTATTTGTTGTTTATCCAGAATTGAAATTTAACTGGGCATTTTGATTAGCTAGAC
This sequence comes from Tupaia tana, assembly GCA_026018925.1. Lineage (NCBI taxonomy): Eukaryota > Metazoa > Chordata > Mammalia > Scandentia > Tupaiidae > Tupaia > Tupaia tana. The sequence goes on along the minus strand of JAKSZU010000015.1, from coordinate 74,971,636 downwards.
CTGGCAACCTGAGATACAGCCAGAAACATGTTTTTATTATCATAGGATGAAATGATCTCTTAAAAATGAATTCATATTCACAAAAGTGACAGGAGATGGCCATATAAGCCAGACGGCCTGCTGCCAGTTTTCCGTTTACATACCTGTGGTGTCACGACATTCGCTGAGTGCCTTCCAGGCTCTGTGCTCACTGTTATTCACGCAGCATGTCATCTGATCCTCACAAGAGCCTAAGAGGTAGGCACTCCTCCTGTTCCCGGGGAAGAAACAACTTCCCTGAAATCACATGACACAGAAAGGATAGAGCTAGAACTTGAATCTACCATAGATGGTCAGACTCAGAATTTGCTTTCTTTGTTCTGTTTCTCACTGCCTTTTAACTAGGAACTATAATTGCCAAGCAGACCAAAAATATATAATTAGGTCCTTGAAAGGAAATATATGTTAGAAAAAGAACATTTAAAACACCAAACATAGTGGTTAAATATCTGGGCTTTGCAGCCAGACAACCTGCCACTCAGCCAGATATGTGAGGAGGAGCAAGTTAACACCAAGCCCTCAAGATAATAGCATTACACACATCTTAGGATTCATGGCAGGATTACATGGTATACACCAGTAAAGCATTTGTAGGACAGGGCCTGGATCAGATATATGAACATGGTTATTATAATTTAAAATATACCAAGGCACAAAACCAAGTGGCCATCATGAAGAAAAAATGTGTGGGAATTTAGAAGAGAGAAAAATCTGCAATCAGGTGTATTTCAGAAAGGTTTATGGAGAAATAAAGTGTGAGATCTTAACAGTAAACCAGAACTCCCTAAAGTAATCCAATACATGTCAATTTTAGTAAGATATGAATCATCAAATGTAGGGCATTCATGACCTTAGTCTGTCTTGGTGTTAATGTAAAGGTGCTTTTGAGCAAGCTGTCTTCTTCAAAGGGAGCGAGGAGATCTCTTGATCCTTTATGGCTGTCTCCTTCTCTCCTGGACACCAGGCAGTCTTCACACCCTGCTTGCAGTAACAGACACAAAAGCGTGAATGGTTGCAGCTGCATGAAATTGGGGAAAATGTATTGTACCACTTCAAAGGAATGGGAAAGAAATTCGTTTAAGTGATTTGGTTAAAGCTACCTTATCCTTCATGATAATATGTACAGAATTATATTTGAACATTATTTTTCCTTCTAAGAAGATGCTGTTACACGCAAGCTAAGCTTCTATTCAGTTTAGAGACAAAGAGTCTGTGTTAATAATGTAAAATTGACATATGAAGTAAATATTGAATAAACATTTTGTATTCTATTCTAGAAGGTCTCATTTGGTTAAACATATCCAGAAATTTTTATCTGGTAAGAATTTTAATACTTAAGACCTTATCAGGTTTGGCAGCCTTAGGATTATGTATTACAGATATAAACCATCTTGGAGTCTCTAAGGAAATGAAATTATTATTTTAGAGGTAGAGTTTTTTTTTTTTTAATGCTATATTTTTTTAAACTCAGTGAATTTTTTTTTAAAGTTTTTGCCATAGGGTGTGTTTGCTCACCAGAGAGAGACTGAGAGTGAAAGAAAGTGAGAATTCACCCCCTAGGGGGATGGCCACACTGCATTTCCTTCTTCTTCATTTTCTGCCTGGGATTTGGGCATACACACACATACACCCGGTGTGATTTTCAAGGCACCATGTCCAGGGCTCAAACCACCATTGACCATGTGGGAGTCCAACTTCTTAACCACCACACCACTTGCGAATACCTTAATACTATGTTTTAATACCATGATCAACAGAAAGGAACTTTGGGTGATTTTACAGTTTGCACCTTCTCTTTTTTGGCCTTTGTAATGTACCCTACATTCTCCTTTCTCTTGTTTTTTGTTTTCAAATTTGTCTCTGAAAGAAATGAACTTGCATTCTTCCTCTGTACCTCCTTATAATAGTACTGGCTGAGAATATGGAGGTGTGGGTAGTGTTCCAACAAGCCAACCCTAAGAATACCAGTGTGATGCCCAGCTCTCCTTGGAGAGTTATAACGCTGCCCACCGCTCTGCCAAAAGGTGAACCTATAAGGACCAGGTGGTTCATCCTCGGGGCTGAGCAGAATGGACAGAATGTGGATTTAACCCAAAGGATACCAGTCAGAGGCCAGCCAGTAACCCATAATGCAGTTTACCCAAAAAGGTTAACCAAATCTACAAAATCCTCTCTCAAGAATAGTTAATTTGAGAACCAGCAGTTAGCGTAATGGCTATGTCACTGGACACCCATGTAGTCGACCGCGGTTTGCGTCCCGGACCTGGTGGCTTAAAACTCATGCCGGGCGCGTGTGCATGCGTGCCCAAGATCCCAAGAGGAGAATGGAGGAGAAGGGATTGCGGTATGACCATCCCCCCTGGGGGGTGATTTCTCGCTTTCTGTCTCTATGTCTCTCTCTGTCTGTCTGGTGAGCGCAAGCGCCCTATGGCAAAAACTTCTCCAAAAAAAAAAAAAAAGAATAGTTAATTTAAAAAGCGGGCTGAATGAGGCCATTATCATGAAAGGTAAAGCTAATAGGCTATAATGTAAATGTCACCAGAGGATCTATCATAATTTGTGTGCAAAATGTTGTCATTAGGGAGCAGAAACTAAGAAGAAGTAGAAGAGGTGAGATAGAGGGTATGTCGTTTATAAATTAGTAATTAAAGTGGTAAGTAGAGAGAAGAAAAATAAGTAGCAGAAATAAGCAAGCTGTCATCTTGATGGGAAAAGCTCTTGAGTAAATAATAGAGCTCTTGAGATCTCGCTCTTCCTGATCTCTGACGCAGCTCTTTCTGGGTTCCAGGCTTATATGTCCTATTACCTGAAGTAGCTTGAAGAAGTTCCTGTCCCTAAAATCATATTTTCTTACACAGAAAATGTTTAGTCATGAACAGGGGGGACCATTTTGTCTTATTCCCCACTAGGTCTAGGCCTTTGATAAATACTTACGGAAAGAACAAATATATAAATGGTCAAAATTATTAAAATTCTTTAATTTCTTTAATTTCTTCCTATGTAGGAGGAATACTAATCTTTATGGCTTCCCATCAACTGTGGCTATTAGAACTGTTATTTAAAACCTGCCTGGGGCCAGCAGGTGGCATGGTAGTTAGGGTGCTGGACTCCCACATGACCAACTGCAGTTCAGGTCCTGGGCGTGATGGCTTACTTTCTCATTTTCTCTCTCTGACTTTCTTTGGTGAGCATATGTGCCGTGTAGCAATTAATACTAATAATAATAATAATAATAAAATTAAATCAATGATTCTAAAATTAAAAAATAAAAGACCTGTCCAACTGTCTAATTTCATCTTCTACTTCAAACTTTTAACAGACTTCCTAAATGAGGCATGTTTTCAGATTCCTCTTAAACTTTTTAAAAAGGCCTGTTTCACCCCACCCCAAACCAACATGCTCTCAGCCATGTTTACTTTTGTAGCTCCTCAGTTCAGTCTCTTTTCAAAATGGTGAGACAATTAGTCCCCAGTCTTTCTGTCCCTATATAGCACCATACAATTTTGTATTCCATTTTATTCAGCATTATAAAATTTAGACTGTCCCATAATGCAGTGGTAAAGCACTGTTCATTGGGAGCTGAATCTCCCATGGCCAACCACAGTTCCAATCCCAGCTCCATTGCTCCATTGGCTTGAAAAACACAGCAGGTACATATATGTGCATGCCTAAAATCCTGACAGGATCAGAGATGGGGGAAAAAGAACTATAATGTGACTACACTCCATTGAGGGATTCTCTCTCTCTCTCTCTCTCTCTCTCTCTCTCTCTCTCTCTGTCTCTCTCTCTCTGGTGAGCACATCACTCTGTGGCAATAATTTTTTTTTTTAAATATAGAATAAAACATTGGACAAGCGGCATTGGATCACACATGGCCGACTGCATGATTCTAGTCCTGGACTCATAGCTTAAAGATCACACCAGGTACACACAAGGGATTGCATGGCCATCAGCCCGAGGAGTGATTTTCATATTTTTTCTCTCTCTCTGTCTCTGTCACCCTCTCTATGGCAAGAGCATATGCCCTATTGCAAAACACCAACCTCTTCCCGAACTACAAGGTCACTGCCTCCCCAGGGCTAGTAACCACAAGCGGTCGAGGAGATGGCTGTGCACGGCCCCACCTACCACTGATGGGCTCGCCCTCTTTTTTCATGACGATGGGAAGATCATTCATAATTTCATAAGGCGAATCCAAGCCAAAATCAAAGCTCTCCTGTATGGATGAAAGAAGGTTTGAAGACAGCTGACCCCCATGATTGTTCTGCTTATTCTGGTTGGACAGGCACAGCCCTTTTGTACCTGCTGTCACTCGGGTTGCCTGAGACCAGAACTACCTGCTCTCATCTCTGGATTAAATAAAGAGAACACTTGAGAATCTGAACAGACACAGGGTCACGTTCCTCTGTGGAGATGCTGGGCCCCTTGCTCTAGGAGCTGTGGTATGTCATAAACTCGGAAGTGATTGCGAGTTTCAGAAATGCATCTCTAAACTTTTGCAGCTCCAGAGAACCATCATTTGCCAAGATTCAGACCTTACTGATGAGCTGCTTTATGGACAGGCAGGATAGCTGTGAGCATTACTGTACCCAAACCCAGAGATCAGTCCAGTTACCATGTGCAAATCAGCTATCAACTACCTTTTTAGGTAGCCGATACTATTATTGAGTCAGGTAAGGCTTTGTCAAGGGAAGAAAGAAAAACAGTGTCATTCCTAGTTTGTATCAATGCACAGGAAGCAGGATGTTGGAACAGTCCGTGGTGTGGCCTGGATCTGTAATACTACATGTTACTGTAGACAGTAGCCACAATGGTCAGGAAACCTTGATAGAAGTGGTGAAACCTCGTATTGATTATGTGTACCACAAAAATTCTGATCTGGAAATTACCTATTATCTTTAAGCAGTGAGACAGATCAATTAGTCCACTGGTGCCATGTGCACCAGGGGTCATCCACGTGCTTATGCAGGCCTATAAAGTTTTTAAGGAGGGGAAACACTTGAGAGAAACCATGCTGTGCAGTGATGGGATTTAGCAGAGAGATTTGCTCTGGAAGGGCTACAGGATCTGTCACGGGACTGCCAGAAGTGGCTACTCTTTCTTGTCCCTTTACCATCTCACACAGGATTAAAAAGTACCTCTACTGAGCTTGCAAGTTTGCAGAGTGGTGTCTAGACTATGGAGCATGTGGGTGCCACATTTCTGACAGACCCCATTCCCTCTTTGAAGGCATGACTGGTACTATTCACATCTGCTCTAATGTCCTGGTACCAGGAACATCATGATTGCCAGAGTATGAACTTGACACTTCCCAAAGGGATACAAAGGTGCAAAAAGACAACTAAAATACCCATGCGAACCAAAAGCCAATTGATTTCTTAGTGCCTGACACAGAACCAGCTATGAGTCCTGAAAGAGGAAGAAACAAATTGCTTTTCCAGGCTGCTTTTTATTGAAAGACCCTCATGAGTGACAGGAGCCATCCTTCAGCATTTTGTGCCAGTGTCCCTCACAGGTATAAAATATTAATCGTTCACAACAGGAAAGAAAAGAAAGGAGAAAAGGAAAGAAGAGAAAAGAAAGAAGCATTTTCCTATTACAAATATTCTTGCATATTAATGGCTAAACAAGAAACCATTGTGTGGAGAGATCTGATGTTCTATAACCTGTGTCCCCTTGCAGACATTTTGAGTGTTTCCTTTTGTTCTGGTTTTTTTGTTTGTTTGTTTGCTTTGTTTTGTTTTGTATTCTATTTTGCTTTCATAGCAAACCATGACTTTCTCTCCATAGGAATCTTTGGACACATTTTTTAAATTTTTTTTTTAAGATAGCACACTAGAGGTAGAATTATTGAACCAAAGGGCAGGATTACTTCTAAAACTACTGAAATATATTGCCAAATTGCTTTTTTGAAATGTTATAAGTGGGTTTTGTGATCCATAGCACCAGCAATATGAGCGTCTATCTCACCATGCCACAACTGAATTGTGATTTATCAATTTTAAGATTCCCTTATTATGGGAACCAGCAGTTAGCGTAATGGCTATGTCGCTGGACTCCCACATAGTCAACTGTGGTTCGCGTCCCAGACCCGGTGGCTTAGAACTCATGCCAAGCACGTGTGCGTGCGTGCCCAAGATCCCGAGAGGAGAATGGAGGAGAAGGGATTGCAGCGTGACCATCCCCCCTGGGGGGTGATTTCTCACTTTCTGTCTCTCTGTCTCTCTCTGTCTGTCTGGCGAGCGCACGTGCCCTATAGCGAAAACCTCTCCAAAAAAAAAAAAAGATTCCCTTATTATTTTCAATAGGCAAAGGGGCTATGTCGTGTAATTTGGATTACTCTTATTTCTTGTGAGAGTAAACATTTCTATGTATGTGTCTGTTATTATTTTCTTTATTGTGATGGGATGCTCATAGTCTGTTTATTTTCTATTAAAATATCACGATTTTTCTTATTGAGTTGTAGGAGCATCTTAAAAATATTGATAGGTATATCTGAGCAGATGTTTTTTCCAGTTTAACTACCTGTTTATGAGGTTTTGGGTTTTTTGGGGTTTTTTTCTTCAGTGGTTTTAAATTTTTATGTAGGCAAATCTCTCATCTTTTATGTAATTTCTTCTATTTATTTTATGTGTAAAAATTTTTCCCATCAAGATGCTAAATAACTATTGACATACATTTTTTGTAGACTGATGTTTTACCCTGAATTTACTTAATAAGAAAAAAAAAAAAGCTTTTGCAGTAGATTTACAAAAGTTTGAGTTTAAGCATTATAGGATACATTAAACCTCCCTCAAGTAATTCAAATCCATGTCTCCAAGGCTTTAGTCTGTTGATCGTACATCTCAGATAATATTTGCTTCAACATCTTTCAAAAAGTCACAAAAATACTACTTAAACTAGAATATGCAATAGCAAAATACAATTATTCCTTTCCTCTCATTATGTTCATCCTTGTCAAGGCCATTTTTAATTTCTTATTCTGCTGATACACTCGAGGACCCATTAATAACCCACACTCAAAACAATGCCCAGTTTTGTTGAAACCCAAACATTCTTTTGAGGAACTCAAGCATATTAATAATTCAGAATTTTCAAAATGACTTTCCCTGGTACAACTTTTATGTTGCCATTTCTCTTCTCAGTTGACAAACGTAATAAAATATAACTGAGAGTGATGCTTATATAGAGAAAATAGTGAATCACTCCTAATTTCTTCTAATTTTAAAAAGTAAATATTTGCAGATTATGGGCCACAGACTATTATTAATAACAAATTACTTATGGCCCAACAATTTGATGTGACACCACAGCTGTGGGCCAAGCAGGAAAGCAAATCATTACAAAAATGCAGGCACAAATCATGGGTTTGAGTTAGCACTGATACAATGTTAGAGGCCATAAAAATAATTGAGAAGTTCAGAGAAAGTAAGCTTCAACCTTCAGGGCTATGAAAAAGGATCAATTACCTTTTCAGTGTCAGGAGCAAAGGTGAGGCTTTAGAAGGCACCATTATGTAGTGCCTTTTGTGATACTAAAAGCCACTGATTGTTACTTCCTTTGTTCACCTCTGGTAGAGAACTCACATTACAGGAAAGTGCTATTGTGTGAACTGCCTGCTTCTGAGCCAGTGGGTGCAGAGTATGTGTTCTGTGTATTCACACACAGAGGAGCAACATCCTCAGAGGCTACGCACCCCTGTGCGCTGGATGACTGAGAGTAATAATCAAGATAATAACAGTACCATTTGATGAGCGCTCAGCGAGGGCATGCCCTGAGCGAAGTGTTTTATGCACATTCTCCCGATTTCTCAGGATCATCTTCAGGAGACTGTGAGAATCTATTCCCACTTTCAAGATAAGAATGCCGAGGCTCAGGGAGGCTAAGAAACACCCAAGGTGCAATTTGGAAGAATCCAAAACTAGCTTTGTTTTGTTATACTCACAAGGCGGCTTCATAATAATTTCCCTCTGTGTGTCATTTTACAGTTGCCAACTTTCCTGCTATACAAGGAAAGCTTTTTAATACCATCGCATCTCTGTAAAGGAGGAAGCTATGTTTTAAGGTGACAGTGGCACAACTAGGCATCTACTCCGAGGACCCCAGTGGAAGCCCTACGGGCCCAAATCTGGTGATGTTTAGAATTAGGGGAAGTGAATGATTTCTTAGCAATCATCTTGATTAGTCCCTTCCCAGATCTCTTTGTATCCTGTGTGCTTTAAGGCCCCTACAACATCTTGACCGACTGATTAATACCTTTCTGCCTAAAGTTCAGTGGAAGAGAAGTCAGTCTCTCCCTCAGTCATTATTATTGTAATGTCATTTCATATGTTGAGCCACAGAGTTCAGATCCTGATCCTATGTTCTCTTTTACCCCCTAATTACTTTCAGAGCTTCCCAAAATTCTGCTCTTAAGGCTCATTAACACAGATTTCAAATTCTTCTTATGCTTTTACTTCTTCAACTGTTTGGGCCGGTAATCTATAATATTTGTCAAGAGGAGCATGAGCCACACTTTTAAAGTTAAAAATACATTTCTCCCCCAATTATGTCAGGCAAAATAGTAGATACTTAGCTATAGGAGTTCTTGGCATCCCAGCTGCTGCAGCGAATACAGTTTAGTTCTGTATCCTGCTAGTGCAGGGCATAGGGTTAGACGATCCCTTCCCATTAGGGCAGACAAAGACCAAGTAGGATGAGGGCTGGAGAAAATCTGAATGGTTTATAAATGTATTCATATCAGTCTATGATAGATTTATGCTCAAAGGTGTACAAATACATAACTCAAACCTCTCCCACAATAATTTCAAATGCTTCCCTTTAGTTTTGCTCAGTAAGCAAGAATAAAAGGTATTGATTGCTTTTTTTGCCACATCTCTTCTCATTTTCTAGGATAGCACTTTATTCCTTCTTTCTGGCATTCTGGAAAGTGATGAGCAAACTAAGATAAATGAGATGTGGTCTCGATCTTTTAGGAAGTAATATTCTGGCGGAGGAAGGAGCCCTGTGAAGCAAATATGACAGTACAGTGCGGTGAGGGCCCTGCCTGAGATAGCCAGAGGGTTTTGAGAGCATATTTTATTGAGTTTTCCTGTGCTGGGAGTTGGAAAACTCAATAAAGTATGAGTCATTGCGACTGTTACCTCCAGGAGAATGAAACTGTGTTCCTTTGACCTTGTGGTTTCAGGTGCTACGTGGATAAAGACTATTTACAATCGCAGTCATCATCATTACTGCCTGAAACACCGGTTCCTTTGGTACAGGACTGGGATGAGAGTGAGGTGAATGAGGAGCTCGAGTTGGATGCAAAATTTAAGGGAACACCCAAAAAAACTCAGTAATTAAGACAATATTTTAGAGCATTATTTTAGAAAATAGAATGAATGCAAAAGAATTCAGAGTGAACAAAATATCAAACTTCTAAAGACAGGATTAGTCTGGTTGGTATTGGTCTCAGGTACTGTGAGATTACATAGAGGTCCAAGATTTTGTCTGTTGTCTTTGAGTGGCATAGTAAAGCTGAGGTGATATGAAAGGAACATAAAAAAAAAAAAAAAATCTCTGTTTTATTTGTATTGATTGTAAGGAACAGATCTGATCTGAACTCTAGTAAAGGGACAGGGTGACTGGTTAGTAGTTGATTTTTATTATGTGACTAATGTCAGATGGAAACCTTAAGGGAAATTCAATAGCATGAGCCTTACAAGGGCCCCTTAAGACGTGAATCCAGACTGTCACTGTAGATTCAAGGAATCTCTAGATATTGTAGGGGTAAATGAAAATTTTCCCCCTAATCTGAAGGCTTGAGTCTAAATCTGCTAAAATGAATTAAAAATAGATCAATAGGAGAAAAAACCATGACAGATTTATTTGACCATGGTTTTTCATGAATGATATGAGATCCTTCAGATTGAAGACCCAAAAACCAAGAGTTTGGTGAAGCATAGACAGCTGTGTAGAAATATGACTGGATGAAAAGGGTATGATCTAATCATAATGAGTTAGGGGGTGGGGGGATGGCAGAAAGGACCGTCTGTTCAGGTTTTTCCTGTCCTCTGTGCAGTATTACTTCCCTCCAGGTGGGGGCAACACGCTTTCCACAATGGGGATCTTGTGACCTATATTCAAACATGGTTGGTCAGAGAATTTCTTTATGGCTAGTTCTTACTCAGAAAGGTGAAGGGAAATTAAGATAATATTTTTAGGTTTTATGAATGGCTTTGTAAGGAGTTCTGATTTCCATAGCTTACCTTGTGAGGGGAATGAGGAATAAGAGACAGGAGGGCAGGAAAGGGGTAAGAGATTGCTTCTGAGGCCTTCACTTTGGGGCATTATTTTCCTAAGCCTCAAAAACATTTTATTTTATTTGATTTGATTGAAAGGTTTTTGCCTTAGGGTATGTGCATTCACAAGTGATGGGGGTGGGTAGGGGGAGTAGAAGACAGAGACAAGGAGAGGGAAAGTGAGAAATCACTTCCTGGGGGCATACCTAAATCCCTTCCCCTCCATTCCCCTCCCCAGATCTTGGGCATGCACACACACTTGCCCAGTGTGAGTTTCAAGCTACACGGTCCAGAATTTGAACCACGATTGGCCATGTGGTGTCAGGGTAGCTGCTACACCATCTGTGGCCCCCCTCAAAGATACTTGAGCAACAGAATTTGGTAGAGCTTCACTCTGGTGTTGTGTGTGTGTGTATGTATGTATGTATGTATGTGAGAGGTTTTTGCTATAGGACATGTGCACTCGCCAGAAAGACAGACAGAGACAGAAAGACAGAAAGTGAGAAATTACTCCCCGGGGGGAATAGCCACGCTGCAATCCCTTCTCCTCCATTCTCCTCTCAGGATCTTAGGCATGCACATGCCCAGCTTGAGTTTAACTCACCAGGTACGGGACTCGAACCACGGTTGACTACATGGCAGTCCAGCAACATAGCCATTACGCCATCTGCTGGTCCCTGTGCTGTGTATTTAGTGAACACAGATACAGCTCCGCTCTGTGTATCTGCTTCTTTTCTTATATGCTACCAGCTCATAATTTCTTTCTTTTCCCTGTTATTTACATATTTCACATTCCACAGAAGAATTCAGTTAACACCATCCTCCCTTCTTCCATTCCTCCTATATAGGTCATGGTTGCAGGGTGAGGAGTCCAATCCTAATCCAATAATCTAAACAGTTTTGCCAAGATAAAGGACTGAACTAGGTTAGAGTCATGTGAAGCAAATGGTAAGGGGCAGCTGCAGGCAGGGAAGTTTTCCTCAGAATAGGGTATAGGTGAAGCACCCCCCTTCAACACACCAGCATTGTGGATCGGCAATTTCAAACACCGAGGAAGCAGAACAAATAGAAAGTACTAATGGAGTTCAGAGAAAACAGAGATCACCAAGGGCCAGGGTGTGCTAATTATATGTTATAAGAGCCTGCAATTATAAACCCATAGATATGCAAATAAATGCTGATGGCGCAGCAGATGAGATTACAAAGCCAGTTATCTATGGCCTCTGATAAGTGGACTGGCAAGATAAATGATTTGTTTATAAATTCACTTAGAGATTGCACTACCATCTCTAACTACTTTCCCCCTTCTGGGGACATCCACAGAATGAAGAAAGCCAGTAGGCACCTCAGATTAGATTTCCATATTCATTACCTTCTGACCTAGGCAACCCTGCCGTCTTGTAATGGGATAAACAGGCCCTTAGATTGTGGCTAGCTGATTCACACTGCCAAATGTCATTTGCCCACAGCATTTCTTTACTGACTAAATGAGAACTGATGGTGGCATCTGTTTCTGCCACCCAGATCCCAGTGACAGCTCATAAATTGGCATTTCTTGTCTGTGTGGAGGGGAGCTCACAGAAAATGTAACTTCAGGGGAAGACTACAAATGCTGACTACGTATTAGGCTTTCTAGAACCTGGGGCCAAGAAGTCTTTGAGGAGCACTATGCCCATGGCGTGACTGTCACAGGAACTGTGGGTTGGCATTGCAGGCATTGCACTGAAGCCCATCCCTCTGAGCAGATGAACCATGCACAGCAAGTCCGTAAAGCCTGACAGTTTCTAACTGACAACATCAGGATCTCTGTCCTGCTGTATAACCTGTGAGAATGAACGATGGTTTAAAACATTTAAACCTAATTAGAGCATTCAGAATAACGTATACCTTTCTGAAAGAGTCAAAAAAACTTTTCTTCATTTCTTTCAATGGAGAAGGGTAAAAAAAAAAAAAATCAATTCAAAGAAACATTTATCAGGTACCTGCTACATGCCATTCCTGTGTTCAGACCGTAACTTGTGTAGTACTTCTGAATATTGCACTGTGTCCTGAATATCTCACAATATCTCACAATAGAATCCTAAGTCTGTCATGAAGCTATCAGGTAGAAATCTTCAATTGTGATCCCCATTTTAATGCTGCTTGAAAGGAGATTTTCGCCAAAATTTCTAAGTTTGTTGTTTGGTTGAAAGAGAACTTGGCCAGTATTATACGCTTATCAAGTGTTTCATTATGTTTTGTTTTGTTTTTTTTGTTTTTTTTTGTTTTTTGTTTTTTTTTGGAGAGATTTTCGCTATAGGGCGCGTGCGCTCGCCAGACAGACAGAGAGACAGACAGAGAGAGACATTAGAGACAGAAAGCGAGAAATCACCCCCCAGGGGGGATGGTCACGCCGCAATCCCTTCTCCTCCATTCTCCTCTCAGGATCTTGGGCACGCACGCACACGCGCCCGGCGTGAGTTGTAAGCCACCGGGTCCGAGACGCGAACCGCGGTCGACTACGTGGGAGTCCAGCGACAGCCATTACGCTAACTGCTGGTTCCCGTGTTTTGGTATTTTTGTTCATCTACCCATCATCTGAGGTATCAGATGTTCTCATAATAAAAAAAAAAAAAAAGAAAGAAACTGGATTTAATTTTGTCTACTTTCTAGCCAGTAGCTGTACAAAATGACAAGTAAATAAATTGGGAAACATAGAAAAACTAAATGACAAGTAAAAATGAACCTGCAGTATTAGTAACTATATCTCTGTATTAACAAGACTTTCAATGATGAGTAATTGAGCTTAGCAAGTAATCACTATGAAACAATTCTGGAAGTCACTATCAGCAGAGAAATAAGGGTTGCTTTCTAAAATCAAAAGAATTGAAGCCTTCCCCAAACATCACATCTATTAAATATGAGTCACATAGAAATATCACATCTATAAAATGGGCAAAAAGATACAGTTAAAAGTTTCAAAAGATCAACACTGTATAAAATACAGAGCCTCATTTTCATTGTCTTGAGTTCATTGCAGTGTTCAGAGTAAAACATTTTCCTTTAATTCAGGCAAATACAAATATATAATTAGTAACCTTTTTAAAAAGATGTATATTAGCCACATTTGATTCTGAAACTTTTCCTAAAAATATGTTGCTACTGAGATGAAAGAACTAGGAGAAAATTGGTAACATCAGTCACTTGGTCTGTAGAAGCAACATCAAACTGAGAACATTGAATCAGGCTTTCTCCGCAGAAAGTACAATGTTACTGAAATGACATTGTCATGAAAATATTTTATGACCTAAAAAAGTCATCAATTCCTTTCCTTCTAAGCTCCTTTGCTGACTATTTAGACTCGCTACCATTTTACATGTAATAATATTTTAAATAAAGATGCAGTGGGTTCTCTAAATAGTCATAGGCTCTAAGTTATAAAGTAAGAAAATATTGTTCCTTATATTTTCCTGTGTATACAGAGGGTATTAGATAGATTGCAAATATAATTAAATGTAGTAGCACTTATTGTAAGCCCTATAGGTTTTTGAGATTTTTTTTTTTAGTATTAGACTTATAATCTTAAATTTTGTAGGAATATAGCTGTTATAGTAGATCCTGTTTATATTATGAAAAATGGCACTAACTTAAAAAAGATAGTTTATTTTTTATCCCACATGAAAGAAACCCAGTGGTAGGTCATCCAGAGGTGGTGTAATGTCATTCCTTATCAGCAGTGACACAGCCTCTGCCTTTACACTCCACAATCTGTGCCTGTATTGCCTTCATCCTCAAAGTTGCTTCATGGTCCAAGATGATCAATGAAGCTCCAGCCACCATGCCTGAGTTCCAGGTCAGCAGAAGGAGGAAGTAAGAGAAAGTAAAATTGCAGAGGTCCCAGCTAACTCAGCTTTCCTCTAAGCAGTCACCTCAGTAGTCCCACAGAATCCTTCCGCTCAAAGCACTATTTTCATAGTGTTACATCCACCCACAAGAGAGTCTAAGGAATAGAGTCGTTGTTTTCAGAAAAGTGACTAGTAGAACATGTGGTTTCCATGGATAAGAAATAAGAAATAAATGACATAGTTTTGGAGTTTTACCTTCACATATGGTGAAATGCTACTCGTTACCCAGTTGTTCCTTGTGTATGTTAACCATGCATATTTCTCTCTTCCTCTTGTATTACCAGGCCTCCGGAACCTGTTTACAGCACTGTGAACAAACTGTGTGATAAGCCTGCTTCTCCCAGGCACTATTCCCCTGTTGAGTGTGACAAAAGCTTCCTTCTCTCAGCTCCCTACCCCCACTACCACCTAGGCCTGCTCCCTGACTCTGAGATGACCAGGTACTGCATGCGCTTCCTCACTTCATCTTCTCGAATTGCATGTGCTTTCCCAAGAATGAATGGGGAGAATCGCCTCTGCTCACTTCCCCGTACTCAACATCCTCCTCCCAGTGGAGAGATGTTGTGTTCCCATGGTGCAGTGGGAGAAATTGAGAACCTTGTTCTTCTTCTCTCCCTGTTGTGATCACCCAGCACTCAGACGTGATCACAGGATGCTCCACAAGTTCTTGGTTCTCATACATTTTAACAAGACATTAATTGTATTTCTCCTGAAGAATTAATTTTGGAATTTAATTGCCATCATTTCTCTCATACAGTAGGATGAAAGAGAACATTTATTGATCATTTTAAATAACATTTAGTAAGTTCTTACTGTGCGCCAGGCAAAACATAGCCTAAGAAATAGGTACTATTATTGCCATTAAATCTTTTAGTTAAAATATTAATTTTATATCATTTCATTGACTTTGAGGTGTTAATCCACTTGTCCAAAAGTTGATTCTGTCTAACCACAAAAAACATAAACTTAGTATTTATACTATGTTATTATGCTAGATGTTTACCTATATTCTCTTGTGAAGTTATTCCCATCTTATATGAAGAAATGGAGTTTCAGATAAGTTAAGGCATGTCCCTTCATGTGATCTTGCCATTATGATCTTCTAAAACATATGTTTATTAATAAAATCCCTGTCTTTCTGTAGTAGCCAGATAGAAAGGGGAGAATCAGAAAAAGAGAACCCAGTGTTTCATCAAGCATTCCAATTCAGGCTAACCTGAGACTTCAATGATAATGCTTACACATATTGGGGTGCTTACCTAGTTACCTTTTCAAACAGAATCTTCTTAATATTGTTAGGCCTGCCATATTGAGGGGGTCTCATTAGAACATCATCTTTCTTTTTTCCTTTTTGATGTTTTAAAGAATCCATTTACAAGTCACTTACTGGTCTCTGTAGGGGAGTTAGGTAGCAAGTTTTAAACTATATTATAATATTTTTAGAAAAGAGTGAAAAAAATTGGCTATGTCATCAGCTAAGGCATTTTTGCTCATTTGCAACGATTAAAGCCTAAAAAACATCTCAGAGCGTTTTATAAATATTAACTAAATTCTGCTATATTTGTAACAAATCACAAAAGCTACTTCTTGATATACAATGTGGAAGCTCAGAGGGCAGTCACCACAGCCACAGGGAGATGAGAAGGTGCCAAACCTACAAAAACCACTCTGTAGTGGCTATGCACCTATAGTCAGCTGCAGAAGGGCAAATAGCGTTTGTTGAGCTCTTCTTCTGTGCCAGGCATTTGGCTAAGCACATCTTATGAGTTATGTCTTTTAATTCTCATTATCACCTTATAAAGTAGGAACTATCATTATCTTCATTTTACGAATGAGAAAATCGACTTAAGAAGTTGCCTGAGTTGCCCAAGATCATCTATTAACAAGTAGCAGAGCTGGGATTCAGACCCAGGTGATGACTGACCTCCAGGCCATTTGCTCTTCCTAGTCGTGACACAGAGATATTTTTGCTCACTAGAAAAAGTCCTTGCCTATTTCTCTTTACCTGTCCTTTCTCTATCTTTACCTGGACCCCTCATCTCCCTTCCTCTAGTTCAGTGTCAGTGATTTAAAAAAAAAAAAAAAAAAAAAAAATCTATACTCTTTTTTGATAAACATAAAAGTTATGTTTGTTTCCTTCCACTCCTCTGGGATTTTGGAGAGTCCCTATTAAAAACTCACCAGTAAGTAGCTGGTAGAGTATATCTACTATGTGGACCCTCCATCAGATAGGATTTTTTTCAGTTTACTTTCTGTAATCTGTATTGCACTCATGGTTTTTGAGGGTTTTTTTGCAGGGGGTTGTTTGTTGGTTTGTTTGCTTTGCTTTTCACTTTTCAAATTTAAAAAAAATAACAGTATAATATTGAACGTGTCTTTTCAAAATACACACCTGATATGCACTAGTCCCCAATCCCTACTCACCATCTACCCCTTTGGAAATTCTAGTTAGTATTTATTCTAATTCTGTCCCCTTCTTTTTCTCCCCTCATTTTCTCCTCTTCCATTATCTTACTCATTTCTTTGACCTTCTAGAAAAAAGGTGTCCACACACATATTTTAGTGACCTTGTCACCTGTGCACTGATACCAAAACTCTTGATTTCCCTTCATTTTGGGTCTTCTTCATACTTACCCAACTCAGTAATGAACACATACATCTACCCCATTCCTCAAGACCAGAACTTGAAAGTCATTCTTACTTTGTTTTCCATCACATCCACCATTCAATTCATCTTGAAGTTCTGTTGATTCTACCACCAAAATACATTTTTAATCTCTTCACTCTGCTCTGCTTCTGTTTACACCACTTTAATGCCCCATCATCTCTCATCTGTAATTGCCTCCTGGTGGGTCTGGCCATTTCCACTATCATCCTATGGACTTATTCTCAATGCAGCCAGAGTGATCTGTTAAAAATACAGATCAAATTGTATCTCGCTCCTTTTGCATTAGCTTAAAATGCAAAGTCATTATCACAGCATCCAGGCTCTGCATGATCTAGCCCCTGCCTGCCTCTTAAACATCTCATTTCACTCTTCCCTACCCTGATCGCACTATTCACATCAGCCTTCGTTTTATTCATGAAATGCACTAAATCTCTTCCTGTCTCAAGAGCTTGAGACATGCTTTTTCCTCGAACTGAACAGCTCCTTCTCCACTTTGCCTGATTAGCTGCTGGTCATCTTAGATCCAAGTTTAAGTTGTACTTTCTCATAGAGGTTCTCTGAAAGAAAATTAGGTTTCCTATTCTGCATTATTTCTTTTTTTTTTCCCCATAAGACTTAAGCAATTTGTAATTGCACATTTATTTATGAAATTTTCAGACTAAATGGCAGTCTCACACTCTACGCTGTGAGCGCAAATGGAATTGTGTCTCTATGTGCACGACTGCATCCCTAACACTTAACACAACACCTGGCTCAGCAGAGGCTCAGAATTATTAAGTTAAATAAATATGGAAATGATATCAGCAGATGAGCAAACTGATACCTGGGTCAGTAGCAAGTCCTAACTCAAGCTACAGGCTTTACCCAGTTCTCAGGAGGTACACAAAACTACTCCATGAACAAGTGGATCTATGCATGGAAATAATAGTAACCAGACCTCACACTGCATTGCACGCTCAGCTTAAATATGGTCATTGTCCACATTAATTAGGTGGCTGTCAACTGTTCATGAAGACTAAGAATTCATTCCAGACATTATTTATTTCCTCTCTGGTAGGAAATAGCTCTCCAAGTAGATGTTTCTTTGAAATGCAGCCAATAACTCAGGAGAAAAGTTCAAGAATTCTGGTTCCATTTATGATACCATGACTTGCATTTTTCACTATTCCCTTAAATATTGCATAACACTTAGAGGTAAATAAAAAACTTCGGTAGACAAGCCCTTATCCAATTCTAGCAATGATGAGGAACTTAATGTACTATATTCATGGATCTATGACTTATTTTCATTCATGGCCAAATAAAAATATTTTAGAGCTCAACTGTGATCCTACACAGCTAGCCACCACCAGTTGGGAGGCTGGAAGCTGCTTGGGAGGCTGGGGTTAGGTTCCAGGACAACCTGAACATGTGGGTGTGATAGCATAAGCCTATAATCCTAGCTAATTGGGAAGTTGAGGCAGGAGGATTACAAAACAGTAAGACCCTGTCAAAAATACCTATTTCTGTCTTTTCCTCTCTCTCTGCATCTAAGGGGAAAACACAGTTTTGTAACTTCTATTTTTAAAAAGGGTATTACAAGAATGTTTCTATAAATTGATTCAACTGGGATTTATCAAGCACCAACAAAAGCACAAGATAGTATACTAAGACAACTTTTTACAAATGTGTAGGCTAAAAAGCCAACCAAAACTATTGAAGAAATGCCTGGTCTTTAGTTGTAGTACATGATGATGTGTATTTTTGTCAGAGAATGTGAAAATATCCCACAATGTTATGGTTCGAAGGATATTTGTCCTAGAAGGTTTATGTTTTGGAATTTGATGTTGGGAGGTACTGAGGTCTAGTGGTGGTGATTAGATTGGTTATTGCATCGTGGAGACTACACTTTGTCATGAACAGATTAATGATGTTTCATGAGATCCAGTGAGTCCTAGTTCTTCTGAGAAGGGGTTAGTGCTCAGGAGAACTGGCTGCGATAAAGGAGAGTTGTGTGCAGCTGTCTGTCCTTGCACCTGCCTGCTGTCCTCTGTGCTCCATGTTGTAGGCCAGTTGATGCCAGACCTATGCCTTTGGCCAACAGCCAGAAATACGAATTTTGCATATAAATCTCTATTTTATGTACAAATCACCAGGTCTTAGGTATGCCTATGAGAAGCGCAACAATGGACTAAAACACACAGTCTATTCCAGATTCATGCACGTACTGAAACAGTAATAACTGCCTTGCAATGAGCTATTAGCTAGCTTGGGGAAAGTCAGCATGTGAAACCTCTCTTTCATTTGTACCAGTCTAATCCCTAATTAGCATTCAGAACAGAGTGAATCAGCAAAAGCAATGATAGTCAATCTTCTGTATTCTCTAAGTTTCAGTGAAGATATCCAAGTGCTCAGCTATTTGAATTGATAGCAAACATCCAGGGATGAATTCATTGTATACATAATTTACTTTTGTAGGATTATTTAAAATAAAAGAATACAGTTGTAAGTTGTCTCTAGGAAATCTCTAAAATTACTCGGTATAGTGCCTAAGGCTACAGGTTATGTTTAGAGTAATTGCCTTTTCAGAACTTGCAAAAGCAAAAAATGGGCAGAGCCTGAATCAGATTAAAATTTGAAGCTTTATCGGTGAAAGAAAAAAAAAAAGGAATTGTAGCGGCCAGTCAAGTGACATGGTGGTTGGATTGGTGGATCCCAGGGCCGACTGTGTGGTTCAAGTCCCAGACTGGCAACTTGAAAAACATGCCGGGCATGTGTCTGCGCATTTGTACTTGCCCAAAGACCTGAGAAGAGACTGAAAGAATTGAGGCTGCCATGTGATCATCTCCCTTAAGGGGTACTTTCTCACCTTCCCTGTCTGTCTCCAGCAAGCACAGGAATGCTACAACAAATTTTTAAAAAAGAAAAGAAAGAATGAGGTTGCTGTGGGACTCTTGCTTATCCAGTACATCACCTTTTCTTAAAAAAAAAAAAAAAAGTTTTTGATGTGGTAATTGGTTTTTCACCTTGGGAAAATGAGTTACTCAGTTTTTGATATTCCTAGAGCAAGGCGAATGGTATTCTTGGCTGTTTTTACAACATGTATGACATATTTTTATTTGTATCTTTATATAAATGGTCCTAGTTGTTATTTTGTAATTGAAAACCAGAGGCTATATCAACAGATTAAGGCTAATTAAAATGTGTTGGCAGATTTGGGGTAGAAAATGGAAACAGTTTTCATTGAAGAGTATATATGAGACTTTTGCTAGGTACGGGGTATTATCCTGGGTGGTAGGGATTCAAAGGTAAGCAAGACATGGTCTCTCCTCTTTTTAAATAGCCCATCTCTTTTAAGCTGAACCTTCCCTTGTGCATTCCAGGCCCTATGTATAGTCTTAGCTTTCTCTTGTTTATTTGAGAGGCCTCCCCCCCACCCGCCAGAAACTTCCACAATTCTTCCACACCACACTCTTTATGCTGAGGATCAACACACTCCTTTCTACCCCGCCCCGGCCTGCTCTTGCAATCTCAATTCAGAACATGTGGGTTCTAGAAAGTTTTTACGTATCAGGAGAGACTAGGAACACCTGCTTTTCCCCTTGCCTTTCTTCCTTGCCAAGAGAAGGAAGTCGACTGCGGAGATACGGAGATCATCTCAGGGTGCAGTCTGAAATGGAGCTCCTTGGGTCTTCTCCACCCAGAGGGGAGTTTGTGGCCTATTTGTGTCTTCTCCTGATCCACACTCAGCCTCCCCTCCAGTGCCCTGTCCAGCACTCAGCTAAGAGCCACATGAGAAAGTCCATGGAGGACACACCGCTTGGTTTTTCTACTGTCCACCAGGCCTCCGGCTCTCCCTGGCAGAAAGACAACTTCTTTCTCTTGTCCTGCAGCCTGACTTTGCTCTCCAGGTCCCCCCAGGCACCAGAATGCAGGTAAATGTGTAACAGCTTCTTATCACCCCTCCCCAAGCCCTGGTGGATAGCATTTGCCTATGTAGGTGGTGTAAATGCTTCCTCCAGGACTGATTTCGAGTTCCCCTGTGATGTCCCTGAATGGAAATGCTGAGTGGCACACATTGAGTGTTTTCACGTCCCTCTACTTGATTTTGTGGGAGCTGCCAGCTTCAAGCACACCAACTTGAAGTTAAGCAGGACTGTAGTCTCTCTGAAATTTAGAAAGGCCTCTGATGAGAACAAGTGCTGAGTCATGAGGGAGGTCTGCTTGAGAAATGGTCAGATGAGAAAGCAGGGATGGGTACTGGAAGAACAACAGGACTCAGGATAATTGCTCAAAGGAAAGCAATTGGCTTTGTGGTGAGGAATTATTTGCACACGCTTGCATCATGTATCTATAAATACTGAGCACATACTGAGGTTTTAGAGACAGTTTGGTGGTGTTTGCTGATCTATAAATGAATTACTTACTATGTGATACATTAAGGTGAGTTTTTGTGGGCCAAACACTGAAGCAAAGGAAAATCATCTGGTGAGCTACAGCTGACCACCAGCCTCATTGGAACATGGTGTGATGAGGCATTTGCCTTATATGGGAATAGTATGATAAGCTGACTGCCTGTGATTGGCTGTTACTTGGCTCTTTGTTAGTGCATTTTTTATGTACTAAGTTAGGTTGCAGTTCATTTCATGATGTGAGAACTCAAAATACGGAGACAACCTCAAGCTAATGGCCTTCCACTTATTTAACATAACTAAAATCAGACTAATAGAAGAGGTGGTGACAGAAGCAAGCATCTTAGCTGATCCCTGTTGCAGAGGGCTCCAGAGGGACACAAGAATGTCCCCATCCACACCTTGTTTCATCAATTCCTAATCATCTACTAGAAGTATTAGCCATGGAAAACATAATCTTGCCTTCTCCTAGGCTCTTCTGCTAATCTGATTGCTAAGTGTTCTCTGCAAGGCTCAGAGAAGTCACATCTATAGTTCACTCTCTTTGTAGAAATTATGAAGTCAGTAGGCTCAAGCCACTCTTAGTTTGAGGACACACAGCAAGATCTTTATCACACAAACCCTTAATTATATGTCAAAGTAATAGTAACCTATCTTTGGTAAGCTTTCTCCCCTTGAAAAATAACAGAAAATTTATCTGCGCCTTTACTGGTTTTACTATCTTAAAATAAATTCTAAGTCGAATATAGCTTTTAGGCACAATATATAAAGTGTGTGTGTCTTTAATGGCAAGGAGAGGAGAAGTCACTAATGCCCTTTTTTTTTTTTTTTTTTTTTTAAGGAATTATCAGGAAGACACACTGAGCTCAGATTTGGTAGGAAATGTTTCCCAAATGAAAGAAATAGTGTAGGGCCTCATGGCGTGTAAGAAGCCCTGTGCATTCTGGAATTATCAGTAGTTCTGTGGCTGAGTGTTGTGTGCGTGATGAGGTTGGAGACACAGGCAGCTGTGGGTGATTGAGGACCTGACTCACCAAGCTGAAGTTTCGGGACTTAATGCTGTAAGCAGTGGGGAGCTGTTGAGCATCCGAGGGGAGCAAAGACACAACCCGATCTGTGCTTTCAGAAAAAATCACCCTTTTAGCTATATGGAAGGAGTTTAAAAGGAGGGAAACTATAGTTAGTGTATCACAGAACAGGGTTGAAACCATGGAGAACTGAACTGAGACTGGACACAGATACAAATGGATTCAGGGATTATTCATCAGATCATACCTCCTGTCGCACTAGGTGGTTGACTGCTTCAGGGTAAGAATTTTCTGGCTTGGGGTATTCACTCTACAGTAATTACATTGGCTTCTTTTGTGGAGAGTGAGCACTCTTGTCCAGGAAGAAACACATTTAAAAGTAAAACTTCTTAGGAGATAATGGAAGATAAGGAAGGTAAAATATCAGTATATTAGAAGGTCTCTTGTTGTGGGGAGAGTGTGATAGTGTTGTCATAGAGGAGCCAAGGATTGTGTCCAAACTAGCTATGAGGACTTAATTTAGCTATAGAAATTGTGTGCATTTTAGCCAAACACTTTATCTCCTTGACAGCCTCAATTAGCTCATCAGAAAATGAGAGAAATAATCATATCTGTGCTCTTTCCCTCACAGGATTATGAGAGAATCAAGGGAAATAGAGCAAATGAATTTTCATGTATGCACTATCCACATTAGTCATTATCGTTTCCATATGCTTTTGGTATTTTAAAGCCTTGAACACATGTATATTTATTTTTATTGATACTGCTATCAAAATGAGGTGTAAAATGTTTTATCAGTGCAAGTAGATCCTCTGAAGCCCTAAGTATGCTGTTGATGTTAAGTCTTATCATTCTTGGCAGCCATCTTTGTCATTATAGGTAAGTCATATATTCCTCTTATATTTATAGGCTCCCTGTAAAATGTGGCATATTTCTAAATCCATATGTGATTTCGTACTTACATGAGATAATTTTCATTTTTATCTATCATGTAGTGGTAATTTTATTTTAGAAACATGAACAAAATGACAGCTCCTCTGTGGAGCCCTCACCATGTGTACCTGGTCATTTGCAACAATTTTGCAAAGTGTAGATTATAATCTAGTTAATTCAGGAATCTGGACTCTATCCAGGGCATTTCCACATCCAAGTTTTTGTTTCCACAGAGCGTTAATCCTGCTCGTTCCACACACCATAGCTTCAATTCATAGCAGCTCACATCTGCTCTCCTAAGAATCTATATATTCTAAAAGGAAATTTGAGCCTTGTTCATGCAATTTAATTGGGGAAATAGCTCCATGAAAAAGAGAAAGAAGATGTTTAACAAATCATTGACCTTCTAACGCCCTTAAAGGCTGATATAATCTTAAAGAATTCTTAATTTCATTTTTAATTAAAACCAGGAGAGGAAGCCCTCTGGGCATAGCTCATAGACACAGCCCCTTGCTACGATTATGCGGCAACTTCTTCAAAGCCCTTCACTGCCTGTTTGAAGTAGGTGATCACTAAACCCAATTTGAATTAAGGAAAATAAGGAGAGATTAATTGACTCCCTCAAAGACACAGAGGCCATTCTTGTCACATTTGGTTTTCTAGCCTCTTTTCTTCACAGTGTGATACATACAAGGACTCACACTGAAAGAAATGTTTCTTGCTTTTAAATGAATATATCTTTTAAATAGACTTTAAAAATATATTTATGGCACTAACTGTTGTTCCTCCCTCAGCCCCAGCGTTTTTATTTTTTTTTGAATGTTAGGGAGAACATGTTTTTTGTTTGTTTGTTTTTTTGGAGAGGCTTTTGCTACAGGGCACGTGCTCGCCAGAAAGACAGAAAGAGACAGAGAGACAGAAAGCGAAAAATCACCCCCAGGGAAGATGGCCAGGCCTCAATCCCTTCTCCTCCATTCTCCTCTCGGGATCTTGGGCACGCATGCACATGCGCCTGGCATGAGTTTAAGCCACCAAGTCCGGGACTCGAACCACAGTCAGCTACATGGGAGTTAAGTGACATAGCCATTATGCTAACTGCTGGCCCCAGGAGGACATGTTTTTTTTTTCATAACAATTAAAGACTTTTTTTTTAATGCATACTTAAAATTTTATAGTGAAGGGCTAGCAGATGCTGTGGAGGTTAAGGCAGCTGGATCCCACATGGCCAACTGTGCAGTGCAAATCCTGGACCCGGCAGCTTGAAAATCACGCTGGGCACATGTGTGTGCATACCCAAAGTCCCAAGAGGAAAACAGAAGGGACTGTGGCACAGCCTTCCCCGAGGGGGAGGGGGAGGCAGTGTGGGGGTGATTTCTCACTTTAGTCCTTTCTCTTTCTCTCTCTTGTCTCTGGCGAGTGCACGTGCACCATAAGGAAAAAAAGGGAGGGGAGTGTAAAGAACAAGGGAACAGGAAATTGACTATTCTAGACACTCTCAGTTACTCTCTACAGTAACTCTGGCAGGTAGGTTGTGGTATGGCCATCACCCCTGAGGGGTGACTTATCACTCCCCCCACCCCCAGTCTCTGTCTCTGGTGTGTGCACACACCTTGTAACAAAAACTGGGGGGGAGGCAGAGTGGTGATGATGACTATGATAAAAACAATTACTATCATATTTAAATTTTGTTACCTACCAGATAGCACTTTCTTCAAATCAATTAATCCCCACAGCAACTAAGAAAGATATGTGTTGTTATTCCCATTTTGTAGGTGAATAAAAGTCAGTATCAAGAAGGAGTTAAATAACCTGTTTTGTGTCACCAGGTCAGATTTGAACCTAATTAGTGAGTCACAAGAATCTGTGCTTTTAAACGAGCTCAATAAATCTTTATTGAATGTTGTTTTAGTCATACATAGTATTCTTCAAGTATTGAACTCTGTTCGAAAAAGATAAAAGCACAGCTCACTTAACTATAGTCAAAGCTCTTTAGATAGATAGAAAGATAAGGAACAAGTATATGGCTAAGAACCTAGACTCTAGAGTCAGACCGCTGGGATTTCAGTCCTGGCTCTACATGTTCTAACTATGTAAGTAAACTTGAGCAACATTTCTTTCCTGAGCCCTAGTTTTCCCATCTGTAAAATAACAACAGTTGTGGTATCCATCTCACAGGGTCACTATGAGGATGTAGTGAGATTATCTATAAAATGCTATGAGCAGTACCTGATAAATATGAAGCACTCCATACATTCTAGGTATCATTATATTATGTGTATTAAATGACATATTATGACTCCCTAAATAGATACCTCAGGTTAAACTGAGAATTAATTTATAAAAGGCTGTTTCCATTGATAACCTGATGGTGAGATCTGGGGTTGAATGAAGCTGGGGATAGAGCTGGCACCATGGCCTTGTGGTTAAGGGAGCCAGATTGCATGTGGCCAACTTTGCCTTGAATCTTGGGCCCAGTGACTTGAAAAACAGGCAGGATGCATGTGCATGCATCACCCAAATCCCAACAGGATCAAGAATGGAGGAGAAAAGATTGTAGTGTGATTATGTCCCATTTGGGGGGATGCATTCTCCTTCTCCCTCCCTCTGTGTGTGTGTCTCTTCCTGGTGAGTACATGCACCCTCTGACAAATTTTTAAAATATAAGAAATAGTGTGACCAGCAGATGGCATAATGGTTACGTCACTGGACTCCCACATATTCAACCACAGTTCAAGTCCCAAACCAGGTGGCTTAAAACTCCCACCATACACACACATGCCCAAAATCCCAAGAGGAGAATGGAGAAGAAGGGATTGCGACATGGCCATTCCCCTAGGGTATGATTTCTTGCTTTCTGTCTCTATAGAATTGCTCTGTCTCTCTGGTAAGCACACACATCCTATAGAAAAAAGTCTCTCTTAAAAACATACACATATATACACCATATATATAAACATATATACTATATATACATGTATATACACACATACATAAATACACCATATATATATACACACATATATATACCACATATACACACTCACCATATACACATATATATACACTACACACACACACACACACACATATACACCAGCAGGTGGTGTGGTAATTAAGGCATTGAACTCCCACATGTCCAATTATGGTTCAAGTTCTAGACCTGGTGACTTGCTTTCTCACTTTCCTTCTGTCTGTCTTTCTCTGGTGAGCTTGCATGACCTGTAGCAAATTGGAAAATAATAACACTAATAAATAAAAAAATTCTTTTAAAAATATATATGTAAGAAATAAAATGCTGAAAAAAAAAAAAAAAAAAAGAAAAGAGAAACTGGGGATAGATCCTGGCATCAAGACCTGTTGGGAGTACTGTTTTTCTTTCTCTCTCAAATGAATAAATAATAAAAAGAGTGATGAATTGTAGAATTAGCAGTATAGAGAAAAGAGTTGTATAGATCTGCCTATATTTATTAGAGATCTAAATTTTTTAGAATGTAAAATTTTAGTTTAAGGGATCAAAATCTAACTGTCAGAGCAAAGAAATTATGGGATGGTTTTTCAGAGCATTCATAGAAAATGGAAATTATGAAGAATCTGTGCATGGATCTCAAAAATGTGCACCAGGGGAACCAGCAGTTAGCGTAATGGCTATGTTGCTGGACTCCCACATAGTTGACCGCGGTTCACGTCCCGGACCTGGTGGCTTAAAACTCACGCCGGGCGCCTGTGCGTGCATGCCCAAGATCCTGAGAGGAGAATGGAGGAGAAGGGATTGTAGCATGACCATCGCCCCTGGGGGGTGATTTCTCGCTTTCTGTCTCTATGTCTCTCTCTGTCTGGTGAGTGCACATGCCCTATAGTGAAAATCTCTCCAAAAAAAAAAAAAAATGTGCACCAGAATAAACTTGTTCTTCAATACCATCTTTCTGTCAACTGGTTGAAGTCTTATAAATTTTCTGTTTCAACCCTTTAATTCAATTCGGTAGACCTTAAACTCATATGACATTTAAAAGATTCCTTGAATGGGGTTTTAATGTTCCAAATTGAATGCTTGAACCTAAGATCACTCTATCCTAGAGAACATGAGTACAACAGAGAATAATGGGGAATTTTATGGGTTCTTTAAAAGGAGAAGGGGATGCCAGGCCATTGCTGAGTATACAGGGCAGCTACTAAGTCAGCCTGAGCCTTCATGTATATTTCTCAAAGGCTCCCTTCTGGATGAACGAAGCACTGTGCCAGGGCCTGTGGCCTGGTGAGCAGCATTCAGGTGGGATCTCAGCCCTCGTTTATCCCCTTGGCCAAGTGAGCCTATTAGCAACCTGCCTGGATTGACCCGACTGAAGATGAGTATGGGTAAACAAAATGACAGTCGTATTTCTCTTATTTCCATCCTTCTCAAAGCCATCGAATATTCTGTATTCTTTCTCAAGCCTTTGCCATAATTTTGAGGATATCATTCTGTCAAACGTACTGGTAAAGAGATAGCTAGAGGTGGAGCCAGAAGGTGACGTAGTGGTTAAGGCACTGGACTCCCACATGACTGACTGTGGCCAAATTCTTAATTTGGTGATTTGAAAAATCACAGTGTGCATATGTTCCCAAAATCCTGACAGGAGAATGTAGGAAAAGAGATTGCAGCATGGCCATCCCCCCAGGGGATTGGTTTTTCACTCTCTCTCTCTCTCTCTCTCTGTCTCTCTGCTTAGCACACATGCCCTATAGCAAAAATCTCTCTCTAAGCAAGAAATAAATAAAATAGCTAGAGTTATTCAGGGTTCAAAGAACAAGAGGTCCAAAAGTTTCACTAAGAAATTTAGTCCAACCTTTGTTTTTCAAATGAGAAAAAGGTCCCTAAAGCCACAAATATAAATAAGGTCTTCAAAAAGTTTATGAATAATCCATATTTAAAACAAACAACAAACACACACACAACTATGGATGACTTTTGAAAAATTTTCACACCAAAATAAACTGGTGGTGCTTATTTTTTTTAATAGGTTTTGCCTTAGGGTGCATGCACTCTCTGGAGAGAGAGAGAGACAGACAGACAGACAGAAGCAGTGAGAGAAAAAGTGAGAAATCACCCTGCAGTATACCACCTATCTCCAGTCAGAATGGCTAAGATTAAAAATACAAAAAATGGGGGAACCAGCAGTTAGCATAATGGCTATGTTGCTGGACTCCCACATAGTTGACTGCTGTTCACGTCCCGGACCCGGTGGCTTAGAACTCACGCTGGGCGCGTGTGCGTGCGTGCCCAAGATCCCAAGAGGAAAATGGAGGAGAAGGGATTGCGGCGTGACCATCTCCCCTGGGGGATGATTTCTCGCTTTCTGTCTCTCTGTCTCTCTCTGTCTGTCTGGCGAGCGCACGCACCCTATAGCGAAAAAACCTCTCAAAAAAAAAAAAATTGGTAAGTACTGGCAAGGCTGTGGTGAAAAGGGAAATCTCCTACACTGTTGGAGGGAATAAAAATTTGTGCAGCCACTGTGGAGAAAAATATTGAGGTTCCTCAAAGATCTACAAATAGAACTACCATATGATCCACCAATTCCACTCCTGAAATCTACCCAGAGGATAGGAGAATGCTTAGAAAAATCACTTGCACATCTATGTTTGTTGTGGCTTTATTCATAGTTGCTAAGACATGGAACCAACCCAGATGTCCAAAAACAGATAAATGGATTGAAAAAGTGTGCAATATATACTCTATAGAATACTACACAGCCTTAATAAAAAAGAAGACCCTGGCACTTGGTAGAAAGTGGATGAATATGGAAGATATACTGCTGTATGGAGCAAGCCAGGCTATGAAAGAGAGACATTGTATTTATATCCACTTAATATATGCCAACTGTCCCTACTCTGTGGTGGAAACTGAAAGATTAAGATACATAGAAGCATGGAAAATGGTCATGGATACTGGAGATTAGTGTGGGAAGAGGGTAGGAGAAGGGGAAGAGTGAAATGAAGGAAATCAAGGAGAAAAATAGAGGGGCAAGACATTTCTGGGACACAGAAATGGATGATCACCTGTTGATGATAATGTGTATGATATCTTCAGCTGGACTGGTGTGAAGTGTATTCAGGTTGGGTAGATTCACTTCACAAGTTGTAGTGATATATAGTGATTGTATAAAATAATTTATTAAAAAGTAAAAAATAAATGCTATAGGTATTTGTAAATTGAAAAAGAAAGAAAGAAAGAAATCACCCCGCAGGGGCATTGGCCATACCATAGTCCCTTTTCCTCCATTATCCTCCCAGGATCTAAAGCACTCACATACATGCCCCTAGTAGGATTTTCAAGCTCCCGGGTCTGGGACTCAAACTGTAGTTGGCCATGTGGGAATCCAGGGACATAACTGCTATTCCATCTTTTGACACCTAAACTGGTACTTCAATTCCAGTTTTCCACAAACTTTATGAAGACCCCTTATCTATTAAGTGCTTACTATAGTGTTGGCACTTCTGAGTATATGCAGTCAGCTGTGGCTGAACCCTGTTCTCAGGAGGCTGAGACCACTGAGCTTCGAGGGTTCCTTTGTGGGTGTAGTTGACAGCCATCTATAACATTTTAAAAGTCTAGAAATTTATTGTGGATTGTATATTTCAAAATATATGTGAATTTTAATTAACTTTATGCCTTATTTGGGGCCGAGCCTTATTTCTTCCATAGCTGTAGATTTGTATTCATTGAATATTAAGTGTTCAGAGACTCTTCCTGTGAAATCTGAAAGTCTACTAACAGCCTCATTTTTCTACTAACCCTTTTAATTCCCATTTGACCAAGTACTTCATCGGTTCTTGCTATTCTTGCTATCAGTGATCTGTTAACCGTAGGCCTCTATGCTACCCTGAGCATGTGAATTTAAAAAGAATAATAAAAATAGAGCCTCTGTCCAGATTCCCATCATTGTAACTGCTGGGATTCTGAGGTTCTCCTTTTCATCTCAGGATGGTTCTTGGTGACCTCACATCATTCTAGACCACATCCATACTTCACAGTGCAAACTTCTTGTTTTCCCTCACTTACAACAGCTTTTTCAGCCTCCTTACCTTTGTCACTATCCCAACCCCTCAGGATCATGTTATTTCAAATGTACAACTCCTCTCCCTGTGTTCACACAGGGATTTCTGCTCGGCTTCTAGAACTTGAACAGTGTCTGGCAGAGGCAAGGTGAGAAATCTTCCATCTCTTTTATAAAGACTTTTTTTTTCTCCACAAAGATTTTCCTATCCTGAACTGCTTTTTCTTAACTGGAAGTCTCATGTGGTGACTGAGATGTTCACTTTTCCTCCTTGACAGGTGCCATGTAGCACTCATGGCCAGTAGTAACCCCTTCCTTAGGCAGGGTCTGTGTCCTCCCTTTTTTTACTGTCTATATTCCAGAGCACCTTTGTTTTTGTTCCACTTGATTCCCTGCTCTGATTTTTATATTGTAGCATTTTCCTCTGGGATTCTTGTGACCCATAAAAACAGCTTCTAATCCAGGCTCTTTCCCTAGCAGACGAACAGAAAAGACTTTTTTTTTTTTTTTTTTTTCCCCCTGAGCAGCATTAACCTTTAGTTTCAGGATTATCAAATATTCTCAGATGATGATCTACTTTTTAATAGGACGAAGTGAAAAATTACTACTGGTGGGGGTAGTGACCGTAGAAATCAAGATAGGTGTGAGTGAATGCCATGGTCAATGAGGCTTCAGGCAGCTGATGACAACCAACCGGTCAAGGATCCTGTAGACCGCTGATCAAAGGTCTCCTAGAAACTACAGCTCCACTATACTGTCGAGTTCTCATCTAAGCCAATAGTGTTGGTTTCTTCCTTCTGTTCCTCTCTGAAAGGCCTCCTAATGTAACTCATGTCCTCGTTATAATCCACCATGAGACCAGTCTCATGAAATGTCATGGAATCCTTTCTCTACATCAAGTGGAAATGCACGTGTTCTCAAGATTCACACTCTAACTCCACGCCTTTCCCTCTCACACTCTTCTAGTCTTCAGGCCCTTCCTTTCTTCTTTCTGGGTTCAAAATCAGCTACTAAGGGGTC
This sequence comes from Tupaia tana, assembly GCA_026018925.1. NCBI lineage: Eukaryota > Metazoa > Chordata > Mammalia > Scandentia > Tupaiidae > Tupaia > Tupaia tana. The sequence goes on along the minus strand of JAKSZU010000015.1, from coordinate 74,940,359 downwards.
TGGCAAACAAGCCTTAATTCTTCTTCATGCACTTTCACCCCATAATGGGCAAAGGAATAATGGACCTCAAAAAAAGTCTAAATGGGGACCAGCAGTTAGTGTAATGGCTATGTCGCTATACTCCCATGTAGTCGACCGCGGTTCGAGTCTCGGACCCGTTGGCTTAAACTCACGCCGGGCATGTGTGTGTGCATGCCCAGGATCCCGAGAGAAGAATGGAGGAGAAGGGATTGCGGTGTGGCCATCCTCCCGGGGGGGGGAGGGGGGGGTCTGGTGGTGATTTCTCACTTTCTGTCTCTCTGTCTCTCTCTGTCTCTCTGGCAAGCGCATGCGCCCTATAGCAAAAACCTCTCCAAAAAAGAAAAAATCAAAATCAATTTGCAAATACCCCCCTAGTAATAACTCTGTAAAATAAAACGGGATGTCAGCTCTTCATGGATAGGAATTACATTGTATGTTACCCGTCTGACAAATGAGCATTTACACAACAGTGATTTATGATTTGAAAGCTGGAAGAGAAAATTGTTACTTTGTAGAAACTCTACCTGGATCAAGGTAATGCATACAAGAGTTGGTAGACTGAGCCAAGTCCCTCCAGCTGGGTTAGATTTTACCCCATCCTTCTGGGGAAAGGGAAATCCTTTCCCTGAAATTTCTGATTTCTGAATTAGGCCACAGAAATAAATTTTGGTCAACCCAGCCATTGTGCATGGTAGAAAGTAGCATCTACTTTTTGTTAAAGTCCGCTTCATTGTACACAATGTGAAACACGATCAGATGCACTGGAGACCTCACCTTATGTGTGGATGCTCCTAGCATGTCTTAGAGGGGTTGAGTCATTGTAATGTGTACTGCTAGACTTTCAAAGGTGGGATCAAGCCACATAGCAAGCAAACTTCTCAGCAATTCTAATTGGCCCTGTAAAGGGTAATAAAACAAAAATCAATTCAGCAAACTTTAAAGATTGAAGAGAAACAGATTAAGATGTGCAAAGAGACTTTATTTTCAGCACCAGACATTCTGAAAATCTGCTTAGTGTGCTCAGTAAATGTCAATGTTTGGCAAAGTGAAGGAAATTGCCAGTCCCTTTATCTAATGTTCCTTCTACCAATGATAAACAAATAAGAAAGGGGAAGAAAAACGTTTGTAAATAAGCTTAAAGCTAATAGTTGTATTCCAGAACCTTCAATATCAGGAAATCATAGAATGCCTGACTAGAAAGTATTGAAGATTGTGTCTAAACCCTTAAAAAATTTGAGAAAATACATTCAGTAAAATCTAGAGACACTCAAAAACACACTATCATGTAAGTAGTCTGTGAGAGTTGTAGGACTTGGATCAGAGACTTACAGTGCTGTTTCTCACATGCCAGCCTATAATTTTAACTAAAAATCTGCCAGAGTGTCTCATGCTAAAAAGGTTTTATATCAGAGATCAAAAGCTAGAAGGAAACAACTTTTGCCTCAGGTAAAAGCTTTACCAGAGGGAAGTATAATTGGGCGGGAGATAGAAATTATCTTTTACTTTTTATCATTTTTAGTTGTTTTAATTATTTACAATCATGTTCAAGTTTCATTATTTTTAAAAACTAAACTTAAAAGCCCTCCATTTAGATTCAAGAATTTCACTCCAAGTTGTATAATCAAGAGAAATGAAAAGTTAGGTCCATACAAAAACTTGTATGTGAGTGTTTATTTGCAACCTTGTTTTCTTAAAAATTATTTAATTTTGTTATTATTTATTTGCTAAAGGGCATGTGCATTCACCCGAGAGAGACAGAAAGAGAGAGGGGAAAGTGAAAAAGCAAGCCTCAAGGTCCAGGACTCAAACTGTAGTCGACTGTGTGGGAGTCCAGTGCCTTAACCACCACACCTCCTGCTGGCCCCTGTAGCCTTGTTTTTAATAGCCAAAAATTGGAAATAATTTGAATGCTTATTAACTGGTGAATGGATAAATAATACATGGAATAACAATACAATAGGTATTATTCAACCAGAAAGGGAATGAAGTACTGATATATTGTACTGCATGGACTTTGAAAATATTATGCAAAGTAAAAACCCATTGCAGAAAAAAAGTTGTGTGATTCCATTCATGTAAAATGTCCACAGTTGGCAAATCTAAGTCAAAAATAAATTAGTAATTGCCTAAGATTGAAGGGAAAAGTTATGGGAATTGGGAATGAGTGATAATGGGTAAGGGATTTCTTTTGAGGGTTATGAAAATATTTTAAACTCTAATAAATGGTGCCCAACTCTGTTAATATACTAAAAGTCACTGAATGATGCATTTTAAATGGGTTAATTTATGATATATGAATTATAGCTCAATGAAAGTGTTAAAATTTCCATTTAAAAGTTAATTCATATAACAACAATGAACCAAGATTATATCCTTATGACATCAAAAATTCAGATAAAAAGAAGAAAAGTCTGCTTCAATATTTAAATGATTTGTCTATGACAAAGTCTTTAAATAATATTGTATACAGAGATGTAGGAGTTTTCAGACATTTCACGTTTTTAATTTAATAAGGCTCTTGCTCTTATTTATTAAGTACCTACTTTTTGCTAGGTGCTCTACAAACATAATTATTAATTCTTACAATAAATCCATACAGTAGGTATTGTTGCTTATATTTTATTTATACAGACAAGAGCTAGCAGAGCTGAGATCTGAACATAGTTCATTTGCTTTTATATTCCACAAGCCTCATCCCACTGTATAAAAATAACCCTTGGGACCAGCAGTTAGCGTAATGGCTATGTCGCTGGACTCCCACGTAGTCGACCGCGGTTCGGGTCCCGGACCCGGCGGCTTAAACTCACGCCGGGCGCGTGTGCGTGCGTGCCCAAGATCCCGAGAGGAGAATGGAGGAGAAGGGATTGCGGCGTGGCCATCCCCCCTGGGGGGTGATTTCCTGCTTTCTATCTCTCTGTCTCTCTCTGCCTGTCTGGCGAGTGCACGCGCCCTATAGCAAAAACCTCTCCAAAAAAAGAAAAAAAAAAAAAAAAAAAAAAAACCCTTAATACTCTTCTTCCCAGCTAGAAGAGCTGTCTACACTATTTCCCCTTCCTGTGTCTTTCTTTTCAGACCAAAGAAGCCCAAGTTCTGCTGCTACCCCTCCACTGAAACAAGATCGTTTCTAAGTCCAGTAGAAACATTTTAGTTTTTATCATATTTTAGCTTCCCATACATTTGCCTGTGTTGCTTGCTCCTTCTTGAAACCCTTTTCTGACTTCTGCAATCTCACTTTCAGGCTCATGTTTTTTTGTGTGTGTCAAGACCTTTCCCTTCTTCATGTCCTTACATGGCTTCTCTTCTCAGCCCTGATTTATGTCTTTCACCTGGTAATGCCTTCTCTGTCAACTCTATACATCCTCTCTAGTGGAATATGAAGTGTCATCAAAAAGTTCAAGGAAAATGTATATTCTGGAAAAACTATCCATGGATCTCAAAGTTATTTGTACCAAAATAAACTCATATTTTAATTCCCTTTCTCCATGAACGTTTTATAGTCCCCTTGTATATCCAAATACTTACTAGACACCTGTTCTCAGATGCTCTGAAGCCCTCAAAGAGCACTCTCATCACCTCTGACGTTCAGATGGATGCCTCCTGTTAAATTCACTGTCTTGGTAGCCATTAACGTCACTGTACGTATTTGAGAGCATGTGCTGTCACATCCTGATGACAACTCACCAGCTGAGCAGCCTCTTTATGCCTTAGTTTCCTTATCTACAAAATGGAATAATAAAAGTATATATCTCATAGGGTCCTTATGAGGGTTAATATTTTTGGGTATTTTTGCTTGTTTTTTGTTTGTTTGTTTTTGAGAGGTTTTTGCTATAAGGCATGTGCACTTGCCAGAAAGACAGAGACAGAGAGACAGAACGGAGAAATCACCCCCAGGGGCGATGGCCACACTGCAATCCCTTCTCCTCTTGAGATCTTGGGCATGCACGCACATGCACCCAGTGTGAGTTTAAGCCACCAGGTCTGGGACACGAACCGTGGTCAACTACATGGGAGTCCAGTGACAAAGCCATTAGGCCAAAAGCTGGTCCCAAGGGTTAATAGTTTTATATGTAAACAGTGCCTGGCCCATAGTAAGCTAAGTACTTCCATAGTTACTGCACCCGGACATCTTAGATTCTTCCTACTGATTCACCTTAATCTGTGTGCATTAATGTATATTTGATACCTCTTCAATGATTCCTCTGCAGTCTTTCCATGCTTCCTCCATCCTAGATCCAGCCAGAGTCATTGCCCCTCTGATGTACTACCAATTGGCTTCCACCATAATCGCCACGCTCCTTCAATTCATTCCCTATGCTATAGCGTACACATATAATTGTCACTGCCTTGATTGATTCTTCATATTCCACATCACCTACCTCTTAGCCATACTCCTTGTAGTTCCTTCCTCCCCACCAATAAAAAACTGTCCGTCTTGCTCAAGATTCTCCCATTCTTGAACTTTTCCTCCCTCTCTTAACAAGTACACATATGATTCACCCGTCTATCCCCATGCCAACTCCAAATCACAGGTCTGTTCACCTGGGTAACTACCCATAAGTCCAAATGCATCTTCTGTGGTACCACCAGAAACCCCTCCCTCATGCTCTCAGCTTGGGTGAGGGGGCCCTCTTCCATCCTTCTAAAGTTATAAGAAGCAGCCTGTTGTTATTAATATGATTTTACTTGACTGTTATTAGATTTATAATCAGTTATGCTGTGAGCCTTTGAACTTAATGTGGGGGCCCTCTTCCATCCTTCTAAAGTTATAGAAAGCAGCTTGTTATTAATATGATTTTACTTGATTATTATTAGATTTATAATCAGTTATGCTGTGAGCCTTTTGAACTTAATGACTGTGTTTTAATCCTTTCTATCCCTAGTGCACAGCAATGTGCCTGTCAAGTATTAAGTTCTGTGTGTGTGTGTGTGTGTGTGTGTGTGTGTGTATATATATATATATATATATATATATATATATATATATATATATAATTATTTATTTTATCCTGACCAGAGAAAGAAAGGGAAAGTGAGAAAGCAAGCTGCCAGGTCCAAGACTCAAATCACAACCAGCCATGTGGGAGTCCAGCACCCTAATCACTATGCCACCTGTCAGCCCCATATTAAGTTCTTGATATTTTGGAAAAGACAGTAAAATAGTTAAATCATTATTCATTTATTTATGCCAATAAATATTTAGAGATCTTGAATACAGGCTTTATGCTCTGCATTGGGAGTATAAAGATAAATTAGACATAGTCCTTTCCTTAAGGAGTTCCCAATCTAATAGAAGAGACCACACTGGACAGGAAAACAATTAGAACTCCTCCATATAATACAGACTGTAATAGAGGACATTCACTGAGAGGGTATCAAGAAAAGAACATGTTCATTTATTAACATCATTAAAATGGGAAAGTAAGAAATGACCATGTGTATGTGTGTTCGCACGCACATACACACAGTTATTGACCTCAGAAATCTGCATGATGTTAACTAATGAGCACACGTGGTTACATTCCATTTGTAATGAAATAGACCTTTCTTGAATATAATTGTAGCCCTCCCTGCTTTAACTCTATTTAAATTGTCTTATTCAGCTCTTCCCCAACCTTTGACAGAGCCACAGAGTGCTATATATCATTCTATCTCATTCCAGCACTCCTGGATGTTCTCTAAGTCACTGTTTTCCAAAATTTGAGTTCATAGACTTGAACTGGTTCATGGTCAGATTTCTCCTGGTCTGGGCAAAAATGAAAGAAAACAACTTGCAGTGTACATAGACAGATCAGTGTTGGGTTGCTGCTGTCCTTTCTTGGAAATAATTCTTGCTTAGATTATAAACTCCCTCTGATTATGGTGTTTAAAATATTTTATTTTGTGAAATTATGGTAATAATAGATAGTGGATATTGTATTCATAAATTCCATTTGCAAAACTGAACCAGCAGGTGGCATAGTGGTTAAGGTGCTTGACTCCCACACGGTCAACCATGATCTGAGTCCCAGACCCCGTAGCTTGAAACTCACAGTGAGTGCATGTGTGTGCATGCCCAAAATGCTGGGAGGAGAGTGAAGGAGAAGGGACTGTGGCATGGCCGTCTCCTGTGGGAGGTTATTTCTTTCTGGCTGTCCTGTGAGTGCACATGCCCTGTGGCAAAAAACTTAGGGGGGGGTGAAATTTAAAAAAATATATATAGAGAACAAAAACTGAGCAATGGGTTTGTCTCCAGAATGTATATTTCAGTTATTCTGATCACTGTCTGCTCTGGCACAGCTCCCAGCTACCCTCTCGAATTGGCTAACACTTTTCTGAGCTGCTATTTGGGATCCTTCCCCCATCCCATATTTTTGGTAGGCAGTGTTATTTGGACAGCTCATTGGTTCCAGCTTGCATTTTGCTTGTGGATCCTCTCTTTACACAAGTCCTGGGGTCTAAGTTTTGTAGGCTATGGGCTAGACACATTTGATTCCCAAATAAGATAGATCTTAAACATAATAACTCAGTCATTAATCAGGTAATTACCACACAAACTAGTCATCATTAGTAATGTTCAGTGTTACTTTTTGTTTTTGTTTTTTTGTGATGTCATTAACAACTGCTCACGTCTTTCCATATGACAAAGTAAAATTCAGTATATTGCAATGACCGTTTCATTTACTTATTTTTCCATATAGCTGTGGTACATAACTGCCTTGATCTGCTGTCAGCCCCATACCCTGGCAGGTGACATTGTATAAATGCAAATCATGATTGCCATTTTTGCTTTTGTGCTTTGTTGCTGTTTCATTCTTTCTACTGCTCTGATCTACTAGTATTATAACCTTTGTGGTAGAAATTAGTGAGTTATCTGTATAACTTTCAAAGTACCAAAATAAGGAGATATATTTTGTAATTGTACTCTCAAAAAAAAAAAAAAAAAAAAAACTTTTGCATTTCCCTTTAAAACAGGCTAAAGAATGTCATTTTATTCCCTCAGATATTTTTTTGGCTCTAAATTGACCCCTTAGGATGTTAGTTGATTCATTACACAGTGCTGGCCTTGTGAGAGAACAATTTTTGAAGCTTTGGTCCTGCTAGATTAAAAAGTGAAAAGATTTAATAGTGCCACACAATTAAATATTATGAGGTTAACCTGAGGAAAGTGGGGTTAAAAACTACAAAGGCAGCAGAGGCTAGCAGTAGCACATGGAGTGGGTAATTTTTCTGTAAAACCAACATTCCTAAATGCTGCCACCCTTAGCACTGTATATACAGAGAAGCCTGTCTGAAATACAAAGGAAGAATCCCACACATTAAAAAGAAATGAAAGAAAAATAACCTTAGTTCACAAAAACACTCAGTGTAAGACAAGATGCTAAGGAGTAGAAAATTACAGGTTTAGCCTCTTAATTCTGCTAATGTGAAGCTATAACCTGGAGAAAAAGAATAAGCATGGTAAATGAAACGCAGAATGACAAGAGAATTATTTTTTTTTTTACACACGAAATCTACACCTTTGTTTTGTATTATCATAATTGACTTCTCAATTCAGTCTCTGTTGTCACTTCATTCCTCTTCTCCTGTCTACAAGCCACTGGGCTGCTTTCTCCATCATTCTCTGATTTTCCAGATTCTACCAATATACCCAAATCTAACTCTAGAATGCACTACTGCCATGTGTTCTTCCCTGAACACTCCCACCTATATGACTCCCTGTCTTCTCTGAAGTTATATCGGGTTTGACATAAAGTAGGTCAAGTTGTTATTCTCAAATCATTCATCTCTGTGGTCTCGTCTGACTATATTGTGAACCTCTTAAATGTAGATGCTCTTGATATCAGTTTGTCAGTATCCCCTCAAACCCTAGGATAATGTCAAAGACATAGTTGGAGCTCAAGTGCTCAGTGATCATTGCTACAACCATAGCTGTCAGTCAAGGCAATCAAGAGCGATGGAAATGTATTATCAAAATCACAATTTGCTTTAAGGTAAAAATCCTGTACTGGGGCCAGCAAGTGGGGTAGTGGTTAAGGCGCTGGACTCCCATGTGGTTGACCAGACTCGAACTAGACCTGGTGGGTTGAAACTCACACTGGATGTGTGTGTGTGCATGCCTAAATCCCAAAAGGATAATGGAAGAAAATAAAATGACTGCATGACTATCCTCCCTGGGGCCTTAATTTTTACTTTCTGTCTCTTTGCCTCTCTGTCTTTTCAGCAAGGACATATGCCCTATGGCAAAAATATATCTTAAAAATAAATAAATAAAAATAAAAACACTGTACTCCCTCTTCCCCAACATCTTTTGTATCACTAATTGAAGCAACAAAGAAAACAAGTTCTTCCCTAAGGTGTCTCCAGGACCTGTTCACTTGATGTTAGTGTCTCATAGGACCTTGAACCCTTAAGGAGGAGAAAAGTTATACCTTCATGAAAACTGACTAACCAGCAGCCAGACATTTCCTTACTTCTGAAGCTGTTGGCTTTGAGGTCATCACGTGTCACTCAGGATATCTCTCAAACTCTTTCACCTTAGAACCAGACCTAACCTCCTGTGTCACAGCCAGTGTGTGTGCACTTTCGCAATGCACATTAACTTCTCAAATGAGCCGTTATCTTGCTCAACAGCTGCAATTCTCCTACAGGTTTGACACCTTTTCAGTCTAACTTTTCAGTGTAGCCTGCACTCCACTAGGTTGATTTACTCTATTGGGTTTATTACTGAACCGTTCATTTAATTTAATGACTAACAAAGGACTCAGATAAAAATTCTTTGTCCCGCTTTTAGAGCCTAGCGTAATTAGTCACATCTCCCACATCTTCAGATAGCAAATTTAATTAGAATCTCCAGTGGATCACTTTCTAGGGCATGAACAGGACGTGAAGACATTGAAGCTGCTTCCCTGGAACAGAGGGAGTGTCTGCCCAGGCTCTCTTGGTAGTGACCTGTATCAAATATTTCAGAGGAGGGTTGGACCAGAAGATAAACCTGTGATGTATTTAGACCCTTGTGAAATATTATCTCCAGGGATCAAAGCCCTTTTTCTTCAACCAGTAACCTTTTGATGAAGCATAACAATTAATGATCCTTGTAGTTTTTTAGTTGGTTAGGTGTGAGTTTCTCCTTTTTTCATATGTGTATGTCCTCATTTCTTTTCATCATAAATTTGAAATTAACATCAGTAAATTTGAAAAGCCAACTTTTAAACTTTTATTTTACAACCACTCATTACTTTGCTGCCATTCCACTTTTTGCTGCCTCTTAATGTGACCATACAGCTTTTCTACTTTATTGTTGTTCAGCTGCATGAATGTAAGGGAAGCCATTTACAGGGGCAAGCTCAGGGCTACCAGCCTGGCCTGAGATGGTACTCAGTTTTCTTTCAAGAATTGTTATTCCTAGCAAGAATATGCTTATTCCTCAGATCAATTATTATTTGCAAGCTCCTCATAGCTAGATAGAATCATAAAATGTTAACACTGAAAGGAGTCTCAAAAAATATGTGTTTCAATAGGTCCCACTGTACGGATGAGAAAACAATCCCAGAAAAGGAAACATGGCTTGCCCGAAGTTATGTAGCAACTTAATAATAAATGTTCTCTTAGAACAAAGTTTTTTTTTTTTTTTGGAGAAGTTTTTGCTATAGGGCATGTGCACTCGCCAGACAGACAGAGAGAGACAGAGAGACAGAAAGCGAGAAATCACCCCCCAAAGGGGATGGCCACGCCGCAATCCCTTCTCCACCATTCTCCTCTCAGGATCTTGGGCACGCACGCACACGTGCCCGGTGTGAGTTTTAAACCACCAGGTCCTGGACGAGAACCGCAGTCGACTACGTGGGAGTCCAGCGACATAACCATGACGCTTACTGCTGGTCCCCAGAACAAAGATCTTTTTGCTTTTACTCCAATGGTCATGCTAATACACTGCACTAAAATCTTATAAATATTGTGTGACATAAAGCCTTGCATTTATTTCAGTTCCTTCAAATTAATATTGGCTGGGGCAAGGAAGCAAAGTCTTAGAAGCTGCGTATTGAGTCCCTTCCTCTGGCCGCTGGCCTGCACCCGGTGGTTTTGTTGTAATCTTTAATTCAACAATACTTACTCAGCAAATAAGTATATACTTTGCTAAGAACAGCTCAGTTGATGAGTATGGGAAGATAAAAAAGAACACTATGGGGCCAGCAGGTGGTGTAGTAGTTAGGGTGCTGAATCCCACATGGCCAGCTCCGCAGGTTGAGTCTGGGAACCAGCAGCTTGATAAACACACAGGTGCATGTGCATGCATGCCCAAAATTCTGAGAGGAGAATGAAGGAGAAGGGATTGTTTCATGACTATCCCCTCTGGGGGGTGATTACTCACTTTTCCTTGCTCTCTGTCTGTCTCTGTTTGTCTGTCTGTCTGTCTCTCTCTCTCTCTCTCTGGTAAGCCCACATACCCTATGGCAAAAACCTAAAAAGAACAAAAAAAAGGGACACTGTGTCTTAACTCCAGGACAATTTCTAATGTTAAATTTGAAGCAGGAAAAAAATATGTTTTTCTATGAGCGTATGTGTGTAAACCCAGTCACTTGTGTGTGCATGCTTATGTGTGTATGGAGAAAAAGAATGAGAAAGATGGAAAGGAGATGTGTAATGAAAATAGGTGCCTTAGGAGGAGAGAGATCAGTGTTAGGAATTTAGGAGCAGTTTGTGTGGGAGGGTTAACACAGGAAATGACAAAAGTACTACCCAAGGCTAATAGGAAAAAAAAAATGAAATTACTTGAGCAAAAAGAATGGAAATGAGAAAGCATGCGTGAACACATTTCCTCATTCATACATTCAGTGATAATTTATTACATGCTTACTCTTTGCCAGTTGGCAATAGGAGTTGGGATGTGTATGTGCAAAAATATGTTTCCTGACCTCAGGAGATTTGTACTTGAGATCAAATTTCTCAAATTTTAATGTGCCTATAAAACACCGTTTCCATTGAGCTCTCGGGAAATACTGATGTTTCAGATACTTGAACCACACTTTAAGTATCAATAAACTTGCTTATAAAGACAGAGACAGTTTGGGAGCCGGGCAGGAAAAGGAAAGGAGAATGGAATCAAGAGGAAAAAAGTAAGAGGAAAACATTCAATGGACAAAATGGATAATTATCTGTTGACAATGTGTATGATAAGTTCTTTGGCTGGAATAATAGGGTATTCCTGCTGGGAAAATTCGTTTTCAATGTTATAAATATATATAGTGATTGAATGTAAAAAAATAAGAAAAAATAATATATATTATATCCATAAAAAGGAAAAAGGTGTACAGTGATTAAATGTAAATTTTAAATAAATATTAAAAATATTTTAAGCTAATCCTTAAAAAAAAGAGACACAGTTATAATGTAATATGACATTTGACAAAAATGGAAGCAAGTCCAGGGTTCCTTGGGAGCACAGGAAGAGAGGTGCTGATGACAGTTGTCTAGGTCGGCTTGGAGAAGAGGGATGCCCAGGACAGCAGGAGACAAGGCTGAAACCATAGGCTAAGGTGTTTTTATGTATTTATTTATTTATTTTTAGGCTAAAGTGTATTTAAACTGGGGGAGCCTTAAATGCCAGGGCAGAAAGGAATCCAAAGCTTGCTTATGAACTTCTTTGTCAGTACTGTCAGGGAGAAGTTATAACATTAATAACTGAGCATGATTGAGCACTATTACGGGCCAGCACTATGCTAACCATCTTGGAAATATTACTTGTGATTTTCATAAACATCTTACAAAGCAGGTTTATCCTTCTTATCCTAATATGCTCTTATTAACCTCATTTTCAGAATTAAAAAGCAGTATGGCTTAGGGTGGATATCTGGGCATTTGAAAGTAATTCTAGTCTGCACCAGGGTAGCTGTTACACGAATTCACTCGGTACGAAACAGAGGTGCTATAATCTTAACATACACTAGTCGCATATTTTCTATATACTTCTGTTATGACACTAAATAATCATTGGTTTTACTTACCTGTGTCACTCACTAAGCTATTTTCCTTATATTTTATTCCTCAATGTCTAGAGTAGTTGGTGTTTGGTAAATGACTGTGTTTTCTACTCCTCTTTCTAGAATGATCCTCCCACTGGCTTTTATGCCTCCTTTCTCAAGCTGTTTCTCCCACATTAAATGTTCTCTCACAGCCTCAGCATCTAAAACCTCAGTGCAGGACCTTTAAATGCCATCTCCTCCGTGGATCCTTTTCAGGTTGTTGTTCTCCAGATGGTGTGATGGGAACCTGGCTCTTCCTTCTTGGCAATTTCATAGTGTTTTTCTGTACCTCTGTTGCTGTATTTTTATTTTCTATCAACACATACGTAGTTGTTTGTGGGTCCATCTTTTAAGTCACTGGTGGTTAAACTCTCAAATCCCTCACAGAAGAGGAAAAGCCCCTATGGTGTGGTGATGAAGTAGTTAAATTTTGGCGCCATACATTAGGAGGATTTTTTACTTTGGGTTTGGTTTAGGTTTATCGAGACATTTTTGTTTGGTTAGTTGATTATTTTTAGGTGTTGGTTTGTTCTAACATCTCTGATTACTAACCCAATGGCCTTAGGTGAGTTTCATAACCTCAGTGAGATTCATGTGTAAAAATGGGAAAAAAGTGTTTCCCTCAATAGTTATCCAAAGGTCAAGTCCTGTAACTGGTGGCTTGAAAGTCACACTGCGTGTGTTTGAGAGGAAGGGATTGTGGCATGGCCATCCCCGTGAAGGGGTGATTTCTCACTTTCTTTCTCTCTCTCTCTCTCTCTCTCTCTCTCCCCCTCTCCCCCCCCCCCCCCCCCCGTGACCTCATGTGCCCTATGGCAAAAATCTGAAAAAAAAAAAAAAATATATATATCCTCACCAGAAAAAAGTACATGAAGTGATTGATATGTTAATTATCTTGATTTAATCATTTCTCTATGTATACACATATATAAAAAGGTTATCTTGAATATTAAGTAGCTACACTTAAAGAGCTTTGCATTGCCTACAGAGTAAGCATGTCTCACTTCTAATAAATGTAGCTTTTTTTTTTTTTTTAAGAGAGATTTTTGCTATAGGGCACATGCGCTGGCTGAAAAGATAGATAAAGAGACAGAAAGTAAGGAATCGCCCCAGGGGGAATGGCCATGCTGCAATCCCTTCTCCTCCATTCTCCTCTCGGGATCTTGGGCATTAAATGCACACACACCAGGTGTGAATTTTAAGCTACTGGGTCCATAGTGGACTGTGTGGGAGTCCAGTGACGTAACCATTACACCATCTGTTGGTTCCATAAATGTAGCTTTTCACCAAACTATTGCTGATTCTTTTTTTTCTTTTTCTGGAGAGGTTTTTGCTATAGGGTGCATGCGCTCGCCAGAAAGACAGAGAGAGACAGAGAGACAGAAAACAAGAAATCACCCCCCAGGGAGGATGGCCACACCACAATCCCTTCTTCTCCATTCTCCTCTCAGGATCCTGGGCATGCACATACATGCGCCCGGTGTGAGTTTAACCTACCAGGTCCGGGACTCAAACCATGGTCAACTATATGGGAGTCCAGCGACTTAGCCATTATGCCAACTGCTGGTCTCCTATTGCTGATTCTTATTTTATGAGCTTTTAAAGTACAAAAAAATATATAGTTTTATTGAAATTTCTTCTTAAAAAATTTACATATCCTAATTTGGCCCACTTCATTTTATCATACAAGTGCATAATTGGATGTTGGGAACATGCAAGTGGCAGGTGCCAAAGACAAATAAAACCATTAAAATAGAAAAATCAACAACCCCTCAAAAGAAATAATGATGGGGGCCAGCAAGTGACATGGTGGTTGGGGCTCTGTACTCCCTCGGGGCCAACTGCAGTTCAAGTCCCAGACCTGGTGGCTTGCTTTCTCTCTTTTCCTCTCTCTCTCGGTGTCTCTCTCTGGGTATATATGCAAATTAAATAATAATAATAGTAATATTATTTAATTTGCACATATATCCTAGAGCAAATTAAATAATAATAATAGTAATAATAAAATTAAATAATTCTAAAAGAAAGAAAGAAAGAAAGAAAGAAAGAAAGAAAGAAAGAAAGAAAGAAAGAAGGAAGGGAGGGAGGGATGAGCCCAATAGCACAGCAGTTAAGTGCTACTTAGAGGAAGCTGGATCCCACATGGTTGAGCAGGGTTCAAGTCCCCATCTTGGCAGCTTGAAAACAAGTCAGACTGTGTCTGTCCACAGTCCTAATGAGTTGGAGAACTGGAAGAAAGCGATTGTAGCATGACCAGGTCCAGGTGAAGCATGCTTTCTCTCTCTCTTTCTCCTTTCTCTCTCTCTCTGTCTGTCTCTTTCTCTGTCTCTCTCTCATATACATGCACATGTACACTCCCTCTGGCATTAAAATAATAATGCAAGTAAAGAAAAGATTATAATGATGGCATCAGGTGATAGTGCAGCAGTAACACAACTGGACCCACATGAAAAGGCCCTGGGTTCGCATCCCAAGACTTCTCTGAGTATGCTTCGTGCACATGTATAGACTGAAGAAAATGGAGGAGAAGGGATTGTGATGTGGCCATCACTTCTGGGGAGTAATTTCTCACTTGCTCTCTTTCTCTGCCTGTCTCTCTCCAGCAAGTGCACATGTTCCATGGCAAAAACTTTAAAAAATAATAAAAATGAATTTTTTATCTGAACATTAATATATATGTTCATAATTATATTGCGATATATTACTTACATAATAATGGGTCATCAGAAAGTCATGATGTATTTTTCTATGCTTTTCCATGCAAAAATGCATCATGACTTTTCCAATGACCCAATAGGTAAATGGTGTGTAACAATTTAATAAAATAATAATAATAATAATTAATATATAAAGTCACTATTTTTACAGTAAGGGCCAAATAGCTGCATTACAGAATATTTCAGAATCAGCACCATAGGAGTAAAATTTTATGTCATTTGTAGTCCTTTATCATCTACATTTTTAAATTTATTCTATCATTAATTCAGCACGTGCATTGAATACCTATCATGCTAAAAGCTTTGGAGATCAAAGTAGAGTAGAGCCTATGAGTTTGTGTAAGATGAAAGACACACAATATACAAGTAATCAGCACAGCCCTCATTTAACCAGACAATTACATAAATTGTGATAAATGCTGCCAAGGAAAGGAGCAGAGTTCCATGACTGGATAAAACTAGGAGAGTCAAGGGAAGGCTTTTATAAGGAAGTTGCTTTTAAACAGATTCCAAGAGGGTGAGTTCAGTAAGGATCATATATACCAAAAGTGACAAGAATTGCTTGATAGATGGACTACGCTCTAGGTTCTTCCAAACCACTGAGCCTCTGCCTCAGTTCCCTCACTTATTAAGTGTGATACCAATTGCATATACCCCTTAGGATCATTGTGAGGATTATATGACCTGTAATATGCTTAGACAATGTTTGCTACTCTTTAAATAGTAGCCATTATTAAATATATAAATAAATAAATAGTAGCCATTATTAATGGTGGAGTTGTTGGGTATTATCAGTATTACTAGCAGTTTTACCTTAAATGCATGGAATGCATTAAGCAAGTTTAAGTGAGGAAATTAATGCCAAGAACTGTGAAGGGTCTGAAATTTTACCTTACTTGTAAATTAGTAAATTAACATGCCAGTATTCATGAATACTCAGAAGTCTTGACAGGAGATCCAACAATCGTGGATCAGAGATTTTATAGCTTATACTTACAACTTTAGCCAGAATATCAGCATTTTCCCTTAGCCCCAATTTCCACAGGGCAACACAAAAAAAGGTCAAGTGATACCTGTGGGCGGGTTGTGTTACAGGAAAGGAACTCCATACCTAGGAAACTCGAATCTTTTATGAAGAGCAGTAAACTGCCCCCCACCACCACCACCACGCTGGCTTTGTTAGGCAGACACATTATCTTTGTTACGCTGGATAGTACACAAAGGTGTTCAGTGCTTCTGCTGGCAAATGTGCAGAAATGCTCGAGACTCAGAATTGTCTCAGACCAGCAGTTAGCATAATGGCTGTCGCTGGACTCCCATGTAGTTAACCGTGGTTCACGTCCCAGAACCCGGTGGCTTAAAACTCATGCCAGGCGCGTGTGCGTGCGTGCCCAAGATCCCAAGAGGAGAACAGAGGAGAGGGGATTGCGATGTGGCCATCCCCCCTGGGGGGTGATTTCTCGCTTTCTGTCTCTCTGTTTCTCTCTCTCTGTCTGTCTGGCGAGCACCCTATAGCAAAAACCTCTCCAAAAAAAAAAAAAAGAAAAAAAAGAATTGTCTCTCACGAATGTTGTGATCAGATCTGTTTTTTTTCCTAGATCATTCTGAAAATGTTGAACTCATGGATATGCATACAATTTTACATCTTTTACTTTATTTTTTACATCATAAACATTTTTTTTCAAATGGCCAGATCATATTTACAGCACTAATTTTTTAATGATTGTATAATGTAACAGTAATAACAGTAATAATAAATACGTACATAATAATGTACGTATTTCATTATTCTCCTATTACAAGAGGTTCAATTTGCTTCTACTGTTGAAAATTGTCAAGGAACATTTATTTTAAGTTGTGAATTGATGGGGCCAGCAGGTGGTGTGGTGGTTTAGGCACTAGACTCCCACATGGCCAACTGCAGTTCAAGTCTTGGATCTGGCAGCTTACTTTCTCAGTTTCTTTCTCTCTCTGTCTCTCTAGTGAGCACATGTGCCCTATAGTAAATTAAAATAATAATAATAAAAATTAAATAATTCTTTGGCAGAAAAATGATGTGAATTGGTCAAAAATGTAAAGCAACTGCGTTCTTTGCTAAAGTAACAATAGAGTTGACTTAGGAAACGTGAGGCTAGATGCCAAACTTGCCAATTTGTCTAGGTCTCCTATTTCCCTAAGGAGAGCTGCTAATGATGGAACATCTTCAGCTGGATTGCAAAGGTTTACAATCTGTTTCGATAAAATATTCAACATATACATAAAATGCATTTTACTTCTATCAGAAACATTTCCTAATGCTGAGAATCAATGGATACTGTTACAAAGCCATAAAAACTTCCCTCTATGAAATTCTTATACAGAGAAGGGATCAGGAACAACAGAGTATTAAATGAGATGAGACATTGAGCATCTTTGCCTCCAAATATCCTCCATATAAAACAGACCCAGTGATTTTTTTCCTACGTATTTCAAAAATAAATTTTTAGATTGGTTATTTTTATTTTTAATTATTAGAAAGTAATCTTCATATCTGTAATTGTTAGAAAGTTTACTATATAATATTAGTTTGAATTCTAGGTTGTCAAATGTAAAGCCTTTGTGTTTATTGCTGAGGAAACTCATTAAAAAGACAAACAAAGTGCCTCTACCCAGAAAATGAAATCAATTCCTGTTATTCAGAATCTTCCTTATTAAAGGAGCTGTGGTGAAACTATGAGAAAGAAGCTGGTGATACATTTCCCTTCCAGAAATAACTCCCATATAGTGGGTGAAATAGAGTGCAACTTGTTATGTAGAAAGGACTATGATCATGATTCCAGCTACAGTGGAAAATAAGAAATGCATATGAGTCATCCTGACTGGAAGGGCATGAGCAGATCTCACAGAAGAGGACACTTGAGTCATCACCTCCCCAAAAACATCACAGATCATCTTGTCTACTACCTATTTGGAGCTGGAAGGTCTTCTCCAATGTCTCCTCTAATCCTCCAGACCCTGCTTTATTCTCTTCAGGGGTAGGAAACTCAATCTCTTACACAATCCAGTCAGCCTCCTTGTAATCCTGGCAGTTAGAAAGGGCTTATTTGGGGTGCGCTCCTACCTGACCCTTTATAACTTTTGCCTGTTGGTTTTAGTGCTACCCTTCAGGGCCACACAGTGAAAGTCCACTGCCTGTTCCATGGGAGGTGATTGCAGATGTTTATACTTTGCTTAGAGCTGTCTCTTTCCTAGGTTGAACATTGCCAAGGCCTTCAGTAGCTTCTCACATGACATGATTTAAAGGTACTTATCATCCTGGACTTCTTCAGATTGAAAATTAAATGTGATTTTTAAGTTCAAAATTGTACTTCTAGTATGGCCTGTTTAGTGAATAATAGACTGTAACTATTAGGTTGTGGGAAAAGTCATGACGCATTTTTACACTGAAAAAATACATCATGACTTTCCAACAGCCCCGTATTTCCTCTCTGGTCTTTGATGCTACCTTTGTTCATGTAGCAATTTTTATATCCATGTAAGAGTTTTGACTCATTACAAGCCTGTTGTCAAATGAGGCCTCTAAACTATTTTCAGTGAAGACTGGCAATTGTAGTGGGTACTACAGAATGAAGTTAATACCTTACGACAAGAAATGAGAGATAGGAAGATGACTCCCCAGGATGAGGAAACGGTATACAAATGCCTAATGCCATGAAAGAACATTATGTGTTTGAGAAAGGCTGAGTAGCCTGGAGTGCATCTAACATAGCATATGCAGAGGGAAAAGGGGCTAAATGCTGGCTCATAAGAGGCTTTTGAATTGTTTTATGAGATTATTTTGATAGGTACAGGATAAACTAGAGAAAAATATATCTTAAAGAGTGGGAAGGTGGTTAATAATAATGAAAATAATAATAGTAAAAGTACTTAGCAATTGGGGCCAGCAGGTGGCTTGGTGGTTGGGGTGCTGAACTCCCGCATGGCCAACTCATTTCAAGTGCTGGACCTGGTGGCGCACGCTTGGTCTCTCTCTCTCTCTCTCTCTCTCTCTCTCTCTCTCTCTCTCTCTCTCTCTCTCTCTCTTTCTCTCTCTCTCATCAAATTAAATAATAATAATAAAATTAAATAATTTAAAAAATACTTAGCAATTAATTGAGTGCCTACTATATCATGCATAATGCATCCTATATACATTTGACATCACCAAAAAGAAAAAAAAAATTGTGTCATTCCCATTTTATGGATGAAGAAATAGAGCTTGGTGAAATGGTCTTGCCAGAAAAACTCAGCTTTCAGTAGTGGAGCCTGGATCAAATCCAGGTCTTGACTTTGCCTTTACTACATTATGACAAGAGCAGGAGATCAAGACAGATGTGAAAATGTTCCAGAAGTAGAACCAGTATTATATCACAATTCATGGAAATGAGGGAGAGGGAAGAATTTAGCATGAGTGAGCTTTACGACCCAAGAGATCAAGAGACTAGCATAGTAGCCTGAGACAGAGATCCAAGTGTACTGCTTAGCAGCAGAACAATTCTTTCTGGGGAAGCAAGATTAGTGACTCAAGTAGGAGCACAAAGTTACTGAGAAAGTCTCGTGTGTGATGGATATGCCCTTGCTGACCAATTTCCCTGGCCCAGGGTTAGCAGTAAGAGTCAGTCATGTATTCAAAAGCTATTACCTTTGGCACTACTTTATCAAATGATTCAACTTGAAAATACCTTCATTCATTATATATAAAAAAATACTTCACTCAGTGTATAAATTCAGCCATCTGCCAATCGGTAATGGAACCTGTGCTGTTTAATCCTCACCTATCAGAGCAAAAATGTTCTCTCATATATTTATGAGACTTGGTATAGTTATTAAAATAAAAATTTAGACAATATCCATATTATGCTATAGTCATATTTCTTGTGAATTACACAGGGCAATGAAAAGAAGAAGGTAAGTACAGTTTGATGGAATAGCAAAATTGACAGGACCTTATTAGTTTATAAATATTTGAAAGATGTTAACATCAGGGAAAGACAAAATTTATTGAGCCAAGATAGAAGTGCATACTTTGTGTTTTAAGAGTGTAAAAGTGATTGGAGAAAATAAGAGCACACAAAATTTGTTGATTATTGGGAAAGATATTCTTGTTACAAAATTTGTTTTTAAAAATACCTCACAGAAGTAGTAATAACAAAAAGAGAGAAAAAATGAAGAATGTCCTTTAATTCATTTGATCATTATTGTCATAAAGCTCCTGAAAGTTATTAAAAGAAAAGTCTGCCCTTATCAGTAGGCTTATAATAAATGGAAAAAAATATGACTTTTCTATCTTATGAGTCTGATAAGGCAAAATCATAATTTACCACTTTAAGCACAAAATATAACTAAAGCTCTCTGGCACGGGGCAATCACTCATTCATAGCTTTCTTGAGAACATAGCAATTTATATTTATCTGAATGTAAGAGAGACATTTTTATATTTGTATACACAGTATATACAAGAGTACTTCAAAAAGTTCATGGGAAAATGGAATTAAAGTAGCAGCTATTTTGATGTAAAATTCAATTGAAATATATCCATATTTTTCTATAATATATAAAAAACTTTTTGAAGACCCCTTGTATGTATATACATTTATGCATATGTAAATATTTTGTATATATGATTTATCATTAAAATTCAACCACAAATTTCCATATGTAAGTGCAGACCTCTCTTATTTACTCTAATTCTTAGAGGTCACTTTTATCTGCACAGTCTCAGAACAGTTTTTTACTATTCAACCACTGAACATCATCAGGTACCTTTGTATAGACATCATGTACAGTAGTTGAAAGCACAGGATTTGAATTTTAACAGGCCGAAAGAGAATTTTTTTAAAGAATTATTTAATTTTTTTATTATAATTATTTAATTCGCTGTAGGGTTCATGAGCTTACCAGAGAGACAGAGAGAGGGAGGAACATAGAGAGGGAAGGTAAGAAAGCAAGCAGTCATGTCTGGGACTCAAATTGCAGTTGCCCATGTGGGAGTCCAGCACCTTAACCACCACGCCACCTGCTGGATCCTGGAGGAGAATCTTATCACTTAGATTTTGTGACTAGAGATGAAACATCTATTTTTTTCTGAGCTTCATTTTTTTTTCATCTACAAAATGACAATGAGACAACCTTCAGAAGGATTAAATAATATATACAAAGCAATTAGCAAAATACCTTACATATGATAAGTTCTGAGTAAGCGGAAGATATTTGCATTGTTCCTGTCTTTTTGTTTGTTTGTTTCTTTTTGAAGAGGTTTTTGCTATAGGGCTCATGTGCTCGCCAGACAGACAGAGACAGAGAGACAGAAAGCGAGAAATCACACCCCAGAGGGGATGGCCACGCTGCAATCCCTTCTTCTCCATTCTCCTCTCGGGATCTTGGGCACGCACACGTGCCCAGCGTGAGTTAAAGCCTCCAGGTCCAGGACTTGAACCGCGGTCGACTACATGGGAGTCCAGCAACATAGCCATTACGCTAACTGCTGGTCCCTGGTTTTTTTTGTTTGTTTGTTTTTGTTTTTTAACTACCGCCAATTCCTACCATGACCATGTAAGCAGAATAAAGACAGGGGTTTTTGTTTGATTTTGTTTTTTATTTTATTCACTGTTAAACCTCTTGATCCTAGAGTGGTTTTGGCACATATGAAGCATGGGGTAACTCTTCGTGGAGTAAGTCAGTGGGTGAATGATTTAACGGATCTTTTGGCTTCTACTTTGTCCAGGCTGGTCTAGAGAACAAAGTTACTCCTTTTGCCCTCTGTAATGACAACTGGTATTTTAATATTCAAGTAAATTCTGTAGGCTTACTTGAAGAGTAGGTACTCAAAGAAATGCAAATTTGAAGTAATTTGACACTTTAGATATCAACATTTTTATTGAAAATACAACTTGAGACCAATTAGTTTATTTAAATAACAGTGTAAGTTCACTTGGGTAGCTAAAGGTATCCAAAAACAAACAGTGTTTTCTTAAGGATAATTTATGTCCTTCACTTTGAATATGTGCTTTTCTTGCTTGTTAATATTTTCCCATGTCACAAAGCTCCAAATCAGCAGTTGTAAACTGTCTGTGACCGTAATATAAGGAATTAAGCAATGGAGAGTCAGCAGCTAAAATCACATCCCTACCAGTGGATTCTCCCATCACATTGAACTCAGCCCTGGTGCTCACCAGTAGCTCTTGGGTATCCACTAAACAAGGTGATTATCTAATTTAAAGGCTGGAAAAGAAAGCATGACTAAATATGAGTGTCACTGTCTGGTGGCCAGTCTTCTGTAAAAGGTGGTACTTTCAGGACCAGCAAATGGCAAAATGGTTTGGACATTGCTGGACTTCTATATAGTCAACTATGGTTTGAGTCTTGGACCCAGCAGCTTAAAACTCATGCCATGTGCATGTGTGCCCAAAATCCTAAGAGGAGAACAGAAGGGATTGTGGCATGACCATCCTTGGGGGTAATTTCTCCCTTTATGTCACTCTGTTTCTCTCTCTCCAGCCAGCACACATGCCCTATAGCAAAAATCTCTCAAAAAAAAAAAAAAAAAGTGGTACTTTCTACTTGTGTGGAACCAAGCAAAAAGTTTCATAAAGATCCAAGAAATTTAGAGCTTAAAAAGTACAAGTGCTAAAAAAGAAAAAAATACACAAAACTTGCATTATACTTTTCAAGCTATGTATTTTGCCCTAAACTTGTCTTGTTTATTTTTAAAAAAAAACAAGTTCATAAAGTCTATTTTACATATCATAAACTTCACCTACTTCAAATGAATAATTCAGTTATTTTTAGTAACTTTACCTAGTGGTATAATCATTGCCATAGGTCACTTTTATTGGGTTGTTGTGAAAGTCATGACACAATTTTGCATAGAGAAATACATCATGACTTTCCTGACAACCTAAATAAAATACTCTATACCCCACTAAAGTATCTCAGGCCCATTTACTGTTAGGCTCCATTCCTGACCCAGCTACAGGCAACCACTAATCTATTTTCTCTCTCTATAAATTTGCCTTTTCTAAACCAACCTTTGTATATTTTAATGTTCATTAATCCATGAAAAATTACCAATAGCTAGAGGATGTATTAATACTTGTTTATGGGAACAATCTTTGTTCCTTCTTTTTCTTCTTCATTTAACCCTAGCAAATATGGCTGATCCATCTTTCATAAAGCTATCTTTAAAGAGACATTCAGCTGCTATCACTGTGAGCAGCTCCATTTGGGCAGATCAGGAACCTGTGGTCTCATGCCTATCCACATTGGCGGTTTTCAGCCGTGGTTAAGCAGTGCCAACTATGGACAGCAGTAAACCTGTTACCCTGTGATGGCTGAGCACTTAAATCTTTTATCACTCCTATGACTGCCATTTCAATAGATGTCGCCAATAAGACGCACAATTATCAAAACAGAGCAGAATCCATTTCTTGTCATTTCCATATATTCAATGCTACCACTTTTTTCCCCAAAAAAAATTAAGATTCACCACTGTGTTCTTAAGTTACAGTAGATGGCTTCTTCTCTTATTTGTAATATCCTTTTTCATGAATTTGAGAAAGTCTCATAGAGAGTACGTGTTAATTTTCTCCCTATGTCAAGTACATTCTATATATAGCAGTACATTCTGATATATTTACTTGGCTTGATTAAATACGATCACAAATAATTTTGCTTTACAAAGTGCATCTTTTTTTCTTTGGGGTCATGGTGAAATGGCATACCAAGCATTCTATGTTTAGTTCAAAAGATGCTAGATATGTGGCGAGGGTGGACAACGGTTAATAGTGCTTTGCTTTTTTTGTTTTGCATTTTTGTTTTAGAGAGATTTTTGCTATACAGTGCTTTACTGTTGATAGGAAATGCTCTGGTATGGGTATGCTTTGGTACTGTGGGAAAAAGAAAAGGATTCCTGGATTTGAGTATGCATGAGATAAATCCTGAAGAACAGACAGAAGAAGAAAGGCACTGTGGCTATTAAGTCATCTTAGTGCTCCTTTTAAAGCTTGCCTAGTTACACAAGTGTCGTTTTTAAAGGGCCTCTATAAAGAAAAAAGCTGAAGTTTTCTCAAAATATGCTTGAAAATAACTAGTTTGAAAGTTCCATATACCTAATGAATATTTCCACTGCTATGTTAAAAAAAGGCATAGTTTGTAATAGTAAGATGCTTCTGAATATAGATACGTATGCACTATTTATAATTGTTTTACTCCCCAAATGATCCTATCGGAGTATTGGAAAATTTGAAGCACTAGAAGAAAAATATAAAAATTCAAAGAGAATGGTTCTCAAAATACTCAAGTAAACCAACAAACAAAATCTTTTTTAAAATGTCATTTCTCTTTTTTCTGGACCTTAGTAAACTTCTATGGTAAGGTGAGATTTACTGTGTTAGAGTATTCAGTCTAGTTTTGCTTTTTGTCTTTCATTTGAGAAGGGAAACTGATCACTTACCTATCTTTATAAATTGTAATAAACTTTTTTTTTCATTTGCTATAGGATGTGTGTACTCACCAAAGAAAAAGAAAGGAAAATTGAGAAAGCGCACTCCTGCCCCACCCCCACTCCCACCCCCAGGGCATGACCATGCTGCAATCCCTTTTCCTTCATTCTCCTCTTAGGACTTGGGGTATGAGAACACACCAGGTGTGTTTTTCAAGCCTCCAGGTCTGGAACTTAAACTGCACAGTCAGCCATTTGGGATCCAGTCACCTTAACCACCACACCACAGGCTGGCCCAAGATTCTTAATACTAGAGACTGGGCTGCTTCCTGTTTGTATCTCTCATAGTGCCTAACACAATTCTGACTTCAACAGATACAGAAATGGCCAATGACAGAATGTGGGATGTTACTGGAAACAGTTTAGTAAATATGAAGTAGTCTATTAAAGTGGATTGTGGCATGGGGTAGTCATTGCCTGACCCACATGTTGTACTCAGTAAATACTGGTTGAATGAGTAGAAAGAATTGGTTCTGTTAATAGTGCCATTATCCTCTCCAGAGTCAGTAATAGGACTCACGATTCAGTCTTCTTCACCTCCCCTTATACTAACACCTATGTCTTTTGAAGATTTGTTTGGAAATTCTAGAAGAGAGCACAGCCACTTTGATACCCTAGGAAAAACAAACTCCTCCTATCTAGGAGAATTTAACTTTCAGAAAGCAAAATAACTACCCAGCCAGATCATTCAAATCAGTTCTAGAGTGACTTCTCTGTAACTCCCTCTTGACCATTCTTTGATACTTAACCTTCAAATGTGTTAAATTTGTTCCCTTTTCTTTATGTTATTCAAGATTAGGAGTTTATTAATTTTCTCTATCATGGTCTCTCTGGCTACAGGTTTTTTTTTTTTTTAGTTCCTCTCACTGTTCGGAATATTTTCAAGTTTACCTTTCTGAATCAGATATCACTATCTTGATCACCTCACAACCCCATTCAACAACCTTGGAGAGGTGCCATTGCCAGCAGGATAAAGTGCAGACCTCTTAGAAAGGTACTTGTTGCCCCTCATTATGTACACCCAATCAGCTTCCTCGTGACCTCTTGACCCTGGCCATCCTGCCCTGGCCAAGCCAGGAAACACAATGTCTCAGACCATACCACTTTTGGCCCTCCATGATATTGGTCATGCTACAGTGAGTTCTCAAAATTCTTCTTTCTTTTCTCCACCCTTCTTTCCTATCTGCATCCTTTTCTTAAACAACCCCCTGGATACAGTTTAGATGGTTTACCAGTCAAATATGCATGGGATTTATTGAAAAATATTTCCTTTTTTTTAAGGGGTTTTTACGATATGGTGTGTGTGTTCTCTGGAAAGATACAGACAGAGAGAAAGGAAGAAATCACCCTCCAGAGGGATGGCCACACCATAATCCCTTCTCCATTCTCTTTCCAGGATCTTGAACTCTCATGCATACATGTCCAGCATAAGTTTTAAGCCACTGGATCTGGGACTAGACTGTGACATTTCTTTTGTGTGTGTGTGTGTGTGTGTGTGTGTGTGTGTATACACACACACACAGTTATTTAATTAGGTTCTTGGCAAAAAAAAAAAAAAAAAAAAACTTAGAATACCAATTTGTGAGATTTGTGAGGATAAACTCCATTTGTAAGGGCAAACATGGATTGGATTGCAGGTAGCCCTGGAACTGAGGAACAGCTTTGATTTTTTGGTAAAATTTGCGAGTCCACAGCTTTCTGATCAATTTTACCCTGCTCTGAAATCTTGTATTTCTCCTTCTCTGTGTCGAAGATCTCACCTTCTTGGTGTCTGGGCTTCTGTAGTTTCTTATTCATGAGGTAAGCATCAGTAAGGTGGTTTGGGATTTTTACTTTACTAATAACAATTTTCGTGGAGGTGGCAATGACAAATTTCTGGTGTGTTCTACGCAGTGGAACTCAATTGAGAACCAGCGGTCCAGTTACAAGTAGTAAGCCACTGCTCAGCTGCTTCAGGAAAACCACTCTCTTGCCTCTGTGGCGTCCAGTGAGGATGATCAGAATGGTCCCAGGAGTGATGCCAGCTCGCAGCTTTCTCACATGCTGACTGAAGGGTTTTTTGCCATGGCTCAACAGCTTTCGAGGCACATCTTAAGTAGGGTAATACCTAGGCATTTTGCGCAGTTTAACCACCCAGGTACCACCATTCTTGTCTCCATTGACTGATTTTGTGACAGTCACAAGAACCTTCTCCTTCTTTTTCTTTTTGATCCTGGATTTAGTGGCAGAGTATTTCCTCTTGTACATGGCCTTTCTGGAATACATGGCAGACCAGGAGTATCTGCCGATGCCCTGGATTAGGATGGGGTTTCAGCTGCAATGGGGCTTCCCCTTCTTGGGCTTTTTAGCCTTCGGGTCACCCTTTTTAACATTGCTACTGGCATCAGCCTTCTTGGCTTCAGGTTTCTTCTCCTTAATATCCTGCTTCGCAGCTTTTTCACCTGCTGTCTTGTATAGTGGGAAAGAGAACTAAACTCCCTGCTTCCAGTCTATATCGGACTGTGACATTTCTAAATGAACATAAGCCAAATGGTTTATTTGATTTTACCATCCTCTTATTATCAGGTGTTTATTATTACAATATGAGGGCTCAAAGAGTTACCCAAGCACCTACGGCAATCCCTAGTATATATTAAGTTTCCAGTTAACATTTATTGGATGTTAACCAGAACATATAAATAATTACGTGTGAGACAATTTATGTTAAATGTCAGTGAAACATCAGGAGGAATATCCAGTTGCATGGAGAAAGGTGATGATGTTTTGGTTGTATTGCATTTGAGGTCATTGTCGGCTATCCAAGACTCTTTTGTTGTTGTTGTTGTTGTTGTTTTTAAAGTGGTAGCAACTTACTACACGCACAAGGAGAGAGGGAAAGTAGACAGAAAAGGAGGAAAAACATATTAAGAGAAACCAAACAAATGATGGCTACAGATATTCAGTATAAAGGTGAAGAATCACATATAACAAAGAGAGATGGAAATTCTTTTAAAGGCAAGAAGAGACCCAGTATTGAATATACATCCAGAGGTATTTTAATAATGGTTGGGATTTCACAAGTCATGTTAAGTAACTTTATTATTATCAGTTCGTTAATAAAGAACACACGAACTTTTGTGCTCTTCACTAACATAGTTTTACTATTACAGCATATTGGGAATTCCTCTTATTCTGGCTCTGATTGCTTCAGAGGAGGAGTAAATTAAAATGCCACTTAGCACCACTAGCTAGGTCCTTTGTGTTCTGTGTGTAACAGAACAATTTCAATTCAGATGCTCAAAAAAATTTTAATTTAATTCAGCAATAGGAAGGCATCTTTCAGCACCATTCAAATGCCATTTCCTTAGGCAACAGCTTGGGAGTCTTTCACTTGGAAAATCAGAAAGTTGTTGTGCTCTAATTCAATTTTATTTGACGACAGCATGATTTAGACAGAAGAGGTAGCCCTTCTCCTTGTGTCTTCACATTTTTGGTAAGATTCAGTTCTAGTCATTTGATTTAGCACCTCAGCAAAGCAACCTGGACATAGAGTTGGGGCCACAGGTTTTCTGCCAAGTGTCAGTGATATCTTCTCAGTGCCATGACATGGTGCTGAGCCGTCCTCATGCTCAGCCTGTCCATCCACTATTCATGTCATGTAAGTCCTCATAATTAAATGTCTAGGACTTGCTAATAAGTTGGTATGGATATAACAGAGGAATTTCTCCTATTAAGTCATCTTTGATCCTAAAAATGATCTTCAAAAGTCATTGATATGGAAGTTGGGCATAATGGGAAGTATTTTTATGCTCCCCCAAATAAATAAACCTGACGGTGTACTCAGTGAGAGTTCACCATTTCCTATCAGAATGTGTGGAGTCCTTTACATGAACTATTCACGGAGCTTTGATTTTACCTTCTATAATTCAAAATGGTTTGTCTCAATGGAGCGAACACTAGGGCTGATAAAATTGGGTTCTATTTTTGCCACCTACTAGCTGGGAAATGAGCCTTCATTTAATTTCCTTTAAAAATGTGCATATAATGCCTAGTTCTTGATGTCAAAAATTTTAAAGAAGGTAAGTCATGGGCCTAACAGATAGAAGGAACTCAATCAATAGTACTCGTTATTGAAAGAGACATTGATAAACCCTTGGACTGAGAATGCACAGAAATAAGTCCAACACCCTGCTCTGAAAGTCTTATGTCCTTAGTTAGAGAAGGAAGCATATTAAAAAAATCATGATGACTTCTATCTTGGTATTACAGCTATGTGGAAAAGATGACATGATAACACAGAGCAGTATGTCGACTGGGCTGGAGATGTAGGAGGCCTACCATGAGGTGCTTTATGAAAGAGAGGAAGACAGTGTCTAGAAAAGTCATAGGCAAAGGGAAGGTGGTGGGAATTTACAGGCAGGTTTTTTTTGATGAAGAACATTACAAGTACTTAGCTCTGCAATGTCAAAAGCTTTAAGTTTTAGCTGTGCTTTCCTCCCTTGGTTCTTTCTATGGCAATTCTGACAATTACAGTTAACTGCTGGAGGAGCTGAAAAGTCAGTGGTTACCTATAATTTCACAATCACAGTAGCACCACAACACACTATATAGCCCATGACATATAAAGAATAGAATTTTTCTTGGTCCCAAGAAGAAAATGTTTGGTGTGTTTTTAAATACCAGTTATTATCACCAATAGGTACCCTCAACAATCATTACAAGTACCCCTTCTGTGAGTAAGGGTTAGACATGACCATCCAGAAATTTCAAAAATTCTATAGGTTTTGACTATCAGATAATTTATTTGTCTTAGTAGAGTAAAAAGGTAATTACATGTTGTAAAAGATTGTATTTGTTCCTAATTTACACACTAGGAGAAATAGCTGACTTTGCCTATGTAATATAAAAGGAGTCAAATTCTCTGAGCACTTTGTGGTACTATTTGCATTTAAGTGTCACTAAATCTTCAAAAGGGTCATTATTGGGATAACTTAAGGTAGAATAATAATTAGTTGTAATGTAGTGATAAGTAAAGGAGATTACAGAATATTTCTTTGTTTTAATTATGTGGGCTGGGTTAATGATGAGGAAGCTATCAGAAATGTCAGTTACCCATTAATCTTGGTTAGTAAGCATTACTGATCCTTACCCATGAACTGTTGATACTTTCTGAGCCAGTGAAACATAAATGGTACAGAATAGAATTAGCTAGTCCACACAAAAGAGAGAGAATTAGCAAATAACCATACAGAAAAAAATGACAATTCTTACTAATAAAGATATGTTCACATAGCTAGAAAACTATTTTATAGCTATTTAATTATCAAGATTTCTTTAAAAAATTATGCCAGTGCTTATAAGCTTATATTGAAACTAGAACATGTAGACATTTTTAAAGAGAATGAAATGATACAAAGCTCTTGAAAAGTAATTGATAATATAAATCAAGGGCCTAATTAATGTTTTCATTTTGAAGAATACATCTTGGAAAATTAGAGAAAAAAAAAATTGACATCTGCATGTTTATTCCAGTAAATGTTGATAATATTAAAATAATAGAAATAATCCAAATATACAACTTAAAAGAATAATTAAATAAATTATGTCTCCACAGGAAATAATATTATGTAACACCAAAATAATAGTTATGGAGGCCTACTCAAAATACTTAAGTTATAATATTAGGAAAAATAGGACAGGAAGATGTTTTCTCTGTATAGAAAACTATGCAAAACATATAATGGACATATAATGGGTAATAAGCAGGGTAGTGTGGAGAATACCCACAGCTGACAACACAGGCTTTAATTTGAATTTTGGCTCCACATTTGCAAGCTGTTGACTCCAACAAGTTATATAAGTTCTATGTGTTTTATTTCCTCATCTATAAAATGGAGATACTCATTTCTCCCTTATAGGACAGCTATGGGAATTACATAACTATAAAGTCTAAGAAAAAGTAGCAAAATCATAAATGAATCTTTTTTTTTTACTGTCTTCCATTAGTTTTAGAATTCATTTATAATGGGAAATACATTTTAATTGGATATTTATCACCAAAGTTATACACAGAAAGAGACACCTTGTGGTGTCAACTATGGCTATCTGAAGTAATCTAATTATTCTTATTTAGTACTAAACATCTCAAAGTATTGGGTCATCCAAAGAGTCATGATGCATTTTTACATGGAAAAATGAATATTGACTTTGATGAGTATTGAATGAATGAATATTGAATAGAAAAATATGGTGAATGACTTTTCCGACGATCCAATATATACTCTGCTAGGTCATACTACTTTAAAAAAAAATACTTACATAGCTTTTGCAGTGTGACAGCCATTATCCTAAACACTGTGTTCATGGAATCCTTATAAGAACCCTATGAGGAAGTGCTATTATTATCTCAGTCTTAGCGATGCAAAACTGACATACAGAGAAGTTTAAGTAACTTAGGCAAGGTCACTTTGGTATAGATGGTCAGACCAGGATCTGACTTTGGGCAGTCTGGCTGCATTGGTCCGAGTTCTGAATGCCATGCTACTTTCCAACTGGTCGGTCAAAACATGTTCAGTGAGCATTTGTGGTATTTAACCCTATGAGGGGGATACCAGTAAACAGGACACATCTCTAACTTGAAAAAGATCATTCTCTAGACTTCAAACTGTAGAATAAAAATTCTGCTCCATCAACCCAAAATAAATGTCATCCATGTCACAACCCAATAGTCTCCTCAGAAAAAATCCCTTCATACTTAAAATTACCAAGATTCGGAGTAAAGGTCTTTGCAGTCTGTCTGCTCTGTAGCAATGTCAGGTGTTTTCAAAGTATGTGCTGAGAGCTTTGCAAAGGTGCACGCTGTGCAAACATTCGACTTGGATTTCTCTTGATATATTGTGCTAGTTCATTCCATCGCTAATAACAGAAATACTGCACCTGTGTAATTTAAGAGATTTAGAGGTTTATTTAGCTCAGTTTTGGAAACTTCTCAGCCTTTCAACACTATAATGAAAGTAAATCTCCTAGTATCCTTAATACAACCAAAGTAAATACATGAATTTTAGGGAGACATTTAAACTACAAGGCAGGGAACCAGCAGTTAGCATAATGGCTATGTTGCTGGACTCCCACGTAGTCAACTGCGGTTCGCGTCCCGGACCCGGTGGCTTAAAACTCACGCCGGGTGCGTGTGCGTGCGTGCCCAAGATCCCGAAAGGAGAATGGAGGAGAAGGGATTGCGGCGTGGTCATACCCCCAGGGGGGTGATTTCTCGCTTTCTGTATCTATGTGTCTGTCTCTGTCTGTCTGGCGAGCGCACGCGCCCTATAGCGAAAATCTCTCCAAAAAAAATAACTACAATGCATAAGTGTGTGTGTATACATATATATGTGTATGCACTCATTTTTATACTTCATGTAGGTATAATTACTATTTCAACTAAAATGTTAAATACTACTAACTAAAATAAAGTTTTGCCATTGGGTCATTTTGTGTATCTCAGATGACAGATTGCTCTTGCCACGTCTTTCTTGGGATAATTGAAGAATATTCTAATATTGCAAGAGATCTACTTAGAAATGTGAAAAATTATTTTAACACGATGGTTAGGAATAATGGTTCTAGGGCCATGGAGGTTAAGACTCCCACATGACCTGCTGCAGTTCGAGTCCTGGACCTGGAGGCTTGCTTTTCTCTTTCCTTTTCTCTCTCTCTCTCTCTGTTTTTCTCTGATCAAGTTAAAAAAAAACAATAATAATAACAAATTAAATTAAATAAATGAGTAATCCTTTTAAAACAGAAAAAAAGAATGGTGTTTGGTACCAGTAGATGGCATGCTGGTTAAGGTTCTGGACTCCCACATGGTTCAAGTCCCAGACCTGACAACTTGCTTTCTCACTTACTTTCTCTCTCCATTGCTTCACCTCTTATAAGCACATGTGCCCTATAGAAAAATTTAAAAAATAATAATAATGGCAAATAAAATGAAGTAAATAATTCTTTTTAAAAAAAAGAATAATGATTCTAGAGTCAGACACTCTAGATATAATTTCAAGCACAGATATTTACCATATAACTTTGAGCAAGTTTCTAAACCTCTCTGTACTTCAATTTCTTCATGTGTTAAATGAGATAGACCTCATAGAATTGTGAGAAATAGAAGGTAGAATATATAAGATATATATTTTTTTTTTCTTTCAGACAAATGTGAGACATTTTTAAATATATATGTATAATTTAGGGGGGAACATGAGATAGTGTAATGGTTACATCACTGGACTCCCATGTAGATCATAGTTCAAGTTCAAAACCCAGAAGCTCGAAACACGCTGGACATGTGTGTGTGTGCCCAAAATTCCATGAGGAGAGTAGAGAAGAAGGGATTGCAGCGTGGCCATCCCCTCCATGGGATGATATCTTGCTTTCTCTCTTTCTCTCTCTCTCTCTCGTGAATGCATACACCCTATACCAAAAATCTCTCTAAGGAAAAAAAGTGTGTGTATGTGTGTGTATATACATATATTTTTTATAGAAAATATAAAACACTTAGCCAATACAAGTTCTAAAGAACTTATGTATAATAGTTTGTATTTCAACTGTTTATCTACAAAATAAGTATTTTTTTACTACATACAACCAAAACAAAGTGTGGAATTACATTAAATTCTAAGATTGATATGCAACTAGATGTACCATTTTTCAAGTTTTGACGTTCATCAAAGAACTGAGTTGTTGATTAATATTACAAGTGTTTTAAATTTGAACTAATAAACTAGGGTAATTGAATGCTTCTCTGATTTACAAACAAGATACTCCAGTTTAAAAAATAATACATTGCATCATAATGACATTTACAAGGACTAAATGGTGGTGCAGAGGTAAAACACAACTCTCTGCAAGGCAGACTCACATGGAAAGGTTATGGGTTTATATCTGGAGATGTCCCTGAGTACTCTGGGCATACATGTGCCTATAGTGTAGGTTGGCTAAGGCTGGGGGGAGAGCGTGGTGTCAGGATCTTGTTAGGGGGTGCTGCAACTGTCTCTGTCTCTCTGTCTCTCCCTCCCTCCATTATTGAATAAATAAATAAATTTTAAAAAGAAATTTAAGTTTTTATTCTCTGTTATCTCATTCTAATGGAGAAAATTATCTTTCAAAATATATGAGTCTTTTCATATCTGCCTATTATTTAAAGCAATTATTTTCATATCTGCCTGTTATTTAAAGCAATTATTTAAATAATGCCTATTGAAATAAAAAAAATTTAAAAGTTATTTTTGCTATAGGAGGTTTGCACTCACTAGAGAGACAGAAAGCAAGAAATTACCCCCTAGGGGGATAATCACGCTGCAATCTCTTCTTCTCTGTTCTCTTCTTAGGACTTTGGGCACACACATACACATGCACCTGGTGTGTGTTTCAAGCCGCCAGAGCCAAGACGTGAACCACAGTCGACTATGTGGGAGTCCCATGACGTAACCATTACACCATCTGCTGGTCCCATTGAAATAAAATTATAAGGAAATATTAACCTCTTATCTAATAGAGTGCTGTATATTTTGTGGATGGTTCTGCTGATCACCAAAGACTTCATCTCTGTTGTATTTCTTTCAAGATTGTTTTTTTTCTTGACAGTAAGACTGATTAGAATATACAAAGATGTTTTATACATAAATGATCCATGTTATATTCATATTTGTTTTTTTCTCTTTTTTTTTTTTTTTTGCAGTCATTCTCAACATAGCACTGCAACCAGGCAGCCTTCAGTGACCCTCCAACGGGCCATCTCCTTGGAAGGGTAAGATACTTGTACAGTGCCTGCTCTCAAACTAAATTCTTCAGTTTTCTTTTTTTTTATATATATATTCTGCACACACACACACACACACACACACTTTTTTTTCCTGTCTATTTGTCTTTTATTTATTTCAGTCAGCAAATATCTGTAAAGTCTATGTTCTTTGCCAAGCATCATGCCAGATACTAGATTTAACAGGACAAATATAATCTCTCCTTTCACTTCAGAAGACTCATTATCAAGACTGAGTGAGAGAAATAAAAACACATACTTACAATACAGTTAAGCCTTATGCTTTATATGAGATATTTATAAGGGATTTTTTTTAGAGAGAGATGTACAGGATACGTGTGCTCACTGGAGAGACAAAATGCAAAAAAATCACTCCCTGGGGGGATGGTCATGCTGTAATCTCTTCCCCTCCATTCTCCTCTTAGGAGTTTTGGGCATGCACACACACCTGGCAGAAGTTGTAAGCTACTGGGTCTGGATCTTGAACTGCAATCAGCTATGTTGGAGTCCAGTGATATAACCATTACGCCATCTGCTGGTCCCCATAAGGAATTAGTATAGGACCCAGGACAAATGCCTGGCTGAGAATGAGCACCAAACAGAGAGAGAAGAGCAGGTCAGAGTGGTCTCAGAGAGTACATAATATTGAGCTGAGAATTCTGTGAATCTTTGACAGTATAAATTCATGGATGTTCCTTTAAGGGAAGAAAAAAGAATCCAGTTACCGAATATTTATTAGTTGCCAGATTCTTATCTATCTACCTACTAATTACCTACTTACCCATCCATTTTTCTGTCTTATCTGACTTTCCTTCTAAAGTAGTCCTATGAGGTGAGTATCCTTTTCTCTAAATCTTGATTCTCAGAAAGGTAAAGTAATTTTCCCAAGGGCATTCAGAGAGAAAGTAGCGCAGGTTGGATTTGAAATCCAGCCTGACTCCACTGCACAGCTCAGTCCCCTACAGTGTAGGAAAAGATTTTACTGAACTGGAGACAACTGGTCACTCCATTCAAAGCCACTTTTAGGCTAAGTTATACAGAGTGAAGATTCCCTAGGGTGAAAAAATGATAATGAACTAGAATTGACTCTAATATTAGAAATCATTAAATAAAATCAACAATATACAGTTTTGGATGATTCTGGAGCTCTGTGCACCTGCTGTGAGGCTGATGCTTTGTCTGTGGTGGAGGCGAGAGCCTGGGGACTGATCTTGCCTCTCGTTTCTGCCTCTCCTTATTGTTTCTTATGAAGGCCTCCCTTGACAGGGATCCCATGACTATCATTCCACAGTTTGGTCATTAGCACGAAGGAGAGTTCTTCCAGCTATAATAAATAATGGTATTTCTTTCTAAAGTGATTTGTAAACCTTTCTTTCCTCTCATCAGTTAAGCTTATTAGTAATTTGCTAAAAAGCATTTTTTTTTTTTTGCATTTTCTACTGTTTTCCACATGAGTTAAATGAACTCAATGACAGACATAATCACCAATTCTAGTTCTCTGATTAGATAAAGCCCAAATGTAAAGGCTTTTACTCTGACTTCAAAACACAAGAGTGACTCCTTTTCTGTAAACAAAACAATACATAAGCAAACTATATGATCCATGTTATCATGTTATAGTGCGTCATTATTCCAAGTGCTATAAAAGTAGTCCATGGGCCAGTCAGTGGCCTGGTGAATAAGGCAGCTAGATCCCATGTGACTGACTGCATGGTTTAAGTGTAAGACCCAGTGGCTTGAAAAGTCCACCAGACGTGTGGATGCCTGCCCAAAGTCCCAAAAGGAGGGAGAAATGGAGAAAATATTGCAACCTGACCATCCTCATGCGGAATGCATTTTCACTTTCCCTCCCTCCCTCCCTCACAAAAATTTTTTTAAAAAGAAGGTAGTTTACTTTATCTATAGTGCATAATGCAGTATAAAAAATCATGTATTCTCTGCAAAAGTGGAAAACTGTAGAGTCAAAGAATCCCTGGCCTCTGCCATCCTTGTTGTTAATGTTAAACAAGACCCGGGGACCAGCAGGTAGCATGTTATTTAAGGCATTAGACACTCCCACATGGCCAACCATGGTTCAAGTCCAGACCTGGTGGCTTGCTTTCTCACTTTCCCTCTCTTTCTCTCTCTCTCTCTCTCTCTCTCTCTCTCTCTCTCTCTCTCTCTCGTCAAGTGAAAATAAATGAATGAATAAGTAAAATTAAATTAATACCTCTTTAAAAAAATGTTAAATAAGACCCTTCACCTCTCTAAGTTTGAGTTTCCTCTATAGCCAAGAGGGAGCATAGCATAGAACTCAACAGCTTTGTATAAAAGTAGTAGTGGGTACATAGTAGACCCTCACTATTTACCAGTTAAAGATACACTTAGTCTAAGTGTTCTGAAGAGGCAGACAAAACTCATATTTGTATATCCTAGTTTGGAGACCATTTTGAACACTTTCTCTTTAAATGCGTATTTTTTATTTTTTATTTATGGATATAAAATAAAACATCTGAAGTAGGAAGAAGTTTGCATTACTCAAATATTTAGCAGAGAAAATCTCAGTCATTCTCTACAGAGACCAGAACATTGAAGTTCATGCTGTATCTCCCCAGCTGGCTGTCAGATTGAGATGATGTGTGGCATATAATCATTGTCACTGAACACATGGTGGGAAAGTTATTTTTCATTTTGCATGGGCCAACGAGTCTTTAGAGAGTTTCCCATTAAGCTGTTACAGTGCTGAATGCAGGCAGTCAGCTGAAATTGAAAATTCTACTATTTCAAAACTCTTCTTCCTAATGCTTTTGTGAAAAGCAACGACATAGGATATTAAAAAAAAAAAAAAGAATGCCATTTGAAAGGCCATATATTTATAAAATTTTCACCTAAATTGCTATTTACTTGACACAAAATAAGTAGAAATATTTCAAATTTCCAGTTAATTTGAATCATGGAGACAACAAAACTAATCTGTGCCCTCTGCTGTAGAGGCATTGCTATTTTTAAATTGCTGTCTGATTCACCTATAACTATCCCAGACAAAGCAAAGCAGAACAACATCCCCATTAACAGTGTGAGCTCTGTGCTTCGGGGTTAAAGTTCACAAACACAGCCCATACCTTAATCTCCTTTTCCCCCTGGGGCCCTATTAAAGGGAACAACAACAGAAAGACAGTCCCATAGTGATAAAGAAAATGGGAGAGAAAATCAAAGGTAAAAGTTGTCTTCACATTTCTGGATAACAGAAAGCCAGTGGAAGGCTTTGATGGAGGAATGAAGTAGCCCTTCAGATCACCTCAGAGGACATAGCTGTGTACTGTGAGATTCCAGGGGTACCTGTCACATCCTATTCTGTGCGAATGGCACCTCCTGGAGTTGTGTTTCCAAGGATGCCACCCACAAAAAGCTCCACCACAGCGCAGTAGCACTGTGTGAAGGAACCAACTGCTCAGAAGAGAGCAGATCTACGGAGCAGAGCCCAGGAAATGCAGACCTTAGGGTGGTGACAACAGATGGGACTGAGAACAGAGTCTGAGAATAGGAATGAAGATGCCCCCAGTCAGCATGCCCGCCCCTGCATGCAGAACAGCTTCCAGGAGAGTGCTTAGCACCAAACACAGAGAGAGGTTCTTCTCTGAAGAAACGGATCAGTTGGGCCAGTAGGTGGCGCAAAGGTTAAGTGGCTGGATCCCTCATAGCCCTATTGCATGGTTCTAGTCCAGGATCGGCAGCTTAAAGAACATACTGGATGCACATGTGTGTGTGTGTGTGCCCAGAAGCCTGAGAGGATAGTGGAGGTACAGGGTTTATAAGGGACCATAGCATGGCGGTACCCCCTGGTGGGGGGGGAGGTGATTTCTCACTTTCCTTCCTTTTATCGCTCTCTCTTTGTCTCTCTCTGACAAGCACATTCGCCCTATAACAAAACGAAAAACAAGAAGAAAAGCAAACAAAAAGAAATGGAACCACTCTTCTGGGGGAAACTAGATGAGCTAGTTTGATTGTTGACCCTCGTAGCATAGCCCTTCACAGTGTGCCATCTGGGGAACAGTTCAGGTTTGTTCCTCTAACCCGAGCCATTCAGTTAAAAGGCTTTGCTCTTATACATGACACCCTGCCAGCATTATTTCTCCTGCATTATTCTTAAATCTGAATGGATAGTTACAAGTTGCCACATAGTTTAGCAAAACCTGTACATTACAGAGAGAGATTAAAACACAGAGAAAAGCTATTGTTAAGGAAGCAGAGGCAATTCTGAAAACAAAATAGAATTTAAAGAAATATATGTTAAAGCAATTTTTTTTTTTGGAAACATGGAGGTAACCAATAGAATTTAAACTGAAATGGCTAAATGGGATTGTGTCTAGGAAGTCAGATGGGATTCTCATGGGAAATGGCACAAAAGTGAATTTGGTGGAATCTGTCTGAAACAAGACATAAACAGAAAAGAAAAGAAAGGAAAAGAGGATAAAACAGGAAGGGAAAGAAAAGCATATGCAAAGACCTAGACGTAATTTGCTATCACTGCTAAGTCTAAAGAGTCTTAAGTCTTCACCTCCTCAAAAAGCTTACTTTCATCCAGTAGAGGATACCTCATGTCATGTTGCCTTACAAGGTTATTTTGGAGGCATACGTAGAAGCAGAATTTTTTAATAATGAATGTTTTCACATCAAGGTACTGACCATGCTTAAAAGAAGCATTTATCTAGGTACTACAATAGATGATCATCTTTGGGGATATTATAGAAGGATTTCTTTAACTGATTTGGTTTAACTGATATCAACCAAAAATCTCTCCCACTGTAGAAGTCTATGATAACCAAAAGAGAAACAAAAAGTAGTCTTACCTATAAACAAGTACATCTAAAAGAACCCATTCTTTAAGGACAACTGGTCTGTGGTGATATTAGGATCATGCTTCCTCGGCAGGATAGACCCAACTTCACAGGGGCAGCCGTGTACTGTTGGGTCCAGTAGACACCTTCCGTACACTCTCAGGCTACTCTAGGCCCTTGATCCCATGAGACTGCTGGGGTCAGGGAGACTGTGGTATTCCTGTATTGAGCCTCAGAAGATATTCTTTCCAAGAAACAGTCCTGAAACAGGGTTTTAACTGGAATCATTCCACCTCTTGCTGTCTACTCAGTTCTTTCTGCCTGGATGAGACTAGGTTATTTACAACTGATAAGCTTCAGATTTGCCAAGATTATGCTGATTTAAAAGACTCAGTCTTGGGACCAGCAGATGGAATGATGTTTATTTTGCTGGACTCCCATGTGGTCAACTATGGTTCAAGTCTCAGACCCAGCAGCTTAAAACTCATGCCTAGCATGTGTGAATGCGTGCCCAAAATCCCAGGAGGAGAATGGATGAGAAGGAATTGCAGTGTGACCATCCCACCTGGGAGATAATTTCTCACTTTCTGTCTCTCTTTGTCTCTATGGTGAGTATATGTACCCTATACGAAATCAAACAAAACAGAAAACCTGTAAAATAAATCAATAAATAAAAATAAAAGACTTAGTCTTTTTAGTCTAAGTATCCAGATATTTGATTTCACTGGGGCCAGGTGGTGATCAAGAGGATAGACTCTCACTTGACTTGGCTGACCGTAGTTTGAGTCACAGATCTGGCAACTTGTTCTCTCTCTCTTGCTCTCTGTTACACACACACGTGCCCTATAGCAAATTTAAAAATAATAGCAATAAATAAAATGAAATAAATCTAAAAAAAGAACATATGGTCATTATAAAAAAAATGTGCTGAGTCATTGTCAAATCAGAACTAGAATCCATGTCTGTCACTTTTTATTGTGTGATTTTGAGCAGTTCTCAGTTACTTCATATGCAAAGTCACAACTGAGCTAAATAAACATCTCAGATGCCTCTTAACTCTAATGTTTTAGAGACAAAGGTTTGGCTTTTAGACTTCTAAAAATATTCTTAGCTATGGAGCCTAAACGTTTAAGGGACATTGAGCTCTACAGAGTTGGTCCTACACGGCAGTTAGCTTAAGTTACTCTACCCACACATGCAGAGGCCCATCTGTCCCTCAGAATTCATGATCAGCATGAACACTCAACCTCCTCCAACACACCTCTGTGCCCTGACCCTTAACGTCAATGCTAAGTGGTGTCTGAGGCACCTGGGATACTGATTAATGCACTTAAACACAGGGATACTTTTTCAGACCTCAAAGAGAAGCTTTATTCAGATGGCTAGTCAGTGGTATCGCTAGTCAAAAATCTGAGCCTTTGTTAACTGTGGAGAAGTGATTCTACCAATACAGGGAGGCAAGATGTGTTAAGTGGAGTGAGGTATTGTGTGTCTTTAGAATGTATTGAAATAATACAATATATATAGTTGTACTCTCATCATTATTTTTCTCTCCTTCCTGCTAGGGTATATTTATGGAGAATATTAAAAAGTTAAGAAAATGAACAGCCGGTTGATCTTTAGAAATGCTTGAAAGAAATCAAACTTTTTCCCCTCCAAAAGCCCTTTTTGTGTGTGATTTATAGTCTAACAAAGCCAGACCTGCCTTCTGGGTGTAAAGCTCTCTGTAACAGTCCCTGCCTTACTGGTCCAGTTAGGTCACCTGCCCAAAGGATCCTAGCTGCTTGGAAGGGCTCAAGGAATTTACAGACCCTTCTTCCATCCCTAGGGGGATGGTGGGAAAGGGAGGCCTTCAGAGCTTAACTCTCTGGGGATTTCTTAGGAATCAACAAGGGCAGCAGATAAACTTAGATCATCTCTGTTTCTCCAGTTTGGCATCATGTGTTTCCTTTTCATTTCTCTTCTTGGTTGTGGAATCTCTACTCTTGCTCCTAGTTGAACTTGCAGCTCATTTTTCTTAGGCTCTATTTCAGTTGACCTATTACTGCCTTTTCTATTTCTTGACTTCTGAGATATCTTTTCCTAGGCCTTGTAACCTTCCTTCATTCTTGGTGCATAGCTGAAAATATAAAAGGTATCACTACAGCAAACTTGAAGGATTTCCAAAAATTCATTAATGTTGAAAAAATGCTAGGACTGTAGAAAGCTAGGAAATATTTAATGGTTATCAAAACACAGATTCTCATTCTCTCTTAGGGCCTGGATTTCTCATGCCATCTGCTGTTAAAATAACAACAACAACAAAAAAACAATTATTGATTTTTTTAATATAAGAAGTTTCCAAATTTGGAATTTCAAAAACTAGTAAAATCTCAAAAAATATTTTGGGAAATGACATAGGGAATCTAGATTTAGGGTTTTTTTCCCGATAAAGACTCTTAATATTAACCACTATCATCATTAGTACTCCATAAGAGAAAACCTTTCTTAAAATGAGGAAAACAAGAAAGGCATAAAATAGGGAATACAGAGTATGCCATCTTGAAAGCAGGCAGTTCTGCCATGAGAACTATAAAGTTCAAAAATACCTTTTCTACATTCAAAGAATGCTAAGAATAGAACTGTAAATATGGTGTGTTACATTTTAACTTAAAATCTTATATTTAAGATTTAACTTAAAATCTTATATTTTAAGTTAAAATGTGTTGTATTTTAACTTAAAATGCTGTGAGTACTCTATGTGGATCTCGTTTGGTTCGATGACAATTATTATGGTGGTGTAAAGGCACATTGTCCCCTTGATGGAGGGGGACATGTAGGCAAGCAAGGGTGTTGCCTAGTTTACACCACTAATCAGTGGCACAGGTGAGGTTTGAGCCCATGTTTCTAAAACACTATTCTCTCATTCCTCCCCAGAACTGTATGTATTTTGGTCTTAGAAGTTGACCAGTTTAGAGACCTTAGTAAGATATTGAAATACAGAGTAAAACTCAGTATAATTTCTGAGACTTTGGAGTTTCTTGTTATTATAGTCATTCTCAAAAGTCCAGTTTCATAAAAGAATATTAATAGAAGTAGAATGGACCCCTAATGTGATTCCACTCACCTTGAGACGTATTGAATTAGAAGTAGAAGATGAATCTCCACACTATTAATTCTGTTTTAGTCAACAGAACTAGAAAGAATCCTGAAAGTGACAGGTTACAAGTCCAGCACAAGTCTGGTTACTAAGCTGGGCTGTTTTTTAGTGGCCTTACACACCCAGAGCCACTCAGTGCCACATTGTTGGAAATTATCTTAGAGGCATGTCATAGATACCATGGGGAAACTTGGTTTAAGATTTTTGTTTGCTTTTACTTTTAATAAATAGTCCTTATTTTCTGTGCATAGTTCAACACTAAAGCAATTACTTAACATAACTATGTATATCTTCCTTGGGAACCTGTTTATTATTTTATTTTTCCTTTATTCTTAATAGAACATGTGCATACACACATAAGAGATAAGCACCCTCAACATGGTCTGGTCATGCCACAATCCCTTTTCTCCAGCCCCTCGAATCTTGGGCATTTACATAGGTGCCCAGTGTATCTCAGGCTGACCAGGCTGAAGAGATGAATTAATAAGTTAGTTTTTTTTTAAAGACCTTAAAGTCAGTTGTGAGTAAACTTCCTCCTTGCTACCATATAATTAGACATATCCAAAATATTGTGCTACAAAACACTAGAAAAGTGTTCCTCTTAATCAGTATTCATAGTTATTATGTTAATAATATTGGGTTGACACATTTTTGCATAGAAAAACACATCATGGGACCAGCAGATGGCATAATGGGTTACATTGCTAGACTCCCATGTAGTCAACCGCAGTTTGAGCCCTGGACTGGGTGGCTTAAAACTCACACCAGGCAAGTTTGTACGTGTGCCCAAGATCCCGGGAGGAGAATAGAGAAGAGATTGTGACATGGCCATCCGCCCAGGGAGTGATTTCTTGCTTTCTGTCTCTCTGTCTCTCCTCTGCGAGGATACGTACCTTATAGCAAAAATCTCTCTTTAAAAAAATTTTTAAAAGTCATGATTTTTCCGACGTCCCAATACAATCACTTGTGACATTAATGGAGATAACACTGGAGAGGCAATTCACGTGCTAAATGAACCAAGGAGGAATAAAAGAATGTACCCAGTCATAAGATTAGCAGCTAGTAAAAATGAATACAGGAAACACTTATGCCCTGATGGAATTTAGTTGCCCAACTGTCAGAAAGACTTACAGTCGCAGACCCCCATCTGTAGCCTCAGCACAGGCCGTCTCTTTACATTTGCACCATTGCCTCTTCAAATACTGCTGGTTTTAGATTCTCTTTCTGTAATAGTATTAAGGCTGCCCTTGCTGACTGGAGCCCGTTTATGATGTGGCCGGTCAATAAATTCAATTGGGAATATAATGATGAGTAAAGCAGGCACTCACTCTGCTCTCAATCTGGAGGGAAGAAGGAGACATTAATCAGATAATCACACAAACAAATGCAAGTCTGTGAGTGTGCCGAGCTCTGTGAAAAGGGGGCCTGAACGCCCTGAGTGCCTGTGTTCAGGGATTTCATCTCATCAGGAAGTCAGGGAAGGTTCTCTGAACCTTGAGGAGGTGGTAATGAGGCAAAGAAAGAAAGGGCTATCATCAGTGGCCGTAGAAGCAGTGATCACAAATCTGAGCATATGACTGAGCTGCGCACAGACTAGAACGGTTGGATTCGGTAGCGCTTGCCCTTTGAAAGTTTATATTAAGAAGACTGAGTCATGGTTGACTGGCTCTCTCTTCCAGAGAGGCCATCAGATGGAGCTTGCCATTTACTTATCAGAATAAGCAAATGGGTAGATGTGATTTCTGAATACCCTCTCTAATCAGGCCTGTGGTTCCATTGGGTTTTTTTTTTTTTTTTTTTTTTTTTTGGTCTGCTGTGTGTGTTTGCTTGTCTGCCTA
Source organism: Tupaia tana (assembly GCA_026018925.1). NCBI lineage: Eukaryota > Metazoa > Chordata > Mammalia > Scandentia > Tupaiidae > Tupaia > Tupaia tana. The sequence goes on along the minus strand of JAKSZU010000015.1, from coordinate 74,896,524 downwards.
CACACCAGAGCTTTGAGACACTCTTGCAATTGCTGCTTCCTACCCTTTCCTCTACTGACTCCTTTCCTTGGCTCCCTTATTTTCTATCCTTTTCCCATTCTCCTCCCTTTTCTTTATAATCTTCCTCTTCCTTTTCTTTTACTTTTATTCCCCACTTTTTTTCCCTCTGTTATTATTATTTTTTTGTGTAGTTTGTTCTAGTTCATTTTGTCAGTAATAACTGAAATACCTTAGTCTGGACAATTTAAGAGTACAGAAGTATATTTAGCTCACAGTTTGGAGGTCCAGGGTTCAGGGGCCACAGCTGGTAGGGATCTTCTGACTGTATTGCACCATTGCAGAGGGCAGGAGCTTGAGCAGAGAAAAGTGTGTGTGTCTGTCCCATTCTCATTCCCTCTCCTTATAAACCCACCAGGGGGCTGGCAGGTGGCATGGTGACTGAGGTGACTGGAATTCCACATGGCTGACTATGTGCAGAGTCTCAGATCTGGCAACTTGCTTTCTCACTTTTCTTCTCTCTCTTTGTCTCTCTGTGGTCAACTTCAGTAAAATAAAATAATAAAATTTTTAAAAGTACAATGAGTAAAATTAAATTAAATATTTCTTTAAAAATAATTTTTCTTTGGAAAGGTTTTTGCTATAAGGAGCATGTTCTCACCAGAAAGACAAAGAGAGACAGAGAGATAGAAAGTGAGAAATCACCCCCCAGCGGGATGGCCACATCACAATCCCTTCTCCTCCATTCTCCTCTCAGGATCTTGGGCACACACACATATGCACCCGGTGCGAGTTTAAGCCACCAGGTCTGGGACTCGAACCTTAGTCAACTACACGGGAGTCCAGCGATATAACCATTACACCATCTGCTGGTTCCTAAAAATGAATAAATCGAAAAAAAAAAAAAAACCCACCAGGAGTCAGTGTTAGAGCCCCACCCTGGTCATTTAAGCACTCCCAAAGCCCCACATTTCAACACCATGAAGGTCTTAGGTTTTCCTTTGTTGCCTCTATAATACAACTAAGTTCTAACACCTGGATTTTTGGGGGGAGGGACACCAAAACCGTAGTCCTGTTTACTCTGAAGGAACTAGGCTTAGGTTTGTACAGTACTTTATAATCTTTGATGGAATTTCATGGTCATTATTCCATTTGATCCTAAAAACAATTTTGTAACATGGTTAGATATGGATTTATCCTGTCTACAAATGTGAGGGTAAGTTGTTTCCCCAAGGTTGTGTGTCTGGGAAGGGAGTAGCCTTGACTGCAACTTAGATGCTTGTTTCTCAGCCACATAATTTCACTACTGGGCCATCCCGCTCAACAGGAATGTCATAGACAGTCCACGTATATATTTTAATCTTGCTGACAAAATTCCTTCCCTATCCTGTCTTTATCATTCACAAAAATGAGTCTAGACAAAAGTCATGGTCAGAAAGGTTTTCCGGATGCTCATTCATCACATACGTAAAAACAACCTTCATCTGGTCTCGTGAATATTTGCCAAAATTGTACTTGACCTTGAACCATGCCACTATTAAAGAATGATTTTTATTTTATTTTTCACCTGGCCTGGCTATGACCTGGGAGGTGGCATGGCAGGCAAGAGCAGGAAATGAAGAGGATTGCTTTGAGTATCATGTGTCAGCCTTCATTAGATCACTAATTTTGAAACATCCATCTTTATGTAGCCAAACTAAATCTGCTGTTTTTCTCTGCATATATTGTGAATCCCCTAGAGACCCCCAAATGCCATTAGGATTTCTGTTTACTTCCCTTTTGTGGTCAATTACAAGAGAGTTTAGTGAAAGGGCACATCCTATGCCACAGGCCAGATGCCCCTCTACTGCCAGAAAAGCAACCAGTGATCTGTATTCTTATTTAATCTCTCTGCTGATTTTCAGTGCTGGTAAATGTTTATTCCACTGAAGTATGCTTTTAAGATGTCAGTCAGCAACCTTTATTGACTGATAGATCACATTAGGTAAAGGCTTCTGCTTGTTACCTCAAGAGTCAGACTGCTCAAGGACAATTGTGCAAGGGACAAATACTATCCATTCAATCAGTCACTGATTTAATTGCTTAGCTACTTATTCATTCATTCAACTAAGATCTCTAGTATGTGCCAAGCATTCTGGTGAGACATTTGAGAAAATCCAGAAGTAAAAGGCCCAATCTCTGCCCTTGAAGAACTCATAATCTAGTGGAGGTGATAGAATGTGGAAAATCGTAGTAATTCACTGAGATTATACAATGTCAGAACAAAAGAACAAGCAGTTGGTTTTGAGAAGACTAGTAGCACCGTTCAGATGCACTTTCTTTGACCTTTATCAAGAGACTACCAATCACAAAGGGTAAAATGTCTCCTCTTCAGACTAAGGAAGTTTTGTGTTTGCATGGCCTGATGAAAGAATTGAAAATTTTTTCTTTTAAGCACAAGTCAATACACACTTAACAGAAGTATGAAAAAGAGCCATGCTTTTCATAGCCTATTCAATTTTGTAAAGGAGAAATCTTTTGTAGTCAAGAATTAATTATGAACATTGATGAGAAATTGCATTCCAGTGTCCATGTTGCATAATAGTAAAATACGTGAACATCCCTCCCCTTGCTTTGCTTCCCCTGCACCTCTTGCTTATCCACAAGTCCCTCAGTGTAGCATGCTGGTATCATTTAAAGAACATGGCCTTTTGATTTATTTGTGCCTTAATTTAAATCCTGGATCAAGCACTTACTAGCTGTATCACCTTGAACTGTTACTAAACCTTTCTGAGCCTGCTTCTTTAATCTATAAATTACGGATTAATACTACTCCATAAGATTGTTTGAAAATTTATTTTTTTAAAGTAATTAAATATTCTGCCATAGTTTTTAGCAAACAATAGATTCCCAGGAGAGATTAGTTCCTTCTCTCACTCTCTCCCTGTATCCCACCTGCTTCTTTTCTTTCAGATGCGCTAGAACCTCTCCGAAGCTTCCTCCCGCATGTCAGCAATCAATTGGCAGAATCTCCATTTCTTAGCCATTTAACAAACATTTTCTGTGTCCCTCTCACCTGCCCTCAGGGAGATACAGGCTGTAGTGCAGAAACAACACAGATCACAGTAGAGAAACCAAAGAGAAGAGACTATGCCTGCATTTAGAAAGGAGACACCAAGAGATGAAACACCCTTCTAGATCCTAAGAAATGGATTTCCAAACTACAGAGGCCCTGCAATAGTAGCAGTTTTAAATGATTCTTCTGGGTAAAGTGTCACCTCATCCTACCTCCTTATTTTATAAATAAATAAATAAATAAATAAATAAATAAATAAATAAATAAATATAAAACAGAGTAAGTCCAGAGTTGATAACTCATGAACACATACACATATTCTGTGGTCTTCAGTGATTAACATTTTATTTAAAAAGCTTATCAGAACTGAATCAGACATACCCCCTAGATTCCTTCTTGATTGCTTGTGTAGCAGCTCAAGTCCCTGTCATACAAATTAACGCTTATAGTGTTCTTGTTTCATGTGGGAGAGTTTCCTTCCCCCAACTAAGAAAGAAACTCCTTAAGAGTAGCTTTTAGGTCCTACCCTATCATATTGTTATTGAGCAATTTTCCAAGCAGCTTAAGAAATGATAGTTTGTGGGGCTGGCAGGTGGCATGGTGGGTAAGGGTGCTAGACTTCCACATGGCCAACAATGGTTCAAGTCCCAGATCTAGCAGCTTGCTTTCTTACTTTCTCTCTCTCTCACTCTCTCGCTCTGTCCCTCTCTGGTCAAATTAAAATAAGTAAATAATAAATAAAAATAAATTTTTAAAAATTATAGTTTGTTAAAGCATTCTTTAACTATTCCCTGAAGAATAGGGGATTCAAGTTTCCTAGTAACCAGTTTTCTACATTTTCAGTCATTTCTTTTCATTATCAAAGTCTTATATGTAAGCCTTTCATCTATTTTTGAGTTGATTTTTTTTTGTATATGGTGAAAGATAAGGGTCTAGTTTTATTCTTTAGAATCTGGATATTCAGTTTCCTTAGCAACATTTTTTTCCATTTATTTATTATAGTTTTACATTTTTCCACATTTATTTTACATATCAAAAACTTTGTGCTCACACTCCATAGCTCTTGACAGTTAAACAACTTTAAAAATTTCAGAATACTGAATTTTTTTTATTTCTTGTTCTTTTATACTTGCAATCATGTTATTTAGCTTACAAAGTAAATATTCCAACATGTGTACATTTCTCCATAGTCCAGTTGATAATACTATAAAGTAATCTTCAACAGATAACTTTTCTTTGTCCCATTAATGCTTTGCCTCTCTATTTTTCTTCTAAATGTCCTTAAAGATGATGTTCAAAATATTTCTTATAATTTTATATAATTTTGTTTGTGACTCTATAACAGACAGTATGGTTTGAAATATTTTTGAGAAAATATTTACATGTCAACTACTCAAATTGTTGAAAAGTAAATGCCCAGCACACTAGTTACACATAAACCTTCTCAGTTCAGCCCTGCCTACCAAGTATTCTGTGTTATACCATCTGCTAGCAAAGATCAGTCTCTATTTCTTACTTTAAAGTCTTTCTCAAGATAATCCTTTGGTGTGGTTGCTCTTTTGCAATCTCTACTGATTACAATGCTGGTCTGGAAAAGTCCAGATTATTTTATTTTATAAATTCTTTAATATATCTTCTCTAATCCTCTCTACCAGGCAGAACTATTTATGGTGCCATGACATCTTTCTAAGAGCTTCTGTTGGCTTACTTGAGATCCATCTTAGTTCCATTGTTTTCTGATTAATCTTCAGGTATGACATTCCCTGTCCAATATTGAGTACTTCCAATTTCTGATTCAAGGCAACAAGCATTATTGAACTTATGCAAATAGCCCTTCTGCCACAAAATAAGAATACTCCTAAATATTTCCAATTCCAGAGGCATCAGGATAGAAGAAAACTTTGTTTCCATATAAAGAAACAAACAAGAAAAATATTGCTGAACCTATCAACAACTCAAAAGAAAGTAAAATGTTTAAATTGGGAAAACAAAGCATAGTTAAAAAAAAAAAAGAAATGAGTAATGTTTTATTCAAAAGTCATAAAATTCTATTTTGCAATTTCAGTCTTATGTTCAAACTCTCTTCTGTTGAATATGCAGTGTTACTGTGGTCCAATCTTTCCGTTTAAACCCTGGAAGTTAACACGCAGCATTATTATTGATATTTCTTGTCCCTAGCATTAAATAGGTTGTTTTCTTGGTTGCCTTTTGTTCTCTTATTTCTGTATGTGTCTTTAGTTTTCCTGGTAGAGCACTCCTTTCAGAACTTCTTGAAGAGAGGATATGCTATTGGCAAATTCTTTCAGGTCTTGTTTAACTGAGAATGTTTTTATCCTTTCTTTCCATATAAAAGAAAATCTTGCCGGGTATAGTATTCTTGGTTGAAACTGTTTTTCACTTAACACTTTGAATGTATTTTCCCATTCTTTCCTGTTTGCATTCTTTCTAATGAGAGATCTGAGGTTAACCTAACTGGATAACCTTTATAAGTAAACTGACGTTTCTCTCTTGCCAATTTTAGTATCTTCTCTTTGTACATTTGGCCAGTCTGGCTATGATGTGCCTTGGAGAAGATATTCTTGGGTTGATTCTATTAGGGGTCCTTTGTATTTCTTGGGTCTAGATGTTCGAATAGCTCTCTAGATTTGGAAAGTTTTCTTCCAAGATTTCATGGAATAGATTATCAATGCCCATAGTTTCCTCACCTTCTGGGATACTGATTATCTGGTTGTTTGGGCTCTTAGTGCTATCTAGTATTTCTCATATAGTATTCTCATTTTTGGGGGGTTATTTTCACAGTTTTTTTTTTGTTGTTTTTTTCTAAATCAGAGGTTTTGCCTTCAACATATGAGATTTGATTTTCTGCATGGACTAATCTGCTTTTAATACTTTTGAGGGAGATTTTGATTTCCTGAATGGCAGCCTTCATCTCTAACAGTTTCATTTGATTCTTTTTTATGGTGTGTATTTCCTCTTTCAGACCATGGAAGAACTTCAATACCTCCTGGAACTCATTGTCTCTTTTCTCCTGCATCTTCTGGAGTTCATTATCTCTCAGCTCTTGCATTTGATTAGCTTGGTCACTATGAATATTCTGAATTCTCTATGAGACATTTCCATGAGTTCTACAATACTGTCTATGGATGATGAGGGATTGTTCATTTCCCTTAGGGGAGAGATATTTTCTTGATTTCTCATGTTTCTTGTGCCTCTGCAGTTGTTTCTGGCCATACTGTGACAAAATCTACCCTCCATTTCCCTAAACACACCAGGACATACCTCAACTTTAAAATGGCTTCTTGTCTAAATAGTTCAGGAGTCTAGGAGATGGAGTTTAGAGCATAGCTTCCTTGAATATGCCAGGACACACCTCAGCTTTAAAATGGCTTCTTGTCTGAATATTTCGGGAATGTCCTCAGCACCATTTATTGAAAAAACTCTGTTTTCCCCACTAAAAGTCCTTAAGATCTATGTCAAAAATCAGTTGACTGTATGTTCATGGATTTATTTCCAGGTTCTCTATCCTGTTCCACCATCATTGTGTCTGTTTTTGTGTCAGTATCATACAGTTTTGGTTATTTAAGGACTTGTAATATATTTTGAAGTCAGGTAATGTATTCCTTTAACTTTGTTATTTTTGTAGCACATGATTACTTTGGTTATTTGGAGTCTGTTTTGGTTTCTTACAAATTTTATGATTATTTGTATTCTGTAAATAATGCCATTGGTATTTTGATTGGGATTGCATTGAGTATGTAGATCAGTAAAGATTATCTTTTGGGCCAGGTGGTGCAGCAGTGACATAGCTGAATCTATCTGGTAAAAGTCTTGGGTTTGTGTCCTCAAACCTAATTGAGCACACTATATATTCACAAGAATGCCCATAAAGTGGGCTTCCTGAGACTAGGGGTGAATCACAGTATAAGAACCCTGTTGGGAGTACACTATCTTCTGTCTGTTTGTCTCTCTTTTGAAATAAATTAATACACTTTTTAAAATTTTATTTTATCCATTCAGTTGTCTTTGCTTATTTGGCAAAGATCAGTTGAATGCATTTCTTTAAACTTATTTCTGAGCTATACTGCTTCATCTATTTGTCTATTTTCTCACCAGTACCACATTGTCATGATTATTGTAGCTTCATAGCAAATTGTGAAGTCAGGTATGTTAATTCTCCAACTTTATTTTACTTCAGTACTGAGTTGGCTATTCTGGGTCTTTTGCTTTTCCATATAAAGTTTAAAATCAGTTTGTCAAAATTCACAAAATACCTTCCTGAGGATTTGATTGAGTTTATATTGAATCTATAAATCAAATTGGAAAGAACTGACATCTTGATAATATTGAGTCCTCCTATCCACAAACATGGAATATTTCTCCATTTATTTTTCTTTCATTCTTTTCATCAAAGTTTTGTAGTTTTCCTCATAAAGATCTTACACATATTTATTATATTTATACGCTTACAAATATTTACTTTAATTATTTATTATTATTATTATTTTAATTTGACCAAAGAGAAAGAGAGGGCAAGAGAGAGGAAATGAGAAAGCAAGCCACCTGGTCTAGTACTTGAAATGTGGTCCACCATGTGAAAGTCCAGCATCCCAACCATCACATCACCTGTCAGTCCCTTGTTAGATTTATACTTAAATATTTTTTTTTCCTTATTGCATTAGCTAGGACTTCCAGTATAATATTCAAAATCAGTGGCAATAAGGGATATTCTTGCCTTATTCCTGATTTTAGTGGGAAATCTTCAAGTTTATCAACTTTAAGCATGAAATAAGTTATAGGGGTTTTTAAAATTATTTCTCCCATAGGAGAGCACATATTGCAGGGAATTTTTAGTTAATTAATTAATTAATTAATTTCTCCCATGAGCGAGAGGGAGAACATTCAAAAGCACCCCCAACAGACTCTCAGTGGCATATCTGTCTACAGCCTTTAGCCAGTGTTAATTGTGGACGTGCATGTGCCTGTTGTACTCAAAGAGGTCACCATGTGGGATTGCTTCTCAGAATGTTGCATTTTACCAAACCAGAAAGATTTTGTAAATATTCTTTATCAAGGTGAGGAAGCTCCACTTTCCCTAATTTACTGAGGGTTTTTATTGTGACTAGGTATTGGTATTAAGTACATTTTAGATGTCAAACATTAACTCAAAAAGTGAATAAAACCCTCAAGAATCTCAGAGTTAAGTTGAAAAAGCAAGCATGAAAATAAATTATTATCATTGTACAAGATTACAACTTTGGAATATGGGCTTATAATTGCCCATTTACTTTTTGATATTCCTCTCTGTGTTGTAAACTCTTAGAAAGCAGAAACTGTCTCCCTTATGGCCATAACCTGAACCCACTTAAGTCTTCCTGGAGTTTGATGAATTCTCCACAGGTACTTGTGAAATGTATAAAGAGACAGAGTATGATAATTAGGATCATCAATATATGATTTTGGTATTAGGGAGAGCTGAGGACAGAAAATGTTCAAAATATATATGAAGAATGAGAGGGAGCTTCCCAAACATACAAAAGGGAAGAAGCAAGCTATAGGAATAGAGAACTATACATGCAAAGACCAAGAAGGAAAGAAGTAGGTGTTTGAGGAAAAGCTAGTAAATCAGAAAATCAAAGAATTTTGACATGATTAGAATTTACAATACTTTTGAGAGTATATCAGGAGGACACAAAGGTTTGTTCAAAAAGAAAATAGTTCTTCTAAAGCCACTTTGTGTTCTTGTCAGTGTCCAAAGTTGACTTTCAGATTTCGCCATAGCTAAAGGAAGTAGTTAATGAATAACTTTATGAATGCCATACCCAAGAAATGTTTAAACTAAGCCTCTGCTTCTAAGGGGAGGAGTCTAGGCAGAAAAAGTAGATCAGTAAAAAGAAAGGAAATTTCTCAACTGGAAAATCCAGGATGTAAGGCAGTGACCTTCCATTTATTTTCTCAATCATGAGAAAAGGGAATCAAAATTCCATTGAGGTCATCTAATTGTTATATAAAGATTTCCCTGGAATTAACAGAAAATGGAACTCATGGCAGAAAAAATAAACAAAGGGATATTCTTGTAAGCCAATACCTGCAATATACCTAGAGAAGAAAACAGTTGACTGTTTCTTTTAAGAGAAGAATTTTTAAGGGTTCAACTACAGCTAAAGGTTAGTGAGGTATTTGTATTCCCTTATATATTGTCTTTGAAAATAAACTTTACTAATAGTAATAATTATGTGTTCATGTTAGTCCTTTGTCACTTTTCCCTAGTAATTTTTACATAATATATGGAAATTTATATTCTATGAACAAGGTTTTTGGGAAGACTTGCTATTAGAATACTAAAGTCACTACCAATGCCCTTGCTGACAGCTACCCAGATTTCACTAATATTTCTAGCTTTCCATTTCAAATCTATTTTCTAAAGTGTAAGGTCATGGGAATTGGATCAGCCACAGGAACTGCCTTTGCCTCCTTAAATATTGGTTTATCAGAAAAATCATGACACATTTTTGCATAGAAAAATAAGTCATAACTTTCTCGACAACCTCATATTGTAATAGGGCATGGAGCCATAAGGACCATGCTAGGATTTGAGATTACAAAAATCCATGGATCCCCAATCATAAATTACCACAAATGTCATGCAAAATAAATTAAGGAAGATTTATACCTCAATAACATGGAAGCAATGCGAGCTTTTTAAAAAGGCATGACATTATTGTATTTCTTTTTTTGTTTGGTTGTTTTTGCTGTACAACATATGTGCTCACCAGAAACAGGGTGATAGAGAGGATGTGGGAAATACCACCTGGGAGGATGACCACACCTCAGTCTTTTCTCTTCGGGGATCTGGGCACACATGCACACACACCTGATATGTTTTTCAAGACACTGAGTCCAGGACTTGAACCATGGAAACAGCCATGTGGGATCTGTGCCTTAACCTTCACAGCACCTGCTGTTCTCTGTAGTATTATTTATTTGTTTGTTTATTTTTAAAAAATTTCTCTGACCATATGAAGGAGAGAGAAGAGGGGTGAAGTCCTGTTAGAGGAGCCTTGTTTGGAATCCCTAGCAGAGACCCAGGTGTACGATGTCTTGGGGCTGAACCAAGACTACAACAGTAGGCTGATTCGAGAGACACTTTGGAAGGAAAGCTGACTGCATTTGCTGGATGAGTAGATGTACCAGATGATGTGGGCCAGCAGGTGGCACAGAGACTAAGGCAACTGGATCCCGCAGAGCTGACCCGGTGGTTCAGGAGTCACAACCTGGCAACTTGAAAATCATGCTGGTTATATGCCTAATTCCCAAGAGGAGAATGGGGGAGGAGGAATTGTGGTGTGGCCATATTTTCTGGGGAATGATTTCTCAATTTCCCTCTCTCTCTCTGAATAATATTAAAAATGTAGTTTCAGGACCAGCAGTTAACGTAATGGCTATGTCATTGGGCTCCCATGTAGTCAACCACAGTTCAAGTCCCGGACCCAGTGACTTAAAACTTACGCCAGGCACATGTGCATGCATGCCCAAGATCCCAAGAGGAGAATGGAGGAGAAGGGATTGCAGCGTGGTCATACCCCCGGGAGGTGATTTCTCGCTTTCTTTCTCTCTGTCTCTCTCTGTCTGGCGAGTGCACACACCCTATAGCAAAACCTCTCCAAAAAAAAAAAAAAAAAAAAAATGTAGTTTCTCAGTCACAATAACCACACTTCAAGTGTAATTAAATAGCACATTGAACTAGTGACTACCATATCAGACAACATGAGCAGAACATTTCTATGATCACAGAAATTTCTACTGTGGAAATAGAGCAAGAAAAGTTACACCATCAGGAGCCAACGAGAGGTCAAATTGAACAAGAACTTAAAATGGAGCCTTTTCTGTCCTCTCTGCTCTCTTTTAGGTGATCACTAAATATTTAGTAATCAAATGGAGTTGTGGTTTTAGAAGTGGAGAACCCTCACTTCTGGTTTCTGTTAAGCAAGTATACTTGCTTAACTCTAGATAGTGTGATCTAGAGTTGCAGGAATCATAGTGATTCTGGTTTTCAAGCATCACTGTTCCCTTCATTAAACATGGAAACTGTTGTTCAGAAAGACTGAAAACAGAGACACACAGTGGTTCATGTTGGAGTTAGAACAAGAAAGCAAGGGCCAATCTAAAGTTTTTACAATAATTACATTAGAATCAAATCAGAGTTAAAAGAAGGCCTAGAAACTTGAACCCAAATATTATTACTCTTAAGTCATTTCTCCCTATCACACTAATTGCAGAGGATTTAAACTTTTAGTAATAAATTGAAATTTTGTAATACCACAGAGCTCCAACTCAAAAGACATTTTAAAAAGTATTTCATAAAATATACTTTGCCTTTAGGAAGAATATCAAGGGTTTTTTCCCCCACTAATCCTATTATCAAATATTAGTTTTGCTTATGCCCAAGATTTCATGTTTTTAAATAATATTTCACCAGTCAGAAACAGAAGAACATATGGCATAACTATAAAAAAAAATACCTCTATACAATAGTCATAGTGCCCTTTCATTTAACAACATTGCTAATTTTTTTTTCCTATACTTAGCTGCTCTTAAAAAGTTCAAAATGCAGGCCAACAGGTGGTGTGATGTTTAAGGCATTGGACTTCCATATGGCTAACCATGGTTTAAGTCCTGGACGTGAAGGCTTTCTCTCTCTCTCTCTCTGTCTCTGTCTGTCTGTCTCTCTCTGGCAAGTGCCTGTATCAGTTTTTTTAAAAAAATCATGATGATAAATAAAATACTTCTTAAAAGAAAAATAAAAAAACAAAGAGTTGACAGGTAGTGTGGTGGTTGGGATGCTGGACTCCCACATGGTCAACTCCAGTTCAAGTCCTGGACCTGGTGGCTTGCTTTCTCACTTTACCTCTCTCTACCACTCTCTGGTCAAAATTTTTAAAATAATAAGAAATAAAATTGATAGTTTTAAAAAATTTAAATTGAAACAAAAAGCAGAAGCAAATACCTGGGGAGTTTTAGCCAAAATATTATGAAATAGAAGAACAAAAGAGGGATAACCAATTTTGCTTTGAAGATGAAATGACCATTAGAAGGTGTGATTATAAATATTAAGAACATATGTGAAAGCAAGATTTAGCAGTTTATTTTTTTGAGAAATTTAGACAAAAGCAAATTTATATGAAAAATGGCTAATAGATTATCATATTTGATATGTGAATAAGCAGAAACTCCAAATATTTCAAAACGAAATGATTGATACTAATCTATAGTTAATTTATGTTTGTGAGAAGGAATTTATTTAAATTGTCTGATTCCGTTTCCACAGATAATATATGCAATCTCAGAAGTGTAACTAATTGCAAAATTTTCTCCAAAGATGAGAGCTAAGAGTTTCACAAAACATACAGACTGTATTTGGGCAGTTAAACCCTGAATATTCTGTTACAGCCTCAACTATAACCCCTCGCTTTGCAGCAGGGATGTCTTTAGAGACCTTTGGAATGTTTAGGCTCCTTGCAGGCAAATTTGGAAGGATGTAGAAACAAGACATCATGACATAAACACTTGAGGCTTACAGAGAGAGGACCAGTCTCCCTGTGATGTAGAAATACTCAATGCCTTTACGTTATCCAGCTACAAAGTCTTGAGTTTCTTAGTTGGGCCTCTGTGTTTCTTCTCCATCTGCTTCAGTTTCTGGTTTTTCTTGATGCTCATCCTGTCCTCCATTCAAACTGGGTCACTCCTTGTTCTCCAAAAATATCTTGCACATACTTCCCTCTGGCCCTGTGCTAGTGCTATCTACTAAGTACCCTCTACTCACCATTCTGCTTACTTCATTTCTACCCCTCTGTCAGGGTCTAGCTCAGATCTACATTCTGTGTGATTTAATTCTTTTTCTTTAACAAAGACCTTTCTCATTATCCACAATACTCAATTGCTGTCAACTTATGTGGCCTCGCATTGTTGATTTATTATTTGATGTGTGACTATTTGCTTTCTGAAGGTCATAACTTCCTAGACGGAAAGGAAGTGAGTTAGCATTTACCAAGTTCTTGCTGTGTGACTCTAGTATTTTGTATGTTATTTTAGTTCATCTTTACAATATCATGAAATAGATATTTTGCTCATAATTTATAGTTGAAAAAATAAAACATAAAAAAACTCCACTAAGGTTATCCAAATGTTTATTGCTAAGACTATGATGCAAGCCCAGATCTGTCTAGCTTCAATGCCCACAGTCTTTTTTAATATCATGATACACCATAATATCCCATCTAATAGAGTTTATTTATCTTAAACCATACCAAACACAGTATATTAGTATCTATTCAATTTCTATATGGTGACTGTTTTGCTTGCCAGCCTACCCTATATTATATATTTAAATTCTAGGGACCAGCAGATGGTGTAGTGGTTATGTAGCTGGCCAACTGCGGTTCAAGTCCCAGACCCACTGGCTTGAAAGTCACACCAGCATTTCAGCATGTGTGCCTAAGATCCTGGGAGAACAATGAAGAAGGGAGTGTAGCGTGGCTATCTCCCCTGGAGAGTGATTTCTTACTTTCCCTCTCACTGTGTCTGTCACCAATGAGCACACGCATCCTTAGGCAAAAACCTCTAAAACAAAAATAATAAAATAATTTTATTCTATAACATAGATCCTCTTCTGTAATACCAGATTTATTGTGTATTATTATTATTTGATTTCTTTGCCATAGGGTATGTATACTCACCAGAGACAGAAAGGGTAAATGAGAAATCATATCCCAAGGGGGATGGTGATGCTGCAGCCCCTTCTGCCTCATTCTTGAGATTTGGGGCACAAACGACATGTACCTGGAGTGTTTTTAAAGCTACTGTGTCTAAGACTTGAATCATGGAGTTGCCCATGTGGGATTCAGCACCATAATCACCACGCCTCTTGTGTATTACTTCATCATGTCTTCAAGCAACAATTCGACCAGAACTCTTTATCTATGTGTATTTAAATGATGCCCAATAATTGACTCGAACGATTATTTGACTAATTGACCAAATTAACTAATTATTTGACTATGAGGCATGCACTATGCTATAGTCTTTGGAGGAGATACCTCATTTAGATATAAAACATCAGTCTTAATTAACCAGCAGTGTTGAAGCGTTCTGTGGCTGACCTCCAAGTAACCCCTCTCTTCACAGTTATACTAATGCACATCATTCAATTCTGCTAAAAAGTCTCTCTGATCTCTTACCACTGTCTGCTTTCTGTAGTAATATTGCTCATAGTAAGATAGTTGCGTTTGCAGTGAAATGAAGAAAAGAAGGTACAAGGAGACTAGTTGGCTTGTGGCCTATGACTTCCAAGGATAACAGTTCTTTTTTTTTTTTTTGGAGAGGTTTTTGCTATAGGGTGCGTGCGTTCACCAGACAGACAAAGAGAGACAGAGAGACAGAAAGCGAGAAATCACCCCCCAGGGGGGGATGGCCACGCCACAATCCCTTCTCCTCCATTCTCCTCTCGGGATCTTGGGCACACACGCACATGCACCTGGCGTGAGTTTAAGCCACCGAGTCCAGAACTCGAACCACAGTCGACTACGTGGGAGTCCAGCGACATAGCCATTACGCTAACTGCTGGTCCCCAAGGATAACAGACCTTAGATCTATGTGTTCTAAAACTCAATTTTTGTCAGTGTATCCAGCAGTGATTAAGCTCATTAGCTGTACTATGAAGTTATTAATTTACAATGGGAAATGTAACTGCTTGTGATATCAGAATGTGCTTATTTGCATATTTCTCTCAATAGGAAAAACAGTGGGAAATCATGTGTGTGTGTGTGTGTGTGTATATATATATATACACATATATACATATACATATATATGTATATATATATACACATATATACATATACATATATATGTATATATGTGTATATATATATTTGGAGAGGTTTCTGCTATAGGGCATGTGCACTCGCCAGAAAGAGACAGAAAGCAAAAAATCACCCCCCAGGGGCTTGGGCACGTACGCACACACACCTGGTGTGAGTTTAAGCCACCAGGCCTGGGACTTGAAACATGGTTGACTACATGGGAGTCCAGGAACATAGCCATTACGCCAACTGCTAGTCCCAGGAAATCATATTTTAATGAGCATGTGACTGATGAACCTGAGAAAGGGCAATCAGTCAGCCAGAGAACTGTAATGGCTACTGTCGTTAAGCTAAATGAACCCATCTCGTGTGTTACCCTGACCATCCAGGGTGGTTCATTCATGTCATAACCTAGAGCCGAGCTAGAGAGCATGTCTGCCTCACAGTCCTGGAGATACATTGCCAAGTTCTTTCTCCTACCACCCAGGAAGACTCTGCCTCCCTTCTCTCAATTTATTCAGTTTTATGAACTCAAGTGTGACTTTCTAATTCAAACATGCCTTAAGTCGTTCTCTAGGCCCTTTCTTCTTGCTTTGAGCCAAGGCCAGGGTAAATAAATATCCTTGATGCCGTCAGAGGTTTAATGTTTCTGTGCTTTATCTTTTTGTGTAGGGTGTAGATTTCAGGGTCCTAATTTTGCTCAGGGTCTCTGATCTAACCCCACCTCTGGCCTCCAGGGTCCTGTTCTCCAAGCAGCCATCAGATCTAGATACAGGAGCCCTAGCTCATTTCTTCAGGTGGCTTCCAACTTCAGTTTGTGACTTTTTTTTTTTTTTAAACGTACATTTCTGCTTCATTTTCAGCCTCTGAAGATTTCTCTTACTTATAAGCTTAGCCAAGCATTTAAAAATAGTTTATAAGTATTTTGCTCAGAATTTTTAGCCACTTTGTCCTGAGAGGTGTTTTCAGGACATGAAATCTACAAATCAACTGGAAATATAATCTCAGTGTAGACTTTTCTTTAACAGTTTTGAGTTTTCTAGATGCTTTTAACTCATTGTCTTATCTGAATTTTACAACTTCTCCATGAGGCCAACATTATTTTTTGTGCTAAGTTAGTAATCTGACCAGCAGAGAGCATCCCTGGATCTCCTAAATCTCAAGAGAGGTGAAATCAGAATTTACATCACTTATCACAACCTTTTACTTGTTTTTTAATTCATTTCTGAAGAGTGTATCTGTGTCGTATATACTCAGTCTTTACATGTTCCCAAAATTACAGAAAACAGAACTTATAAGTCCTTTATCTGATAAGATCATACAGATTTATAGTATAAATGAATTGGGAAACACAATTATTTCAGAACAGTCAAAGCAATGATAGTGGTGTGTTTAATAAAAAGACAAGGTGGTTTAAAAAATGGAGAAGTGGTCAGTTTATCTGGAGGTTGGGGTAGAGGGCAGGAGAGAGGATATGGGCCCTGGCCTCAGTCTTGGAAGTCAAGTGGAAGTTTGTTAGACAGATGAGGACTGCAGGAGAGGGCATCATTCTAGCCAAAGAGAACAGGCTGGGCCAGGACAGTGAGGAACAACCTGCTGTAAGGGACTGTGGTTGGCAACTTTGTACGGCTGGAACATGGGGAGCAATGGAGCATCATAAAGTAAGGTCTTGGAAAAGTAGGTGAAGCTCAGTTGATGGGGAGCTTTGAATGTCATGCATAGAAGTTTAAACCTTTTGAAGCCATACAGGTCCCTAGAAGCCTTTTTTAGTAAGAGAATAACTTAGACACATATTTTAGAAAGATAAGTGGAAACCTTTTTTTCACGTTTATTCATTTTTTTCCACGAAATGCAAAGTGAGAAGCACCCTCAACAGGGTTATTTACAATACTTGAGCTCTTTATAAGTTGATGTGTATATTCATTTATTCAATCATCAGATGTTTATTGAGCACCATTGTATGTGTATTGGGGATATCTAGAAAAATAAACTATGGGATCCAGCAGATGGCATGGTGATTAAGGCACTGGACTCCCACATGACTGACCATAGTTTGAGTCCCAGACTTAGCAGCTAGCTTTCTCACTTTCTCTCTCTGGTAAGCATACATGCCCTAGCAAATTAATAAGAATAATGAGAAATTAAATTTTAAAAATCTAAAACAAGAAAAGAAAAACCATGAGACCACACCTCCAGGAGGGTACAGTGCCCTCACACACAGAATAGTTCACAAAAATGCAGAGCACTGGATTCATCAGACCCAGAGTCATTGGCCTCATTAGTGAACATGCAGAAAAAGCTGTGGCTTAAAATGTTTGGGACTAGGTCATCATGGAAATGATGGGCCTTTTGCAGATCTAATGTAAAAGGAAAAAAGTAATAATAAGACAAAAGAAAAAAATAATAAAAAAATTCCAGAATAGGGGACTTAAAAGGCAAGATCAGAGATGGGGCTGAATATGGAATATTAGACCAACTTCAAGTTACAAAGAATTATCATGAGTCAGGTACTAACCATATCAAATACAATGGAAGAGAAAAACATGAAACTGGAGCCAGCATGTGGCATGGTGGTTAAGGTGCTGGACTTCCATATAGTCAACCATAGTTCAAGTCCTGGACCTGGAGGCTTGCTTTCTCACTTCCCTCTCCCCCTCCCCCCATCTCTGTGGTCAAATAAATACTAATAATAATAAATGAAATTTAATAATTATTTAAAATAAATAAGTAAATAAATATAAAGCTGGTATGGAATATGCTATCAAACTAAGACCACTGCAGAATCTCAAATTGGCAGTTCAGAGCTGGATTCACAACAGAGACATGTTTGGATCTACACTAAACATGACCTGCACCATGCTATTAAATGTTTTTAATCATTGTCAACTTAAAATTCTAGAAAATTAATGTAAATAGCTATATTCTTGACTTTCTTTTTTTTTTTTTGAGAGAGAGAGAGATAGACATTTTTTTTCTAAAGGGCACATGTGCTCAACAGAGAGAGAGAGAGACAGAAAGCAAGAAATCAACCTCCCAGAGGGGATGGCCACACCACAATGCCTTCTGCTCCATTGTCCTCTTGGGATTTTGGATACACACACACACACACACACACACACACCACGAGTTTTAAGCTGCCAGGTCCAGGACTCAAACTGTGGTCGACTATGTAGGAGTCCAGCAACATAACCGTTATGCCATCTGCTGGTTCCAATTCTTGGCTTTAAATACTGGAGAACCTGGCAACATTAGGGGACATTCCTGCTTGGAGCAGTTGTCCAGAGTTGAGCTAAAAAGTTTTCTCAGTGCTTATATCCCCTCCTAGCCTGCTGTACTCATCTGTGTTTTCTGCTTTATCCCCATTGACTATATTTTTCCATCCCTAGTTAAAATCTAGGAGGAGAAAAGGCATTTGCTTAACTACTTAGAATATGAAGGTCTCAATCACTGTGGGAGTTTATCCATTTATTCAGTAACAAATATCTTAACTTCCTGCCACCTACCAGCATCTTCTTACTGCTGGAGGAATTCTGTCACCTGGGTTCGGGAGAAGAATGTATGAGCCGTCACTGTACACTGTGAAAATGCTGCCATAGAGTTCTGTTTGCAGAACAGTCTGGACCCAGGGTATGTGACCACCTGTATCTAAGAGGTCAGAGAGGTAACACTGGAGTCACTGCGTCTTAAGATGACCTGAGTCAGGGCCAGCAGGTAGTGTGGGTGGTTAAGGTACTGGACTCCCACGTGCTTGACTGAAGTTTGAGTCCCAGACCAGTGACTTAAAACTCACACAAGGCACACGTGCGTGCATGCCCAGAATCCCAGGAGGAGAATGGAGAAGAAGGGATTGTGGCATAGGCTATACCTCTGGTGAGTGATTTCTCACTTTCCCTCTCACTGTGTCTCTCTGTCTCTGGAGAGTGTTCATGCACTGTGACAAAAACCTTAAAAAAAAAAAAAAATGGCCTAAGTCAAGCTGTGGAAGTAGGGAATAACGGTCAGACTCGGGAAAGCCCGGGGAGTTTGTTATGGTCGGAACATAAGGTGATAGGACATTTAAGTAGAGAAGAGAACCCGATTTGTATTTTAATGAGTAGAATGTGTTTTGAAGATTAAAATGATAATCAAGAAAACTTCAAATTACAAATCCATCCCTATCCTAAGACTCAAAGTTTGAATTAGATATGATGAAGACATTGGGTGTATGCCATGCACTCAGAGAATACAGTACAAGGCAACATTCATGAAGTATGGAAGCCCGTAGTAAAAATGAGAGGCGCTAAGGGAACGTAAAGTTAATCTTTGAGTGTCAGTAATTCTGTAAGCCATATTCTGCAATATACATTGTAATCCCTTTTTAAAATTCAGGTTCTCTTCTGACTTCTATGCAGTAAAAATATATGTTATGTTTCTTTTCCTCTTTTTTTTTTTTTTTTTTTTTTTGTTGTTGTTGTTGTTATTGTTGCTGCTGTTGTGCCAGAGGACAGAAGGGGGGAGAAAGGAGAAAGCACTCCCCAGCAGGGTCTGGTCACCCTGCAATCCTTTTTTCCTCTAATTCTCCATCCCATAAGGATCTTAGGCATTTGTGTATGTCCAGAGAGTTCCTCAAGCTGATGGGGCCAGGATCCAAACCCTCAATGGCCGTGTGGCATCCAGCTTCCTCTACACAGCACCCACCTTTGTGCCATGGGGCCTAACCCAGTTCTTGTTTTAATGTTTTAAAATTTATTTTATACATTTAATCACTGTACATCAACCCAGCTTGTAAAATTATTTTTGCCAACATGAACACCCTACATCCAGTTAAAAATATCATACACACTGTCATCCACACAATCCACCACGTCTTCGTCCCCCAGATGTCCCACCTCTCTATGTCCTCTTGAATTCCCTTTCTCTAACCCTCTCCCAGCTCCCAAACTCTTCCCATGCTATATCAGTACTTGTTTTTAATTTTTATTGTTTGATTTTTCTCTCCATCTAATGGACAAAATGCTTGTAGTAAGGAGACTAGCTCTGAGGCGATTATGAGCTGTGTAAATGTAGACAAGTTGACTAGTATAAGCATCAGGAAAATAAGATTTCTAATGCTTCACTGGATTTTGAGCCCCTAACAGGAAAAATAGACAGGAAACACTTTGCAATCTACAGTTTAATGTAGTCAGAAATAAGTATAAGAAGTTTAAATTAGGAAGGGTAAATAATTTAATTTACATACTATTTACAGATTTGTCATTTCTCATTATTAAAATAAGTATCATCTGGGGCCAGCAGGTAGTGTAGTGGTTAAGGTACTGGACTCCCACATGGCCAACCATGGTTTGAATCCCAAACCTGGAGGCTTGCTTTCACTTTCTCTTTCTCTCTCTCCCTCTGTCTATTTCTGGTCAAATTAAAAAATAATAACAACAAATAAAATTAAATAAATTTTTTAAAAGAGTATCATCACTCGTTGTGATGATACTGTGATTCTACTTTTAAAAAGCATTTAAATTCCACAAGTTGTAATATCTCCAAATAATAAAGCTTTAAAAAAAAAAAAAAAAAAAAAAAAAGCTTGTTCCTATAGTTTGAAATAAAGGAAGTTCAAATAGAATAAATAAAATCTACCATCACTAAAACATTATGGTTTTTGTCCTTAAAGATACAAAGCAATATGTCAAAGTAGAGGGGTCACTAAGAAAATGCTTCCATAATGACTTAATAAAGTAGTATTCTTACTAATAAACATGTGAAGATAATTTTACTTTTTTAATTAAAATACAAGATTCCCTACATAAAGCTTTTATTTTCCCATTTTTGATAGAATCATGAGTACAGGAAGTATTTCCCTTTGCTTGTAGCTTTACAAGAAGTGCAAAGGCAGTGGAACTGACAGCTTTTTTGCCTGAGAAACAAGGAAGAGGTTAGGGTTGCGGTGGGAACTGGAGAATGAATGTGCGTTTTATGGAGGGCCGTGTTCTAACTAACCAGTTGTCCCTATATGAAATGATTCAGAGCCAATGTTGACAGAATGGCTGAGTTGTTTCACGTGAACCAGAAATTCATATCTAATGCATAGGTGCTGAATTGCTCTTATGTAGTCCAGTGAAAACCAGAGCAACCCAAAGTCTGAGTGGGTCACACTGTGAGCTGTGTTCTTCCTTTGTTTCTACAGGGAGCCCCGCAAGGTGGTCCTGCACAAAGGCTCCACTGGCCTGGGCTTCAACATTGTGGGCGGGGAAGACGGAGAAGGTATTTTTGTATCTTTCATTCTGGCCGGTGGACCAGCTGACCTGAGTGGGGAGCTCCAGAGAGGAGACCAGATCCTATCCGTGAGTGTTTCTTTTCAATATTCATACCCTTGTACATCTGACACTGCAGCCAAAAAGTCACTTTCAGTTACGGAGCCCAAAACACCAATTACTACAGGAAAATGGATGAGAGCATTATGGCTTCAGGTATGTTGCAGTTTACATGGGGTCCAGGTGCTCCGTGCTTGTTACACTTGCTTCCCTCAGGTAGAGATACAGCTGTGAGTGTTTCCTGTTAGAGCTCCTGAGACATTTGCGTTTACCAAGAGAACACAGAGAAGCTTTGCCTTTTTAAAATGGTATTGGGGTTAGAAAAATCATGACGCATTACTACATCATGGCTTTCCCAACAACCCAATATATGACTGATTTTTTTAAAAATACATCTTTTTTCCCAATCTCATGACCATACTCTAAAAATTGCAGCTTTATAATGTGCAGTTTGGTTCATTTAACAGTGTAAGATAATGCCATAGGCAGTTTGCTGACAGTGATGCAGCAGCGCATCTTAAATCTAAGCGCAAGAATCAGCAACCGTTTAAGCACCATTCTTTATCACACATTTTATAAAAGTAATGCTTACGACCGCTTGATTGAGGGGTGATTGACATAAAAAGGCTGTATGTATTTAATGTATGCCACCTCGATGAGTTTGGAAATGTATCTAGACCTGTGAAGCCATGCCCACAGTCTGTACCATAAACATGTCCATCACTTTCAAAAATCTCTCTCCATCTTACTAATTAATTGTGTGTGTGTGATAAGAACACTTACAAAAGCTCTACCCTTTTAGTCAATTTTAAGTACACATTACCGTATTGTTAACTACACACACTACACAGCACTGGACTCTAGGACTTACTCGTCTTACATGTGTAAAAATAATTTTACTTCTTACAGTCATCTAGAAAATTATATCTCGAGACCAGCAGTTAGCGTAATGGCTATGTCGCTGGACTCCCATGTAGTCAACCGCGGTGCGCGTCCTGGATCCAGTGGCTTGAAACTCAGGCCAGGCGTGTGTGTGTGCGTGCCCAAGATCCCAAGAGAAGAATGGAGGAGAAGAGATTGCGGTGTAGCCATCGCCCCGGGGGGTGATTTCTCACTTTCTGTCTCTCTGTCTCTCTCTCTCTCTGTCTGGCAAGCACACGTGCCCAATGGCAAAAACCTCTCCAAAAAAAAAAAAAAAAAAAGAAAGAAAGAAAGAAAGAAAATTATATCTCAATGCTCAGAGAAGAGAATAAAATTCAGAGAGAATCTAGTTAGGTAAACCTGTTAGAGTTGGGTTTAACTATTCACTCTCAATGCCATTACACCTGTCGTCTTCCTTCCCTCTTTTCCTGCCTTTCTCCTTTCTTACCTTTCTTCTGTATGTCTTTCCTTTTTTCTTTCTTTCTTCTCCTATTTTTCTTTCATTTATTCAAATATTCATTGGTTACTTCTTTCCATTACATGAAAATACCTCTCTGGTATGGTAGATAGTTAAATCCATTGTGAGCATGCGTGTCTATGTGAGAATGTTGCTGCTCATGCCCGTAATAATGGAAAAGCACATAGAGGCCCAGTTCTCATGGCCAACACTACAATTCATAACACAAGGATGTACTTAGTTTGAGGGTTTTTCTGTGTATTTAACAAAAATTGTTTTCCAAATGACCTTATATTTGTTAGTCATCATTTCAGCCCTTTGAATGTATGGTTAAATCTCTTCTGTCTCTCTCTCTCTAACACACACACAATTTACATTATAATGGCATTCAGTTGACCTGAGTAAAGCATTCGGTGGCTGCACAGCTGGCCTTGCCATTTCTGTTTTCACATTATCCCACGCATGCAGGTCTCTACACACACATCAGCTTGCAGATCTCTGGAAGGGTTCTGGATAAAACAAGCGGGATAAGGTCCCATGCCCAGACTTTGTTCTGCCTTTCAAGAGCTGAATGTGACCCTTTTAACTGCTTCTCTCACCTACTTCTTTTACACTTAGATGAAATGTAAGATATAACTGGAAGTTCATTGCCCATATTTATTTCCATGCTTGTCTTTCTCTACTATATGGCAAGCTCCTTAAAAGAAAGATTTTTTTTAATCTGCATAATTTTATATATATTTAGTACAGTACCTGGCACTAAGCAGTCTCTAAAAAAAAAATGTTAATTGAATTAAACATACTGTATAGAGCCAACTGGTTGTGTCATGCAAGGGAGCTGAATTTCATAGGGCTGACTGTGGTTCAAGTCCCAGACCCAGCAGCTTGAAAAACACCGTGAGCACATGTGTATACATGCCCAAATCCCAAGAAGAGAGTGGAGGGATTGCAGGATGACAATCCTCCTTGGGAGAGTACTTTCTCATTTTCTGTCGCTCTCTCACTCTCTGGCAAGCACAAATACCTTATCGCAAAAATTAAGAAACAGTGTTGCATAAATATGGTGGAACTTTAGAAGTCACTATAGCTTGGGGGACAGACTCTAAAATTTTATTTAAAGTATACAACCATGTCTCCATCATTCTAGCTAAAATCTGTCAAAAGGGGGAACCACTTATTCATTTCATCACATTCGGCATTCACATTGTAACAAGTTTCCAGACACAAGCACATTCACATGCATTACTTCTAGAGATACTCAAAGAAATCTGAAGAGTCAGGGCCAGCCAGAGGCATGCTAGTTAATGCAATTGGGTCCCACTGACCAACTATGCCATTCAAATCCCAGACCTTATGGCTTGAAAAACATGACAGGCACATATCCGTGTGTACCCAAAATCCCAAAAAGGAGGGAAATGTGGAGAAAAAAGAATTATATTGAAATTTAATTGGTTAACACTGAGAGAAAAGACTAGCAGGTTTGAGTAGCTCAAACATTACAACAAGGAAAGGAAATGGCAGAGTGTAATTATTAACGATGGAACATAGAGGATATAATATTTGCGTCTGCAGCTTGCACTAGACATACAGGATAAGCCGTACCTTCCTGGAAAACACCAAACAAAAACTCTAAATAGAAAGCAAGCACTAAATAAAAATTCAGTGTACATTTCTAGATCATACAAGATTAATCTGCAAATATGTTATGCTACCAGTAATGTAATAAGCTCGGAAAAGGAAGACAGAATCCCCATTGAAGGCAGCTGAGGGGTAGGTGATGCTGTCGGGTGGTCTTTATAGGGAAGATATTAGTGTAACAGATACTCAGACAGTTATCTTTCTAATTAGGAGCAGAATATATATATTTATTCTCCAGAATTATCCTCTCACATAGTCTATAGAATCTTCCCAAATCACTTACATATTAATGGCTTACTATACACCAGGTATCTCATGTTTGTATATGACATACCAAGAAAAATAGGAGGCAGTAACAAGCTCTTAAAATAGAACATGTCTTGGGACCAGCAGTTAGCGTAATGGCTATGTCGCTGGACTCCCACGTAGTCGACTGCGGTTCGCGTCCTGGACCCGGTGGCTTAAACTCACACCGGGCGCATGTGCGTGCGTGCGTGCCCAAGATCCCGAGAGGAGAATGGAGGAGAAGGGATTGCGGCATGGCCATCCCCCCTGGGGGGTGATTTCTCACTTTCTATCTCTGTCTGTCTCTGTCTGTCTGGCGAGCGCACACTCCCTATAGCAAAAACCTCTCAAAAAAAAAAAAAAAAATAGAACATGTCTTATTGTAAATATGCAATCACAATTGCTATTACTATGAATGAACCTAAATAAATCGTCTGATTTTTTAAAAGGAGTTATTTAATTTTGTTTTTAATTAATTTGCCATAGAGCATATACGCTCACTGGAGACAAAGAGAGGGAAAGGGAGAAAGCAAGCCACCAGGTCCAGGACTAGAACCATGGTCGACCACGTGGGAGTCCAGCACCCCAACCACCATGCCACCTGCTGGTCCCAGTTGTCTGATATTTTTACAGAGCATCAGATAAAGAAGGCCTCTTTAAGGTACTTTAAACTGTTCCTTCCTAGGGTCAGGGCTTAGACCAAAACAGTATTTCCAAAAGTGTGTTTCACCAAATACCAAAACAACAAGATTGTTATGGATTGCTCCTTGGTACCAGATTTATTTTCTGAAGAACTTCTTAAAGACATCCATTTACCAGTATGCAATGGGAATCTAGAGGCAGATAAGTACATGATTTTCTCAGACATATTTGCCAGGCACGTGTGCATGCATGCCCAAGGTCCTGAGAGGAGAATGGAGGAGAAGCGATTAGGGAATAGCCATTCTCCCCACCACCACCACCCCCCCCCCCACCCCCCACAGTGAGGGGAAGTGATTTCTCTCTGTCTCTCAGGTGAGCGCACGTGCATAATAGCAAAAATCTCTCTTAAAAAAAAAAAAAAAAAAAAAAAAAAAAAAAAAAAAACAGCACCTCATAGGACACCAGTAGTAAAAAAACGGCCTAAGTAGATACGTTTATAGTTCCTGTAACTGACTGTTTTCTTACAAAGTAGTCATTCTTGTCTGTGCAGTGAAAGAAGTTGGCCTTTTACCACATTTTAAGATTTGGGGCGCCATCTAGTGTTCATGCATTATTTAAACAGGGCTGGGAAACTAAGATGGAGGGTACCAAAGCTCCATTGTCGGAATTCATCTAATGGGGGTAAGGCCTCCCCTTACTCTCCACTAGAACACCAGATATAAAGTAATTAAGCTACAGAAAGATAGAGAAACCATCACCTTAGGCTGCATTCAATACACATTGTGAGTGATCTTTTCTAATTTCTCCTTTATGTAGTCTATTTCTCAGGAATTTGTTGTAGGAAGAAATCCGATAACTGAACCGTCTTCTTGAGGTATTCATGGAGGCGAATCTAGGGCATTCAGCATGCAGTCACATTAACTGGTGCAGTCGCCTCCTCAGGCATTCTTTCTGCAGAGGAAAAGATTGAAATGCCTTTGTTATTATTTGTTTGAATGCGCTGTTACAAAAAAAAAAAAAATGTGGAACAGAGCACAGAGCAGCAATATCCCTTAAAAAAAAAAAAAAAAAGAAAAGATTCTTTCTTGTTTCTCCAAGCAATTGTAGTTTATTTATTCCTCAGGAGTCTAAAAAAGATCACCCTAACCGACTCGTTAGCTCCAAAGCTCACTCTCTTAATAGACTCGGTATTCAATTAACTGTATTCCAGAAGATGTGGATGGGAATATGTTTTGCCAGAAGCGAAATGTCATAGCTGTTGAGGTGAAGGTACAATAGGTAATCTACATTTTCAAAATAGAATTGGAGTTGTTGATTTACAAAAAGTCAAAATGAGTCACAGCTCACTTGGGTGTTTCTGTAATTCTCAGGTTCTTTGCTTTTTCTAAGTTTAGAGCCATTCAGAGAAAAGGACTATTTACCAGGTCCTTATTGTCAATATTCAAATGGAAAGTGAGAGCCATTCAGAGAAAAGGACTACTTACCAGGTCCTTATTGTTCCCTCACATAACTTGAAATCTCTTCTGGTACTATGGCAAAGACAAAATACAGCCTCCCTCCCCTTCCTTCCCACCCCTGAAAAAAAACAAACAAACAAAAAAGATGTTCTAAAATATTTCTTAGATAGCCTGAGGTAGTCATTTTAAGAGCCTATAAATTCCAGGACCAGCAGTTGGCATAAAGGATATGTCCCTGGACTCCCATGTAGTCGACTGCAGTTTGAGTCCTGGACCTGGTGTCAAACTCACGCCAGGCGCAAGTGCATGCGTGCCCAAGATCCAAGAGGAGAATGGAGGAGAAGGGATTGCAGCGTGGCCATCCCCACTAGAGGGTGATTTCTCACTTTCTCTTTCTCTCTTTCTTTCTGGCGAGCTCACAAGCCCTATAGCAAAGACTTCTTAAAAAAATTAAAAAAAAAAAAAAAGCCTATAAATTCCATCTATTCTTGTCTATACCTGAGCTTCCTGTCCTTCCTCTCCAGCTCCGGTTCCCAAACTAATGGAGAGTTCTTGCTTTCATAGTTTTCAGCATTGAGGATTTTTGCTTCAGGGATGATTTCTCAGTGTTCCTGAAGTCAGCATTCCCTAAGGTACCAGTGTGGACCGTGAGGCCTGTGCTGAGTAGGGACAAGGGCCTTTCTACAGCTCTGCGCCATATCCTCAAATGTCCAAAAGCTTAAACTAGAAATCTTACAAAATATCTTACTTAAGCACCTTCGGTTTTTCTCCTCTTATTCTTAATATTTGGATTCTCCCAGATTGCAGCAAACCCCACCCTCCTCTCAGAAGCAGGTGGAAGACCCAGTCATGACCAGGAGAACGCATCTGCCCCAGCTCCACACATGCTGCCCTGTCCTCTAAAGAAGTGCAACAAGACTTAGAGACCAACACTAACTCGAACACACAGTACTAAATGTTTTCAAACTCAAAAGATTCACAATCTGTATCCAGGCTAAAAGTAATTTCAGCTTCTCCTAAGAAAATGAGTGGGCCTGTGCCTCATACACACCTTTGTAACCCAAAAGTCCACCTTAGAGCTTTGTTCAGAGAAATAGTATTTGCTGAAGAGTATACTGAACCTCTTTAGCACAAAAGACATTAAACAATATACATATTTTTTGTGACTCCCCTTTGCTCTTCTCATCAAGGTTTTAGAAAGTTTGAGGTTCTGGGACCAGCAGTTAGTGTAATGGCTATGTTGCTGGACTCCCACGTAGTCGACAGTGGTTCGAGTCCTGGACCCAGTGGCTTAAACCCAGTGGCTTAAACTCACGCTGGGCGCATGTTCGTGCGTGCCCAAGATCCCGAGAGGAGAATGGAAGAGAAGGGATTGCGGTGTGGCCATCCCCCCTGGGGGGTGATTTCTCACTTTCTATCTCTCTCTCTTTGTCTGGTGAGTGCATGCGCACTATAGCAAAAACCTCTTCAAAAAAAAAAAAAAAAAAAGGAAAGAAAAAGTTTGAGGTCCTTATTAACTAGGGTATCCTGTAAAACAACTTTGGCATGAAATCTAACCAAGTGGAATTGATTTTTTTTTTTGCAAAGGTAAAGAAAGGCTCCTTGCCCTAACTCTGACCAGTTAAAATCAGATTTCAAGTCCAGAAACCAAGCAGAGGCTGTTTCTTCAAATGAATGAATGAATGAATGCCTTCTAGAAGAGAAGCTTCCCAGAAAAGAGGGCCCCAAAGAAGTAAAACAATAGAGTTATGGAGAAAGTGCCTGGGGCCAGCGAACCAGTCAGTGGTGCAGTGGTTAAGGCAGCTGGATCCCACATGGCCAACTACTTGGTTTGAGTCTCAGACCCAGCAGCCTGAAAAACATGCTGGGTATGTACACATGTGTGTCCAAAATCCTGAAAGGAGGGAGCCATGGAGGAGAGGTGATTGCAGTATGACCAACCCCCACAAGGCGACAGGGGTGGGGTGGTTTCTCACTTTCCCCTCCCCTACCGCAGCTCCCACCTCCATGAGCACACATGTCTCCAGCAATTTTTTTTTTTTTTAAGAAAGTGGCTAGTGTTTATTGAGTATCTGCTTCATCCCAATGATTGTGTTGGTTATTACAGTAAGATTTCCTTGAATTCTCCCAACTTTATTGGGTAGAAGGCTCAAAGCAATTAAATAATGTGCCCACAGTCATGGGCACTGACTGTTATTTGAACGATTATTGCTTCTGATTAGAAAGTTATGGTCTATCTGTACTGCCAGTCTTCAGAAGGAAAACAGAATTTGGCAGTTACATCTGAGGTTATCCACAGTCCAAATCCAGTTAGTGGAAAAAAGTCCATAAATGCCTAAAACAACAAGGCATTTACAAGGAGACAGACAAGCCGCCACAGGAAGCCGTTATGCACCTAGACTCTAAGATTCCGAGGACTTAGAAGCAACCTCTCGATCCTCTGATGCTTCCCTTGAATGCAGAATAGTTTATTTACTTCTGCTTCCCCACTGACAACTTTGAACCCCACTACTGAACAAATGTGTAATGAGTGGATGAAGTACTCATCCTCACCCACTTTTCTGAGGGCAGTGGGAATCCTAGGACCCCTCTCAGTTTGCTCATCTGGACCTCTGCCCATTGTCCCCTTCTGTTTTGGAGACTCCATATAAGTCTGAGTCTTAAGCTTTTACATTTCTCGCTAATGTAATATATTCTCCAGTTCAGACAGATCCTTTCCTAATGGGAATTCCCATAGACTAGATCATTATTTTAAAAATATGCTATTACACAGTAAACGCTAAATACATACTTGTTTCAAATCTGTCCGTAATAGATTTTCTTCCAAAAAGACGATTAGGTAGTTATGATCTGTTATACAAGCCTCCAAGAGTGTATTAACACTGGATTCTGTGCCTTATCCATGTAAACATTTAAAAAAGGTCCTGGGAGTTCAGCCTCAGTGGTGCACACTGCTAAGATGCAGATACTTAGAGGCTGAGGGTTCAGTTCCCAGCCCAACCTAAAACAGACAGGACAAAGTGATGTGTGCCTCTAGTCCATGGTAGGAGAGCCTGACATAGCAAGACCCTATCAGAGATATCAATCAATCTTAATTTCTCAAACTCTCGATCAATCTCTCATAAATAAACAAACCATTAAGCTTTTTAAAAAGTATATGATGATAGGGGACCAGCAGATGGCATAATGGTTACATTGCTGGACTCCCACGTAGTCGACCATGGTTCAAGTCCCGGACCTAGTGGTTCAAACTCATGCTGAGCATGTGTGTGTTCATGCCCAAGATCCCAAGAGAAGAAGGAATTGAGGCATGGCCATCCCCTCTGGGTGGGGGCAGGGCTGTGATTTCTTGTTTTCTGTTTCTCTGTCTCTCCAGTGAGCACACATACCTATAGCAATAATCTTTCTCTTAAAAAAGAAAAAAAAACACGAATTTATTGGAGAAATAAGATAGGTAACAGGTTCTTCAGGAGGGTTAGAGAAACAGGCTCAGGGGCCAGGGAGGAAGTCTTGCTGAAAGTGCATTTTGGATGCTGCTTCTGAGGCCATTGGCCGTGGCCCTTTACGGCTGGATCTCACTGCTGTCTCCTCTCAGACCTTACTACTCGGTGTGGGGATGCAAACTTCCTCGTGCTCTGGTGGAGAAGGGGATTCTCTGGCCCACTCTCCTCCAGCTTCTGTGATGGGTGGTAAGAATGTGCCTCTTGGATTGTCTTGGATTGACCCTAAATAAGAAGGCTATTTGAACATTAGGAAGCCTATTGATGACCATTTTAGAAAACCTGTGGCTTGCTGAGCTCTGTAGGAGGAATGTTTTTATATCAAGGATCTTAAGACTCATAAGAGCTTCTTTTTTTTTATTTTTTAAGGCAGAATTATTTTATTTAACTTTATTTATTTATTTATTTAAATTTTACAGAGAGGGACAGAGAGGGAGAGAGAGAAAGTGAGAAAGCAAGCCTCCAGGGCCGGAACTCAAACCGCAGTTGGCCATGTGGGAGTCTGGCACCCTTAACCACCATGCCACCTGCCAGCCTCTAGACGCAAGATTGATTCTTAAACAAAAGAAATTATTTCTGGAGCATCACCTCCAGAAGGTGCCTAGGCAAGAGAGAAGGAAAGGAGAGGAACCGATGGCGGAAAGGGCGAGAGAGCCTTTCATGTATTTCCTATCTTGTAGAAACCTCACATAATTACTGTTATCTTGTGGGTCAAATTTCTGAGGCTCAAAAAGGTTAAGTAACTTGGTGAAGATCATGTGGTTAGTAAGAGACTGGACACTAGGTGTGCCCAACTTCAGTCAACATTTTTTTCATCTTCTATACCAACTTTATAGTTTTCCTCAACTCCAATCTTGCTACTTCTCTACTTGAAGCCTTTCTACTAGTTCTTTCTGGCTGTTAACCCCAATTCCCTCTGTGTGACAATGAGTACAGTTATTTCCTTTGAGTTTTGTTATAAAAGGCAATAGAACAGAATTGTAACTAGAGGGTAGAGCTTTTGTAACTGTTTATATGTTGATGGGTGTGAGGGGGAAAATCGGTGGTTATTCCCATAAACATATGTATATTACATGAGAGAAGTGGAAAACACTTTGGATATAGGACCATAATTCTTGCTATTTTCTTGATTTATTGACTGTCTTCTATTGATTCATTGTGTTTATTACAGCCTTCCCAGACCCTTGAACAGTGTCTGGCATAGGTGTTCAATAACAAAAGCATGAGTGTGGAGTAGTGTACCAGAGTGGTTCTGTCGGGACTAGAGAGGTGACTCGGGCGCTGATCCTACCTTCATGGGCTGATAGCCTAGGCTAGATGAGATGGGAACATGGTTATAATGCATGGAGGATGTGAGAGAAAAAGTTACCGTCTATTTGTTCTTCTCATACAGCTGTTTCATGACTTAAAATGAATAGTGAGTTTCTTGATTCCAAGTATCAGCCTCACTTCTTCATCCTCATCACCACCGTTCCTAGTCCTACCCACTTCCTCACATGCATGATCGTCCTGAACAACAGACACTGCTGTGAAAGGAGAGTCAGTGAGCAATATCTAGTAGCCCGCCTCTATAAGAGCTGCTGCTTCTCTTGTCTACACCCCAAATTCCCAAGGGTAGCTATGGTCCCTGCTCTGCTTCATAAAATAACTTCTGCTCAGGTGCTGAACAACTGTAGGACTTACAGCAGGAATCAGGAGTGGGTCATGAGACATCAGCTTCCTGCTAGTATGCAGTGGGGGGGGGGGGGGCACTCACCTGGCTCATGCAGAGTGGTGGAAAGGAGAGTGGAGGTAAATGCAGAGTGGGGACAGGGTCCATCGAAGACCCAGATTAAAGCTGTGACATGCTTGGGGCCAGCAAGCGGCATGGTGGTTAAGGCACTAGACTCCTTCAGGCGTGACTGCAGTTCAAGTCCCGGACTTGGTGGTTGCTTTCTCATTTTCCCT
The DNA here is from genome assembly GCA_026018925.1 of Tupaia tana. Taxonomy (NCBI): domain Eukaryota; kingdom Metazoa; phylum Chordata; class Mammalia; order Scandentia; family Tupaiidae; genus Tupaia; species Tupaia tana. The sequence continues at coordinate 74,864,483 of JAKSZU010000015.1, read as the reverse complement.
CTCCTTTTCTCTCTCTGTATATCTCTCTGGTCAAATTGAAAAATAATGATGATAAGTAAAAATAAGTAATTCTTTTTTTTTTTTTAAAGTAACATATCCAAGCTCTATACATAAAGGGTTAAATAACAGAATCTGTACCCTCCATAGCCTCCAGATTAGTGGGCGATCAGAGTAGGAAGGATTAAGACAAAGCCTTACTTGAGACTGCACTAAGGGCATAAGGAACTTGGACAGTGTACTGGAAAACAAAGAACTCTTTGGACAGGAGAAAGGAAAACTAGACCGATGCTACAAGAGTTTCTGGTGATAAAATTGTCCATCTGCAAAGCATCCTATTTGACATCGGTTTTATGGAAATTCTCATCAGGGGAGGCCCATGCTCTGAAATTACATAATAAAATCTAAATAATATAAGAATATAAGTCAACATAACCAGGAGCTGAGAATTGCTAAAATTGGAATTCCTGGCATATAGTGGGTATTTAGTAAATATTTTAATTAAATTATAAAAATATGAGACCAGTAGGTGGTAAGGTGGTTAAGGCACTGAACTCCCACATGGCTGACCACAATTCAAGTCCCAGACCTGGCTTTCTCACTTTCCTTCTCTCTCTCTCTCTCTCTCCCTCTCTCTCTCTCTCTCTCTCTCTCTCTCGAGTGCCGGTGCCCTGTAGCAAATTTAAAAATAATAATAACAATAAATAAAATTAAATAGATAATTATTTTTAAAAGATTATAAAGTATATCAAGGAAGGAAGATTGTGAATTATGTTTGAAGACATGGCCTGATCATCATTTACAAATGATATTATTAATATCAGATTGCAAGCAGAAAAATAAAGACAAAAACTGGTTTGGGGGCCAGCTAGGTGGTACAACAGTAACACACTGCTCAGAGATGCTGGCTCAGTATGGATGATCACAGGTTTGGTGTCCTGGTCTAACTGTACACGTCAGGTATGCACGCCTGTGATTCTGACTGGCTGGGAAGCCTGGGGTAGATGGGTGTAGTTATCGCATGAAACCCACTGAGGGTGCTTGTCTCTCTCTCTCTGTCTCTGTCTCTCACTGTCATGAAAGAAAGAAAACAAAATTAAAATAAAACCAAAAACCTGGTGAAAACAAACCAGGCAAGGCATCTGAGATGATCGCCAAATGATCTAGTAATTATAGTTAAGAACGTCAAGGATTCAGAAGAGGAAGGAATTTATTCAACATGGAGGAAATTTGTAAGTGAAACTCAGATGCAGGGAGAGATGGCCTTTCTCCTTTTGCCCAGACCTGTGTGTCCCCACAGTTCTTTCATAACATCCCATGCTCTTGTGGGTTGTTGTTTTCATTAATAGTGTTCTCAGTAGACAGTGAGTTCCTTCAGAATAAGGTTTGTGTCTTCTCATCATTGCATCCCCGAGTCTAACCCAGTGCTGGGCCTACAGAGGTGTTAGTAACTGGTGAATAAACTAATGAATGAAAGAAGCCTCCATAAGGAGAAAGGACAGACTTTAGAGGCTTTGTCCTAAATTTTTCCTTGTAATGCATATATGATTTTTTAAAGTCGTCTATGCCATCTACGATCCAACCCATTGCCTCAATTTTCTGGTTTAACTGTTGATTGGGGAAGAGAAAACCCAGTGGAACACTTACGAGAGAATGACTGAAATGTAGATCATGGGGCAGAATCTCAGGGGTAGCATTTTTCAGTAGAAGGTTCTTTCTGTACTGAATATTTGCTATACTACTGGAATGTCAGGGCCCATTTGCCATCAGTGAACAAGTAAATAAAATACTGACCCAGTCGTGGTGGCTCAAGCAGTAGAGCCCTGGTGTGTGATGATGCCGATGGCACTCGAAAGGCCCAGGTCCGGTTCGGGCTGATCTGAACCCAGCAGGTGCAGCATTGCATGCTTGTTAATTCCAGCTAGCTGGAGGGTGGGGGAAGATTGTGGCATGGTAAGACTCTGTGAAAAAATAACTATCTCAGACCAGCCGGTGGCATGGTGGTTAAGTCAACTGGATCCCTCCTGGCTGACTGCACAGTTTGAGTACCCAACTTGGAGGTTTAAAAAACACTTTGGAGGACCAACAGGTGACATAGTGGTTAAAGCACTGGACTCCCACGTGACTGACCACAGTTCAGGTGCTGGACCTAGCAGTTTGCTCTCTCACTTTCCTTCTCTCTCTTTCTCTCTGGTGGATTTTAAAAATAGTAATTATAGCAAATAAAATTAATACTTGAAAAAAAGCACTTTTGGGGCCAGCAGGTGACGTGGTGGTGGGGGCACTAAACTCCCACATGGCCAACTGTGGTTTGAGTCCTGGACCCAGTGGCTTGAAAATAACACCAGGTACATGTGCATGCCCAGAATCTTAAGAGGAGAGTGGAGGAGAATGGACCAAGGCATGACCATCCCCCTGGGGGTGATTTCTCACTTCCCCTCTCCCTGTCTCTCACTGTTTTCTCTCTGGCAACCACACATACCCTATGGCAAACGGGAAGGAAGGAAGGAAGGATGGATGGATGGATTGATTGAAGGATTGATTGATTTCGGGTGTGTGTGTGCCCAAAATTCAGAAGTGAGGAAGAAATGGAGGGGAAAGATTGAAGCATGGCCATCCCCTCTGGGGGGAGAAGGCTGCTTTCTCACTGCCCACATTCCTGCCACAAGCTCATGTGCCCGCTAGCAAATTAAAAACAGAACAAACCTATCTCCCCCTCTCTCTCGCTCTCTTGTTAAAAGAGAAAAGAAAGAAAACATCCCCTTACTCATTCCCCAGGCCTATATTATTTTCTACTCCAGAGGTAACCGTCCTCATGGTTTTTCCTTGAAAACATCCCATATCTTATCCCAAAAGCCCTAAAAAATAAGACAAATTACTCTGAAGGCAAGAACCAAGGTCTGGACATCTCAATCTGAACCACAGTTACCCTGTTCCACACAAGATGCTCAGGTATCTTGGGTCTAGTAGCAGTGGATGATAACAGTGATAACTAGTCATTGTTTCTGAGTAGTGCTTTCTGATTTACTGAGCAATTTTATGATTTTATTCTCAAGGCAACCTTAGATAGGCAGGGAATGAACCATTATATCGATTTTTCATGAAGAAACCAAGCCTCGGAGAGGTTCAATAGTGCATATAAAGTGATGAGATTAAGTAGAAACCTAGACGGTTACTACTCTTTTCTTATACATTTTTCCAGTTATTTTCATAAATTGTGACATTCGAACCTAGTGCTCAAACAAGATCCTATTAAGTAGCACAGAACAACTGGAGTTGTTTCCGAATAATCCACAAGATGGCAGTAAAGATTTTTGCATGGAGCCGTATACAGCAACAGCACATAGCCTGTTTGCTGAGTTTTCACACTGTCGATTGCGGTTGTTTTTTTTTTTTTTTTTTTTTTTTTTTTTTTTTTTTTTTTTTTTTTTGAGAGCTTTTTGCTACAGGGTGTGTACAGTCGCCAGAAAGACAGAGAGAGACAGAGAGACAGAAAGCAAGAAATCACCCCCTGGGGGATGGCGACACCGCAATCCCTTCTCCTCCACCACTGGGTCCTAGACTTGAACCGCAGCCGACTACATGAGAGTCCAGCGACATAGCCATTATGCCAACTGCTGGTCCCTTGATTGCATTTTGTGAAGTGTACTTATTCCTTTTTTTATGGCAGCGACAGGTGTACCTCCAGTAAGTACACCACCATGCGCCCCTCACCTCAGCCAACCTTGGCCAGCAAGCTGTGCACACATACCCTCAGTGTAGACAGTGGCCCAGGACACAAGCCAGAGCCTCCCACAATGGCCCACTTGTGTTACTGCTACACCACCATGTGTCCGCTGTTGATTGTATATTATCATAGTATTAAAACTGGGTGTTAACGGGGCCAGCAGATGGCATGGTAATTAAGGGTGCGGGACTTCCACATGGGTTCAAGTCCCAGACCTGGTGGCTTGCTTTCTCAGTTTCTCTTTCTCTTTTTCTCTCTCTCTCGTCAAATTAAAACAAACTAAATAAATAAAATAAACAAAGTTAAATAAGATAATTCTTAAAGAAAAAACTGGTTGTTATCATAATGATAGACTTTTAAAATATAATTTAATTAATGTAAAGTAAATTAAAATCTCAAAGTAGATGGGCCAGCCCTGTTGCCTAATGGTTAAGGGAGCCAAATCCCATATGGCCCAGTACACAGTTACAATCCTGGCCCTCATGGCTTGAAAAACATGTTGGGGTGTATGTTTACAATCACATGTGTGCACACACCATCCAAATCCTGACAGAATGATGCAAGAGATTGCCCCACTAGGGGGTACTTTCTCCCACTCTTTCTACCTCTTCCTGGTGAGTTCATGGGCCCTCTGGCAAAATTTTTAAAAAGAAAAATATTATATCTCAAAGTATTATAGAACTTGCAACTTAGTTACTTTTCTTTTCTGTTTTCTTTCTGTGTTTAGTGTTTAGGGTCTTTTTATTTTTTAATTTTTTATTTATTTATTTTTTAAAGTAATAAAGCACTTGGAATCTGCCTGGAGTCTAAGAGCCAAGTCTGCTTGAGAAAGCTCAAAATGCGCAAGATGGAAAATGTTGCTCCTTCCTGAGCAGTGGACTCATCTATGACCCTCCCACTTGAAAGAGAGCAAGAAAGGGACCGGTGGAGGGCCAACAGTTAATCTTCTATATGATTTAAATTCTCATTATTTGTCTATTTTTAAGACCTACCCTGGAGGGAAACTCTCTTGAAGGACCAAGGATGCTGGGAAACAAATTACAGAAATATTCATTGCCTGTATCGCTCAGGGTTTGTGTGTGACATAAACCACTAAACTCTATCTTTTCATGAATTTTTACTATTCTACTCCCAGATTTATGGCAGAATTCAGAATGGTAGAAGCTACATTTTCTTTCATTTCTTTATTCTGCCTGCAGAAAACAGGCATTGAGCAGGTACTGCCTCTATTGATAGGAATCGGGACCGCCATCAGGCAGACGTGGACGTGAGGCAGTGAGTCAGTTGTCTAACAACTGAGAAGATCTCAGGACTTTTATTTTTTCTCCAAGAGAGTGCAGAAAGTACCAATGAGGCCTAGTCATGCTGCAAGCTCCATCCCTCCATTCCTCTTTCCTGTCAGGACCCTGGGCATACAAGCACCTGGCATGTTTTTCAAGCTAATGGAACCAGGATTTAAACCTGGTCCCTATGTGTAATCCTGCTTCCTCCATACAGCATTTAACCACCATGCTACAGGGCCAGTCAAGATAGCTCTAGGTTTAAAGTCCTTTGGGCACTCACCCATGCTGCCTACATTGCACTTCCTCCTTTTGCTGACCTTTCTTCTCTAATCTCTTACTATGTTCATAGTCCTTTTCTTATTGAAAAAATAAAAAAAAAAAAACAGTTCTTATTTTTGTTTGCTTATAAGGGTCTCTCCATCTACCCTGCATGAATCATCATTTTTCCCCCTCTGAGATAAATTCTGATACAAGTATTAAGATAATGGGACTGGCAGGTGGCATGGTGCTTAAGGGTGCTGGACTCCCACCTGACCGACTGTAGTTCGAGTCCCAGATCTGGCAGCTTTCTCTCTCTCTCTCTCTCTCTCTCTCTCTCTCTCTCTCTCTCTCTCTCTCTCTCTCTCTCTCTCTTCCCTCTCTCTCTCTCTCTCTCTCTCTCTCTCATTCTGTCCCTCTCTGGTCACATTAATATACATAAATAAATTTAAATAAAATAATTTCTTTTTCAAAAAAAAAGGTAATATATCTTTCATTTTCTCACTACGTCCATTTAAACCTCTTATTGAGATGCTCTACTCTGTTCATTTCTTCATTAATTTATCTGCCCATACCTATCTACAACAAGCCAGATGGGACTCTCAGTGCCCTGTTACCCTGCTACAAGGAATTTGGTGGTGTCTAAGCCATGTGTCAGTCCTCAAGACGCTTGTAGTCAAGAAGAAAAAACGAGTAGGTCCACACAGAGTTAAAACATCAAGGAAGTACAGAACGGCAAGGGAGTTTCGTAGAAAAGGCGAAACCTCACCAGGTGACATGAGGAGCATTTGTGCTCTCCTTGGCAATAGAAGGCCTTCACAGGTCCTTGCTGCAGGTCTAAGATAATCCATCTTTTCATTAGGACACAGAGGAAGAATGTGAAGGCCAGTGCAGAGGTGAGCAGCAGGGGGCGCTCAAGAATTAGCCATCTAAGCTGACAAACCAGGAGACAGGATATCAGCCATTCTGAATCTTGAACTGAGGAATATAAGAATTACACAAGGGTGGGAAAAGCAGACAGTCCCCAGGTGTAGCCGTCAACTACTCAGTACAGCCTGAGCAAATTCCTGATCCCCTCTCTTCTCTGTAAAGTGAAACTCATGGTCTGCAAAGTCCCTTCCAGCTCTAACCTTCTAGGAATGTAAGTATTTGTGAGAACTTTGAGGGATAAAAGGATGCACTGAAGGTTTCTGAGCAATTTATTTATGACTAAACATTGTGTTAGTTATGACTAAACATGTCAGTTATGCATAAAGATTTCCGTATAAATAATGTCTAAAAGCAACATTAATGTTCATGATTTTTTTTCAGAGGACACTGGTGAGAGCTTAACCTTCAGAGTAATGTCTACATCCCTCAGTATAGTTTTCTCTTAACATGCCCAGCCTCATCTCTGAGACTCCTCCTTTCCTCTATCATCTAACTGTATTTAACATTGCATCTTCTCCTTAAAACTTTGTTCCCCATCCTCCCTCCCTTCCCTGCCCCAGTAACTCTCTTCTCCTCCTTCTTCGGTTCTAGATTGCTGCACTTGTAAATGTCTTCTCTCACTAATGCACCTCACCCTCCCAACACACACCCAGATGCCTCCAGGGTAGGTACCCGTCTGAGAGCACTCTTACCTTACACTTCCCTGTCACACTTGCCAGGCTGATTTGCCAAGGAATGCGCCTAGTTCACCCAACACAGCCTATGTTTTTTAAATATATAATGAATGTGGGGTGCCAGGTGGCATAGTAGTTAAGGTATTGGATCCCACTTGGTTGACCGTGGCTCGAGTCCTGAACCTGGTGACTTGAAACTCATACCAGGCATGTGTGCATGTGTGCCCAAGTTCCCAAGAGGAGAATGGAGAAGGGATTGCAGCATGGCCATCCCCCCCCCCCCCCCCAGGCAGATGACTTCTCACTTTCTGTCTCTCTGTCTCTCTTTGGCGAATGTACATGCCCTAGAGAAAATATCTCTCTCAAAATATATATAATGAATGAATGAAGTTAGATTTTTTTGTTTTTTAATTGGTAGATTCAGGGTAAAGACCTAGTAAAATAAGGCATGGCCAGTAGATCATGGGCATTGTACATCTAAATTGTCCAGGGCACAGTGTTAGATACTGTCCCTATAGAATGACTCTTTAAAGGTTACCAACCGACAGGAGTGTATAACTAATAATATTTAAAGACTCTGTGCCTAGTCTCTTAAAAATGGACATGTAAAAAAAAAATTTTCTTCTGTAGTTCAACCACTAGAGGGCAGTAAAGGCAAACATTGAACACCCTTTGACGGGAAGAATTGTAAAATGTTTTCTTCTGTTAAAATCTGGGTAGATAATCTTATGTTTGGAATAGTTATAGGACCTGTAGGCTGTAGTTTCTGTGATTATGGGTTTAATGGCTATAATTACCTTTCTAGTATGAAATTAAAATCTAGATTATCTGTGATAATAACATCACCTTACATAGCAAGCATTATCTTATATGAACCTCCTACAACACTTTGGGGAGTATACTCCTACCATTTTGCAATTTAAAAAATGAATTTCAGAGGTGGTAGACTATTAAGTAGCCACAAGAAAGCCAGTTACAAGCACAAACCCTATAGATGCTTGTTAACTATCAGGTGGTCAGAAAAGTTATGATATGTTTTCTCTATGTTTTTGTATGCAAAAATGTGTCATGACTTTTCCAACAATCCAATACTTATATTTAACAGGCATATAAAATTCCCTGCCAAGGCAGACAGTCTGGGAGAATATAAGTCCCAAAATTATTTGCCAGTTTAGAATGTAAACATATGGGAGCATTCTTTAAAAGAAGATCTTGTTTTGTTTGTTTGTTTGTTTTTAGGTAAACATAAGGTAGCCATTTGATGCTGCTACTAAAATGTCTACCTAGAACCAATCTACAAAAATGTACTCTTAGAGCACAGGAAAAAGATCTTCTTGTGGATATCACATCAGCTAGACCCTACATAGGTTGTAAGTTCCATCTAGTTTGTGCATTTTAAAAAATGTTTTTCTTTATTTACGATAGGATACGTGCACATGCATGCAAGAGAGAGAGAAAGAGATGAGCATCCTCCACTGACTCCAGTCACACCACAGTCTTTTCCTCTTGTCCTCAGTCTGTCGCATCTGGTCAGCATTTAAAGCTGATGAGCGGTGGACTCGAACTGTGGTTGCCATGTGGAATCTGGCTCCTATTAAACAGTGCATCATCGCCGCACCTTGGAGCTGGTCCATGCTGAGTTTTTATAAATGAATCAAAACCCACAGAGCAGATTAAGGATCCTGGACATGATATATAAAGGGTAGAAAGGAAATTTGGGTATGCTGGAAAGGGAGAGAGATAAGGGAGATGGAACTGGGGTTAGACACAGTGATGTTTAAGCATGTTGACTCTGGAGTCACAGAGGATCCAGCCTGGCATACCTACTAAAAACAGAAAATGATTAATTCCAGGAATTTGGGTTGGCTATTAGCAATGTCTAATACTGAAGAGACTGCATGTTTGTATAACTTTAACTCCAGGGTTCACACAGGGCTAGTGAGGAATCCCTTTCACTGCTTTAATCTGTAGATATCAGAAGCACTTTCTGGGGGCCCCAGGAGGTATGGCCTTGAGTGGTAGCTGCAGGGGGAGGGTTGAGGGGAGGGGATGTTAAACATTGTAAGGGCTTTTTGCTGTCTGTCCCAAGTTTGGGCTGCGGCCTGCCCACCGCTTTGCCCTCTTCCCTTCCTCCATCTGCCTCTTGACTGAGCAGCCATGAGCTGGGCTGCTTGAGAATGGGGGCCGTGGGAGGGTGTTTCCTTGGCCTGAGGACGGCTCAGTGTTGGTACATGTCTCACACAGGGGCAGCGGGCCCCTTTACCCTGCTTTCTATGATGGTGAATGTGAGGCACGAAATTATTGAGAATGTCTCTTCATCCCAATATCTGTTAGCAGTACTGAATGGGTTGGCATGCCCCATGAGATCACCTTCTAATTAAAAGGCTTGAATGATAAACTTGCCTTTGTGGATGTCTGTAAGGTCAAAGTGAAGGGTGAGACGATGAATCTTAAATACCACAATCCTTTCACAAAAATGCAAGTCATTTCCAGCAGAGACTACCTTGTCATTGTAAACTCCAACCTAGTGATTATCCCTAGCAGATGCATGCTGCAAAGGAGGAGAAACTGGCCTTAATTTACTCAAGAGAACTGGGGGCACCTTTAAATGAATGATTTCCAGTACTACCCAGAACAGTCTCTGCTACAAACTATTGTTTCCAATCCAGGAGGTATTTTAATTGAAGTAGCCTGGAAGTTGAGTGCATGTCCCCAAAACCCTGTTATAGAAAGAGGCCATAATCTGGATACTGCCGGTTCCATGTCTTGGTTAGGCCAAGGCTTTGTACCCACTCTGAAAGCCGTCATGGGTAGATCCTTGGAGAGCATGGAGACTGGCAGTCCTGTATGGAGTGAAGTTAACATTGCTGGTGGCCCTCTAAGGATGCAAAGTCTGATGTGGGAATTGACAAAGAGCCTGGGCAGTGGAACGATACCCACAAAGAAGCCATTGTCCGTGCCTACGAAGTGATTAAAATGGAAGGCTATAGTTCTTATACCATTGGCCTATCTGTGGCTTATTTGACAGAAAACTTTTAAAGACTCTTAGGAGAGCATATCTGGTTTGAATCATAATTAAGGCTGTCTGTGGGATAAATGACGACCATTCCTCAGTGTCCCCTGTTCCCTGAGAATGAATGGAACTACAGACCCTGGGAAGATAAAGCCAAATTGTGAAGGGGGGAGACAATGAAAAAGGTGCAGAAACAACTTGGAAAACTCAAAAGGAGCTCAAGCTTTAATGCTGTGTAGAGCTACCATTCTAGAATTGCTGAAGAAGAGATAGTAGTTATGGGATTGGAATAAATTCAGATCTCTAAAAGTTGGAAAGAGAAAAGGGGTGGAGTGGCTGCCCTGTTTATTTAGCCTTCTAGCTCTTTTATTATTAGCATCCAGGTGCTGGGTGATGCTTTTGGGTCTGTTTTCTTTTTTTGAAAGAGAGAGATTTTTGTTTAAGGGCACACATGCTTCCTGGAGAAACAGAGAGAGATAGAAAGTGAGAAATCACTCTGCAAGGGGATTTTCCATGCCACACTCCCTTTTCCTCCATTCCCCTCTTAGGATTTGGAGCATGCATGCTTATGCACATGGCATGAGTTTTATGCCATCAAGTCCAGGACTCAATCCATGGTTGACTACGTGACAGTCCAACGGCATAACCATCATGCCATCCGTTGGTCCCTTTTTTACAATTCTTAAGTGATTGCATCTAAGAAAGCATTTGGTGTACCAGTACCTTTACATTTATATATGCAAATACCATTTGGTCCAAAAGAATGTACAGTACAGGAGTTTATTGTGTTGTTAGAAATTCTGATTCTTTTACGTGCTTTCTCTTTCTATCATTCTCACTGCTTATATTTGTATTCCTTTCTATGCCACTTTAAAAGTTGTCACTTCCTCTGCAATGTAAATACAAAAAAAGAATGTACAGAGAAGAAATGTATAGTGGGTCCAAATGCTTGCCTTTTTCGCTTATAATTGTGAGTTTAGGTCATTTATTGAACTTCTCTGTGCCTCAGTTTCTTCCTCGACAGTATGATGACTGTTTCTACCTATAGGGAAATTATGGGAAGAATCAAAATAATACATGTAGTGTTCAGTGTAACATGTGGAAGAATTTGATAAATGCTTTCATTTTCGTTGGTGTCCTAGACTTGTTCATGTTGCCCTAGAAAAATGTCACCATGGGTGGTGTGGTTAAGACAGCTAGCTCTCAAACGACTGACTACACAGTTCAAGTCCCAGACCCAGTGGCTTGAAAAACACGCCAGGCACATGTGCATGTGTGCCCAAAAAAGAGGGAGGAATGGAGAAGGAATTACACTGACCATCCCCCATAGGGAGGTGCTTTTTCATCTCCTCTGTTTGTCTCTCTTTCTCTCCATTGAGCACATGCACCCTCTAGCAAATTGAAAAAAAGAGAAGAAACATGTCATTACAAGCAGAAGTAGTACCAGCTAAAAGCAAGGGTTTGTGAGTCTGATAGGTTTGGTTTCCAATCCTGTTTCTATCACACAATGCCAAAGTGATCTTGAACAAATCACTCGGCCTCATGGTCTCCATCTCTCCTGTTTGCATCTGGAAACTGTTTGCATCTGTTCCTCATGCTAAGCACTGTGGCTAGATAATAGGGCCTAGGTCACTCCATTGTAGTTACTCAGATAGGACCCAGCTGACCGTTAACATGGACATGAGGGCTTGGGAGAAAGTATCCCTGCAAAAGATTGAATTTTTTTTATTAACTCTCAAAGGATCCTAAGAAGAGTCCTTGTTTCTATTCTAGGAAATGTTGGGAATAAAATTTGTTTTCTCTTTCAAGTTGTCTTAATCTGCTCTGCTATAAGACTGATCCTTGAAGGATGATCACTCAAAATTAGTTCTCTTGTAATATCATGCAACCTTTAAGATTGACTAGATTCTTTTTATTTCCCAAAGAGTTAAAAAAAAAAAAAAAAAAAGGGGGGGGGGGAAACCACTATGACTTTGCAACCAAAGTGCTTTGAATCCTATTTCACTATGAACTAGATGGAGAAACTTTAGCCTGTACTCGGCCTCCTTGAACTGAGTGCTATCCACAAAATGGAGCCGCTGTCTCCTGCCTCCAGTGATTGTTATGGGGTTTGAATGTTCCCTGAGGGAAAGTACCAGTACCCATCAGAGTGTGTGACACAGAGCCAGTGGTTCTGCCTTTGGCAGTGCCACCAGCTATCCTAGTGCTCAGGGCTCCATGAGCCAGCCTAGACTCTTAAAGCAGTAGGTACTGACCTTTTTGTGAGCATTTGTCTTCTCAACCCAGTCACAGTGTGCAGTGCCTGCCAGGGGAGATCCAGTACATTCCACGCTTTCTGTCGGACTGTGAGGTATCTGGGGGTCTAGTGTCCTTGCACTCTTTCTTCTCTCAATGAAAGAAATCAAGTGAACCTATTTGCACTGAAATTGAATGTCGACCAAGTCAAAGCTTTGTTCCAACTATCTATATTGAAATTTGAATAATATACCAAGCATAAGACCAAAGTAATGAATGTAAAATAGTGCAACTACAGGATTCCTTATAACCCTTATATGAGTCCTTAATAGTTGTTAATTTTTGCATTTCAAAGATGACTGTGTAAGGCTGTGGCAACCCAAGTCTTTTTTGTATTGGTCCCAGCCCTTGGCACTGGTGAGTATTTAATGAATGTAGACTAGGTGGGCTTGGGCCATGACGCAGGTACAAATAGCCTACAATACACAAACACCAATAATTTACAAAGTATCTGAAAGAGTGAAGTTGGAAGAAATAGAAGTAATTTGATTAATCTTAAGAAAAGTAGTATTGGTTTTTCTAGAAAATGCCTCATAACTAGAGAGAATTTCATAGACAAAGTAGGGCTTGAATTGGGCTTCTCAAAGCAAGGGTAGCAACATGGTATGGGATGAAGGTGGGATTTCAGAAGCTACTGTCAAGGGTAGAAGAATGTGTAGATAGCTGGTAGAATAGCTGCTTAGGGGAACTGACACCCCAATGTACATTTCCCTATATCTTCATTTTAAGTTCCTTTGAACACTTGAAATGCTTTTTCTCCCACAGATCTTCTTACACTTCTCCTACGCACCCCCAGTCCTCTGATGCTCCCACAGATACATCAGAGGAGGAACTGGGGCTCTCTTTGTTTTTCTCCCTGTTGCACTAATTTCCTCTAATCTTTTGCTCGGTAATATGTCACAGAACAGGTTTCAGTTCATTAGTTGACAACTGTAATGTTGTTCTCTTGAAATAGTCAAAGATTTGCTCTTTTCCTTAATAGGCAATGATAAACATGGATCTTAATGGCCCTGCCCCCATTTCCTGAGGCTAAAAGTTCCACAACATTAAACTCAAATTTGAACTTCCTAAAACTACTCTTTCTGGAAAAAAGAACCAGGCAGATTTATTTTAATATTTCTCCCTTAGCCTAAAAATCAAATGCCATGAATTTTATAAATGTATGTTTTTAGTGATAAAATACCTCCCCAGGGGAAAAAAAAAAAAAAAAAAAAACAACTTTTAAATTTTATAGCCCATTCACATTAAAAAGTACAAAATCGAAATTTGCTTTTAGTAGTATCAGTAGTGGTATTAGACTGGCCCGTAGAAAATTGTTTTTGTACATCAAGTCAAATTGTGAAGTTCATGAGGTTCAAACTGACATAGATTTATATTTATGAAATATCCATAGAATCCTCACAGATGTCTTGATCCTAGAACTCTAAGGTAGAGGTTACAACCACAGATTTCAATATATAAAAATAAAAAATCTGCAGACTGTTCAGACCCAAACAAATAAGCTTTATTGGTTTACTCATTTGACAAAGATGTTTAAACAAAAAGAAATATTTTTCAATTTTCAATATTAAGAGCAACAGCTACCATTTGCTGAATAGTTTTTTTTAAATTCAATTTTAATGAAGTCCAATTTATTTTTTGTTTTATTTATTTATTTTTAATCTGCCAAAGGGCACATGTGCTCACTATAGAGAGACAGAGGAAAAATGAGAAAGCACCCCACCCCATATGGTATGGCCACCCACAATCCCGTCTTCTCCATTTCTCCCTCCTTTTGGGATTTTTGGGCAGGCACACACATGTACCCGGCATGTTTTTCAAGCCATCAGGTCCAGGACTTGAACCATAGGTGGGTCTTGTGAGAACCAGCTGCCTTAACCAACAAATCATAGACTGGCCTGAGACGTTCTTAAATGCTTAATTTAACACAGCCCTCAATTAACTGCAACCCTTTTAAAGCAGATACTCACATTATGACTTCAAAGGTGTACAAAGTCAAAATTCCAAAACTGACTGACTGTAGGACAAAACCCTCACACTTCCCCTTCTATTACATTCCCATTGATTAAAAACAAACAAAAAAAGGGGGCCAGCAGGTGGTGTGATGGTTAAAGATGCTGGATTCCCACAAGGCTAACCATGGTCCAAGCCCTGGACCTAGTGATTTGCTTTCTCACTTTCCCTTTCTCTCTGTGTCTATCTCTCTCTGGTCAAATTAAATAATAACAACAAATGAAATTAAGTAAACAAACATTTAAAAAAACAAACAAAAGCAATTCTCTGAAATGCAATATCCATTACCACCATGGTATTACAAGTATATGTTGAGTTTTTTTGTATAGAAATTTTAGCTTTCTATAACTAAGTAGTAAATGCCAAATAAATGCTCCTAAAAGTAATGATTGAGGGCCAGCCAGCTGCATGATGGTTAAAGTAGCTGGATTTCCAGATGGCTGAACATGCAGTTTAAGTCCCAGGCCTGACAGCTTAAAAAGAAAGTTAGGTATGTGTGCTTGCATGCCTGAAATCCTGAGAGGAGAATGGAGGAGATTGGATTGCAGTGTGGCCATCCCTTCTTGGGGGGGGAGGGGCGGAATACTTTCTCTCTTTCTCTCTCTCTCTCACAAACACATGCTTCCTATTACAAACTAAATAAAAATGAAAAAATAGTGAGTGAGTTTATAAATGAATGTACTCATGAATGAATATATTCATAAAATGAATATCGTTGTATAGTGGCAGGCTAAATAGATGCATAGCTCTTTGCAGAATCAAATATCTTATAGCGTATATGTATTTTTTTTAATTTATTGAGCCATTGTCATGTGCTAGGTACTTTTTAAAAGATTAATTCTGGGGACCAGCAGTTAGCGTAATGGCTATGTTGCTGGACTCCCGCGTAGTCGACCGCGGTTCGCATCCCGGACCCGGCGGCTTAAACTCACGCCGGGCGCTTGTGCGTGCGTGCCCAAGATCCCGAGAGGAGAATGGAGGAGAAGGGATTGCGGCGTGGCCATCCCCCCCTGGGGGGCGATTTCTTGCTTTCTATCTCTCTGTCTCTCTCTGTCTGTCTGGTGAGCACACGCACCCTATAGCAAAAAACAAACAAACAAACAAAAAAAAACTCTCAAAAAAAAAAAAAAACAAACAATTAATTCTGTAGTCCATGTGCACACATGAGAGCGAGAAAGCACTACCTTATGCAGGGCTTGGTCATGCCCTGATGCCCTTCCTCCAGTCTTCTAGCCTCCCATCAGGATCCCAACATATGCCTGGAATATTTTCAGGGAAACCAGTCCAGGGACTTGAACTGCAATTACTATGTGGATTCCAGCTCCACAGTCTAGTACTTTACTAACAACTCCACAGAGACTGGGCCTTACAGTATACATATATCTTTAAGACACAAGATAGAATCACAGAATTGTCACTCTAAATAGAATCTTAGAGGCTGACAGGTGGTGTAGTGGTTCAGGACGCTGGACTCCCACATGGCCTACAGCAGGTTGAGTTTTGGACCAGCTTGCCTTCTCATCCATCCCTTTCTCTCTCTCTCTCTCTCTCTCTCTCTCTCTCTCTCTCTCTCTGTCTGTCTCTCTCTGGTGGGTGAGATAGATAGATAGATAGGTAGGTAGGTAGGTAGGTAGAGAATTTTAAAATAGAACCTTAAAGTCCCCATTGCAGAATATTTTTTGCCTATTTGTTCAATAAATAAAAGCAAGAAAATAGAAAATTCTAACATTAAGTGGTGAATAGAAGATAAACCATGTTCACTGAGTATTTATGAAATTACACCAATCTCTAGATTTTCCTCCTATTGAGACATAAAAGGGCAAATATAAAATAGTATATGTGTATGTATATAAATATATATGTGTTGTATTTGTGTATGTGTATGTGTATCACGTATACATATATATATATATATATGTGTATATATATATATATATACATATATATATATTAGGTTTTCGCGATACGGTGCATGTGCTTACTGGAGAGAGACAGAGACATAGAGAGGGAAAGTGAGAAATCATCCCCCAGAGGGGATGGCCACACAGCAATCCCTTCTCCTTCATTCTCCTGGTATTTGGGCCATGCACGCACACGCACTGGCATGATTTTCAAGCTGCTGGGTCAGGCCTTGTGAGAGTCCAGTGCCTTAACCTCCATGCCACTTTCTCACCCCAGTGGTATTATTTTAAATCATTTAATTTTGATTATAGGATATATTTATGTATACATATATTCATACATAAATAATTACAGCTCAATTTACTTACCATAGGGAAATAGTTCATTGTTTTTATTCCACACAGCTCTTGATAGAAACAACATTAAATTGGAATTTCTAGATGGTAGGAAAGGCCAGATACAAGTATTTAGCTTTGAAAAGCACACCCACTTAACAATTCTTCAATGAATCAGTGCTCCAGAGAGGAAATTTACATAGCTAGACACAAGGCAGCAAAAAAGAAAAGAAAAAAACAGGGTGAATTCTTCTACATGTGACAGATACTTTTACTCACATTATCCTGGAAAATACATTGTAAATTTTATATTTTCTTAGTGATTTATGCTTTTTATACACATTTATTTTCCTGTTGTCTTATTCATTCAGAGGCTATTTTCTCGTGGTTTATCTGACTTTCTCATTATACCTGATTGAGGAAAAGCAATATTTAGAAATGATGCATTCTCTGCAAATGGGTGATACGCATGCATGGCCATCTATCATTTGATATAATATTCATGGTTTCACGGCTCTAAATGTGATTTTCCCTTAAGTGCTTCTTCAACCCTTATTTTACATCTGAAGTTCATACCAAGATTAGACCAATAGTGATGGTTTTTTTGCTTCCTGTTTTGGTTTTGTTTCATTTTGTTTTTTGAGAGGGAATGAGGATGGATAAGAGATGAGGTTACCTGGGAGGTGATGTAAACCTTGAGCTATGCACAAACTCCAAAGCCCAGACTTCAGCTATTGTTAACCAGACAGTGTTAGGCAGGTAACAAGGGACATATGGGGAGGCAAATTTGGAATCTAGAAGATTCAGCTCATGATGATAATGTTAAAAAGGATGTTGAGGCCAGCAGGCGGCGCAGAGGTACAGGCACTGGATCCCACATGGCCGATGTCATGTTTTGAGCCCCAGACCCGAAATCTTGAAATCTTGAATATCACACCAGGCATGTGCATGCCTAAAATCCCCAAAAGAGAGTGGAGAAGAAGGGATTGCACCATAGTCATGCCCTTGGGGGGAGTGATTTTTCACTTTCTCTCTCTGTCTCTAGTGATCACACTTGCCCTGTAGCAAACTAAAAAAAAAAAAAAAAAAAAAAAAGAATATACAGTCAATTTTTTGATATACAGCAGGCCTCTACATTAGAGAGGGAAAAGTAGGTTTGAAAAAACAATGATTTTATGGGACCAGCAGTTAGCATAATGGCTAAGTCGCTAGACTCCCACGTAGTCGACCACGGTTCACATCCCAGACTCAGTGGCTTAAACTCACACCGGGCATGTGTGCATGCGTGCCCAAGATCCCAAAAGGAGAATGAAAAAGGGATTGCGGCGTGGCCTTCCCCCTTGGAGGATGATTTCTCGTTTTCTGTCTCTCTGTCTCTCTCTGTCTTTCCAGCGAGTGCACGCGCCCTATAGCAAAAACCTCTCAAAAGAAAAAAAAAAAGAATATTTTGGTTTTGTTTTTAAGAGTAAAGCTGATTTAGAGCCTTACAAATCCTAGAGAGCTTCCTGAGAAGCCCAAGATAGAAAAAGCCTACCTTAAGGAGCATTAAATATAAACAAGACAGCCCAAGATAGCATTTCAAAATGCTAGCACCGACCATTTCACTAGTTCAGTGTCTTGGGAGCAAGTTCTTCTGGCTTGTCTGTACTTCATAGCTAACCAGGTATTTTAGCTGTATTGACAATGGGATGAGAAAAATATTATTTATGACTGGCTTAATTATGGGGCTCTCACAGCAAGTCAGTTTGGACTTCAAATGGCAGTGCAATTCCAGAAATGAGGTAGTACACCATTGTAGGCTGTCCTCCGGCAAAGCAGCAGAAAACCAGAGAAGAGAAAAGAGGGTGCTGCAGGAAAGTGGAGGCAGGTGGATCAGAGTGAGGGAGCAGGAAGAGGAGAGAACAGAGACAGCCCCGCTGCAGAAGAAAGGTAGGGTATGAAGGAGTGCAGCTGCAGAGGCAGAGACAGACCAGGAGAGGATCATGAGGAGAGATGAGACCCTGGGGTGAGAGTAGGAGGGAGAAGGGACGGAACAGAGAGAAAAAAGATGTCAAGAACCATGGGACAGCCACCTTGGCAGAGCAGCATCTATGGTAAGTTCTCCAGGTGGTAGGTTTTCATTAAAGAGAAAATAATTCTGTCTGGGCTCCGTGGCATTCCCAGTGCAATGAACAGCAAGGGCCAGCCTTATACTTTTTACTCTGATGCTGGCAAGCATTAGTGCAGCAGGTGGAGCTTTGAGTTCCAGACCCTATTTCATGCGTCTCTAGCACTTTGCCCTGCTCGGGCAGTTGCAGTCCCTGTACTTACTAACTTAGTTCTCGTACATTTCCCTGGACATGGCAGAGCCGGTCAATGCCTGCAGCCAGCCTTTCACCCCAGTGTAAAGTATAGTTCAAGGAGGGAGCTGGGTGGGGAGGCACTGAACTTGGCCACAGAAATATTACAGAGATTTGACATTCATTAACATGCTAAGTGGACTAATATGAAAGACTTAATGCTAAACTAAGCAAGTCAGACCATGAAAGACAGACTTTGTATGTCCCCACTCAGTATATACCAATTATCTGTGCTTTATAGCAGAAACTGGAAGTTTGGAAGGTATAGGAACAGGGAGGGCAATGGTAGATACTAGAGATAGTAAGGATAGGGGTAATATGGGGGTGGGTAATGGAGGGAGAGGGACAGGGGTAAAAAAGTACACTTAATAGACACAAAAGAATGAAAAGCTATTGGCTTATGATGAGTATAGTAATGTCTTTGTCTTGGCTGATATGCATGGTAAACATGCTGAAAAAATAAATATTATACACTGTAGAGATATATGTGATTCAGAAAAGAAAAGATGCTCTAGGGAGTTGTTGCATGCTCGTAATGCTGAGGGTGGCAGAGCTGGTGAGGGGAGCTGGTCCTTGCACTGACCACTCAGGGCTGAAGAAAGCAGCCTTTGGAGACTGGAGCTATGAAGTGTGTTGGAGGGGCCCTGTGTGGGAGTGGAGAACAAAGTGGCCCACAGTGAGGACAGCTGTTAGAAGGCACCTTACTATGCTATCTCAGGAGTTGTGTGGGGGGTTCAGTTAGCTGCACATGCTGACAGTGGTGGCCACCAGAGACAGAAGCTTCACCTGCAGACCTGAGGATGGGGAGCAAGCATTGGAAGAGAAGAGGCCAGCTTGGGTGGGGAGAAAGGACACAGACTAGCTAGCGCACAAATGGCAGCTTTTATCCTAGCTCGGCTAATTTGGAAGCATTTAATCTCTGAGAGCCTCAGTTTTCTCATTTAAAAGTTGACCTTACAAAGTTCTTTGGAGGATTGGAAATAACAAACCTAGCACAGCATCTTCTTGTTATTGCCTTAATTAGTAACCACTCTCCTCATTAAAATGCCTGGTCACAGTGTTTCAAGAAAGCCAGTTGGGACCAGCAGGTGGCATAGTGGTTAAGGCACTGGACTCCCATGTGGCTAATGACAGTTTGAGCCCCAGACCTGGTGGCTTGAAAATCATGTTAAGTGTGTGTACACACTCAAAATCCCAAGAGAAAAAGAGGAAAAAGGATTGTGGCATGGTCATCCTCCCTGGGAAGGATTTCTCACTTTTCCTCTCACCGTCTTTCTCTGCCACTCTCCAGCAAGTACATATGCCCTATGGCAAAAACCTTAAAATAAAACAAAACAAAAAGAAAGAAAAGAAAAAAGAAAGCCAGTAAGCCAGTTAGCTGAATTTCCTCCCTCTTTCCTGTTCTCCCGATTCTTTTTCTGTTTTCACTATTTATTGAACATTTATTTTGTATTAGAAACTACCTGTAGAGCCTGAGTTTTTGTATTTTCTTTAATTAAGAGAGTGTGACTTTGCAGCTTTCTTCATATCTAGAGCTCCAGCAATTAACTATGGAAACCCGGATTTTACCAGGGAGTTGTTTTCTATAGGGAACAGTGTGCTGTGTACTAAATTGGTAGGCTGGAAGGAGAGAATTAATAAATAGAAAATATTTAAATGACTGAAAATACCTCCCTTCCTGTGTAAATGGAAAACTTCCTGATGCTCACAATATCCACTTCCTGATACCTGCTTGCAAGAACGAAGGAAGTGATGACAGAAAGCATTAACTCGTGAGGATGGTCATTCTTTTGATTTTTTTTTTTTTTTTTTTTTTTTTTTTTTGGAGTATGCCATTTTGCAGACTTTTGAAATAATTCAGTTGCTTCTTCTGGTTCTACCAATGTCCAGAAACATTTTATAAAATCAGTGCCTCTTACAGTTAAGACTGTGTGTTGCATGGTCCATTAACACTGCCCAAAGAAACCATGTTCAAGATGGCCGCTCCAGCATAGAAAATGCTACCCTTAAGGAAAGCTGACTGCACCCTGTTCAGAGTCCCACAGATCTTCTCCATTGGTCCTCCTCACTTCACTTTCTTCTCTACATTGTCTTTTTTACGTTATTAACTACTCGACTTGGCAACTAGATGCTTGGTGAACTGGTTAACAATGCTTCTTTAGGATAACAGGAGTCTTTGTGATCCTTAAATTCCTTCAGATTAGAGGAAGAAATTCACCAGACATGGGTAATTGCTGCCGCCTTCAAAAACAAATTACGAGAAAGGCAATTTGTACCACACCCTGGGAATACAAGAGGATTAAGACAATGGTTTGCTTATAGTCTCTTTGGTGACATTTATTTATAAAAAAGATATTTTAGGGACCAGCAAGTGGCATGGTGGTTAAGGGCTCTGGACTCCCATATGACTGACCACAGTTCGAGTTCCAGACCTGGAAGCTCGCTTGCTCTCTCTCTCTCTCTCTGTCCCTGTCCCTCTGTCCCTCTCTAGTCAAATTAAAATAAATAAATAAATAGTTAAATAACATAATTCTTTTAAAAATATTTTAAATGAGCAAAGGAAATCATAGATTTATATGATCTATTTTTATATGATCTATTTTTAAAAACCCTAACTATTTGTGGAGGTTACATATGAATGTATTTGCACCTATATATGTTCATTCACTTATATGTACCAGGCACTAGTCTAGACATTGGGAATATATCTGAAACAGCCCTGGCAAATGACTTCATTTCCTGGCCCTCAACTTCCCCACCCATTATATGGGAGAATGGGACAAGATCACTCTAGTGCTCCTTCACATCAGAGAAGTCTATGGTCTTAATACACTAAAGAATAGGGGCCCACAGATGGCATGGTGGTTGGGGCACTAGACTCCCACATGGCCAACCAGAGTTTGAGTCCTGGACCTGGTGGCATGCCTTCTCACCTCCCCTCTCTGTCTGTCTGTCTCTTTCTGGTGAATGCCTGTAGCAGATTAAAAAGTAATAATGATAAATAAAATAAAATAAATAATTCCTTAAAAAAACAACCACTAGAGAAGAAAGTAGTAAAAGCCACATTGTGGAAGACTTTAATATTAAGATTAGAAATTTTCATATAGCCTGCAAGGGATGGGGAACATAGAAGAATATGGGCATCTGTGTCATGTGCAAAATACAAAAGCATGATTCAGAGGAAAGTAGAGTAGCCATAATATACAAGGTAACTGTCAAGGTAATCCAAGTATAAAAAAGGAAGGAGAGAAGGAGAGAGAGCACTTAGAGAAAAGACTCATAGATTAATTAGAAATCCACTGCATAATAATGGATTATAATATTATGATAAATCAAAAAGAAAATCTAAGCCCATAATGATACCTGGGGACAGGGGAAAGGATGAAAGAGAAGCTCTTCTGCACAGAAAAATACCAGCTTATAATGAGAGACATGAGAATTAGAAGATCACCATTTTTCCAACCCTCACGAAATAATAGTTTAGTGTTATTTAGTCAATAGATGCTAAAAGAAAAATTAGTAATGAAAGTTTATTGGGAAGAAAGATACTCACCTGGTCTCAAAACAAACGGAAAAGCCTGATTTGTTATTTACAAATCACAAGACTTCCTTTAGTAGGGCAAGATCTGGTGAACCTTAACCAAGTGACTAAACTTATCGTCAAATGAGGTGACCTAATATTTTGGGCTTTCTACTGTGACATTGTAAGAAGTGCACAGTGTTATGCACTAGATTTTTGCTAAAAGTGTTTGATCTGACTCTGAATGGAAGAAACAATCAGATAGTTCCATAATGTAAGATCTAAAATGTGAGCTCTTTAAAAAGTCAACGTCATTGAAGTGTCTGTGTCTCTCTGATAAGCACACGTGCCCTATACCAAAAATAAATAATTCTTTAAAAATAATAAACATCAGTCTTTCCCACTATACACGATGGCAGGTGATAAAACTGCAAAGCAGGGAACCAGCAGTTAGCGTAATGGCTATGTCGCTGGACTCCCACGTAGTCGACCGTGGTTCGCGTCCCGGACCCGGTGGCTTAAAACTCACGCTGGGCGCGTGTGCGTGCGTGCCCAAGATCCCGAGAGGAGAATGGAGGAAAAGGGATTGCGGCGTGACCATCCCCCCTGGGGGATGATTTCTCGCTTTCTGTCTCTCTGTCTGTCTCTGTCTGTCTGGGAGCGCACGCGCCCTATAGCGAAAACCTCTCCAAAAAAAAAACAAACAAACAAACAAACAAACAAAAACTGCAAAGCAGCATACTAAGGAGAAGAAACCTGAAGCCAAGAAGGCTGATGCCAGTGGCAAGGTTAAAAAGGGTGACCCCAAGGCTAAAAAGCCCAAGAAGGGGAAGCCCCATTGCAGCAGAAACCCCATCCTAGTCCGGGGCATCGGCAGATGCTCCCGGTCTGCCATGTATTCCAGAAAGGCCACGTGAAAGAGGAAATACTCTGCCACTAAATCCAGGATCGAATAGAAAAAGAAGGAGAAGGTTCTTGCGACTGTTGCAAAACCGGTTGGTGGAGACAAGAATGGTGGTACCCAGGTGGTTAAACTGCGCAAAATGCCTAGGTATTATCCTACTGAAGATGTGCCTTGAAAGCTGTTGAGCCACGGCAAAAAACCCTTCAGTCAGCATGTGAGAAAGCTGCGAGCTGGCATCACTCCTGGGACCATTCTGATCACCCTCACTGGACCACAGAGGCAAGAGAGTGGTTTTCCTGAAGCAGCTGAGCAGTGGCTTGCTACTTGCAACTAGACCACTGGTTCTCAATCGAGTTCCACTGCGTAGAACACACCAGAAATTTGTCATTGCCACCTCCACAAAAATTTATATTAGCAAAGTAAAAATCCCAAAGCACCTTACCTATGCTTACTTCAAGAAAAAGAAACTACGGAAGCCCAGACACCAGGAAGGTGAGATCTTTGGCACAGAGAAGGAGAAATACGAGATTTCAGAGCAGCGCAAGATTGATCAGAAAGCTGTGGATTCACAAATTTTACCAAAAATCAAAGCTGTTCCTCAGCTCC
Organism: Tupaia tana; assembly: GCA_026018925.1. Lineage (NCBI taxonomy): Eukaryota > Metazoa > Chordata > Mammalia > Scandentia > Tupaiidae > Tupaia > Tupaia tana. Next base: position 74,840,687 of record JAKSZU010000015.1, on the reverse strand, counting down.
AGGGCAACCTGCGATCCTTATTTGCCCTTACAAATGGAGTTTATCATCACAAATTGGTGTTCTATTTTTTTTTTTTTTTTTTTTTTGCCAAGAACCTAATTAAATAACTGATCATAAAAAAATAATAATAATTAACATCATAGCCAAATGTATTGCATAAACATTAGGCTGCATGTACTTGCCAGAGAGAGACAGAATGGGAGAAATCACACACATACAACCCCCTGGAGGATGACCATGCTGCAATCCCTTCCTATCATTCTTCTCTCAGAATTTCTCTATTTAATCAATTCCTTATTAATGGTGTTTTAACAGGAGATCAATGATATCTTAATATCAGAAACCACAGAAAAACTAAGTTTCAAGAAACAATAATGGGACCAGCAAGTGGCATGGTGGTCAAGGGACTGGATCCCATATGGCCAGTTGTGCAGTTCAAATCCCAGACCTAGTGGCTTGAAAAACATGCTGAGCATGTGTTTTAAGCATGCCCAAAATCCTGATGGGAGAGAGAAATGGCAGAGAAAGTATTGCAGTATAACCATGCCTTATGAGGGGTTGTGGGGGTAGTGATTTCTCGCTTTTTCTCTCTCTCTGTCACTCTGTCTCTCCAACCAAGTGCACATGCCCTGTGATCAAAATTCTAAAACCAGCCACAATGAAATAACAGCCCTTATGATCAATCTACTGATTTCAGGAAAGAAAACATGTTGAGCAAACTCAGAAGTTTTACTTTTATCACCACCATCCATGTATCCAAGAAAGGGTCTCAGTTTCTAACTGGATTCTAACCCAAGAGAATCTGTCAGCTGGAAGCATAGACACATCTCCTCCCTGGGGAGGGTAAAGTGAGAAGCCATGGAGTAGATTTATGAAGGTAGAAATGTAGCCTCCCACCCACTCTCACTTTAATAGTTGAAAGTTTGATCCTTTGCCTGAACAGTTTGGGTGCTTGGAAGATATGGAAGTGAGTGATTTTTAAGCAAAAGACATTCAGGCATTGACTGGGGGCTTCAAGGACACCTCCACCATGATGTCTCCAGCCTTACAGAGCTTCGAGTCACTAGCATTGACAGAGACCCTTGCACAAAGCACAATATGAAGCTCAGAGCCCTTAAGTGAGGAGAAAGGTCTGCTCTAGATTGTACGGATCCCTGTTTCACTTGTTTCCTTCCAAGTACAATACCATTTTTTTTAAATGTGCTTATTCCATGAGCAAAAGAGAGAGAGGCAGTGACAGCACCCTAACGGGATCCTGATACATGGCCCACCTTTAGCTCCAGACAGCCCGGATCACGGTCACACACGTCTGTATGCTCAGGGAGGTCTCCAGACCTCAACCAAGAACCTTTCCATGTGGGCTTACTTTGCAGAACATCACATTTTACCACTGCACTACCATGTGGTCTGAAAAATATAGTATCTTCAAAGGAAGTTCTCAAGCCATTCTGCCAAGTCCTAATTGGTAATCGGGCCTCAAAGAGCTAGAGAGTTTGTAAACCAGCAAAGTCACAGAGTAACTTGATGCTGAAATCAAATATAGAATAAATGAATAGCTGACAGAAGTGCAGGAAAACCAATGGGCTTTCCTTCAGTTTGGTCATAGGTATATCATGGGTATTTTTCACTTTCAAAATATTAGACATGTATGCCCTTGTGTGTAGTGGCTACATTGTATTCTTTATATAAACAGTTTATAATATATTTAATCAATTCTCTATTGACTTTTTTAATAGTAGATTAAAGATTCAATGATCTTTCCACTCTCAAAAGTTCTGATTCAGTGAGCCTACTTTAATCAATCTTCTCCCCTTAAATTCAGAAATTTTTTTCTAAAAAGCATTCTAATCGGTACCTGGCTCATAATGAGTATTCAGTAACCAACTGTAAAATAAATTTTAACAATTTAAATGAAATGGTGTCACCTAATAGTTATAATAATTCATCGACACAAGGAATATTACTGAGTATTTATGTAGTGTTCCAGGCACTAGAGGTGAGACACAGAGAAAAAAGAGGCAAGCAGGCCTCCACTCATGGGAAGCTTTATTTGAGGTGGGTAAGATAACACACAAAATATTAGGTGGACCTCAATTCTGTAACAAATAAAACTATGTCAGGGCTGGCAAGTGGCGTGGTATTTAAGGCACTGGACTCTCACGTGGCCAGCCATGGTTTGAGTCTTATAGCTGATGGCTTGCTTTCTCACTTTCTCTCTTTCTCTGGTCAAAATTTTTTAAAAAATGATAATAATTTAAATTTTTTTTTTCAAATGAAATAAAACTAAGTGTTAAAGATGGATTGGCAGGGGACCAATAGGTGGCATGATGGTTAAGGCGCTAGAGTCCCACATGGCCAACCACAGTTTGCATCCCAGTCCTAGCAGCTTGCTTTCTCATTCTCTTTCTCTCTGGTGAGCGCATGTGCCTTGTAGAAAATATAAAATAATAATAATAAATAAAATTTAATAATTAAAAAAAATAGACTGGTTGGGACCAGCAGTTAGCGTAATTGCTATTTCGCTGGACTCCCATGTAGTCGACCACGGTTCGCATCCCACACCCGGTGGCTTAAACTCACGCCGGGCGCATGTACGTGCATGCCTAAGATCCCGAGAGGAGAATGGAGGAGAAGGGATTGCGGCGTGGCCATCCCCCCTTGGGGGGTGATTTCTCGCTTTCTGTCTCTCTGTCTCTCTCTGTCTTTCTGGCGAGCGCATGCGCCTGTAGCAAAAGAACCTCTCCAAAAATAAATAAATAAATAAATAAACAAACAAACAAACAAACTGGCATTTAGCCAGCAGGTGGCATGATAGTTAAGGCATTGGACTCCCACATGGCCAACCCTGTGGTTCGAGTCTTGGACTAGCAGCTTGAAATTCACTCTGGGTTCATGTGTGTTCATCCAAAATCCCAGGAAGAAAGTGGAGGAAAAGGGATTGGAGCATGGCCATTTCCCATACAGGATAATCTCTCACTTTCCCTCTCTGTGTCTCTCTCTGGTGAGTACACATGCCCTGTGGCAAAATCCTAAAAAACAAACAAACAAACCAAAAGATGGACTGACCAGCCACTTCAAATGGGATCATCAGCAAAGCCCTCTCTGAGGACCTGGCGTTTAAGTTGAGTCTGGCTTCTAAGTAGAAAATGGATAGAGGAGGGTGGAGAGAGCCAGAGTGAGAACAGGGAGACCCATCAGGAGACTATTGTAGTATCCCTGGGAGAAATGATGGGCCTGGGGTGGAGGAGGAGGAGCGGAAAAAGGTGGACAATTGAAATATGGCTTGAAGCTGGAGTAAATAGACCTGCTGAGGGACAGCTGGGAGGTGGAGGCAGAGAGAATCAGCTTAGGGCTCTACATGGTAGCACTATTTGTTGGAAGTAAGAACATTCCCCAGACACAGTTTTAGGGGAAAAAAAATAAGAGAATGATAAATTTGAAAAGTCTTGCACATAAAGTAGAGATGTCAAGTCCGAGATGAATTCACAAGTCTACAGTTCAGGGAATGATAAGAATTAGAGTTCTCTGCCTATCTGCAGAGATAGTCCATTTGTGACTCAAAACCTGTGAATCTTAAAAAAGTTACTTACATGTCTTGGACTATAGGAACTGGGTTTGGATATATATATAGAGAGACATAGATATGTTGTTATTTTCAATGAAAGATTTTAGAATAATCAGCCCTCAACAAATGTCCTGGTAACTCAAAACATTTTTAAAGGTCGTTTTTGTTTTGTTTGGAAATATATGCCCATTTTTGCATCAGTAAACCATATTTTAAAGGGATGTTAATGTTTACCTGCTAACATACATAAATATCTAATATCAGTTTTTCATTTTGCCTCTGCTCCAAGAGGAATCTGGTCTTGAGCTTTGTGTCAAACAGCTACTGTCAGAAATGTTATCATTCTCCAGCAAGTACACAGCCTCTGGAGAAGGAAATTAATTAGAAATTTCCACTTCAAATATAATTTATAGTTCATTCACTCTGAAACAGGCTGGAGGGTGTTTGAAAGTTTAATGCTGAATGAACTATTTGTTTTTGCAAGTTGTCAACAAAATACATATTGAGCATATAATATATTTATGTATTAAGCACTGCAGAGGGTCTCACATATTTTCCATGAGGCTCTTTTTCCAGTGAGAACCAGAGATATGAAAGGACTGCCCAAAGTAAAATAAATTAAGAGCAGAAGAGGACTAGAACTAGGGACTCCTGAGCTCAGTGCCTACAAGCCCAGTACTTCTCTTTGTTCAACTGAGTCTTTACTGAGATAATTTTATACTAGTCTAAGTCACCCACTTGCTGTGTGTGTAAGGGAAGAGAGTAAATAATAGCTCATCATTTTATGCCCTTCGTATATTCTGGGCATTCTAAGTACCTTACATGTATTAACTGATCTAATCCTTACAGCTGCTCTGTGAATTGGTGCTGTTTTAGTGTTATCCCTGTGCTATACAGGTGTATAGCAAACCTTCTACACCTGGATTCAGTTTGATTAGGATACTGAATTTAGGAATGCAAAAACGAAAGTAATTATGAGCATTTCCCACTTCTCTAAGTTCCAGAAAGATATTTTCCAGCTGCCTACAAACCCATAGATGTCCAATAGACATACTGCTCAACATGCCTAAAACAAAATACATAATCCTCTCACCCAAACTCAGTTTCCATCCTGCGTTCCCATTCTGATTAATGCTATCATCATACCTCCAGTCATCCTAAAATTGTTTGACATCTTTCTCATCTCCCATTTGTAATCTGTTCAACACTGTTACATATTATATACGTATAGATGTAGAACTTTCCCTCTGTTTCCTCTCTGAAAGTCTGTGCCCAGTCTCCCAAACTTAATTCTGTTCCCACTTTTCTAATTCAGACCTTTATCACCTGTCATTTATGTTATTGCAATAATCTCCCATCTGATTACCCCCGTTTTTTCCTTTATGCCAGAGGGTACACATGTTTATCAGAGAGCGAGAAATGAAGCATTTGCCGAAGGGACCTATCGCACCACAATCCCCTTTCCTCCATTTCTCATACCATCAGGATCCTGGGCACACTGACAGACACACTCAGTGTGTTTTCAAGCCTTTTCCAGGGCCAGGATTCAAACCCCAGTTGGCCCTGTGGGATCCAGCTCCCTCAACAATGCAAAACCACTGAATTACAGTGCTGGCCCGAGTTAGCCTATTTTTGATAGGCTAACTTCAACCCCACTTTTCACGGTTCCCAGGGTTATTTGCCCCACACACCAGTCAAATCTTGTTACATGCCTTTGGAAAGCCCTTCCATGTCACTTATGGTCAATACTTAACCTGACATGTCTACCAGCTTCATTTTCCTCTTCTCCATGCACCATGCCAGTCACTCCAGACCGCTTCCCCCTTGAGATCAGATGGGATATTTTTAGTTTCCCTGCGGCCCCCGTAAGTACATGATAAGATTGCTTAATACACTTGAATGTTTTTATTACATTGTTTGTTTATGTCTCACCTTGTTTGGTAAGAAATGTGAGGTGGGAAAACAGCTTAAAAACTGTAAAATACTTTTAAGATGTTATATTGAGCTGTGGAAATAATTGGATTTTCTGCCACGGGGGACCCTAGAGATGTAGGGCTCAGAAATTTCATCTTCCAGGGCCGTTCACTGGCTGGCTTAAGTAAGTTAGTGGCAGAGTTAGCAAACGAACCCGTTTCCACTTCACTGCATTGCATCACTTTGGGGAAACAGAAAATAGATTTTCTCCTTCTTGAGGAAGGATTGGGCCCTCCTACATTTATTTAATACATAAGTTATACTTCTGCTCATCTGACCATCCATAGTCTCTCTGCATAAAGTAGAAATCATTAGGATTCTGCCCCAGTTTCTTCCCTACTTATCCCTTGCCACATTCCACCCAGACCCCCAAATGAGAAATAATTTGCTTGAAACAGTCCCCTGTGTCCTGTACCTGAATAGATGTAATTGAAATCTGCTGCCAATTATCTGGCCTTTCCCACTGGGTCACCTCTCTGTATTTTTTCACAATTAATAGTTGAGTTAAATTTGTTGTTCTTATATACTCTTATTCTAAAACCGGCTTCAACCAAATTAACTCTTTGACTTTATTACTGCTGATAAAAGCCACTGTAAATTCTGGTTTCACAGATAATGCATGTGCTCCAGTGCAGATAAGCAACCATTTACTGAGTTCTGCCCGTTTGTTAAGTATTATGTGAAGTCCTTTTTTCCCCCATATCTTTAATCATCCTATCAGCAGCCTAGCCAAGTAAGGGTTAATATCTTCTGGTGTACATGACAAAAACAACTCAGAGGCTAAATAGCCTATCTAGGTTTATAGAACTGGCAAGTGAAGGGACTAAGATTTGAACATTGGCCTTCTCAGGTCTAAGCCCAGTGTTCTTGCCACAGCGCCACCTTTGGAGTGGGCAGGTGGCATGAGTTAGGATAGAAAGCCTCAGCAGCCGGGAGCAGTGGCACTGCCTTCCAGGAAGCATTTCCAAGAGGGTCAGTCCAGCTTGGAGTCTTGTGGCAGGCAGTCAGTAAGCACGTGCTTCCTGCATTTTCCCTGCATTCTTTCTAGCTCTAAGCCTTCTGGGGTATAGGAGCAATGGTAAAATAATATTTCTCAATTTCAAGCTTAGGAATATCTCCCCATTGCTGGTCACTTAGAATAACATGAAGCCATAGGGAAGGGAGTCAAATCATTTAACCTGAAAGAGAAAACTGTCTTTAAATATTAAAAAGGGGAAGAAGACATATATATAGAAGAAGAGATATTCTGTGAGCCATCAGAGAACAGAACCAGAGCCAGAAGGTGGAAAGTATCAAGAAGATTCAATGTAAGGAATTTCTTATCATTGGAGTTGACCCCAAATGAATGGATTTCTCCGAAAGATCTTCATCAATGTTAATTAAGCCAGTGTCTCATGAAGGTTAGATGAGATAATGCAGTAAGAATATATTCTCACAAGTTTGTTTGTTCATTCACTCACTCTCTCACCTCTTGTGGTTATTGTGCACCTACCATTTGCCAGACATCATGCTAGGGACACAAGTTCGAATGAGATGAACTCCTACCCTCCAGGAGTAAAACAAAACAAAACAAAAGAGCACAAATGGAGGTATGTGTTGTTATATACACTGAATAGAACCTTGGGCACCAGACATCAGAACGTTTTGTTATATAGCATTAACACATATTATAAAAGTGCATAGTGTCAAAGGAGTGGAACTATCAGCATTCAAAAGCAACTTTGTCAACTAGGATTTTATTTTATTTTTTAAATTTTTGCCAAAGGGTGTGTATGCTTGCCAGAGAGAAACAGAGAGGGACAATGAGAAATCACCCTCCAGGGAGGATGGCCATACTGCAGTCTCTTCTCCTACATTCTCGTCTTGGAATTTTGGGCATGCATGCACATGTGCCTGATGTGATTTTCAAACTCCCGGATCCCGAACTGAGACTCAAATCATGGTCAGCTATGTGAAAGTCTAGCACTTAACCAATGTGCCACCTGTTGTCCCCATTAATAATGATTATTAATCTAGATAATAGTTAATGACATCCAGTCTTTAAGAACCATGCTTTGAGGGACCAGCAGTTAGCATAATGGCTATGTCACTGAACTCCCACGTAGTCGACCGTGGTTCAAGTCCCAGACCCGGCGGCTTAAACTCATGCTGGGTGCGTGTGCGTGCATGCCCAAGATCCCAAGAGGAGAATGGAGGAGAAGGGACTGCAGCATGGCCATCCCCCCTGGGGGGTGATTTCTCGATTTCTATCTCTCTGTCTCTCTCTGTCTTTCTGGCAAGCGCATGCACCCTATAGCAAAAACCTCTCCAAAAAAAAAAAAGAACCATGCTTTGAGAACAGAACTCTGAAGAGACCTCTTTGAGAATCCATGCATCCAGAAGAGAAAATTCAAACTAAAAGAAAAAGAAAATAATCTAGAAATAATAAATATGAGTCTGTGTCACATTTAGTCTTTTAAAATGTCATATCAGTGATATGCACTGTCAATACCTTCAAACATGTTGTTTGAACAAAGTTTACTGATAAAAACTCAAACTTCAGGGATATAAATAAGAAATAAATTGATCTTGAAAAGTTTGAAAGACTGAAGGACAGCACGTTTGCTAAAACGAGGAGGGAAGTCAACAGAGATGAGGGCAGTGTGATGTTTTTCAGGGTAACAGCAGCAGTAAAACTCTTCTCAAATGCAGGGACCCATGTAGAATTAGGGCTGTGAAGAACAAGATGTGCTTATTACTGGAGTGGAAAAGAAGCAAATACATGCAGCAGGGCACATCTGCTGTGGTAGAAAGAACCCTGGGCTGGGAAAGAGGAGCTCTGAGCTGGTCCTAACCCCGTGCTAATTCTGATCTGATGTTGGACCAGTCCCTTTCCCTATGGAAACTTCTCTAGTGTGTAAGTAATGAAGACACATTTCTAAGGCTCTTCTAGTGCTGAAATTCTGTGTTCCTCACATAAATAAATAAATACATACATACATACATACATACATAAATAAATAAATAACTTGAAGCCCATATATTATATTCTGTATTGGTTAATTTTCGTTAATTTTCATTACTTATACTCACAATTCTTAAAAGAGATACTAACAACAATAAGAGATACTGTTTGAAAATTTTTACCTGCAACAGCCCTGATGAGTAGGTAATTATTATACTAATTTTATGAATAAGGAAGGTCAGGTTCAAAGAAGTTAAGTGACTTTCCCAAGTTAATAACTGGTGGGCTTGAAATTCAAACCCCAATCTGTCTATCTCTAAATATTTTATTCCAACTTTCTATGCATTACTTTTAGTGCACTAACAAAAAAATTCAGATGACTAGAATGGTGTTGGCCCAATCACCTAGTAGTTAAGACACCCAGATCCCACATTCCTGACTCTGGTTCAAATCCGAGTCCTGAGAGCTCAAAAAACACACCAGACCTGTGTATGTGCATGCTCAAAGTTGGGACAGGATTGAAAAATGGAGGAGAAGGGATGAGGCATGACTATGCTCCATTAGAAGTTTCCTTCCCCTCTCTCTCTCTGGTGAGTACACATACTCTCTGGCAAAATAAGTAAATAAATAAATACAAGGAAGAAACAAACAAATAATACATATACTTTCTGACCTAGGAAGCCCATTTCCAGATAACTTATCCTTCAGAATCATTGATATTCGTAGTAGCAAAAAATTGAAAACGATCTTAATCACATCAACAGGAATCTCACTGGAAAATGCCAGTACATTGGTACCAAGCTCTCATTAAAAAGATATGAATTGGGCCAGCAGGTGGCATAGTAGTTAAGGTGGTGGATTCCACATGACTAACCACAGTTTGAGTCCTGGACCTGATGGCTTGCATTCTCATTCTTGTTTTCTCTCTCTCGTGAGTGCACATGCCCCGTAGCAAATTTTTAATAATAACAATGATAAGGTTAAATAAGTAATTCTTTTTTAAAAAAAAGTACGAACTGGGGAGAGCCTGTGGCTTGGTGGTTAAGGCAGCTGAACCCACATGGCCAACCATGCAGTTTGAGTCCCAGACCTGGTGCTTGAAAACCACCAGGCATTTATGCATGTGTGCCAAAAATACTGAAAGGAGGAGAAAATAGAGAAGGGATTTTGGCATGGCCATGCCCCGAGTTTGTGTGTGTGTGTGTGTGGGGGGGGGGGTGTCTTGCTTTTTCTTTCTCTCCTCCTTTCTCTGTCTCTGTTATTTTACAATGAGTACACATACTCTCTGGGGAAAAAAAAAAAAAAAAACTTTAAAAAGAAGGTATGGGGCCAGCAAGTGGCACAGTGGTTAAGGTGCTAGGCTCCCACATCTCCTACTACAGTTCGAATCCTGAACCTGGTGGCTTGAAAATCATGCCAGGCACATGTGCATGTGTCTATGCTCCAAATCCCAGGAGGAGAAGGGATTGTGGAGTGGCCATTCACTGTGGGAGGTGAATTCTCATTCTCTCACTTTCTTTGTCTCTCTTTGGCAAGCACACACGTCCTATGGCAAAAAAACCTTAAAAAATATTTTTTAATTAAAAAAAAGATATGAACTGATGTGAAATGTGTCCAAGATGTATTATAAATGAAAAACAAAACAAAAAGCATGTCATACAATTGTATATATGATTTGCCTATTTAAATGGAAAGTCAGCCGTATTGTTATATGAATCTGTGTAGAGAGAGCGACATAAATAGAGCTTTAATCCTGTACTTGCATGTGTACATAGTAAACTTGTACAGAATATATACAAAAGTTATTACCCCTGAAAGTGGAGATGGTAAGAGCACTTTTATATCTCTTTTTTACAGAATTTTAAACAAAATTTATTTGCCACAATCATATACTTTTTTTGGGGGGGGGGATATGGAGAGTTTTTTGCTATAGGGCACGTGTGCTCACTGGAGAGACAGACAGAAACAGAGAGACAGAAAGTGAGAAATCACACCCCCTCCCGCAGAGAGTATGGCCACACCGCAATCCCTTTTACTTTCCCCTCGTGGGATTTTAGGCATGCATGTATAATGTGCCCGACATAAGTTTTAAGCTGCCAGTCCGGGACACTAACTGCATTTAACTACATGGGAGTCCAGTAACATAACCATTATGCCATCTGCTGATCCCCCATCATATGCTATTTTTTTTTCTTTTTTGGAGAGGTTTTTTGTTTGTTTGTTTTGTTTTGCTATAGGGCACCTGCACTCACCAGAAAGACAGAGAGAGACAGAGAAACAGAAAGCGAGAAATCACCACCTGGGGGAATGGCCACGCCGCAATCCCCTCTCCTCCATTCTCCTCTCGGGATCTTGGGCACGCACACACGCACAAGCACCCAGCATGAGTTTAATCCACCGGGTCTGGGACACAAACCACGGTCGGCTACGTGGGAGTTCAGCGACATAGCCATTACGCTAACTGCTGGTCCCCATATGCTACTTTTAATTAAAAAAAAAAAAAAAAACTAATTGTTTAACAAGAGAATAAATTATTTTGCATATGAAGTTAGTACAGTTTGGCTTCCTGAAAACCGGCCTGGGTCACTTACCTGTTCTGTCACTCTGGCTCTCAGAGTCACACTCTGATACTCAGTAGCCTGTACAGTCTCTGGAATGACTGTGACCTGCCAAGGAGTAGATCTGGAATTTTATACTTTAAGGGGGCTTTCCACTCAAATAGCCTAACAATCCCATCTCTCTGAAGTGGGAGAAAGTTTAGTCTTAGAGAGGAGCTCTGACAGTCTGCTAGCGAGTGACACAGCCGACCCAGACCTACCACAGCAGACGTCCCATGTTACCATGAGATCAGTGCTTGCAGTAAGACACCAGTATAAGACACCAGGGAAGAGGCAAAGAGAAGGATTTAAAAAGAAAGAGAAAGTAAGAAAACAAGGAGACTTTGTAACAAAGTTATTATGAGAGGATCGAAAGGTAGAATTGGCTGTTCCGAGGTCTCATAAGGAAACAATTAAATGGGAAAAACTGCCCTCCTCCATATTTACCACTCAATATCATTGTCAAAGAGGATTAGTGAAAGGCAAAATAACTTTACCTGCAGACAAACTGATCAGTCTTTTATTTTTCTTTCCTAGGGCATAACAATCTGCCCTGTAAATAAAAGGAAGCAGAATTCTCATATCATCAGCAAACCTATTTCTGTGTAGGTAAAACAAACAAAACAAAAAAACTGAATGTATTATGAGCTCTGTTCAAGCAGAAGGCTTGTTAGGAGTTGGTTCACTTTTGCACCCTGTCCACTGTTCCTTTTCTGGGGGCAGACACTGAGCCTGGTTGTCAGACAGCACTCAGTGGTTAGACTGTGTTGACTTTGACTGAATTGACTTGAGCAAGATTTTAACTTTTGCTTCTCGTTAAATTTGACTTAACAATAATTTTAACCTTGCAGAGTTTTGGAATTGTTTTTTGATGCTGTGTTTCTTTCCAGTACACGTCCCCAAATTGGAGTTAGCAAAATTGGAACTAGTTAAATAAACTACAGGCACTCTTTATTTTGTCAGAGTTCATTCTGGAATTATGCATGAGAAATGGGGCAGTCAAGTTTATTTTGGAACAAGGCTCAGGGCTGTCTAACCAAGCTCAGGATGACAGGACTAGGCAGCTGACCAAAGAGAGAGGTTTGGCAGCTGGCCAGCCTCATTTCATACCGTCTCCCCCGAACCTCATCTGAATATATTAATCTGTCAGCACATACTTGTCTGTGTGCATTACATGTATTTCTCTTTCTTATCCCATTTTTCCCTCTACTTTTGAAGGTTCCTTTTACCCTAGGAATCTAGGATGCTCACAGGGGCATACTAAATGCACATAATAAAATTCTAGCAGACATGAGTAGTCAACAAGTATGTTTAACTCAGGCAGACCACGGCACAAACGCCACAAAAAATTTCATGTCTCAATTCAAAGTTACTAAGACCATGGACTTGCTAAGTTAACAAACTCCTGAATGGGATATGAAGAGTTGTGAAGCATGTGACTTGATTTTAGGTAGACGCTTGGTTTGGAGAAACTTTTTTTCTTCTGTGAGAATAATACATCTTACAAAATGCCCAAATTCCCTACTGTCCTCTCTTTCAGGTAAATGGCATTGACCTCCGTGGAGCATCCCATGAGCAAGCGGCTGCCGCACTGAAGGGAGCTGGACAGACGGTGACAATCATAGCACAATATCAACCCGAAGGTCAGTCAGAACCCTCGCTGGCAGTGTGCTCTAGGTCTCTGTGTAAATGTGTGCCACTGTTGCTGATCCCCCTCATCAACCAGGGCACAGTAATAATGTTGTTTAAAACTACCTAGAGTGGGAAATCCATGGCTCATGTCTGAAGAAATGAGGCTTTGTTACTCCTCATCTTCCAGAAAAACATCAGGCAGTTAGAAAGGCTTTTATGGCGGAGGGGCAGGGGAGGGGGAGAGAAGGCCTGTATGAAAATATGAATTCAGGTAACAATGAGCATCAGTATGATTTTCTTTACATTCTTATCTGGCATACATTTTTGGTCACAAAGGATACTGTAAAAACAATTAAGATTCGAGAAAGGAGGAGGTAAGGTTTCATCTATAGAAGTAAACCGTGGTGGGTAGACCGAATACTTTCCATGTGGTATTAACTTATTCTCATTAACACTAACGTCGCCTTTGATTTCTTTGTTGGTTTTTGATTGATTGTTTGTTTTGGTTGCTTATTTGTTTCTTGGTTTTCCTCCCCCACCCGCCTTTTCTGCTATATTATCACTTGCTTGGAATAAATCACTAAACCCTGAGACTTGGTGAGGTGTCAAAAATTGGATTAGCCAACTGAAACTCAATGAGATGTGCTAAATTGAATTAGCCATACTGTGCTCTTTGGTTTATTTGAACATCTGTTTCTGTGATCAAAATGAAGCTCAGAAAGACCACTGGGATGTTACCTATTGTGTAGTCAATTTCTTAGCAAATTCATCTATCGATTGGTCCTTTGCAAATGAAGCCTATGAAAGCACACCACTGTGAGCTAGACCTTGTATTGAAAAGAGAGAGAGAGAGAGAGAGAGAGAGAGAGAGAGAGAGAGAGAGAGAGAGAGAGAGAGAAAGGGATGGCCTCTGTCTTTAGGAAATGTAAATTGTTATTAATCCACATGACTAGCAGAGAAAAGTATAGTATTAAACAGCTTAACAGGAGGGTACAGGATGCCATTAAGGAAGAGCCTCTGTGCATGAGGGTATACAGAGCCCTTTCACATTTTCAAATTATTCATGCTAAGATTGATTGGTCTGTTTGGAAAACTGAGGTTAATGTCTTGGCTGTGACAGCTGATACCTTAGGTCTTACCGTTAGCAGTGACCAATCATATATTCTGCACAAAAATAAGGAAAAAATTTTAATGTGTATTTTGGTATGCTACCTTCATGTGTGCTGGCTTTAGAATTAGAATTTGCAATTAAGTTACACAAATTTTCTTCTTTTTTCTCCTATTGGTCTCAGCCAAATATGGCCAGAGAGTTGGGGGTAAGGGGTTTTGTAATGATCAAAGCTGTGTAAAGTCACCACCAAGAGAACGTGCTCCTCTCAGATAGTTTGGGGAAGTCTTTCTACTTCCTAAATATTAATGGATTTGTCTTCTACTAGGAATAAATGGCTCTTAAAGTATCCACCATAAAACTGGAAATGAGAAGATCTGAGTCAGTCCAATTGGATTAACAAATTCATAGAATAAGATATTTTTTCTCGGAAACCTTCCATTTTCTTGATAGGCATTTTCTTTCCATCTCAAATTCTATGCCCTTCACTTCACCTCAGAGAACATAAGTGTCCCTAGCTGTTTTCCTGTTTTTGCAAATTTTGCTCAAATAATTCTGCAGACTGATAAGATGTTTAGAAACACAGTTGCACCAATTAGAAGTTCCTGATAGCAATCAAATGTTCAGATAACCTTGAACAGAATGATTTCAAGCTTTAAAGGTTACAGTAAAGGACAGGCATGCCCTCGTTCTATCAGTACAGATCTTCCTCTTTCTACTGGAGCCTCCTTACAGCTTGGCTTCTTTGAAGCAATATATTTAATTTGGGCACTCTGTTGTACTTTATCAGGATACTTGTTCAAAGCACATCTTATAAATCACATAAATCAATTTTTAAAGTGTTTCTAAAGAAACCTGCAAATAACACAAGCCTCTTTGAAAATGCCAAGATATAGATTAGATTCACAGAATGACTTCCCTATGTTAATAGTCTCACTGTATTCTAATTTGTCATAGCTTTAAATTAGTTGGAAGTGTAATGGCAACATTAAGCAATTGGATTTTTACCCCTTTGCAAATTTTATGTGTATCTGAGCTTTAATTTAACTACTGGCGTAATGGAAAACTGATTGAATTGTTGTTGTGATCATTTAGGGACATTTAGATTGTACAACGTTTTTAGGAAATAATGAACAGTTTAGCTTTAAAATAATAAATGAAATGAAGGCTGGGCCATGAGATTCCATAAGGAAATTCTCACCAGATCTACTTCATTTATACCTGTACTGTGAGGTGCCCAACCCTTGAAATAATGCTAAAACAAGATTTTATCAACATCTCTTGTATAGTCAAGAACAGACTTCCAGCAAATATTTTCTCTGTCACATTCAAATGCTTTATTAGTAATCTTTTGAATGCTTTGCTCAGCATTACTCCTGAGAATTCAAAAACTCTGCCCCTGGGACCAGCAAATGGCATAGTGGTTGAGATGTTGGACTCCCATATGGCCAACCACAGCTCAGGTTCCAGACCTAGTGGCTTAAAAATCACACCAAGTGTGTGTGCATGCATGCCCAAAATCCCAGGAGGAGAATGGAGGAGAAGGGATTGCAGCATGGCCATCCTCCCTGTGGGGGGAGCATGATTTCTCATTTTCTTTCTCATTGTCTCTCTCTCTCTCTCTGGTGAGTGCACATGTCCTGTGGTAAAAACCTCTTAAAAAAAAAAATTCTTGGGACCAGCAGTTAGCGTAATGGCTATGTCACTGGACTCCCATGTAGTCGACCACGGTTTGCATCCCGGACCTGGTGGCTTAAAACTCACGCCAGGCGCATGTGCGCGCGTGCCCAAGATCCCTAGAGGAGAATGGAGGAGAAGGGATTGCGGTGTGGCCATCCCCTCTGGGGGGTGATTTCTCGCTTTCTGTCTCTCTGTCTTTCTCTGTCTGGTGAGCGCACACGCCCTATAGCAAAAACTTCTCCAAAAAAAAAAGAAAAAAGAAAAAAAATTCTTCCCCCTCCTCCATCCCCCAAGTAATACAGTATAGTCTTTGTCTTTATGGAAATTTTTTTATCTTATTGAGGAGAAAGGATGTTTATATAGTTGATAGAAATGAGTTCCTGATTACATGTGGCAAATCATATGATAATGACACCATCTCTCAAAATTATGGAATGTCAACAAAGGATAAATCTCCAAGGTCCAAACAGTGTAAGACGACTTCATGGAAATATGGGAATGGACTCAGATCATGCTAAATGGGTGGAGTTTCTACTCTGAAGAAGAGACAAAAAGAACATCTTGCTAAACTACAAGATTGTGAGTTCTGTGTGTGCAGACACCATATATTTCATTCACAAGTAGACCTTCCTCAGGTGCTGTAATGGACACTTTTCAAAGAGTTGCTGAATGAATTGACAAAAGTTTGCTGTTCCTCAGTACATGAGTTTCCCCTTAAGATAATTGAATACTGAAAGGATTCTTTATTTCTACTACTTGTACTTTTTTTTTTTTTTGAGAGGTTTTTGCTATAGGGCGTGTGTGCTCACCAGAAAGGCAGAGACAGAGAGACAGAAAGCGAGAAATTAACCCCCAGGGGGGATGGCCATGCAGAGTCCCTTCTCCTTCATTTTCCTCTCAGGATCTTGGGCACGCACGCACATGCATCCTACGTGAGTTTAAGCCACCGGGTCCAGGACTCTAACCATGGTCAACTACGTGGCAGTCCAGCGACATAGCCATCATGTCAACCGCTAGTTCCCACTACTTGCATTTTTAAATTTTTGCTTCAAAGGCCAAAAAGAATTGCTAAAAAAGTGTGTGTTGTAAAATATGAAACAATTTCCAACTGTTTTTCATAGTGCTTAGCACGTTTTTTGAAATAATTATGAATAATTTATGATTATTATAATGTAGCAATACATGTCTTCTTTGGCAAGTTTTACTCTACAAAGTTACTATACTCATTTCTGTTTAAAATGATTTTGGCACCAGTTGTACAAATTGCCCACCATCAATCTTACTCAATGTCTGGGACATGGTAGTGAAATTAAGGCCAACCTAAAGAGTCATACACAGTGTTTCTTCCTGGTAGTGTGGTTGTGCTTACCATCTTTTAAATCCAATTTGCATCATGTACTTACTTCGAAATGACCGTGTGCTATATTAGCAGTAAGAAAAGCATAAGTTACTTTCTTTCAAGACATTCCCGTATCTGATTCTTTAGGAATAATTCCATCTCAGCACTATGGGAAGTTGCTTTTTGTAAAACCTTCAATTACTTGTATGCAGTTATTGAAAGTACAGTAATACTACCTCACAAAGAAACATAATGCCCCCTACACACACACACCCTTCCCTTTCCTTACCATTCCCAGCCATCTCCTACATTGCTTTCAGGTCTATCTTTCTGAAAGGTACAATTCTGAGGTGCTTGTGCACAAATGCCTTGCTCTTCACAATATGTTCCCAGCAGGCTCCATGCCCCTTCCCGCATCTACCACCACTTACAGTGTGATTCCTTCTCACTGTCCTCCTGCTGTGCAGAAATACGCCCTTGCTCCTCTCCGTGGTCCTACTTCTGTGCCTTGGCTCTGTGGGTTCCTTTGCCTGGAATTCCCTTTTTTCCCTTTCTACCTGCAAGATGCCTATTCATCTTGAGGACCCTCAGATGTCAGTTCTTCTGTGAAGCCAAATTTAGCCAACAGTGATGGGCTCTGAGCTTCCCAGACCTGTACGCAGATACCTGGTGTGTCCCTCAACATGGTTTACACATTTCACCCCTCAAGTAAGCTCAGAGAGAGCGGGGACCCTCCTTTCACTGATTTTATCTCCTGTGTTGATTTGCTCAATATGAACTCACTACACTTTATTAATGAGTATATGGTTATTGAAGTAGTTGTCCCTTGCTTTAGAAGTGCAACATAATATTTTCAGTGTTGGCAAATATAAATAGTAGATACCTAAGAAATGTTTGCTAAGTGAATATTGAATGTATGGCCTAAAGTTTCGTTTCTTTACTTTTTTTTTTTTAAAGACATTTCTGCTATAGGCTGCATGCGCTCCCTGGAGAGACAGATAGAAAGTCAGAAATTACCCCATAGGGAGGATGGCCATACCACAATCTCTTCTCCCCCATTCTCCTCTTGGGATTTTGGGCACACGAGCACTCACATTCAGCATGAGCCACCAGGTCTGGGACTTGAACTGTGGCTGGCCATGTGAAAGTCCAGTGCTTTAACTACTATACCACTGCTGGTCCCTGGCCTAGAGTTTTGAATATTAAATACAGCAATGGTAGATGAATCCTTGGAAATTTGGTGTTGACATAATTTTTAAATGGTAACCCTCGTAGGTAAACTCTCTTTCTCTGCACTGCAGAAAAAAATGCAGCTGTTGCTTTGTAATATAACACAAAGAAAAGATGATTAAAGCCCTGACAGCTTTTAGAGCTGAGAATCTCAAATTTGACACCTTAATGAATGAAAAAGGCATTGACTATAACCTCATTTATCAAAAAGAATCCAACATAGCATTCCCCTGGGGTATATCAGGGGAAATCTTTATAGTATTTGTTGCCTTGTCACCAACAATACCTATAGTTAGTGTGAGATAACTGATTACGGGTGAAGTGATAAAACAGCAGACATTCACTTGGAGAACTACGTGGATGATAGGAATTGTTGGCTAAAACACAAAACAGGAATGATTGATTACCAAGCTATCCCTATGAAAACCATTAACATCCTTTTGCCCTTAATTTGACAACTCAGAGCATTGTTGGGGACATCTCAAGGGATTCAAGTGGCCCAGAGGTAAGAGAGGGAAAACCGAAGACATGATCTCAAGTAGACAGTGGAGGGGCATGGATTTTCCTACCCCTTTATTGTTTAATAAGGTACTTGAGTTTCTAAAGAAAATCTCAAAGGACAGAATTGTGGCAGAGTGACCATGTGGTTAGTTTACTTGTTTATACATTTGTTCGATCAATAGATTATTTTTTTCCTGAGCACTTCCTATGCCTCAGTCAGCGTTCTATGGAAATGACAGAGCAGGGAATCTAAACAAGCCCTCTCAAGTAAATACCAATGTGTTTAATGATGATAAGTAGTATAAAAAAGTGCAAAGCAAGGCAAAGATGATAGAGATAGAACTATGGAGTGGTCTGGGAAAGCTGTGCTGCTAAGGTGGTATTTGAACAGAGATCTAAAAGAAAGGAGGTAGTATGCTTGCAGAGAGCTGGAGGGAGAAATAAATTATCCTAGGGTCTCCGTAGGCCAGCAGCATAACTTCAAGGAGCACTTCTAAAAAATGTAAAACCTGGGACCAGCAGTTAGCGTAATGGCTATGTCGCTGGACTCCCACGGAGTCAACCATGGTTCGCATCCCGGACCCGGTGGCTTAAAACTCACACCGGGTGCATGTGCGTGCGTGCCCAAGATCCTGAGAGGAGAATGGAGGAGAAGGGATTGTGGCGTGGCCATCCCCCCTGGGGGGTGATTTCTCGCTTTCTGTCTCTCTGTCTCTCTCTGTCTGGCGAGTGCACGCGCCCTATAGCGAAAACCTCTCAAAAAAAAAAAAAAAAAAAGTAAAACCTTGGCTCCCAACCCATGGCTGCTAAAGCAGAATCTGCATTTTATCAAGATCCCCAAGTAATTTGTGTGCACATGGAAGTCTGAGAAGCACTCTTCAATATATTTGAGTGTCCTACAAAAACTGCCATTTTTCCCCATTGGGTTTAACTCCCTCTACCAGGCACACTGGGCAAAATTAGAGGAGGCTACATCACCAGGTCTGAGTTCTTGTATGTTCAGCCCATGAGCATGACTCAGTGGTTTTATAGAGATGAGTCAGCCTACAGGAGTTCTAAGAAGTTCGTGGATCATTCAGCTCTAATTTACCTATCATTTTCCTCTAAATACAGATTATTAAGCAAATTCAGACGTCGTTCTAGAACTTCTCAGCAAGTGAGACAATTAACTGATTCAGGCTTATTTTCTTTGGTGAATTTCCTATAGGTGGTTAAGAAGCAGCGAGTTGAGATACAGTAAAATTGAATCCTGTCCTGACTGATGCCTCAAGAGTCATGAAGGCATCACTTAAAATTTCTTTAAGTAACTTACTATATTTTAGAATGGAAACTCATTGAAATCATCTTTTTACTCCTTGTAAACTTGTAAACCTTGTGAATGACTCTCATTTAGAAGGAAAAGTACTTACGTTCAGCAACAAGTCAAAATCTGGATTTGTTTGGGGTAACCAGTGTCACAAAGTTCAAGCCACAGTAAGACACCCTGATGCATTTTTCTGTGAGATCAGATATGCAAGCTTGAAATAAATATGTAATTTACCCCCTGAAGAATATAGACACCTGTGCACCCCAATACCCTCAGAAATGACAGTACATACACCATCCAAGAAGCTTACTTAGAATGCAAGACATACTTTTTTCTTTAAATCAACATCTATGTAGGTTTATGCATATGAATGAGCAGCTGTGGCATATTGAACTGTTTCCCAATGCAAATAACTGCATCTTAAATGCCCAGGCAAGATTTGTAAAGTCCAGCTGTGGATTTTTGTTACAAATGGCCTTGGCATCATCAAGGATCATTTAAAATGAGGCTTTTGAAATTAAAGCAGTGGACTAGGAAGAGAAAGCCAGTTTCCTAGCTATAACTCCAGCTCTGTTACCTTCTGCTGTTTCCTGTTTATGAATCTGGATTTTTAACTATTAGGAAACAATTAGGATGAGTAAGATATTTTCAGGATGACTTATAGTTATTTCATTCAAAATAAAATATGTGATCCCCAAACTCAGTTTGTAGAGAAGCATAAATTCCTTTATATGGAAGTTTTGTCACTCATATTATTACATCTTTTTCTTTCTTTCTTTCTTTCTTTCTTTCTTTCTTTCTTTCTTTCTTTCTTTCTTTCTTTCTTTTGAGAGACTTTTGCTGTAGAGTGTGTGTGCTTGCTGGAGAGACAGAGAGAGGGAAGGAAAGTTATAAATCACTACCCCAAGGGGTTTGGCAATCCCATTTCCTTTATTTTCCTCTCGGGATTTTTGGGCATGCACACATATGCACCCAGCATGTCTCAAGCTGCCAGGTCCAGGACTCGAACCACAGTTGGCCATGTGGGAGTCCAGCGCCCCAACCACTACGCCACCTGCTGGTTCCTCCCTACATTTTTAACACATAAAAACAAATAAACAAACAACCTAATTAACTTGACTGGTTTTGTGTGGTTTAACTAGAATCACCAGGACCAGCAGTTGGTGTAATGGCTATGTTGCTGGATTCCCCTATAGTAGACCATGGTTCAAATCCCGGACCCGGTGGCTTAAACTCAGGGTGTGTGTGCATGCATGCCCAAGATCCTGAGAAGAGAATGGAGGAGAAGGGATTGTGGCATGGCCATGCCCCCTGGGGTGTGATTTCTTGCTTTCTGTCTCTCTGTCTCTCTCTGTCTTTCTGGCAAGTGCACACACCCTATAGTAAAAACCTCTCAAAAAAAAAAAAAAAAAAAAAAAAAAAAAAAAAAAAAAAAAAACAACTAGAATCACCAACAAATACAAATGAAAAGTTGTAATAATTCTCACTGATCAGCCTGTCCAGTGTCCTCATTCATTTCACCACTGGGATACTGCAGTTCAGTCAGGGTCCATTCTTGCAAACAGAGCCTGCAGATTCATGGGAGGGTCTCTCCAGATGCCTTGATGATTAAGGGTGTTTTATCCTTCTATGCATGCTCACCTCCCAATTTGGGTCTAGGGAATTGTAATGAGGACAAAAGCAGGTATCACTTTGTGACTCCTAGAGAACTCTCCCGGCCTCATTGTCTATCCTAGGAACACTACATCTCGAACTCATGTCAAAGGAGTGAAAAATATCTCCAAAACTGGGTATATGTTAATAACAGGTGTAGCTCCCATTGTACCATCTTTGTTCCTATTCCCATAACATAAATATATTTATCACTGAGGGCTTTGTCTTGTGATTTTTATATTATATGGGGAGTCTTTTAGCACCTGTGCCAGAAATTACTCTCTTATGAATATGGGAAGAAGCCAAATAAATCCTTGTGCTGGAGGATTTTGACAACCAGTAGCACTTAGATCGTACCTGCTGTTGCAACACCCAGATCAAATGCATGGAAATCAAAAGCCCTAATTTTATTCTTGACAGTACAAGGATCAAAAAATGAACACAGATCCTCATTAAATAAGCCTCTTACTTGATGAAAAATTTCAGAATGTATTTTTTTAGAGGTTTTTGCTATAGGGCGAATGCGTTTGCCAGACAGAGAGAGACAGAGAGACAGAAAGTGAGAAATCACCCCCCAGGGGGGATGACCACGCCCCCGCAATCTCTTTTCCTCCATTCTCCTCTCGGGATCTTGGGCACTCATGCACACGTGCCCGGCGTGAGTTTTAAGCCACCGGGTCCGGGACATGAACCACGGTTGACTACGTGGGAGTCCAGCGACATAGCCATTATGCTAACTGCTGGTCCCCAGAATTTTTTTTTTTTTTTTTTTAATGTTCCACAGAGGTGAGCAGGAGAGGGATAAAAATCAATACAGCTTTACATACCTACTGCCCAAGGAGGGTTTACCCCACATATAATTTGTAGGAAACAACATAAGATTACAGAACTAGAATTAGAGTTTGCTCCAGAACACTGGCCTTCTCTTCCTACCTTACTTTCAAAACGCTCATCTTAAATGTCCTTTGGTGATATGGAGGCTAGTTCTGAACCAAATTCATGGCTAGACTTTACACATCTTGCCTGGGAATGTCAGTTTGGCTGTCCCTGTACATAAGCTAGTTCTCAAATTTGGTGATGAGCAATGAGGCATTTTTCCTCTCCCGTCTCTGACTCTGACTCTGCAGTTGATGCTCTTTTTTTTTTTTTTTCTTTTTTTTTGAGAGGTTTTTTTGCTATAGGGCCTGTGCACTGGCCAGACAGACAGAGAGAGACATAGAGACAGAAAGCGAGAAATCACCCACCAGGGAGGGGATGGTCACGCCGTAATCCCTTCTCCTCCATTCTCCTCTCAGAATCTTGGGCACGCACATGCACCAGGCGTGAGTTTTAAGCCACCGGGTCCGGGACGTGAACCACGGTCAACTACATGGGAGTCCAGCGACATAGCCATTACGCTAACTGCTGGTTCCCTGCAGTTGATGCTCTTACACACCCAAGTCACATCATTTTTCTGAACGCTGATTTCTTTCTTTGTTAATGAAAGTAGCTAGAGAGAGATTATTAAGGCTCTTTGCAGCTGACATTATAAAATTTAGTTTTCCAAGTCTTCTAATTGAAACATATCATCAAAGAATAATTATTAAAAACAGGTAATTTCTAAATGTTCTCTTTTCTTTCCCACACTTTTTTTTTTTAAGTTTTTTGCTATTGGTCGTGTGCACTCACTGGAGAGACAGAGACAGACAGAGAGACAGAAAGCAAGAAGTCACCTTGGGGATGGGGGGATGGCTACACTGCAGTCCCTTCTCCTCCATTCTTCTCTTGGGATTTTGGGTACACATGTGCATGTGCCCAGCATGAGTTTTAAGCCACCAGAGCTGGGACTCGAACTGCAGTCAACTATGTGGGAGTCTAGCAACGTAACCATTATCCCATCGGCTGATCCCTTTTTTCCCACATGTTTTAGACACTTGGAAATGCTGCTTTCACCACTCAAAGAAAGGGGAAAGATCTGTATCTGTGCAAATTGCTTTCTCTGTGTCCCCTGGGATTTGAACACTTCAATAAAGTTTTTACATTTAATTCAAGTAGAAGCACTTATTACTTGTTGGAGATTTCAAGATTAACAATTTACTGTGTGTGGTGTCTTTTTATAGACCCATTGTAGATTAAGTCTTATCAGTTTAATAAATTGTAATTTCTAAGCTTAGAAATAGATTTGTTGAGGCTGACAGGAAGGCGTATTTTTCAAAATCAATTTCAGAAAATCAAGGATGGAAAAAGCTAAAATAATAAAGATGTTTTAAATTCTCAGAATCATAAGTTGCAGCAGCTTTAGAGTGAAGAAGCCAAACCCGAGAAGTATAAAGTATTCATTTTTAATATGTTTTATAGATTCCTAATTCAAATAGGATTTCTACTAGACTTGTCGACTAATAAGTCTGTAAGAGACAAAGTATCTAGACTGCACTTTGCTTTCAGAAACTCTTATTCTCCTCTCAATTTCCTCATATACATCATCATGTCCTCACTGCTATTGCTGACACCAGTTTCAGGCAGAAAGGCTCCAGAGCAACCAGAACACTATGAAAATTAAGTGGGACAAGTAGGTGGCATGGCATTTAGGGAGCTGGACTCCCATGTGGCCAACTGTGGTTTGAATCCCAGACTTAGTGGCTTGCTTTCTCACTTTCCCTTTCTCTACATATTAAAAATAATACTACTAAATATTTTTAAAAGAAAATTTAGTAATGGCAGAACAAAATTTATTTATTCAATCATTATTCAGGTACTATTTATTAAGCTCTTCCTCCGAGTGACATTAGAGATAGACTGATGAGCAAAATAAACATGGCCCCTTCCTTCATGGACCTATAGTCAGCCAAGCAGAATCAGACCAATGAATTCTACAAGCTAAGGCAAGTCCTCTAGAAAAAGAAGAAGTCTTACGGGAACCAGCAGTTAGCATAATGGCTATGTCGCTGGACTCCCGGACCCGGGAGTGTCCCGGCCCCGGTGGCTTAAAACTCACACCAGGCGCGTGTGCGTGCGTGCCCAAAATCTCGAGAGGAGAATGGAGAAGGGATTGCGGCGTGACCATCCTCCCTGGGGGGTGATTTCTCGCTTTCTGTCTCTATGTCTGTCTCTGTCTGTCTGGAGAGCGCACACACCCTATAGTGAAAAAAAACCTCTCCCCCCCAAAAAAAAAGTTGTCGTCGTCTTAGATCTGGACACTTAGGCTATGCACATTCAGGTGAACTTTTCGAGTACACTAACTCAGATCAAACAAAAGCAAACAGGAACTCTCACCTAGATCAGAGGGTCGAGGAGACATCCCAAGGAGATAATACATTCTTTAATCTGATGGGTGAGTAGCTGTTCTATTCAAACAGAACAGGAGGAGTTGTAAGGAAGAATGGTTCAGGAGGGAATGGTGTGTCAAGTCATCCTGTGGAGGAGAGAGGAAGGTGCCATGACGAGACCAAAGCCAAACCCGAGAAAGTGGGAGGAACATCATGGATAAGGAGGCAAAGGAGGGTGGCAGATGCAGGTTATGCAAGACTGTGTGAAGTACTTGGTTCTTTTTCCTAAACACAGTGGGAGCTCTTGAAAGGTGTTAAGCCCAAGGCTGTCAAGATTTTGCTCTTCAAAAAGATGGTTCTGGATGCCCAGTAGAGATTGGGCCAAAGAGCGTAAAGGTACTAGGACCAGTTAAGAGACACCAGCCTAAGTCTCATCTAAGTGAGAGGTGATGGTGGCTGGATCATGGTTTTGACAGAACAGGTAGAAAAAAACTATACAGACTTGGGGAAAAGTAGGTGATAAAACCATTAGTCATACATATTGGCTTTTTAAAATACACAAATTCATCTATTTCACTAAAACATGGCAAAGCATTATTGACTGCTTAAAAGACTGGTAAACCCTTCCGAGAAAAGCATGTTTTATTCATCTTCATATCCCTATTCCCTAGTATGGTGCCTGCCTAATAGAAGACATTTAATAAGTGAAGACTAAACCAAAGTAAGAGTAATAATAAATAAGTAATGCCAGTGGATAAATGTATCTATTTTATAGGAATTCTGTCTTTATTTGTTTTAGCTAAAGTAAGACAAAATATAAATGTGAGAAAGAGAAAGATAGAGCTAGAAAGGGAGATGATTGCAAGAAAGAAAATTATTAAAACCAGCATGTGTACAGCACTCACTATGTGCCTCAATACATTCTAAAGTCTCTACATATGATAACACACTCACCCTCTCTAAAACTTACGATGTGTGTTCATAGTTTTGTCCATCTTGCAGATGAGAAAATTGAGACATGGAAAGCATGATTTTCCCAAGGTCATAAAAGCAACCAGTTTCAGGCATAAAGGCTCCAGAACAACCAGTACACTATAGTAGATTTCTTCTCATAGAATAAAGTGGGGAGGGAGATGGCAGCAGATGGCATGGTGGTTAAGGTGCTGGATTCCCCATTGTCAACTTCATGACTTGAGTCCTGAGCCCAGTGGCCTGAAAAACATGCTGGGTGGTTGTGTGTGTATGTGTGTATACCCAGGATCCTGAGAGGAGAGTAGAGATTGTGGTGTGGCCATCCCTCAGGGAGGTGATTTCTCACTTTTCTTCTCTCCAGGGAGTGCACACAACCTATGGAAAATAATCTACAACAAAAAGAATAAAGGGAGAGAAAACAGGTTCATGTGGATAAAAGGGTTGGAGAGGAAAAATGGAAAGGGATGGAATGGTGTGGAGAAACCAAAGGAAAGAGATGTCAAAAAGGATAGAGAGAGGTCAAAAGTAAGTCAGATAGGGAAATGTTGGGTCTTTGGAAAAGTCTCGATGCCTTTTTGTATAGAAAAACACCATGACTTTTCCAACAACCCAGTAGATAGGAGGGTTTAGGTAAGCAGAAATGGAGAGTCTAACGTTCAGTCGCAATTAACGGAGGCAATTCTATGTTGGAGTAAGCCCTGGGCTGGGGAGTAGATAAAAGCGAGGAGTGTGTGTTCTTTTCTCATTTATTTATCTTTCATTGTTTTGGGGTTTTTTTGTGGGGGTTGGGGGAAAGAATATGGAAGACTTAGGCCTGCATTTTAGCTCCTGGAATAGTTGTGGCCCTAAACTGGCATAAGGACAGACAGAGGGCTCATCACTAGTAACTGGGAGGTCTTACTTGAGTAACAACCTCTCCGTGCTCAAGGGTTTTCACCTATAACATAGAGAGATGTTAATTGCTGGAAGAATTCGAGAAAATGGATGTAGACTATTTGGAATGTAGTAGCCCATCTCTACACGGCAGCTAATACCATAACCCTCAACAGTAAGCGTGTTTCAGTAGACGTGAGTTCTCCCCTGCTCTGGTCAGACCTTCCCATTCTGCTTAGAATTCACCCTAGAAGTTCATCAAAGAGCCGCACAGAGTTTGGAAAGCAACAGTAGTTAAGGGTTCCTGCTGTGAAATCACATAGGTAACATTCAAATTTTACAATAGCTCTTCCATTAACAGCTGTGCAGCCTTGAACAAATGACTTCACTTCTTAAAATCTCATTCTTTATGTGCAAAATGAGGACTCACACGAAGCTCTAGCTGTCAGGTTTGCTTAACAGCACATCTTCAATAAGTGATAACTATTGTTATTATGATAATTGTTGAAACTCCAAAAACTATAGAGTGGTTACTATGTGAAAGAGAGAAAGCACACCCAGAGGAGGAGGGGAACTTGAGAAACTGTGGATACAGGCCTTTAGGGGATTTCTTAACAAAAGTGATGTGGCAATCTTTGTGGACGTGTCAAATAAACTACCCTCTAAAGTGTCTAGGGATTCAGTGAAGAAATGACAGGGGCAGGAGATGGGAGGATGTAAGATGAGCCAACTGGGGCTCTAGCATCAACCCCATTCCAGTCTGAACAGGTTTCATTTGGTTTTCATTTTGGTCTTAGATCTATGAAGCGAGGATCCCACCATCAAAAAAACAGTTTTAAAACTGTTAAACAGAAAGCAAGAAAAGCTATTCAGGTAAAGATGGTTGTGGTTAGGATCTAAAAAAGCTGTAAGTTCAGTTAATTTTTTATGAAAATGTAAACTCCAGAAGAGCATCAGGTTTTGTCCATCTTGCTCACTGCTGGGTCCTCAGCACCCAGAGCAGTGCCGGGCACGAGCCCTCGGTGACTGTGGGATGAATGAACCAACTGGGGAACGGTTTACACCTTGCAGTTTCCCTTTGAACTGTAGGTGGCAAAATAAATGCATCTACCAAAATGCCTAACTAGAGCTCCCAAACACTGATCTTCAATGCTGAAAAAATAGCCAATCTATAGGAAGAGATCTTGTGTTTCAAACGATTATGATTTCTGCTGACCAGGCTAACTAAAGGCAGAAACACTGTACGTTTTGCTTTGGTTGTTTAGTGTATGAAAGCAAAAACTGAAGTAAACAAATAGACTTTTTTTCCTAAATGAACCTAATGGTTTTGAGAATATTTTATGTTCTTGGAGACAATAAATAAAGCATAAGGGCCAGCAGGTGGCGTGGTGGTTGAAGTGTTGTACTCCCACAAAGCCAACCACACTTCAAGTCCTGGATGTGGTGGCTTGCTATCTTATCTCACTTTCCCTCTGGTGAGTGCCTGTATCAAATTTAAAAATAATAATAAAATTATATAAATCTTTGAAAGTAAATAAAGCATAAAATATTAACTAGTGTAAGTATGAAACTTTGTAATTTACAAAGGACTTTCATATGTGTTTCTCATTGGCTTTACAGAATAACTCCTAGAGCTGAAGAGAGACTGGTGGTATATCATTCTAATTTTTTAAAAGAACCTTTTTGGGTTTATTTTAATTTAAAAAAAAATGTAAAAGAGAGTAAGGGCTCATCTCTAATAGAGAGACCCAATGTGGTCTCAATGCCACAATCTACCTCCATCCTCAGCCAACCCACAGTGATGGGCACATGTGTCCAGTGTACTCAGGGAGGTTTTGGGACACGAACCAGGAACCTTCACATGTGAGTCAGCCTAGCTGAGCATCATGTTTCACTGCTATACCACCATCTGGTTTTATCATTCTAATTTCATGGACAAGGAAAGTAAAGCTCAGAGCAGTTAAGTGACTTGCTCAAGATCACACAACCAGTAAGCACTGTGAGCTGAGCTTGCATTCAGATGCTCTAAATCCATTCCTGTTCGTTTAGCATCATACTCTTACAACTCTTCAATACAAATAAGAATAGATGTATCAGGGAAGGCAGGTGGCATGATGGTTAAGGCACTAGAATCCCACATGTTCATTCAATCATGGTTTAAATCCTGGACCTGAAGGCTTGCTTTCTCACTTTCCCTCTCTCTGGTCAAATTAAGAAATAATAATAATAATATCAATAAATAAATTTAAACAATTCTTAAATAAAAATAGTTGAATCAATATAGAATTATCAGGCTTTGCACAAGTTTACTAAATTAACATATTTTGAGAGAACTTATTGATGAGTGAATGTTTAGTATTTTAATTTTAAATAATAAAATAATTACTTTCATTCTAAATACTATTAAGCATTTACTGAGAAGTCACACTTCCACTTCCTGTGTATTGACCCCATTTTCCCTTGCCCCTTTAAGTAGCCATTTAATTAATGAGACTTTTTTTAAGTAAAAGGTGAAACTAAGGGCCAGCAGGTGCCATGGTGGTTAAGGTGCTGGATTCCTACGTGGCTTACCAAAGTTCAGATTCCAGATCTGGTGGCTTGAAAAATCACAAATTCCCATACGGCTTACCAAGGTTCAGATTCCAGATCTGATGGCTTGAAAAATCACAACAAAGGGGGCCGGCAAGTGGCATGGTGGTTAAGGGTGCTGGACTCCCACATGGCCGACCACGGTTCAAGTCTCAGACCTGATGGCTTGCTTTCTCACTTTCTCTCTCTCTCTCTGTATCTCTCTGATCAAAACTGAAAAATAATAATGATAATAATAATAAATAAAGTTAAATAAAATAATTCTTTAAAAAAAATCACAACAAAGAAATACATAAATAAATGGTTTCTTTCTTTTTTTTCTTTTCTTTTTTTTTTAAAGTTGAAACAAAGGCCATAGAAAAATACAGTTAGATCTTATTGGCAGTGTTTTAAAGAGGGGGGGGAAAGATTAATAGGAGGATGTGTAATTGCCTGAAGAGTTGAGGAATTAAAATTTATAATTTCTTAGATGCCTTGCCATTGATGCCTGTTCCTCATATTTTCTATTTTCCCAAATCAGAAATAATTTTATAAATATTAGATGTTCTTTCAGTGTGGCTATCATAATACCCAACATGCAGTAAATTGCCAAGGGATCACATGTTCCAAAAAGAAACCTCCATGCAATTGTTCTTCATTAATTCATATGGTTTTCTAGGGAAAAAAAAAACTGGAACACTTTATATTCTTTAAAGAGGTCATTGCAGTCTAAAGGGATATGAAATCAAGGTCAAAACCACCTCATTTCCTTAAAATATGTACATCAGTTAACTAGTTTCTTCATATAAAGATAACTATAACCCTTCTTTATTGTGATAATCAATTTATAACTTTCTCATTGTTTAAGGTCACTTAGAAGTGACCTTGTACATAATAGATTTCTTAGTAATATAATCACAGCCCATTTAATCCAATTGTTCAAATGTCTTTATTCTCTTTCAGATAGTTAGATTACCTAAAAATAAGTATCACTTATTGTGTGAGATTTTTCCAGTAAGCAAAAGAAGCAGTGGTAGGGGCCAGTAGGTGGCATAGTGGTTAAGTCTCTGACTTCCATGTGGCCAATTGTGATAAGAGTCCCAGACCCAGCAACTCAAAACTCATGTTGTGCACTTTGATGTGTGTGCCCAAAAATCCTGAAAGAAAAATGGAGGAGAAGGGATTGCAGCATGGTCATCCCCTTGGGGGGATTTCTTGCTTTCTGTCTGTCTGTCTCTCCAGCAAGTACACGTGCCCTATAGCAAAAAACTCTTTAAATAAATAAATAGGAGCAATGATAGAGAGTTTTAACAACAATTCCCTGCTGCCATATACTTAACAGTGAGCAGCAGAAACACAAAGGATGTTCTAGAAGAAACAAAATTATCTACAAAATTGCAGGCAGATAGTTGCTTTGGGTAACTGCTAATGAGAAATAATGAAAGCAGTACATCTACACAATTACCATCAAAACAAAGTTGATACAAAGTCCAAAGAAATTAAGATGTGAAGATTTCTGTAGGCTAGGGAGACACGCAGAGAAAATTGCTGAGGAAAATCAAATGATTTCAATTTGGATAGTTCTATTACCATTACAAATACCTTTTTCCCTCCTTCTAATAGATTCAGGAGGAAATATTTTCAATAGTCTGCTGATATATGTGAACATTTCATCTTTTTATGGAGGCAAATGGTGGCTGATGATATTAAAATATTAAATATATATTATTGTAGTTTTTACTCTGAGCTATTAAATTTCTCTCTCAATTTGTGTTTCATCCTTGCAGTGGTACATCTTTATCTTTCCTGGTATAAACCAAAAATAAAAAGTTAAAATTTACAGAGAGCCCAAGACTATAGAACAAGCTAAAAAAAAATGCAAATGTAATATCTGGACATAAAACGTAACACATCTTATTCGTTTCTAGGAAAAGAAGAGAGTTTCTAGAAGAAAATTAAATGTACTTATAGGGCATTTCTATATGTAAGAAATGCTTACATCTTTCTTAGGTATTTTTCATCTAAATTTTATATCTAAATGCATGTCTCCTTTCATCATTCTATTTCCACTGCCTCTCTCTCTGAACTTTATGCTCAAATGATACCAAATTGCTCATCATCACTTGATCTGCTTCAATGTTTCATCCTCTGTGACTTAACAATTATTACTCCATCTGCCCAGAATTCCCTTCTTCCCTTGTCTCCTTAGCAAACTCTTTCAAAGTATAAGCTAGAGATCATTGCCTTCAGGAAACCTTTCCTGACTGCACCACTCCCTCCCTACAGGAGAAATGCTGCCTCCTCTGATACCTCGGTCCCTTAGGTTGTTGCATTTCTCCCTGGGTCTTGTGCTTGACATAATTCATGAGACGTTCTATATTTTTAGATAGAACAGGAGGAGGGTGGGAGAAGGGGGAGGTGAGAGAGAATCAAGGGGAAAGAGAAAGAAGCAAAACATTCAAGGGACACAACAATGAAAATTATCTGTTGATAATAATGTGTATGGTAATATCTTTGAACCAATATGCAGTGTATTCACAACGGGAAAAAAAATTTTTCCAATCTTGAAGGAGCCTATGCGCTTTAAGAGGGAAAGAATTAACTCTAATAGGCAGTCAATAAATGTTTGATGAAGGACTCAATCGGTCAATCAATAACAGATTGAGTACTGGTGTTTTTTGTTTGTTTGTTTTTAAAGCCTAAGCATCGGGGCAGCAGTTGGTATAGGGGTTAAGGTGCCAGACTGCCACATGGTTGACCACAGATGGAGGCCCAAACCCAGCAGCTTGAAACTCATGCCAGGCATATGTGCATGTGTGCCCAAAATCCCGAGAGGAGAATGGAGGAGAAGGGATTGTGGTATGGTCATGACCCCAGAGTGTGGGGGTGATTTCTGGCTTTCTGTCTCTGTCTTTCCACTGAGAGTACGTGTCCTATCGCAAAAATCTCTCTTAAGTTAAAAAAAAAAAAAAAAAGAAAGAAAAAAAAGAAGCCCAAGCATCATGGCATCATGAAAATGGGGTGGTTCCTATTGGAGAAGCTGATGTTGGTTCTTAACATAATAATAAAAATAGATGGCAGAGGAAAAGAAGAGCTCCTCTACA
This sequence comes from Tupaia tana, assembly GCA_026018925.1. Lineage (NCBI taxonomy): Eukaryota > Metazoa > Chordata > Mammalia > Scandentia > Tupaiidae > Tupaia > Tupaia tana. The sequence continues at coordinate 74,808,396 of JAKSZU010000015.1, read as the reverse complement.
CCACCATGCATGGCCCATATACTAAAGAATGAACTGCTGTCAAAGATTGAAAAGAAATCACAGAAGAATTCACGTGAATGAAAGAGGAAGCAGCTAACAATAATAATTGTTCTCATGATGGAGTGCCTAGTGTACTTACATACGTATACAAGTTATGCCGTTTCATTCTCATCAAACACTGTCAACCTCACTATCCCCATCTTGCAGGTGAAGGAATAAGAGTACAATGATGACAGAAAAACTAAATGGCAGAGACAAGATGCCAACAGTGGCCTGCTTGATGCTGGTACCCGTTGGCAACACCACACCTCCAAGAGGGGCCAAGAGCCAGACCTTCACTACCATGCTCTGGGTCCTCACCCATTCCTCACTCCAGAGAAGAGGACAAGGCTATGGTTGCACAACTAATAGAGGCTGAGGCCACAGATTTGGTAGCGTTTCCGTTGAGCTGTATTAAATGTGTTCTAAGCATGGTCTCAGGGTCTGCTGAGCTGCGTTGTACAGCTGAGCTCTGGAGCTTAAGAACCTCCCTTTGCTCTAACAGCACTTTTCTTAAATCTGGCAAGATGTCGCTTAATAAAATATACACCAAGTGTCTGAGCAATTGAAGGGAGAGAGTAGTGATTATGGTTTAAAACTGGATATAAAAAGAAAGCAGATTACCACTGAAGTGAGGATTTTTGAATGTCATTTGGTCTAAATGGAACTGTGATTAGGAAGAGAAAAAAGACATCTGAAAAGGTCATGAAAAGAAAAATAGTAGCAATTTTGACTTTCAACTAAATGGATGAAATCTGGGGCATTACAAATGGAAATACTTGCTAAAGCTCTCTGCTCTGAAGCATCTGATGAAGAGGTACAGATGTGACAGGAAACTACATGTGGCTTCAGAAAGGCAGTGTCTTGGGTTGATAATTAATTCTGTTTGAATAAAATAATGTCAAATGGATATAAAAGGTTTTACTGAGGTAACGGTCAGCCTGACTTTAGGCACCAGTAAAATGAAGACTTACGTAAAACAATTGAACAAATCAGGTCAGGAAAGAAAAAACCTGGGCCAGCCAGTGACATGGTGGTTAAGGAAATTGGATCCCACATGGCCTAACGTGGGATCCCAGACCTGGCAGCTTGAAAATCATGCCAGGCACTTGTGTGTGTGTGCCCAAGATCCCAGGAGGAATAGGGATTGTGGTGTGGCCATTCTTCCCACTCCAATTAGGAGAGTGATTTCTCACTTTCTCCTTTCTCTCTCTGTCTCTCTGAGTTTGCCCTATGCCAAAATATCTTAAAAAGAAAAAAAAGAAGAAGAAATACCAAAGACAGATAGGCTTTAATACATCACTCATTATAAAAGAAAGCATTCTGTGAATGCTCCCAAGATTAATCTTGGTATCTATATTGTTTGTAAGAAGAAAATATGACACTAGCATTTGTCAGCATCCAAGTAACCAAGCAAAATGCCATGCCAGGGAAGAAAAGTGGACATTATATAGGGCCAAGAGCTCTCTAGATTCCATGTAGGCCTATTTTTCATATATCTGCTTCCCAGACAAACATGCTCTAGCACTTCATATGGGTATTACATTTGTGAGTCTATTTGGGTAGTAATTCTGATGCCTTGGCTTTCCACAATAGTGCCCTACCTCTATCAAGTTGGACAAAGGCATTTGTACATTGTTCATGCTTTCTTTGTTCCAATCCTTAGCTAGATATTAGGAATAAAGACTTAGCTATCCAAATTAGTCCATTTGGACACGGTACCCTAGATCTGGGTTCTGGTCATTGTCACTGACAACATTTGTAGTTTATATTAAACACCAAGCTGAGGGACCACCTGATGGCAGGTTATGTCTCCCATGTAGTTGATCACAGTTCGAGTCCTGGACTCAGCAGCTTAAAACTCATACCAGGCATGTGTGTGTACATGCCCAAAATCCCAAGAGGAGAATGGAAGAGAAGAGGTTGTGGCATGGCCATGGGTGATTTATCACTTTCTGTCTCTCTGTCTCTGGCAAGCACATGCTCCCTATAGCAAAACTATCTCAAAAAAAAAAGCCAAACCCCAAAACCATTTTTATATCTGGATATAAAATAAAGATGCAAGAGCTAGAATTTTGATTTTGAATATATTAATAGCATGGAATTTAAACAGGTAAATCTTTTTTTCATGACAGAAACTAAGACATCAAGATTACTTGCCAAACAAATCTGCTGTCTCTAAAAATTTCAATTAATTCCTCTATTTAACACTAATTGTTTTTAAAAGCATTTGCTTTTAATTCTGTATCTCATTAAGATGTTAATTTTCCACCTCCTGAGTCTGAGGGGAAAAATGCGGACTTTTAAAAACTTGTTTTAAACACTCATAAAAGAATTAGGTTGACATGTTGCTATGGGAATTTCCCTACAGCTTTGTTTAAGCTATATTTTTGTAATGTCAGGACCAAAAAAGAACTGAAAAAAGTCAATACATTTTTCTAACATTAGTACTCTAGCCTAGGAGTTAAGGGGAGAAGGAGATGTCATTTTAATACCATAATGGAAAACACATTTGGGGTAAAGTTTTGAATGGTCTTTCCAGAAACCTAACTCATATCCAAGTTAAATCTAGGCTATGTGCTTTCTTAACCTGCCAACACTTACGGGGCAAGTCTACCTACCTAGCTTCTTGTAATATGAGAAGTGAATTTGTCTCTCCTCGAGTCTTGAACAGACCACAGACATCTGGCCTCAAAGGATCTGTCATTGTACTGGCTAAGATAGAAAGCACTTAACTGAGTGAATAAAGAGGCATTGTAGTGGAGAGGTCAAAGCACTACCAGACTACCCAAAGCATAGCCAGACTACCCAAATTCAAATCCTGAGTCTGTCACTTTCTAACTTAGACTTTAGGAAGGCGTGTAAGCTCTTGGGGCATCAGTCTCCTCATTAGTAAAATTGAGCTAATATTAGTAGCTACCATGTAAGATTAATTGAGTTAACATATTGGGTTTTCATGATGCATTTTTGTATAGAAACACATAGAAAAATTCACTATGACTTTTTTGATGACCTAATATGTAAAACTCTTAAAATAGTGTTGTAAAACAGACACACAGACTCCCATTCATCCTCACCACTGAGGCAAGGTCAGTGAGATTTGCCTTCTCCCTGCCTGAACATCCCTTAGGGGCAACTGACCTTTGTGATTTCCACTTCTCTTGAGTATCACTCATTTGGATTGGTTTAATATGGTTTTGCCTGGCTGAACAAGTTCATTCACTGAACAACCATAGACTGAACATCTTCTAAATATCAGCATATTAGGTCCTGGAGCTGGGAGTGGTAAGGCAAGAAACTTCCCTCCTATCCCATCTCAACACCCCCATTATGAATTTCCCAGCTCTTTACCTGACCCAGAAGACCTGATAGCCAATGTTTGGTTATATGTGCTCCTGGCTGTGCAATGATGTTGTCTTGATTTTTAGGTAAGCCACTGTGAGACATACTCCCATTCATTAAGAAATGTCTTCTCCTTTTTAAATCCATTCCTCATTAGAATCCATCAGTGTTCAAAGGCCGTTGCTCAAAAACTGGGTCAGTGTTGGCTTACCTTCTGTTCTGAAAGATCTTGAATTGCTATGGACTATGCAGAATATCCATATTATAAATGGACCCAGCCTACAGGAGTATAAGATCTGGCATACAATAGACAATTACATTTTTTAAACAATTATTATTATTATTACAAAAGCACTAGAGAGAGAAGAAGGTTGCCATTCTGAGAGCAGTATTATAGGGACCAGTGAGCCTGAGTAGAGAGAAATTCCAAAGAGCAGGATATGGGTCCTGGAATAACTAACTTTGAATCTGAAATGTAACTAGTGTAGTATGCAATGTTACTTTCATTTCTCTTTTTTAAAAATTATTTATTTTATTATTTTAATTTGCTATAGGGCACATGCATGAGAGAGAGAAAGACAGTGAGAAAGCAAGCTGCCAGGTCTGAGACTTGAACCGTGGGGGCATGTGGGAGTCTAGCACCTTAAAACCTCCACACCACCTGCTGTCCCCTTTTAATTTCTCTTTTAAAAAGGCTGCCTTTTTTTTTTTACTTATTTAATTTTACTTATTATTTAATTTGCTGTAGGGCACTTGTACTTGATAGAGGGAGACAGAAAGAGAGAGAGAAAGTGAGAAAGCAAACCTCCAGGTCTGGAACTCAAACTGTGGTCAGCCATGTGAGAGTCCTGCACCTTAACCAAAACTGCACCTGCTGGCCCCCAAGACTGACTATTTTTAAAATGTATAAGCACCATCAACTGTAAGATACTTCTTTAATTCACAGATGTAAAAATGTAAAAGCATTTGTTTCATAAATGATAAAATATGGTGACCATTCATGTTTTCTCTGCCACTCATGTGGTGAACAGTTGCATATGGCCTAGGCAGGATGGGCTGAGAGTTCTGTGGGTTTGTTACATAATCATGATAAAGTCACTTCTGTTCCTAATCAAGAGCGCAATATGCAATGCAAGTGAAGGTAAGAATGAAGCCATTGTAGAAACAACCTTGGTTTCCACTAATTTATTAAAATGCGGTCCTAAATTTTTAGTCCTTTGAGTATAATTACAAAAATATGACATATGAGTGTTCAATACACTATGAGTGAGAACTGATGTGCCAGCTGTTTTCGAGAGGGCAGTTTGGCAGGCCCTTGTAGGGAGTGTTGCCTTCAAGGTTAGACAGGGAGCTTTAGGACCTGGCATTTGGGCCAGATGGAAGCACAGCCATAAAATGTGACACTGTGAAGCTGACATATGGAAAGGTTCCAGGTTTGTGTCTGGAGACCTCCGTGAGTGCATCAGGCATGTATGTGCCCAGGACTTGGGCCTGGCTGAGATCGAGGGCAGGTGGATTAGTGGATCGCAGTGTCAAGATCCTGCCAGGAGTGCTGTCTTTTTTTTTTTTTTTCTCTCTGTCTCTCTTACTTATGGAAGAAATAGATAAATCAACTTTAAAAGCAAGGCAGATGGGAACAGTGAAAAACAAACAAACAAACCACTACTTGTTCTGAACCATACTGTAGACCCTGACCCAGATTGTCAAAGCTTCTAAGCTGTCACATGACAATTTAATACTTAATCTCCACACTCAGCTTCACCATCATCATCATGAAAAGTGTGACAATTTCATAGCATGGTCTAGCACGGTATAGCCAAGGAAATCTTCAGAACAAACTGTGAGACGGTGGTAGCTTGTGATGCTCATTGTCATAATTCAGTTGGAAGGCACAGGGAGCTTGGTAATATCTAGTATGGCTGTTTGCATCTAACTGAAAGGAGTTTAGAACCATTTAATAACTGAAGCTGAGACCGGAAGGATGGGGTTGAAGGCCTCAGGGACCTGGGGAAAGAGAATGCAATTCAGGTGGAAGAGGCAACATATACAAAGCCTCAAAAACAAAACAAAACAAAAAAGAACAAGGCACACTTGATTTAGAAACTACCACTATTTAATATGTGTGTATACTACAGTGTAAGGTGGTCTTGGCCAAATACCAGCAAAGGTTTTTGAAGGGAGTGTCTAATAGACTTAAAGCGAATCATTTGGGGGTAGTTTTTAGCATAGGGGTTATTTACAAAAATGAAGGAAAGATGTATTAAAAGACACTCCAGGATTATCAGCTATGGGCTGTCACTTCTTCTAGACATGATGGGATGAGAAGAGAGATTAATTACCTGGTTACTGAGAAAGGTTCACCTGGTAGGACTGAGAACCTGCAGTGAGGAACCTAATAAAATAAATGCCCACTTTTACCTCCCTCCCTGCCTCTGCTCTCCTGCTCATGTTTTCCTACGATGGCTAATGTAGTCTAGTTGATTAGCTTTTTGGACTGACACCAGATTGAAGAAGGGATGGAGAGGTGAGAGGTCAACAAACAAAATTTGTAGAGCATAAACCTGAAGAGAAAAAAAAAAAAAGACTAAATTTGAAAGGTCTTATACCCTATGCTAAAAAGTTTATCCTTTTCCTCAGAACAATGAGGAACATTCAAAAAGTATTCAACAGGGGTGTATTTTGAAAAGAAAATCCATAGTGCTTTGATGTAGGCTGAGAGGTAGACAACACTAGAGATGGAGCAGTTGGTGAGCTGCTACAGGTATCTGAACTGAGAAAGTAGCAGTGTAAATGGAGAGAGGACCAGACTTCATCTATTTGGAGATTTTTTTTTAAGTGTATTTTATTTATGATAGAGAACACGTGTGTGAGGAAGAAAGAGAAGCATCCCCCAATAAGGTGTAGTCATGCTGTGACCCTTCTCCCAGTCCTCCAGCTCATTAGGGTCTTGGGCACATGCTCACCTAGTGTGTTTCAGGTCAACTAAACAGGAATCAGGCTATGAGGCCTGTGGCACTGTCATTTAATACACTGCAAACTACACCAACAAGGCTGGGTCTAGAGATGATTATTTTTTAGGCTAAATGGAGTTAGGATATTAGAGAAGAGAGTGAGCTGGCACTGAATTGGAAGTCTAGACAAGAGAAACAGCATATGTTTGAGAATCAGGTCTCAGCTTTGGGGCTGTACAGGTATGTGCCCCAGGTCATTCAGCCTCCTTAGGCTCAGTTTGTCATCTGTCAATATTGGTAACATAAGACGGACTCTTAACTTTGGCATTCTGCTTTTTTCTCATTCATCTTGATCCTGGAGACAGTTCCTGTCTACCTGGTGCAGAGATATTAATGAACTGAGCATGTCCAGAGGATTTCAGGAAATCATCAAAGGGTCTAATGGCATTAGGGCTTAGGGGCATTAAGTTTGTTTACTAAGCAATTCAGCTGACAGTGTCTTAGATTTTATGTAAGTGAATAAAGGCACTCATGCAGTATGCATATACCTTCTGTCTTCTACAAGTCATGAAACAAGCTCAGTATTCATGCTGAGATGATTTAATAAAACATTATAACTCTCTTTATAGTGCCTTACTTGTAGGTTCTGGAATCTGGGACAGGATTACCCTCAGTTCCTAATTTACCAGTGTTGTTAATTATTAATTTGGGTTCTGGGTATCCCTTATGGAACCTATTGTACCTTCCCTAGTGAAAAACAGCAGTTTGACCAATCCACTTTAGCTGTTGGTACAAACTTTTTTATTTAATTTTTTATTTAATTTTATTTATTTAGGTATTATTTTTAAATTTGCTATAGGGCATGTGCACTCCTGAGAGAGAAAAAGTGAGAAAGCAAACTGCCAGGTCCAGCTCTCAAACTGCAGTTGGCCATGTGGGAGCCCAGTATCTTAACCACCAAGCCACCAACCTTAACCATCTGCTAGCCCTGTTGGTATAAATTTTACTTTCAAGAGACTTACCTTTTTCAAACCATTGTGAACACAAAATCCTCTAAGGTCCCATCTAGCATGCCATAATTTTGTTTCAATAGGAACCTCTCTGAGAGAGGGAAGTCACTTAAAGAAACAGGCAGGGAACCGGGATAGCACCTAAGTATAACTTGTTGAACAGTAAATCGGGGGGTGGGGGGGAGCTGCTCTAAATTGAAGTCCTGCAACCAAAATCAATAAAATCAGCTAGAAAGCAAAGGCATTTGCTGAAGCCTCCAAGGTCACAGTTTTGTTAATTAAAAGAAAGCTCAAGGGGTCGAGTCAGTTTTGAACAGAGCTTTTAGATGCCCCATCTGTGCAGCTGTTTCCTTGTGGTTCACGCTGGGTGCTTGCCCACTTCAACCACTGTCCTGTGCCTTGATTGGAAATACACACTCTGCCAATCAACCATCCCCTTCTCGCCTCTGTTCTGGGAACATGCAACCAACCCTTCCTGGAGAGCTCAAGGTTTCTTGCTCTGTAAAGCTCCCCAGTCACTGTCCTATCTTCTGAACTACCATTGTACTTCAATTCTAAAAAGATGACATTTCGCTCTGTGCTCTAGTAATTTATGCACTTTTTATTCTCTCCAAGTCAGAATCTAATTCATCTCTGTGTCTAGATTATATTAGATATCCAATGTATAACTATTGACTTAATGAAGCAATCAATTAGCAACTCAGTTAATCGATGAAAATAAACTAACCTCTTTGAATTAGGCTTTCTCTGTATCGAAAGCATCTATTTTAGTTTCTTCAAGTACTCCTCTGTTTCTCTTCTTATGCACTCATATCTATAAAAATATTATATTACAAAATAGTAAGCATCCGAGGACATTATGTAAGTGATATGATGGCAGTCAGTATTATGAGTAAAGAGAAGAGAGATATAATCAAAAGTAGACTAATCAGCATACGAAGTAGAATTGGAACTGTGATATTTAATTTTCTAATATTTGTTTTTTTAAAAGAATTATTTTAACTTTACTTATTTATTTATTTTAATTTGATCAGAGAAAGAGAAAGTAAGCAGCCAGGTCCGGGACTCAAACCACAGTCTGTCATGTAGGAATCCAGCACCCTTAACCACCACACCACCTGCTGGCCTCCTATTATTATTAAGTTTGCTATCAGGCATGTGTGCTCACGAGAGAGAGAGAGAGAGAGAGAGAGAGAGAGAGAGAGAGAGAGAGAAAGCCACCAGGTGTCTGGGACTCAAACTGTGGTCAGCCATGTGGGAGTCCAGTGTCTTAACCACCATGCCACCTCCTATCCCTGTGATATTTAATTTTAAAGTTACTTTTATTAAGCTCTTGCTATATGACATGCCCTAAGCTAATCAGACTACATACGGTTTTATTTAATCTTTAAAGAAAATCTTTACGGTAGATATCTGTATCCTCTTCTTCCTATGGATTAGGAAACTGAGATTTTCCAAATTAATTTTCAACTCTCCGAGGGACTCTAAAGGAACATGGCTTGTAGTAATGCATAATTTTGCTGAAGCAATATGTAGGAATAAACCATAAAGTAGGAAGAGTCTACCAACTACCCAACTTCACAGGTCAAGATAACTTTGTTCTCTTCTCATCCTTAATTGCATAATAACCCCTCACTATCTCCCTCTTTCCCTTTCCTCCCAAAAGCAGAAGCTTTGTTTAAAATGGTCCAGTAACTAACCTCTGGGGTTTGTGTGGTTGACCATTTCATGTCCATTACAAATTTATTGCAAGAGCTCACACACCTGGCCAGCAAATAATAGACCATAATATGTGTCCATTAATCTACCTGATCAGTGACCATTGAATTTTTAGGCTGGGGAAATCAAAGCAATGTTTATTAAGTCTGGAAAAGTAATAGAATATCTCTCTATTTACCCTTTGTTTATAAGCCTAAGTATCCTATCTAGATGTTTACAGTATATTACATTAAAAATGTGTGTGTACATTCATTTTCTATATATGAGAATATTAAGATGGTAACATAATTATCATTAGAGTCATACCTAGGATCTTCTGTTTGCTTATGGACATCATCCACTAAATTAACTTGACCTTAATAAACACATCATAAATTCCCAGCATCAGAACAAATTCAGTTTTGAACAACATGAAGCAGTTTTAGTCATTCATCCAATGCATAATTTGTGCTAGATATGTAATAAAAAGCTATTAACTTGTATTCTTTCTTGCTATAAAGTTATTGCATTTATTTATTTTAGCAATCTGTATTAAAGAAAACATAGTTTTACTTACATAATCTTTTCTGAAATAAGGTAAAAGTAGATAAGACCTTGCAACACATTGGTCTACCTTCTGAATGTAATGATAAACACCATTCATTTAAATTTTCTCACAAATAGATCTGACATTTAAATCATCCTGGTTCTTAGCAGCTAAAAAATGTGTTCTAGTGCTCACCTAAAGTAGTACTAAATTTGGGAGAAAGCAAGTTAGCTTTTTTTCTCCTCCTTATTAGAAACCGTGTTCACATCTAGGGGCATAAATATTAATAGTTATAAATTAACATAGATGTTAATTATAGTTTTTCCATCCTGGGTCACATCTGTGTGAATGTTGTTCCTCTGTTTCTCATTACTCTCTTTGTTCTCTAATCACTTCTTTTCCATATGGCAAAATATTTTATTTTTTTATCTTTGCTTCAGTAAAATGCTTCTGTCTCTTACCCGACAGCATGAATGATCACAAGTAAAGCTGTTAACCTTTGGTCCTCCCAATTCTCTGATGATCACATCACAGACCAGAAACCCAGGCACCAAAGTGGGGAATGTGAAATGGTCATGTTCAATAGCCCCTTATTTTATTTAGCATTCATAAAGACAAGAGCCCTCTATCTTTTTAATGGCAACAATAAATGTTGCTTTTGCAATTGATCTGCTTTAATTAGCATGATGCCCGGCTTCTCCACAGTAGCTGTCCTGAAACATATGAGATTTCAACTCAATAAATTAAACACAACTAGGTAAGACAGAAGTCAGATTAATTTATTTGTAATTTCAGTCCTCTTATTGAATATACTTGACATTGAATGTAAGTAGAAATCCCACTGCCTTCCAAGGATTTAGACCATAATAGATACACATTGAAAAATTAATGTTTGAAATTCCACCCTCCGAGAAAAAGGTATCATTTACATTAATAAATGTTTTTTGCTGATAGTATTTTTCTAACATAGTCTACTACCAGAGAATTAAGAGTTATTTGGATGATTTGGGATCAATTTCCTTCCATTATAAATTGATTATAAGATAGATTTTAAATTAAATAATCTCCCTGATTAGAGCAAAAGCATCTTTTGGGTGCATTTTAGATAGGTAGAGAGGGGGCAGAGGCAGGATTTGGTTGAATTCCTGTATTAGTGTCCCTTTCCTCTATTTTACTTAGAGCATAACTCTGTAACTTAATGCTGTGAAATAGAAGCTAAAGATATTAAAACATTGATGACTTGTGCAGGATTTAAATAGACTTTCATTTTACTTGGGTATAAAAATTTACATTTCTACTGGAAACTCCCTAAATAAACATCTATAGCATTATACAATACAGAGAGGAAAAGAATCTAATCAAAGATTTATGAGTTGAGAGACCTGAGTTCTGATCCTCGTTCTCTTGCTTGTCTGTCTGTCTCTGGTGAGCACACGCACCCGATAGCAAAAATAAGAAAAGAAAAAAAAAAGATAAATAAATCTGATCTTTGCAAAGAGTACCAAAAGTTTTTTTTCTTTCATTTACTTTACTTAAAGTGACCCCAAAAAATTCACAGTTGCTACTTCTCTCTCTCATTTTGGAAATGGAGAAAGAAAAAGTAGAAATTACATTTTAGAGCTAAAATTTAAAATTATCATACATTTCTGTTTTCTAGTACCAGTATTAAGAGTACACCAAAAAGATATCCTTCAGCTATATGCTAATGATGAGGATAAAGATGAAAGATCTTTTCGACATTATTTTGACTCGATTTAAACATTGCCTTCCCTGACCCTTCTACTCCTTCTGGGCCCTTCGGACCTCTGGCTGTACCCCTATAACTCTCATGTACCCATCGTCAAGACTGGTTTGTTTGCCTCTGCCCCTTTAAATAGTGAGCCTCTTGAGTAGGAAGTGGGGCTATTAAACAGAGGATACTGTAGTTGAAAAACAGGTGTTTTGGAATAAGAGTGGAGTGGGGGAAAAGGGAATGTTTATCTTATGGTTCAACTTGGATTGAACCTGAGGTGCCTTTGAGACTTGCAGGTGAAAATGTCCAGTCAATTTCTATGCATCTTGAGAACAAGATAAATGTCTTATTTATAGCTAGAGATCTGGAAATAATTAGGGTGGGGATAATAGTTAGAACTATAGTAATCAATGATGCTGTCCCAGGACAACATGTCAAGTAGGAAAGGAAGAAGCCTAAAGGGAAAGCCCTGGTAAAGATATATTGAGAGAAGACCACATTTCCAAAGGTGGTGCTTTTCAATCCTTGACAATAAACACAGACTCTATCCAAAAGCATTCCTTGTGGTTAAAGTCAGGAATTCCAAAGCCAGACTGCCTGGATTTAAACCCCAGCTGTACCACCTCCTGGCTCTCACCACTTGCATTTTCACCTGCAAGTCTCAAAGACACTCTTTTTTTTTTTTTTTTTGGAGAGGTTTTTCACTATAGGGCGCGTGCGCTCGCCAGACAGACAGAGAGAGACATAGAGACAGAAAGCGAGAAATCACCCCCCAGGGGGGATGGTCACGCCGCAATCCCTTCTCCTCCATTCTCCTCTCGGGATCTTGGGCACGCACGCACACGCGCCCGGCGTGAGTTGTAAGCCACCGGGTCCGAGACGCGAACCGCGGTCGACTACGTGGGAGTCCAGCGACATAGCCATTACGCTAACTGCTGGTTCCCTCAAAGACACTCTTTAAATTTCTCTCTGCACCTCAATTTCCTCTTCAGCAAAGTGGGACTAATAATTCCTGCATGATATGGTGATTATAAGAGTTAATGAGTTAATACTTAAAACAATGTCTATGGGACCAGCAGATAGCATAATGGTTACGTTGTTGAACTCTCACGTGGTCGACTATAGTTCAAATCCCAAACCCAGTGGTTTAAAACTCACGCTGGGCACATGGGTGTGTGTGCCCAGGATCCCAGGAGGAGAATGGAGAAGGCATAGTGCCGTGGCTATCCCTCTTGGGGGGAGAAGGACAGTCATGTCTCGCTTTCTGTCTCTCTGTCTCACCAGCAAGCGTGGGCCCTATACCAAAAATCTTTGTAAAAAGAAAAAAGATGTCTAGTATATGGTAAGTTCTATATAACTTCTGCAAAATAAATTTTATGAAGAAACTGGACATGGTGGTACAAGCCGATAGTCCCAACTATTCAGGAAGCTGTGGCAAGAGGGTTGTGACACAATGAAACCCTGTCTAAAACACCACACACACACACACACACACACACACACACACACACACAAATTAAAGAATTCTTAAGTAAGCCCAAGTTCACTTAAAGTTTTTATTTATACTGTTTGAATTTATATACACATAAACTCAATATAAATTATCTATACTTACAGCACTGATATGACCATGAAACCAAAACATCCTTATAAATAAAATATGAAGAAAATTCTAAAATAAATTAAATTCAAATACATAATTTAATGCAGTAGCTTACGTTATCCTACCAAAACTAAATAACTATTCTCATTATGAATTCTGGTACTCCAACAGATTGTTGTGATTGTACTTTTACTTCCATGGGCCAGGAAATGACTCAGTCCTCTCACTTTTTAATTTTTAAATAGTGCCCCAAGACACTATTTCAGCTTACAACACTTTCACTCCTTTCATTGTCCTTGGTTTAAGACAAGTAAAGCAGTACTATTTGGTGTGGATGTACCCTTATATATTAAAGGTGAGAAGCACGGAGATCTCACAGAACTACTTGTTAGTGGGCAGTCACCCAGATGATCTAAAATGTGTTTATATTATTATTCAAGATAATCATGAAAATGAAAACAGAAGCTTAGTGTTCTTACGAAGAACTCATGGGCCAGAAAGAAATTTAAGAAACAAGGTTGCATAGAGTGGCTTTGAAAGAGAGAGATAATAACTAAAAGGATGTGGTGTTCCCACCCTCTAATACAGAAAATACTTGAGGGCCAGTCAGTGAAGTGGTGGTTAAGGAGGCAGGATCCCACATGGCCGACCGCATAGTTTGAATCCCAGATGTTTCTGAAGCTGAGGGTACATGTGCATAACTGTCTAAAACCACAAGAAGAGGGAGAGGTGGAGAAGGGATTGTGGTGTGACTATCCCTCATGGGGATTGCTTTCCCATTTACACACTCCCCTGCCCCCCGCCAGTTGTGTGCACATACTCTACAGCAAATTAAAGAAATGCTTAAATGCATTTAACTGTTGAGGGGAAGGAGCTGGAAAAGAGGGAGAAGCTGAAGATAAAATGAGGGAACAATTGAAAAAAATAAAATCTTGAAAGAGGCAGAATGTTTTGGAATCAAAATCCAATACTAGTTAACTGTCAAGAACTATGGAGTTTGAGCAAAAACATTTTGATATGTAAAGCAAATGTTTGTGGGGAAATGTAAAAATAAATAAATGATTAGGAAAAAAAATGGGTCTGTAAAAAAATTAATACTAGTTGATAAATTTGGTTCAAAGATAGTGTTGCACAGTTTTTATTTTTGTTTTTTTCCCAAAAAATTCCAAAATTTGGCCACTTCTTACTAGGTTAAAAAAAAATTTGTTTTGACAATTTTTGGTTAGGTTTTCATCCTACAACGTGCCTCGCAAGCACTAAGAATGTGTGTGTAGGTTAAGAAGCCTCAGGATTAATAGACAAGTTGATCAAGATGCATGAGAAGCAATATTCAGAGTTTGGGAACTGAGATTAGTATTTTTAGTTGCTTTTACTAATTGCTAATGACAGATATGTATATTATAACTTTCTAAGAAGACAGCTGGCATGGAGCCAGCCTAGATTAAAATTCTAGGCTTGGGAAGTAAATTATTTTATTCCCTTGATAGAGAAGGCTCTGAAAATTAATCATTTTACTTCAGAATGAAATCTGATGGCTACAGGGCAGGCCTGGGCAGCTGACTTCACATAGTTTTAGTTGCTGTGTAGGTGGAATAAAAATGACTTCCTGAAACTCTTGTTTATACCAAAGCCTGATGCCAAACAGGTGTCCCAGCCTCCCAGAGGTGGTGAATCATGAACATTCATAAGACATTTTCTGTGTCAGTATTTTCATCTATGAAATTAAAGTGGAAATAGATTCAGAGACTAAAAGGCTCTTTAGGATTTCCAGAATTCTAATGGCAGATAATCTCTAGGCCAGGGTTAAATCACATGGGACCAAAGCACACTCTAAAACCACTCTCTAGTATGTAAGAATGACAAGAGGAAATGCCTATTGGGAGCAGGTCATTTCTTGACAGTAAAGGGTGATGATACCCCATTCCAGACCAGCAGGTGGCATGGTGGTTAAGGTGCTGGACACTCCCACATAGCCGACCATGGTTCAAGTCCTGGAATGGTGGCTTGCTTTCTCTCTTTCTCTCTCTCTCTCTCTAGTCAAATTGAAATAAATGGCTGAATAAATAAAATTATATAAATAAATCTAAAAAAAAAAATAGTGAGTTCGTGCGTCTGCTGAAATGGAGTCCCTACAAGGTGGAGTCCTCATAACACTGCTTGGTTTGCTCTGTGCCCTATATTTACTCAGGTGTAGGACTTTGGGTTGCCATGGGATTCAGAGTGCATATGAAAATAGAACCATCCTGTTAGTGTAAGAAGAAAGATATTTAACTTTGAAAATTCAGTGTTTATAGTATCAATGAAGAATTGGAGAAACAGGAATTAGGCTGTTGCTAGATTGAAGAACATGTCATCCTACTTAAAATCTAGAGATAAGGGACAGAAGATTAGAAAGTGATTGTTTGAGGACCAGAAGATGGTGTAATGGTTACGTCACTGGACTCCACTTAGTTGTCTGCAGTACGAGTCCCAGACCCCTTGGCTTAACACTCATGTTGGATGCGTGTGTGTGCATGCCCAAAATCCCAAGAGGAGAATGAAAGAGAAGGGATTGCAGTGTGGCCATCCTCCCAGGTGGTCCATCCTCCTGGGTGATGATTTTTCACTTTCTGTCTCTCCAGTAAGTGCACATGTCCTATAGCAAAAAACACTCTGTCTCTTAAAAAAAAAAAAAAAAAGGCAATTGTTTTATCCTTCCCTACTACAGAACTGCCTTCCAACACTCAGTTCTAGATTATACTGGTTGACATCAGAAAGGCAACAAGAAAATGACCTCTTTTTCACTTCAGGTTTTCAGATTCAGCAAAAAAGAATCTAGTTGTAGGAAACTTATTTGCCCCATGAACCATAGCTGCAAAGAAATCTAGAAATACAGTATTTTATTTCCTAGCCTCTGTGGTAAGGAAGTCCCATAGAAAGAAGTAAAAATGGATGCTGAGAGCTCAATGATATACCCAACACATTATAAAAAATATAGCCAGTCTACTCTGAACACTTACAGTTTTCTGGAAACTTTACTTATTTTCATTCATGTAATCCCTATAGCAACCCTATGACATATAAGCTATTTTCATCTGCAATCTATAGAGAGGACACTGAAACATTGAGAAGTTTAACTACCTGTCCAAGGTCATATAGCTTGGAAGTGGAAGATCCTGGAATCAAACCAGGCAGTCCATCTCTCAAGACCCACCCCCCCCCCCCCCCGCCCACTACCAATTGCCACTTATACATTAGCTGATATTTTGCCTTTCATCCAACATGTAACACTTTTCTACTATTTCATAGACTTAAAAGAATAAAACAGTGGCCTGTTGGCATGATAGTTAATGCAACTGGATCTGACATGGCTGACTGGGTAGTTCAAGTCCTGGACCCGGTGGCTTGAAAAGCACATGGGATGTGTGTGTGTGTATGTGCACAGAATCCCAAGGGGAGAATGGAGAAGAAGGGATGGACTCTGGCATGGGTATCCCATCTGAAGAATGTTTTCTAACTTTCTGCCACCCCCCCACACACACTGTCTCTCTCAGGCAAACACATATATCCTATAACAAAACATAATAATAATAGGGACCAGCAGTTAGCATAATGGCTATGTCACTGGACTCCCACGTAGTCGACCACGGTTCGTGTCCCGGACCCGGTGGCTTAAACTCACACCAGGCACGTGTGCGTGCGTGCCCAAGATCCCGGGAGGAGAATGGAGGGGAAGGGATTGCGGCGTGGCCATCCCCCCTGGGGGGTGATTTCCTGCTTTCTGTCTCTCTGTCTCTCTCTGTCTATTGGCGAGCGCACGTGCCCTATAGCAAAAACCTCTCCAAAAAAAAAAAACCATAATAATAATAATAATAATAATAATAATAATAATTTACAAGGAACATCTCTCTTAAGCCCATGGGTGGCAACACATGGGACAGCTAGGCAGTACAGTGTACTGCTTATAGCAAAATGTTTACAAGAAAACTAATGCTATTAGAAAACTCTGGGGTAAGCACAGAGCTAGAAAAAAGAGGATTTAATCATATTATTTTATGAACTTGAATAATTAATATAAGATAGCTTAATAATTTCGTCTTTTACTAAAATGTGGAGCTGCTATTAAGTTATTAATGAATGTGGGTTGGCCAGGAAATACAGGGGAACTACCAGTAATAACAAATTGTGATTATCCAAGGCTACTACTTATATGTGGGTGGGAAATCTTCAAGAAGTTTTGGAAAACAAGTATTGTGAATATTCTGTCAATAAGAATAGTAGTTCAGTGGAGAAGTTTCAGGGTGAGGGCATCTTTGGTAGAAGGAAGGGCATGGAAAAATTTCCGGGGTCCTGAAGGAATATGACATTTTCAGGGATCCTGGTGTCTTCAGGGTTAAAGACAGGAAAGGAAAGCAAAGAGAAATGTAGTAGATGAATTCAAGATCTTGAAGGGCAGTGCCACATCAAGGAAACCTTGACCTTTTCATGTAGATGACAAGAAGCAGTGAGGAGTTTTATGCAGGGAACAAACTAAATCTGATGTAAGTTTTTAAAAAATAAAGTAATATTGGAGGTTGGGGGACCAGCAGTTAGTGTAATGGCTATGTCGCTGGACTCCCACGTAGTCGACCGCGGTTCACGTCCCGGACCCGGTGGCTTAAAACTCACACCGGGCGCGTGTGTGTGCATGCCCAAGATCCCGAGAGGAGAATGGAGGAGAAGGGATCGCGGCGTGGCCATCCCCCCTGGGGGGTGATTTCTCGCTTTCTGTCTCTCTGTCTGTCTGGCGAGTGCACACGCCCTATAGCGAAAACCTCTCAAAAAAAAAACATATTGGAGGTTGGGACTGGCAAGTTGTATGGTGGTAAAGGCACTGGCCTCCCACATGACTGACCATGGTTTGATTCCCAGACCTGGCGGCTTGCTTTCTCACTTTCCCTTTCTCTCTCTCTCTCTATCTCTGGTCAAAGTTTAAAAATAATAGTAAATAAGATAATTATTTTAAAAATGAAATAAAATGAAGGGATTGAGAAAGATGGATGCTATGTCTATAGTTCAGGTCAAAACAAAAAAGAAGTGAGATGGGAAGGAATAGGGAACAGAAAAAGAGAGAGAGGAGTAACATAAAATAGAGTACTTGGGGTAGAGTGAAGGCAATGGATTGAGAGGTACATGTGCAGTAAAATGACAAAATTTGGGGACTTCTTAGTTGCAGGGATTAGGAAAAGGAAAGAGACAAAGGGGCTAGAGGATTCTAGTTTAGAAGATTATGAATGGTAGTCCCGTTCACAGAAATGAATAAAACTAACTTCTCTGTTCAGTCTTGCTTTTAAAACATGGATTGCAGGGACCAGCAGTTAGCGTAATGGCTATGTCACTGAACTCCCATGTAGTTGACCACGATTCAAGTCCTGGACCCGGTGGCTTAAACTCACGCTGGGCACGTGTGTGTGCATGCCCAAGATCCCGAGAAGAGCATGGAGGAGAAGGGATTGCGGCGTGGCCATCCCCCCTAGGGGGTGATTTCTCACTTTCTGTCTCTGTGTTTCTCTCTGTCTCTCTGGTGAGTGCATGCACCCCATAGCAAAAAAAAACTCTAAAAAAACAAAACAAAACAAAAAACATGAATTGCAGAGTTAAACATAGGGTCTACATGGGATCTGGCCTAAGATTACCTTAATGTTGCTTAGATGGATCCATTTCTTTTTGGTCATTATTAACATAGTCAAAGATGGAATTATTGACTAATATTAAGTTCATGGTCACATGAACTTATGGTCGGTACCAAAAGAAATTGAAATCCATGCATTCTTTTTCATTATATGTGTTTTCCATGAACTTTTTGAAGCCCACCCCCACCCCCTGCTTCATACAACATCCAAGATTTTTAGTTGGAACTAGAAAAAGAAATAGGGAAAAATAAATGTATTTCGTCTTTAGGAAAAACCTTATTTCATGTTTCCCTGGTGACTAATAAGGTTGACACTAAACTCCCTTTTTATATATTTATGAGCTATTTGAATATGTGCTGCTGTGAATTGCTTCATCAAATCTCTTGGTCCTTTTTCTACTGAGTTATTTTTGTTTTTTTCTCACTGGTAGTGGGGACTTATGTTCTGGATCAGCTCTCTGTAGATTATATGTTGCTGTGGGTTGCCTTTTACTCTTTTACTGCTATATTTTAAGAAACAGAAATTTTAATTTTCATATAATCAAACTTATTGACCTTTTTTTTAGGGTTAGTGATTTTTGTATCCCATTATTTAAATAGTTGCCTACATTAATATCATAAAACTATTACATTATATTCTACAAGATTTAGGGGTTTACATTCCAAATTTAGATCTACAGGGCCAGCAGGTGGCATGGTGGCTAAGGCACTGGATTCCCACATAACAGTCTACAGTTTGAGTCCTGGACCTGGAGGCTTGTTTTCTGACTTTCTCCCCCCACCTTCTTCTCTGTCTTTGTCTCTCTCTCTCTCTCTGGTATGTGCATAAGCCCTACAGCAAATTTAAAATTATTTATTTATTTAGATCTATGATACACCTGAAACAGATTGTGTGAATGATTTTAGGGCTAAAATTAATATCTTTCTTTATATATCTTGAGTGTGCATAATGTTCTTATTAATTATCTGCTAGGTAACAACTTATCCACAGAAAAGAGCAGCAAAGTTTAGATGCTTATGAAAAATAAAACATGGGAGTAGCAGTTAGTGTAATGGCTATGTCGCTGGACTCCCATGTAGTCAACTGCGGTTCGAGTCCCGGACCCCAGTGGCTTAAACTCACGCTGGGAGCATGTGCATGCGTGCCCAAGATCCCAAGAGGAGAATGGAGGAGAAGGGATTGCGGCATGGCCATCCCCCCCTGGGGGGCGATTTCTCACTTTCTGTCTCTCTGTCTCTCTCTGTATTTCTGGCAAGTGCACATGTCCTATAGCAAAAACCTCCCCCAAAAAAAGAAAAAAAGAAAAGAAAATTTATTGTTTTTTAACACTTTTCTAAGAACTTTGACACAATATCTTTTGTGTAGTAGAAAAGAATTCTATTGCCACTTAACAGCTTGTTGCAAAGAGTCTATAACTCACCTCCTTCAACAGGGCCAGCCAACGCATGGGGCCACACTCCAGCTTTTCTGTATAGTGAACCTCACTCTTTCCTTAAGATGCTTTAAATACGTCAACAGAAGAACCAAATAAAAGCAGTGGGGTGATTCACATATCAAGTAAAAGTGGCGTTATTTCTTATCATTAAGAGAATAAAATATAAGTAGAAGCACTATTTTCGCCCACATATGTGAGCCATCCTGTGCAGTCCTTGAGCAGTGCTCAGGCCCAGCTCTTCGAAGTGCACTGTCACCAGCAGTTGATAAATTTTAAAAGAGTTTGAGAAGGATTTGTGTCTTTCAAGTTCACCCTGGTAGCAGTAAGAATGGATGGGAATAAAGTGAGAGGGCTGCCCTCACGGTCCAGCAGAGCAGTGATGAGGCTGGAAAGGTCCTGATGAACAGGAGCAGGATCAAGTAGTAGGCTCGACAAGACTTGGTGATTAGGACATGATGCCCTGTCATTTGGGTACTTGGAGAACCTCTGAGGAGAGCCAATTTTGTCGGAATGAGAAAGGTGTCGACTACTTTGGTTATCTAAATTGCTGTCTTAGGATTCTGTCCCTTTTTGTACAGAGCACAGCTTCCTAGTCTGACTGTATCCCAGCGACTTTGAGGCAGAGAAAATTGGAACCAAATTCAACTTATCTCAGTGCTTTTCTGCCTCATGCATTCAGCAAAGCATAGCCAGCCTGTGGGTTGTTGGAGACAGTTACATTTCATGTAGACAATAAAGCTAATGGCCCACATGTGACGAGAATGTGCCTTTGGGGATCAGCCTCCAGGGTGACACTTGCCATCTTTTTAAGTGTAGCAGCTAGAAAAAAAGAAGAAAATGTCTTGGCTGTGTAGAGAAGTCATAGCTTCTGTAGGCAGTCTAAATGGGTAAATTATAACCTTCTGTGGATGGTGAGTAGTGGCTAATGTGGGCTTTGGTAAACATTGAAATAATAGCCGTTTGGGCTTGCATTGAAGCAATGTATAATTGGTGATGGTGCATTGTTAAACTCCCTGGAATAAAAAATGACCTTTTGGAATCTGAACTTGATCTGAACCTGCTTTTCTCATGGAAGGACCAAAAGGAAGAGAAATAGAACATCACTAACCCTTTCTTATAAGCTACTCAGTGTCATCCTCTTAGTCTGTTGTTGCATTGCTAAGAGAAATTCCTGGAACTGAATGGTTTATAAGGACACAAATTTGTTGACTCACATACAGTTTTAGACTGGAAAGTCCAAAAGCATCACAGAATGTCAGAAGGCAGAACTTTGAGCAGTGTGGTCTGCTTCTAGATGACCTCTGCCTGCTTCATTTCTTTCCCTTATAAGCCTATGAAAACTCGATCCTTGGGGCCCTACTCCAGTAGCCACATCACATCCAAAGGCCACATGCTGGGACATAATGAAGGGGTTAAATTTTCATTTAATACATTCACAGTATAAGCAAGTAAGTCCCAACAGATGAACTTTTGGGGGTTATCCATTAACTGTCCACTAAGACCAAGTTTCATAGCATGAAACTTTGGGGAACAAACTATTATACAAACCATAACATAATTTCTTTCTGGAGGCTCTGAATATGGACCTGAAAATAGAACAGACCAGATGGGAACAGACATGGAAGTAATGATGAAAAGATGGGAAAATTGTATACGTCCAGAAAAATACCTCAAGATGATCTAGCCAGCATTTGTAGAGACCTACTATGTGACCAAAGCTAGGATACATAAGAGTAGACATTATAGGAAAGTAGAATTTGACTCAAAGAATAACTTTTTTATCTATTGAAAAACAAATGAAAACTTCATTTTGTAATAAGACCCCTGTAAGTATGAAAACAGTGGATCGTTTTGGAGGAAACAAATACAGCAAATGTGAGTTGGCTATTTGATCTCTAGATAACCCTTCCAAGTGAAAAATCATAATTTTGATGTATAGTAGAACTCCATGCCAGGCATCATTCTAAGTGCTGGATATCTATCAGTTTACAACAGTCTGAAAAATCTCTGTCCTCACAGAGCGTATAGTCCAGTGGCTAGAGTCAGTGCTCATGATTCCATGATGTCCATGCAGTCCTAACTTAGAAGATGACTAGTTGTCTTTAATCTAGTCTTAGTCCCTGGAATCACAGTTTTCTCCTTGGTCATGCCATATAATTTGAATGTCAATTTTCTCATCTGTGAAAACAGGACTGTCACATCAGCTAACTGATCTCTAGGTAACCCTTTCAAGTGGAAGATTCTCTGAGCATAATTTTGATGTAGAGTTGAGCTTCTGTTAATAATTCTGGGTTTCCATCATTAAGGAATTGAGGTTAGAGATTCTACACTTACTTTTTCTCCTACAGTCTCCAGCCATCAACACAGAAAGTGGAACCAATGTAAATGGGTTCATAATGCTCCAGAGAGGGGAATAGATTCCCAGAGATGAGTCAGCTGGAATCCTCAAAGGAGCATAGTGAGAAGTCAGGGGACAAAAGAGAAAGACCTCTGTAAGGTTCCTTGACCCATTGCTTAATTAGTTGTGTTGACATATTTGAGAATGTCTTTATATAAAACACAGCTTAAAAACTGATGAACTTTATTTTTTAAATTATTATTGCTTAGAATTATTTATTTAACTTTATTATTGTTTCACTATTATTTAGAAAGATTTTTGCTAAAGGGTATGTGTGCTTGCCAGAGACAGAGAGAGACAGAGAAACAGAGAGAGAAAGAAAGTGGGAAATAAGCCCCCAAAGGGCATGTCCATGCCACAATCCCTTCTCCTACGTTCTCCTCTCAGGATTTTAGGCATGCATGCACACTCACTGTATGTGAATTTCAAGCTGCCATGTCTGGAACTCAAACCTTGGTTGACCATGTTGGAGTCCAGTGCCTAAACCACTGTACCACCTACTGTCCCCTATTATTATTATTTTTTAAATTTTTCTCTAAGGCACATGTGCTCATGAGAGAGAGTCAGAGAGAAAAAGAGACAGAGAGATAAATTGAGAAAGCAAGCCACCAGGTCTAGGATTCGAACTGTGGTGAGCCCTGTGGGAGTCTAACACTTTACCACCACACCACCTTCTGGCCCAAAAAGTTGCTGAATATTGTTCTTAGAAATTTTTTATAAACAGCATTAACAGACTAATTAGATGGTTGCTGTATTTATTTACTTGGATACAGAAATAATAGAAAACGTTTACTGGGAACTCACCTAGTGCCCAGCACCATTTCAAGTGCTCTGAATATCATAGTGTGCTTAACCCTCATAGCAACCCTGTGGAGTAATATTATGGACAGAATTACGTATTCCCGAAAATCTATACATATGAGCTCCTTGTGATGATATTTAGAGCCTTTAGTAGATCATTAAATTTAGATGTAGTCATGATAGTGAGACTGCCCAGGATAGAATTGGTTTCCTTTACATGAGATACCTACAAACTTGCTCTCTCTCTGTCATTATCATGTGAGGACACAGCAAGGAGAAGGCTATCTGGAAGCCAGAAACAGCCCTAACCAGAACCCAACTAGGCTGCACCCTGATCTTGAACACACTGCTTTCAGAACTGTGAAAAAATAGATTTCTACTGTGTAAGCCTCCCAGCCTATGGTATCTGGTTTTGGCAGCCAAAGCTGACTAATACAGATCAATATATTTCCATTCTCTTTTCACATGAAGAAATTGCTGGAGAGAGAGTGTAAATATATGTCTAAGGCAGTTACACTACTGACTGGAAACACTGGGATGTCAACCCAGAAGGCAGACTGCATCCTGAGCCTTTCATGTTTACCACTGGTCTACTGCCAACTCTTACAGTAGATATACTAACTTCCCAAGTGTTTTTACATACTAGTTTTCTCATTCTTCTCCACACTACAGTCCCATTTTTGCAGATGAGAAAATCAATGCTCAAATTAGGTGGCATGCCAAGGAGAAAACCGTAATTCCAAAAACTAAGAAAACTAAGACTAGATTAAGGATGACTAGCCATCTTCTAAATAAAGATTGTGTGAACATTATAGGATAATAAACAGTGACCCAGTCACTGGACTATAAGCTCCATGTGGAAGGGGATTTTTGTGATTTTGTTAACTAATGTATAGCCAACAGCTGGAATGATGCCTGATATGAAGAAAAGTACTCTCTGAAACATTATTGAGTTTACATGAATGGATCAAAATGTGGCTTGAAACCCCAACGTCAAAGCAGTGCTGAGTGGAAGAATCTTTGAATCCTAATCACAAGTTTACTTGCTTGTTCATCCATTTTATTTAATCATTCACTTAACCATTATGTAGAATTAACTACGGACAAAACACAGAGTTCATTTTGCTATCATTTTCCAATCTGCGTTCCCTAGGATTGTGTAGTTTGAGATCTCTCACCACTGAGCACATTGGTGTCAGTGATGTATCGTTAAATAGAAAACATGCCTTTTAGGTCCAGGAGAAAAGGGAGAAAAAAAATGGAGACCCAAGAGAAGGAGAAAATTTATGCCATCAATCTAAGCGTGGTTTAAGAAAACAAAACCAATCGATATGAAAGTTTATTTCTCAACATATCCTCTCATCTATTTTTGTCTATTGATTTTCTTCTCCACCATCCACTTATTCTTTATAAGAATGTGTGTTTTCAGTAGGAGATTGTTGACACTATGGTGAAAAGTAATCCCATAAATAATTCATCTGATGAAAGTCATTTTGGCTGTATTCTAGTGCTACACCTACAATCTGAGAGGTAAAGAATCTTTTCTGACATCTTTATAGGATCACTCTTCTAAATTGTCTTGTTCTAAGAGAGGCATAGCTTCCGTGGCCTAATTTGTTTACTTTCATTTGAACAGATGTGGTTGTTTCAGCCCCCCAGTATGGCCTATCACTTCGTTATAAAATGGGACTATATACTTCTATTCCTTATCACCTAATAAAAGTGATGATGGTAGATGGGCTATTTTGCTTCTCACGTAATGTACATATCTTAGAATTATACCACCCACAGCATCCCAAATCCTGCCATGCACAGATGCTCAGTAAATTGAATATCATCAATAGAGAAGTAATTAGCTGGCATCAGGTGGCACTGGAATCACTTTGCTGCACTCCGATTCACCCTTAAATTGCTGTCTTCTCAGTACATCATGAGCTAAGCAACACTGTTCTTTAAGTTCCAATGCTGTTTTTTCTTCTTGTTCTTCTTTAGGGCAATACTGAAGAGACTATACAGACACTTTAGAGAGCAGTAACATTTTCAAAAATAGATGAAATAAAAACAGAGCAACAAATCATACACAGTTGATTTCCGTTGCTAGGATGTTTCAGTGCTTGTTTTATTTATTAACAAGTGCTGTCTGCAGAGAGAAATAGGACCTTTGAGAGAACCATTGCAAACTATAAAGCCAAATGCCAGTCAAACCAATAAATAGCCCATTTTCCCAAAGAAAGAGCTTCTAAAATCTTTCTACCAAAGACCTCCATGCCTGAAAAACTGCCTTTCCAGAACAGGTACACAAAGTTGCCCTAACGTGGTCAGACAATCTGGCTAATTAGTCTGTTGAGTTCCAAGAATAATAATAGTAATAATAAAAGCAAACAGTTCTAAAGTACTCCTCCTCCACCCCTGGGAGGACACTGAGAGGCAGAGAAGCTAAGTAACAGTACAGAAACAAATGGTCATTCAGTTTGAGCTGGGACTTGAGCCTGGGCAGGTTGCCTCAAGTCTGTGCTTTCAAAAAATGCTGTTCCTTGGGACTAGCAGTTAGTGTAATGGCTATGTTGCTGGACTCCCATGTAGTCTACCGCGGTTCACGTCCCGGACCTGGTGGCTTAAAACTCATGCCAGACGCATGTGCGCACATGCCCAAGATCCTGAGAGGAGAATGGAGGAGAAGGGATTGCTGCGTGGCCATCCCCCCTGGGGGGTGATTTCTCGCTTTCTATCTCTCTGTCTCTCTCTGTCTGTCTGGCGAGCGCACACGCCCTATAGAAAAAACCTCTCCAAGAAAAAAGAAAAGAAAAAATGCTGTTCCTCAGGTGAAAATCAAGATCTCAGAGAGACATAGGAAGAATCTATGAAAACTGTAGGGGCCAACCTGTGGCATGGTTGTTAAGATGGCTGGATCCCACATGGCCAAACCATGTGGTTAGAGAACCAGACCTGGAAACCTGAGAAACTTCTGAGGTGTGTGTGTGTGTGTGTGTGTGTGTGTGTGTGTGTGTGTGTGTCTGTCTCCCCAAAATCCCAAAGGAAGTGAGAGAGAGGAGAAGGGATTATGGCATGGCCATTTCCCATGGGAGGTGTTTTCTCATTTTTCTCTTATCTCTCTTTCTGGCAAGCACACATGCCCTCTGGAAATTAAATAAGCAAATAAATAAAACTCTTCAGTTAAACCACATGAAAATGCTGATATTTAATAGTTCTTGACCTAACAAATCCATAGTTTTCTATTATTCAACCTAATAGCAAGTAAAACAAATGACTAAGCCCATATGTATGAGGACTCTGCTCTGAACTAGGCACTGTGTTCTAGAGTTAGTTGAACACAGGGGCAAAGAGGACCCCTTAGGTGTTGTCCAAGTGCCATTGCTAATCTTTTTATTATTATTATTATTATTTATTTTTAAGTTTTGCTACAGGGTACTTGCATTCACTAGAGAGAGAGAGAAAGAGAGAGGGAAAGTGAGAAAGCTAGCCACCAGGTCCAGAACTCAAACCATGGTCAACCATGTGGGAATCCAGCATCTAAACTGGCACCACATGCTGGATCCTGCCATTGCTGGTCTTGATTAATCAGTTCCTGTCCCTGGACCTCAGTCAAAATAAGTAGATCTAAGACTTTACTCAGAAAGGATAAATCATCCTATGTCTCATTTATCTCAGTCACTCTAAATTTTCAGTGGCAAATGAAACTGCTGATTATAAAGACTGTGACTGTAAAGGGCCAGCAGGTCGCATGGTGAAGGCGTTGGACTCCCACATGGCTGACTGTGGTTTCAGTCCCAGATCTGGTGGTTTGCTTTTTCACTTTCTCTCTTCTCTCTGGTGTGCACACATGGCCTATAGCAAATTTAAAAATAATAATAATAAATTAGTTAATTATTAAAAAAAGAACGTGACTGTAAGAGCAAATTGTGGGTATGGGGAGAATTACGTTTGCATATGCTTTAGCAATAGGAATCCAGATCATTTATCTTTAAATATTCATATGTCTTGAAGCCTTATTATTGTAAAATATTGGGTGAAAATTTAGTCAATGCAAATTATGTATCATTGAGGGTTTAAAAAGCTATTCACAAGTAGAAAGGATAATAGTAAGACTAAATTTATCATTAAAAGGAAGAATAGTAGTGGGACCAGCAGTTAGTGTAATGGCTATGTCACTGAACTCCCATGTAGCCGACCATGGTTCGAGTCCCAGATCCGGGACTCACGCCAGGCACGTGTGCATTCATGCCCAAGATCCCGAGAGGAGAATGGAGGAGAGGGGATTGCAGCATGGCCATTCCCCCTTGGGGGTGATTTCTCGCTTTCTGTCTCTCTGTCTCTCTCTGTCTTTCTGGTGAGTGTGCACACACTCTATAGCAAAAAAAACTCTCCAAAAAAAAAAAAAAAGGAAGAATAGTAGTAATTAACAATCATAACCAATTCAAGAAAATACTGAGGATGCAGTTGTTTCTTTTTTTAATTATTTATTTTATTTGTTGTTGTTATTACTGTTATTATTTTAATTTGACCAGAGAATAGAGAGCAGCAAAGTGAGAAAGTAAGCTGCCAGGTCCAAAACTTGAATCACGGTCAGCCATGTGGGAGTCCAGCACCTTAACTGCCATGCCACCTGCTGGCTCCACAATAGTATTTCAAAAAGCATTTTGTGGCCTTGTTTCAGAAATTCTGTGTTTCTGCCTATGCAGTAGAAGCTGTGTGACCTACCCAAACACCATATAGCACCTGGCCTTCCTGGTATAATGCCAAATTAAAGTCCTCAACAAACTCTAGTAACACACTAATAAGAGTATCAAATTAGTAACCTGAGTAATTCACCCAGTGGTTACTAATTGGCATCTCCTGGTTGCACTTAAAAATAAATATCTACAAAATTATACGTGATTGACCTAACAGGGTTAAAGAAAGGATTCACACAATATGGTTGTGACACACCCTCACCTTCTGCCCTACCTGACCCTCTCCAGTTGGCCAATGTTGATATGAAAAAAATTTTTTGAATCACTCCCTCAAAATGCAAAATTCATTTAGTTTAAAATTCAGGGCACACATACACAAAACCTCCACTTGTATCAGTGTAATCTGAACCCTACACAACGGAGAAAGCAGTAGCTGAGTTGGGGTTGATACGTAGGCCAAGTTCTTTGCACCTTGTGTAGAATTCCGTGTGTGTGCATGACGGATGTGTATAGACACACTAATGTATAAAGGCAGAATGGTGCACAGGCACACATTATTAACATAAACATTTTATGAAATAACATTCTGTGCATGACTCTCTTAAAATTTTCTATTCTATTTTTTAAAGAAAAAAGTAATGATATACTATATTGATTTCACAATCATCTTTTGGGGTATGATTTGGAATTTTTAACACTATTCTTAAAGAATGATACCCAGATATACCAGAAATAAATTCACAATGACCTCTGCAGATAGCATAGAAATCTGAAGTGAGATCTTTCCCACTTTAAAAACAAAGGGGGGAAAAATGAACAAAAGCACT
This sequence comes from Tupaia tana, assembly GCA_026018925.1. Classification (NCBI taxonomy): domain Eukaryota; kingdom Metazoa; phylum Chordata; class Mammalia; order Scandentia; family Tupaiidae; genus Tupaia; species Tupaia tana. The sequence continues at coordinate 74,779,671 of JAKSZU010000015.1, read as the reverse complement.
TTTGGAAATTTCCCCAAATAAATGGATTTGCAGTTGTGGGTTATAAGATACAATAGCTGGGGGGTTGGCAGGTGGCGTGGTGGTCAGGGACACTGGACTCCCACATGGTCTACCACAGTTTGAGTCCTGGACCTAGTGGATTGCTTTCTCCCTCCCTCCCTCCCTCCCTCCCTCTCTTTCTCTCTCTCCCCCCCTCCCTTCCTCTCTCTCCCTCCCTCTCTCTCTCTTGTCCCCCTCCCTCCCTCTCTCTCCTTCCCTCCCTCCCTCCCTCTTTCTCTCTCTCTCTTTCTCTCTCTCTCTCTCTCTCTCTCTCTCTCTCTAATTCCTGTTTCTCTGGTCAAATGTAAGTAAGTAAGTAAATGAATGAATGAATAAAGTTAAAAGAAATAATTCTTTTAAAAAAAGAAAAACAATAGCTGGATCCAGCCATGGTGGAACTTGCTGCTGAAACTCTGCTCCACAGTCTAGGGCCACATGGGAGGCACTGGTTTGATTCCTATAGGCTGGGCAATGTGGCATGTGCCTGGACTCTCAGCAACTCGGGGAGATCGAGGCAGGAAGATCATAAGCTCAAGGCTAGCCCAGGCAACATATCAAGACCCTGTCTTGAAAAGAGCCAGGCATGGTGGCACACACCTACAGTACCAGCTGAGTCTGAGACAGGAGGATTGAAGAAAAAGAAGAAAAGATTGCTGGAACTGAGGACAGTTAGTCTGGAAGAGCCGGAAGAAAGAAATGATAGTGGTGGTGGGGAGGAAGAAGCCTGGAGAGAAAATGACAGTTCTCCAGTGTCTGAGCTGCTACCAAGGTAACCACATGTTGGAGGGACTAGACATTTTTATCTATTGCTCTTAGGGAAGGATATTTACTCATTAAGCCTTCCAAGCACTTACTAAACACCAGCTTCTTGCCAACCTCTGTGCTGGAAATCGGAGGAAAAAAAAAAACAAAAACGGTCATGTCATGTAATCTTTATACAAAAAAAATCTTGCTTTTCCAATGATGGGACAGTTAACCTTGCCCAGTAGCTAATACAGATCTATAGATATACAATCCATAGTACCAAGAGATCATAGTTTTGTTAAATGACTTATTAATGACTTGCATAGCCTCTAGTTTACTAGGGTTGCCATTTGAGTCCATTCTAACGACTTCTAAGTGCTCGCTCCTGTGCAGAAAGAGCTTCAGCTATGGAGTGGCAGATGCCCTCGGAAGGTGAGCTCCCAACCTACTCAGCCAGCCAAACCCGTCCCACTGCTGCGCTCCTCATTCCTCTCCCCATCTGAAGCATGAAACTTATATAAGAGCTTTCATCTGAACTTTAAAGGAGCCTGTTTAGAATTCTGGCTTTAAAGAATTTTTTTCCTGAGAAAAAGAAATCATTGAGCTCTTCTTTTATTTTAGATTATTCAATTTGTAGGAAAGCACACATGATAACGAATATATAAATCTTTTCCATTCCTCACAATGTCAGAGTAATGAATTCTTGCCTTTATTGCCTTTGGGTTCTCACCAATCTCTTTTAAACTCCAAAATATATCCTTTAGAAGGTATGGTCCACTGTGTGGAAAATTCATTGTGAAAAGCTTGTTTTGTAGTGCTCAGTGAGTTTGTTATCAGTATGCTGAAGTTATAGAGAGATATTTTGGTCCAATGTAAAGTTGAGGGTTTTTTTGTTTGTTTGTTTGTTTTTTTGTTGTTTTTTTTTCTTTTTTTCTTTTTTTTTAGTTTTGAATTGGTAATGATATTTCCTTGAAACTTAAAGCCTAGAAACAGGTTAGTATTCTGTTCAAATAGTAGGTACATGCACCTATCAACAGCTCAAGACAGGACAAAAATCCTTTAAAACCGGGAAACAAAGCTTAGGAGAAAAGCAGCAATAATTTAGTCCAGTCACAGAATGTTGTTTCATCGGTTCAGTCTCATGTACTTAATATTTCTTCTGTTAAGGTTTGATCTTCCAGATTGAATTCTGGGATATAATATTCATCTCCAAACATTGTCCCTACAATTAAGTTGCCCATTTTCTTAGTTTTTAAACTCTTATTTCTGTGTGTCTGCATTTAATTTTACTGACATAGCACTCCCTTAAGAACTTCTTGGAGATCTGGTCTGGTGATGGTAAATTCTTTCAGGTTTTGTTTATCTGGGAAAGTTCGTGTCTTTTCTTCCCAAATGAATGATAACTTTGCTGGGTACAGAATTCTCGGTTGAAATTGCTTTTCCCTTAATACTTTGAATATATTTTCCCATTCTCTCCTCGCTCGCATTGTTTCCAATGAGAGGTCTGCCGTTAGTCTGATGGGATACCCTTTGTAGGTAACTTGCTTTTTTCTCTTGCCAGTCTTAGTATCTTGTCTTTGTCTGTGGTTTTGGTCAATCTGGCTATAATGTGTCTTGGAGAAGATCTTCTTGGGTTGATTCTATTTGGGGTCCTCTGTATTTCTTGGGACTGAATCTTTGAGTGCCTCTCCAGGTTTTGAAAGTTTTCTTGCAGGATCTCATGGAATAGATTATCAATGCCCTTATGAGTCTCTTCACCCTCTGGGATGCCTATTATCCGGATGTTTGGACGTTTAATTGTATCTAGTACTTCTGGCATATTATTCTCAAATTTTTGGGCCATTTTCTCAGTCTTCACGGTGGATTTTTCTAGGCCAGCCATTTTCTCTTCTACATTAGAGATTCTATTTTCTGTATGATCTAGTCTGCTTTTAATACTTTCAAGGGAGATTTTGACTTCTTGTATTATAACCTTTATCTCTAATAGTTCCATCTGATTCTTTTGTAAAGTGTGAAATTCCTCTTTTAGATCTTGCATGAATTTCCTCACCTCCTGAAACTCTTCAACTCCTTTCTCCTTCCTCTTCAGCAGTTCCTTGTCTCTCTTCTCTTCCATCTCTGTTAGCTTTGCCATTATGAATGTTCTGAATTCTTTATCAGACATTTCCATGATTTTCATTGAACTGTGTGTGGATGAAGAGGAGCTATCCGTTTCCCTTGTGGGAGAGGTATTTTCCTGCTTCCCCATATATCTTGTGGTCCTGCAGCGATTTCTAGTCATCTGGTGGATGGTCGGTTTCTTCCCGAACTTGGAGGTTCAATCTGAGGGTCGAGGAGTGTGCAGAAAAGAAAACAGAGAGAGGGAAACAATACCAACAACAGCAAAAAAACAGACAAGAAGCAGAGAAAAAGAAGAGAAAAACTTTTAAATAAATCTAAAGAAAAATTAATATTCAAAAAATTTTAATAAAACTCAAAAATTAGAAAAGTGTGCAGCGCGCTAGATTGCAGGAGCCGTGGAGCTGTCTGTCTCTTGAAGAAGGGCTGTTCTGGGAGGAGGAGAGGGGATTATTAACAAGATAAAGGCCTAGGAGGGGCCAAAGGGCCCTGTGAAATGCCTCACCTTAAAAAAGTCTAAAAAGCAAAAATTAAGAAAAAAGACAGAGACAGAGGACAGAGACAGAGGTAGAGAGAGACAAAGACTGATACAGAAAGAGGAGACTTGAAAGGGTTCTTCCTACCACGCGGGTTTTGTATACTGGAGGCCCAGTTAGCAGTGGGACATCTTCCTTTCTCCCAAAATGGCTAGATCGCAGGAGCCATGGAGCTGTCTCTAAAGTTGAGTTTCTAAGTATGAAGAACTACCTTGGTAGGTAGTTCCCCAATATAAGAGACATTCAAGAATAGTTGAAGGCCACCTGGTATCTGGTTGGAGTGGGGAGGTTACAGAAAGACATGTTACATAAAAATCCTCTTCAGCTTCCTACCACACTTGAGATTGTGTGTTTTTGATTAAACAGTGACTTCCAGCCCATGGCTAGGTTCTTTTCTGGAAAAGAACTTCCTGTACATGCCTTCTGAAGACACATCCCAAAATACAAAAAGCCTTTCTCCTTAAACAGGTTTTAAAGATATCAGTTAGATTATTTTAATTAGTAAGTGCCTTTCAGTCAGTGACTTCTGGTAACATTGCCATAGTCCAGCCAAACCAAATTATTAATAACTAATGACTTATAATATCAGAGAATAACGAAGAACCAATTGCATGAACAATTGCTCTTAAATAGCTAATATTTATTGATTATTGTGTGACAAATGCCAAGTGTTTTAAAAACCCTAATTTAGGAACCAGCAGTTTGCATAATGGCTATCTTTCTAGACTCCCATGCAGTCGACCACAGTTCGAGCCCCGGACCCAGTGGCTTAAACTCACACCAGGCGCGTGTGCATGTGTGCCCAAGATCCGGAGAGGAAAATGGGCTGCAGCATGGCCATCCCCCCAGCGGGTGATTTCCCGCTTTCTGTCTCTCTATCTCTCTCTGTCTGGCGAGCGCACGTGCCCTATAGCAAAAACACAACAATAAAAAAAAAAAAATTAAAAAAACTCTCCAAAAAAAAAAAAAAAGAAAAACAAAACTGAAAAGAAATAATGCCAGTGTATGAACTCTTGAGAATAAACTCACAACCACTAGCCTATCTGTAATGACTGTAATTTAGGATTTCTGACCCTTGCTAATATAGTCGTTTAAATGACTGGAATTATCATGCAAGGAACAGAAGAATATCCCCCATAGGTTTTTAGTTGAAATGGACACTCTGTTAAAAAAAGGCAGATTAATTCAAGAACACATACGTAACATTTATTTAATGATTTTTGTTTGTTTGTTTATTTGTTTAGCTAGCTACAGGGCACATGTACTCACCAGAGAAAGACAGAGAGAGTAGAAGTAAAAAAATCACTGCCCCCTCCACCAAGGAGGTTGGCCATGCCACAATCCTTTCTCCTTCATTCTCCACTCAGGATTTTGGGCATGCACACACACACAACGCGTTTTTCAAGCCACCAGGTCCAGGACTTGAACCACGAAGTTGGCCATGTGGGATCCAGTTGCCATCTGCTGATCCCAAAACAAAATTGTATTAAAACATATATTTTATGTATATGTATATTCATAATATATTCATGTATTTATATATGGGAGACACCCAGGGGATGAGTAGTTCTCAAAGAAGTGGCTTTGAAGTCCAGTTTATATAGTATCTGCAACAATGAACAGTAAATTCTTAGAGAAGTGGCAAGACACAGGACAATGATTTTGAGTCTCTACAGACTGGAGCTATAATTTTAGGAAAGGCAAGTAAATAGTATATAGTAATAGTAGAGGTATAGTTTTAGGAAAGACAAAAAGTGCTAAGGCTAATTAGTAGAGCATTTTAATGTAGATTCCTCTGGTACCATGCCAGGTCAGTAACCTTCAAAGCTGTCTTCCATGGGTAACTTTCATTCTCCTTCGTAGAAAGGGGTAGGCAGGTAGGTAATGTTAGTCTTGGAAAATCTGTGTCCTAGTTTTAGTCCAATAGAGGAGAGCAGAGAGCTTTCTACATCTGCTTCTTCAACTCAACAGCTGTTCATATTTTGGGGTGACATATTCTGGTTTCCACCATCATATATATCATAGGTTAAACATATATTCTTAGGGCCGGCAAGTGGTGTGGTGGTTAAGGCACTGGATTCCCACGTGGCTGACTACAGTTTAAGTCCTGGACTTGGTGGCTTGCTATCTCACTTTCCCTGTCTGTCTCTCTGTCTCTCTAATCAAATGAAAAAATAATAAAATTAAATAAATAATTATTTTATAACAATATATATATTATATATATTCTTAAAATTTGAAACACTGTATCAGAAAATTTCAACTATGTGCAATGGTTAATTTACAATATATCTACTAAGTTAAATTTTAAAGGACTCATAAAAATGTTCTTGACAAATGGCTATTAACAGTTAAGGAGGGGCCAGCAGGTGGCATGGTGGGTAAGGGCTCTGGACTCTCACGTGGCTGACCACGGTTTGAGTCCCAGAGCTGGTGGCTTGCTTTCTCATTTTCCCTCTCTCTCTGTGTCTGTCTCTAGTCCAATTAAAAAATAAATAAATAAATAAATAAATAAATAAATAAAGTTAAATTAAATAATTTTTTAAATCTATAAAAAATTTCAAGGAAAATACATAGAAGGGAATGACCAAAATACTCACAATAATTGGCTCTGTGTAGTAATATCTATTTTGTTGTATTTTTCTTTTTTAAAAATCTCTTCTGCTTTTTTTTTTTCCTAATGAACTCATATAAGTTCTATGTTTTAAAACAGTTTGTTTTATTTTTTATTTTTGCTTCTATATAGCAATGTTATTTTCTGATATAAGTTGCTTGGTGTCTTATTTGAGATTACAGAACTTAAAGTATCATACTCTCTCCTCTGGAAAAAAAAATCATTGAAATGTTCATCTTGAGGGCAGCAGGCAGTGTGGCAGTAGAACGTGCTGGACCCCACACGGCTGACTGCAGTTTGAGTCCCAGACCGGCAGCCTGCTTTCCATCTCTCTCACACGTGTGTCCTATAGCAAATTTAAAAAATAATAATAAATATAGTTAAATCAATCTTTATTAATATGTTCACTTAGCAATAAATGAATCTGTATGGAAATGGGCATCTTGTCTTCACTGTAAAGTGTACAGTTTTTTGGGGTTTTTTTTCAGAGGTTTTTGCTATAGGGCATGTGCACTTACCAGAAAGACAGAGACAGACAGAGAGACAGAAAGTGAGAAATCACCCTCCGGGGGGATGGCCATGCCATAATCCCTTCTCTATTCTCCTCTCGGGATCTTGGGCACACACGCACACGCACCCGGCATGAGTTTAAGCTACCAGGTCCAGGACTCAAACTGAGGTTGGCTACATGGGAGTCCAGCGACACAGCCATTACACCAACAGCTGGTCGCAAAATGTAGTTATTAAGGCACAAAAGCATTGTGAGCTCTACTTTGTCCAGAACAAAGGGGACAGGCTTGGAAGCGCCGTGGAATGGACTGCTGCTGTGCTCATTCCTTACCAGTGGCCCTGAGAACTGTGATCCTGCATTTTCATCTCACCCAGGATGATGAAGACTGGCCAGGCTGGTTTGAACGACTTAATGCAAAATAAAGTGATGAATAGTCAGTTTTGGCAGATCTTTGAAGTGTGTGCTGTGCCCAAACCTTCAGGTACAAGTGCCCTGTCTCAGAGGCGAAGGAACAGTCACAATTCCTGTATGGCTAGGCATGGCCAAGCTGGGAAATGTGGGGCGTTTTTTGTTTTTGTTTTTGTTCTCCAAGAAGACTTGGGATATCCCATACAGAGGTTACTGCAGTTTAAATATGTTTTCTTTTTTTTTTTTTTTTTTTTTTTTTTTTTTTTTTTTTTTTTTTTTTTGGAAAACCTCACTTCTCTTTTTTGATTCATTAACTGTGACTTACATACTAGTGTACCATATGAAATTTCTACCTAATAAGGTTCCCTGTCCCTTCTTCGTTTGGGATCTGAATGGAAGTTTTCCAACAGTAAATATTGTATCGAGTGACTACAGAATAACTTATAATGCTACCCTTAATGGCAATGAGTGTCAAATTTTCAGCAGAATTTAAGCCTTCTAACTTGACTACTTAAGCAGTTGATCCATATGAAAGATATGCATTATAGATTTACAAACCTATCCTGGATAAAACTGTTCCTAAATTAACTTTGTCTAATATAATTTACTGAGATCTTTACGGTTGAGTACTGTGGCAGTTACCACCAAAGTTACCTGGAAGTAAAATTTGTTATAACCATGCCTGTGCTGTAGAAGAAAAGGACAAAATACAACGTGACAATATTCTACCAATCTCCATTTATTCCTGAGCCAGGCAACAGTGCAGTATAATTTCACAAATACTACATAAGGGCTATGCAGTCCCTGTTGAGCTTTAAGTTAAAATGCAGGAACCATATGGATTTCTAGAAACTGAACCTGTTTCATGGAGGTGGGAACCCTATGATTCAGGTCTAAGCCAAGGGTATTTCTGGCATGATGGAGGTTATTGCTGGAAGTAGGTAGAGGTGGTTTCTGAACCAAGAGCTATTCAGTTTGTCCAGAGAGTTGTGCTGAGTCTTCCTTGATTTTTTGAAACTAGGCCACCAGAAATGCTACTCTGGATCGTTCTAGTAATACCTCATCCAAACAAGGATCCAAACCATTACAGAATAACCTGAGAAATGTTGGAATAGGAGGGATGTGGGAATAGGGGAGTGGTCATTAACTTAGTCTGTGAAGTTCAAGTGGACTCCTGGGGCAGCAATGGTTGACTGTGTTTTAGAAAAATGTAACTAGTGAATAGACAAAAAGGAAAATATTTTATGTGCAAGGTCACCACATTGTCCAGGAAAAAATTGGTGAGAGGAGGCCATTAGGAGAGCACACTTGTAAAGGAGTTACATACTTCTCTAAGAACACAGGCTTATGCTGTAGCTGGTAGGAAGTTAGCAAAGGATTTTAACAGAGAAGAGAAAAAGGGTTTTGCCATAGGGTGCATGTGCTCACGAGAGAGAGAGAGAAACAGAAAGTGAAAAGTCACCCCCTGTCCCTGGCAGTGGGGGGATGACCACATCACAATCTCTTCTCCATTCTCCTCTTGGGATTTTGGGCATATATATGCATGATATGATTTTTAAGCCACTGAGTCCAGGACTTGAACCATGGTTGATCATATGTGAATCCAGCACCTTAACCATGATGCCACCTGCTGGCCCCAAGATCAGATGAACATTTTAACAATAGCCCTCTAATGTGGTTGATACATTGAGAGAACAAGTTTAGAGAGAGCCCATACTGTGGCAGTGAAAAGGGACAGACAGACTAAGATATTTTGGAGGTAGAATCAATGGGATTTGATATCTAGATTGGATATGGAATTGAGAGTTGAGGCTGAGGTTTCTAGCTTAGATTACCAGAACTGTGACATTACTAACCAGAGACTTTATGTCCTCTAAAATTCATCGTTCTGTCTGGAAACCTTCTCAAATCTATAGTGTGACTTTAGCTATATAATAGTTCTGTGGCATCCAACACGCATACTAAATTTTTAACATCACAGAGCGTTTTCCCTTGTTTGAGCCCTTTAAATATTTAGTGTGTTAAATTGAAAAAAACAAGAGTACATGACTTGCCTAAAATAACCCCTTTGGATTTGGCCAAGGTGGGATTAGGACCAAGTCTCCATATTCCTCAGCCTTATGCTTTGATCAGATCATAAATCTGATCACTTGGGTACCACACATCTTCCCCACCTTTTTTCCCCCCTAACTTGTATGGAGCATGTTAGAATTGGAAAGACTTTTGGATAGAATTTGAAGCAAAGAGCTTTGGAAAAGCCATGAAGAAGCCCTGGAAGTTTCTATAGAGGGAGAGACAGCCAGAGGAGGGGCCAAGGGAGCAAAGTGATGATGGCTGTTCCAGATGTCAGCACTTGCACCATCCATGTTCCAGAGGCATCTTATAGCACTAGTTTTCTCTGAGCTTCCCTGTAAAACTCGTCCTTGCACACCACATCAGTCTTGGGTAAGGGGAGTGGAAGGTGAAGAAGAACCAGCTGACAATGGTTTTGAATATCAGTAACTGTGGCCTCTAGGGAGGACAGTCTCAGAAATCCTGAGTCCCTCAAGTCTCTTGTTGGTTCAGAGTGTCCTGTGTAGCTTACCAAGTAATGGCGTCCTCAAAAATCTGTCCCCAGGGAATTTCGTCCAGGGAATAAGTAGATTTGTTCATCATGTTGGCTGAGATTCCCTGTGCAGAGGCTGAAAATAAGCTTGTTCAGTTTGAACACAGGGAGGGGCTATCCCTTTATTTCTTTTTCTTCCTTCCTTCCTTCCTTCCTTCCTTCCTTCCTTCCTTCCTTCCTTCCTTCCTTTCTTTCTTTTTTTAAGAGGTTTTTACTTTAGGGCATATGTACTTGCCAGAGAGAGAGAAAGAGACAGTGAGAGGGAAAGTGAGAAATCAGTCCCCCCCCAGGGGGAGTGGGGAGATGACCACGCTGCGATCCCCTCTCCTCCAGTCTTTTCCTGGGATTTTGGGCACACACACACACACATACCTGGCGTGAGTTTGAAGACATTGGGCCCAGGACTTGAACTGCGGTAGACTACGTGGGAGTCCAGTCACGTAACTGCTATGCTATCTGCTGGTCCCCCCTATATTGTTAAAAAAAATGCAGACTCTCACCCTCCAAGAGCAGAGAAAATGGGCAATCTTGGTCCCTGCATACCAGAAGTTCTCTACTGAAAGTAGAAGCATCTTGCAATGGTGAGAGATTCATTTTGCAGTTGTTTTGTATCCATGTGGTGATTAGGAAGAGGCAAGACATCTATCTTGAATAAAACAGATATTCATGGATTTCCATTGCAGAAGTTATTACTGCCTGTTTCTAGGAGCTCAAAGGGGCAGTGGTTTCAGGATACTTGGAGACAAAGAAGCTTCATGATGAAAATCCCTCAGTGTGATTTTCTTTTAAAAGCAGATCTGACATCTCACAGAATCTGCAGTCACTAACTTGACCTAGAGATCAAGTCTCACTTGTGGCTGACTGATTTGGCAGTGGTGGGCAAACACCTGTACTTAGCAGAGAGCCGATCTATACATCTACAGTCCTACAGCCCTCATCTGCCTGGAAAGTTTGATTATCTGCCTCCCTGCCTAGCTCTGTGGCTCCTCTGATTTTAGTACACTCCCTTGTCATCTAGAACTATGATTGACAGATTCAATAACTAATTGTAAAGTGAATGAGCAAAGAACTTGGTCAAAACATTCTTTTTTTAAAACTTTTTTAATAATATCTTTGTGAGGAAGGGAGTGAAATTTACATAGAAAAATGCACTCCCACATCCATAGATGTAGTTTAAATGACCCTTGCTTAATTTTATGACACAACCTAAAACTCTGGAGACATCCACCTCTTTAAATCCCATCAACATAGCCATGCTGTCAAGACCAATTAGAAACATTAATAACCTCAGTTTATCCCTAAAAACTACTTTGAAAAAATTTAAATGGTTGAGCAGGTGAACAAATTCAACTCTCACATTTGTTTTCCTAGTGATAATTTGTTTCTGATGGACACATTCACAACTGAGTTTTAAACAAGAAACAAAACCATCTTTTTTTTTTTTTTTAGCCTGTGCACTTTAAATCTGATAAATGAAATAACAGAGAGAATGAGTGGGCAGTTACCATGGTGACCACAACATCTGAGCAGTAGCAACAGATAGGGCAGGGAAACAGTGCCATATTAAATTGAATTGCAACAAGATCAATAGTTGAGGGGGGAAATGAAAATGTCTGGACTCCACATAACAAGTGATCAATCAGTCGATACATGAATAGCAATATCTACACCTTGCGTGTACTGCATAGAGCAAAACAAGTGTCTTTAACCATTTTTGGAAAAACCTGTTAGGGAAGAATGAAAACCATCCTGATTTTTAAATTCTAGCTATTTATCCCCAAATGTCAAGAAAAACTATACAAGATCTTGGTATCGGCATTAGAAGGTTTCTTGTTTTAAAAGAAATGAAGAGAGAGATTAATTCTTCAGATTAAGGGGACCTAGTTTCTTAGCTTTGTTTGCCACAGGAAGAAAGTGAAATGAGTGAGGTCCACTTCCCTAAATCTTCCCTGTGTGAATACTCTTTTCCCTTGAGGGCTGATTTAAGCAGGCATTTCTTGGCCCAGGAAAGCCAGCAGATTCCAACCTGCCAGCTGAAGAATTGACATTATTTTGTGAATAACTATGCTTACTCTTTTCGTTTTCGTTTCGACATTTAAAACGAAGATACTAGTCTAATACTTCAGAGTTGGAATTTTAACCACCAGCACCTAGCAGGTGGGTGGGGGAGTGGGAAGGGATTTGAGATCAGGCATCTTCCTAGCTCCCTTTAGTGGGTTCATTAGGCAGGCTTCTGCCGCTCTCCCTTCAGAGTTGTAGTTTTTGTTTTGGTTTGGTTTGGTTTGGTTTTGGTTTTGTTTTTTTTAACCTGAGAAGTGAAAGAAAGAGTGAGTGAAACACTCAACACCTGGAAACTGATTCCTTACTGCTCTTGAAAAGGGTGGAATCGGGAAAGTAACCTGTCTCTTAAATCAGCCTTTTGTGTTGCAAAGATCTTAAACTAGCTCTACTACTGGCTCGGGAAGGCCGCCCCACCTGCTTCTCTTCTAAGCCTCTGGCTACTACTCAGAGCGTCAGGAGGTGTGTGCTGGCTGGGCAGAGTTGATGCACAGCTCAACCAGGAGGAGGGAAACTGCTGAATTTGGGGAGCAGCTGCCTGCTATGCTGAAACCCTCTGGAAACTGGCTCAGGAGCTGTGGTGAGAACCGTGCTGCTTTTCTCAGACGCATTTCTCTTGACAGACCGTGTAGGGGAAATGTGGCCAGGAAAATGGAAAGAGGCTCCAGACCATCCCTTTCCTCCCTAGAACAACAATGCTTCCACTTCTCAGCACTCAGGGCTTGCACCCATCTTCTAGGGCTGCTGTTTCCTTGTCTGTCGTTCTGGGGGAACAATCATCAGAGAGTTTTTCTCTTCTTCTACCTCAGCTGCCAAACCATACTCCTTGACTTTGATTCTCTGCTAGCTCTTCATAGTAAGCCTGTCTCATCTGAACTGTTGGACTCTGGGTTGTTGTAATGAGAGAGAGGGAGGGACAGAGATATTCAGGAATGTGAAATGCTTGCAGACTTAAGCAGGTTCTAGAAATGCCTGGATCCTGTTGGAGTCAGTGCCAGCTCCGGGAGAGCCTAGTTCTCATCCAGGGAGGCAGTCTGCGATTCTGAAGTAATCAGACTTAAATGCCGAATCCTGCTTTCACCAGTCGTAAACCATACCACCTTGTGAAACCACTGAGCGTTATGCTTTTTGGGTTCCTCATTTATAGATGAGATTTACATTACTCACTTTGTATGGTTATTTAAAAATGAGTCGTCTCTATGGTCCTCCAGGGGGCATGTAGTTAAGGATCTGGAAAAAGTGATTTAATAATCATAGCTTAATAGTTAAGAATGTCAGCTCAGATTTATCTACCTGAGTTCAAATCCAAGCTCCCTCATGATTACCGAAATAATATAAGTTTGTTTTCACATACATAAAATGATAATGGTAGGAGTAACTTTATTTCCTGGTTTTATGAGGATCAGAAAAGATAATGCAGGGGGTAGTTGGTGGCAGAGCAGTAAAATACAACTCTCTCTCTGAGTCTGGCCCACGTGGGAAGGTTCAGTGTATGCATCTGGAGGCCTCCCCAGTACATGGGTATGAATGTGACCATGATCTGGGGCTAGCTGAGGTTGGGGGTGGAGCGTGGTGTCAGGACCTTGCTAGGGGTGCTTCCATCCCTCTCACTCATAGAGGAAATGAGTAAAAAAAATATGTAAACTTTTATTAAAAACATAATAAAACATTTTTTCATATGTAAAATCCTCAGCATCATGCCTAGCACAAAGTAATAATAGACGTTGCCTGCTGTTATTGTGAAGCCATTGGCCTCTCAGAACTAAATAGGCCTCTCAGGACTATTTTTAATGTGAAGTAAATCCTAAGGAGCCTTCCTTCTCTTAACAAGGACGTTCCTAAGTTCATCTCCCTGTATACCACATAGCCCATATCTTTTTTTGGTCAGGGCCATAAATAAAAATTTCAAACACATTTTATGATGGAAAAACAACTCCGCATAATGTACATTTCGGACTTAAAAAATCAGTCAGCTCATAAAGCCAGATGTGTCATTTCATAGGCTTCAATGACTTTATATTCTTAAGAGCATATATTGTCACAGTCTCAGATGTTACTTTGCATTTTCACAGCCGTGGGGACACACGGATTGGCCTACATATTTCGTACTTGTTTTAAGAAACTTTATTCATGCAAGTTGAGTAGTCGTGGCACTTATTAGCATTTCTAGTTTCTGCATTGTTTTTGAGAAGGAAGCTTAACCTGTATCTCTGCCTTGTGATGGCAATTAATATATACTGGCATTACAACTGAGCAACTGGCAGCCTGTTTAAGAACCAGCCCAGAGTCACTCCTCACCCACCCATGGGGAAGGAAGTAGACTTGCTGGACCGGAGAGATTTGCATTCTCAGAGTGAGCTTCACCATCAGTACTCTTGGTTATTTTCTTCTTTCCATTCCACCCTTCCTCTCCACCACCACCACCAAATTTATTTCCCACTCCTCTTCAGAAGCTTTTATATTTGCTCTGAGCTAGGTCAGGAAACCCCTTCCGCCGATTAAATAGAACAATTTTCCACAAGTTTTTAGAATTAATTTGTTAAACTCAGGCACAGTGTCTTTGGTTCTTGGTTTGGTTCTTGGTAGATAAAATAGGCAGTCCTTACTTCACATAGTGCTAGATCATAAGAAAGACATTGTAGGGACCAGCAGATGACATAGCAGTTACATTGTTGGACTCCCACATGGCCGACTGCGGTTCAAGTCCCAGACCCAGTGGCTTGAAAATCAGGCTGGGCACATATGATCTTTGGATCTTTGGCCCAAGACCCCAAAAGGAGAATGGAGGAGAAGTGATTGTGAAGTGGCCATCACCCCTGAAGGGGGAGTGATTTCTTACTTTCACTCTCACGGTCTCTCTTCAGTGAGCACATGTACTCTATGGCAAAAACTTATTAAAAAAAGAAGAAAGGAATGACGTAATAGTTGATGGCAAAAGCTATGATTGTTCTGTGACCTTTTCAGTTTTTTGCAAGACATGAAAAACTTTTAGTTATAAATGCACAGGGAAATGAAAAAAGTAGAAAAGTGAATTTGTGTTTAGTATACTGTTATTTGTATCAGAAACATCAAGAATTAAGTGTATCACTGGGGACCAGCAGTTAGCATAATGGCTATGTCACTGGACTCCCATGTAGTCAACTATGGTTCAAGTCCTGTACCTGTTGGCTTAAACTCACGCCAGCTGTGTGTGCATGTGTGCCCAAGATCCCTAGAGGAGAATGGAGGAGAAGGGATTCCGGCATGGCCATCCCCCCTGACGAGTGATTTCTCACTTTTTGTCTCTCTGTCTCTCTCTGTCTTTCTGGCAAGCACACATACCCTATAGCAAAAACCTCTCCAAAAAAAAAAAAAAAAAAAAGAATTAAGTGTTTCGGGACCAGCAGTTGGCATAATGGCTATGTCGCTGAACTCCCATGTAGTTGACAGTGGTTCAAGTCCCAGACCTGGTGGCTTAAACTCACGCTGGGCATGTGTGCATGCATGCCCAAGATCCCGAGAAGAGAATGGAGGAGGAAGGATTGAGGCATGGCCATCCCCCTTAGGGGGGTGATTTCTCGTTTTCTGTCTCTTTCTTTTTAATATTAAAAAAAAAAAAAGAATTAAGTGTTCCATTCCTTTGTAAAAAAGAGCACTTCAAAGAATATTTGTCTTCTTCTTGTCAGTCACGTAACATAGGATACTGAATAAGCATCTTTCATATCTGATAGCAAATTGTTATATTCCTTTCTAAGTTTGGATCAGCATTTAATCTCTTATCCTTAGCTTTTTCATTGTTATGAAATATCTATAAGAGTTCCTTTAATGTGCAATTTTTTTTTGTCAGAAACTTTTCCTCCAGAAACTTTTCCCCTAAGATACCTTCATTCATTTCATTCAACCACTTTCTTCATCTGTGTTCCTAAGTTTGTCTTTATCAGTTCCTCTGGTTGCATACTGGAGTTTCTCAATTGACACTCCCATGGCCAGTGTTATCTTCAATAATTCATTGTCCCATTCGAATGTCACTTACAGTGTTAGCACTTTGTGTTTCATTGCTGCACCTTCATCTTTGTTGACAAAGTCCCTCTTTGGACTATCCATTTTTTTAAGAGCTATTTTATTCAACTTTATTTATTTATTTATTTATTTATTTATTTATTTATTTATTTAAAATTTGACCAGAGAGGGATGGAATGAGAGAGAGAGAAGGGAAAGTGAGAAAGGAAGCCACCAGGTCTGGGACTTGAACTGCAGTCAGCCTTGTGGGAGTCCAGCGTCTTTAACCACCATGCTAACTGCCAGTCCCTGGACTATGCATTTTAATAAAATGTCTTATGAGTTTATCACCAGAGACAAAGAGCCAAAACCAGTACATGTTTTGCTGTCTGTGTGAGAACTGAATAACATGCTCAGTGACCAGTCACTGACAGCTTTGAAAGAATTGACATATGAGTCACTGATCATGATGTACTTGTGTAATTACATAGTGATTTGTGAACCAGAGTGCTAGCAGCAAGTTTGTACTGTATGTAGTCATTCTCAGTTAATAACTGTGGTGAATGAAATCTGAATCTTCTTGTTGGAGGACTGGTGTTACTTAACGAAACTATGGTGATAGAAATTCATGCATATGGGACCTATGCAAATCAAAAAGTGCCTTTAGTTGCTTAATAATGAGTATTAGTTGAATGAATGAACTTGTATGTGCAACAGATTTATATGCAGTCTTATTTATAAAAATCTCTTAACTTCATTCATGATAGCTTATGTACAGAAAAAAAGGGAGAGAGATATCCTCGACAAAGTCTCACCATACATCAGTCCCTTTTCCACAGCCCTCTAATGCCTCAGGATTGTGGGCATACATACATGTGCCTGGCATGTTTTGGGGCCGACCAGGGGATCTGAGCTCATGTTCAGCCATGTGACTTCCAGCAGTAAAGTTCAGTTTGCTATTGACTGCGACTAAGCAGGGCCTATTTTGTAGTCTCAATATGCTTATAGCCTTACCCACAACTATACCCCTTTCTTGGGCTCATACAAAACATCAAGAATAGCTGGTTAAAGCATGTGTGTTAAAATCTGGCTTTGAACAAGTCATTGAACTCGGCTTCACATTTCATGTGCTAAATAACAAGCCCAGATACTTCCTTGTTTATGAAAATTCTCCCTTGCTCAGTGCCTAGCTCTATAACTCTGAAAGGAGTTCATCTGAACAACCGATTCATACCCAGGTGCTCAAAGGGCTCTCATACTCCCAAGATAGGCTGGTTTCTTCCCCTGTGAGAGAGGGATTAGATTTGGCAGAGGAGACTTGAACATCTTCTTTCCTTTTTAAAATAATTATTTGTTTAATTTTATTTATTATTATTTTTAAATTCACTATAGGGCTTGTGTGCTCACCAGAGAGAGAGAGAGAGAAAGTAAGAAAGCCAGGTTCAGGATTCAAAATGCTGTCGGCCATGTTGGAGTCTAGCACCTCAACTACCATACCACACCTACTGGCCCCGATTATCTTCCCGAATATCACCTTCAGCAAGGATGTTTATATCTAGAGGGCAGCAAGAGAGAGGGGTCCTGAGTTAAGAGAAACTTTTCTGGCACTCTTCTTACTGTTCTAAAATACAGTTATTAAACAAAACAAAAGCACCTTCAACAGGATCCCCATGCCATGATCTACCCTCGGCCCCAAGATTATAGATGTACTTGAACTCAGCATGTTCGGGGAAGTCTCTAGTGGCAAACCTGGAACCTTCCTATATGGGTCACCCTCACAGCATTGTTGTTACTGCTGCACTGCCATACAGAGCTCCCCAACACACTTACTGACCTTAGGAGCCTAGTTCTAAGCCTGCTTAGTAAGCCCTTTCTACCCCCCAGTTGCTCACAGCAGAGTGAGTTTCCTTTTCTCTGTGTATCTGTATCTCTATTGAATTCTTCTCCCTTCCCTCCCCTTCCCTCCCCTTCCCTCCCCTTCCCTTCTCTTTTCCTTCTTTTGCTAGAGGGCACATGTGCTCACCAGAGAGAAAGGGAGAAGAGAAAGCACCTTCCATGGGAAATGGTAATGCCACAATCCCTCTCCATCTCTCCTCCTTTTCAGGACTTTGGGTACATAAGCACTGGGCATGTATCTCAAGTCTCTGGGTCCAGAACTGGGATTACATGGTTGACCATGTGAGATCTAGCCCCCCTTAACCTTCGGGCCATGGAGGTGGCCTATACTAGCAAATAACTTAACCTATTGCTTTGGAGTTTACTGTCTTCTCAGAGGCATGTGCTGCATTTCTTTGGAACCCCTTCAGCATAATGAGCCACCACAGGAAGTAGGGAGGTGGGTTTGAGGGTAAACCTGGTTTCACTGCCAAAGAAATTCCCGGGCATGGATGGTTCCTTTAACATTGGATCAGTAGCTGTAATAGTGTCATCATTTGTACGTCATTTGGGCATAGAAAGGTATATCCCAAAGACTCTGCTTATCCACACCACAATGTGACATGGCACCTGGTTCCTATGGCATTTTAAACTGCAGACAGCAAGGACCTCCCACTGCTCTGCCACGACACCAGCTTCAATCGTTACCCGAGAAGGGCTGAGTTACGTTACATCACCCATTAGTAGGATATTTCACTGAGAGGCAGCCAAGCAGCCATGAGGTTTTTGTGCTTTTTCAAAATTTCCCCTGTGTTTTCCAGGCAAGACACTGTAATCAGCTGTCATGATAGCTATAATCAATTAGCTTATGGGCTGTTTTCTCCATCTGGACTAATTGAACAGTTGCTTTTGTTTTTATTTTTGTTTTTCCCTCTCTTTCCCCTACTGTTACTACTGAACCACATGACTGAGCTCCCACAGTACCTGCAGCTGCTCTTCTTTCTCGAGCAGCCTTTTTGGGATGTGGCAGTAACCCATTACTATCCAGGCAGATTTGCATACAGATGCAAATTAGCATCTAGAAGTCTTTTTTTTTTTATCCAAAAATATGGTCAGTGGGTCCTCAACTGTTAAAGTGAAAAGCAAAAATTAAAATCATTTCGATTAGATGAGTTAAGATTTAAACTTAAAATTGCAGAACGTGGCTTTTGTCCCATTTGTATTGGTGGTAGTGGGGCCAGCTATGTGCAAATCATGTCCTCTGTAGCTTCAGAGGAAAGACTGAAAATTCTGCATATTGAATAGGTACCCTGCACTTCTTTGCAAATCTAGCAGCACCGTTTCACCGAATCCGTTTAAGGGGAGTGTAAGATTACTAGGATCAAGATGGGAAAGATGGAGGCACTAGAAAATAGTTGCGTTTCTTCTGAAGCTGAGATTGCTATGAAAAAGTCATAGGACAGGGATGCTTTCCTGACAGCAAGTCTCAGAATGTGGCTGGCGAGCATTCATCAGAGCGGGCAAACATTTAAGTTATATTTCTTTTTGCATGCCTACACAATCGCCCTGAACTGAGGATGAAAAGAGAACTAAGACCTAAGTCATGCCTGTAAGGAGCTTAAAGTCTAGTAGAAGAAGAAAGACAAAAAACTAGACACACTAAAACAGTAAAGATGATGTGAGAAAAGTCCACATAATGGGGCAAAAGGAAAGAAGTGGAATTGAAGTAAGAAACAACCCCTTTCCAAAGCCTTCTGTTAATAGGCTCAAAAGGAAGTCATCTCCTGATCTCTCAGTTCTGTCTGAAAAGCAAGTATAGTTCATTTCTTGATTCTTTTTGAGATGCATTCTGAAGAACAATGGTAGAGGAACTTAAACAGTTTGTACACCTCCAGACATAGGCATTATATAGAAGAAAGCGCAAAGCAATACTTAGAATTATTGATAGACTTTTATTACCAGTTCCTTTTGAAACTGACCAGAAGCTCTGGTAGAAATGAATAGCTAAGCAGCCTGTATTATTTCCACTGAGTAGATAGGGAAAGCCAGGGCCTAAGAGTGAGAGACCTGCCCACAGACCCCAGGACTCACTACAAAGCTGCTGGCTTCTGGCAGTGAGTTTTAATGACTCTGTTCTCTTAATTTGCTTGCCTCTGTGTTTGGGGTTCCGACTGTAGCGTTACTAATATGCAGTTTTCTTCCCAAGAGAATTATAATAAACCCAAAATAAAACAAGCAAAAGCATAAAAACTCTCCTCCCTGACCTTTGGAGATAGGACTATCATGAAGTTTTAAAATGGCTCAGTAGATCCTCAGGGATCACCTGCTGTGTTTGGTACCAGGCGTGGTGGTGGACAACGGAGGACCAATCAGACGTGGTTTTTATCCTCCAGAGTGTGGAATGCAGTCATGGGGCAGTTACACTGCAATATTATCAGTACTGGAAGGTCTTATGGGCTGCGGAGGAGGAGCCTTTAACTCAGTTTGACAAGACCATCAGCGATGTTTCCTTGGAAGAAGAAATGTCAAAGCTAGGATGTGAAATATTGAGAAGTCAGCCCTGAAGATTGGAAAGGAGGAACAGTAAGGGGAACAAAAAAAAAAGTAGGCCAGTGAGAGGCAGCTCTCAGCTTGTCCTTGGAATATAAAGTAGTTCAATACACTGAAGATGAGTATCTGGTGAGGCTTGGATTGGGAGGATGGCCTAGATCACAGAACGAACCTTAAGTCCAGTTGAAGTTTGATTTTCAATCTGAAGGAAAGGATAGGATGAATTTTGTCATTTGAAAAAAAAAAAAAATCAAAGAACATAAAGGACATTTCTCTGTGCTATGAACAGAATGGATAGAAGGAACTACGGCCATTAAGAAGACAGGGATAGGCCCAGCCACAGTGGCACGTGGTAGCACAATGCTCTACAATGCTGGAATCCATATGGAAGATGGAGGTTCAGTTTCCAAATTGACTTGGGAATTCCGGGTATGTGCATATGCCCCTTGTCTTGTGGGGTGGGAAGGCTGAGTGGAGGATGATGGTATCACACCCTATTGAGGGCACTTGTCTCCCTCTGTTTTTTGCTCATTAAATTAAAAGTATGTATATACTTTTAAGGGTAAGGATGGGGATCCTTGTTGTAAGGCGTTGAGAGGTCAGATCTAGGCCTAAGGTGGCTGTCCTCTCTATCTTCTTCAGGGTGGAATACTATAGGTCTACACGCACAGTCATTCTCAGCTTTGTGACTCCAAAGTCCTCCTTGAATTAAACCTTAATTAGAGCACAACCTGTGTACAATTAACATTTACTAGGACATATTCGTAGGTGATATTATGGATTCAGTCTGTGGACTGTTTGGTACCTGGTGATTTTGAGGATCCTTTGCCTAAATAACCAGAATTTCTGAGAGCTTTTGATCTTCAGAGTTGCAACCAGAGGGAAGAAATATTGGAGTTTTTAGTAGTGAGTTAACTGATCCTTTTCAAAGGGCTCCTATAGTGATAGGTATTATTTGTTATTTATTGTATCCAGCAGCTCTATAACTCCTACCTTATTTTTCATTTGCAGAAACAGGTGTTAATTCTAGAGAGGTAAAGTAGCTTAGTGTAGCTTTATATTTTCTTCAGGATCTTCTGAAGTTGAGTGGATGAATTCCAGCTCTACCACCCACCATCAGTGTGTTTGTGAATTATTTCATCTCTGATATCCATTTACTTATCTGTAAAAAATGAGTGTAATATCTACTATGTGGAATTAACTCATTATTTATTTTTTATGTATTTATTTTTTAGTTTTTGCTATAGATCCCATGTGCTCGCCAGAGAAAGAGTGAGAGAGAGAGAGAAAGTAAGAAATCACCCCCAGAGGAGATGACCATGCTGCAGTCCTTTCTCCTCCATTCTCTTCTTGGGGTTATGGGCATACATGCATATATACTCAGTATGATTTTCAAGCAGCTGAGTCCAGGATTTGAATCATGTAGTTGGTTATGTGGGGCCTAACTCATTATTAAATAATGAATATAAAAGACATGGTGTTTTAGCCACTGGATCCCACGTGGCTGACTCCACAGTTTGAGTCCTAGACTCAGCAGCTTGAAAAACACACTGGATGCATGTGCATGTGTGCCCAAAATCCTGAGAAGAGAATGGAGGAGAAGGGATTGCAGTATGGCCATCCTCTTCCTCTTCCTCTTCTTCTCCTTTAAAACATAAATAAATAAATAATTTATTTAATTCCATTTGTTATTATTATATTTTTAATTTGACCAGAGAAAGATAGAAAGGAAAAGTGAGAAAGCAAGCTGCCAGGTCCAGGACTCAAACTGCGGTTGGCCATGTGGGATTCCAGCACCTTAACTGCCACGCCACCTGCCAGGCCTGGCCATCCTCTCATAACGGGTAATTTCTCACTTTTCTCTCTGTCTCTCTCCAGGAAGTGCACATGCCCTATGGCAAGAAACATGAAAAAAAAAAAAAAAAAAAAAAAAAAAAAAAAAAACCTCAATAATTCTCAATAGATTGTCTTCCTGCCACACTTTTTCTTCTTATTCCTTTATCTTCTCTCATTTTCCCTGCATCTGCCTGTATCTCAGTGGCTTCTCTTCCTCAGTTTTTCCTTCCCTATTTCTTATCTTTTTTGTAATTGTCACATAATATTAAAGTGATATTTTTTACTATGCATTGTTACATTAATATTTTCTGTTCTTAAACAGCAAGCAATTGTTTATGTTTTGTTAAGAAAAAGCCTAAGAATCAAGGTGGGACCAGCAGATGGTATGGTGGTTAGGGCGCTTGACTCCCACATGGCCAGCCACGGTTTCAGTCCGAGACTTGGAGGCTTGCTTTCCCACTTCCTCTCTCTCTCAGTGCATATGCCCTATAGCAAATTTAAAAAATAACAGTAATACAAATAAATAAATGATTATTTTTTTTAAAGAATCAAGTTGTGAGGCCAGCCCATTGTGTGGTGGTTAAAGCAGCTGGATCCTACTCATCCTACTGGATAGCAACTTGAGAAAGAGGCCAGACATGTGTGCATGTGTGCCCAAAGGCCTGAAAGAAGAGACAAAAGAAGGGATTGCAGCGTGACCATGGCCCGTGGGGTGCATTCTCACTTTCCCTCTTTTTGTCTTTCTCCAGCAAGTGCACATGCCCTCTGGCAAAAATTAAAAAGACAAAAAATCAAATTGCTTTGTATGACCTATAGTAGAAAAACATGTCCCACTTGCACAACTTTGACCTAATAGTGTATTTTCAACTTCTCTCTGCTAACTTTACTTATTCCACTTTCTTGATACTCTAGAGATTAATCATCCATTCAGTGCCCTGCTTTAAAGACATCTGTGTTCCTAGCCAATGCTCTCCTCATCCTTGCACATTCCCAAGTGCTCTGGCAAATATTGTATGCCCCTGTCAGAAAACAGTGAAGTCAGGTCTCCTGGGAAACAGCCAGCAGTTGACAAAGCAGGTGCAGAATTACAGATGGTGCACTCACCAAAGTACAGTAGTGTAAGGAGCGTTTCCTAAAGTAGTACTTGGAATTTATCCATCTCTCACTTTTAAAGCATATTTTCCATTACATAATAAAACCTACAGTAAAATTTTGATGGACAAAATTGGAATAATTGATCTTCTGAAAATATATTCCTTTTGCCACTTGTTTTCTTGAGTTACTAAATAACTCTACCCTCTGGCCTCCCTTTAGAGGTCTTCTGTAATCTACTTTCCATCTTTTCTTTTTTTCTTTTTTTCTTTTTTGCCAGAAGCTGTGTGCACTCACCAGAGAGGAAAAGAGAGAAAAAGAGGGAAAGCGAGGAAGCATGGAGAGTGGTCATGCCACAATCCCTTCTCCATCTCTCCCTCTTTTGGGGATTTTGGGCGCACATGACTGATGTGTTTTTCAAGGAGCCAGGTCTGGGACTCTAACCACGTAACTAGCCATGTGAGATCCAGCTGCTATGCTATGGGCAGGCCTTCCATCATTATTTCATTCTTTCTTCTTGCTGCTTATAGGATGTGAACCCTACGATTAAATCTTTTCTTCAGCCTTCTCCTGGAAAATACTTCCTCATGCCTATCTGCAAATACCTAGGTTCCTGATATTCCTCTATTCTGAAACTCTCACTTTTATACAAACATTCTTCAGATTTCACTTCACGTTCTGCTTTTTCTGTTTGTTTGTTTGTTTTTTTTTGTTTTGTTTTGTTTTGTTTTTACTCTCTTCTACATCAAAGTGTCCTTCTGAATTCCTCTAATGGGATAGTGTGACTTCTAGGGAAAATGAGGGTAGCTAGAGCCAAAATGCCTCAGTTTCAAATTCTTTCATATCAAAGAGACCTTTTTATCCTTTTTGGACAATATGTCTTTTATTCCTTTGCCTATGTGCCATAATGTATAACTAGAACATCCAATACGTTGTTAAAAGAAGTAAAAGCAGCTATCTTTGATACCTTGTCCAGTCTTATAGGTGAATGTATTCAGTCTTTCACAATTAATATAATATTAGTACAGGTTTTTTGTAGATGCTTCTCTTCAGACTGTGGAATTCCATTCATTCAGTTTGCAATTAAACAAATATTAGTAAATAAAATATCTTGTTTATTTAAATTTATGTATTTCTTCCATGAGATAGAGACAGATGAACTGAGAGACAAAGACTCCCAACAGGGTCCTCATACCACAATCCATTTCTAGTCCTAGCAGGCCTTAGTCATGAACAGGTGCATGTGCTGTGCCCACGGAGGGTTCATATGAGCCACGCAGGTAAGTTATGTTACTGCAACTCCACCACCTGATCCCATCAATTCCTTCATTTTTTTCTTTTTTTTTTTATTTTTTGAGAGGTTTTTGCTATAGGGCACATGCACTTGCCAGAAAGACAGAGAGAGACAGAGAGACAGAAAGCGAGAAGTCATCCCTCAGGGAGGATGTCCATGCTGCAATCCCTTCTCCTTCATTCTTTTCTTGGGATCTTGGGCACACACACACACATGCCCAGCATGAGTTTAAGCCATCAGGTCCGGGACTTGAACCACAGTTGGCTACATGGGAGTCCAGTGACATAGCCATTATGGCTACTGCTGGTCCCCCTCCCCCCCATCAATTCTTAAGAGCAAGAATGAGAACACTATCAGAGCTTCTCAAATGTTACTGTACACATGAATCACCTGGGGAGTCTGACCAAAAGCAGATTCTGGGCCAGCAGGTGGTGTGGTGGTTCAGGTGCTGGATTCCCATATGGTCAACCACAGTTCAAGTCCCAGACCTGGCAACTTGAGATCATTCCAGGTTCATGTGCATGCATACACAATATCTAGAGAGGAGAATGAAGGAGAAGGGATTGTGGCATGGCCATCCTCCTAAGGGATATTTTCTCACTTTCCCTCTCTCTAGTGAGTGTATGTGTCCTATGGCAAAAAAAAAAAAAAAAAAAAAAAAAAAAAAGAAAAAGGCAGATTCTGATTCTCTAACTCTGAGAGGGGCTTGATCGTCTGTGATTCTAACTAGCTGCTTTTGCCCAGAGAGCACACTTTGATTAGCAAGGCTTCCTGCAAGCCCTAATTCAAAGGCAAGCAATGGAAATACCCTGCTCTTAGTTTGCCTTCCCCATCTGGAGCCTGAACATGGAATTTGTAAATGACCTTCTTCAGAATGTCTAATTGTGTTTTCCTCCTGTACTTTCTTCCCAAATGCAAAAGTTAGCTAGCTGGATACTTATTTTGGTCACATATAGGTATTAGTCAGCCCGGGGGTCAAGTGCAATTACCTCGGAATAAACATAAAATTCACCAGGAAACTAGCAGGTCTCCCACTGGGTGAACTTGATCTGCACGGAGGTGCCTGCCACACGACAGTCAAATGACTCACTTGACGTCAAGTCACAGACAGACGTCATCCCATTACCTGGAAGGACCTCCTTTTGCAGCAGATGATGCCACAGAGGCATCTTAATGAGGAGAAATACTGAGAAGCTGTTTATTTGACTAACCTTCAGCAATACAGTGCTCTACTAACCAGAGCGGTCACGGCATCTACAAAGCATGTTCCATGTGATCATCTCTTTATTGATTGATATTGATTGATAGAATTATTTAATTTTATTTACCATTACTATCTCTTTTTTTTTTTTTTAAATTTTGCTATAAGGCACATATGATCATCAGAGAGAGACGGGAGGATGGAGGGGAAGAGAGAAAGCAAACCACCAGGTCCAGGATTCAAACCACAGTCAGCTGTGTGGGAGTCCAACAGCACTAACCACCACGCCACCTGCTGGCCCCCTATCTTTAAACAGCTTATCAGTGACTTCATTTTGATCTTGGATGAATTGTTAACTTCTTTATCTAGTTCTCCAAGTGTGCTCAGGACTAGAAAGGATCTGATTTTGAACTGCACACTTAGTGCGTAGTTTAGTCAGGGGAGTTAGTGTGGGAGGTGACAGTTGGGGCTGCAGCTCTACAGTCAGGCATGCCTGCTTACACATGACCTAGCGGAAGCCATGCAGTGTGCATTTGTCAGAAGGGGCTGTTAGGGTAAATGAGATAGTTCATGTTAAGTGTTCAGCACTGTCCTTGGCATGCAGGTAGTGTTCCATAAACATGAATCATATTTGTCAGTATTGCAAATGCTAATTGTTAGTATATGTATATTGCTACAACACTTTATAAATACAATGTTACATTTAGTTTCATTTCTGGAATTTTTTTTTTTTTTTTTTGGAGAGGTTTTTTCGCTATAGGGCATGTGCGCTCACCAGACAGAGAGAAACATAGAGACAGAAAGCGAGAAATCACCCCCCAGGGGGATGGTCACGCCGCAATCCCTTCTCCTCCATTCTCCTCTCGGGATCTTGGGCACGCACACACACGCACCCGGCGTGAGTTTTAAGCCACCAGGTCCGGGACGTGAACCGCGGTCGACTACGTGGGAGTCCAGTGACATAGCCATTACGCTAACTGCTGGTTCCCATTTCTGGAATATATTGATATGAATCCACATGCCTTGGATTCCTGTCACTACTAGACAAACAGATGGGTTTGGAGTCAGAAAATGTAGATACTAAGCTAAACCCTGAATGTCCTTCATGTCTTACTGAGTACCTGAGTGTCCTTGTGCCAGTTACAAATCTTGATTATGCTAGCCACCTCTGCAAACACGATCATGTTATATGAACTGTATATTGTTATAAATTGGACTCTGATTACCCTCTTGTCTCCTTCCAGTACACCTCCTCTCTGTTACTAAGAACTACTCGTCTTGGCATCTGCTATGTTATACTGAAACTATTTTCTGTATGTGTCTTCTGTTTGAGTGGATAGAAAGCACCTTGCTGGCCGAGGGTAGTACTTCTGATTTTGTGTGTGTTACACAGAGCAGTGCAGGACGGTGGACCTGTCTCATATTCCTCTCTTTATTTGCTTTCATGTGCTCCCCGGAGCCTCATTTTCATAGCATTAATTTTTCCCTTCATTTAGCACCTCTCACTATAAAATCTCACAAAATGCCTACTCACCACAGTGATTGTCAAGGCAGAACAGACCCATCCAGTGAATGGGCAGCAGTGGGACAGTCCTAGAAAGGGATGAGGAAAGAAAGCCTCGCCTGAGTTTTAGAAACCTGCTCTTCCAATGACTACCTACTTTCGCTTAGAAACTTTTCTCCAGCCTTATTTTGCTAAGTGCCTAGTGGTCAAGTGTCATCATTACTTTACAAAAACATTTGGGGAAATCGTTTCCAGGCCCAGTAGGTATGTCCTGATGACCTGCATCAACAAGAAATTTACAGAGTCAAGGTTCACCTTCTGTAGCAGTGGCTAAGATAGTTACATAACCTGAACTTTTCTGTTGAAAACAAAACCTGCAGATGCTCAGAAAGCTAAATTAAACTTCTAACTTGCCACCCAGCCACTAAGCTCCATGGGCAGGCTAGTAAAGAATACCACCGACACCAGTGGTAATTGTAATGATGCCAAATGAAATACCTTCTTCATCTTCCCAGTGTGACTTAAAAGTCTACCCAGGTCAGTTGGAAAGTAAGCTGGGGTGGAGCTGAACTTTACCGTGGGATATGTTGCCTAATGAGAAATCTTTTTAAGAAAAAAAATTACTTTGCATGATTTGGGCCCAAGCACTATGATTTGAGAACCTTTTCTCCTCTCAGGAAGATTCTTTTTTTTTTTTTTTTGCTTTTTTTGGAGAGGTTTTCGCTATAGGGCGTGTGTGCTCGCCAGAAAGACAGAGACAGAGAGATAGAAAGAGAGAAATCACCCCCGAGGGGGGATGGCCACACCGCAGTCCCTTCTCCTCCATTCTCCTCTCTGGATCTTTGGCACACACACACACATGCGCCAGGTGTGAATTTAAGCCACCAGGTCCAGGACTCGAACCACGGTCGACTACATGGGAGTTCAGTGACATAGCCATTGAGCTAACTGCTGGTCCCTGGAAGATTCTTTCTTGATGGAGAATGGCATGATCTAAGTTGAGAAGGGGGCCTATTAGGATGGATACTATCGGCAACTACCCCAGGACTTAGACTCTTATTTTGAAAAGAACTCAGACATGGTGGTACATGCATGTCATCCCAGCAAACCAGGGAGGCTGAGGCAACAGGATCACAAGTTTGAGGCCAGCCCAGGTGATGTAGCCAGAGCCTCTCTCTATAAAATTATGAGAGAGAGAGAGAGAGAGAAGAGAGAGAGAGAGAAGAGAGAAGAGAGAAGAGAGAAAGGGAACCAGTAGTGATGGAGTGTATATACAGACATGAGGTACTCTGCCGTGTTCTCCTAATAAATCATCCAGTAAAGTCAGGAAAATGGGTCCTAGCAGCCTCCTGGTAGAGATCATGAAAAGCAGATGCAGGCAGGAAGTAATTTGTCCAAGGTCACTCACCTATTAAGTACTGGAACTGGGATGCAAACTAGGTCTTTCTGTATTGATCCAAAGAGAAAGCTCACTATTTCCATAGCCCTGCATGTTGGTCCTCTGCCACCCCATTTCTCCTTCAGGATCTAGGTTTAACAGCTCATCCCCCAAAAATGGCTCTAAAACACATCCTTCAGTCTTCAGAATCTAAATTTAAATTGCAGTTAGTAAATAATGTTAACTAAGCAAATATTTTAGGGACAGTATAATGTTTTAAGGAAATATATGTAATAGAAAAAGAAAATATAGCAACATAAGCAATTTGGCCATAAAACACTAGTGGTACTGGGGCCAGCAGGTTGCACATAGTGGTTAAGGCACTGGACTCCCACATGGCCAACTGCGGTTCAAGTCCTGGACCTGTTGGCTTGAAAATCACACCGGGTATGTGTGCATGTATGCCCAACATCCTAGGAGGAAAATGAAGCAGAAAGGATTGTAGTATGGCCATTCCCCCAGGGGGTGATTTCTCACTTTCTCTCCAACTGACTCTCACTGTCTCTCTCTGGCAGCACAAGCATCCTATGGCAAAAATCAAAACAAAACAAAAACACAAGTCATACTTAATTTGAGGAGTGTATAAAGTCAACTATTAAGCGAGATTTGTGATCATAATGTCTTGAGAATGTTCCCAAAATTTCTGGCCTTGTTTTTTATGACTTCACACTTTCCACTGGCTAAATAGCTGTTTCTCCTCTTTGTTTATAATGAGAGCTTGGGTCACTGATATTTTTTCCTTATTAGATTTAGTTAGTAACCTAGAATATATTTACCCATTTTCTAGGTTTGGAATGGTGATTCTTGCCAAAAGTAAATGTGATTCATTGTTTCATTTAAGGTTCAACAGATATTGATTGCATGTCACTGTGTGCCAACCGCTGTCCCTCTACTAGATACTTTTGTGTTCTGAAGATTTTTTCCCACGTGTGCTAGCATGGGCATTCCTAAGGTCCTTAGATCTAGTTTGGGAACTTCAAATATAGTAGGAAGACTATTTTCCAGTGAAATACTTGATTTTGTTAAAATGCAGAGGTGCTATAACATTCAAAGTGTCAGATTCCTTGGAAGTATGGAAAACCTAATGGTGCTTCTCTCTTGGAAATGCCATAGGAAGCCCACAACCGCTCTCACTATTTTGGTGCAAAAGCAAACTGTTCCAGTAAGCTCTCTAAAGAAAAACTCATTGTAAATTATTAAAACCACATATGGTGCAGAGTTTTGTGCTTTTGACTGATTTGAGTAAAGGAATATGAAGGGATTGTAAATAACAAAATGTCCATTGAAAGACCCTCATCTTGTAGAAGTAGATTTCTGCTTCTTGAATATGTAAAATAAGGTAATTCATTGACTTGTTTTAGTATTTTGTGTGCCTTAGATTTCCGTTTGAAAACATGTATATTTTTGTGAGCCTAAGGTTTCTTACACATAGAAGTATATAAATAAGTGATTGTTTATTGCTTCAGCTGCTTCAGTAAAATATTTACTAGTATTAGAATATCAGGAATACACCCTTGTGATAGTACATTTTAGATTGTAGGCCTTAGCTCCCACGAAATATTATTTCCTCACCAGATTTAATGGATAAATTTTTATGGCCCTTTATTTACCTGTCTGGTTATTCTTCCATTCTGTTACTGAATGCCTAGAAAATCTAAATATCACTTTTGTTTTTCATTGAATCACCAACTATGATGGTGATTCTAAACTTGCAGAATTAAAATCCTAAGAGATACCTTTCCAGGGGACCAGGTGGTGGTATGGTGGTGAAACACATCATGTCTGTGCGGCAGTCCCATGGCAGGAGGTCCCTGGTGTGAGTCTAGAGACCCGAGTACACTGGTCTCGCACTTGCCTAGGATCCAGGTCTGGCTGAAGGTTCGGATTGGACCCTGTTGAGATTACTGTCTCTTTCCCATTCTCTCTCACACGCTCTCTTTCGTGGAAGAAGTAAATAAACTTTTATAAAAGATACCCTTAAAATTTCTTTTCAAAGAAATACCAAATTATTTTCCAAATAACCCCAACCCATGGAAATATAGCCGCAGTAACTAAGTTAAAACACCAGTGTTGAAGTTTACCAAAACAAGTACATAAGAAGACCTAGTTTTAAATAAAATGTGTCCGTTCTTTTGTTGTAATTAACATTTTGAATGGGCTGCAACTGATACCCCTATTGTGGGAATCATACTCAACTTCTACTGTGTTGGATTGTTTCCTAAATTTAACATGTTATCATCCCATTCTTTGCCCTGTGGTTTTTTAAAAAGTTACGCTTATTTGATGTTCTACAGCATTGTGATTGTATGCTGGCTACCCTGCTTCTAGAATGCTCTTTCTCATGAACAAGAAAATAAATTTGTTTGAAATGACATTTTCACTCAGAAAAAAAAAAAAAAAAAAAAAAAAAAAATATATATATATATATATAGTAGGAAGACTAATAGTATAGCTTGTCCAATAATTATCATAATATCTAATATTTGTTGTATACTTGTCATGTGCTAAGTACTAATGTTGAATATTTTTACGTATATAAGCCTCACAACAGCCTTATGATGGAATACAATAGTGGCATGCCTTTTTATAGAGTAGGAAGCTGGGACTTAGAAAGATTATTACATAGTCTGGTTGAAAATCATTATAACTAGTAAATACGAAAGGTAGGGCTCCAGCCCAGGCCCATCTGACAGAAAGTCTACATTCTTTTTTTTTTTTTTTTTTAGAGGTTTTCACTGTAGGGCGCGTGCGCTCGCCAGACAGACAGAGACATAGAGAAAGAAAGCGAGAAATCACCCCCCAGAGGGGATGGTCACGCCGCAATCCCTTCTCCTCCATTCTCCTCTCAGAATCTTGGGCACACAAGCACATGCGCCTGGCATGAGTTTTAAGCCACCGGGTCCGGGACGCAAACTGCGGTCGACCACGTGGGAATCCAGCGACATAGCCATTACGCTAACTGCTGGTTCCCAGAAAGTCTACATTCTTAACCACTATGCGTTCTGTCTTCTGGAAAATTCCATCTTGCTAGTATAAACAGGCATTGAACTATGTGCTGGGTGCTGGAATATAAAGCTAACTGAGGTGTAATTGTTGCTCTGAAGAACCAGCAGTCCACTGGAGGAAAAGATGCTCAGCTAGTCTCAAAAGCATTGTGCTCTTGTACTTCACACACTGCTAGATGTAGGAAATAAGGCAGGAGTAAGGCACAACCCTCTGCTTCCAAGGAACTCTGGTCAGAGCCAGTCACAGAAACATAAATCTCTAAAGCAACTGGTGCCAATTTTGAGGATTAAGTGTCAAAACTATGCAAGATGTCTCCATGTGTTCAGTAACTGTTAGGTACTGTTGTTATCATGCCCTCATATGGCCTAGAGGGTTCTTAAGGGTGGTGTCATCTCTGTGCTCAGCCTCACATCTTTTCGGCCAAGGCATTGCTGCAGCAACCAGCTTTATGCAGGTATCACCTGACACCACCTTGCCTCCCCTGCCACACCTGTCTCTGCTTTCTACCCAGGAATTACTCACCACTCTGGCTTGGCAGAATTGGAGTTGACACCACATGTGGTAACTCTTAATAACTGGAGGGAAAGGAAACTAGTGGAGAAAGACTTTTCTCCTTATCCTTTGGGTAGAGTGTTTTGAATTGTATTATGTTCCTCAGGAGGTCCTGGAGGGAGGGGGTTCCAGTTGTCCACACAGTGACAGCTCAATGACAGATCGGCGTATGGCTTTTGCTCCTTGTTCATTTTCTCTGATTCTTCACGTCTCTACCTGGGATTACTGCTCAAAATGAACTAGTACATGTGAACCAATGAATAAATTACTGCTGGCCTTTGAATCAGTCTCTGCTTTCCAGGGTATTATGGACGTGGAAATGGAGGTAGGGGGATGATTAGTGTGTTGGGGGGAGAGAATTGGGATAATGGGAGATTCCAGACTAAAATTTGGAATCTATTAGGTTGTTAGAGAAGTCATGAGACAAGTCCTGACAGATTTTTTTCCTATGTTTTTCTATGCAAAAATGCATCATGACTTTTCCAACAATCTAAATACTGTTGCCACCTCACATATAAGGTTCTCACAAAAATATCTTTGCCACGTGGTCTAATCACTGCTTTAATATGTCCTGTGAAAGGAATGCACTGCCTCCAATACAATTTGTATGCATTTCTTTATCCCAGGCACCCAGAATAATATCTGATATGGAATAAAACTTAATAAATATTGTTAAGTAAGCTTTAAGTGAAAATGTGCTTGGTTTTTACATGTTTGTTTTTTGGGTATTTTTGGAGAGGTTTCTGCTATAGGGCGCGTGCGCTCGCCAGACAGACAGAGAGAGACAGAGAGACAGAAAGCGAGAAATCACCCCCCAGGGGGAATGGCCATGCCGCAATCCCTTCTCCTCCATTCTCCTCTCGGGATCTTGGGCACGCACGCACACGCGCCCGGCATGCGTTTAAGCCACCGGGTCTGGGACTCGAACTGCAGTCGACTACGTGGAAGTCCAGCGACACAGCCATTACACTAACTGCTGGTCCCTGTTTATTTTTTTCTTAATTGCCAGAAGGCATGGGCACTTGCAAAAGAAAAGCAGAGATGAGAGAGAGAGCGGACCCTACCCCAATGGGTGTGATCTCACCACAATCCCTTCTCTTTCATTTCTCTATCCTATTGGGAATTTGGGTACACACACACACACACACACACACACAGTGCATTTCTGAAGCCTCTAGGGGCTGGGATTCTAACTGTGGTGGGTCATGTGGGATCCAGCTCTTTTTTTTTTAAAAGAGGTTTTTGTTTGTTTGTTTGTTTTCCTATAGGGTGTGTGGGCTCACCAGAAAAGAGAGAGAGAGACAGAAAGTGAGAAATCACCCCCTGGGGGGATGGTCACGCTGCAATCCCTTTTCCATTCTCCTCTCAGGATCTTGGGCACATGAACCCAGCTTGAGTTTTAAGCCACCGGGTCCAGGACGCGAACCGCAGTTGACCACATGAGAGTCCAGTGACATAGCCATTACACTAACTACTGGTCCCAGATCCAGCTCTTTTAACACTAGGTTATGGGCCTGCCCATAATTTTTGTATACGTTTTAAGTTAAAAAGTTTGCTCATTTGTACAGTGACTACAAACATACCTTCCTGTGTCTTCCAAGCATTAGATCTGGTTTTCCAAGAACCATACAGAATATGCTGTCATATGCTTTTGAGTTTGTGATTTTTTTCACAAGAGAATTCATTGCCAAGGGATCTATAAATCTTTTAATGGAATACTTTAAAACGTAAACTAATGGAAGTAAGTAGAAACATTGACTGACTTAATATAATTGACAAAGGATTTTTTCCCCCTGAAGATTATAGTGTATTTTTAAAAATCTAGCATGATTTTAAATCCACCGGCAGGTAGCATGATGGTTAAGGGTACAGCATTCCCACATGGCCAACTGTGGTTCAAGTTCCAGACCTGGCAGCTTGCTTTCTCACTTCCCCTCTCTGGTCAAATTAAATAATAATGAATAAACATTAAATTAAATAAAATAATTCTTTAGAATAATTTTTTAGCAGGATATGGACCAATAAGTGGCATGGAGGTTAAGACAGCTAGATCACACATGACTTTGAGTCCCAGATTTAGCGGCTTGAAAAACACACTGAGCACAGGTACATGGGTGCCCAATATCCTGACAGGAGACATGGAGAAGAGATTGCATTGCAGTGTGGCCATCCCCCCGGGGGATGATTTGTCACCTCTACTTACCCCACCCCCACCCCTAGAATGCACATACCCTATAGCAAAACTAAAAATATAAAAAAGAAGTAAGATGGAAAGTTAAGTAGATAGAGGTTTTAAAGGCTAAAAACTTAATCTATGTGACTTAATATTTCAGTAACTTTATAGTTACTTTATATCTTTATAAAAATAATTTTTCCTAGTTGTAGTGAATGCTTACTGTTGAAAGTTTGCAAAATACAGAAACATGTAAGAAGAGATGTTCAATTATGTCTACTACCCAGTGGTTTGACTTGTTGACTTATTTCATTCCTATTTTTTTTTTTTTTTTTTGGAGAGGTTTTTTTCGCTATAGGGCACGTGCGCTCGCCAGACAGACAGAGAGAGACATAGAGACAGAAAGCGAGAAATCACCCCCCAGGGGGGATGGTCACGCCGCAATCCCTTCTCTTCCATTCTCCTCTCGGGATCTTGGGCACGCACGCACACGCGCCCGGCGTGAGTTGTAAGCCACCGGGTCCAAGACGCGAACCGCGGTCGACTACGTGGGAGTCCAGCGACATAGCCATTACGCTAACTGCTGGTTCCCCTTTCATTCCTATTTCTGAGCATGAAATTCAGAAGGATAATTTTATGTAGAGTAATTTCAATTACAATATAGCATAAGCATTTAACAGTGTTATTTAAACTTTATTAGAAGCATTATTTGCAATTTAGATAAAATTTTTTATGTTTTCAGATGCATTCTTCTCCATATTTTTACTACTTGGCATGGTTTTACTTAGAAAATTATCTTAAAAGAATATTTTCTTGGGAATTTCTTTTTTGGGGGAGATTTCTTAAGTTAAATTTAAAAATAAAAAGGAAGATAACCACAAAATACCTATTGATTTTGTTGTAGATCTTTGCTACTTTTTTCTATATACTATAAAATTGAAGTCATAACACATAGTAGTTGATAACCTCTTTTTTTAACTTAATTTTTTATGGGCATGTCATCATGTCATAACTTTTCCCCCCCTTTGTTAAAAGTTAACTTTAAAGAAATCTAGGGTCTCATTATATTGATATGACACTATTTACTTAGCAAATTTGCCATTATTAAACTTTTAGGTTGTTTCTAATTTTTTACCATTGTAATAACACTGTCATGTATTATGTTATTGTGGCCTTTCAAAGTTCTCATCTGAAAACCAAAGCTTTTCAGGGGCCAGCAGGTGGTGTAATGGTTAAGACACTATACTCTGATATGGTCAACTACAGTTTGAGTCCCAGACCCGGCGGCTTGAAACTCATGCCAGGCATGTGTGCATGAATGCCCAAAATCCCAAGAGGAGAATGGAGAAGAGATTGTGGAGTGGCCATTTCCCCGGGGGATGATTTTTCACTTTCTTGTTCTGTCTCTCTGGTGAGCACACACACCCTATAGCAAAAATCTCTCTTTAAAAGAAGAAAAAAAAAAAAAAAAAAAAAACTTTAAAAATAGGCCAGCAGGTGACAGACATACTGGTTAAGACACTGGAGTCCCACATGGCTGGCCATGATTTAATCCCAGATCTGGTGGCTTGAAAATCACACCAGATGCTTGTACATGCATGTCCAAAATCCTAAGAGGAGAATGGAGGAAAAAGGATTGTCGTGTGACCATCCCCCTGGGGGTGGGGTGATTTCTGACTTCCCCTCTCACTGTTTCTGGTGAACACACACAAGATGGCAAAAACCTTAAAAAAAAAAAATAGTTGGCATGAAAAACACAAATTATTTGGGATATAAAAGCAATTTCTTTTTGTCAAAATTTTTATGTGTATTATTCCATCAATGCTTGATGTTAAGCATTATAATTCAGCTACCTCGATTAATAAAGTCCCATTTTGTTTCTTAGTCATTATTTCTTCATAAGTGGTTTTACAGGGTCCAGATTATAGGGTTTCTGTAACATGCTAAGAGACATCCTCTTACTATTCCATTATAAATGCCCTTCGTTATAGACACATTTGTAGGCTGCAGAGGTAAAGAGCTTTTACCAGTTAAAGGTACTTGGTTAAAAGGCAAGAACATGTGCGTTTCCTAGGGCAGTATGAGAGTTCAGTCTTGTCTGTAAAATCCATGAACAGCACAGATGGACCACACAGGATAATGTATTTTCCCCACTGGAGACCACACTGGTGCAGCATTATATCATCATTTACAATGCATTTGGGAAGAACTGCAATTCTTTATCAATAGAGTATAGTTGCTTTTTTCTCCATCACTTCCTCTTCTAAAATATGATTTTATGGTCTGCAGAAAAAAATGCTTGTATTTAGTAGGCTTCATCTGTTAGCATCTCTTTCAGCTTTAGCTCTAGAGACTTGAAGTAACTTGAAAGGTCTATATGCTTGCTTTGATTATTATACACTGTATGCATGCTTTGGAAAACCATACTGTACCCCACAAATATGTATAACCATTATGTCACCCAAAGCACTATTTAAAAATTGCAATCAAAACGGTGTGATTTATTTTAAAAAGAAATTTCTTTTGGAGAGATTCTTTTGCCATATGGTATGTGCACTTGCCAGAGAGACAGAGAAAAACAGAGAGACAGAAAGAGAGAAACCACCTCCCCCTACCCCTCCAGGGGTGGTGGCCCTGCTGCTGCAGTCCCTTCTCTTCTCCTCTCAGGATTTAGGGCACACACATGGGCACATGCACGAGGTGCGAGTCTCAAGGCACCGGGTCCAGGACTCGAACTGTGGTCGGCCATGTGGGAATCCAGTGATGTAAACATTATGCCATCTGCTGGTCCCCAAAAGAAATTTCTAAAAGAAAATGCCTGGATCAGCCGTTGTTAGTCCATAAGCTCAGCTTTACTAGGAGAAATTTTTATGTTCACTGAGAAAAAAGAGAGATCAGAGACTTCAACTTACTTCAGTACACCAGAACTAGCGCTTTAACTGTGTTCATTCCAGCCAGAGCAGTACAAGCTAGCCTAGGCCCCTGTCCATCCACCTCTTCCTGGCTCCTTCTGCCTGCCAGACTCAAATTTCTCTCTCCCAAGGCTGCTATCTAAATTACTTAAGTTACTAGGACCAGCAGTTAGCGTAATGGCTATGTCACTGAACTCCTATGTAGTCGACCATGGTTCGAGTCCCAGACCTGGTGGCTTAAACTCACAACATGCACATGTGCGTGCATGCCCAAGATCCCGAGAGGAGAATGGAGGAGAAGGGATTGCGGTGTGGCCATCCCCCCCTGGGGAGTGATTCTCTCTGTCTGTCTCTGGTGAGCGCACACACCCTATAGCAAAAACCTCGCAAAAAAAAAAAAAAAAAAGAACCAAATTACTTAAGTTACCTTCCTAGTCAGTAATGACCATTTGCAAAGCTGTGTTAGTCTTGGGAGTAGATACTTAGCATTAATTATTCTATTTACTTCTCTGAACCACCCTCCCCCTCATGAGCTAGGCCAAATTCCACCTCTTAATAGACAAGGAAACTTTCACAAAGGTTAAAAACAATCCCCAAGTAAGTTCACACCATTTTTATGCAGTAGAAGACATTTGAAATCATGTAAGTCTGGATCCTCTCCATTTCACCACACCCCATTAAAAAAAAATTCTCTTCTCTTAACCGATACTTACATTAATCCTTCCACACTGAAGTGAACTACCTGTTGAATTACCTGTTTAAGAGAAGATATGTAAGCAGGGGGAAAAAAAATGAGTGAGAGCAGCATTTGCTGACATGTCTTTATCCCAAATACTTAGTTTGTAAATATGGTAAGTTCCTGGCAAGATCAGGCAAGATTCTTTCAGCAGAAATCTTAGAAGGCTGGCAAAGGAAGTACAGAATTATCCTCCTGCCATAATAATGTGGAGTACCTCAGGGCATTCCTCTGCTGGGCAAGGCTGACTGTCTCTCAACTTCTAATTAAGTAAGTCGACTTGTCAAACACACCAATTTACAGAAACTTCCTTGAATACTCAGCCATATGTGATGTGGCCCCTGGCCCTCTCCAGCCTCATTTCTCAGGCTGTCTTCCCAGGACCCAGCCACACCAGACTTCCTGTCCTCCCTACCCTGCCTGGCTACCTCAGGGTCTATGCCCTTCCTATTGCATTCATCCTGAATCCATTGGCATCTATGTTGAGCATCAGCTTCTCTATGAAGTACCTTCCTCATTCTTATAGCAGAATCAACCATTCTCTCCTTTTTTTCTTTTTAAATTTTTTTCCATGAGAAAGAGACACACACAAAAAAACAGACACCCTCAACAGGGTCTCATCAGGCTGTGATCCCATCCCTTCTCCTCTAGCCAGCCTGGATACTGGCCCATGCCCAGTATGTTTCAAGTCAGCTTGGGACACAAGCCGTGGCCTTCCATGTGATAGCACTGCAGAGCTGTGCCCTACCACCTGTGCCACTGCGGCTGGGCCAGGCACTTATTTGTGTCCAGTATGGGTGGCACTGATTTCTAGCGTAGGCTCTCCCATGCCGTATTACCTTTGCTAAGCTCTCTGCTGGGCTGAGAATCTGTGGACAAGGACTGTGTTTTAGTCTTCCCAGATTTTCTTTGCCTAACCCAAAGATTGACCTGAAATGGTCTCAAAAGGATGGCTTAGTGGATGGTTGGATGGATGGATGAAATGATGATAATGATAAGAACTAAAATTGACTGAAAACTATATTCCAGTCACTGTAATAAGCATTTTAAATGTACTATTTCAGGCCAGATCAGTAGCCAAGTAATTAAGGGAGTGGATTCCATATTACTGACCATGGTTTGAATCCCAGCCCTGGCAGTTTAAAAAAAATGTCTGGTGTGAGTGCATGAGTGCCCCAAACCACGACAGGATGGAGAAATGGAGAAGGGATTGTAGTGTGACCATGGCCCGTTAGAGGGGTGCTTTCTTCTTTTCTCTCTCTCTGTGTCTGCTCTCTGTGGTGAGTGCATGTGCCCACTGGCAATTAAAAATAAAAATTAGAAAACAATTTTAAAAATACGCTATTTCTTTTGATCCCCACAACATCTTAATAAAATATGGGCTATACTTATCCCCATTTTACTGATGAAAATACGAAGTAGAACAAAATTACGTTACTTGCCTGAAGTTACTTAACTAATGATCAACAGAATTTGTGCTCAGAGCTGTCTACTTTCTGAGCTGAATTTACCACCATCACAGCTAACAATCAGCTACACACGGCCTTCATCACCTTTTTCCAGACTCCTGCCTGCCTGTTCCTTTTAGAGAACCTACTTAGAGAAGCAGCTAATAAGGCCAAGATATCCTGTTGTGTGCTATTTCTCAACAGGTGCCCCAAATCTCATTTTTGGGTGTGTTACAAATGCTATGTGTTTTACTCCAAAAGAAACTAGATAAATAAGCCTTTTATTTTGTCAGCCATTTGTAGAACCCTAAGTAAAACAGGCAATAGTAAAGCACTTGTTTGGGTGGCAGTATCTAAGCACCCCTGAGTCATTGTACTTTCCTACTGTTTGGTTCTGATGATTAGATGTTTTTATTCAGTGCAGATAGAGCAAAATAAATAAATAAAAATGCAGATTATTCTGTGATTATATTAAAGTCTATTCAGAACCCGATTCTTATTTATATTACACTCATTCCATTGTGGCCTATCCTATTAATCCACAAAGATACATGCTTTAAGGACATTGAAGCTTTTTTGGGAACATAGTAAAAAAAAAAAAAAAATTCATTGGCATCTGTTCATCTTTTCTCATTGTGTTCTGAGGCATGCTTGTTTTTAACTCATTTGTAATTCTTTGAGTCCTGTAGGGAGCTGACCTGTGTTGCAGTTATAGTTCCATACCTTTCTGCCTCCATTACCGACTGTGCTCAGGTTCTTGAGTAAAAGAGTCTGTCTTTATTTCTGGGTGGGCATTTTGCCTCAGATCCCTGGGAATGGGGCTGGATGACCCAGGAAAAAGCTGGAAGGTCATCATGACCTTTTTGCTCCTTAAGCCTCAATAAAAGCCCTAGCAGCAGCCTCCAATAACTCGTCTCCAGCCCTTGAGCAGAAACAGGCTAAGGAAAGGCTCCTTCCCATTGTCTTTCTGAAGCAAAGACAGTAATGTATTTAATGCTATACTGCCGTCAAGGCCCATGCTAAACTCCTTAAATTCATTGTTTGATTTAATCCTCTAAATAATCTTCTGAGGTATGTACTAATTGCTGTCTTAATTTTGTTTTAATTAATATAAATATTTTATTTCTATGAGGTATTTATTGAAAAGTTTTGTTCTTCTACTCTCATCTACCTCACATAGCTAACCACGTTTTTAGCTTTTTTTGTTATACATTTCTGAAGTTTCCTTTATAGCAAAGTTTATACATATACATGTGTGTATAGTCAGAGAGATCGTTTTTATCCCTTCTCCCATACCAAAGGCACATCCTCTATACTGAATTCTGCAACATTCTTTTCAAACTTAATGATGTGTCTTAGAGATCTTTACATGTCAGTACACAGAGAACACATCCATTCTTTCTGACAAGTGCCCAATGTAAAATATGCCATAATTTTTTCATTCTAGTTTTAAAGATAAAATCACTCTCAGACATTAAATAACCATGTCTGAAAGTCAGGCCCTCTACTTCTGACCCTGAGTGCCACAGAACTCTGAAGATGATCTGACAAAGACAGAAAACCACATGTGCACATGGAACGCACACATGTGTACATGGAACGTACACACACACACAGTTCAGAGGCCCTTCTCTGCTCCCTTTCTTACCACCTCCCTAAGACCCTCCTCTGAGTCTTGTGGGTACTGCTTGAAGCAGAACAGGTTGACTGATGTGCTTGGTTTTCTTCTCTCCACCCTTTCCAACCTGACTGACATGTCAGGGCCTTCTACCCCTTGCCTACGTCTGCCTTTACTGGAACCTCTTTAAGTGTCTGCTCCTGGCATCTTTGGGAGCAATTATTTGTGGTAAGCTTAAGAAACTTGAGGCGTGACTGCAGGGCTCAAAGCTTGTGATGTTTTGTGTATATTCAGAACTATTTCCCCAACCCTGCTAGACCTCTGCAGCCCACCTCTTACCTGTCAAAGACCCAGTTATCTCTAATACAGCAGCAGCTGCTGACATTTGTGGCTGTCATTTAGCAGCCCTCTACCTGTCAGCTCACCTGATCCCTCCTGGCTGGTTCTGAACTTCCTGGCTGCTGTTACCCTAACTTTGCAGCCGTACTCCTGGAAGGTAACGCAGGGTTTGATGAGGGTGAATCCGTTTGGAAAAGGCTGCCAGGATTTGACACATAGTAGAACCTCATTAAGATATTATTATTACTGTCTTATGAAATTCTATAAACATGTGAACCCTAGGTACAATTAGTATGTCTGTTTTACAGATTTAGAAACTAAGGCTCAGAAGTTTTGTTTTACAAGAGTTCACAGACACTGCCATTAGGCGACAGAGGTGAGACTCAAGTTAGGGTTCTTCCAGGAGAAAGTTCTTTGTGCTGTATGGTCCAATAGCATTTGTAAGAGACCCATGTTACCAAATGGCA
Source organism: Tupaia tana (assembly GCA_026018925.1). Lineage (NCBI taxonomy): Eukaryota > Metazoa > Chordata > Mammalia > Scandentia > Tupaiidae > Tupaia > Tupaia tana. The sequence continues at coordinate 74,738,019 of JAKSZU010000015.1, read as the reverse complement.
CATGAAATTAAATATTCAGTAAGACACTGGGCAGATAGTCCAGGTTCACTCACAGAATAATTGTATTATGAAAAAGGTTTCATAATTGGCAAAGATACTGCTGTGTCCCTCAGCACGTTACAGTTACATTAAAATGAAACACCTACTCCCATTTCTGTACATCCATCATCTGTATCTTTTTTTTTTAGTCTCAGAAATAGGGAAAAGTTTTAGCCTATTTTGGAGAGAACAGTTCTCTCTCAGCAACCTAACTAAAATACTAATAGTTGCCATATTCAGTATATGCCGGGCATTATCCTAAGCTGTTTACATTTATTATCTCATGTATTCTTTATGGAAACCCCATGAGATACGCATTATTAACTTCCTTCTTGACAGCAGTTGATGTTTTAGTGAGTTGAGTGACTTGTCCAAGTTTGTAACCGCTGGATGACACCCTGTAACCAAAATCCCCTTTGTGAGATCACTGTTGTCTTCCCATAATGTCCTCTGTTCAATGGCAGACAACTCAGCCTAAGAAGGTTCAGAACAAATGAACCAAGCCCATTGCATGTCTTTTATAATTATTTTTCATTAACCAAATATTCAATTACATGTCATTGGGATCAGTAGATTGTGTATTGGTTACATCATTCATTGGACTCCCACATGGTCAGCATGGTTCGAGTCCCTGACCCAGTGGCTTGAAACTCATGCTGCGCGCATGTGTGTACATGCCTAAGGTCCCAGGAGAAGAAGGGATTGTGGCAAGGTCATCCCATCTGGGGGGTGATTTCTCACTTTCCCTCTTACTGTGTCTTGTCTGTTTCTCTCTCACCAGAGAGAACACATACCTGAAGGCAAAAAACCTCTTTAAAAACTTATGTCATTATTCATGGGACCAGCAGTTGGCATAATGTCCGTGTTGCTGGACTCTCATGTAGTCGACAGGGGTTCGAGTCCCAGACCTGGTGGCTTAAACTCACACTGGGCGCATGTGTGTGCATGCCCAAGACCCCGAGAGGAGAATGGAGGAGAAGGGATTGCAGCGTGGCCGTCCCCCCTGGGGGGTGATTTCTTGCTTTCTGTCTCTCTGTCTCTCTCTGTCTTTCTAGCGAGTGCACACGCCCTATAATAAAAAAAGTCTCCAAAAAAAGAAAAAATAATTATGTCATTATTCTTTTCCTAAAAAATAACTCTTAATTTTATTTATTATTATTATTTTAATTTGACCAGAAAGAAAGATAATGAAAGTGAGACAACAAGCTGCCAGGTCTGGGACTTGAACCGTAGCTGGCCATGTAGGAGTCCAGCACCCTAGCCACCATGCCACCTGCTGGCCACCATGTCATGAGTCTTACCAGATGAAATTTCAATATTCTGGCCTCTCTGTTCATGAAAAAAAAAAAAAAAAAAAAAAAAAAAAAAAAAAAAAAAAAAAAAAAAAAAGCCAACCACAATGTGGTGCATTTTTTTTTTTATTCCCACTATTGTTAGCACCTCTAATTTTCTTCAAAGTTTTTTACACGTTTTATCTCATCTGCCAAGTCAGCAAGTTTTCTCAGCCAGGTGACTCAGACAACCCCCTCCCCTCCCAACCCCTAAGATGTTCTATTTCTTTCTAAGAATGCCATTCCCAAGTATGATTTGTTCCAGTTTAGATGTTTAGAAAGAGAACAGCTTGTTGTATTTATGGGATGGGAGTTAATTTTTCTTATGAAGAGCTCCAAACACTGAACTCATCGTGCCACACAGAACCAAGTGTGGTCAATCAAATGCTCTTAAAGAGAATTAGACGCCATCTGCTTCCCAAGACCTTGAGAATGTAGACCTGCTGCTTAGAAACCTTGTTTGAATTAGTATTACAACAAGCTAGTTGCCTGTGGTTTGATTAATTACTCATGACTTCTTACATGAAAGTAATTTTTCCTACATGTATTCTTTGGATAATTAAATGTCAAGTATTTGTGATTTTAGAGTCAACTTCGGTTTTTTTACTTCAAGTAATGAATTTAATATTGATCACTTCAGTTGAATGTTTATTGAACAACACCCACATGGTAGACATTTTGGATTATTAGAGAGAAAGAGCAGAACCCAGACTTTTCTACTTTCTTTTTCACGTCATCCAAAATGTAATGAATGTTGACTGTGATTTTATTGAAGGTAAAGAGCATCTTATTGCTCTTACATCAAACACCTAGTAGAGGTTCTCCTTCTTAGAAAAGTCTTCTTTGTTTAAAAGAAAGTAAATGACTTCTTATTTCATCTGCTTTCATGAAGAGGACTTTCACCTTGGACCACAGAAAAGGGCATTCATTTTTCTGTTTATTGTGGCACAGATCCAATATAGATTTGGTTTGGTTTGGTTTAGACAGGGTATCACTGTTATGATCCTGTTGTCTCAGTCTTCCAGCTCCAGCCGGAACTGAGCTACTACACTTGGTGGTTTTTTAGACAAAGTCTCACTATGTTGCCCAGACTAGCCTTGAACTTGGGTTCCTCCTGGCCTCCAGTCCTTTAGAACCGCAGACACATGCCACTATACCCAGCCTCTAGGTTGGAGTGGGAATCAAACCCTGACCTCCTATGTTGTCCCAGCCTGTGGCACACAGTGTCTTAGCAGCACAACCCTCCACAACTGTACCAAATATATAAAATATAAATAAATATATATTTATTTATAAATATATATATTATATTTTAATATAAAATATATATTTATTATATTTTAAGTTTGCTAAATGGTATGTATGCTCACTAGAGACAGAGATAAACACAGAGAAGAAGAAGGGAAAAAGTACCCTCTAGTAGGGCATGGTCATGCTGCAATCTCTTCTCCCCCATTTATCCACCCTGTCAGGATTTTGAGTATGCACACTCACGTGTGCCTGGCGTGTCTTTCAAACTGCTGGGCCCAGGATTCAAACCATGCAATTGGCTATGTGGGATCTGGCTCCTTTTACCACCAGGCAATGGGGCTGGCCTGGTGAATTTTTAGCATAAATTATCTTTTATCTATGTGTTCCTGCAATAGCAATGTTGATTTTTTTTTTCTCATTTGTGACTATCCTTCATGTACTGAACCATATTTTATTCCTGTTTCCTTACTATGACAGACATAGATTCCTCACATAGGCACTTATTCGATATTTGTTGAGTTGAATTGATTATGGGCTGCCTTGGGCCAGCTGGTGGTGCTGTGGTTAAGGCAGCCGGATCCCACTGCCTTAACCATGGATGACTGCATTGTTTAAGTCTGGACTGGGTGACTTGAGAAACACACTAGGCACTTGTGCATGTGTGCCCAAAATCCTGAGAGAGGGATAGAGGAGAACAGATTGGAACTTGGCCATACTGCCGGGGTGTACTTTCTTACTCTTCTCCACAAATCACTATTTTCCCACCCCCATCTCTGGCAAGCAAACACATGTATCCTATGCCAAAATAAAAATAAATAAATAAATACATACATACATACATACATACAGACTGCCTCATTTACCTTCTAGAAGGCAAAGACCATGGCCTGGACATTCTGTTCCCATTAAATCTATAGCACATCATGATGCATGTTTTACACCTAGTGCATGATTAGCAAATGCTTGTGAACTTGAAGCCCCTTCTTTCTCTTTGTTGGGCTCTTTGTGTTATCATTCTGCCTTTTTTTTTTTTTTTTTTTTTTTTTTTTTGAGAAGTTTCGCTACAGGGCACGTGCGCTTGCCAGACAGACAGAGAGAAACATAGAGACAGAAAGCGAGAAACCACCCCCCAGAGGGGATGGTCTCACCGCAATCCCTTCTCCTCCATTCTTCTCTCGGGATCTTGGGCACGCACGCACATGCGCCCGGCGTGAGTTTTAAGCCTCCGGGTCTGGGACGCGAACCGTGGTCGACTACGTGGGAGTCCAGCGACATAGCCATTACGCTAACTTCTGGTTCCCTCATTCTGCCTTTTCAAGCATAATTCCCAAAACAGCAAATCAAGGACTCAATGCCTTCACTGATTGACCAGCTTACCTAATGAATGAATAACATCCAATTACAAGTGTACGGTGTCTTCTCATACAACCACAGATGTCTCCCTCTCACCTGACAAGTTGAGAACAGCCTCCAGAAAAGGAAAGACATCTCTTAAGATCACATAGAGAGGTTATACCAAAACTGGACCAGAATCCAGATTTCATTACCTCCAGCCCAGACTTCTACTTTTTTAACACCTTCTCTCCTTCCCTTTCTTCATATCCCTACTGCCACCACCTGAGATCAGGCCCCATCCCTCCCACCTGGACTGCTGCAGTTGCCTCCTGATTGTTCACTCTGCTCCCAGCCTCAACTCCCACGTCCATCCTCCACATGGTTGCCAAGGTGATCTTCTAAAGTGCAAATCGGATCATGTTCACTCTGTTCAAAGCCTTTCAGAGGTTCTCGTGGCCTGTGGGACAGAGTCCCATGACCCACCACACAACAGCCAGTCTTGCACTCCTGACTCCAATGTGTTTCTCTCATTTCTCTCCCTTAGAATCTGTTTCCATCTGGGTTCAAACGTTTACAGTAGCTATAACCATCAGGGCTTTTTATGGCACAGTGTTTCCACTTTTCTTGTGCTTTCTGCCCCAGATCATCATCGTCTCAACCTCTCCTCCTTGGCTAACAACTTCTTGCATCTTCTGTGCTTCCTTTCAGAATCACAATCTCTGTCTTCTTACTTTGCCGCATGCGCTTCCTCCCTCATTAGAGCGGATCGCTAGACTATCTTGTAGACTATCTTCTATCTTACTACTTGCAGGACTCTTTCACTCTGTTCATCTCTGTCCTTGGAGACCATGAAATTCTTAAGGACAGGGGCTGTTTGGATTCCCAGAACCTGGCACTTAATCAGGCATATAATAGACACTCCACTGCATTGCTGCTGACTCTCTGGGAAAAAAAAAGTAAATAACATCTATAACCCTGCACAGTGAATTAACTCAACTAACCTATGGTTCCTTTTAAATTAAGTCTCACATGGGATGATAGTTGAATTACGTAAGACTTAAAGGAAGGAAAATATATTTAAAGAAAACCAGCACTTAAAAATGTCTTCCTTTTAAAGGTGATGAAAAATTATTTTATAGCAACTGAGGGATAATATATCAGCAACAACTGGTAATGCCAAGAGGACAGAGGGCCACTGAATATTTCTCTGAAGCCCTTTGTCACTGATTCTCTCTCTAGCCCCCTGCTTTCCAAAAGAAATCAGTGTGATTACCTGTTAAGTAGAAAGAACTCGGGTCACACTCAGATCTTTCACCATGGACTAGATTTTCAGCTACTTTTCCAGCTCAGTTGTTAAACTCTTTCCTGCCTGATTTACCAATTGCTGAATTGTGCACTTGTTTGTTTATTTGTGATGGGAGTCCCCTGGGTTTAGAACTGGCTTCAAAATGCTACTGCTCCATCTGGTTTAAATAGACATACTTAGAAAAAAATGAGAGAAACAATGGGACCATGAGGTTGAAGGGAAAAAAAAAATAACCATCCAGTAAACAGGAAGCAGAGAGGAATTCAGATTCCTTTTCTCTTTCCGTATGACTTTGTGCAGGAGGAGAATAGCTATTTTCAGCAAGAGACATGCTTTCTATCTGGAAGTTCACATTTCTACCTGCCATAATCTGACATTCAGAATCTGTGAGGTCTAGTCCATGAATGCCTTTATGAATCATGTTCACACAGCTAGTGTGTTGAGCCCAGAACAATAGCCTTCGTTCCTCCCTTTTCTTATCTCGGTCTCAGGCACTTAGTATGCCTAAATGCAGGCAGCCTCAGAAGATGTTCTGCCTAAACAGGGGCAAGCTGTTGGCTTTGAGCATCTGGGATTCTGCAGCAGAAGAGCCACTTACCTTGATACCACATTTTATTTGTTGGAGTTGTTGAAGGATGTGGTAGTTTGCATCCTTCAGTTCCCAGCTGTGCCCTTCACTACCTGTGTGATCATGGGGATTCTGCTTTGTTTAAACTCTGTGAGCCTCAGTTTCCATATCTGTTAAGTGGGGTTAAAAATAACACTTATGTAATAAGCTTGTCAAGAAGATTAACAGAACTATGTAAAAGGGCTCCACAGTAAATGCTCAGAAATGACGAGCTATTTTTATAAGATCCAAATGTACTTTCACTTTACCGACTGCTGCCCCTCACAGTGCCCTCTGTGAGAGAGGAAGGGAAGGCATTGTTGGCCCAATTTGACACACTTTCGAGGGAAGAGGCTCCTAAACCTGAGAATCCTCTCCCAGTGATTGGTCCCTCTCCCTGAGGCACCTGTAGCTTGTGGTTGCATATACTCTGTTCACCTTCTCTAAAGAATGACTCAGACCCTTTCCCCCAACAGCAAGTCCTCTGAATGAGAGACAATAGCAATCAAGTATTTCGGCATTATTCACCAGGAGAGCTAAGAGCCATCTTTGCTTTCCGCATTGAGAGAATGAGGATGTTGCTTTAGAAAGCACTGAGCAAGGATAACCTGACTGGGTCACTCACATCTTTGATTTGTGTTGTTTTCCCTTTTATCAAATGAGAAGAGGACAGGGCATGGTGTTCTCCATGGAAGAGGGCGAGAAAAAGCGTGGAGTGGCGGGCACGGCGCCTGAGTTTCTCCACAGCCTCCTGCTGCTCACAGTCTGATTGCATGTGGCCTGCTGTTCATCTGGCCCTTCCTGAAGGGCCTGGAGGACAAAACAAGGACTTGGGCTCCTCAGTTTGGGAAGGTGAATTAGAAGCTGCGTACGCTCCTCAAACTGTCCAACAACTATGTGACAGTACTAAAATATTGGTCACATTTTCCAGACAGCCTCTTCTGAATGTCCTCAGGACCCCAGACCTAGCATGCTCAACAAATCCACAGGCAGTTTACCTCAGACATATGACAAGGACTGAAGTTTCTTCTCAATTTGGAAAGGTGAAAACTAACAATAAGAGGACCAGCCTCACAGCCTAGTGGTTTGAGCAAGATCCCACATGGCCAACTATGGTTCAAATCCTATCCTCAGCAGCTTGAGAAAGGAACCAGGCACATGTGTGCCCAAAATACTGACAAGATGGAGGAATGGAGGAGAAAGGATTGCAACATGACTATGCCCTATTAGAGAGTGCTATCTCTCTCTCTCCCCTCTCTGGCAAGTGCACATGCTCTCTGGCAAAAAAAATAAACATAGAACAAAAAACAAAACACACACACACAACACACACACACACAACACTAACAATAATGTATAGTTACGATCATTTTAGTTGTCATCATAGTCACATCTCAAAATAAATCGTGGTTCACACAAAGCGAAGCTTGTTTTCTTTCTCATAAAGTTTACATTAAGCCTAAAACTGGTCTTCTTAACTAATGGCAACTTTCTCCCTGGCAGTGACTCAGGAGGTTTTTCATGTTTTGGCTCTGTCTTCAACATGCGGTTTCCAAGGTCAAAAGATGCACTTGCATTAAGCTGGCAGGAAGGAAGGAGAACATGAAGACTGATTAAGGAATGTTTTTACGGGTTAGGCCTGTTCCATTACACTGGCCAGAACTCACATTCTCTCGGCCAGAGCTCAGACGTATGGCCACACCTAACTGCCAGGGCGGAGTCTAGTTTCGAGCTCTGAGAGATGAGTTTGGTGAACCAGCTAGTTTCTACCTCAAAACAATAATGACAAAAGCTAACATTTCCTTTGTGCTGAGTACGGTCCTAACCATTTTACCTATTCTTTTTTAAATTAATATGCCATGTAACTCACTTATTTGAAGTATACAATTCAGTATTTTTTTTCATATATCACAGAGTTAAGTAACCATCACCACAATCAATTTCAGAACATTTTTACCATCCCCTAAAGAAATCTCATACCTCTTAACAACTACCCATTTCTTCCCAAACCCTGCTCACAAGTCTAGGCAACCACCAGTCTATTTTCTGTCTATATGGATTTCCCTATTCTGAGCCCTTCACACAAGTAGAATGCCTATTTTCTTTTATGTAATACTTACAACAACCTTATAAAGTAGACATGTTGTTATTCCCATTTTACAGAGGATTAAATAATTTACTGATAAATTTGAACTCTGCCCATTACTGAACTCCATATTGTATTGGATCCCAATTATAAAGAATAACTGTGCCACGATTTGTGAGAAAAATGTATATATGTATGTATGTATATGTGTGTGTGTGTATATATATATATATATAAAACTATATATATATATTTATATATATTTTTTATTAATTTTATTTTTCTTTTTTAACATTAATATGCTATACATCATTACAGTATACAAACTGAATTTTTCATCCAAAATACACTGTCTGTTGGCTCAATCAAGCACATCAACATACGTGTTATCAACAAACTTTTCTTATGTCTTGTATATTTTGCGTTTTTTTTTTTTTTTTTTTTTTTTTTTTTTTTGCCATCCTTGATTCCCTATCCCTAACCCTCTGCCCTGTCCAACCCTCCTCCCCATTGTCTCTAGTATCCATGATTGCTTTCTATGCCTTTCCCCCCCATTTAATTGATTTGCTAATGAACTTAATTTGTCTAAATATTTGCAATAGCAAGCACAGCTGATATATACATACACAAGAACCCATGTCTGACTTTAGGCATAAACCTCAGTGAGTAGAATGAACATACTATAAAATAGTACCTAGATGGGGCTATATAGCTTACTGTGGTCATCAAATACACAGTTTTTTCTTTAAATTTTGGTAACAGTTTTAGTATTTTTTTTCTCTGAAATTTTTTTTTTTAATTTACATTCATTCCCTGAGCATCATCACAACATACTAAATGTGGTTTCCCCTCTAGAGTAAACTGCATAGTGGCTTAATCATGCATGTTCCATAAAATTCCATTACTACTTTCATATATATATATATGTTTTTTACCCCATGTCTGACCCTCTGCCCTATTTATTTATATATATTTTTAAGAGATTTTTTGCTATAGAGCACGTGTGCTTACCGGAGAGACAGAGAGAGGGAAAAAGAAAGCAAGAAATCATTCCCCCACCCCCAGTAGGGAATGGCCATGCCACAATCCCTTCTCCTCCATTCTCCTCTTGGGATCTTGGGCACGCATGCACAAGTGCCTGGCATGAGTTTTAATCCGCCAGGTCCGGAACTGGAACTGCACTGGACTGCTTGGGAGTCCAGCAATGTAACCATTACACCCTCTGCTGGACCCTCCATTTGCTTATATTTTAATGACTGTCATGGCAACAAGCTGATTTTTTGATGGCAGGTTTCTTTACCGGAGTGACAGGCACTTAGAAGTCAGCTCCAGATGTGAAGCCCAAGTCTACCACTTATCAAGCCCACAGGAGATATACACTGCATAGTTACTCTTGAGTTTCAGTGTCTTCGTTTATAACATGGGAATAATGAATCCCTGTTTGCTGGGAGAACTCAGAGATTAACATATATGAAAACTGTTCTGGCAACTTTGCATAGTTGATTCTTTGCCAGTGTTAGTTGCTCTTGCTTAGAAGTGAAGTTCTAGCTGTAATTGGGTGGTCACAGAGATTTTCTTCATGTGTCTGGGCCTTCAGGATACTGTTCTGGAAGAAGTTGTTATAACTTGCAGTTTACAGTAACCAGATTACAACCCAGGAGTGGCTGAGATCCCAGGAAGATCTGGTACAATGAGAGTTTGAAAAAAGGGGCAGAAATGCATATGCTGAGTCTTCTCTGTCAGCCTCTGATCTCAGCTGGGCAGAGTAGCTTATTATAGACACCTGGGAAGAACCAGCTGAGCCAGTATAAGTTTGAAGTTCCTTGGGAATGAAGATAAGCTGGCTGAGTTTCCGTAGGCAAAGAGCCAGTAATGAGGTTTCCAGCCTTCCATCACATATCCTTTTCATCACTTTCAGCTCAGCCAGAGATGGCAGAACCTCATATTCAGGGGCCAAATGTGTATTTGAGAGACTGGAGGAGGTAGAATGAAAGGTTGTGAATGAGTGTATGGCACTTTTGTTCATTGACCTGTTCTCCACCCTACCCTGTCCTTAGCCATAACTATATTAAAATCTAAGCATAAAAGCACAGAGAAGACAGTGGAGGCAGTGGGGAAGTTATATTTGTGGTCACTACCTAAGTTACATAGCCGGAATAGACCATCAGAGAGAAGGAATCTGAACTCCAGGCAAAATCAAGTGCATATTTCAACCTTAAAAGTTTATCCTTAAAAAAAACATGCTGTCCTAAAATCGTCCAGGTCTGCTATTTCCTAAGTGCATGAACAAGTGACTTAACCTCTTTAGACCTCTATTTCCAAACAGCAAACAGGATTGTTAAGAGAACCATGACTTATAAAACCTGAACAACCCCAGGGAGCTCCATTTACATATACAAGGGATCAGCAAACTTATTTTTAATTATCTTTTTTATAAGGAATTTAATCTATTGTGCAAAGAGAAGAGGTTATGTGGTTCCCCAGGAGGTTTTGGGTCCCATCAATATTACCCATTTACAACTCTAGTTCCAGCTCTCACACGTTAACAGAGCTCCAAAGCCCTGTGACCATGGGCACTGATGAGGGTGTGTTACAGACTCTCCGGCTCTAATTAAACCCCTGGTGTCTGAGCTGGGTGGGTGCTGTGGATGCTTGCTTCCTGGTTCTGGCTCAAGTCTTGCTGCAGTCCTTGCCGCAGCTGGTTTAGAAGGGTCAGGTTGCTGTCTGGGGAGGCAGAGGCAAGGGTGGGTGACAGTTCCCTTCATACTCGATCACTGCCATCTTGGCACCATCCTTCTTACTCCGAATTGGAGTCTGCAGTATTCTCGTATAGCCCCCGTTCTGACCTTGGAAATGAGAGGCTAGTACTTGAAACGAAGGATTGAGTCCTTCTCCATAAGCCAGAAGTCAGCCATGTGCATGATTCATTCGTTGGTGTCTCCTAGCTTCCCATAATCAATGAGCTTCTCAGCGTAGTCTCTCATCTCATCCACATGCACCCATGTCACCTTGATGCCTCCGTGCCGCAGCAGGCCCATGAGCAAATTCCGCAACAGGTGGATGCGGGATTCAGGACCAAGGCCCAGGTGACAAAATAACACAGCCATTGGAGATGGCGGCCACCACCGACAGCTGCAGTTCACCGCTGCTCCCTGTCCCCCAGCATACTTACTTTGTATAGACCCAGGTACTAAATACTGTAGACTTTATAGGTCATACACTCTTTATTAAAATAATCAACTCTGTTGTTACAGCACAGAAATAGCCATAGACAATGCATAAATAAATGGGCATGGTTATGTTCCAATAAAACTTTATTTGTGGGCACTGAATTTTGAATTTTATTTAATTTCTTTGTGCCACAAAACATGCTTCTTTTTTTTCAACCAATTAAAAAATGTGAAAATCATTTTTGGCTTACATTATATCAAAAGAAACTGGGAACGAGATTTGTTCTGCAGGTCATAGTTTGTAACCCCCTAGAATAATCTGTAAAAATATGTTTGGTATTTTCTGGACAAAGTTGTAATATAGTGTCCTGATTATTATGAAGACCAAATAAAAAATTTTATGTAAAGTGGTTAGCATAGTGCCTGCCCTATATAGCAAAATGATTATTCTTACTCTTGGCCCTTAAAAGAAAAAACAACAGTGTTAAACTCTATTTGCCACTGGCCTTGGGAAGGACAGGTAGTCAGTCACATTTTTGGTTGCTTAACATCTCTACTACGTTAAACTTTTATTACAATTAAATATTAATTATAGGCTAGTATTATAATTAAAATATCAGGTTGTCAGGAAAGTCATGACATATTTCTCTATGCAAAAATGCATCATGACTTTCCAGATGACCCAATATATATTAACATTACAAAATAAAAGCTAGTTTGAACATTTAGTGGCATTAGTAGGCCACCCAGTTTTTGTATTCTTTTCCTAATGACACAGTGCTACCTTTTCAAGCCCTGTACCTTGTTTAATACTTGGTCTGGAGGCCGGCAGGTGGCATGGTGGTTAAACCACTGGACTCCCACATAGCCAACAATGGTTTGAGTCCTGGATCTGGCAGTTTGCTTTTTCAGTTTCCCTCTCTTTCTCTCTCTGTCCCCCTCTGGTAAATTAAAGATAAATAAATAAATACATAAATACATAAATAAATACATAAATAAATAAAATTTAAGCAAAATACTTTATTTGTACTGCTAGCTGTTCCATGAATGAATGAGATTGGGTGTTTGTTCTCCAAGTGTTCTCAGTACTCTCCAAAGTGGCCATATGCATCTCTGGAGTATGCAAAACCTTATCTTTTTTTATTAATTTTTCATCTCAACCTTTAAATTTCTGTTTTAGTATCCTTTTTATAACATCCATACTATGCTACAGTAATATCGTTGTACAATCTATAGTTTATAAATAGGTAAATATTTGGATAACAGAGGGCTGTTTTTAAAGTGGTTTTAAATGATGATGTTGGCAGTAAAGTTTTGAGAACACTGGTCTACGAGGAAGACAAATAAATATATCCCAAAGGGAAAACAAAGTTGGTGTAAGTGACATCAGTTCTAATTCACAATGGCATTAGTGGACATTTACTCCAGTGTTTATTTCTGGGCAAGCAGGAAAGAATATATTTTACATTCTTGATTTCATAAGAGCATAACACCTGTACCACATACATACTATTACTCTCACTTTATAGATAAGAAATTAAGGTTCAGTTCAGAGAAGTTAAGCAACTTGTAAAGGTCAGCTTGGATGAATCAGGACTGTCTAACTACAAAGCATGACATTTTCCTCTTTAACCTTCATTACATTGAAGAAGCTCAGGAAAAAGGAGTGATTATTCTTTGGTATTCTTAAAGTATTTTTTTTTCTTTCACATGTACTTAGGTTACTAAGTACTAAATGGATAAAATTTTACACTTTTCAGAATTCTGTGATAAGTTTCCTCTCCCCTCAGTGTCTTTGAACATGCTTTTCACTCTAATTGGAGTAACTCAGATATTTTCTATTCATCCATTAAGAATCCTTATACAGTATACCATATTGCAGTTGTATAGTTAACTCTTACGTATTTGTTACTCCATGAAATGAGAGCTCTTTAGAAAACAGAGAATCTGACCTTGATTACATTGTTTTGTCTTGTTTTGTTTTCTTTTTGAGAGGTTTTTGCTGTAGGGCATGTGTGCTTGCCAGAAAGACAGAGACAGACAGAAAGCAAGAAATCATCCCTCGGAGGGGATGACCACACCACAGCCCCTTCTCCTCCATATTCTTCTTGGGATCTTGGGCATGCACTCACATGTGTTCGGCATGAGTTTAAGCCACCAGGTCCGGGACCCAAACTGTGGTCGGCACGGTCAACCACATGGGATTCCAGCAACATAGCCATTACACCAACTGCTGGTCCCGACTACATTGTTTTTTCTGGCATTTAACATAATAGTAGTAATATAGAGCCTGGGACATATTAGGTCCTTCATAAATACTCATAGAATGAAGGAATTGTTCCTCTCTGATTTGGTCTGAAAGAACTTTAGCAAAAAGATAGGTCAAAGTTTGTCTTAATTAAAGTTTCCCAGGATAGGATAATTTAGATAATAAAGGACCAGATGAGAAAACAAAAGAAAATAAACAAACAAAAAATTCACATGAAGGCTTTTTCCTTCCGGATTTTTCAGAAACTGAAGTCATACCAAAGAAATTTATATTGATGATATAATTTACTCATCAGTGTGTGTGTGTGTGTGTGTGTGTGTGTGTGTATATAAAATACGTATGTATGTGTATATATATATATATATATATATATATAAAGAATTATTTTATTTTAACTTTATTTATTTTAATTTGACCAGAAATCGACAGAGTGAGAGAGAGAGAGAGAGAGGAAGTGAGAAAGCAAGCCACCAGGTCAGGTACTTAAACCGTGATCGGACACGTGAGAGTCCAGCGCCCTTAACCACCATGCCACCTGCCAGCCCCCCTCATAATTTCAAAATAGATGTGGGAGCTTCAAAAAGTTCATGAAAAGATGAAATAAAAGTATGAGGTTTTCAGTACAAAAATTTTGAAATTCATGTAGTTTTCTTTTTTTTTTTTTTTTTTTTTTTGGAGAGGTTTTTTCGCTATAGGGCGCGTGCGCTCACCAGACAGACAGAGAGAGACATAGAGACAGAAAGCGAGAAATCACCCCCCAGGGGGGATGGTCATGCCACAATCCCTTCTCCTCCATTCTCCTCTCGGGATCTTGGGCACGCACGCACACGCGCCCGGCGTGAGTTGTAAGCCACCGGGTCCGAGACGCGAACCGCGGTCGACTACGTGGGAGTCCAGCGACATAGCCATTACGCTAACTGCTGGTTCCCAAATTCATGTAGTTTTATAAGTATGCATTTTCCATGACTTTTTTAAAGCCCTCTCATACATGTTTATGTGTGCAGTGTGTGCACACATATTCATGAACATGAATTAATATAAACAGACAACCATGGAGCCAGCAGGTGGCACGGTGGCTAAGATGCTGGATTTCCACCTGACTCACTGCAGTTCGAATCCCAGACTAAGCAGCTTGAAAATCGTGCCAGGTATTTGTGTGTGTGTGTGCCCAGAAATGCTGAGAGGAGAATGGAAGATAGGAGGATGTGGTTTGGCTATACCTCTGGGGGGTGATTTCTCACCTTTGCTCTCTCTGGTAAGCACATGGACCCTATGGCAAAAACCTGAGAAACAAAAACAAACAGAATACCACGATTGCTGGAAACTTGTCTTATGGATCGCTGAATACTTAGTGGAAGGGTGAAGTTCACTAACTCTCCAAGCTAGCTGATCTTGCAGTCTTCCAGTTGTTCTAAATCTCCTTTAGTCCTAAAGCCATTTCCCTTCTGGACACACAAAGCTTTACGCCTTTCTTTGAAAGGAACTAGCATTTACTGAGAGCTTTTGTGGTGTTCTAGACACTCAGCAAAGTTGATCTCATTTAATCCTCAGACATTTGCACAAGTCCACAGGTCCTAACCCCAAAAGAAAATGGATCAAGTCAAAGGCAAGGCAAGAATTTTACTGAAAAATAGGATTTCTTCACTAAAAAGGAAGAGGGCAAGACTAAGGAAACATCTGAATGTATGAATATTGTTAAATTCAGTTAAATAAATTTGTTGCATGGGATTGTATCATATTAACTTAGTAGTAATAAAATGAGAGATTTACCATTAATTCAGACGTTGTGCTTATAAGCAGGGGTCTTTTCAACTGGCTGAGAGCAAACCTTACTTTCTACTGTCAAATATGCAGGACAAGGGAATGCAGTGTGGCCATCCCCTTGAGGGGTGATTTCTCACTTTCTCTCCCTTTGTCTATATAAAGATCTTTCCTGGACAGCATTAGAACATTTATTGCCAGATTTTTACTTTCATGAACCAGAAACGTTTCAGAACAAATTTTATAAGCCAATAGGATTGCCAACTTTTTATCTGGCCAGTAAAAGGAAGGATATTAAAAAAAAAAAAAAAAGGAAAAAATCCTACTACTGCTTATTCTCCTCATTTCAAAAGGAAAAGGAAAACACAATAGCAAAAACAATAGAAAGGAAAAACATACAGTAAGAAGGACATAATCCCATAATAGAGAAAGGTTATTTTAGCTTGATGAAAAACCACTGCAGCCTACTGTCTTTGCTTATTCTTCTCTAGACCAACAAGGGTCAGAAATCAATTTGTAGGAACCACTGCTACCATGCAGAGGATTTGAATTTATGCAGATCTCCATTAAATCCTTGCCTTACAAACTCCCAGCTGGGAAGCCTGGGACAAATTCCTTAACTTTTCTGGCCTGCAATTTTCTCATGTATCAGTGACATGAGAGTAATACTTGGCCAACTGTATTTGTGTCTGAAGGCTGTTGTAACAAAGAACCACAAACGGAGTGGCTTAGAACAGCAGAGATGTGTTATCTCACAGTTCTGAAGTTCAGAAGTCGAATACAAGGTGCATCTAAACCTTGCTTCCTGTAGAGACTCCAGGGTAAGATCTCTAACAAGCTTCTCGAGCTGCTGGTAGGTCCTTGGTTTGTGGCAGCATGACTCCAGTCTATGGCATCCTCCTGCGTGCATGTCTGTGTCAGAGTTACACTTTTTTCTAAGATCATCAGTCATATTGGATTAGGGGTCCACCCTACTCCAGTATTATGTCATCTTAATTAAGTACACCTGTAACATTCCTATTTGGTCACATGTGAGTTACTGGGGGTAATAACTTCAACATATCAATTTTGGTGGAGATACTCAACCATAGCACTGACCAACCTCATTGAATTGTATCAAAGTGGTACACAGGACAGGTTGTAAAGTAACCTGTAAAGCACCAGGACAACTTAAAGATTGGCTGGTTGGTTTTAAGAAAATTCATAATTGTGGCATTTAGGCTATAGGGGCCATAAGCAATTTATACAAGCATACATAACTAAGTATTGAAGACAGGACTTTGAATACATTCATTTAATAGTGAATGCACATTATATGGCAGGCCTCGTCCTGGCGATGAAGCTGTGGGCAATATAAACGGAGCCCCTCACTGGCCTCATGGAGCTTGCTTACATTCTAATGAGGGACAGGAAGATGAAGCAGACATTACTAGAATAAGCAAATAAATATTTAATGTAAGCATTAAGCAGAGAAAGTATTCTGAAATTGTAAAAGTCTAGTAAGAGAGTAGAGATAAATGCAGGAATAGAGGATGCTGTTCTGTGCGGAATGGCACTGTGGTCTCCTCTGAGGAGACCCGAGCAGACCGCAGTGAAGGGGCAAGTCCTAAGTGAAGGGAGAGCAGCTGAAAGGACCTGATAGGGAATGTCGAGGTCTGACTAATGTTTTCAGAGAATCACACTGGCCCATGTAGGCAGTGGTGTAGTAAGGCGAGAGTCAAAATGAAGATACCAATGAGGACGTGATTCCACAAATCCATGTGATCAATGAAAGTGGTACAGAT
The DNA here is from genome assembly GCA_026018925.1 of Tupaia tana. Lineage (NCBI taxonomy): Eukaryota > Metazoa > Chordata > Mammalia > Scandentia > Tupaiidae > Tupaia > Tupaia tana. Next base: position 74,721,080 of record JAKSZU010000015.1, on the reverse strand, counting down.
TAGGGAGACAGGGTGAAGATGAAGAAAAGACTCAGTATATATTTTGAAGACAGAGCAGACAGGATTTGGTAATGAATAAGGTATGGGGTGTAAGATAAAAAGAAGGGTCAAAAATGGCTCCTAGGCCAGAGCAACTAGGTAAATGGTTATATGTCATTTATTAAAATGGCACATACTGAGATTAGAGGAGATTTAGGGGAGAAAATCAAGAGTTTGGTTTAGGACTTTAAAACGTAAGAAGCTGGGACCAGCAGTTAGTGTAATGGCTATGTCACTGAACTCCCATGTAATCGACCGCAGTTCGAGTCCTGGGCCTGGTGGCTTAAATTCACGTCAGGCGCGTGTGCGTGCGTGCCCAGGATCCTGAGAGGAGAATGGAGGAGAAGGGATTGCGGTGTGGCCATCTCCCCTGGAGGGTGATTTCTTGCTTTCTATTTCTCTGTCTCGGTCTTTCTGGCGAGTGCACATGCCCTATAGCAAAAACCTCTCCAAAAAAAAAAAAAAAAAAAAAACATAAGCCTATTTTCTTTATTGAGATTTTTGCGTAGGGCTTGTGCATTGACCAGAGAGAGAAAGAGACAGGCAGACAGGAGAAAGTGAGAAATCACTCTCCAGGGAGATGGCCATACCACAATCCCTTCTCCATTTTCCTTTCAGGATTTTGGGCACAAACTCACACATGCCTGGTGTGATTTTCAAGCCACCAAGTCCGGGGCTCAAACCAGGGTGAACCATGTGGGGGTCCAGCACCTTAACCACCAAGCTACCTGCTGGCCCTAAGAAGCCTGTCATTAAATCATTTAGATGTGGTATGCGGATTGATGTAAGATTCTAAGGTTCAGGGCAAAGATTGAGAATGGAGATCTTCATGTGGTTGTCTTTAATCCACAGATGACATTTCAGCCTTGATATGGAATGGTGTGGCTTTGGGAATGAGCATAATGCAAGAGGTCTGATGACCAGCCCTGGGGCACTCTAAATTTGAAAGCTCAGAAAGTGGAGAGGGACTCAGGAAAAGATCCTTAGAAACATGGATTGTTGAGGTACAAAAAGCCAGGTATCAGAAACCAAGTAAAGAAAGAGACTGATTCGGGGAATTCGTAGGGGCCAGATGGTGATGCAGTGGTAAAATGGGAAGCCCTGCAAGGCTGACAACGTGGGAAGGTCCAGGGTTCTCATCAGTAGACCTTCCTGTGTGTACCAGGCATACGTGTGCTCATGATCTGGGGCTGACTGAGGCTGGGGAGTAAATTGTGGAGTCAAGTAAATTGGAAGCGCTGTCACTGTCAGTCTGTCTATCTCATGAAATAAATAAATGAAGCTTTAAAAAGAGGGGATTGAATTGAGTTTTCCCAATGCTGGGAAATGGTTGAATAAACTGAGGACAGTACACTGACCATTGACTTTGTCAGTGTGGAAGCTGTCACAGTTTACTGTGCTAAGAACTGAGTTAGTGAGATGGTGAAGGTGAAGACTGAGTTATTAGTGAAAGCAGTGGGAATAGACACTGACATGTATGTTATCAGTTGTCTTAATTTCTTAGGAACATGGATATAGCAGTTAAAAGAGCAAGCTCTGCAGGCTGAGACCTCACTTTTTATTCTGACTGTGCCATTTGTTAGAAAATCACCTAATTTTTCTACCTAAGGGTTCTCATCTATAAAATAGAGATAACAGTACAGCTCATTTCAAAAGATTGTGATTATTCAAAGAGTAACGTTGAGTAAACCTGCACATTCACTAACCCATAATACTGGGTTGTCCGACAACCCATTAAGTGTGCAATAAATATTAGTATCATTGCTAATATAAGCAAACAATTAAAATTACTTCAAGGCTCTACATAGTTATGTTTGAGAGGAATTGGTAGCATGAGGTGGTAATGATGACAGAATATGTACAAAGGGACTTCAGAAAATTCATGGGAAAAAAACCCACAAAATTAAAACATGCACTTACTTAGGTGCAAAAAAAAAAAAAAAAGAAAAGAAAAAAAGAAAACAAAACCAAAAAACCCTGAAATCCATGCATAGTTTCTTTGTAATACACATTTTCCATAAACTTTTTGAAAACCTCTCATAAAATTAAGATTATCCATGGCTGGAGAACATAGATATATTGCAATATAAAGGTTATAAAGACTCATCTTTATTAATTTTTCATGGGGTGTGTCATAATGGTAGAAGAGCCAGGTAACAGAGAAAAATGGCTATGGAAAAAAATGGCTTCTGAGAAGGTATTTTGGAATCATGGTAGGTCAGAGAAGCTGGAAATCACAAAAAGACTTAGAAAAAACCAAACAACTTTAAGTAATATGTGGATAACCCACAAACAGATATGTAGGAAGTAACCATTGATCTTGTAATCATAGTTGCCATCTGCCCCTTGCAGTACATGGTGTTTATACCTGGCTTTTTTTTAATGGTTACAAGCCCAGGTCTCCGTTGTCCCCCACCCTCAATTATGTTGCTTACCTCTGCTTCTACAGTGACTAGAATCAAGTATGGTCATGAGAGAGGGGGCACCTCATTTGTGGATATGTAAGACCACCTGGTCAGGTGGTCAGACAGAATAAACCAGGAGAGAGTAACTTGTATGTGAGCAAACTAGGTTGGTAACAGGCTCATTCTCTGGAAACATGGAGCTAAGAAAATCTCTTATATTTAGACCTATATATCCTGTGATATTACAGCACCTTGTCCCACAGGGGTTAACCCCTGCTAGCTCTTAAGGAGTGCTGATTGCAAATTTGCAGGTAGCATTGTCTCATATGGATAAGCTCATCTAATGGGCTAGCCAAATACTAGGTTATATTGACTGAGGGCAAGAGCTGGCAAACGACTCTTCTGTTTGGCAAAATTGGACTTGATAGATATTAAGTATATAGTTAACTGCAAAGTTTGTTATTTTTATGGGTTTTGTGGTAGATGCTGGTTGAATAGGGCAAAGAAAACCAAGTTAGTCTCACATTAGATGGCAACCATGCTGTGAATATGCTTTCCTGGGCTGAAAGTGAAGTTCTATTTGAACAATGGACAGGAAGTAGAGACATTAGTGAGCTGAATGGGCAGTCTTGAAACAGAGTCCCCAGAAAGGGCCCCTGGGGCCTTTCGTTCTCTGGTAGAAAGCCCCTGTGTTCCTGGTGATATTTTGCAGCCTAGATGATAGACCTCTTTAGGGCTCTTCCCCCTTCCCAAGTTGGCAAATTAGGGGATGGCATGGCAAAGCCTGGTTGATATCTTAAAAGATATCTTAGGGAAACTATGAGACATTCTTTTTCCCAAAAGAAGTATGGCAGGAATAACAGCCTCCAGTTTGGGGGGATATGCTACAAACTAGGCCCTATACTGTCTTGATATCCTGTACTTAATCCTGTGAGATAGGTATTAGTGTACCCATTTTACAGCTTAAGCGACTCCTTTCATAGTAAATTGGTGACAAAGACAGGGTTTAAACGTAATTCCATTTAATTTCAACTCCTACAATCTTTTTATCTTTTCTATTAAAGGTCATGGTAAATCAGTTTGCTCTTATTGTTCATCAGCCTCTCTTAGCTCCGGATGAAACACCTCCTGTGGTAGGATAATATGCTTAAGAGTGTGAGCTTTGACATTAGGTCGCCTAGGGTCAACTCCAGGTCTGTTACTGAGCAGATATGTGATCCTATGTGGATGAGTTAACCTCAGTGAATCTGTTTCTTCACCTGCAATGTCTTGTAAATGGCAGTACCTACCTCACAGGGACAGTTTGAAGATTAAATGGGTCAGTACATGCTAAGCATCTAGAACATTGTAAGCAGTAAGTACATAAGAAGTGCCCGATAGATAACTATTACTATCCAAAACATGTTTTCCAGTGTTGGTATTCAGTAAGCCCAAAGGAGTTATACTGATCTTGTCAGAGTAGAAACAAAAAACTTGGGCACTGCTCCTCTGTGAAGCCTATCTTCCCCTAATTTTTGGTCAACAATACTGTTTCTGACTTCCATGTCTCCCTATTTTGGAGGCTTCCATGCTCTGGAGGCAAGTCAGTAGGATAGAAAAATACTGAACTAGCAGTAGACCTCAGAAGAGCAGGGTTTAGGTTCAAGCTCAAATCACACTAAGCAATTATGTAACCTGGACAAGTCACTTTCTTAACACAGAATCCTTTTCCACACAGGGAGCCAGTTGGACTCCCTAGTCTCTAGGGCACCTTTGTCCTCCAAGTTGCATGAACACCAAACAAAGTCACTTAGCCTCTCTGAGCTCTGTGCTCATCTGTGCTGTAGTGCTCCTGATACCTTTCTTCCTCGCTGAGACACTCCGTGAGAGTCAGTGTTTAGTGCACTGTGACATACTATGCAAATACGGGGCTTGATTCTCACAGAACTACTGTGAGAATGAACCCTGACGATTGCACCTCACTCTGTGCATTGATACAGGGGCTTTTCTGCGCATTTTGTCATCTTTGCCTACCCCCCACCCAGTTGGATGGATCCACCTTAACAAGGTGTGGGGGAACACGAGTGGAGGATGGGGGTGTGGTACTGATGGTGGGAAAGCATCTTATTGGTTAATACTGATACATCCCAAACACCAATTACTGCCACTGCTTCTAAGGCTGATATATTTATCAGGATGACTTACAAGGAAATATATGTACCCAGTGAGCAAGGACGCTGCATGGTCACCCCCTGTGATGTAAAATATGAGAGTCTAGGAGGGGCTGTTTTATAATTCATCAGGTTCCGCTAGTGAGTTCTGTCGGAGTCTTAGTTATAAAGGCAAGTGTGAACCGGACGGCAGACGGGAGACCCTGGCACCAAGGAGACGGAGAAGCTGCTTTTGGTGCCTCCTGCCTCCTCCCTGCTTTGTTCCAATAATTTTGTGCTCGGTAAGTTCCCTGGCTTTGCAGCTAATCGTTGTTGTTGAATAAGCTTGGCAAACGTACCCGGCTTGGAATATGCACTTGCTGTCAGAAGTGTGTGTCAGTGTTTGGGCTTCTGACAAATTCCACAATTTCCCTTTAATGAGCAAAATAGCTTAAAAGATGAAACAAAACCCGACAAATCAATTATTCACCTTGATCCTTGGAAGGCTGCTTTCTTTGGTTGCTGAAGTTTCTCAGGTTTCATTCTGTCAGCTTCATTTGTTGGGTGAGCTTTGAAAAGAACAAGTCTCTTTGTCACGAAATTGTTTTCCTTAGCTGCCACAAAGAGGTATGTACGGGGTGGTGTGTCAGTCCCCACCCCCCAACTCACTCTCCCTAGTGATCGGTAAATTTTAAAACAGACGGTTTGCCTGGTAACCAGCTCCAACTGAGCCAAACCTGTGCAAGGCGAGGTTCAAATTGCAATCTTTTGTGTGAGCAGAACTGAGGGGCTGTGAATAATTGCCATTGTGGAGATTATTGTGAAACTCAGTGTGGTGGTCGTCCCTGCATTTTACCGGGATGGGATCAGGATCGGATTTGGTTTGCATTTGGCATGCCTGTTGATGATGTGGGAAAGGGAGTAGAAAGAAAAGGCTGGATTGTTGCAGGAAGAACTGTACAACGTACCCGCACCCCCAGAACAGACAAATGCAGAATTTGCAAACTTGTGGCTATTTTCTCTAGCTTCTCATTCCCATGAACAGTTACCTGAAGCCGTGTTCTGGTCCTCGTCTGGTGTGCTCCTGCTCGCGCCAGGTCCTGGCTGCAGGCAGGATGAGTGCTAACTCCTGGTCAGCTTAGCTGTAGCAAGTCCTTCTCTTGTTACAAGGAAGGAGAAGCGAAAGCTATACCTTCCCGCACTCCTTTCTGCTGTGTTATTTTGCTTCTGTCCAAATCTCATGGAAACCAACAGCTTGACGTACTTTTTTTTTTGTTCAGCAGATTTAACTATTGGTGTCATATGGTGTCTTCTATATGGAGAGGAATAGCAAGGACGTTTCTCTGAATGTTTGAAGTGTCTGGCTTGTTGACATTTGCTTTATTTCACCAGCAAGTAGCTACTGTCTTCTGAATCCATAACAGTTTTTTCTGTCCAAAGTGTTTACCTTGTACTTACTGTACTTTCTCTTTAAATGTAGAATCCGTAAATCTGAAAGAATTTTCTCTTTATCCTCCATGGAAAACAACTCATGTTAGCATTTATTTGAAAAAAAGAAAAATGCATGTCTTTAGCTGTAAGAACTTAGCTTCTTAGCTTGCTCTTTGCTTTCTCCTAATAAATATTTTGGTCAACGGTGCTACCACATTCCCAAAGTTGTTTCCAGTGTACTTTCTGATTGCACTAAGACTTGGCAGATTTGGAATATGGAATATATTTTTTTCCAGGAACATATTTTTCTCACATATTTCTTTCGTTCATAAATAGATTTTCCATATTTTCCATTTCTCTGAATAAGTTCTCCTTAAAGAGCAGAGGAATGATGTATTGTGGTTGGCACTCAGGCGTGTGTAACCTGAGACTCGATTTCTAATCTGCTGCCCCACCAGGGGTCTGTAAAATGTCTTATGTTCAATCAAAGCCTCTGGGCTACAGAAACGTTAAGGCAGAAAATTCAGAAGATCATTGCAGATATAAACGAACATCTGCGTTTGATGGGCCGGCTAGTGTGTAACATTTTGTTAAGCTCAGGACACATGGCTGAAGGTGCCTAACATCAGTAATATATCTTACTGCCAGAAACAATAGAGTTGTAAAGTACCTTTGAGATGTATTGTATGTTGAATTTTCTTGTACCATATTTTAAAAAATCAAATGCCAGAACTCACAGTTTATTTTGGAGTAGGATCCAGGTTTTGATACAGTGTGGTTTTATGGCAACATAAACTGATGGACCACCAGTCCCCATTGTACAGTTTCTTTTCCTTTGGTGGTGGTTTTTCCATCTTTTCCACCCACCAAGGATGTACTCTATTTATAGCAGCAACAGAAAATTTAGCACGAGTTTTTCCCAATTAAATTTACAGCAAGATAAATATGAAAAGAATCTTTTCAGAAGGCATGCGTGTATAAAATCATATGTCTCAGGAAGGATTAAAAACCAAAGAGGCAAATGTTAATTTTTGCCTACATGACACACATCATTTCCTTGGAGAGGTTGGGGAGAGAGGTGGAGGGAGAGTTTTAAATGAAGTGTTTAGATACCTGGCTGCAACAGGGTGTCTCCCTCCCCAAGTAATGTTTGTACCTCACCCTCCTCATCTCTAAAACGGGGGCAGAGGGAGTTAGAATGTTGAAACAAGTAGATGATGCATACAAGCAAATGGTACAGTTGGGTACCAAGTGGACTTCCACAAAAAGATAGTCATCATTGTCATAAATTGTATTTCGTAGGCTATATTATTTCACTATGATGGATGCTGATGAAATATATATGGTACATAGGGAGAGTATGAAATTTTTCTGGTTAGGAAGATACATTTCTAATAGCTAGAGAATTTTGTTTCATTTTTTTTCCTTTGCAAGTTGAGTAAAGACAGTTGTTACTTTTCAGTTTATTTTAACTAATTTCTAGAGTGACATCCAAATTCCTTACATAATTATTCAAAGAATAAATTGTATTTCAAATATGGAGCTTGGAAATAAGTTGATGCCAGATAATTTAAAAGTTTTCTAAGTTATGTGCCAAACAATAATTAGATCCTAATTTCAGCACTGACATTATATTAAAGTATCTGATTATAATAGTAGATACAATTTGTAATGTCCCAGACACTGGGCTGAATGACATTGTGCTAGATGTTTTACCTGCATCTTTTTATTTAATGCTTATTACAACCCTGGCAGGGTCTGTTGTATTTCCCATTATCCAATGAGGAAACAACAAGATTAGAGAAAAAATTTATTTAAATACTATTCATTTAAATTGGCATAGGACAGTGCTAGGATTTAAACCCCTACCACCTGTTTTATTGCAGAATCTATACTGTAACATCATTGTGGAATTATTTATCAAGATGTGTCCACCTCTTCATCATTTCATTTTGGAATCTTGGCCTTAAATCTGCTTTGATTCCTCACCTCACATATTTAATTCCCATCACAATTTAGTGACTATTAAAAAGTATATTGTTGAGGATGGCCTCTGCTCTCATTTTTGATCTGTGCCAATTAAAATCACATTTTCCTGAATCATTTTTCCTGTTCTCATCACAGTATAAAATTTGGTATAAGAAATATGAAACTTTTTAAAAAAATCATAAATTTACTAAATTCAAGGCAAGCTCTGAAAGTCACCCTGAATCAATATTGCTTTTTGACCAGGGCAAACTTCCACTGTTTGCCTGATTGTTTCACTGATTTCTAGCTCTAGAGGAATCCGTGAGCCAAAAAGATGGATCCAAGATCCTCTTGGATCTTGCCTTTTCTTCCTATTAGACCACCTTCAGTATACTTAGGACTTAAGAATGTTTTTCCCAGACATTACTGAACCCATTCCAGGAGATGTGATGTTCGCACCCCGGAGTCTGAAGGGAAACCAAGAGGCTGCTATTTGCGTGGAGGTAGGGAGTAGGGCCAGGGGATGTGATGTTGTGGATTACAGCTTGGATTTAGGAACTCAGGTGCCTATACATTCATGAAAGGTCTTTTGTGGTGCAGGAAGGAACTATGGAAAAGAAGAGGGACTGGCCTAAGTCTGGGAGTCTCCACTTATGTTTTTGTCCTGGGTCCCCCAAATATTACAGGTAGTCCTGCCCTGAGTTGCTGAATGTTTACTTCTATTTCAGAGTAACAGACCTAAAATCACAGTGGGTTGGTTTTGCAGGGCTTTTGTTTTTGCTTTTGACTTTTTTTTCCCCATTAAGCCAAAAGAAATCACTTGAACATGAAAGTGGACAAAACTATGAAATCCTCAGACTAAAGGCTTTTAAAGTGCCATTTTGGAATTGACAGCCACTTGATCCATCCAGGGTAGACGTAGACTTTCCTTTCAGTTCAAAGGAATAGACTTAACTTTGGAAAGTGATTTTTGGGGTCAGATAGGTTAAAACTGTCATTTTTCTGCCATTTGAAAACATAGTTGCTCAAAGAGACTATTGCTAATTTGGGGTGACTTTTTCTTATCTCTCATTTTAAATTGTGGTTGTTGCCTTTAGGGCTAGGGACTAATGGAGGGCTGCCTGAAAGATGTGAGGGGAACTCTGCCTTACAGACTGGTGTGAAAAGCAGGGTGGCAGTCAGTGGTTTGTGTAGCCTAATGCTGTGATTACTCTGCCTTCTTCCTCCCGCTACATCCGTCATCAACCTCCCAGTAAGGTCCTTTGCATCTGTATCTCACTGGAGACAAAGACCCACGTAGGGACAGGCAGGTGTTCCAGGCAGCAAATCTCTGTAATTATTAAGAAACCTGAGCTGTTTTTTTGTTTGCTTGTTCTGTTTTTGTTTTTGTTTTTTGGTGGTAAGGGGTCATTTCTATTTTTAATGCAATAAAAGCTATTATACAATTGATATGAGTGATTGTTTTCTCTCTTTTTGTGTTTCATTTTCACAAAGTAATTTCCGGGGTGGGAAGGCAAAATGGATCGTGGGACGTATTCCCTACTATCAAACCTTGCAACCTTGCTTTCCTTAGCTATTAAGCAGATATGGTAATTCTGTATCACATGGGAACATGTAAATGAGATAACTTATCTCCCAGTGAGCTGTTCTCTCATCCATGTCAAAGCATCTGGCATGGTAAATACTTACCTTCTAGTGCACCTACATTAAATGTTCACCCCATCTGAAAATACAGCAGTTAAACTGATGTCTCTGTGAAGACTAAGATGTGTGCCATATTTATTTTGCCTAAGAGAAGTAAAAGTAGGGTTGGTGCAGGAAGATTAAAAAATACAAAAAATAAAATCATTTAACCTCTTCAGTGAACATTGTTAATAGTGTATGCCTTGAATGGTAGTATTCCCATTTATTTTTATTTTCTTCCTTATGCTTTATGTATCATTTGTGATGAACATATTTCACTTATGTAATTAGGAGTAAAAAGGAGAAATTGTATTTTTTAAGACATTAAATTAGGGCAAGAAACAGCTGTTAGTATTACAGATATTTAACTCTGAAGGTAGAATCAATTCAAATATCAAAAAATATGCAGAATATTTGACAAAGGGACATGTTCTCATTTGAATAATCCAGATTATCTTGATATATTCATTGTTCATTTGTTATCAATCATTTATTGATCATAGACTATACACCAGGTGTTCTGTTAGGTGATGAGATTTTGATCATAAAAGATTATAATTCTTGAACTCGAAAAATGGATCAATTAACCCATAATTCCCAGTATGATTTCTGTTTTTTTCATCACACAGACAGGTAAGGTTGCAAGTCACAGAAACCGTGATTCAAACTGACTTGTTCAGCAAAGGAAATATATTGGTGATTGTAACTCAAAAGTACAGCAGTAAAACCAGTTTCAAGATACCTGATCCTGTGCCTTTCTGTATTGTCAAGAAATTTGTTTATTTTGGTCTTGCCATGCTATCTGTCTTGGTATGAGTTTCATCCTAAGACTGTTTTCCTGGTCCTAGGACAGTTGTCAGAGGCTCCTTAGCAACTTGTTTTCATAGTCACATTCTAGAGAGAGAATGGCAATGGTCCCTAGAATTTACTTGGAATAGACTGACTTCTATTCACCCTGAACATAAGACAGAATTATTAGGTCTGTAATTAAACTTGGGCAAAATAAAGACTGCCTCCCCAGAAACTTACTGTTTCATAGATGTCATCTAAGAGCTGTGGCTGTGAGGAAGGGATGGTGATGCTCCAAATGCCTCACAGCCATCCAAGGCTTGTGACATGTGGAATATAATGTCTGAATGTCCACTAGAGTTAACATGTAACATAACAGAACGAAGGCCACGTGAATGATGCTGTGTATCCTTCAATTGACTTCTAGATTGAGGAGGGGTTTGATAGGGGATAAGAAAGAAGGAAAGCCTTTGAGGAAAGAAAAGTAAAGCACTCTGTAATCAAGAAAACTAACCAGTAATTATTTAACTCTTTATTTTTACATTGGCACTATTGCCAAAGTCACCAGCCACAAGCAGTCTTTCTGGGAGTATAATGAACAAAGAAGCTAAAGTATCAGTCTCACCAAAACCTGCTGTTGGATCATGGCTCTTGGGTTTTCAGCTGTACCACAATTAAACATTGTTATGTTTTACAATGGGAATACAAGTTTGGAGTCAATGCAATGTGTACCTAAACATTTATGTCCTAAGGTTCAGAAAGTATTGATAGTTTAAACCTGGCTCATATCATCATCATCACCATCATCATCTTCTTTTTTTACTCCTAATAAAATTTGTCCAAAGAAGGTTAATGATTCACTCAGTCTCTCAGATTTATTTGGATTTTTATATCGTGAAGTTTGTAATGCCAACCAATGCTATAAGACATGTGAGGGTCCTTTGGAGTAGATGAACTTGCCAGGTGTGTAGTGCACACAGTAGGACTAAGACACAACAGGGTAAAATAAAGAGTTAACCAAGCACCAGTGCCCCAGAGAAAAATCAGATTTAGCTTTGGTTTCGGTGTGATTCACAGTTTACATAACTGGAAAGTTCTGAACTCTTCGGCAGCACTCACCTTTTCTTCCCATGGAGGAAGTAAAATGCTTCCTTGACAAGATTGTACTGAATGGGCTTGGTAACAGCTTCCCACTAAAATCCCTGTCTCCAACGTTAATCAGCTATATTTTGGATTGTTTTCCCATTTTACAGCATAGAAAAGGAAGTGACGAGACTACTATTTACTTTCTACAGGAAGTATATTCTTACTGTTTATGATTTTCTGGCATCCAAGTACAAAAGTAAAATGTTCCTTTTTTTTTAACTCTTGAAGTTCGTTTCGGTTCTGTCAGTCCACCTGCCTGATGGGTGTGTTCCTAAGTACTCATTTGACTTGTGTAGCATTTTTCCAAAGAACACTCAATATTGGGGGGGGGGGGGGGGGGACAGAATAATTTTGTCTCACCCTTGGTTTTCAGTACAGGAAACCTGTTCAAAAAACTTGCAGTCAGTCATGGTTTAGTAATAGCAGCCCAGTGGTGTCAGTGAGGAGCCTGAGATTTAACTCAGAAGACATGCTTGAGTTAGAGAAGGATTCCATGACTGCAGAGGAAATACTCCCTACGGTACTGTTTTTTTGTTTTTGTTTGTTGTTTATTTTCTTGTTTGTTACTGTTTTTTGAAGAGAGGTTTTTGCTATTGGGCACATGCATTTGCCAAAGGGACAGAGAAACAGAAAGTGAAAGCAAGAAATCATCCCCCAGGGAGAATGGCCATGCCACAATCCCTTCTCCTCCATTCTCCTCTCGGGATCTTGGGCACTCACACACATGTGCCCGGTGTGAGTTTAAACTGCCAGTCCAGAACTTGAAACACGGTTGACTATGTGGGAACCCAGCAATATAACAATTAAGCCATCTGCTGGTCCCATGGCATTTTTCCCCCCTCTTCAAATCAGATGGCTCTTCAGTGCACAAAAATAAGCAACAAAAAATAGTGCAAGGATGATAATGTTCACTTAAAAGCACATGACAGGCCAGCAGGTGGCGTGGTGGTTAAAGCACTGAACTCCCTCATGACAAACCGCAGTTCAAGTCCCAGACCCAGTGGCTTGAAAATCAGGCCAGGTGTATGTGTGTATGCATGGCTAAAATCCCAAGAGGTGAATGGAGAAAGGATTGTGGTGCAGCCAGCCCCCTTGGTGGGGGGGAGGTGATTTCTCATTTTCTCTTTGTGTCTCCATGGCAAATGTGCCCTATGGCAAAACCTAAAAATAAAATAAAATAAAATAATTAAAAGCATACGTGTCACCCAAACATTAAAACGTGCGATTATCCCATGGCATGGCTTCTCTTCCCATAGCATGTACCAGATAAAATCTTGTCTTGTTTTGAGGCTTCCATGCATGAGTACGAAAACACCAAAGAAACGGTTTCTTGCCTGAATTTCTTTTTAAAACTTTCTTAATTTATTATCATGTTTAAATTTGCTCTAGGGCATGTGGGGGAGAGAAAGAGAGAGAGAGAGAGAGAGAGAAAGAGAGAGAGAAAGCAAGCCACCAGGTCTGGGATTCAAACCACGGTTGGCCATGTGGGAGTCCCATGCTTTAACCACCATGCCATCATCTGCTGGCCTCTTTGCCTGAATTTCTTACCTCATCAGTTAATGTTTGGAGTTCCTAAAAATAATGGGGGATACCGGCAACGTATCAAAGAGGCCAGTACTAACAGTCTGCCTGCATCCACTGCTTCTGGGTCTTAAAATATTGAAATATTTACATCCCTGTTGGAAAGTAGCTTCTGCTCTGGACCCTCTTCCCAGCCGCTTCAAACTGGCCCCTCTCAATCCCTTTCCTAGGATTTTCACGTCTCCATAATCGAGCAATGAAAATGTTAATGCCTGTCACAGCTAGTTGTTAAATATTTTGACATCATTTCTGGATAAAGCCTATCTTATTTTTTAAAAACTTATCACTACAGTTGGGGAGAATAACATTCAGACACAGAAATAATGTATAATTAAGTATTAAGATGGTTAAGACAGCCCAGTATTATTTTTTTAAACTTTATTTTTTGTTTACTTTTTTAAGGTTTTTGCCATAGGGCATGTGCATTCACCAGAGAGAGACAGAAAAAGGGAAAATGAGAAATCATCCCCCCAACCCTAAGGGGATGGTCGCACTGCAATCACTTCTGTTCCATTCTCTTGGAACTTGAGGCTTACAAACATACAGACCCCAGGGTGATTTTCAGGCCACTGGGTCCAGACACTAACCTCAGCTGGCCATGTGGGAGTCTGGTGCCTTAACTACCACGCGCCTCCTGACCTGTTTTTGTCTTTTTGTTTTTTGGGGTTTTTTGTTTGTTTTTAGTATTTTTATTTTATTTTATTTTATTTTTTTGAGACGTTTTTGCTATAGGGCGCATGCGCTTGCCAGACAGAGAGAGACAGAGAGATAGAAAGCGAGAAGTCACCCCCCAGGGGGGATGGCCACGCCGCAATCCCTTCTCCTCCATTCTCCTCTCGGGATCTTGGGCACGCAAGCACACGTGCCTGGCGTGAGTTTAAGTCACCGGGTCCGGGACTCAAACTGTGGTCGGCTACATGGGAGTCCAGCGACATAGCCATTATGCTAACTGCTGGTCCCAGTTTTTAGTATTTTTTTAAGGGTGATAAAGGAGATAGTATTTAAGATTGTAAAGATTGGTCAGAGATTTGGATAGGGCAGGGATAAAGGACAATGACAGAATGTACGATTTTTTAAATTCATTTATTTACTGTCACTGTATGCAAAGCAATTTACACCTATTATCTTGTTACTTCTCCAAATAGGAGAAAATGAGCCTTAGCTATGCAGCTAAAAAAAGTGGCAGGACGGAGGGCCAACCAGTGATGTGGTGGTTAAGGTGTTAGACTCCCACATGGTCAATAGCAGTTCTAGTCCCAGACCTGGTAACTTGAAAATCAAGCCAGACACATTTGTGTGCATGCCCAAAATGCTAAGAGGAGAATGGGGGAGAAGGGACTGCAGCATGGCCATCCCCTGTGGGATATGATTTCTCACTTTCCCTCTCTTTGTCTCTCCCCATCTCTCTCTGGCAAGTGTATGCACCCTAAGGCAAAAACCTTTTTTAAAAAGTGGCAGGACACCCCACATGTTATCTACATATGTTTCCACTACATGCAAGATGCAGCATAAGGGGCTGGCATGACAAATGCAAAAATGAATTTTTCTATTTGTATTGGCCAATAGCAGACCCAAGGAAATATTGACAGCCTTTAATTGAATGAGAGAGTGCTAGTGCCTTCTGCAATCAAGAATATCACTTTTAAAATACTGTTGTAGAGTGCCACTGAATGAACGACCACCAAAGCCAGATAAAGTTTAGAGGGAGTCTTTATTAGCTGGCCAGTGACTATAGTCTGAGACTTGGGAGGAGGGGAGCACGAAGAGTCAGAACTGTAGCCCCGACTGAAGTTGGAGTGGTCTTTTTATAGGCGGTCAGTTACCAGGGGTTTCTATGCAAGCAGTTAAAGAAGCTGAATCAAGCAGGTTATTTCTGAGGGGAGTGGAGTTTCCATGTAAGCAGTTACATTGCTAAACAAAAGGGTTTTGGGCTAGTTAGCAAAGACAGTAGCAGGTACTGGATGTCATCCTGGATATGGTTTTCTATATGGTTGTCACAAGCTATTTTCTTATGGGAAGAGCAAACAGATTTACAGAAGCAGACAGCCATGTTAGGGGAAGGGTACAAAATGGACGAACATTTGTTCATGTGCAATATGCAGCCTTCCCCAATAGGACTGGGTAATATATTTTCATATTACTCACTTCAGTGGCCTCAGTAGCATTGTAAATGGTAGAACGTGAGCTATAGGGTACTAGGTAAACTCATTATAATTTGATTATATAATCTTTTCGTATTAGTCATCTCATGACCTTCACATGACATAGAACAATAGGGGGAAAAAAATGAAACACAAACTCTAGCTGTCCAGCCAATTGACAAAGTCTTGCTTTCCATCTTTACATGAAAAGTGAAAGAGGGAGACTTTTAAAAATAATTCTACAGCAAGTAACTTTCTCTAGCTCTTCTTTTCTGCTTATGCCTTATACAACAATGAGCACACACTTGCCATGACCAAAAATTGTATGTGAAAATGTATGTTTAGGGCCAGAATATGGGCATCATCTCATTTCTTACTAAAATACCTCACAGTAAGTTGCATCGAGGTAGGGATTTGATTTCATTCATCCCTCTGTCACCAGCATCCCACATGGTGCCTCAACACGGAGTAGGCACTAAAAACACTAGTTGATAGAGAGTGGTTAATACAATACATCCTTCAAGGAAGGATGGAGACGAGGTGAGATAAGGAGTTGGCAAAAAGTTTCTGGAGCTGAGCCTTGAAGATGGTGCAGAAATGTACTCGATATACAGTGAAGGGTACTGTAAGGAGGCAGTGTACACAGTAGTGTTTCCAAAATAAGAACGCTCTCAGAGTTAGGATAGCCAAGAAGGCCTCAATGCTTCTGCTCCTGGCATCTGTTCCTCTAGATTTCTCTCTGTCTTCCCCTTTCCTTTGTCTTTCACCCACTCATCCTTCAAACTCAGGCTCTTTCAATTAAAAAGTGTCAAAGCAAAAAGAGACACCAGGAGACGTGTGAAAGACAAATTAGCTAATTGTAAACAATGAATCTAATTGTATCCCAGTTCAAACACACTGTAAAAACTAAACAGTTTATGACTTCCACGAGACAATTGGAGAGTTGACCATCTATGTCTTCGGTGTAAGTGATCAGGAATGTTTTACATGTGACGTGGTATTGTGGTTATGTAAAAACAGACACCCTTGTTTTTTACTTACCATCCCAATCATTGACGTATCCACGGATGAGTTTTTGGCCTCACAATAATGCAGGAAATAGAAAGTAGTGGGGATATAGATGAAATAAACAATCAATAAGCATTATTGATTGATTATTATCTTCCTGGAAGATGCTCCTCTGTGCCGTTTCCCTTTCACCTGGGTCCATATCGCTGTATTTCGCTGCTCTGGGGGTGCTGCTGTCATGGTACTGATCTCATTCTGTTATAATTATCTGTTTATGTGGGCCCCATCACCAGAGGGAGCTCATTAGTAAGGACAGAGATTTTTCTTTGTCGTCTCGTTGTCTGGCTCATAGGAGGGACAATGTTGCATAAAGGATGAAAAGAAATGAATGAGTATAGACTCCCAAGTTCTGTATCAGGCTGTGTGATTCAAGCAGTGATTTCTCCTTGATTTCGCCTACCTTCATCTAATTCTTAAGAAACAAATCTGAAGGCATGTTCTCTAGACAAAACAAAACAATATTGCTCATGACTGAAAGTCCCAAATGCAGCAGCCTAATTAAAATGAGATAATTTACACATTGCCATTTAATATTCATGAATGCCCTGCTGTGAGGCCATGTTCTTAATTAGGGTATGATACGATTGTTCCAAACCTATTTAGTTGTCCTAGTGATGAAGAAAATAGAAAGAAAAATGTTTTTCTAATGTTTAAATGAATTGATAAAATTTAGTTATTGCTGTCTAAATCTTCTTAAAATAAATTTACAAAAATTCTGAGGAGCCCATCATGTGCCTCCTTGTTACAGTCTTAGGAACACCCCTTAAGTCCTTAGTGGCTGCTTATTTTATACCAATAGCAATAACACCTGTGGGCCCTATGGAATTGAAAGATTAATGGGGGTTGGGGTGGGAGGTTGGGAATGAGAGGACTTTGCCTGGTCATTCAGTCAGTGCTCCTGGTTTTAATCCAAACTACTCTGAAGCAGCTGAGACAAAAGTCTGCTTCATTTTTATTGTTTAAACAAGATTTTAATCAAATCACTCTATCGTAATATATACTGTTACTGAAAATATTAATTTACTTTCATTCCCAGTCATTTCTCAGGGAGATTTTCAGGCTTACGTATGTTAACAGTAGAAAGGAATTCATCTGTCTCTCAGAATTCTTAGATATTTACTCACCCAGAGGCAACCTAATGAGATGAATTCATGGCAACATGCATGACATCCCCTAGAGAACCTGTTTCATAGACCAGATGGAATTCACTGGGTGTTGGAAGTGATTTTTAATGAAATTTCTTCATCTGTGACAACACAACGAATTTCCTTATATCTTAAAATTTCATGAATATGTACATGTGAGTGAGCCCAAAGGGATTTGTTTCCTTCTGTGGTATAGAGATAATTCCTTATATTGAATTGCAAATAAGGACTATGTGTATACCCAGACCTATCATGGTACCCAATAAGTATTAAGTCTCCATATTTATTGCTGCTGTCAGTGGTGGATTATTTTTATTTCTGTTTGTCCAGAACCTAGCAGAGAGCCTGAAAAATGTAGGTGCTCAATAAATGGTCATTGACCTTTCTTCCTGCTTTCATTTCCTTCTGTGAGCCTTATAGTCCAGTGTATTTGTGACTTGTGGAGAGGACCCAGGAATGATAAAAGCATAGTGACAAGAGTCTGTCAAGGCACAGGGGAATGTAGAGGTTAATGGGACACCTGCTCACCTGGAATCTTCTCTGTAACTCATTAGTACATGTGTGAGCCTGACTTCAACCAAGTGAGTTGGTTGGGTTAGATAAATGAGATCTTACACCCACCAACATGTACACTGTTCTGAGAGGTGAAGGACCCAACAATTTAAAACATAACAGGATAATGATGATGATGTTCTGAATCACCTACATAGAGTTCTTTTCATCATTGGAGTTAAGATTTGGTTTTGAACTATTTTTCTCTGTTTAAATCATACTTCCTCCTTTGGCTTGCCCTAATGAAGAACTCCATAATTGCAAGTATTTTCACTTTCTTTCATGTATTTGGTTATTCAGAAAGTATTCATGTAATGCCTGCTTTGTGCTTCATACTGTTTTGGGTGCTAGAAAATCCATCATAGGTTTCTTAGGTTTGTTTGGTATTAATATTTTACTTGTTTACTTTTAGAGTTGGAAAATAAAAAGCTTGTCCCCTCTCAGTTTCAGCACATAAATACACTTGTGAGGCCTTAAGAATGGAATAAAACAAAGGAACTGGCTGGAAAAGACTTAAACTTGATAGTCATAACTTTTTGTGTGTAAAGTTCAAATGCTCTGTTTTTTAATTAAGTAGGTTGAAGTTTGAAGGGCTAGAGGAGCATCCTGTTATGTGTTGCATTCTTTTGTGAGTCCTAATTATGTACTACATATTTATGATGAACACGTTTGTCATAGAAATGTACGTGTCCACAGAAATGCATATACGTATGTGATGAGGTAGAGTTCACCTTCCGAGGGGCACAGTGGCTTACAGTGTTGCTCACGGGATTTGTCAGCTGAAACATATTTAACAGCAATTTATTTTTACACATGGCCTTCTAAATTGAAAAATTATTGCCTCGGGCAAGAATATTATTTTGTAGTAAATTACTAGGGGTAGTTTGAATGAGTTTGAGTAAGGGAAGAGGGGCATGAGAGAGAGGGCTAGGCCTGTTTTGCCCACCACTGTATTCCCAGAGCCCAACACTCTGCTTGGCACATAGTAGGCATTTTGTGACTAAATAGATCAATGATTGCAAGATCAGAACTTAGGAAATATTCTGATAGAACACCTGAATAGGCCAAGATAGTTTTGAGCAAGAAATGAAGAAGAAATCTTTGTTGCCTGTAGATTCCATTAAACTCCGTAAATGCTTCTACCAGGGACTTGGGATTTGGTGCTGAGTGACATGGGGTCCCTGAGTTTTAGAAGCTCACAGGCTGGCATTAAGACAGTATATGTACAGTTTTACTTCAACTTCACAGTCTTTTAAATTACAGTAACAGGGTATATATTACTGTGATGTTTGTGTTAACCTGGAGAAAGGAGTGACCACCTCTATTTAATGAGGCCAGGGAAAATGTCTCTGGATGCCTCCACAGCATTTTAAAGAACCAAGAATAGCCCAGGTAGAATAAGCAACCGATACAAAAGTGTGGAGGCAAGAAACAGCAAGATGTGTGCTGGGACCCATAAATAGTTTTTTGTTCATGTGCTACAAAATGTGTTGTTAGTACAGAGAAAAGTGGTAGGTGAGGCTGGAAGGGAAGAAACAAAAATAGATGTTCTGTGTCCCCGTATTTGCAAATTGACAATTGGATGTTTCTATGCTCTGGTCTGAAGGATCTCCATCTGCCTTGTGTCCACACAAATCCAGTCCTGCCAACATCCCTTCTGCCCCCCATCTGTGACACCAGACATGGACGTTGCCGTCCATTTACATCTCATTCCATGGGCCTCAGCTGAAGCGCCATCATTGTGCTCATTTATTTCTTTTCACCAGGATATTGTGAAGTGGCTGGCAGGCAGGGACCATACTTTTCCTCTTCCCTTGTTTTCTGCACATGCCTGGTAGTAAACTTCTAGAAAGATAGCCACCTCTGTAGAGAATATCACTTATTACCCCAGCATGGACCCTAAGAATTTTGAGCAAGTTGGCTGCATTTTTGGACCAACTGCCATGCCGAGAACTTGATATTTAGGTAGTAAGTGTTTATGAAGATGTGGAAATGCCCCTATTGAGATATGTACAGGGACTGGGAAACTCAAATTCAATCTAAACCCTAGTATTGACAGAAATGAAAACAGAATTGCTTACAAGTAAATCAGAAAATACATTAAGATCATGCGAACTCCTTGTCCACCATCCCCCAGCAATGCATGCCAGTCTGAATGTCATATCCTTAGACAGCTGTAATAAGCATAGGTAGGACAGAGTTTGCATATCACCTTTAAATGGCAATAATTCCATTTCAAAGGGCAACTGAATGAAAAATGCACTTGAAAACTCATTGAGTGCACTGAGAAAAGGTTATCCAAACTTCATTGTAGACAGAAGACAAAAGCTTATTTTAAGCACTTCTTTCTCAAAATAAATCTCCTTTATTCATATTTTTCTATCCTTCATTGTCTTATGCCTGTGAACACATACAACTTTAATTATCAAAAGACAAATGTTCCTTAGGAAATACAAAAAGGTGACCATACACTCAGTTTCCCCAGGGCAATTACAGTGTGCGTCTGGATCTGGAAGAAGATTACTGACCACTGACAAGTGTGGCTGGAATGGGAATAAAACCATGGGAATAAAAGTAGCCTCATTTGTAGTTGACTATTTTCTTCATTTATTTCTACTGTTTATTCTTGGGCATAATGAAAAGCCTTTATGATCACGCAATGTTATAGCCCATTGCCCACCACAGTACTTGACATCAGAAGGCAACTCCCTGCATGGCTGAGGAGTGAAGGAGAGCCCGTCTTTGCTCTTCTAGAATGAACTTCCATGCATAATTCTCCCTCACATGTCAGTTCTACTTTGGCTAGTAGTTTAGCACTGTCTTTCTGCTTCCTTAAGTCTTTTCTTCACCAAGCTGAGCACTAGTCATTTCTTACATTTGTAAACCCTTTCTTTTCAACACTTCTAAGGTTCTGAAACATTCCACTTCTTCCTTCTCTGACAATACTTCAATCAAGCACTAAATCCCCATTTACCAATGTTGCTATAGCCAAGCACCCTGCTGGACATTGAGGAATTTTCAGCCATGCAAATATTTGTGATTTCTGTTCTCAGAATCTATCTGGGACTAAAGATATAAAGGTAGGATGGGAAAATTCATAGTGCCTGCCAGGACTTGGTCAAGTGCTATATTAGTGCTGGCTTGACTGGGCTTTAAGAAGAGGGTCCTTTCAAACTGAGATTCAGAATCTTCAGGAAGCACACAGACTTCATGTAGCCTTTCAAAGATAAGGTGAAAGTAGATCATACATGGGGAGGAGAGGAAGGAGGACAAGGACAGTCTAAGGAAGGGTAATGTACTCTTCAACTTGATTTTTACTTACTAATTCAACAAATGTTCATTGAGCACCTGCTGTGTGCCAAGCACCAACCTAGAGACTAGTACTGTGAGTTTCTTGAGGTCAAATTTGGTTCCGTTTTCCCTCATTTCATTCCAAACTATCCATGACCTCATTCATTCCTGCAGCTTTAACTACTATCTCCCAGCATGCACAAGGCACCCAGCTCTACCTGCCCACCCCCAGATTCTCCTAGTGAGTCTAATCTTGGCTCTCATCTTAAAGGAAAATGAGATGTGACGAATCTGCTCCACCCACTCTGTGCCAGCCATTCTCCCAACCCACACCCCTCCCAAAGGCAGCAGACACTGCGAGCCTACAAAAGTTATAATATGCCGACACCAATTCCTTGCAATTACATAACCTCTTTAGGTAGTACACTTAGAGTACTGAGAACATGCTTTTAAGCATTGCTCCACACCACTACTGCCTATTTGGGACTAGAGAGCCTCATTGACTAGTCTGACCAGCCTGTAGATGAGACTAGAGAGTCTCATGAAGTAGTGTGACCAGCCTGTAGAATGACAGCCTGTGTATTGACAGATCCATACTCAGTGTTAATGATAGCCATACTATTTCCGTTCACTTATTCCATACCATGGGTCAGATGCTATGCTAGATGCTTTCTGTCTACAAGAGTCCATCCTCAGAGTAAGCTTGTAAAAGGGGTATTACCATCAACATTTTATAAATGAGAAAACACATGTCATAGAAATTACTTTCCCAAGATTTCAGGTCTAGGAAGTGGCAGGAGTCAGGACTAGAACCAAATATGTTTTCAAAGCTAATACACTTTCTACTGCATTACAGCAGTAGTAGGTTAATAGTTTTTCATGCCTCCATCTTATCATTTGGAAAGTAGGAGTTCTTGTCTCTGCCTCAGAATTGCAATGCCTTTGACAACTAAGATTTCTCATGGGAAATCAATAGCCCTGTATGTTAGTAGCCATTACTGACCTGCAGGTGGTTTATAACCCAAGTGACCCGAGTCAGACCATACAACCTGCAAATGAATTTCTAGCCAAGCAGAACCAGTGAACTTTCATCCATTTATTTACTCTATACCCCAGAAGCTTCTACTACATATCACACACACATCATATCTGCAATAATACTGCAGATACAATGTATATTTTTAACATACATATTTAATAATCAGCTTGTCTTAGGAATTAGTGTACCTTTCCAATTTACAGAGAAGTTTTCAGCTGCACTGGTGCACTGGTAGGAGGAACAAGGAAAACAACAGCTCTTAACAGTTGAAAAAAGATGTTAGCGGCAACATGATGTGTTATATCCACTGAGGGCAGTGCCTAAATGGAGAAAGCAAAAGTACCTCGGCATCAAGCAGTCCGGAACTCAGTTCTCAGCTATGACACTTAGTAGTTGGTTGTATAGCCTTTAATTATTTCATCTCTAAAGCTTCAATTATACAACTGCAAGATAGGGATACTAATGCCCATTGAATGGATCATTTATTTGATTGTTTAACAAATATTTATCGAACATTAAATCAGTCAGGAAAATGGTACCTTTGATATTTTAAGCAGAAAGTAATACAACTCAGGGTAATAGTGTGTTTAGAAATTGTTGGAAGGGATGGAGAACTGATACGGCTAAGAGCAGCGACATCCAAATTGGGAAATTTCAGGAAACTGTTGTCTGAGTCATAATTTCTTGTAGCTCTGAAGCTAGAGACTAACGGTAACTGTGAAGTTTAAGGAAACGATAACAAGCCACAGCAGTAATGGGAACCACAAAATCTTGGTCCAGTCTGCTACAGCTCTTCTACACCCAGAGATCGTGTCAGTTATTATTCAGGTTGAGAGAGTCTAAACCCCAACTCTGCTGATGAAAGAATCTGAGAATATGGTTTTCAGGCGTCCTGTTCCTGGGATACAGAGGAACGCATAGGAGTGGGAAGCTTAAGGAATATGAAAAGGACCAATTGACAGAAGCCAAAGCAAGCACTTCCTCAATACCAAGAACTGTTCGGGTAGTACAGGGACAAATAAAAGAGACAAGATATTCTTTTGCTGTGGCTCACATTTAATTGTTAGAGACCAAACAAGTTAATTTATAAATGTCTCTAATAGAGTTAAGCACATAGCAGATTCCTTATAAATAATTGTTCCCAGGGGGGCCAGCAGATGGCATGATGGTTAAAGGCACTGGACTCCCCCAGAGTGGCTGACCACAGTTCGAATCCCAGACCTGGTGGCTTGCTTTCTCGCTTTCACTTTCCTCTCTCTCTCTCTCTCTCTCTCTCTCTCTCTCTGTCTTTCTCTGATCAAATTAATAATAATAATAATAATAAAAAGTTAAATAAAATAATTCTAAAAAGAAATAATTGTTCCCTTGTTTTAAATTCTGCAGTGTCCCAAGAGAATATAACACTCTGTCTCCCATCCATGATAATCCAAGTAGAATAATTCAGAGATTAGAGATGGTAGATAATTCAGGGATTCGTGAGGGAAGAGTGGAAGAGATGCCTTTGGGTCTAGAGAGTGAGGTTTCAGTTGACAGTGCTTGCCTTTTGAGGAAAGAGCCACATTTCAATCTGTGTTAACTTTGAAAGCCATTTGTATCTGCCTCAGAGCATCTCAGTAGATAATATAGACCATCTTTGAAGATGTGTATCAGTAGCTGTGTGTACTAGCTCATTCCGAGTGTACTAAAATACCAGTGTCCTGTGAGGTATGAGCATTGCCTCCTTGCAGTAGGCATGAGGATGAGAGATGAACACGTCAGGGTATAAGTTTACATTTTCATTTATGGGAATGATTTATTTACTCTGTTCTGAAGATTTGCCAGTTGTTTTTCATGTCTACCTCCAACAGGAGGTTATTATGCTTCTCTGTCTTGAGTCAGAAGAGTGAGGTGCAGCTGATTCACTTAACCTTCATAGTGAGGCAGCTCTCCAGGGCCCTTCTGAGTCTAGGAAGGAAGCATCGAACTCTTGCAGTTTCTTTGTCTTTATTCCAAGCTGTGGACTACAGTGGATAGAGGTGAGCTCTGAATTCAGATGAAGCTGCCTCTCCTATTAGAGTCATAGTGACAAGATACTTTCTGTCTGCTGCTGTTTCCTCACCAAAAAACTGGGATAATATCTAATTTACCATACTACCATGCAGATGAAATGAGATGAGGTATAAAAATTATGGCACATAGTAGGTACTCCACAAATAGTAGCTCCTTGGAACCAGCAGTTAGCGTAATGGCTATGTCGCTGGACTCCATGTAGTCAACTACGGTTCGAGTCCCAGACCCGGCAGCTTGAACTCACGCCGGATGCGTGTGTGTGCATGCCCAAGATCCCGAGAGGAGAATGGAGGAGAAGGGATTGCGGTGTGGCCATCCCCCCGGGGGGTGATTTCTCGCTTTCTGTCTCTCTGTCTCTCTCTGTCTGGCGAGTGCACAAGCCCTATGGGGGGAAAAAAAAAAAAAAAAAACCTCTCCAAAAAATATTAGCTCCTTTACTCACTAATAAAACACTGTCTTAGATATTTCTCTTTTTTTTTTTGTGGTTTTGAACTTATTTTTTATTTTAGCTGAATAACAATGCTAACAGTAGATCCTTGTGCTAATTTTCCTGAGTGTCTTATTTAATCTCCCCACAATAACTAAATGAATAGTGATATGAATAACTATGTTTCCACTTACTAGATCCAAACCCTAAGCACGAGAGGTGGTTATAACTGAACCCAGGTCACTGCGCTAACTAGGTGTCACAGGTGGGATTTAAATGCAAGTGCTCTTATTCTACAGCCAGCATGTCCTCTGCAGCACGAGACTGTCTCCCCCACCAGACACTAGCCTGTGTGAAGCAGGAGGAGTGGTATCTCTGTGACTTGAATTGAGTTCCCTGTTACTGAGAGCAGAGCAGAGTGCATCTCATACAGATTGTAGAGACTGGGCCTGCTGGGTGTGTAGCTGTGATGCACTGCTCAAGCAGAGCTGGAGTCATATGGAATATGACAGATGCAGTTCCCTGGTGACCTGTATGTGCTGCACACACACGTATGTGCCCATCATCCTGGCTGGCTGGAGGGTTTAGAGGCAAATCGCAGTATGAGACCCTGTAGAGGATGCTTATCTTTCCTTATTGCTCTTTCCCCCTCTCTCTGTCACTCTCATGAAAGACATAAGCAAAAAAGATAAAACATGGTGCGCACAATTTTTTTAAATGTATTGATTTATGTCTTCCATAAGCAATATATACATACACACAGCCAGCCCTGACCATGGCACGT
The DNA here is from genome assembly GCA_026018925.1 of Tupaia tana. Classification (NCBI taxonomy): domain Eukaryota; kingdom Metazoa; phylum Chordata; class Mammalia; order Scandentia; family Tupaiidae; genus Tupaia; species Tupaia tana. The sequence goes on along the minus strand of JAKSZU010000015.1, from coordinate 74,695,413 downwards.
GTGTGCCTGGCACACTCAGGAAGGTCTTTCTCCAGACTCATGAAAGCCTGTATGCATATAGGAGATAGTGCTGCATATTTCATTTCTTTTCTTTCTTTCTTTTTTTTTTTTTTTTTTTTGAGAGGTTTTTTTCTATAGGCCACGTGTGCTCGCCGGGAAGACAGAGAGAGACAGAGAGATAGAAAGCAAGAAATCACCTCCCCGGGGAGATGGCCATGCCACAATTCTTTCTCCTCCATTCTCCTCTTGGGATCTTGGGCACACACACGCGCGCACGCCTGGCGTGAGTTTAAGCCACTGGGTCCAGGACTCGAACCACAGTCGACTACATGGGAGTTCAGTGACATAGCCATTACGCTAACTGCTGGTCCCCATATTTGATTTTTTAAAGTGGAAATATGAATTATTTAGTTCATGTAAAAAACAAAACTCTTTTCATATTTGAACAATTACACAGTTCAAACTTAGAAAAATAAAGTGGAACACATAAGCTTGTTAGCAATATTGGTATTATCATTATCATCTATAATATTAGATCTTGAACAGAATTTTTTTTTAATTTTTGCCATAAGAACATGTGCTTGCCAAAGAGAAATAAAGAGATAGACAGGGAAAGGGAAGCAATCACATAAAAATATAGTGTAGTAAAGCAATACAAATAACATTGGGTTGTTGGAAAAGTCATGATGTGTTTTTTCTATGCAAAAAGCTGTCATGACTTTTCCAATGACCCAATAAAATACAATTCAGTGGGGTATGGGTTCACATACGCAGATAGCAGGCTGTGGGAATTTGAAAAAGAAGTGGGTCTTTGGTGTGTGGATTAAAGGTCAGGCTCTGGAGCCAGAGTGTCTGCTCTCAAATCCCTGATCTGCTGCTAACTTAGCTGTTTGGCTCCCTAGCTTCCTCACTTCCTCATCTGTACAATGAAGGTAATCCCTACACCGCAGTGTTGTACATAATCAACGAGCCCCATTGGCATGCCAGACAGGATGAGTAAGATTGTCAGATGAGTCCAAACCCTTTGGCCTGCCACACAAGTAGTCCTACAGCTCTCAGAGGAAATAATCACCTGGATGAAAGATTGGGCAGGTGAGGGACTAAACCAGTGCAATAGGAGTACAGCTATGTCCTTTATATCTGGGCCGAGAGAATATGTGGACTCCTGCAGACCTTTCAATGTAAATACGGACCAAGGATAGATAAGGGGTAGGGAGTGGGGTTCTTTGTCTCCCCACTTCTACTAATTAATCCCTGTATGCCTCAGTTTCTTCATCTGTAAAATAGTATCTACTGATAGTCTTCTTAAGCTCAAATGATTTAATGCATATAAAGCCCTTAGACCATTGTCTGACACAAGTCCATTCTTTTTTTTCTTTTTTTTTTTTTTTTTTTTTTTTGGAGAGGTTTTTTGCTATATGGCGCATGCACTCACCAGACAGACAGAGACAGAGAGACAGAAAGCAGGAAATCACCCCCCAGGGGGAATGGCCACACCGCAATCCCTTCTCCTCCATTCTCCTCTCCAGATCTTGGGCACGCACGCACACGCGCCCGGCGTGAGTTCAAGCCACCGGGTCTGGGGCTCAAACCGCAGTCGACTATGTGGGAGTCCAGCGACATAGCCATTACACTAACTGCTGGTCCCACACAAGTCCATTCTTAAAACATGTTAGGTATCAGTAGGATTCTTGTTGAATAGTCATCATTGTGTCCCTTACATATGTCATGAACTGTGAGATGTAGAAGTCCAGAATGTTATGAGCAACCAAGGAAATACAAGAGAGCAGGTAAGAGAGTAGCATCTGGACAGAAGGACCTGCTTGCAAATCTAGATCCTCATTTAGTTTGCATCCACATAACCTGGAGCAAGTGTATATTTCTGCAGACTGGGTGATGCCAAAGCTCCCCACAGGGCTGCTGGGAGAAAACGGGCTAAATTGCTATAAATGGCATCTGTTAGGATCCCTGGCACACTAAATGCTCAGTACTGGAAAGACTGAACAAGACATCAAAGAGGTGGTGAAACTTGAACGTATTAAAAATGTGGAAAGCTGGAGACCATATGCAATTTCAGGACTTTCCAAGGGAGAAGGTATTTATCAAGTCCTTCATTATATTTATTAGGCTGTGCTCTCAAGAAGTAGAGCAAATCATGACTAGGAAGGTGGGCCATCCTGGACCAAGGTGAAGAATAGTAAGTGAAAAGGATGTGCTGTTGGGGCCAGCAGGTGACGTAGTGGTTGGGGCGCTGAACTCCCATGAGGCTGGAGGCCGACTGCTGTTTGAGTCCTGGACTCAGTGACTTGAGACTCAAGCTGGTCCTGTGTGCATGGGTCCCCAAAATCCTGAGAGGAGAGTGGAGGAGAGGGGATTGTGGCCTGACCATTCCCCTCAGGGATGATCTCTCACTTTATCTCTCTCCATCTTTCTTTGTCTCTCCAGCAAGCACACACACCCTATAACAAAGATCCCTCTTTTAAAAAAAGCTTGTATTGTTTCAAACAAGGAAATATATTACAAATCACTTAACTTACAAAAATGAAAGTCAACTGGTATCAATTACAATGGCAAAATATACTTCAGTTACTAAGAATAACTTTGGTATCATTATCATTTTGTGAAGCTGAGAACAAACTTAACCTTTGATCTCTCTGCTAACTATAGGATATAATTAACATGGTTGGATGGATCATTTTTGGCAAGATACATTCTTTCTTCTCACGTGTATCTGCGGAAAACTTAGATTATCATGATAAAGCAGCATTTTTTTTAGAAATAATAAAGTTCTCGGGACCAGCAGTTGCATAATGGCTATGTCGTTGGACTCCCATGTAGTCGACCACGGTTCGCATCCCAGACCCGGTGGCTTAAACTCACGCTGGGCGCTTGTGCGTGTGTGCAAAGATCCCGAGAGAAGAATGGAGGAGAAGGGATTGCGGCGTGGCCATTCCCCCAGGGGGGTGATCTCTCGCTTTCTGTCTCTCTGTCTCTGTCTTTCTGGCGAGCACACGCGCCCCATAGCAAAAACATCTCAAAAAAAAGAAAATAAAATAATAAAGTTCTATGTGTTTGTGCCCATCCTTCTTAAAAGAAAAAAAAAAAAAAAGGAACCATCTAAATATAATCTTGTGGGGACTGGCAGTGGCACAAAAATAAGGTGTGATGCTCCACAAGGGTGACCCTCATGGGTAGGTTCTGGGTTCACATCTGGAGCCCTCCACCACCCCGGGTATGTAGAGCACATGGTACCCAAGAGCTGAACATGGCCAAAGCCAGGATAGAACACCACATAAGGACCCTGCTGGGAGTGCTGTCTGTCTCTCTCTCTGTTTCTCTTGTTCATAGAAGAAATACACATATATATTTCCACACAGAGATATATATATATACATACATACATGTATATAAAACTTTACATATACGTACATGTATTGTATATAGTACATCATTTTATTTATGTGTGTATATATACATAATTTCAAAATGCTCTTTAAACATAGAAAGTGTCCAATTTAAAATCTGGGGATTGACTGTCAATAAATAAGAATAAAGAACATTATGAGGTGGTACTTTTTTTTTTTTTTTTAAGTTTCTGCCATAGAGGGTATACACTTGCCACAGAGAAACAGAGAGACAGTGAGGGAATGTGAGAAATCAGCCTCTAGGGGGGATGGCTATGCTGCAGTCCTTTCTCTGTTCTCCTCCTGGGTTTTTGGCATGTGTGTACACATGCCCAGCATGAATTTCAAGCCTCCAGGTCTTGGACTTGAGTTGTGGTCGGCCATGTATAAGTCCAGCACCTTGACTGTCATGCCACCTGCTGGCCCAGTTGTGCCTTAATTATGAGACAGTACAGATGCAATAGAAATAGCTGACATTTGGGGGCAGGGGGCACTGATTGTTAAGTGTTTTCCAGATTTTAGTGTGGTATGCCCTTAACTGTGCAGTCAAGGCTGATCAGCTAATTGTCCATATTTTACCAAGGGTAAGTAACTTGCCCAAGGTCACATAGCAAAGACACATCTTTTTTCCTCTGCCACCTTGTTTTGTGTTTTGTGTGTGTACGTGTGTGTGTTTGTATACATGTTCATGAAAGAAATTCACATTTGTTATTAAAAAGTTTTTATGTTCTCTTGGCCTAGTGTCTATGGTAGCAAGAAGATGATGAGTTTAGTATATGTAAAAGTGTGAACTACTCATAAACAGTGGTATAGCCAAGGCAGCGTTTATTAATGAGATTTGCCAAGGAAGTAAAGGACTAGTAAACAAAGGTTTATCATGGCAGAAGCTTGGGGAAAGTGTTGGTCACAGAAGTAGAATTGAAACGAAGCTCTCTTATTGCCTAAGCTGGCTACCAACTCATGGATATCAGCCTTTCGTCTATACCATGTCCAGTGTCTCACTCATGTCACTCTCACCTCATTTTGAGTAATGGGGTTAGTGAGCTGGGGAAATCAATTCACACAGGCTGTCTTTTTGTTAAATCATCCAATTGATTCACCATGCCAGCCACCAAGTGTCATATTTTATACATTTTGTAGAAATTGCAGCAGGAGGAAATCATAGAACGAGACAAATCCCAATCTTGGTCTTATAACAAAGAGCCCTGGGAACACGGGGTAAAGAACAGCTCAGGCTGAGCTTCACAGGATGTGGACTAGATAGAGGTGCATTTGCTGTGGGTCTCAGAGAATGAATAGAATTTCGGAGGCACTAATAGGGGTAACTGGTGGGAGGAACCTTGTAGACAGATCTGAGGCATGAAAAATCTTGGGGGTTGTACTCTTGGCGTGGGTGAGAAGCAAGTGGTAAAAGTAGAGATGCTGGCTCCCATGTTGGGGTACGCTAAGCAATTTGGGGTTGGCAACCTAAGTGTCCGTATCCAGGCTGGTGTGTGTACATCTGACCTTAGTTTCACAAATCTATCTCTTACTGAAGTATAACAAGATGTAGATTCAGAGGCTGCATTGGGATCAGTGTATCTATTAGGATGAGGTAGAAGAGGAAGAGAATGATTTTCCTTATAAAATCAATTGGTAACATACTTAGGAAAATATGAAAATGAATAAATTTCCGTCGTGGAAGAAATTCTGACCTGTAGAAAAACGTGTTCCCTGTATCCCTCCTCTGTTAATCTTCCATCCCCCACACCCCAGGTGTTCTGCAGGGGAGGAAAGTGTAAGCAGAGGAATGAATGTCAGGCTGACAGAGAGGAGTTCTGAGTGCTACCTGGTTTCCCGTCCCTTCTACAGAGGCTAAGAAAGATGGAGGGGAGATCTAATCAGGATCTACCCTGGAGGAAATGATGGATGGAAAAGCCCCGCGGCTCTAAGAAAATCCTTGTTATCTCCAGAGCTTCAAATAGGTCTGGCAACATGGTATCCTGTAGTCATTTTCATCCAAGCAGATTGACATTTTTGGAAAGTGATATTTCATTGGAATGGGGTTTTTTCTGGAAATGGATTCAGTGATGATTCTTAATGAGTGTCACCCGCTGACTGTTCAGGGCTGTGTTCTGCGTGCCATCTGTTAACATTTCTGAGTTCTCAGTATAGCCAGCAAATACTGCAAGATGTCCCCTGGCCTGGGTAGTCTCAGGGTCGTGGCTAGCTGAGAAGGTGCTGACCAGGTGCCGTTGTGGGAGAGCCTCTCCTGCACGGCTCCGGTTGCAAGTGTAGAAGTCCGACATGTAGCACTGTTTAGAAATCTTTGGGGAGATGCCAAACCTGGATCAACCCAAATTTCCCCAGAGCACCATAATGCCAACAGCTCGCTTTCGAAACAGTAAAACAGTATGTGACAGCAGTTTAGGAAAATGATACATATTGGGCCAATGGACTGGATCCTTGTGGATTTGAATTTAGGGAATGAAACTTTGGCAGTAAGAATGGGACAGGATGATACGCCAGACTATATGGGTAAGAGAATGTTTCATGCTCTTCATTGGCCTGTACTCTAAATTTTCTCCTTTATTTAAAGGAAATGAAACTAGATGATAAAAATCAAACCTCTTAAGACTTTCGTGGGACTATTACTGTTTTGTTAAAATTTACCCTAGCAGGTGCACTATGCATAAGCTCCCAGAGTTCCAGAGCAGGGAATAGGAGTCATTCATCTTCTCCCAATGTATATCTCAGCTGACCCAACATAAGGACTCTTCAAGCTAAACTTCCTGAAGTTTAGTTTTTCTGAGTGGAAAATGCTGGATATATTGTAGTGAAGCCAGTAACAATGTGATCCCATATTGCTCATGGACTCAGCAGTGGTTTCAATAGATGAGTATTTTCTGAAAAACTTTTGTATGCATAATGTCTTTTCTTTTTTATTTTCTTACCTTCATTTATTCAACGTTTTCCTTTTATTCCAGCTAAGTGTGTCCTAGGTACTGAACAAGATGCTAAGGCTGTGTTTTGTTTTTAAGAGAGATTTTTTTGCTATAGGGCATGTGTGGTCACTGGAGACACAGAGAGAGACCAAGAGACCGAAAGTGAGAAATCACCCCCTTTGCGGGGGAGGGGGATGGCCATGCTGCAGTCCCTTTTCCTCCGTTCTCCTCTTGGGATTTTGGACATTCACATACACGTGCCCGGCATGAGTTTTAAGCCTCCAGGTCCGAGACTTGAACTGTGATCAATTACATGGGAGTCCGGTGACATAACCATTATGCCAGCTACTGGTCCCAAGGCTATGTTTTTAAATGGTCATGTCCTAGTTTTAGTGGACAGGAACAGAGGGGTCACTCTTACCATACAGTTTAGTGGTGAGTGCTAAGGTGGAGTTATGCACTGGGTGGATGTGGAGGAGCACAGAGGACACCTCATTTATTAAGCATCAACCTTGCGGCTGACCACCTAGGCAAGAAGACAGCCATCCATCTTCACATGGGCAGGAATCTTACAAAATGCTGCTTCAGAATGTTTGCGCAGATGTTTGTGGTATTTGTTTCTCTTGGTCTGAACATGGACCAGGTCTTGAGCCATCTCAGTCATGCCCTTATCTCCAAGAAGCACCGTATAAGCCAAAGTCTGGGACCATACAAGCCAAGTTACTCGTGAATGTGTCAGTTAGCTACTCACACATATTCCTCACTGGCAAACCCTAAGGGGATACTGTCATACATTCAATAAAATTAATTTAATTTTTGCAGACATTTTCAAATCCCCCCATATAAGATTGCACTGGGCACAGGTGTTAGAGTGATAACTAGGATATGTCTCCAGTCCTTTTTGGGTATGTCCACCATGAGAGAGGGCATGTGTGTCATAACAGAGTGCTTTGTGAGTCCACAACAAATGAAATGGCCTCATTTGGACCAGAAGACAAAACATTTAGAGGAGGAAGTGGTCATTCTTCTGGGCCATGAAGATTGGTCGGAATGTCAATAAAGAGAGAAGCAGCTGTATCATAATGAGATGAAAAATAGAATTAAAAAAAAAAACAGTGGTGCTATTGGAATGTTGTAAGGAAAGGTTGTTTGTCGGACCACGGCACAGCAGTAAAATGCAATGACCTGTTTGGCTGACTCGCATCGGTAGGTTCCGGGTTTACATCCAGAGACCTCCCTGAATACGCCAGGCACATGTGTGCAGATGGTCTAGGGCTGGCTGAGGCTGGGAGCATCAAGACCCTGTCAGGAGTGCTGTATCTTTGTCTCTCTCTCTGTTTCCTTCACGGAATAAATAAATAAACAAGAGTGAAAGAGAAGTGGAAGGAGCAAGGTGGCTGAGGGCAGATCACAACAACTGTGAATGCCAGGCTAAGTCATTTGAGGTACATTTTCTGGGAGCCTAATTCTAATCTAGCTCCATGATGGAATCCAAAATGATCCTTTAAATTGGTTGATAAAAATTTTGTCTCTATGGGGGCAAAGAACCTTGTTGGGTAAGGGGGCTTTCAGGTTAAACAGCCACTGCTTTAGGAACTCCCGGTCTGGTGGGCAGACAGCCTTATCCACAGAATAGTAGAAATTCTTTATTATTCTGAAGTGTATTATTCACCAATTTTTAAATTCTCCACTCAGAATGTTATTTTTTTTCCTATTTCTTGGAGGTACATGGCCACTATAATCAACAGAAAAAATATATTTATTTCTTTGTGGCAATGACCCTCCCAAAGAAATTCTTCCTGTGATGGAAATAAAGAGAAATGACATATTTTACTGGATTTTATGTGTGGAGGTGACATGTATAGTGACAGTCATAAATCTGGGAAATCTCAGGAGCCCAAGGTATAGCCTGCTTGGATTTGAGGATGAAATATATTTAATTCAGGATCATGTAAAATGCAATGGTAACATGCATAGAAGGGAGATTTGTGCTGATTAGGAGAATTAGATGTGGACATGGGATACAAGGAGGAGGATTTGCTGCTTACTTGTGAAAAGTGGTCCATCTGTGAACTGTGTCTTTTGTCTCTAGAGGAGAAGACGAGAGCAGGGGGAGGGGGAGGTTTACTGCAGACTGGCTGTTGTCATTCCCATGTCAGGTTTGCTCAGTCTGTAGTTGTTCCCCTTGGCTATCATGGAGCCTGCAGTGGATGTTAAATCATTATGATAATTGGGCATATGATAGAGAGTCATCCTCTTGTCTTTATTCAGGCCATTTCTCATATTTACAGTTGTTCGTGTATATGACCGAAGGTGCATATACCACTGGGAGGTTATTAGGTGAGGCTTTCACATGTGCCACCTCCACTTTCTAGCTGCGTGACTTTGGGCATATACCGTGACTACTGTGAGCCTCAGTTTTCATGTGTATAGAGGGGTAGGATTGTCATCCACACTGAGCTTTTGGAATGATTAAAAGAATACTAAAAGCCCAGAGGTGTGGGCTAGGCAAGCACAACTTTGGAGAGATATGAAACCTGAAAGGAAGCATCTGAATAAGGAAAACCAAAATGCAACATTTTCGGTCTTATCAAAAGGAGATCAGCCTGGGAGGAAATGACAACCACACTGTGATATGACACTGCGCACAGAGGGGCTGCCTTCCATGTGATTAATTTTTAATCATTCCACAAAGATATTAAGACAACACACTTAAAAGGCACACCGCTACATGTCAAATGTACACATGAGCACTGTGCATCCTAATCATCTCTCAGAGCGAATAATTAACTTTCAAAGCATAGGCTGCTCCCTCATCTCATGAGCTGGCAGAGAAATAAAACAAGTTCGGCTGTTGCCAGATAAATACCCTCCTACATGATTTGCAGTTACTGCTGGGGTGAAAGTGTACAGCAAAGATTCAAAAAATATATATGATGACCCACTTAGGAGAACTTCTAGCTTTAGGGGGCTACCAGTGATGATTCGGCATTTCAGTTGAGGATAAACTTCATTCTTCTCTGCTATAAATTCGGTTCTCTAACAGTACCCAGTCAGGGCCACCTGAGGCTGTATTTGCTAATATGTGTAGATTTCAGGTGGTTTACTTCTTGCTTTCTGCAAAGTTGCTGACATCCCATAATGCTTCACCAAGGCTTCCTATAGCAGAAGACATGGCTTTATACAGTCAGCATGGCCTAGGTAATTCTGACCCAGGTGGAGAGCAAATTCCTAATGTGATCTAATCTTTTAAGTGTGTTTTGGAAATAGGCATTACATGTTTTTGTTTTGTTTTTTACTTCCAGGGGGAATTTTCTTTCTGGTTAGTAATTTAATTAGAATAAAGTGAATGCATTGGGTGTTTTCATCTTCCTCCCTTTTCTCCTCCTCATCCTTTTCTCTTCCTCTTTGTCTTCCTCAAACTCCTTTTCTTCCTTCTTGTTCATCATTATCATCATCATCAGGTATGATAACAGAGCAACACTATGAAAGGGTCTCTCCAAACGCTATGTTGTCCTAAATTGGCTCAGAAGAACCTGCCAAACCTTGAGTACAGAAAAGGCATGAATAATTTGGTCACAAACTAACTTTCAGTATAATAGGAGAATGGACATGCTCTGGGTACCGACTTTGTACAGCTCCTTTACATGTGTCATTTATCCTTAAAAACTCTTGTAATTGTAGCTGGCATTCAAGTAATTGTCATGTGGTAACCCTGGCAGTAAGTATGAACAACTGATGTTCCTTCTAAGATTTTAAACTCAGTGTTCTTATTCAATCCAAATTATATTTATTGAGCACTTATTATGTACTAATTACTTGTACAAAGAGCTGACTATACAAAGTTAAGCAGGACAGAATATCATCCTCCACAGAATTTAAGGCTTACAGGGGAAACAAGTAAAATAAGTATACAAAAACAAACAAACAACAAAACTACAATCATAAACACAACAGTGAGCATATGTGTGAATTATAGAGTAAGATAAAGAAGGGTATAATTAATTCTGTTTAAGAGATCCAGACCAAAAAAGACGTATTACTAAAAGAGTCACAGGACTTGAACTTTAAAGAGAATGTATATGCCGTACAGGTATGGATAAAGGATACACGTTGCAGACAAGTAATTTACCTGTTCAATGGAACAGAGCATGAAAATGTGGGTGCATTTAGAGTACTTTTAAGAAATAAGTAGATATCGCAACAAATACTCGCATCCTAAGTCTTGGTGAGTCAAATACGTCTAAGCTTAGCTCTCCAGGTTTCAGTTCAGTGTGAAAAACATGATTCCTACATGAGTAACTTCAATACTTGGTCTGATGTGATCATTCTTGAAGCAATATAGACACTAAATGCTATAGACACCTGGAGGCAGGAGAGATGGCTTCTCTTTAGAGTAATCAAAGAAAACTCTAAGGAAGATGCAGCATTTCAGTTGACCTTAGAAAGAAAGATGGAACTGGAAGAAAAACATTCTGGACACATGGTCTCTGTATGCCAACAAACCTAAATCCAATTCGTGTCTCAACCATTCTCTAGCTATGTCAGCCATCCTCTTCAGACCTCAGATTTCTTCCCCTATAACACCAGAATAACAGCGTCTCAGGGGACAGTGATAAGAATTAATGTACAGTGATCGACAGCCCATCCCTCACCTTTACCTCACTCCTTAGTACATGTTAGTGTGTGGCAAGCCTTTTTACCCATTTCCTGCTGTTTTATCTTTCCTCATTTTCTAACTCATGCTGCACCCAAGAACCCAGCTCAGGAAGAGTTTGTAAATGGTCACATTTTCTTTTGAGAGGATCTTGCATTCTTCTAAGTTATTTTCTAGTTTGATGCATTGTAGGAAAATAGGTTGATAGTTGTCAACATGCTTATAGAGAATTAACCAGGCAACACACATATTTATTTATTTATTTATTTATGATTGATTGATTGATGTAAACACTTATACATTTATCTATTTATTTGTTGTCATTTTCAAACCATCGGGTCCAGGACTTGAACTTTGGTGGGCCATCTGGGAATCCAGCACCTTAACCACCAAGCCACCTGCTGCCCCCCCCCACACACACACACAGCAATGTTTTCATCTAAATACAGACAAATCAATTTCGCTTGTTGGGTTTCTAAGAAAACAGAAGGCAAATGGCAGATGGGAAATTTACTACACAGTGATTCAGAATAAAAACTTAAAGGAAATGAATAGGATTGGGCAGAAGGAAAATTTGAATGATGATATAAATCCCAGGAAAGACTTCTAAAGGAATAGCCCTTCAGAGTTGTCCTGAATCAGTGTGAAGGGGTTGGGCCTTCACAACCCTGGACCAGTCCCTGAATGCTGGCTTTATCCAGAGAGGGGGAAGGACTTTACATGATGCAGCCCCCTTCACCCAGGTATGATTGGGATAGCAAGTCCTTCAATCGTGACAGGGATCTGATACATTGCAATATCTGGAACGAAAAAATGTTAAGTACTTCTTAAAGGATTATTTTACAGCAGGCTAGAATTCATGTAAGAATTTTACTGTTAGTTTAGATGTAGAATTTTTGAAGCAAGAGAAATCTGTTTATATTCAGGCCATTATAGTAGTTGGTATTGCTGCTATGACAAATTACCACAAATTTAGAGGCTTAAAATGATACAAATTCAGGACCAGCTGATGGCATAATTGTTATGTCACTGTGCTCCCACATAGTCAACTGTGGTTCAAGTGCTGGACCTAGTGGCTTAAAATTCATGCCAGGTACATGTGCATGTGTGCTGAAAATCCTGAGAAGAGAAAGCCATGTGGCCCACCCCAGGCAGGGGAGGGTGGGGGGGGGGATTTCTCACTTTCTGTCTCTCTGGCGAATACACGCCCTAGAGCAAAAAAAAAAAGGTACAAATTCATTTTCTTACAGTTTTGGAGGCCAGAAATCTGATACCAGTTTTAGTAGTCCAGGTGTCACAAGGCTAGTTTCCTCTGGTAACCCTATGGAAAATCCATTCCCTTGCCTTTTCTAACACCCGGAGGCCATCTGTACACCTGGCTTGTGCCTCCATCCTCACATTGCTTCTACCTCTTGCTTCCCCTGTCTCATCTCCTGCTTCCTCTGACTTCTTTCTGTATCTCATGGGGGCCAAAGTGACTACATTTAGAGCCCACTCAGAGTTCCTTTTACTATACAAAGTAACATTCAGTTTGTGGGAATTATGGCATGAGTATCTTTGGGGCCATTATTCAACCTGCCACAGGCATTCCAATCCCAATGTTTTCGCCGGTGCTACCCTTGAGTGCATTGATCTGGTGGTGGCTAGAAGGCCATTGCTGAATGTACTCTTCTCTGGACCTGCCTGTCTTAACATCAAGATCTCAGGGATATAAACAATTGATTCTCCAGCAAACCTCTAATATATTTGAGTACAATCATTAAACTTTCCCTCTCTTTTGATATAAAGGAAGCCAGAGCAAGAGCACAGGGAGAAACATGACTGTGCTTATAAAGACCTACAAGTTAAGGAATATCTGTAGAGTTTATGGGGGAAAAGACAGACACTCTCAAATGCCATGTGAAACAGAAATTTACTCCCTCCTGTTCCTTCTTATCTCCTGCCAGTGCCTCCCATTGTCAAACCTAACCAGAAGTCATTTTTCCAGGGGACCTAGGAAATGTGCCTTGCATTGAGTCATCCCTGCTGATAGAAAACAGAGCAGAGGAAGTATGAAGATTTGAGGGGACTAATCAGTACACAAACTGAATCTTAGAAGAGCCAGGGCTGAAGTTTTTGATTGGTTTATGCTGTTGATTTTAGCCCAGATATCCAGATATTCTTTTACATGAAAACCGTTTTCTTACTCCACAGGTTCCTTACATCCCAAGACATTAATGATCACATTATCTACTCTATGATTTCAAGAATGCTCTCCTGATCATGCCTAGGAATTCTTTAGCACCTCCTTTCTAGCATCAAGAGGGAATAAACGGCCAGCTGGTGGGATAGAGGTGAGGGTGGCTGGATCCCACATGGCCAACTGCACAGTTTGAGTTCTGAACCCAGTGGCTTAAAAAGCACACCAGGGTGTGTGTGTGTGTGTGTCCAAAATCACAAAAGGAGGACTAAATGGAGAGGGGATTGTGACAACCGTGTTCTAAGAGGGCACGGGGCCATATCTTTCTACCTCTTTCTTTCCCCAGTGAGCACATGTGCTCTTTAGCAAATTATTTTTTTAAGAAAGAGGAAATAGGAGCTGGAAGGAGCTGGGGGCTGATTGGGCATATTGTTTTTTGTTTGTAATTTGTTTCAGGGTATGTATGCTCACCCCAGAGACAGAGAGAGAGAGAGAGAGAGAGAGAGAGAGGAAGGGAAAGTTAGAAAACACTCTCTCCCAGAGGGGATGGCCAGGCCATAACCCCTTCTCTTCCATTCTCCTCTCGGGATTTTGGGGGCACACACACACACACATATGTGCCTAGCATGTTTTTCAAGCCATCCAGTCTGGGACTCAAACTGTGGAGTCAGCCATGTGGGATCTAGCGGCCTTAACCACTATGCCACCTAGCTGGCCTTGGTGGGAGATACTATATTCACTAGTCATTGGATCAGACAGCAGAGCTGGAAAATAGAACACTCAGTAGGAAAAATCCCTGGCTTCACAGTGGATATTAATCAAATGCTAACTATCCTGAGTATATTTCAATTATTTTGACCTTGATTTCTATGCTTAGAGGTTAATGCTTTAAAGTTCCCACTTAGCCCTACTTCTGCTGAGCCCCAAGTGGTGCCTTGCCTCTAACCTGACCTTCTACCAGGCCTAGGAGACCATCCTAACTGGATTTTAATTTCACACTAATCTTCAGCAGCACACTGAGTTCATCCATTGTAGCCCTGAGTGGAGATAGAAATGAAAGAAAGCTCATCTCTGGCCTCAAGAAACTGCTGCTGTTGTTGCTGCTGCTCCTTTTTTAAAAAAAATGTTAAAAAATTGTAAATGAAGTTGCAAAGAAGTACATATGAACTGGTGTGCATCTTCCACTCCAGTGTTGACATCTTGCGCTAGTATAGTACCATACTGAAACCAGGAAAGTGCTATAATCCACAGAGAAGAAGCTTCATTTTATACATTTAAGAGGACTTCTCAGAGCTGGGATTGATGGTGGTTGGCAACACAGTCGTAATAACAGTAATCCCATGTGGTTTTTAAAAATACTTTTCAAAGTTCTTTTATCCCTTCTCACTAATGCAAGGGTTCTATTAGTAAGTTTCTTATTTAGCCAAGAGTTGCTGACACTTCACTTTTAGGCAGTAATAATCAAAAGTCAAAGACCTCATCATAGAGGGCTGCTTTCCAGTCTCCCATGGAAGGACACTGACATCAATTACCTCATCAAAAGGTGACTCAGTCCCCTATTGACTGAGAGAAGGTTCTCCTCCCCAGAAGCAGACGAGACATACCCTTGGCCTTCACACGGTTGCTATTTGTTTTAATGTGCCATCCATCACCCTGTATTCAACCTTGGCCTGCCCAATACTTGCTCAGCCTCTAAGAGCAGGTCTAGGTGTTACCTCAAGTCACCATCCTCCTTAGACTTCCTCTCAGACTGGGTGGAGACCTCCGCTCTGCACCGACACAGCTTCTTCTTTCTGCCTGTGACAAATGTGTTTTATCATCTATCTTGTTGCTTATGTCCCCGGTAAATAGTGAGTTGTTTGAAGGTAGGAATTAGATTGTTTAAGCCTTTTTCCATCCTCAGCATATTTTTTTTTTAACTTTTTAAAAAATTTTACTTACTCATTCTTTTTTTTTTTTTTTAAATTTTGACACACCCCCCCCCACACACACACACAGAGAGAGAGAGAGAGAGAGAGAGAGAGAGAAAGCCACCAAGTCTGGGACTTGAACCATGGTCGGCTATGTGGGAGTGTCCAGAGCCTTAACCACCAAGCCACTTGCTGGCCCCAACCTTCAGCATATAGATAGACTGAATAGATAGATATATGGAATAATTCTATTCGATCTGGAAAGGGAAGAATGCTTTAGTAAAAACTGAATGAAAGGTATGAAAATAAATGAATCCCAACTTATTTCTTAAGGTCTCCTGCACTTTTGGCAGATATTAAAGTGTTCAGGGATGCAGAATATGCATTGGGTTGCCAAAAAAGTCATGATGTACTTTTTCTTCATTTTCTATGCAAAAAATGGGTGATGACTTTTCCAGTAACCCAATAAATGATGGCAGAACTGGGCTCCATGTGATCTTGACAAGAAGGACTGGGGGCAAGAATGCTCTAGGATTAAATTTAATAGTTAAGTGTAAGTTTTAAACTTTTTGTTAAATGTGACAGTTGAGGTACATGCCTATATTTCTCTTCCCTTCCAAAATTCCACCCAAGTAACAATTAAGGAATTTAAAGAGGTAAAAATCCATGAGGTTAAAAAAAGAAGTGAATTAAGGAAACGAATGTAAGAGAGATGAACAAAACTTTGGGAGCTAGAAAGCAGATGGGTGAACAGAAAGTGACAGCAGGACAGAGAAAGCAGGCACTCCAGTGCCTATGGGATTATGAAGCTAATGAGAAATACAGAATCCTGAAAGGACTTAGGTGTTAAAGGCCTTTGGGATCTGAAGGCAGGGATGTGGGGAAGGGCTGCAAATACAGACTGTTTTGAAATCTTATAAAGAGCAGTTAGAATCCCAGATTCTCTCTTCTACCTGCCAGCTCCTCCCACCCAACAAGCGTATAGTTCCTCTTTGGGGAGGTTAAAAAGAAAGAGTCTAGATTGAGACCAGCAGATGGCATAATGGTTACATCACTGGACTCCCATGTCATTCAAGTCCCGGACCTGGCAGCTTAAAACTCACATGAGCATAGAGACTTCTCATGGGTCTTGATATGTGGATATCTCCAAAATGAATATATCCTGTATATCACTAGTTAGTGATGACTGCTTTATCATGCAGCCCGAACATGCAGAACTACTAGTCACATTCTGTACTTTATGCTTAATTTGGATAAATGAACAATAATCACAATGCATATGAGGATATCCTGCAAACAGAACTGTAAAGATTACAGAGATAATAGAGAGAGTGTAGGAAAACTTCCTGTAGGTAATGGACAGACACATGCCATCTACGATGTTTCCATCAACCATAGACCATGTATACGATGGTGGTCCCCTAAGATTATAATACAGTCTGCCATTTAGCCTAGATTTGTAGTGGGTTTTACTTTCTAGGTTAGTGTAAGCCCACTCTGTGATGTTCACGCAGTGACAAAAATTACTCAGTGATGCATTTCTCTGAACATATCCCTGCTGTTTTTTTTTTTTTTTTTTTTTTTTTTTGGGGGGGGGGGTGGGGTCTTTTTTTTCCTCATAGAGTGCATGTGCTCATTGGAGAGAGACAGTGACGGTGAGAGGGAAAGTGACAAATCACCCCCCGGGGGGATGGCCACACAAAGTTCCTTCTCCTCCATCTCCCCTTGGGATTTTTGGCACATGTACACATACACCTGGTATGGTTTTCAAGCCGCGGGTCCAATACTCACACCACAGTCAGCCATGAGGGAATTCAGCACCTTCCCCACACTACGTGCTGGCTCTCATATCCCTGCTATTAAGCAATACATGACTACTTAAGGAGAGGAGATACCTATGAATTAAGAACTCGATGCTGTTAAAAGCAACTTCTAGGGGAACAAAAAGCTTTGGGACATTTAAGTGTATTAGATCACACCTGGAGTTTCATGTTCAGTTCTAGGGTGACCCCCCCCTCTCATTGTAAAAAGGGTATTGAAAAAGTAGAGGGTACCCCCAAGGAAGTCCAAACCTGATTTTATTCATTCATGTACAAAGACTGTACATGGCAAACATTTACCATGTGTCCTGGTGAGCCGGCCAGACACAGTTCTGGGAATGAAGGTGCTAGAACCAAGTAAGCAGACACTGAGCCTTCAGGAGCTAGGATAAGGTAGAGACAGATAATACAAGAATAAAATGTTAGTACAATGAGGAGTAGCATAGAGGGGAAAGTACAGAGTAGCAGGAACTGGCAGAGGAATCCACAAATGGTCCTAAGGAGAACAGCTAAAGGGTATGAGAGGGGAGAAAAAAGAAAGACAGGAAAACCACTAGAAATAAGAGCCTTTTTTCTTCTTTCCTTTCCTTCCTTTCATATCTGAAGGAGAACAAGATTTTTTTCCCATAGAGCCGTAGAGACAAAACAAAAAATAGAAATTAAAAAGAAGTCAGAAAATGACTCAAAATGGGAAATAAACTAGGGCCAGCAGGTGGCATGGAGGCTAAGGCATTGGATCCTACATGGCCAGCTGTATGGTTCAAGTCCCAGACCTGGCAGCTGGAAAATCACACCAGGCATGTCTGCATGCATGCCCATGACCCCAGGAGGAGACTGGAGAAGGGATTGCAGTGTTGCCTGCAACCCCTGGGGGGTGAGGAGTGTTCTCACTTTCTCTATTTCTCTCTTGTCTCTCTTTGGTGAGCGCACATGCCCTATAGCCAAAAAGAACTCAAAATCAAATGGGAAATAAATTATATGGGCAAGAAAACACTAAACCCTAATCAAGCTAGCTTCTGTCTGAAAGGTATTCTTTTCACCCCCTCTTGGCTCCTAATGCATCCAAAATGGGACAAATAGAGACCTGCTGGGTCTGTAATAGTTTTCTGTTGGGAAGAAAAGCTTGGTGAGTTCTTGTGGATCTATTAATTTATTCTAAAACCGGGCAATCCTAACCAAATTGTGTTTAAAAGTGTCATTTCTAGGCTTGACCTATAGAAACCATATCTGTTATAGTTTAAATAAATTTAAATATTGTTGCAATATGTTGATTTTGACCTCTTATTATGGAAGCACAAATACCATCCCTGAAAAAGTTCCACAGATATTTTCCAACCCAGACTGAAGGTAAGGGAGACAGAGAATAAATCTGCTACCAAATAACAATAGAAAGAACTTACCCTGTGACTGTGCTAAAACAGCCCCCAGAATTGGGCTTCAGTCATCCTTCATATTCCAGATTTTTAGCCTTTCATTGTACAAACTGAAAATAATTGACACCAGGCACTGAGTCAGCTTTCTGATCCTCACCCTCATGGTTCATCCTGGAGTCTAATTATAGACTCCTACGCCTACATTTCCAGAGGCAGCATGCTGGGAATTTCTTCTTAAATTATTAATCAAGGAGAAAAACACATTTTCCTATTTCTCTTCTACATAAATAGATTTTTTTCCTTTTTATATTTGTATTTATATATGCATAGAAGTCAATTTTAAGTGGTTATTTTACCATTTCCTATTGGGTCTTCGAGAAAGTCATGACGTATTTTTCTATGTAAAAATGTGTTATGCCTTTCCCGACGACCTAGTAATTTATCCACGTTTCTGAAAGACAGAAGAATCAGAATCATAGGTATTTTTGGTTAGAAATTGCTTTGCTTGTCAAAGTTGTATCTCCTCAATACCTCCAGTTGCTGTAATAAGAAAGCCCAGTACAAAGAACCTGCCTAGGAAGGTTCTCCTTTAACTCCATGTGCCCACACCTGGATTCTCTGTCATTTTCTTCACTTCCCTCAATGGCTTCCCCTTTCTGTTCTCAATCAGTTGCCCAAGCCAGAAAACTGATGGAACCTCAGACACTTTGATGGTTTTTCTCATATGCCACATTCAATTAAGTAGCAAAGCTCCTTATTTACATATTTGTCCCCTAAATGTTTGTCCCTCTTCTTCATGCCCAGTCTCCTCAACATTTCTCACCCGATCATTGAAAGAGACATGTAAATAACCAGGTTTTCTAGCCACTGTCTGGTCTTTCCATCATGATGCTGGTAGCTAAGTGACAAATATTATAGGTCCTTTAAAAGACACTCAATTGTTCCATAATATCTTTGTTCTGAAGTTCAGATTTCTTCACAATAGTACTGTGCAGAGGACAGTGTAAGTTTACATTTTGTCGTTACTGAAATGACGATTCCAATTTCATGTACACCCAGGGAGCTCTTTACTTTCTTATAGATCCTTTGTCAGAAATCAAGGGAACAATTTTATAGAATAAAAAAAAATGACTGAAATAAGCAAAAGGATTATTTTCTGAGCCATGAAAATGGATAAACTGAGCATGAAATTGTTACCATAAATTGTGTTGAAGAAATTTTATTTAACTCCTGTTTGTTGTTTGGAGGCTGTGGGTAAGTTCTTGTGTGATTGCATACTATAAAATATTTGCAAATATTAAGATAATAAATAGAGGCACATATAGTATCTCAAGGAATAAATAGTAACTTAGGATTGAAGGAGACTCTGACTAGGTGATTTTAGAATTCAGAAATAAGTCATTATGTTAAACAGGGAAGATAGTTATGTTGAGTAGGAAGTAAAGGGTAAATAATTCCTTGGTCCATGTCTCTGGTGATTCTTTCTTTACCTCAATTGAAAATTGAAAATTATTTCAGTGGGAAAGCTACAGAGGACCAGAATGTATTTATCAAACTCTTGACATTTTTTAAATGGCAGGATCAATTTTTATCAGGGTGAGGGAGAGATGGCCACAGCAGCAGCCCCGATCCATCAGTTGCCCAACATTGTTCAGGTATTTTTTATGTGCCTTGCAAATATTAACCAAATACCTCTACACAATGAAATCGTTGTGTGTTTGCTGAGTGTTGCAAAGGAAAAGTATCGGTTGTGTTTGGTGGAAGGCTTTTTCATAGCTTAATGAGGTGTCTGAGGAAGTGATGAATAGGATGAAAAGTTACATGAAAACTGGCATGGAAGACATTCCAGGCCGAAGGAACAGCATGGAATTTAGAAAAATCAAAAAAAGTAGATCAGTGGAACCAAAAGAAAGAGAAGACTAAGAGAGAAATGAGGCTGGGAATGAAGAGGGGCCTTCTAGCCCATGTTGAAAATTGTAGATAGTCTTCAGACTAGAAGCTGGACTCATCTGGAATTATCATCCCTGTGTCAGTGAATGTGTGCATGAGGTTATGATAATGCCAAAGCCTTGAGTGCAGGGACCACATTTTAATCATTATATCGCTGGCGTCTAACAAAGGACTTTGTCATGGTTGATACTCAAAATATATTTGCTGATAGAACAGATGCATTTGTGAAACACAGCACTTTCATAGCTAGCTCATTAATGTAATCCCAAAACGATGGGAGGTCTAGCAGTTACTAACTTGTTTCACCAGGAGGAAACCAGGACTCAGAATGATGCGGTGGGGGGTACCCAGGTGGAGGGGCCAGGAGGAGCCAAGTCCTATCACTTTCAGCCCACTATACTGAGAGTGAGGACTGGCATTTGTTGTCAGCTTTATAATTTTATCAAATTAGAATACATAATCTTTTTGAAGGCCAATTAAAATTTCCCTAACATATATAAAAGAACATACACAAAAACATATACAGAAGAGACTTGTACAAATACTCATGTACCTATTACCCAAATTCAGTAGTAGTCAGGAGTATGACAATTTGCTTCCTATATCACTTAAAACATTTTCTTTTCCTGATGCATTTTACAGCAAATGTCACCATATCTTGCTTCATTTCTACAGTAATTAGGAAGTATAAAGGAAAGAAAGAAAACATTATATTACTAGGATACCATTATCTCACCCAACAGAATTAAAAATAATTCTGTTTTCAGCTACTATCTAGTTTATAATGACTTTCTTAAATTGTGGGGGTTTTGTCTCTCTGACCAGGATTCAAACAAGGACGATATGTTACATTTAGTTGTCATGCCTAAGTATAGAAAGGGCATTTGAACAACAGAAAAGTAAGAACGATGTCCTTTGAAGGAAGGACCATTCCGTAGTCTGTTAAGTCATGTGAGTTTAGTTTCGTGGTCAGCTCTCACCATTGGCCTTATCCATGGCCCTGCTCTCTGGAGCCACTGTTGGGAATCCCTGCACTAAACCATAGCAGAGTCGCAGGGGTTGAGTGTGGAGGGTGTTGCTGTCTCCGGAGTTCTCCTAAATCCCCTCAGCCCAAGAAGTGCTCAGATTGTGCTCATGGACACAGTGCTGCGATGGGGAACCTGCCAGCCTGCCCCAGCTGTGCACAACTGCAGCCAGGACCCTGCTGGGGGCCATCATTAACTCCAATTCATTTACTAATGACATTCTGAGAAGCTTTCATTTGGGGCATGAGACTGAATAAGGCCTTTGTTAAGGTCACCAACCCAGTCTGAGATAGCCATTGACCTGTCCTATCAGGAGCAAAAAAGAGAGTAGTAGTCAACTTGTGGAGGAAGTGTAGAATTGCTGTACTGAACAAGCCCTGGGTGGGTGAATCTAGGACTGACTGGAAGATTTTGGTTTAAGTCTCAGCTCTGCTGTGTGACCTTGGATAAATCAACTAGCCTCTCTGAGTCTCCATTTTCTCTTAGAGTTCTTCTCTTTGTGTCTCTACTTATCTGGGAAGAGCAGATTATCTTCCTAGATAATATGTGTAAGTCTCATGATGTTATAAAAGGAGAAACCCCAGGACCAGTAGTTGGTGTAAGCCTCTGTAGCTGAACTTCCATGTAGTCGACCACGGTTCTAGTCCCGAACCCGCAGCTTAAACTCACACTGGGCGCGTGTGCGTGCATGCCCAAGATCCTGAGAGAAGAGTGGAGGAGAAGGGATTGTAGTGTCGCCATCCCCCCTGGGGGGTGATTTCTGGCTTTCTATCTCTCTGTCTTTGTGGCGAGTGCACTCACCCTATAGCAAAAATCTCTCCAAAAAAGAAAAAAGAGAAACCCCATAGGAATGTCATGGAGACAAGGCAGATATTTCTATACCTCAAGTCACACCAAGGGGACTGCCAACCTGCCTCCCTCTATAGCCAGAGCTACTTTCTCTCCTTTCTCTGTGATCTATAATTAGGAAAGAATATTACCCTTTTCACTGGGAAGATCTAACTGATTATTACTGCAGAAACCAGAAAGCTTGAACATGATCGTTTCAGCTCCTAGGTCCGTGATTTTTATACAAAAGGACAGAACAAATCCAGTAAATATTGAATATTTGTTTTTTTCCAAAAAATTCTTCCTTATCTGGCCGACTGCAGGCTCAAACACTAGGCCTTAAATTAGAAAGCACAGCAACGTGTTCCTTTTTTCCTGATGCACCATTAGCTACGAGTCACACCAATTATTCCACAGCCTGTGCTCCCCCGTTCTCAGTCTTTCACCCCAAACTGCCAGAAAAATCTTAGAACTGTCATTGGCAACCACGAGCTAATGATATCTGAATCTCCGTTCCCCCAGAATTTCGTGTTTACTGTCTCATGCTTGATGTCCTGTGTGGCTTTATTTCCACAGATAAGACAGAGATCAAATCCCACAGTTTCCGAAGTAAACTTCAGGTGTGAGAAAGTATCCTTGCAGGCAGGTTGGGATTTTTTTTTGAAATTATTTTTGTTATTACTTTCTATTTATACTGTACTATTCAGTTTATCATACATTTTTATCTGTTCATGCGATTTTTCACAATCCCCTATTGTAAGCAGGGGATTAATAATATCTCCATCTTATACATTCGGAATAGGAAGCTTCCAGTGCTCTTCATGTTTTGCTTTTCTTTTCCATTAATTGCACGTCTAGTCTACCCTGATGCTGATCGTAGCCATTTATAAATGCTATCGTATCTGCATCACAAACAAGCTAATCAGTAATTGGTTTTCTGTTATACAAAGGAGAAAACCAAGGTTTCTCTTGATTATATAACTTGTATAAAAGTTCTTTGTTGTGAACCTGTAGTAAACTTAAGATTCAAATTTTTCTCAGAGCCTTTTTTTTAAGAGACATTTTTGCCATAGGGCACATGTGCTCACTGGAGAGAGAGAGAGAGACAGAAAGCGAGAAATAACTCCCCAGGGGTAATGACTATACCCCAATCCTTTCTCCTCCAGTCTCCTCTTGGGATTTTGGGCACAAACGCACATGTGCCCAGCATGAGTTTGAAGCTGCTGGGTCTGGGACTTGAACCACAATCAACTACATGGAAGTCCAGTGACATAACCATTACACCATATGTTGGTTCCCCATCTCAGAACCTTTTTAAAAAATAAATCTTACAACAGACTGTGCCCACTCACCCAAAGAAACAGGTTTTGTTGCCCAGCCTGTGGTGTGGTGGTTAAGGTGACTGGAATCCACATGGCCTATTACATGGTTTGAGTCCCAGACCCAGCAGCTTAAAAAAACAAGCCATACATACATATATATCTATACATACACTCACACACACACACACACACACACACACACACACATTTGTGCCCCAAATCCCAAAAGTGCAGACAAATGAAGGAGGAGAGATTATGGCATGGCCACCCCCCAGAAGGGTGTACTTACTTTCTCTATCTCTCTCACTCACTCTCTCTCTCTCTCTCTCTCTGATGAGCACATAAACTCTCTGGCAAAACTGGAAAAAAAGAAAAACAGTTTTTGCTGAGTTCACAAAGTTTCTGTACTGACTCCATTTTATAATAATCTTGATAATCAAAGAAAATCTGTCTTTATGAATCCATAAAACAAAGCTTGCATGAAACCAAATTGAAATTTGGCGTACCTAATTTTCAGAGTTACACACATATTGTGTGAAATGCTGGTTGGAGATTTGGATTGTTGTTTGCTTATAAAACTTACCTCATTTCACACATTGAATATTCCCTAAGTACCCAAAACTTCTCTTTCAAAAATCATATACTTATTTTTTTATTTTTATTATTATTTTTTAAGAGATTTTTGTTATAGGGCACGTGCGCTCGCCAGACAGAGAGAGACAGAGAGACGGAAAGCAAGAAATCACCCCCCAGGGGGATGGCCATGCCGCAGTCCCTTCTCCTCCAGTCTCCTCTCAGGATCTTGGGCACACATGCAAACGCGCCCAGCGTGAGTTTAAGCAACCGGGTCTGGGACTCGAACCAAGGTCGACTACATGGGAGTCCAGCAATATAGCTGTTACACCAACTACTAGACTCTATTTTTATTATTATTATTGTAATTTGCTATAGGGCACCATGTGCTCACCAGAGAAGCTGAGAGAGTGAAAAAGCAAGCAGCCAGGTCAGGGATTCAAACTACGCTCAGCCACATATGAGTCCAATATCTTATCCACCATGCCACCTACTGGCCCAGCTGACACCTCTTTAAAGAGTCTCCAGCCAGACTGCAAAAAATTGTTCTAGTCGAAATGAATGATCCCAATCCTATTTGAAAGCCGAAAGGGCATGGGAGAAGGGGGAGGAATGGAGAAAGACATGTCTTAATTCAGTAGGTTACTGAAAATTATTCTGAAAGGTTATTCAGAATGACCTAAAGCTATTCAGTGGCAGGTGTGGCAAACAAAAATATCTGCCCCCGCCCCTCCGCAATGTCTTCATTTAGTTCATCCAATGCAGCACATATTTATATCAGCATTTATTAGAAGGTAACAGTCATACTCAGTAACAAGTGCTAGGGATACAGGAAAAGAAAAAGACAACAATGTCCTTCTCTCAGGAGTCCACAACAGAGTTCTTAATGCTCAATACCAGAGATCTCAGAGATCTTCAGTGTGGAGTACAGAAAACAGCAGACTCACCCTGTTTGTTGGGATTTCTGGTTAAAGTTGGATTCTGGGGGAATTTAGTTTGTAATGTATTTCTCTCTCTCTCTCTCTCTCTCTCTCTCTCTCTCTCTCTCTCTCTCTCTCTCACACACACACACACACACACACACACACACACACACACATTATAGTTTGGACCTGGAGTAAACCTAGCAACATCTGTAAATTCAGGAAAACTCCATGTCACCACTTAAGCACAGAAGCAGGTGGGCAGCCTGAGCGTGGAGGTGAAAGTAAAAGGCGAGTAAAATCCTTAAGCAGAGCCAGGGGCCTGGGGAGGTCTACTGAAAATCTGTCCAGAGGCCAGCAGTCAGTTCTCTTGCCAGCATGTGGGCATTTTGGTGCACACCCAGAAGGAAGCCAACCTATTGAAGTACAGTAGGTCGCAACCACAGCGTCCTCCATGGCTACTTGAAATACAGGCTGAGAAAGCTCGACCTTAGAACGTTTGGGTCTTTTCTGTGCCTGCCTACTCTGAAATCCCAGGACAGCTAAGAAAAGAAGAAGTGGTGAAATGGGAACCAGTGACTATTTTCTGAGCTCCAAGAAATTAAAGTTATTCAGTACCATCATCCAAAAGAATTATGGCAAAGTATTTCTTCTCAGATTTGAGGCATAACAAGTGTTCTATGGCTAATCCTCTTAAGTATGACTATTTGGTTATGAGTTCAGTGGAGAGAGCAGTAATATATTTGCTTGGGATTTTCTATTTTTAAACATTCTGAATTATCCTATTATATCGCTTATAAGACTCACATCTTCCTCTTGCTACAAAAATACATTTTAGCTTGTGAAATCAGAATGAGTCTTGTGTTCACCCTCTCCAAAAAAAGCCTTAATTATCAACAGATGGTGCTTTTTAAAATCAGTATTCCTTAGAGTGATGAAAATAAAGTGCACTATATTAGATATTGAAGAAAACCATGCCAGGTCAGGAATGATTTCCCCATTTTACAGATGAGGGAATAGTATCTCTGAGCGGGTGAGAGATTTTCCCAACATTGCTCAGAGCCAGGACTCTGACCCTGGGATCCTGCTTTGGAATGCTGGTCGCTCTTCTCACTCTGTAAGTAACCAGGTTGTTTTCCACAAAGATTTAACTTGCCCAAATCGGTCCACTGTAAATGGACCTATCTGCATTGGCTTCTTCCCACCAAAGAAGGGCTTACTGACACCCTGTTACCATCTAGCAAGCACGTGATACTCCCCACAGGGATCTGATATCTAAATGGCAGATGCTTATTTTATATTCACAAGGAACCAGAAAATCAAAAGCAGCTATAGAACCGGCCCCATAGTGCAGCAGTTAAATCTTGTGCACAGGAAGCTGAATCCCACATGGCCCACTGCAGTTTAAGTACCAGCTCTGGAAGCTTGGAAAACATACCAGGTGCATGTGCGGGTATGCCTAAAATCCTGATGGGACGGAGACATGGAAGAGAAGGGATTGTGGTCTGACCACGCAACACTGAGAGGGGCTTGCTCTCGCTCTCACTCACACCAGCCTAAGCACTAGCTTGTGAACCCCTTGAGGCAAAGAACTGTCCAGTGAATTCGGTATTCCTAACAATGAGTATTCATAAACTCTGAAGAAGTACTTGCCAAACACATGAAAAGAAGGTGTTTTCTTCAAAGAAATGGAAGTATTTATAGTTTGTCACAATGCCTTATCCTTGGAGCAGTGATCAGATGTTGCACTAAGAAAAGATGTGAACTTTCTGCTTCATTCTTGCCATACACTCTTCCTAGGCCCCAGTGACAATAGGGGTCATGTCCCAGTAAGCAATATTATGACTTCAATAGACTACATGCCTTTAACATTATCCCAGCTCTGCTGGGAGCCACCCAAAGTTCGATCTTCCTTAGATTATAAACCACCAAGGGCTTCTAGTTTGGGTCTGTCTATTTAAAGCATCTTGGGTGTACAGCAGGTGGTCTATTCAAACTAGCTCCCCTGTTGTGTGGAAATGGAGAACACGACAGGAGAGCAGTCTCTTTCACTTGGATGTGCAGAACCCTGCTGACAGCCCAATGATTTTCCCAGTTGTCGTTCTACCTTCACACATGTTCATAGTGAGCAAAGAGGAAATGGGTGCTGTTGTCATCGTGAGTGCCATTAAGAGCTGGCTATGCACTGGACCCGACAGAGGCCACCAGAGTAATAACAAGCAACAACTATCTTATACTGACAAAATGATTCTTGTCAAATCTCATTTTGATTATCACAACCATCCTTATGAAGTGGATTTCACTATTTGTAGATGTGCGAATTAAAGCTCAGAAACTTCCTAAATCCCCTTGGTAATGGGTGACAGGATTAAGATGAAGAGTTGACCTCCTGACCTGGAGTTCCTAACCCTCGTCCCGCTGCTCACTGCTTCCTCTAGTCACTGGCAGTTGTGACACAGCTGGATATGGTCATGACTGTGAAGAGGATCACTGCCCAGCAGTTCAGCTGAGGGGGGGCACCCTCATGCTGTATTCTAGCCCACTGAACAACGTAGACCATCTGAGTCTTGAAGACATAAGCAGTTTGGGCGGTGTTAATCCATGAAGGTTAATCCTAATGCATTCAAAAACTCCAGTCTTCTCACAGGAAGCAGTGCCTCATTTCCTGTGTGAACCATAGGAAAGATTTGCATTCTGGTTTTCCTTGCTCACCACTGACAGATTGCAAAGGAAACAAGTAGATGGCCAAGCCCCCTCACTGCATAGTGGTGGCATTCATGCCCTTGTATTTGTTTCATCCAAGTGTCCATCAGTAGCTCAGAGTCTTGAGACAATACTGATGTATATAGTCACTGAAATTCCTAAAAATAGCAATGGCTTTGGAATTGGGCATGATTCTCCTGAGCCCAGAGTCACTACAGATTTGTCAGAGGATTCTGAGAGTCCATTTCATGATTGTCAAGCAGGTGGGAAGTCTGATCCCGGTTCCAGCTGTCTCAACATATGGCCATCTAAGGCTTATTCCTCTTTGACCTGATGGGGAAATGAATTTATGAAAGGTGGAGAGAAGCTGTGCCAGAAGTCTCTAGAGTAGACAGGGTTTCCTCTTGTTAAGAAAATGATTATGACTTTCTCAAGTCATGAACGAGAATAGGTGTTGAATTATAGATGAAAAAATATACTACAAAAAATTGACAATCATGGGAACCAGCAGTTAGCGTAATGACTATGTCGCTGGACTCCCACGTAGTCGACCACGGTTCGCGTCCCGGACCCGGTGGCTTAAAACTCACGCCGGGCGCATGTGTGTGCGTGCCCAGGATCCCGAGAGGAGAATGGAGGAGAAGGGATTGCGGCGTGACCATCCCCCCTGGGGGGGGTGATTTCTCGCTTTCTGTCTCTCTGTCTCTCTCTGTCTGGCGAGCGCACGCGCCCTATAGCGAAAAATCTCTCCAAAAAATAAATAAATAAATAAAAATTTTAAAAAATTGACAATCATTACCAAGAATCAACTTCTAGATCCACTGGCTCTCTCTTGTAATCTTCTCAACATGTTTTAAAATAGGTCCAAATATTATTTCCATTTTACTTATGAGAAAATTGAGCCCAGGAAAGTTAACAATGTTTACAATGACGCATAGCAAAGGAATGGTGGGGCCAGTTGTTGACCCCCACCTATGTAACCTGAATCTTGCCCATTTTCTACAATTGTTAGTCATCACATTCAAGTGAAAAAAATATCAATCCCAAATGAATGCATCTAGTCATAAGAAATTGGAATTAGGGACCAGCAGATAGCAAAATGGTTACGTCGGTAGTCGACTGACATTCAAGTACTGGTCCCAGCGGTTTAAAACTCACGCCAGGCGTGTGTGCGTGCATGATCAAAATCCCAAGAGGAGAATGGAGGAAAAGGGGTTGCGGCATGGCCATCGCCCCTGGGAAGTGATTTCTCATTTCTCGCTTTCTGTCTTTCTAGTGAGTGCATGTGTCCTATAGCAAAAATCTCTCAAAAAAAAAAAGAAGAAGAAGAAAGAAATTAGAATTATTGAGTTGTTGGAAAGGTCATGACACAGTTTTACATGGAAAATGACTTTTTTTACCTCATGACTTTTCTAACCTAATAGAAACTCAAAAATGCGGAGGGGAAAAAAATCTGGCTTATCATACATGGAGGAAGGAAGAACTAGCTGAAAGTGATGTTTCTTGAAATTCCTCTAAAACACTTACCTAGGAGTTGGTTTTCAGTGATTGCATCCTTGCTACAGAAGAAAGCTACATAAAGTAACTACATAAAATAACTCATAATTTAAAAAGCATTTACTAGACACCTGTGTCATGCAAACTAAGACAGAATAAGGTGCTGCTTCTGCAGTGTCGTTCCCCACCTCTGCATTATCGTGCTTAATTTTCTTAAGTGTTTTGAGCATCCAGTATTAATTGTCCCATTTTGGAATCAAATTCCTTCATATTCAGTCTGGTTCCAAACTACACGCCAAGCACGCACCAGAGTCCTGTGTATACAGAACGTGGAACGATAGACCTGGAGGTCTGGGGAACAGAATGAGAGATCTCAACTTCCTGAGGAGCTTCCAGTGCAACAGAGGAGAGAATCGGCTTGCACATGACCAGTATAGCAGGTGAAGGGAAGAATAAGATGTCAAGAGACACCTAGAGAAGTGAGGAGGCCTCACATTCTACAGCACAGCTGTGATGCTGTAATAGGTGTTTGTGATGCAGTGGAAACAAAATGACTTCACAAAGATCCAGAGTAGGCAACAAGCTTCCTGTCCAATGAGCTCTGTAACCTGGCAGCTCTGTGACTTTGGTGTAGTTAGTTAACCACACTAAGCCTCTATTTCTTCATCTTTAAGATCATATTCTCAGGGTCAGCAGGTGGCATAGTGGTTAGGGCACTGGACTCCTACATGGGTGACCACAGTTTGAGTCCCAGATGAGGCAGCTTGCTTTGTCACTTTCTCTCTCTCTGGTCAAATTTTAAAAAATAGTAATAAGTAAAATAAATATTTCTTTAAAAAAAGATAATATTCTCAATTCAGAGTGTTGGGAATTTGTTTGGAAAATCTCTCAAAGGGGAGGCCACAGACATGAGTAAAACATCTGGGGAAGAGAGAAAGGATTAATAAGTGGATAAAGTAGGTTTTTGTATTTTAACTTGTTGAAAAATGTAGTTTTTAGTACATTTATAAAACATAAAGGGGACTTACTTTGCATAGTTTATTGGCTGATTTCTTGTTTATTTCTCAAGCCTTTCTTAATGTAAATTTGTTTCTCTCTGGAAAGTTGGAGGCAGAGTTC
This sequence comes from Tupaia tana, assembly GCA_026018925.1. Taxonomy (NCBI): domain Eukaryota; kingdom Metazoa; phylum Chordata; class Mammalia; order Scandentia; family Tupaiidae; genus Tupaia; species Tupaia tana. Next base: position 74,665,206 of record JAKSZU010000015.1, on the reverse strand, counting down.
CTCCCCAGCCAATACACAGACCTGCACCTGTCATACAAATACATCATTTATATTTGTAAGCACAGACCTTAGTGATTTTGCTCTGATGCAGTTACTTATATCTAAGTTTTATTTTTCCAAAAGGCACAAAGAGAGAGATAAGCACTTCTGAACATAGGATTTATGGTTAAGATGATTGTCAAAGTTGAGAAATTGAGGACATGATGGGTTCTAGTTAAGGCAAATGCAATATAACTTATCCACAGTGGGGTATTTAAATACCGAAAAACATGGTATAGATAAAACATTTAAAAAGTTTGACAAAACATTTTGGGTATCTAACGAGCTATATGATAAGGCAGCCAATAAAATTTTTGGTTAAGGCAAGTATGTTGTAGTAATATATTGGGTTGTTGGAAAAGTCATGAATTTTTTTAATGTTTTTCTGTGCAAAAATGCATTGTGACTTTTCCAACAACCTGATGTAAAATGTGAGAATGAGCCTCACAAAATACTGATTGTACGTAGATTATCAAAACTATTGCCAACATATATGACATGACTGAGACAGAGTTCAGAGTTCACCTGGAGAACCATTAAAAGAACAGAGGAAGTAGGAAGTGGCAATGATTAGACAAAAATAAAGCCTTGAGGGACCAGCAGTTGGCGTAATGGCTATGTTGTTGGACTCTCATGTAGTCGACTGTGGTTCGAGTCCCAGAACCAGTGGCTTAAACTCAGACCAGGCGCATGTGCGTGGGTGCCCAAGACCCCAAGAGAAGAAGGGATTGCAACATGGCCATCCACCCTGGAGTGTGATTTCTCGCTTTCTGTCTCTCTGTCTTTCTCTGTCTTTCTGGTGAGTGCACGCGCCCTATAGCAAAAACCTCTCAAAAATAAATAAATAAATAAATAAATAAAGCCTTGAAATTAAAATATTTTGTCTTGAAAGAATAGTATTGAAGGAGATAGATGCATATCATCTTCTTCATTTCAAAACATACATTGAACATGAGCTATTTCAATACCTACACCTACTTTATAACTGAATTAATCCAATGATGCTGCTCACACCCCCATTCGTTATTTATTCATTCAGAAAGTGTTTTGAGCACCTAGTATTAATTGTCTCCTGTATGTTCCACACTATGTTAGGAGCAGGGAGTTCCCCAGAGAGTGAGACGTGGCATGTCCCTCCGAGCTCACCTCATGTGCAAGTAACTGCAAGTTGGTGTGATAAACACAGTGAAGTAGGAAAGTGCTCATGTGGGGGAGGCAATGAAGGATGGGATTTCACACCTTTATCACAGGTAGGGCAGTCATCAGAGTTGTAAAGGAGAGAGTCCCAACTTTCCAGATGGAATATTTAGTGGTGCTCAGGGGTGATATGTGATATGTAGCAAGGAGTCACATGGAGAATGGATCAGGAGCAGCTAAGAGTTCCTATCCTGCATCCCAGACCAGATCATTTTTCTGCTCTGAGTAATCCTAATGGTTGCAGCCTGGTTTTTGTGCTAGCACTTCTTGGTTTTTGACCAGCACTTCCAATCCCAGGGCATCACTACCCTTCCATACATGTGAACATACAGGTAGAGATCCCATCTTGTAAAGGAAAAAAACAAACAAGCCTAACTATCTAATAATAAGGGAATTGTTAAACTAGTCTAAACTATGGAATACAACTAAGGGTATTAAGAAAATGGTATTTATGTATTTGGTAGAAGGTAGATGATACAGATTGCACTGTTGAAAAGGAAAAAAAAATATAGCACAATATACAGGTGTAGGCTCTCTCTGTGTGTGTGCACACACTGCATACACGTACACTCACAAACACACTGATAAATATTCAGCACACAACCACACATGTACCTCTAGGGTAAGCGGTCAGGACAGGCAGTGCTAAAAGAAAAGGTAGGGAAAGGCAAAAGAGACAAGAGGGTCTCTCTCTGTTTTTATTGTTTTTCTATACAGTTCAAATTTTTATAACATCCATGGACTTCATTTTCTAGTTAAAAAATGAAATGAGATAAAATCCGTGAAGCACTGAGCAGAGCATCTGCCATGTGGCCAGCAATAAATGTTAATCACCTCTCTGAGGGTGGCGAAAAAATATGACTTAGAATGATTTAAATCTGCATGCAGTATCCTGTCGATGGTTACAAATAAGTGTTTTCTCACTTTAGTAAGATGGGATGAAATAAATTATCTTAAATTACCATCAATAGATTTTTAGGCTAAATGTATGATTAAATAGGTGTTTACTTATTTAACCATTTAGGATTTTATTATACAAAGATAAGTTTTCACAGGAAACCTTCTAAACCTAGAATATACCAGACTTTGCTTAAGTACCAGAAATTTCCAGGCAAATGCTATGGCTTTGTCTTTAGAGTACTAAATCTTAGAGATATTTGATATTCAGAGTTCATCTGTCATCTGTTTTTGAAAACCAAGGTAAAAGATTTTAGGAAAATCCATTCTACAATAGCCAATAGACATTCAGTAAATTGAAATTAAATGTAGTTTTATTTAATATTTTTATTTAACTTTACTATAATTATTATTTTAAATTTGCTGTTGGACACATGTACTCACCAGAGAGAGAGACAAAGTGAGAAAGTAAGCTGCCAGGTCCAACACTTGAACCACTATCAGCCATGTGGGAGTCCAACACCTCAACCACCACGCCACCTGCTAGCCCCATTATGCATCTTTTTATTATAAAGAATTTGAAGTACTCTGAGGGTAAATCATATTTTATTATATGCATTTAGTCATTCTTGTTTTCATAAAAAGTTGTGATTAAATTGAAAATCAATTTTTTTTTAATGTACTAAAGACCTCTATAAAATTCCTTATGGTGAGTTTCTTTGTAATTAAAAGAAGCACTTATAATTCAAGTTTATGTTTTTAAAGAATGTGCGGGTAAGTTAAGCCTCTTAGGGATTTTCCTAAAGTGAAATGGTCTTCTGCCAAGGAGATGATAAAGATGTTTCTTTTTATGTGCTGATTCCATTAATAAATAACTTTAAAACTATTTATGCATTCAAATGTTCTGTTATATTGACATGGCAAAAATATTTTTCCCGTGAAGAAATAACATGACTTAGGGACCAGCAGTTAGCATAATGGCTATGTCACTGGACTCCCATGTAGTCGACCACGGTTCGAGTCCTGAACCCAGTGGCTTAAACTCACATCAGGCGCATGTGCGTGCATGCCCAAGATCCCGAGAGGAGAATGGAGGAGAAGGAATTGTGGCATGGCCATCCCCCCGGGGAGGGGGGGGGGTGATTTCTCACTTTCTGTCTCTGTCTGTCTCTCATTTTCTGGAGAGCACATGCGCCCTATAGCAAAAACCTCTCCAAAAAAAGAAAAGAAATAGCATGAATGACTTAATACCTCTATTTTCTTGTCCTATTTCTTGACTATTTTTTTAGGCCCATGTATTTTTTCAAGTTTGAATGTTTCTAGAATATAGTTAATATGACAGTTTCTATCTCCATTTTAACCCTAACCTTTTAATAAGCTGATTTAAATATATTGTACATCTTTGAATTGATGACATCCAGCATCAGGACAAAGTTATGAAACAGAGTCAAGGCATGATCTTCAGTGGTCAGCTTCTGGTAGTCCTCTGCAGAAAACAATTTGTTAAATTAAATGGCATTTCTTACAAAATTTATCACCAAACACTTGGATTATTTGGTTTGTCAGACTGCAGTAACTGGATACTCTCTTTTAACAACTCACAATATTGAGAATTTAATAGACTTTTTTTCCTTCTCATTATTTTTATTATTTGAGATAACTGTAGATTCACATGCAGTTGTAAGGAAGAAGAGAGGGAGACCCCATGTACTCTTCGTTCATTTTCCCCAACTGTAACATTTGGCAAAGCTATGGTTTGTTATCACAACCAGGATTTTGACATTGTCTCAAGTCATCAATCTTAGGCAGATTTTCCCAGTTTCACTTGTACACGTGTGTGTGTGTGTGTGTGTGTGTGTGTAGTTCTGAGTAATTTTATCACAAGTATATCCACCACCACAGTCAAGACAGAGGACGTTTCCATCACCACGGGGATTCTTCACATCGCCTGTTTACAATCACGCTCCCTCCCCATTCTACTTTCTCCAAAAAACTTTGCAAAAATTGGGGATTTGATGGCAGTGTTTCTTAGGTAACTTTGTGAACTGATTTTTTCTTTTTTCCTTGTGAATGTCTGTGAATAAGTAACAGTAAGCAAGCCTTCCCTTCCTGAGTCACGCATCTCCCTGTTGTCTGGCAAAGGAACCAACAACTACCTTGGCTGTGCATCATTTTTTAACTCTCAGAAGACACGGAACCAAACTTGCCGCCTTTGTTTCCATTTCCAGATTACGCTCGATTTGAGGCCAAAATCCATGACCTACGGGAGCAGATGATGAACCACAGCATGAGCTCCGGGTCCGGGTCCCTGCGAACCAATCAGAAACGCTCCCTCTATGTCAGGTAGGCCATGGGGCATTTCTCACTCTGATCTGCACTGTGTGCTAAGCCAGCTTGTGGAAATAAAGGCAATGCCTGCGGATGGAGCAGGTGTTCTGATTCACTCCGGCTTTTCAGTACACCGTCAAGACCTTTGAGGTTAACCATTTTGAAGACATTTTTGAAATGTCGTTAGGTTAAAATAGTTTATGACTTCTGCTTTTTATCAGGTTATTCTTCGACACCATCATGATTTGGAGTAAAGCTCTTAGCTTAGGTTTCAGTAAAAATAATGAGGGAAACGTTTTTATTTCTGATAAATCTTAAATGAAACAAATATATCGAAGCCCTGGACATTTTTTCACCATCAGTATGAGAAAAAAATAGGCCAGCATCATCTCACAACCTGCCTGGTATTGATTGCATTCACTTCGGTGGATTGATTTGTAGTCAGCAGTTTTCTTTTAAATAATTATGTGTTTTTCAAACAAGTTTTGGCAAAAAGACTTTGTTCTGTTGGCATCTTGTTATCAGTTGTTTCTCAGGCCATAAAAGTTAATTGTTCCTTGCCTGGCAAAACTCTTTTATTGACTAGGAAAGAAAAAAAAAAAAAGATTGAAGTCAGAATGCCTTCTTATCTTTTATCACTGCACTTACCTCTTGAGTAAGATCCACCACACTCAACCATAACATGCTCCTTTCCTAGCAAAGTCTCTTAGATAACTTCCAAACTTCATCAAAACTATATACTTTTCAAAATAATATAAACACTAAATAGCCAGGAAGGGAAGGTGGGGCCTAGTTAACGGCCAAAATGACTCTGGTACTGTATGGAGGAACTATGTCTGTCCTCATATTCTCTACTCCCCACACTGGCCCCAGAATCTGATCTGACTCCCACCTGAGGTCATATCCTCCATACCTGAAATTTTACTTTCTTTTTCTGGCTCAAGGTATGTGTTACTGATACTAAACCATGCACTTGAATTGAACTTCTTGGTTTCTGCTGCTTCTCCTTTGGCCGTACAGTGACCTCTTGTGCACATTAGGTAGGCCCAGCAGGGACAGTGGGAGCAGGATACTACAGTAGAAGGTAGTGGCTTCTCAAGGGCCTTAATCGGCTGGCTGGTCTAACTGGCACAGCATCCCTTCCTGTTTCAGGGAATTCCAGTAGCTCAGAAGTCCTGAGATTAAGAAATAAAACCATAGTCAAACAGTGAACCTTCCACATTTGGCAAACCGCATTTCAGAAGACTGTTTTCTTTCTTTTTTTGTTTGGTTTTTGTTATTTATTTATTTATTTATTTATTTATTTTGGAGAGGGTTTTGCTATAGGGCACGTGCGCTCACCAGACAGACAGAGAGGGACAGAGAGACAGAAAGCAAGAAATCACCCCCCGGGGGGATGGCCACGCCGCAATCCCTTCTCCTCCATTCTCCTCTCGGGATCTTGGGCATGCACGCACACACGCCCAGCATGAGTTTTAAGCCACCGGGTCCAGGACTTGAACCACGGTCGACTATGTGGGAGTCCAGCGACATAGCCATTACGCTAACTGCTGGTCCCCAGAAGACTGTTTTCATACCCTTCATTACAAACTGTGAAGGAAATGTTGAGGCCCACCCTCGAGCATGTCTTTTGGCGACATCACCAGGACAATGAAACCTTCACAATCCTATTGTGGCTATTTCTCTTCTCCTTACTTGTGATTTATTGCTGGTCCTCATGATACAAAATATTATTTACTCTTGAAATGTTTTCGTCTTGGGTAGCAAATTGGGAAAAGCCAGTTGAGTTAATAGGACAGAGATAAATGAGTACAATTGAAATGGTTATATAAACTAAAACTGCAAGGCAAAATTACCAAATTGTTGGTATCTCATGAAAAAATAAAATTTATAAAAATGGTATATTGGGGGACCAGCAGACGACATGGTAGTTAAGAAGCTGGACACTCCCACATGGCTGACCACAGTTTGAGTTCCAGACCTGGTGGCTTGCTTTCTTACTTTCTCTCTGTCTCTCTGTGTGTCTGTCTCTGGTCAAATTAAAAATAAGTGAATGAATAAATAAAATTAAATAATTCTTTTAAAAGTGGTATTATTGTATTAGAAGAAATTTGCTGAAGACATATTGGTAGTAGCTCTTAAGTTGTGGGAGATTAGAACATTTAAATGAAAGGATCTGACACTATGTAAAACTAATATGCTTTTTGACAGTAACATCAATCAGATTTAAATCTTTAGCCTCTGAAATGATAAATGAAAGTATAACACAGAAGAGGTGAAGGCATAAAGTAATATAGTAAAGGAAATTGTAATGAAAGAAGGAAAACTCTTTTTAATGAGACTCAAAAAAGTGACACTTTATGAGAAATTATGCCCAAAAAACTCTCTACAATATACAAATATGGGGAAACAGCAGTTAGCGTAATGGCTATGTCGCTGGACTCCCACGTGGTCGACTGCGGTTCGCGTCCCGGACCCGGTGGCTTAAAACTCATGCCGGGCGCATGTGCGTGTGTGCCCAAGATCCCGAGAGGAGAATGGAGGAGAAGGGATTGTGGTGTGACCATCCCCTCTGGGGGGTGACTTCTTGCTTTCTGTCTCTCTGTCTCTCTCTGTCTGTCTGGCGAGCGCACGCGCCCTATAGTGAAAACCTCTCCAAAAAAGAAAAAAAAGAGAAATATACAAATATGGGCATTTGGTTTCTAAACATTCAATTATTAATTTTTATTTGGTATCTTAAATGCACACCTCTGGGACCAGCAGGTAGTGTGGTTTACAGTGCTGGAATTCCACATGACTGACTGTAGTTAGAGTCCCAGACCTGGCAGCTTGAAAATCGCAACAAATAAATAGATAAATAAATACATAAATGCTTAAAAAATAATAAAAAGCTAAACTTGGTATCTAAATGACTCTAAGAGATGTGAAATTTTAAAATATAGACCATGCATATAATAAAAACAAAAGAAAAAAAATTTTTTTGGAGAGGTTTTTTTTGCTATTGGGCACGTGTGCTCGCCAGACAGACAGAGACAGAGAGACAGAAAGCGAGAAATCACCCCCCAGGGGGGATGGCCACGCCGCAATCCATTCTCCTCCATTCTCCTCTCGGGATCTTGGGCACGCACACATGCACACGCACCCGGCATGAGTTTTAAGCCACCAGGTCTGGGACGCGAACTGCGGTCGATTACATGGGAGTCCAGCGACATAGGCATTATGCTAACTGCTGGTCCCAAAAACAGAAGAAAAATTTACAAGAATCCCCTGCTTTGTTTTCATGACTGTAATAAAACAGAAAGGGAAGAAGAAGAAGAAAAAAGAAAAACGCAGGAACATAAAATTGACTCTAAATTCTAAGTTGAATCGTTATCAAAAGGATTCAATAGCTTTGTACCTTTGTCCTTTAAAAAAAAAAAAAACTACTAGTTTTGGCTATTGGATTTTTTTTTTTTTTTTTTTTTTTTTTTTTTTTTTTTTTTTTAGAGGTTTTTTTTCGCTATAGGGCGCGTGCGCTCGCCAGACAGACAGAGAGAGACATAGAGACAGAAAGCGAGAAATCACCCCCCAGGGGGGATGGTCACGCCGCAATCCCTTCTCCTCCATTCTCCTCTCGGGATCTTGGGCACGCACGCACACGCGCCCGGCGTGAGGTGTAAGCCACCGGGTCCGAGACGCGAACCGCGGTCGACTACATGGGAGTCCAGCGACATAGCCATTACGCTAACTGCTGGTTCCCTTGGCTATTGGATTTTCATAGAGATTCTTGAGTGCTTGTTTAGGACCAGTGCCAGTTGGTTGTGCTTCTTTTAGAAAGTTAACTACTTGCTCTCTGAAAGTAAATTAGTAGCAGGGGTTCTCTGATTATATAAATAGAAGATGATGAGCATGTCTCTTTAATCTAAGAAAGGCAGAATTCTAGGGTATTCTCATTTTCTTTAGCTTTATACAATTCTAGGTCTGGGAGGAACCTTAGCTATCCCAGGTTCACTTACAGAAGGGAAACTGAGACCCCAGAGGAGACAAGATTGGCCTGGGATCCGACAGCTGTTTACGGCAGAGTCAGATGCCTAACCCCAGCCCCACTCTCCTCACAGTGCTCTGCTTGCCAAGGGTTTTGTCTCCGTGGTATCAGCTGCTGAATCACTTCAGCCGTGATTCCCAGGCTGCTTCTGTCAGTGCAAGAGCTGAACTCTCAGATCAGGAAGAAGTTAGCTGAGAGGAGAAATTCAAACAGACCTCTCTAGGGTTTCTACATTGGATAAACTGCACTATAGGATGTATGAGGTTCTTTTGGTATTATTTGTATTTTTTCATGGAGCCAAAATCTAAATCAGAAAGCAAGAAGCTTCTTTGTTCTGTGATAAACAATCAACTGACAGAATATATGCCTATACCACAAAAACACTCTTTTCCTTGGAGTCACCTCCTCAACCCATTCTCTCTCTCTCTCTCTCTCTCTCAGTCACACCTCCACACCTAGTCTCAGCCCTGGTGGTGACAGAGAGAGTGCATCCTCTCAGGCTTTGCAGGAGCTGGCCCCATTCTCCAACTAGAAACGATCCTCCCAGGTGCTAGCAATTTGTTTGCCTGAAATCTTGGAGGGAGAAACAGATCATCAGCACCATCAAAACAAGGCAGTATTATAAATGGAGTCAACTCTCGGCCCTTTCCAATCTAGTTGTCATTGTTTCCCCTCTTCATTTGTGTGAGGTGCTCGCAGTGCTGTGGTAGTACTATACCAGTGGGATTGATTGTTCCTGATGATACTATTACACATAATCTACAGGAATGATTTCAATGTGCTTGATTTGATATGCTATTTGTATTGTGAACATCCTGTGTCATGAAACATACGTATATAGTTGTAGAATCATAGAAGTAAATGAGGGGTTAAAACTATGGATGAAATGTTTTTCTAGATGCACAAGTGCATTACCAATTCTTCAAATGTAGATGCACTTAAGCTCCTAAAACACTGGCATACGGATTCTGTTGCATAGACCTGGAGACTCTCTAGATGGGCAGAGAGAGTAGGTAACAGCCCCTGGTGGGTGAGTTTATGAGTTCATGAAGATCTCTCCACCTCTAAAACAAGCCATCCCCAGGGGCCAGTGGGTGTCATAGTGGTTAAGGCACTGGACTCCCACATGGCCAACCACAATTTGAGTCCCAGACCTGGTGGCTTGAAACTCACACTAGGCTCACATGCATGTAGGATGAAAAAAATTCTGGGAGGAGAATAGAGGAGAGATTGCAACATGGCCATCCTACCCTGAAAGGGTGATTTATCATATTCAGTCTCTCTCTCCAGTGAGTGCATGTGCCTTATGGCAAAAAAAAAAAAAAAAAGCCATCTCATTATCTACCAGTTGGTAAAAGTAAAAAAAAAAAAAAAAAAAAAAAAAAAAAAAAAAAAAACTGGTATAATGGAGGACATGCCTTCTCTTGTTGTTGCTAGGGATGCACCTTTATATCTAGGTAAATACTGCTAAGAAAGGTCAGTGATAGGATTAAATTTACTCAAAAGTGCAAATGGCTGAGGAGTAATCTTTTGATCAAGGAGAGTGAGAGCACCCAGTATAGTGGGAGCATGGGGAGGAGAAGAAAGAAAAGCAAGCACGTCTACTAATGGAGAGTAAAAGGTCATGGGGAAAACCTACAAGAGAAACTTGTCCATTCTCATTTGTTAAAAGATACCAACTTTTGAGAGTTCAAGCGAATAACCTCTCTGTTGTAAATCTATGCCCAAGGATCAGTTATGATTTATTCATGGATTCATCAAGTGTTTTTTTGTGTATTTTATTTGGAGGATATATTAAGCCCCGGAACGTAGAATGGCCGCTGAGGATCTAGTAATAACAGGCATGTTTTTTGTCCCCAAGAAACTCACATCTAGTGGGGAGACAGACAAGGGGAAGACAAGTAAATGCCACATGATATGAAAAGACCTCAGCTCCACAAAACCTTGAACTCTTGATTGTTTTCTAACTTACTGATGTATATGTTAAGTCAGAGCCTTCTAACCCAAAGTAAGAAGCATTCTTTATCATGACCCAGTAAATACATATATAAAGCTGGAAGAAAATTTTCATTAAATAGCACTAACACTTTTTAAATGTAATGTAGTTTGTTATTTTTCACTCTATTTGTTTCTTTCCTTTTGTAAAATGAAGGTCACAACTCATTAACTTGATTTAATAACTCATTAACTTGATTTAATGACTCAGTAATGGGTCATGATTTACAGCTTGCAGATGGAGTAAAAAAGAAAGGACCTTCCAGGCAGGTGACACAGCACAGACAAGCAGGAGAAAGCACCTTCATTCACTATGCTACAGCCAGCATCGCTGCAATCTCTAGACCTTGGTGTTCTAGGCAACTTGCAAGGCAGTTATCCCTGATCAGATGAGGAAGTAGAAGTAAAGGGAAATATTTGTGGACTACCTTCTTTGGATCAATGACTATGACACTGGTTTACATAAATTATCCCATGTAATTCTCCCAACAGCCCTATGAGTTCAGGGATATTTCTTTCGTTTTATAGATTTAAAAAAACTGACAGCCAGAGAAGTTTCATGATTCCCTCAAGATTATGAGCTAGATGAGACATGGGCATAGACATTGAGGTCCTATTGTGAAACGTTGTGGAGCAGTGTTTAAGAGTATAGTTGCTAGATTCTGCCAAACAGAAAAACATTCGACTCTTGGTTCTGCCACTTAGTAATTCTGTGACCTTGGATCAGTCAGTCTCTGTGGCCTCAGTTTCTCTATCTGTGAAAGATGGAAATAGTGGGCCAGCAGCTGGCATGGTAGTTAAGGCCCTGGATTCCTACATGGCTGACTGCTGTTCAAGTTCCAGACCTGTTAACTTGCTTTCTCACTTTTTTTCATTCTCTCTCCCTGTCTCTTTCTCTAGTGAGTGCATGTGCCCTGTAGCAAATTTTTAAAAATAATGATAATGATAAATAAAAATAGGAATAGTAATAGGATATCGTAAAGTGGTTGTGAGGATTAAATTAAAAAAAAAGTGAAGTTAAGTATCTGGCATGTGGGAAGCCATTGATAAATTTTGGTAATATTCCTCATTTATTATAAAGGCTGAGGGACAGAATTAGAGCGAACAAGGTACTGTTTTCTCAGGAGTGCACTGAGCCTCCCTTGTCCCATTGTTTTCCTTTAACAAAGGAGAGAAGAGAGACATCTGGCATCCTTTGGATATTCACTCCTCTAGGCCCCATGAAGCCTGGAGAAGGCCGGGATTCCATAGCTCCAGAATGTCCAGTTTTGTCGATTCATCAGGCATTTCTCAACCCAAAGAAAGGTCTACCCAAAGGCAGGACCTGAAAATAGTTCAGTGGGAGCTAAAGATAAGAAGAGAAACTCACTCAGGTACAACTGGCCCTTCCAGTTCTTCACAGATGTCATCAGTGTCCCTAACCATGTAATTTCTCCCATCTGTGTTCTTAACTCTTTCCAGTCCTTTGCTCACAGCTTTGTTCTAGATTTGAAAGACTTAGAGAGAGACAGAGACAGTGAGAGGAAAAGTGAGAAATCACCCCCCACCCCCAGGCAGAATGGCCATTCCACAATCCTTCTCCACTCTCTTCCCAGGATCTTGGCCACGCATGCATGTGCACGTGCCCAGTGTGAGTTTCAAGCCACCAGATCCAGGATTCAAAGCATTGTTGGCCATGTGGGAGTCCAGCAATATAACTGCTATGCCATCTGCTGGCCCCCAAACTGGTTATTTTTTCTAAGCTGCTGCTTTATGGTAGACTAACCTAATTGCTCTCTGAAGGGAAAAGTTAGGAGCAGTAGTTGCAATAGTTGTAAAAAACACTCATTTAGGACCTAATGTCATTAATCTATTATGTCCCTGGGAAAGTCATGATGTACTTTTCTATGTTTTTCTACACAAAAACTTATTTTCTTTACAGTTGTTCCAAGTTCACATTTATTCAAATTTGCTGCTTCCTAAGACAGTTTTTTATTCAAAGACTATAATATGGCAAGTGCACTCAGGTCGGCCTCTTGGCCCATCCTTTATCATAAGGCATTCACACATTGATTCTTTGCACATTGATTCTTTTATTCAATAAACATGGTGTATGTACTTATCTATAATGTACCAGACTGTGGTAAATGTTAAGGATACTTAGAGGAAGAAGAACATAGTTACTCAAGTTACTCATCGTCTAGATCTGTAGGTAGTTCATGGCATGGAAACCATTATAAGTATCATTTCTTGACACCTTGTTATGTTACTTGAAAATACCATCTTATTTTAATTTTTATGATGTGCCTAGATGGCTTTCAACAGGAAAACTTGCCCAGAAGACCACTAGCATTTGAAAGTTACCTGTTAAAATAGTGACCACTTTGTTCCTTACTAAGGTTTCATGGTAAAAGCTCCTTGAAATGGAAATACTGGAGCTGCCAATCCAGCGAATGTCTTAACTTTATTAAGTCTTTAGTGCCTTATGCCACAGTGCTTGGCGTGAAGAAATCTCTTTAATAAATATTTGTTGAATGAGTTAGTGAAAAAATCCTGAGACTATCTTTCTATACTAACGTAAAAGAAAATATTAAAATCTAAGCCAATAACTAAGCAGTCCTATGGAAGTCGAATGCGTGCTGCCTGGCACCAAGTGCAGGGGGTCTGGTTGCATCCTCCGAGCATGGGCATGGCCTGCTGGTCCTAGGACCTTCAGGAAACGGATGGCACTGCAAAGCATTTCAGGTGGCTTCACTTGTCCACTGAACTCTGGGACTCTCTTTAAATTGGGGCCTGATTTGATAATGGATTGAGACAAACTGAGCCTACACCCTCTTAGGGAGAGGGCTTAGGATGGGGGCAGGACTGCTCATTCTCAGTATCAGCAGTCTTTCTTCTAGGCCACGAAGATGGGAAGTTATATAAGGGCAGACTTGAGAAAACATGTGAAGTCCTCACACAGGACACTTCATCCAAAGGGCTTTTATTCTAGGGGGAGGGTATTTCTACCTGACTGATTTTGAAAGAAAAGACCTACATCATCAGATACTAAGAGACTCTGGTCTGGTTTTTTTCTTTAAACATTAGTGCATCCTTTCACTCCACTTTCTGTCCCGCTGAACTGCTGGTTAGTCACCTGGGGATGTAAGGAATACTGTGAAATGGAACCTAGCAGGAATCTTCACCTGGCTTCCAACTTCACTGGGCAGTGGATTTCTTGAGAACATTTAAGGCCAAGCCATGGAATGTGCAGACTGTTAAAATTAAGATTTTTATCTTCTTCTTCAATGTTGAACCAACATGCTCTCAGTTACCATCTCAGAGAACATATTACAGTCACTCGTTCATGTGAACCTCCCTGCCCCGTAACCGTGCTGGTGGACAGTGGCAGTATAATTGCCTTTTGTTCCTTCACTCACATATTCATATTTAGCTCCATCATCATTTGTTCACTCAGAGATGTAGTAAATACTCTGCAATGGGTTCTGCTCCATCAGAACAGAAAATGAAAACTGCATGAATCAGTTACTTTTCTCTCTTAAAGTCTGACTGGTATTGGGGGGCATCTGGGGATAGGACATAATCAGGTACCTAAAAACAATTAACTGGATGAAGCCAAAAGTCTAAAACCTGGGGAACCACAAGAGAGGGGAGAAGACATTACAAAGTTCAGAGGGACAGCCTGGGCCTCATAACGAGGGGCCAGAGAACATATGTACTAAGAGTTCACGCCTGGCTTCATTCTGAACTCAGGACAGTACTAGGGCTCAGATGTATTATTCCCATCCTACAGAGGAACAGGGAGCCCTGTAGAAAGCCAAAGAGGTTTAAAAATAACTGACAGAGGTGCTGTATGACTGAGCCAGATTCTCTACCCAGGCGTGGCTCTCACCGAAGTCCATGTTTGTTTCACCACAATTCAGTGAAGAAGTTAATCATGTAGGGGCACTGTTTGAATTCATAATGTTGAAACGTGTATTTGTTTTGTACTTTATACTGACTTGCTCCAAGTAGACCTGGCTTCTGGTCCAGAATTCACAGCTTATTGTTTACTAAAACTTAAGTGTCTCATTTATAAAATAGACATACCAGATCAGCCCCATAGCCTAGTTAATTAAGAAAGTCAGATCCCACATGGACAACTGCAGTTCAAATCCCTGCCCCAGCAGCTTGTAAAACACATCAGGAGCATGTGTGTGCATACCCCAAACCCTAATAGGATGGAGAAATGAAGTAGAGGGGATTGCAATGTGACATGACCCACTGGGGGTTGCTTTCTCTTTCAATCCCTGCCCTCTTTTCTCTGATGAGTACGCACATTCTCTGGCAACTTGAAAAAAAGAATTCTTTTTTGAGAGAGAGGTTTTTGCTATAGAGCACATGCACTCACTAGAGACACAGAAAGAGGCAGAGAGACAGAAAGCAAGAATCATCCTCCAGGGAGGATGGCCACACTGCAATCCCTCCTCCATTCTTCTCTCGAGATGTGGCACATGCCCACACACGTGCCCAGCGTGAGTTTTAAGCCACCGTTTCTGAGACTCAAACCACAGTTGACTACTTGGCTGTCCAGTGACATAACCATTATGCCATTCTCTAGACCCTTAAAAGTATTTTTTAAAAATAAAATGGACACACCTAGTTCACAGGCTTGTCATTAGGATTAAATTAAACATAGTCTATGAAGAAGCCCACTGTGTGGGACTTGTTAGGTAAGGGGAAGTCCCTTGATCACTATCAGAGCTTAGAGCCTTCTACTAAATTGGTGCCTTTTTTAAACCAGAACAGATTTTGATTCTCCACTTCGAGACTTATTAGCATTATGCTCACTGTTTTAGGCATTTGCATTTTTAATTGCATCCTTAATTGTGGAATAAAAGGCTTTGTTTTCAGGCAGCTAATTTTATGCCAGAAATAGTAAGGAGGAGGAGTCATTGGGTTCTGGGGGACGTTTTCTTCTTTCCCTGAAATTATAAGTTGCCCTTGGTTTTAAAAAGGCTTTAAATTTTTAGATTTCTATAGGAAGAGACAGAAGTATCATGGACAACACTTCCATTTACTGTCACATTTTCCCTTTATTCCCTCTATTCCCAAGATCAAGAATCTAAATCTCATTACTATTAATGGTTGGCCTGTCGTTCGTTTATTCATTCATTTGCCCAGAAAACCTTTTCTGTGCCATAGCTATGTGTCTGATACTATACTCAGCTCTGGGGATAAAAATATGAGCAGAGCTTCTTTATTTCCCTTAAGGAGCTCAAAGATCACTCCAACAACCTGGATTCTGCTTTCCAAATTCCTCCACATGGTAACCATATGCCCAGAAATCCATCATCTCCAGATATGCCTGGCCTCATAACCTCAAATTATTAGTTACGAGAATAAAACCAAACAGCTCCAGCTAGAAAAGAAACAGTACAAGGTGGGACACAGGATGCTCACAGGCGAGAACGGGGAGATGGAAGGGCATGGAAAATTTCAGAGATCCCTCATCCTAAATCACAGAGGTTTGGTCCAGAGCCAGGAATGGACACAAGACACTTGTCTTTTAGTGTCAACATGAGAACAGTGCCTAATATTCTTTAAATACTTATTGAATGAACATTTTGAGTGGCAATTTAAGGTCTTTAAGGGAGTATTAATGACTGGTTGCATTAAACACAAGCTCACTAGTCTCCCTCTGCACAGAAACTGCTCTCTTCCAACCTCACATGCTTTCTTCCTGCCTGTTGACTCAACTGCCCTCTTCACTGGGTTGTAAACATCCTGGGATCTCTATAGTCTGGCATAGAGTAAATGCCACGTCAGTCAAAGAAACAAATTGTGGATGTCAAGAGGTTGGAGAAAGTTTAACTTTATTTAAACGTTTACTTATTGGGGCCAGCAAATGGCATGCTGAACTCCCACATGGCTTACTACAGTTCGAGTCCTGGACCTGGCGGCCTGAAGATCATGCCAGACACATGCATGTGCATGCCCGAGAGGAGTACGGAGGATAAGGTATTGCAGCATGGCCATGTCTTTTTATATAAAAAGCCTTGTCTTTTTATATAAAAGAGGGCCTTCTATGATTATTTGTATGCCTGCTTTTATGACATAGACCATGATAAGTAGTTATTCTGATCCTAGGCTTCCCCAGGATCTGACATTCTGTGGAAGTTACCAAAAAAGAGGAGATTTGAAAGGCCAACTATGACAGGGCTTCTTGTAGAAGATTCTCAAAGTAAAAGCTTTTCTTTTTTTCAGTCACCTTTGGCAGTGTATTTCTTCTCTGCAGGATATAGACACTGCCATGAAGCATTCAGCCCTCTTGAATACCAGCTGACCTAGCTGTTCATTCATGAGTTCACACAACAGTAGAGTAGGCAAAAACCCTGGGTTTTGAAGTCAGAAGTACATGGATTTAAATCCTGGCTCTGCCATATATTCCCTTTCTCATGACTTAGCAACTCCTTTTCTTCTGCTTCTAAGCGTCCACTTTTTCTGTGGAATGAGTATAATAAATACACAACTTAGAAGGTTTATAAGCAATAATGTTTGTAAGTCACCAAACATCTTACATAAAATCTTCCAGAAATTAGAAGACTTTCTTGCTTTTTACAATGTTGCTGTCACCTTGATATCAAAAGAGGACAAGGTCATCCTAGGAAAGGAAATGAAATTTTTAGTCCAATCTCTCTCATAAACTTAAAAA
Source organism: Tupaia tana (assembly GCA_026018925.1). Taxonomy (NCBI): domain Eukaryota; kingdom Metazoa; phylum Chordata; class Mammalia; order Scandentia; family Tupaiidae; genus Tupaia; species Tupaia tana. Next base: position 74,648,053 of record JAKSZU010000015.1, on the reverse strand, counting down.
TTTAAAAAAAGGTAGCAAAATGAATCCAGTGTTAAATAGAAAGACTGCTATGTCATGATGCAGCAGAATTTATTATAGGAATGAAAAATTGCTTTAAACACTAGAAAATCACAATAACAGAATAAAGGATAAAAATCAGATGATTATCTAAATATTACAGGAAAAGCATTTAATAAAATTCAAAATCTATGATAAAAAGTTCTTAGCAAACTTGAAAAGTATCAAACTTCTTAAATCTAACAAAGGCAAACATCATTGTTAATAATAAAATTTTTTAAACTTTCTCCCTAGAAGCAGGTATGAGACAAAGACATCCTCTATTGCCACTGCTATGAAATGGAGGTGAAAGGAACCAGCAGTTGGTGTAATGGCTATGTCGCTGGACTCTCATGTAGTCAACCGCAGTTCAAGTCCTGGATCCAGTGGCTTAAACTCACGCCAGGCACATGTGCGTGCGTGCCCAGGATCCTGAGAGGAGAAGGGACTGCGGCATGGCCATCCCTGCTGGGGGGGGTGATTGCTTGCTTTCTGTCTCTCTCTGTCTTTCTGGTGAGCACATGCACCCTATAGGAAGAAACTCTCAAAAATAAATAAATAAATAAAAATAAATGGAGTGAAAGAAAAAAATCCTTACAAAAGAAATAATAAAATTATTTTTTATTTTCTTGTGAAAGATTGTGTGCATTAAAATGACTTTTTAAAAATGGTAAACAGCTAGAATTAAGTGACTTTAGCAAGGTTGCCAGATATAAGGTCTATGGTAAAATAATCAGGTGTGTTCCCATCTAACAATTCTTTTTTTTTTTTTTTTTTTTTTGAGAGGTTTTTGCTATAGGACACGTGCGCTCCAGAAAGACAGAGAGACAGAAAGCAAGAAATCACCCCCCAGGAGGTATGGCCACACTGCAATCCCTTCTCCTCCATTCTCCTCTTGGGATCTTGGGCATGCACACACACACACCTGGCATGAGTTTAAGCCGCTGGGTCCGGGACTCGAACCACGGTCGACTACATGGGAGTCCAGCGACATAGCCACTATGCTAACTGCTGGTCCCCCCATCTAACAATTCTAAACAATAAGGAAGTAGAACTTAAAGTACCATTTGCAATAGTATCGAAGAACAATGAATACCTAGGAATAAATCTAGCAAAAGAACAATAGTGTACAATAAGCAACAAAAAGTCTCATAAAAATGTTATTAAACGAGGTCTCACAAATGCGTTGATGTAACATATTCATGAATAGGAAGACATCATTTTTGCCAAACTGATATATTAATTCATTGCAATTCCTACCAACATCTTAGAAGATATTTTTTGTTTGATTTATGGTGGTGATGGTGGATTTGACAAAGCGATTCTAAAATTTATATGGACATGTAAAAGACCAAGAATGTGCAAGACAAAAGAATAAAATTGTACAATTTACTTCATTGATGTTTTAATTTATGAGGTTACATGATTAAAGGCAATATGGAATTAGCACAAAGTATAGATAAGTAGAATAATGAAACAGAATAAAGGGTTCAGAAACCGAGAAATCACTCCCACCCAGCCCCCAGGGGGAATGGCCACACCCCCAATCCTTTCTCCTCCATTTTCTTCTTGGGATTTTGTACACACATGCACACACATCCTGTGTGTTTTAAGACTCTGGGTCTGGGACTTGCACTACAGTCAGCGGTGTGGGAATACAGTGAAGTAAGCATTATGCAGTCAGCTGGTTCTTACTTTTAACATTTTGATCTGCAACCCATCTAGAATGATATGGTATATGGTATGAGTTAAAAGCCATTTTTTTAAAATTTGGATATCTAATTGATCCAGCACCGTTTACTAAGAATCATTCATTTTGTGCTTCATGGCAATTTCACCTTTGTCATAAAATCACAATATGTGTGTGGGACTGTTTCAGTCACTAGCCTCAAACTTTTTTGCTCATTTATTTTGCAGTAAATTAAACAATGGCTGATAGCCCACATAGCCAGAAGCTTAAATATGTCCAAGGAATAAAAGGAGTAAAATACTCAGTCCTTGCCTTTGGATATTCCCAGTCTAATGGAGAGACCAAAATTAAAGGGTGTCCAACTTCACCTTACCACCCTGCACTGAGTTCAGATTAGACCATGTTGATTAAGAGAGAAGCCACCTCCACAGTGAGCCATGCCCCACTTAGGCAGCTCATTACTGGGACGCTCTCCTGGGAGGCACCAAAACTGTCTCTAGGCTTGTTTTATGAGCTGTCCCTTCTTGCTTTACTTCAGTGTTCCCAGCTGGTTAGTATCACCTGGGGTGCTCTTAAAAACCCTGATAGCTAGGCCCCAGCTCAAGACCTATTAAGTCTGACTCTCTGGGAATAGGTCCTCATGCAGCAATATATTTTAGAGCTCCCCTAGTGATCTAAATGTACAGTAAAGTTGAAAACCACTGCTTTATCTCTTTTCTCCTTTTCTTCCTACTTTTTAAACTTTCTTCACTTCCTTGGCTCACCTGTAAGAACAATAGTTTAAAAAGTGCCAGACTCCTTGCGTGGAAGTCTAATGCAAACCTGCAGCTAATGGAAGACCTGTTGCTAGGATCATTTTTAGTTTTGATCATCCTCAGTGTTGACACAAAGTTTGGAAACAAACTTTGAACTTAATGCTATAATTTGCTCATGCTTAACAAAAACTAGAATCCTCTGGTTCAAGTCTTGGAAAGCAGATTGAAAAGGTTGGTAAGATTTCTTGAGAATCTAAGAGTTCTACCACTCATATTTTGACTTCCATTGAATACAAAATAAAATAATTAGAAGTTCTTTTTTTTTAATTTTTGCCAAAGGGTATGCATTTTCCCTGGGGATGCATGTATTCATACATACACACACATACGTACAGAGAGAGAGCGCAAGTGAGAGCGCGCACGCATGAGAGAGAGCAAGAAAGCACTCTCCATGGGAAATGGTCACACCACAATCCTTGCTTCTCCATTTCTCTCTCGTTTGGGATTTGGGGCATGCACGCACATGTACCCAGTATATTTTCCAAGCCCCTGGTCCAAGACTTGAACCATGTGGTCAGTGATATGGCATCCAGCCTTAAACCATCATGCCAAGGCTTGACCTGTAGCAGGTCTTTGAAAGTATTCAGGATACAGATCAGCCCCAAACAATATGCTGGGAGGGGTGCAGGTAGGGAAGGAGGGACAGTAATCTGGCTTGTAGTAATTCAAGTATGAATGAATTTACTCAGTCATTTCTGGTTCTGAATTCTGACAACAACCCCAGTGAACAGGAGTTGAATTTCTCCCCACTCTCCCTGCAGCCCACCTCCAAAGTTTGGTCCTAACCCTGGGCTTCCCCCTGTGCTCCCTTCTTTCCCAGCACCGCTCCCTGCCTTAGGCTTAGCCCACCTCAGGCCTCAGCACTCTGTTGGCATGGAAACATTAGATGAGCCTGCCTGGTGGGAGGGATGTTCTGTTTCCAAGTGAAAATGGAAAAGATTCAAGTGTGATTCACTTCCAGCCATTTTAACCCTCGAGTTTATTAATCTATGTAAAAAGTATCCGTGGCTCCTGATGACCTAGTAGGGAAAGGAGACCATTTGGCTCCAGACGGTGCTCACCTTCCTCTGGACATGCCGAGATGAAGCCTCGGGAAGTCCCAGGCTCTCCTGTTCTCCCTTCCTCTCACAGGCCCTTTCTTCAGTCTCCATGCTGTCTCTTTCTTGCTCTAAAAGAATTTTAGTGTTTTTTCAAAACCCAGTTGAGACACTGTGCTTTCCTAGCAGCTTTTCTGACCCAAACCTCTGCCTTCTCCCTACTCATAGCACTTGCGTTGTAATGACTGCAGCAAACTTCAAGTCCGGGTGACTCTATCCCTAGACTGTGAGTTCATTAAAGGAGAAGCATGCTAGTGTAAGGAAGACATTTTCTCACACTCCTGGGGCAGGGGACTTCTCTCTAAGGCTGAGAGTTGAGAAACCCACCATAAATCACTCAGCTCCCAAGTGCCAGAGTTGACATGCACACCCAAGCCCAGCCCTTCATTCCTCTGCTGTCTATGTGTGAAGCACCTAACCCTGTATCTACCCTTGAAGAATGGGAGGGGATGGGTGGATGATGGATGGATTGATGATGAGTTGCCTTGGGAAAAGTACAATCCCGTGTTCGCCATGGGAATCCAAATGGAAAATTAAACCCCCTTCTGTGGTCTAAGCTCAGTGTGCATAGTCTCTCCACGCTTGTGGTGAAGGTTAAGAAACCAAAGGCTCTGTCACCCCTTTATACCTGTGTGCTACTTCCAAAGCTGCTTCCCTCCCACTCAGACTGCTGCCTCCCACCAGAGAAGTTACAGGTAGGCTGGCTCCTTGAGGATTGAAAGTAGGAAGAAGAAATGGCTTTTTGAATAGCTATTGAATCACCTTGGCAGCTTCCACTTCCACCTGGATATAAGCCCTCAGCGTCCCGTGTTAGTGTCCTTTAACGTAGTGTCGGCACCTTGCTGCTTGCGAAGACAAAGAGGACAGTCACGTGAATGCCACAATTAACAGTTAGCAAAATCATTCAGTACCTTCCAGTGAATCTCAACAATTTTCTTTCCTAACCAGTAATTTAGCAAAAGAGGCGGGGGTGGGGGGGGGGGAGGCATGGCCTTATTCAAGTATTTCTATTTTTATGTTCAGGTAAGGGTGAAAATCTCGTTTAGTGAAGGAGTTCTGTGTTGGAGCTGAGTGTATGTAAATAATGTCTCAGCTTTCAAAAGCAAAGAACAAAGCTTGTCAGTTTGTCTAGGACCTGCCGCCACACAATATCTTATTTGTGACATGCTTCAGTAATAGACTTGGTTACCAGGGCTACTGATTTATAAAATTAGAGTGCTGAAATTATTAAACAGCATGGTCTCCTATAGAATCTGGAAGTAGTAAATACACAGTACCTCCTTCTTTCCATCATATTAACCACTCCTCCCATCCCCTCCCCACCCCACCAAATGTGTGCATTAAACCCGATTCCTTTTACATTCAAAAGAGCTACAATTGTTTCCCCAGGGCTAAAACAGGGGATTTTTTTTTTTTTTTTTTTTTTTTTTTTTTTTAGTTTCACAGCTAATAACAGTTCTAGATACAATGCCCAAACTGTGATTCACTCCAGCTTGCAATATAAATAGATTGGACAATTAGACTATTATTTGTAAAATGATGACTTTTATTTTGGATCTAGTCATTTTCAAGGAAAACAAAAGGCCAGGAGTACTAATACACAGCAATAGTTTTATGTTTTTAAGCAACCTGTAATGAGAGCAACCTGTATTTACTGCATCTTACAGCTTAGATTCTTAGATCAAATAACCTATTAATTTGATTCTTCCATTTATTATTTGTATGATCTTGGGAAAGTTATTTATACTCTCTCTGTTTCAGTTTGCCCATCTTTCATTGAGGATAACAACTGTACCAACCTCATAATCATGTTGTGTAAATAAAACCCAGCCATCTTTACCACCACGCCATCAGCTGGGCCAACTTGTAGTGTGGTGGTAAAGGCGCTGAATCCCACCTGCCTAATTGTACAGTTCAAATTCTGGACCTGGTGGCTTGAGAAAACATCAGGCATGCGTGCATGAGTGCCCAAAATGCCGAAAGGAGGGAAAATTGGAAGAGAAGAGATTGCAATGTGACCATTCCCTATGGGGGGGGGGGGGGCTCACTTTCCCTCTTTCTCTGTCAAGCACATGTGCCCTGTGGCAAAATTAAGTAAATATAAAAAGTAAAATCAGATATTGTCTATTAAATATTTTGTAGAGTGTTTAACCTATATATAAAATATGCTCAATAGGCTGAAGACACTATTTTTATTATTATTATTATTACTACTACTACTACTACTACTACTACTACCACTACCGCCACCACACTGGCTAGTTGTAAGGATGAAGTGAGTTAATGTGTTAAGTTGCTCTACTTACTACTAGGCAGATAGGATGTGTGCTTGGTACATCCTGGTTACCACTTGCTTGTTACCCCATAGCTGTACCATGGTTGGCAGCTGTATTGTCTTCCCCAAAGTTCTCTTCTTTTCCCTCTTCGCTTTGTTTGCTTTCTTGCTATTCAAATAACAGGGTTCCTCAGATGTTCAGTTTCCTTCCTATTCCCTTTTGCCCTGTTTCCAGCCATGCCGCACAGGTGGAGAGACATTCCTTATCCCATCCTGATACAGTTTCATGCAGCCCCAAGAACCTGGACTTGAGTTGTAGCCTCGCCCTTGTCAGCTGTGCGGACTTGTGCAAGTTCCTTCATTTCTGGCTTGCAGATTTTATTATTATTATTATTATTTTAATGTGAACCATGAGGGGAGGGCAAGGCAATTTCGGAGGTCCTTTTCTGTCTAATACCCATTGACTCTCCAAGTCTGTTTTAATCAGGGACCTTGCAGGCTCTGCATTGTATTCAGACCCAGGGTTTTAGCGACTTGGAATTTACAATGAATTTAAAGATTGGACATTGGAAGGGGAAATTCTGAGCAATATGATTCCAGTGTTCTATCTAGCATGGTCCTTGAGGAGTATTAAGACCGTGAGGTCACGCTATCAAAATCTGGTGTTATGAAAATGATCTTCAGCTTTTCCAAATGTACAAGTACATAAATCTGAGCTTTGAGCCTTTAAAACCTGAGCACACATCCTACAAGACAGTGATATTTAACCTGCATCCATGTGGCAGTCTTTGCTCTAGAAAGGCTAGTTCTGTTGCACATGAAGAGGTAATTCTGATCTAATACAAAAAATCAAATAGAAAACCATGGGACTCCACATGGCTGGTTTTGAAGCACAATTTCCCACTAGGGTTTTCTCGTTTTGGGGATAGAGAGGTATTATACTTCATGAGTTTCAAACTTAAGTGCACTTCAATTCCAAGATTGGTGCAGGGGCAAGGACGGGGCGTGGAGAAGGGAGCGTGTTGCAAAAACTTACACAAGCCCATATACCTTTCAAGGTGGTTGTCAGTAATGGAAAATTAATGTTCACTTTCGGGTTTAAAATCAGTCGTTAGATGCTTTCCTGAGACCAAATAGTCTCTCTCTCTCTCTCTTTTTTCCTCCATTGTACATTGTGGCTATAAAAATCAAGCCAGCTTAATGGGAAATTTCAAAATTCTGTCACTTTCAGCTCCTGGGGTGCCACCATCTGCCCTAGCTGTGTGTGGCGCCAGAAAGGAGCACAGAGCCAGATTTCTCATTAGCAATAAACCTGTTGGACCAAGAGTGTGGGGACATGTGGAGCCCTGCTGGGGCATGTTGGGTACAAGACTGGAGATGCTTATCTCAGGGCTCAGAAGCCTGGGTGCTGAGTTAGAAGGGTGTGTCTGGTATTAAAGGATTGCCTGGCTTTTCTAAATTCATTAGGACACAGGCTGCTTGTGCCCATGTTGGCAGCTGGACTAGAGGAAGTACTTTCCTTCTTGCCAGTTCATTTCTGGTCATTTTCATCTCTGATTTAACTCATCTTACAACTCCCTGTCAATATTAGGTTGAACCATATGAAATTGTCAAAGTTTCATATGGTTTGATCTAATATTTCACTTTAAAAGGGGGTTTCTGTTTATGCTGGCTGCTTGCTCTCCCTTTGTTGGCAGGAAAGAAGGTTCTTGGACAGTAGGGGGTTCAAAATGGGAATGCATGCGTAATTCTTGTCTGCAATTCTGTGAACAGTTTGTTATGATGAAGAAACTAACTGAGAACCCTTCCTTGTGCAACAGAACTACACCACGGCTTGTTGGAGTTAAAATTGTAATAGTAGAGCTATCAATAAAAGGAAACCACTTCACCCATTGCCTGCTGCTGCCCTAACAAACAGCAAAACCGTCTCTGCTTTTAGCTCTTGTGTTGGAACCAGCGGTAGTATCTGATAAACGTGTGTGTGTGTGTGTGTGTGATAATTTATCCCAAATATAACTATGTAACAATGAAATGCACAGATCAATGAATTTCAATAAAAGCATTTATCCATTCAGGCAAAACCTACATCAAGATTCAGAACTTTTTTTTTTTTTTTTTTTTTGGAGAGGTTTTTTGTTTGTTTGTTTGTTTGTTTGTTTTTTACTGTGCACTTGTCAGAAAGACAGAGAGAGACAGAGAGACAGAAAGCGAGAAATCACCCCCTGGGGGGATGGCCTTGCCACAATCCCTTCTCCTCTATTCTCCTCTCAGGATCTTGGGCATGCACGCACACGCGCCCGAGGTGAGTTTAAGTTGCTGGGTCCGGGACTCAAACTGCGGTCTACTATATGCGAGTCCAGCAATTTAGCCATTATGCCAACTGCTGGTCCCAAGATACAGAACTTTCTAATGCCCCATAAGATTTTCTCATGCTCCATTCTAGTCAATCATAGGCCTCACCACACTCTCTGAGAAATTTTCTTTTCTAAATTTTATACCATAAGTAAGTTGGCTTGTTCTTGAAATTCATATAAATTTAACCACACAATATTTCTTCATTCATATCTGGCTTTTTGGCTTAGCATAATGGTTTTAAGAGCCAGCTGGTGGTTAAGGTGACTGGATCCCATATGGCCACTGTACGGTAGGAGTCGTGGCCCCTATGACTTAAAAAACACACCAGGTATGTGTGCATGTGTGCCCAAAATCCTGACAGAAGGAAGAATGGAGGAAAAGGGACTATGTGACCATTTCCCCGTGGGAATGGGGGGGGGGGGTTGCTTTCTCACTTTCCTTCTCTCTGCTTCTCTGTCTCTCTCTAGCGAGTACACACACCCTCTGGCAAATTAAACACAAAAAGAGCCACCCCTATTGTTTCTTATTCCAATAGTCTGATACTTTGTATTGCTTTTTGTATTATTCCATTGCATAAATATAACACAATTTGTTTATCCATTCTTCTGTTGAAGGACATTTGAATTATTTCATGTTTGAAGCTATTATGAATAAAGGTGCTATAAACATTCTTGTAAAACCTCTTTGAGGAATTATGTACTTGTTTCTCTCTGGTATATATCCAGAAGTGAAATGTCAGGGTTATAGGCAACTACTAGGCTTCAAATAAACTACTATAGCATGTTCTAGTAGATTATAGGAAGTGTCGTGTGGTCACACGCCTTCCAAAGACCCTGTAGTAGGCGAATAGGAAATGTCCTATTACTGAAAGAGATGAAGGAAAAGATGGATATTGGGGGACAAGGAGCAGTCCCCACCATAGCACCCATGAAAATACATGAGTACATTCACTCAGAGCATTCCTTCTGTGAATTCTGAGAGTGTGTGGCTTAAGCACTGATGTTTTTAAGCACCAGTAGCTGTTTTCTGAAATGGAGGTAAATTCCGCAGAGGTGCTGACAACAGTGGTGGGCCGGTATTCCTAAAGGGCAGCAAAACTGTTTTCTTTGATGTCAAAGACGATGAGAAATACTGGTGGTTGTTAAGGCTTTCCCTGCCTCTGATCTACCTTTCACTTTGATAAGGTTATGGTTTTTAGCTTCTGGCTGCACCCACCTAAGGCTTTCTTACTCCTAGTAAGACAGTAAGTGCCTTCAGATTTAGATGCATGAATGTGGATTAGCTAAGTTTTTCTTTCCCTGTTCATTCTGTCTTCCAGCTTTTCTACTGAGTATAAATTCTGTGCTTCACCAGAGGTTAAGTCCTCTGTGGATCTCGTGTTTGCATAAATCTTTAAGTACTTGAAGAGGTAACTACCTTATGTCTTCAAGTAGCAGCAGCTCTTTCTTCAAACAGAGTAAGACACCAAAGTTGCTGATGCCTGTGCAGTGAGTCCAAAGGGCAGCATAACATCTAGCCCTGTAAAGTCACCCCACAAATGTGTGCCCCTTCCCCTAGGATCTCACGATCACAGATGAGTAAATCACCATGACGGTCTGGGGTGGTAAATGCCATGCATTGCAGGGATACGAGTATTTTTATTGCTACCCTTTATGGCTTGATAACAGAAAAATGCTGACTGCCATGAAATGCAAGAAGCATGAAGTTCTCACATTTGTGGACAGTAGCAGAACCCTGAAGTTTGCATCGTGCTATTAAACTCAGTACCTGCCTGCATCATGCTCTGTGCGTACCTTCAGGTGTATCGTTCACTAGCTTGGCTTTTGCACTCCTTTGGAACATGGTGGTAATAGAGAAAGAAAGCGGGGACCACAGAGAGCAACCAAGGGAGAGCTGCCAGCACCTAGAACAGCTCCACCCTCAGCTGTCTGCCTGATCTTGAACAAGTTCTTAACTTTTCTGAACTTCAGTTACTTTATATTTAAAAGGTGTATAATAATAGGCCTAATCCCTTAGAGTTCTTGTGAAGCTTAACTGAGCTTGTTCAGGTGAAATTCTGTAAAAGATCGCCTGGTTCTTGGTAAACCTTCATTGCTCCGATATCATTGCTGTCTTCTGGAGTTATTTCCCTAGCACTATTTCCTGAGAAACTACTTAGGACATTACGCTTGCTTCTTTGCTTGCTTGTTTTTGTTTGTTTGTTTGAGTTTGCTTTTTCCACATTATACAGTAATGTCATAATGGAATAGGTCTTAGAAAGCTCATTTCTCCTGGCTTAACACAATTTTGGGGAGAGGGCCAGCAGATGGTGTAGTGGTTGCCACACTGGTCTCCCACCCACATGGCCGACTCTGATTTGAGTCCCAGACCTGGTGGCTTGAAAATCACACCAGGCATGTGTGCATGTGTGCCCAGAATTCCAGGAGGAGAATGGAGGAGGAGGGTTTGCAGTGTGGCCATCCCCTCAGGGAGTGATTTTTCACTTTTCCTCTCACTGTCCTCCCCCCCCCCCACTCTGGCGAGCGCATGTGCCCTATGGCAAAAATCGCTTTTACAAATTTTTTTTACAAATTTATTTAAAGATGAAATTGGCTTTTATTAAAGATTCATGAATTGGGCAGCATCTCCCCTAAAGATTTAGGTAAGCAGATCAGAGGAGATTGGTTTTACAGGCATAAAAGCAGAGACAAGAAACATAAATTAGATTGGTCATTTTAAAACCATTTTCCTGGTGCCAGCAGGTGGCATAGTGGTTGAGGCACTGGACTCCCATGTGATCAACAACAGTTCAAGTCCTGGACTCAGCAGCTTGAAAACACGTGTGTGTGTGTGTGTGTGTGGCCAAAATCCTGAGCAGAGAATAAAGAAAAAGATTATGGCGTGGCCATCTACCTGGGGGGCAATTTCTCGCTTTATTGTCTCTCTGTATCTCCAGTGACAGAGTCTCTCTTTTCCTTTTCTTTCTTTTCTTTTTTTTTTTTGGAGAGATTTTACTATAGGGCATGTGCACACGCCAGAAAGAGCGAGACAGAGAGATAAAGTGATAAATCACCCCCTGGGGGGATGGCCACGCCACAATTTCTTCTCCATTCTTCTCTCGGGATCTTGGGCATGTACACACACGCACCCGGCGTGAGTTTAAGCTACCGGGTCCAGGACTTCAACCGTGGTCGACTATGTGGGAGCCCAGAGATGTAGCCATTACGCCAACTGCTGGTCCCAACAACATCTCTCTATAGAAAAAAAAAAAAAAAAAAAACTCTCAGAAAAATAAAACAAAAAATACCTATTTTCACAGTTACCTAGGTGGTGGAGTGCTTAAAGTGGCTGGATCCCTCATGGCTGACTGCATAGTTTGAGTCCCAGATCTGGTAGCTAGAAAAACATGCCAGGGGGTGTGTGTGTGTGTGTGTGTGTGCGTGTGTGCGTGCCCAAAGTCCTGAGAAGAGAATGAAGGAGAAGGGATTGCAGCATGTTCATCACCGTGGGGGCAGGAGGGTCTCCTCATTTACTTTCTCTTTCTCTCTCCAATAGAGCACACATCCTATAGCAATTTTTTTTTTAAAGAGAGAAAAAACTATTATACTTTCCTTATATGGTTAAAGCAGGGAGGACTTCCTTATCGTGCTGGCTCAGGTAAATTAGATCTCTTCTGATTTGCTGTGGTGAATCTTCTTTGCTGTGTTTTTTGAAGACAGACCCATTTTAAAGTTGATTATGTGGCACCTAGCACAAATGACTCCATTATGGTCTGCTGGGCCGTGTATAAGATACCTGATGCAAAAGAGTGGGCTTATATAAATTTCATTTATCATCCCTTGAATTTTTTTTAAACTAAAACAATTATTTTTTATTTTCTTGATAGCTTTTATTTTTTAGAGTCATTTTGGGTTCACAGCAAAATTGATAAGAAGGTACAGAGAGTGTCATATACTTCCTGCCTCTGTGTATTCAGACTCCCAGAGTGGTACATGTGTTAACTATCGATGAACCGATATTACACATCATTTTTACTCCAAGGCCACAGTTGACATTAGAGTGCTCACAGTGTCGTACAGTCAGGAGGCGTGGCAAATGTATATGACATATATCCATCAGTGTAGTACTGTGCAGAGCAGTTTCACTGCCAATTTTTGATAGGGTTTATTTTTCAGTTCCCAGAACACCCACTGAGGAGGGAAGCAGATGAGCAGGTTCGGTTTCTCAAAACCCCAAGATGAGTTGCCCAAAAATATGACTTAAGAGACTTGTGTTACAGAAAAAATTACTTTCAGAAGTTTTGTTCAAAGACCACACTTGTAATTCAAGGGTAAACTTAGTGACTTGCTTGCAGTGGCAGGGTGACAAATACACTTGAACTCGATGACATGTTTTATGAGTAAAGAAAGCAGTTTGAAGTATCGTCATTGGGAGTATAGTAAACTACTGAGGATAAATTTTAGTGTATTCAGAGTCTTGGCATGAAAGCCTTCATCATCACAGGGCTGCCTTTTTGTTTTTAATTTACTTTGATAAGCTCTTCAAGCACTTTCTGCAAGCTTGAGCAAAGACATTCATGAATATATTTCTGCTAAACCACAGCAATGAATTATTTATTTTGAAATCTGTCTATATTTGTAGCTACTCAAACCAGCAGTTTAGAAAGATGAAAACCTTTGGATCTTATATCTGACTTTTCTGAAGTGAAATGTGACATGAATTAAAAATAAAAAGGAATAGATATTTGCAACTCATATAGCTGATAAAAGCTCACTATCTAAAATACTATATATGGAAACCACAAAGCAATAAGAAAAATTCAAACAGCCTTTTAGAAAATGCCCATGGAGGGGCTAACAGGTGGCATGGTGGTTAAGGTACTGGACTCCCACATGGCCGACTGTGGTTCAAGTCCTGGACCTGGCATCTTTCTCACTTTCCGCCTGTCTTACTCTCTCTGATGAGTGCACATGCTCTATAGGAAATTAAATAATAAAAATAATAAATAAATAAAATAATTTTTAAGAAGAAAATGCCCAAGGGCTTTTAGAAAAGAAGAAAACACAAATAACTTATTAACACATGAAAACATACTTACAGTCATTAGTAATCAAGGAATTGCAAATTAAACTCTGATAAGGTACCATTTCACATTCACCAAATGGATAAAAATTATTGATACAAAGTAAGTCTATGTATGAAAAGGAGACATGTATAAGAGTAGATTGGATATAGTAATGCTGTTACTAATCTTTTAAAATAACCTAATGTAGGATAAATAGATTAATTAATTATGCTATGTATATATTGGATTGTCAAGTCATGACATTTTTTTTCCTATGGAAAACAGATATATATATGAACATAACAGTGAGAGTGAACAAATGATTACTACACACATCAACATGGATGAGGCAAAAAGTATAATATGTAATCCCAGAAACAAGTCATAGTATGATTCCGTATATATGTACATGTAAATATTATTTAGGAATATATATATACATATATATATGTATGTGTGCATATGTATGTATGTCTGTGTATGTGTGTGTGTGTATTTGTGTGTGTGTATTTGTGTGTGTGTGTGTATATATATATATATACATATATATATATATATATATGATAACTATAAAGGTAATTAGGTGATTTTTCCTAAATTTTAGAGAGTTACTTATGGAAGGTAAGTGGCTACGAGGAAAATGGCAAAAAAATGGCACCCTCAGTAATTCTAAGTTGTTAATATTCTTTGTTGGACTTGGTGGTATGCACAGTATAATGAGTCAGTCTTTTTTAGTTGCCAGAGGTCCCATGTGCCCCTGCAGACAGAGCAAAATGGAGACAGAGGAAGAGTGTGACCACATCACAATCCCTTCTTCTCCACCTCTCCCTCCTGTCGGAACTTTGAGCATGTATGAACACATGCCAGGCTTGCTTTCAAGTCACCAGCGTTGGGGTTCTATCACAGTTGGTCATGTGAGATCTGGCTGCTTTAAGCACTAGTCCATGTGAGATCTGGCTGCTTTAAGCACTAGTCCATGGGACTGGCCTGTACTATAGTCATTTTATTTATTTATTTATTTAGTAGCTCTACAGAGAGATTTTATACAATTTCTTGAATGTATGATATCTCTAGCTCTTGTACCTACCCCCTCTGTCACACACACAGTCACTGACTTTTTTAACCCCTAAATAAATAAAGGGTCGACACTGTGGCACAGGGGTAATGTACTGCTCAAGAAAAACCAGATCCCATGTGCCAACTGCAGCTTGAATCCCTGGCCCAATCAGCCTGAAATACACCAGGCTTGTAAAAAAATTGCCCTGAATGCAGTGGCCTGGAGGACAGGAGAACGGGGATCACTGTATGACCTGAGCTTATGGAAAGTACCTTTCTCCCTCTCTCTTTCTCTCATATTCTATCATGAATAAACAAAGAAAAAAAAAGTATAAGCTACAAGATCTCAGAGCCTGGATGTAGATGAGTGTGTGGTCATAAAAAATAAAACTCTGAAGGAATTTTTTTTTCTTTTTTTAGATTTTTGCCAAAGGGTGGAGAGTAAGACAGAGAGAAAGGGAAAGTGAGAAATCACCCCCTGGGGGGATAGCCACACACTTCCTTCTCCATTCTCCTCTCAGGATTTTGGGCATGCGCACACATGCACCCGTACACGCACACTCACCCGGCATGATTCACATTGCCAGGTCTGGGACTGAAACTGCACAGTCAGCCACGTAGGCTCCAGTACGTTAACCACCACACCACCTGCTGGCCCATTGAGAATGTTTTTATAATGTAATTATATTGCCTTAGTTTTCATTTTGTTTGTTTTGTTTTGTTTTTGTCAATATCTATAAATAAATAACAATGAAACAGAAAATGGCAAGCTAATTCTGTGAGCTGGTCATAGTCTTACACTAAGTCTACACTAAGGGTATTTCAGGTACGTGTCACGCTTGCGGATCCTCGTATAATACCATGAGATGGGCAGTAACGTATCCCTGTCCTCAGAGAGGCGCATGGCAATCAGGCGCTAAGGAAACTGCTCAGTCCTGAACCTGAAAAATGGCCAAGTTGACACCCCACAGTTCTGATGCAATCTGCCAGGCCCAAGCCCTGGCCTCTTCTTCAGCCCCACTCTTTCTCAGTTTAACATTTTTTGCTTCAGGAGGCACTGTTAAAGATAAACAGATTCTTACTCAAAGTCTTAGTACAAAGGATGTCTTTATTGGATTTCCATCCTCCTTTTCCCTGTCGTAATGTTCCACAAGAATAAGGAGCTCGTATTTTCATAACATTAACACACAGTCTCCTGCCAGCATGCCACTGAATTTTATTGGGAAATAAAAGCCCAGGAAGGCTTAGTTTGAGAGCACATGCATTTTGCAAAGTGTTATGTTAGGACAGGGTCAATTCAGTTACTTCTTTTAAATGATCAGATTTTTATTCTGGAGCATGCTAATTAATTGGCTGCAGTGGGAGACTTCATAAGAAAAGTTACTGAATTCGGAAAGCAGAAAGACTCATTTATTTCCAGAAATGATGTTTGAAATCTAGAAACATGCAGTTCATTCATTTTGTCCACTTGTGACTTATTCCCACCACAGCGCATTACTCTCTGCCACTCCACAGAAGTTGTCTTTGTTCTCATCCTTCTTCCTAAGGGAGACATCTCTGCAGCAAAGCTTTTTCAAAGTCAGAGTTTGACTCACCAGGAGGAAGTCTGTCAGGTTTCAGGGACAGTTCTGGTCTCCATAAGCAGACAACCCTAGGAACTTGGGGTATCTAAAACAAAGATCTGATTAAAGAAGCTGCTGCTCTCTAAGAGCTTCAGTGGCATATTACTTTGTAACTACAGTTCCCCAACTTGGCCAGTCCTATGAATTGCTTGGGAAGCTAGCAAGTGCTTCAAACAAAACAAAACAAAATCCTTGGCTCAACCAAAACTTATTAAGTCAAAACATCACAGGGTAGGGCTAGCAATTCTACATATGATGCACCTTAGGAAATTCAACTAAGTTTGGAATCTATTGTAGTATAATGCCCCAAATTCTTTGGCCTGGCATTCATAGCCCTTTACAAAGTAAACTTACCATGCTCCACTTGAAGAAGACATCTACCCTATCTTCCAAGGTAAAGCCTCAGAATTTTGCCTTCATTCTTCAATAAACATTTTTGAGCACCAACTATGTGCCAGACCCAACAGATTCTATGGGTTGTATCTTACTCCATGGTTGCAGGCTTTTGGTTGAGTTCAGGAACTGAGACAGAGGGAATAGAGCTAGAGAGTAAGAAGCAGATGGAAGTCAGTTGAAGGAGGTAGCTTCAGGACTTAAACGTGTGACAGACTTAGGACAGGAGTAGACAGCTTTACACATCTCAGTAACCTAGAAGACATCGCTGCATGGTGCACAGTGCCGTAAATGATATGTTAAATAATAGCCAAGAGACTTCAAGAGTTGAAATTAGGCTTAGTGTGCTCTGTTTGCTAAAGCAATGAAGTGTAACATCTATTTTAGGAAGAGTTCTGTCTGAATAATTCATTTATGTTTGATCTATGACTCCAAAGAATCATCATAAGTGAGGTTTCATGTACACAGGGATCTAAAATTGTAACTCTTATTGAGTAACTCTTATTGAAAAAGATCTCTGTAGGTATATGACCTCATTCAAACTTCAGATAACTCTGTAGGGTAAAATACTATAAATCCAAATCTGGATGAGCACTCTAAATCTCAGAGGAGGTAAATGTTTGAGGGTCATGTAGCTAGAGATGTTAGGGGCATTCAGACTTCAAACCCTAGGCCCTTTCTCTAAACCATGACTGGTCTGATCTTAGTCCAGGATCAGTTATATTCTGATTAAGATGAGAAGTTACTACATATAATGAAAACGCAAGTGTATGCTTCAACTTTGTTGTCCTGTCTTTCACTTTAAGATGGTGCTCGGGAGTTTCTGAGCTGTTCTGATGGGAGAGAGGATGATAACTTCTGTGAAAGAACAGCCAGAGAGAGCAGACAGCACATGTGTGGAGCTGAGAAAATGATCGCAATAGCGGTTGATCTTATTTTTCTTCCCTTTCCAGAAATACAGAATTAAAAGTGTGCCATCTTGCCCATGCAAAACACAGATCCTCTGAAACGATTCTGAGATGTAAATTAGTTCCCACCCTGGAGCGAGTACCAAATTACCCCGGCAACCTAATCCTCTAGACTCAAATAAGGAGCATCAATCAGTCTGTGACTCTAGTCTCTTTCAAGCGCTTGCCTAACTTTTTGAACCTAGACAAGTCATTTAATTGGTTTGTACCTCCGTCTCTTCAGACACAACAGGAAAATGATAATGTTCGCTTTCTCAAATATATTATAAACACAGGAAATGTCATTACATTAAAAGGTCCAATATTCTGTACAAGTGCAGTTTATTTTTATTCTGTAAGTCTTCTGGATGGAATTACAATTTTCTATCTTATTTTTACTATTTTCCTTAGCAAACATTCATTGAGTATATACCATGGGCCAGTGAAGTGGAGGCACAGAGGGAATGTGGCATATTTCCCATGCTCAGAGAGCTCCTAATCCTGCCACCTGCCATGTGAAATGTTGATAGTACTGTCACCGACGTTATCTATTAATCCTTACTTTATCTTTTGGGGTAGGTATTTGTCCACCCCTATCTTATAGAAGTAACTGCTAAGCCTTGGATCTCACAAGGATTCTTGTTCTTGTTCTGACTCCCAATTTCGGGTCTCTTTCCATTGTGGTTGAATCGATACACTAGCTCAGAGGAGAAAATGAGTGTATTCACATTGAACTTTAATAAAAGTCTCATTATAGTGAGGAGTCTAAGGTACCAAGTAAGAGGTATGGGAGCTCAATGAGGAGACTAATGAATTGCAGATCATGTCCCTCCACAGAATGTATTATCAAAAGAAGATACACTGAAAGTAGACCCAAGGGCCAGCCTGGTGCACAGTCAGTAGCAAACTGAGCTGCGGCGATGGATGCTACATGACTGACAGCAGGTTCAGATACCAGGGTCAGCTTAAAAACACACAGGGCACGTGTGCCTGTGCCCAAGATCTGGACGGGTTGGTGGGCCAGTGAAGGAGGATACTAGTGTGACAGGACCCTGTCAAAGGTGCCTCTCTCTCTCTTTCTCTCTCTCGTACACACATACACTCTGTTATGAATAAAATTAATAAATCTGAAAATAAACTTCGGAGAATAACCAGAACATGTAGAAAAAGAAGAAAGGTCACTCTAGCAGAAAGAACATGAACAACACAGTGGAGACAGATAGGTCAGTGGTGTGTTTTGGGAGTAATGACCATAGTGTGATTAAAGCATGAAAAAAATAAATTGTGTTTTTTTTTTTTTCCTTTGGGGGAAGGATTGCCATATGAAGTGTGCATTCCCTGGGGAGAGACAGAAAGAGACAGTGAGAGGGAAAATGAGAAACCATCCTCTCATGGGTGATAGCCACACTGTAATCCCTTTCCTCCATTGTCCTCTCAGGATTTTGGGCACATATGCACATGTGCCAGATGTGACCTTCAGGCCACCAGGTCTGGGGACTAGAACTGCAATCAGCTATATTGGAATCCAGTGCTTTCACCACCATGCCACCTGCTAACCCCAAACTATGCATTTTTTAAAAGAATTATTTAATTTCATTGTTTTTTAAATTTGCTATAGTGCACGCATGCTCACCAGAGAGAGACAGAGAGAGAGAGAGAGAGAGAGAGAGAGAGAGAGAGAAAATGAGAAAGCAGGCCATCAGGCCTGGAGCTCAAACTGTGGTTCGCCCTGTGGGAGTCCAGCACCTTAACCACTACACCACCTGCTGGCCCCCAAAATGTGCACTTTTTGGAAGAGAATGTTGGGCTTAGGTGCAAAGGATCCTGAATGTCATGTAAAATCATTTGGAACTCTCTTTAGATGGGGGGAGTTTGAGCAGAGGAGGGATGTAATCACATTTGTAATTTAGGAGGTACCCTAATGGCAGTGGGACAGGTGGATTATGGGTAGCTGAGATCAGAAGTTGGTTGACCAATTGAAGACTTTTACAATAACATGGGCAAGAATTTAAAAGGACCTGTATTAAGACAGAGGCAAGAGAAATGGATAAGAAGACAGAAGCAACATTTTAAAATGAGGTTCAATAATCATACCATTTTAGGTCTGAAGGAAAGAGAGAGCTCGATGATGAGCTGAGGAATCTGGCTTAAGGGACGGAAGAGATGGTTGTGCCATTAACTGAGAAAGGGAAAGCAGGAAGAGAAGCTGATGCTCTGGATAGAACATTGTTTTTATTATGTTGACTGTAAGAGAGAGAGAGGGAAGAAGCAGCAACTCATACTCCTATCAGAACATCAAAGCCATCTTTGGTGACTCGACGTGGTAGTGAGTTGCAATCACAATTTCCCTATATCTTACTACTCTCATGAAGATTTTATTGACTTTGTTCTATAGTTTAAGAAAATTTTAGGGTTCACCTAAGAGCTGTTGTGCTGTTAGACTTTTGTGTTCAAATCGTGTTCTTATCGGTATACAAAACAAAAGAATAAACACATTTGAAGGGTTTCATAAAATTACTATTTTATTTTTATTTTTTCCAAATTATTTCATTTTATCTATTACCACTGTAATTTACTATAAGGCATGTGCACTCACCAGAGAGAGAGAGAGAGAGAGAAAGTGAGAAAGCAAGCCACCAAGTTAGGGACTCTAACTACAATTGGCCATGTAGGAGTTCAGAGCCTTATCCACCACACCACCCCTGGTTCAAATTTCCTATTTAAATATCCATAGATTTGTTTCCATAAAATGTTAATCAAATAACATTTTGATGGATTGTCTTGTGATAAGCTTATGACAAAATCATGTTTAACTAACCAAGGGCATAGCTGTGAGATTAAGGGTCAGCAAATTGATAAAGGCAGATTTGTTTGTTTTTTAAAACTCCAGTCACTCACACTTCTTGTTCATTAGACCCTTCTATAAAATGTTCTTGATTTTTTTTTTGGAGAATTTTTTATTTTTATGTATTTTTTTTTGCTATAAGGTACGTGCCCTCGCCAGAAAGACAGAGAGAGACAGAAAGTGAGAAATCACCCCCCAGCAGTGATGGCTATGCCACAATCCCTTCTCCTCCATTCTCCTCTCAGGATCTTGGGCATACATGCACACATCCTAATTCCCTCCAAAAGTAACTTGGTTGTGGGAAGACTGAACAGTTCAATGTCATTGTAGTCACAAAGCCACCTGTCAATAACATGAACTAAAATGAATGGTTTAGCCAGCAAGGCCATCATTTCTGGTCCTCAGATGTACTCTTAAAGATGAGAAAAATGAGGAGGGTGTTCAGTGTATGTCATTCAGTGCCTGGAACATATGAAGTTAACAGTTTTCTTTGGTTTCCTCATCTGCAAAATATGAATGGTAACAGTTCTTACACCAGAGAATTTCAAAAATTGTGAGAGAAAAGGCACAAGCAATGCTCAATACATTGTCTAGTGGAAGGCACTTAAACCTTCATTAATAGTTGAAAACCAACTACAGTGCTCTACTTTTAGTTAGCCAGAGCTGGAAGGAAGTTTACTCCACACTGCTGTTCACTCTTGAGAAGTTAGAGAGGCTAGAGAGACGTGGTTGTTTCCATAAATAGATTGGTTGCTTCTAAAGTGTTATTGTTCTGAGACAGTGTAATGTATGAGATCACTTATACAAGAACCTTTATAGTCAAAATGAACAATATCCAATAAAGATGCTTATTACTTTATGTTACATTATTTTACTTCCTAAACTCATTGTAAATTTCTAACATCGTTAAGTCAAAAATGCATTTAATACTCCTAACCTATTGAATATAACAGCTAGGTCTAGCTGTCCTAAAAAATGGTCACAACACTTAAATTAACCTCAGTTGGGCAAACTCATCTAATACAAAGCTTATTTTATAATAAAATGTTGAGTATCTCACGTAATCTGTTAAATACTATGCTAAGATGAAAAACAGAATGGTTCGTTCTACTGCCCAGAACCCTAAGAGGCATCATAGCACTTGTGGCTAGCTCAGGGAAAGATCAAATATAGTTTCCACTGAAGGCCTATAACTTTGCCACATGGTTAAGCCAAGAATGCATAAGTTGAACCATTGTGAATTGGGGACCAGCTATACACATTAGTAAAAAAGTACTCCTAAATACAGCCTAAAAGTTGAGAATTTTATTATCACCACTATGTACAAGTGATCATGAATTTAATTAATTTGCTATAGTTCAGGAAGTGGCAGATCTACATTGTATTAAGAGTTTAAATTCAGCTCAGCTGTAAGGAGCCCAACTCATTTCTTTCCTGCAATCCGGCCTATCTGTAAAGTAGAAATGAGGTATGGAAAGTCACAGTAAAAGCCCACATACATGTTTTTGCTACACAGTAACCCCACAGAGACCTTCTGAGGCCAAGTATTATAACCCTCCTGGGAATGGACGTCTTACAACCCTGTGGTAGTTGTTCAAGATTTAGAAGCAACCTGAAGCCACCTCTTCTAGTTCAACCCTCTCTTCCCATCCAGTTCATGAATCCTTTTAAATTTGGTTTCTCTTCAATAACTTTTATAATTAGGAATTTTTCTCTGTACCTATTAAAACCATTGTTTCTAAGACAATATAGCCTCTAATTTTATGCTTTTTAGACTTATTGAGTGTTTTCGTAAGCATTTTGTCAACTGAAGCAAGATGATGCATCTGAAATATCTATGTAAATTAGAGAGTGCTGTATAAAGTTTCTTATCACAAGACTACTAGCCAGGTTAGGATGACTATAATATAGTAATCAACAATCCTTATATTGGTTTAACACAACAGAAGTTCTCATCCAATTGGGGTTTGAGGCAGGGCTCTCTTGCACATAGTCACTCAATAACAAGGGTGATGGAGGTGCCACTATCTTCCAGCTGCAGCACTGGGAATAAGTTTCTTGATAGCTACAGCAGAATAGAGGGGGTCGCATATTGACACATTCACTCATAGACCATGCCTGGAACACACCCCAGGGCCCTGCTTCACTTCAAGGGGCTCAGGAATTAGGCAGGACACATGGTTATTTCACCAGCTGTAAATTCAGGCCAAGCAAATCAAAAGACCTTATAGTTTTCTTCCTTTTTTTTTTTAAACTAGATTTTTGTTATAGGGCACGTGCGCTCGCTAGAGAGAGACGGAGGGACAGAAAGTAAGAAATCATCTTCAGGGGGATGGCCACCTCATAGTCACTTCTCCTCCATTCTCCTTTCCAGATTTTGGACATGCCCAACATGAGTTTTAAGCTGCCGGCCTGGGACTCAAACTGCAGTCAACTATGTGGGAATCCAACAATGTAACTGTTAAGCTATCTGCTTGCTGGTCTGGGCCTTATATTTTTTACTTCCATTTTTAATCCTATCATTGTAATGCTTATCCAGGTGTCTTAGTCCATTATTGCATTGTAAACAGAAATACCTGTGATCAGGTGCTTTATAAAGAAAATGGAGATTTATCCACAAAGCTCACAATTCTGGTGACTGGGAAGACCAAAGGCATCATAAGTGGTGTGAGGCAGAATATTTGGCAGAGTGTTGTCTGTACCTATGTGTCCCTCTCTTACTCAGATCTCAGGCCTTCTGTTTTATATACCCACTAGAAATCAAGTATAAAGACCCCATCCAGGGACATTTTTGTGCCATGAAGAAACTAAATTTCACTTAACACTTTTACAGTACAATCCAGCCCCAACATATGAATTTCTGGGGAATATCCAATCATCACCCACCAAGATGAAATTTCAAAGCATAAACATTTGGAGGAATAAGCCATTATCCAAATCGTATAACCAGGTCTCCTTTGATCCTCCTCTTTTTTTTTTTTTTTTTTTTTTTTTTTTTTTTTTAAGTAGTCTTACTAGTCTACCGTGGTTCAAGTCCCAAACCCAGAAGCTTAAATTCACACCGGGCACATATGCATGTGTGCCCAAAACCCTTAGAAGAGACGGGGGAAAGGAATTGTGTGGCCATCCCCTCAGGGAGTGATTTCTCTCTTTCTGTTTTTCTGTCTCTCTGTGTCTCTCCAGTGAGTGCACAGGTCCTATAGCAAAAAATCTCTCTTAAAAAAAAAAAAGTAGTCTTACTAAGGATTTACTACTATATGGAGAAAAGGGGCTCTTTCATACAGTTTTTCTGTCAAATGACAGTACTATTTTGTTGAATTTTTTTTCTAAGAATGAGGACATTATCGCCTAGAGAATTTTCTATTTAAATCTGTATCGCTAGTGCTTTTACAAATACTTTATACTTGCCAATATTAAATTTCTGCCTGATTTTATGGATCATTTTCCTCTATTGAAAATCAGTAGTGATTCACTATATCCTATTTAATGTAGCAAATTTTAAGTACAGAAAGGGAGACTTTTAAAACTGAAGTGGCTGCTTACAACCAAACATTGAAAAAATTAAAAATACTGGGTTGTCAGAAAAGTCATGATGCATTTTTACATAGAAAAAAAGTCATGACTTTTCTGACGACCCAATATCTTAGAAACAGATTTTAAAAATCTAAAGTATAATAATAACCACCACATTTTGGAATGGTTGTTATGGATTAGATACTTTTACAGAAATCATTTCATGCGATCTGCACAGCACACTTGATGAATAAGTGTATACCTCATTCATAGACACATAGCTAGAAGCAGAGGAGCAGTATTTGAAATCTGATTATCTTTCTTCTAAAGCCTAATCTACTAGTGTCAAAGAAAATAGCTTCTGTATATTACTGTGTTATCACTCTTAATATTTGCAGCCTGGGCACGAACTCATAATAATACTGATTATGGCTCAGAGAAGCATTATAGGGCCTCAGTTCATGTCAATAGCATAGAGCTTATGAGTTTGAGTCCTGACTCTGAGAATTTCTAGCTATGAGAACTGGGCAAGGTGCTTTTGCCTTCTCTAAGCCTTAATTTCCACATCTGAGAAATGTGAATAGAAATAGCATCAGGCCAATAGAGCTTTACATATTGCAGATTAAGTATTTACTATAAATAAAGCACTTGGGACAGTATGTGGTGCTCTGTAAATATGGGACACTCATTTCCAGTTTACATTCGGGTTATATTTTTAAGATACACATGAAAAGAAGGAAGGAAATGATATTTTTGAAAACTCTAAAATGTGTAGGGACTAGCAGGTGGTGTGGTGGTTGAGGCACCGGACTCCCACATGACTGACCACAGTTAGAGTCCCAGACCTGGAAGCTTGTTTTTTCACTTTCTTTCTGTCTCTGGTGAGCACTCCTGCCCTATAGCAAAATTGAGAGAGAGAGAGAGAGAGAGAGAGAGAGAGAGAGAGAGAGAGAGAGAGAGAGAATGGTAATAAATAGAATTAAATAAATAAATATATTTTTTTCTTTTTTGTTATATGGCATGCATGCTGCCCAGAGAGACAGAGACAGAGAGAAAGTAAGAAATCACTCCTGGGGGATGGTCACACCGGAATCCTTTTTTCTCCCATTTTTCTCTTTGAATTTTGGGCATGCACGCACATGTGCCCAGCGTGAGTTTCAAGCCACTGGGTCTGGGACTTGTACCGTAGTCAACCATGTGGGAATCTAGCACCTTAACCACTACACCACCAATAAATAATGGCCCCAAATAAATACTTCTTAGAAAAAAAAAAAAGAATTTCTTTAAAAGCTAAAATATAATATTTTATAGATACACTCATTTCATTAACTCCTCACAACAACCCTGTTAAGTGGGTTATCCTCATAAGAGGAGAATGAGGCACAGAGAAGTGAGATCATTTACCACAGTGACCCAGCTGATAAGTGGCAAAACTAAGAGATCATCCCAGGTCTGTCTGTGCTGCAATAGGAAGAAAATGTTGAAGTATATATACTGGTCTGCTTTTAATAGAACATGAAAAGATTTCCTCAGAATTGGCACGCCTAATGGGCACAGAATGAAACTTAAGTTTAATCAACACAAACACTAAGAGGCTGACAAAGACCCTTTTTTAAGCTCCTCACCCTGCTGTGCTACTCGCCTGAGGAATGCCAGTGTCCCACTCTTGCCAGTTGCTTGAGGGCCTGCGTCTACCCATCCTTCCTGCTGTCCTGCATCCCCTCTAACCGGATCTTCTGCCTCATGCAGCGCGCTTGCAGGTTGCTTTTGGCTAATTGTCATTCTCAAATTCGATGGTTGAAGAACCCTTTATGGTTTCACTAAAGGCAAGTTGGCCTCAGTTTCCCCTAGCTTCTTTCTTTACCTTCTGACATTTTCTCAGTCTTCTCTGTCTTTTGTATCTCTTCTTTCCTTTTGCATTGCTAGGTTTCCAAAGGCCAGTCTTCATGACATAACTATACAGTAATCACAAACTACCTTATTCTTTTGATTTTTCAAGCCTTGAATATTGATTTTTCTGTTTCTTCTATTAATAGTTCAATTCAGTAGGAGTATATTCAAAGTTTCTAAAGTTTTAAAATATGGCAATGCAATAAATCCTTAGAAATTCTCTTTGGGAAGGGGACTAGCATCATTTTCATTTGCAAAATTCATGGAAAAAAATACCGTCCAGTTATGTTTTCAGTCAGAAAAATATCCAAATGTTCTTGTGTTGTTGCTTATTACAGTCTGATTTGTATTTCTTTGGCCTTGAATCCTACTTCCATGCCGTAAAACTTGATTGACAACTAGGCAATAAATAAATGCTCTACCATGGGGTGACAGCAATAAACTAGCTGGGCGGTAGGGAGAGAAAAATCACAAAATGTTCACAGATGTCGCTGCATCTAGGTGTGACTCTAGACTGAAGGTGAAAAATCTACCTATACACAGACCAAAGGTAACAGGAGGGTTATAGGTTGTTCTAATGGAAATGGAAGTGGAGACAGGTCTAGAATCCATTTTTCAGATTCATAATTGGTGTCCTTCCCCATCATGCCATGATGTCCCTAATAATGGAATCGATTGAGAATGCAGTGAATGGCACTGCCCGGACATGCCCTCCTCTGAAAGCTGGCTTTGATAATATGCACCTGGGTGAGCAGGGGCGCAGCAGGGCAGGACAGTCTTCTGTGAGGTAGATCTGCTCAGTCTGACATGATTAAAGGTTAAAGAGTCCATTTCTGACTTTTCTCCCTTTTGATTATTGAGCATTCAAATGATATTTCTTGTCCAAGGCCAAAGAGAGCCTCGCCAAATGGTAGCTGAACAGAACGGAATATTTCATCCTTATTTAATTGGTTTGTCTTTGCTAAAATGAAACTCTCAAATGAGAGATGATGTAAACTAGCTTCTGCACTATTTTCTCATCCAACTGTATTGGAGCAAAAAGAGCAAGAGCTTTAAAGCCTGATACTTGGGACTGGTATGCTCTAACTGTGAGACTACTCATTCGACCTTTTTCTTTTTTTCTTTTTAATTGCCAGAGGGCATGTGCACTCACCAGAGACATCAAGAAAAGAAGAGAGAGAGATGCCAATGGGATGTGCTCACACTGCAGTTCTCAGGCATTACCAAGTTTCTGAAAGCCATTCTTCATGGCACTTAACTATACTTTCTCTATTTCTCCATCCTGTTGGGATTTGGGACACACACACACACAGTGTGATCTTCAAGCCACTAAGGCCAGGACCCAAACCATAGTTATCCACGTGGAACCTAGCTCTCTCAACCACTAGGCTATGGGGCTAGCCCCATTTTGCCTCTTTGAACGTTCCCTTATTCTTATTCTTCTGTAAAGGAAATAATAACAACAATGCATCTCTGTGAATCTCAGAGTTGGACATTTTCTGTACATTCTTTTTCCACAGCTGTACAGTAATAGTAAAGCATATAGTAGACTGCTTGGCACTAGGGACTGTGATGTGCTTCCTTGTTACTACTTCCTTGATCTTCTCTTGAAGAAATGTCATTACATTTTATTTGAAACTCAGACCCACATTTATTAAGGCCTATATAGGAGACTTACAACTCCTACAAATACAGCCTATCCATTGGTTATATTGCAGGATGTGGGGATGGCCCATCCAGCAGTGAGTATTGGTAGCTATGAACTAGCCTTCAATTTCACTAATGATCACTAACGATCCCTCCTTTTCTTGTGAGGACAGTGAAAAATGCCTTTATTTATTACTGTATCCCCAGAACCTAGCACCATGCCTGAAATAACAGTTGGCATTTCAGAAAGCAAATACAGATTCTGGTCAATGGGTATCGTTTTTGGTTATCAGATCCCCATCAGTGGATCAGAAAAGTCTGGATTCTGACTGGGTGACAGGCTTATAATTTGCGTCTGAGTTACCTTGAAACCAAAGCACTCTTTCCAAAGCAGTGTTGTCTATGGTCACCAGGGCAAAGAGTTAAGGTCATAATTCCAGATCCAAACAACATCAAAATGAAAATCAAAAGAAAATACATACTCCTGAAAGCCAATTTACTTATTGTTCTCGTGGGGTTTCAATGTGATGTCAGTAGTGTTCTGCAAGACCACGCTGGGACCAGGAAAGGGCTAATTGAAAAGAAATGGCTGTTTTCTTGAAGCTCCTTTGGTTCTGATTAATGGAGTCTCATTGTTGCCATTAAAGCCTAAGATTCAACTTTATGTATTTTCTGAACTTACACTTCAGGCCTTTTAAATTTCCATTTAAATTAGAAACAAGCCTTCCTGGTGAAAAATAAAAAGATTACTCTCCAAAATTATACTCATTTTCACCTGTGGTAAAGCAAGTCAAAATAATCTGATAAATGAACATCTTAATTCAAATTTACAGTAGTTATTATGCCTTCTTGCAGTGATGTATTTCTTGAGCTGAAATAATGTTATTTCCTCTTGACATTTATTTGGGGGTGATTCCTCATCATTAAACAGTGTGTCTGGCTGATAAAAGGATAGTAAACTCCCTGGTTCACAGTGTAACTCTTTATTCTTTTTCTCTACCCTGAGCCTTCCCAACTGGAGGATACTTGTCTTAAGCAGCAGTTCTCAACTGGACTGTCACAGTACACGAGTTAGTGTCCATCTGTTTGCAACTGATTTTAAAAAGAAAAAGAGTTCACCAAGATTAGACAAAGTGAGGATAATATGTCTCATAGAGCAGACAAAAGGCAGAATTAGATCTGTGTGTCAGCAACATGGACCAGACATGTGCACGCCATCACGATCCTCAGCCTTCCAACTCTGCTGCTTTTCAGTGGGGAGTTTGACTTCTCCAACTATGGACAGATGAGTTTATGAATTAGGAATCTCATTTCTCAAAACTCCCAAGTTGTACCTCTTGAACTTTCTGCCACAAGAGAAAGGTAGCCTGCTGCTGTGATCCCCAAATGAAAACAAACTTAGAAGGTTGGAAGAGAAGGAAGTAGGGAGGCAGGGGGAGAGAGAGACAGAAGAGAAGAGGAAAGGAAAGCAGAGGAGGACGAAGAGAGAAGAAAGGAGGAAGAGAGAAAAGAAGGAAGGTCTTTTATTTTCTTAGCCTGAGTTTAGGTGCTCTCCCACAGAAATCGGGATGTAGGTGCATGTAAGAACACAGCAATTTTGGGGACCAGCAGGTGGCAGGGTGGTTAAGGTGCTGGACACTCCCACATGGCTAACCATGGTTCAAATCCTGGACCTGGAGGCTTGCTTTCTCACTTTCCTCCCTCTCTCTCTCTGTATTTCTCTCTCGTTCTCTAGTCAAATTAAAATAAATGAATGAATAAATTAAATTAAAAAGAAACAGCAATTTTTGTGAGAATTTTAATGTTGAAAATTGGGAGTGGGAGCATGTAGTGATACTGATCAAATATATTACCCAATGTAATGTGTTCCTGTTCGTGAAATAAGTTTTGCAAATTTGCTTTCTTTATATACTTTATCCAATTTTAAATTACTTTTTTTTTTTTTGGAGAGTTTTTTTTTTTTTTTTTTTTTTTTTTGCTATAGAGCACATGCGCTTGCCAGACAGAGAGAGACAGAGAGTCAGAAAGCAAGAAATCACCCCCCAGGGGGGATGGCCACGCTGCAATCCCTTCTCCTTCATTCTCCTCACAGGATCTTGGGCACGCACACTCACGCGCCCGGCATGAGTTTAAGCCACCCGGTCCGGGACTCGAACTGCGGTCAACTACCAGCGACATAGCCATTACGCTAACTGCTAGTCCCCCGATTTTAAATTACTTTTTGATAGCCTTTTCACTTCTTTGTACTCTAACATGGCTTTTCTGGGTTGGAGAGAAAAGGTAGTGTATAGCCATTATGGCAGGACATTGAAGTGGCCCTGATTTCTTGTGGGCAGGTTGTTGGAAAAATCATGATGTATTTTTTTCATGTTTTTCTATGCAAAAATGCATCCTGACTTTCCCAACAACCCAATATATCTATCTTGGTTAGCCCCAGTGCGTAGCACAAAGCAGTGCTCAATAAATGTCTAATTATCAATCGATTATACTTCAGCATGTAGCAAACACTCATTGTTTTAGAGATCGCAAGTTTTGATTTTTAGAGTAACTTCCTTTTAAAAAAAATAAAATTTAACCATAGTCACATATTTTAATGAGGAAGAAAACAAAGTAGAAGGAAAACAGAAAGAATTCAATTTCATCTACATGGTACACGAGTACAGTGATGCTGCAAATTATTTTAATTACTTGCACAGCAGAGGAAGGACTGACAAAGTTATATGATGAGTCAAATGAAATTTGCAGAGACAGTACTTTCGAAATTAACAGTAAACCTAGAGACAATCTGTGTTGTCATTTTAAAAGTGGGCACATTGTAGCTCTGATCCCCTTCAGTAGCCCATGCTCGCCATATTTATTTTCTTTTTTTAACCACTTTATTATTTCTTGTAAATGATGTTTTTTATCTTTAAATGTTTGCCTTCACTTTCCACATGCTTATTAAAGAGCTTTTATGGCTAATAGCACAATCAAAATAAAGACCTACCAAATCTGCATTAATTTGTATTATTTTTACTTATGTTTTTGTTTCTGGTCAAAATCTGATTATAGCCATAGGAATGTGGCATATTCCTTAATATCAGCCATGTACTATCTACTCTAAGGCAAGGCCCATGTCAAAAAAGAGATAGTTTTATGAATATCAAATAGTGAAAGACAAAAGCTGAGAAAATAGAGCAAAAATATGATATAATTGCATTAGCTTCTGGAGTAATTTCCAGATTTGAAATTAATGTGTAGAGGAAATATGACACTTTTTTCTCCAAGATACCTACTCTCCTGAACTTCAGATGTCTACATTAAGAATTTTTCGGGACCGGCAGTTAGCGTAATGGCTATGTCGCTGGACTCCCATGTAGTCACCCACGGTTCACGTCCCGGACCGG
The DNA here is from genome assembly GCA_026018925.1 of Tupaia tana. Classification (NCBI taxonomy): domain Eukaryota; kingdom Metazoa; phylum Chordata; class Mammalia; order Scandentia; family Tupaiidae; genus Tupaia; species Tupaia tana. The sequence goes on along the minus strand of JAKSZU010000015.1, from coordinate 74,617,442 downwards.
GTGGCTTTAAACTCACGCTGGGCGCTTGTGCGTGCGTGCCCAAGGTCCCGAGAGGAGAATGGAGGAGGAGGGATTGCGGCATGGGCATCACCCCCGGGGGGTGATTTCTCGCTTTTTGTCTCTCTGTCTCTCTCTGTCTGGCAAGCGCATGCACCCTATAGCGAAAACCTCTCCAAAAAAAAAAAAAAATGAATTTTTCATTGCCAGCAGATGGCATAAGTGTTATGTCATGGGACTACCACATGGCTGACTGCAGTTCGAGTCCTGGACCTGGCAACTTGAAACTCATGCCGTGCACGCCCAAAATCCTGAGAGGAGAATGGAGGAGAAGGGATTGTGGCATGGCCATTTACCCCAGTTGGGGGGAGTGGGGTTTTGATTTTTTGCTTTCTGACTCTCTGTCTCTCTGGCGAGTACACATACCACCCTATAGAAAAAAAAAATCACACTTAAAAAAAAATTTTTTTTTGCTTACTACCACACATTGCTTCAGTTTGACTAACAGTGAAGAAAATGCTCATTCTTAACATTTTGTGGAAAAGGGAATGGAAGACCCTTCTCTACTAGATAGCTGTTAGAGTTGGTACAGGGAAAGAAGCCCAGAACCATGTAGGTCAGAAAAAATAACCTCCAACACACAGGAGGCAACAGGGAAGAAAACACAGCGAGGAGATCGGAGATCCTGGTACGGGACAGGCTTTTATGAATGCTCAGCCTACCACTATGTAGTTTGAGAACATTCTTTGAATGACTTAAATCCTTGAGACTGGCTTATGACTCAGAATATGATCTTTGATATGCATTTGAGAAAAAGATACTGTATTGTCGATAGGTGAAATATTCTATCAAGTTGGTAGACAGTATTGTACAAGGTTTTATTTCATATATTTTGAAGCTCTATTACTACATGCATACAGATCCGTGGTCAGTTGAATCCATGGATGCAGAACCTATGGAGACAGAGGGCCGACTATATAAAATAAATGCAATGATACATTATTAGTATTTTGGTTTAACCAGTCAATTATGTTTTAAAGAGATTAAAATAAGAAAAAATGTATATATTTATTCATGTAATTCTCATTCTTGGTGTACTTCTTTTATGTAAATCCAGACTTCTAGTATTTGTCATTTACCCTCTTTCTGGAGTACTTTTCTTGCTATTTCCTATAGTGCATAATCTACTGCTAATGAACTCTTCCAGCTTTCTGTGCTTGAAAAGGCTTATTTGGGCTTTATCTTTTAAAGATATCTTCTCTGGCTATAAAATTTTAGTGGACTCTGTCTTGATATGCACTTGAGAAAAAGATACTGTCTTGTCAATAGGTGAAATATTCTATAAATGTTAAGTCAAGTTGGTAGATAGTATTGTGCAAGTTTTAAAGATGTTGTTCCACTATTTTCTTACCTATGTTGTTTCTAATGAGAAGTCTGTTGTCATCCTTACTTTCTTTATTCTCTCAACATAATGTATCTTCCTCATATCACCCTGCTGCCCCAGCAAAGCTAAATATTTTCTCCCTATTACGATTTTGAGGTACTTGATTATTATATGTCTTGATATGGCTCTCTTTATGTTTCCTGTGATTGTGTGGTATTTAAATTTGTGAATGTAGGAGTTCACAGTTTTCCATAAAATTAGAAAATTATTGCCCATAATTTTTTTTAACTTTTTTTCTTTCTCTTCTTCCCTCCTCTTCTGTAGGAACTCCAATTACACATATTTTAGGCTACTTAAAATTATTCTACAGCTCACTAATACTCTTGTCATTTAAAAATGTTTTCATTGTTTCCTTTGTATAGTCTATATTGTATAGTCATATTCATTAATCTTTTATTTTGCAGTGTTCAATCTGCTGTTAATCTTATCTAGTGTATTTTTTATTTCAGACATCGTAGTTTTTATCTTTAGAAATTTAATGTGAATCTTTTTTTATACCTCCTATGCCTCTATTTAACTTGACCATCTGGAATGGGAATATAATTACAAAACTGTTTTAATGTTCTTTTCTGGTAATTCTAACATTTGTGTCAGTTACGGATGTTTTTTTCCCTTAAAGTTTATTTATTTCTTCAGTGAACAAGACAGAAAGAGAGACAGAAAGACAGACTGACTGACTGACAAAGAGCAGCACCCCCAACAGGATCTTGATGCAGTGATGTACCCCAGCCTTGTCCAATCCAGATCATAGGCATGTACATGCCCAGTGTACTACAGGCAGTCTCCAGGTACAAACTCAGGACTGTCTCCTCTGAGTCAGCCTAATAGAGCATTGCATTTTACAACTGTACCCCCTTCCAGCCTCCTGAATTGGTTTTGATTGGTTAATTTTCCCCCCTCATTTCTTCCTACTTTGTATGTGTGATAATTTTTTACTGAATGCCAGACAGTAATTTTTACTTTGGGGGAGAAAAAATACTTGTATTTGTAAATAGAGCTGTTTTTGAAATGCAGTTAAACTATTTGTAAACTGTGTAGTCACTTAAAGTCTTTTATGGTTATTTTAGGGGCTCTAGAGCAGCATTTAGTCCCACTACTGAGGCAAGGCCCTTCTGATTATGCCACTTAACACCCCATGAATCGTGAGATCTTACAGTTTTCTGGTAGAACCAGGACTGCTCCTTGCCTTCATGAGTGCCAAGTACTGATCCCGTCAGTTCTATAAAATGGTTCTTCCATAGCCTTTGGGAATTTCCTTACATGCATATATCTGCATTCTGCTGGATACTCAAGGATGACTTTCTATGTATTAAGGTAGTTTTCTTTCTGTGCAGCTCTCCTCTCTCTGGTATTTGTGCTGTAAAATCTACACATCTTGTTCTCCTCAGATGCTTAGTTCCATCTCTTCAACTGAGGGAACCTGTCAGCTCCTTTGGGTTTTTTCTCCCCACTTAGTGACCTGAAAACTCTCCAAAGATGATAAACTAGGGCAATTATCATGCTTACTTCATTTGTTTCTATTTCTTAAAGATCACTGTTCTTTATTGCCTAATGTTCAGTGTCTGGGAAACCATTATTTCATGTAGTTTGTCTGATTTTATTTCCTTTTGGTTATATGAAGCAGAAGGTTAATTCTGATTCCTGTCATTTCATCTTGCATCAAATGAAAGTCTCTTCTTGAATCTCCGAAGTTGAAAGCTGTGTACCACATACCCCATATGCCCTTGCAGATGCTGTGTATCTAGGCTATCAAACTTAATTTAGGCCCAGCCAATCAAATGCATTTAAGCAAGTCTTGAAATCTGAAAGATAATTGGAAGTTTTACTTCTTCTGCATATATTTTTTTCTGACATGCACATTGGCTATAGAGATAATATTGGTTTTTCTGGACTGTGTTATCAGAGTTTCCACTGTTGAGCCAGCAGTTTCAGGAATGTCAAGTGACTACGCTCAGGGCATCCACTTTTTAAGCTTTACTGACCTAGGAGCTATATCATGGCACTGGAGTCAAGAGTTTTAGGCAACCTTTTGATCCCTGGTGCTTAGCAAAGTTGTATGTGTTTTGGAGACGACAGTACTGGTGGTCTGTTCATGACTACTCATCTTACAAATTATGGGAGGTAGCAGCTCATTCTGCAGCTTTGGAATTGTAAATGTAGTTTCATTCAGGGTAAGTGAATCTACATTGGTTCTGATTGGCCAGGGCAAAATGACCATGTATAGGCACCACTTGAAAATTGACATTTATGAAGGTGACTTGGAAAACTATCAGACCACACAAATGAAACTTTTTAAAAATGCTTTTAGAAAAGTCAGAGGATGGCTATGTGAGAAACTCATATGCATTCATTTCCCACCTTAAGAAGTGTTTTCTAATAGACAACATTGATACTTTTGTAGTTTTATTTATCAAATATACTTGGTACAAGCTTAATGCCTACACAAACACACAGTATTTATTAAAAACTGTTCTGTATTACTTGCAAAGGAGATTTAAATTGCTTAAAGTGTGTCCAAATGATCTTTAAAATCAATACATGCCAATATGGCAGCTATATGAACCATAAACAAACACTTCCATTTGAGTTTCACTTTTGGCTCCAAAGGACTGTCCACCTTCCTCCATCTTCAGTGTCACAGCTATGTGCTTTCAGAAAAATGTGGTAAAGGTCACACTAATAATAGAAGTTGAAGTGAGAAAACTAACATATCTAACATGCTTTTTCTGTGCCAAGCTCTGATAAATGCTTTCATGTATTACCTGATTCAATCACTACAGCAACCACATGAGTAGATTTTAACGTTATTTTAGATGCAAAACTAAGACTCAAAATTTACAAACTCAGTAAGGAATAAAACTATAATTCAATCCAAATCTATCCATATTAAAAGTTTATGTTCTTTCCATTGTGCTGTATTACTTCTAAGCACTGTTGTAAAGTTAATTGTACTTCTCTGGTGCTGAACCGTATATGGTTATCTTGTATAAGATAATCTCCATTCAAATGCATCCATTTATAGTGATTTAGGTAGAGAGAAAGAAAAGAAAGATAGATAGATATAAAGGTATGTTTTCTTCCATGGTTCCTTGATCATAAATATTCGGCTTCTTGTCCTTGGTTCCTGAAGCTTACTAAGGCAGACTACGTAAGCTAGAATTTCTCTTCCCCAAGATGCATCATAGAATTTAAAAATATGTTCCAGTTTTCCACCATTTTCTGTCTTAGAGCTGTCCATACAGAAATCCTCAGATCCCCTTCGTGGGATAGTAAATTCTAAGACCCTCCACTTTAGGTAAGGCCCTTCCCTGTGCCTGGAAAAAAGGAATGTGCACAGAGAGACCAGAAAAAATTGAACAGAGAGATGGTGTTGGGTTTACTCTGCTGAATGTATTAGCGTTCAACCATATCCTTTCTGTCCAGTCACACTTCTACTTGGTTATCCATGTTTCAGTCATGCCTATGCAATGCAATCTCTAAAGAAGCCCAAAAAACAAGGTTCACAGAGCTTCTAGCTAGACATGAGGAGGTTTCTGGAGGGTGAAAGGCCCAGAGAGGGCATAGAACTTTCGCTCATCTTCTTCCATACTGACCCTTGGGCATGTCTACATCTGTATTCTTTGTAATACCCTTTATTAGAAATCAGTATGTATTAATAAGAGTTTTCCTGAGTTCTGTAAGACACTATAACAGATTAGCAAAATCTGAAGAGGGGGTTGTGGAACCCCATGGCCAGAAACACAGGTAAAACAACCTGGGACTTCTTACTGGCATCTGGAAATCAAGGAAAAGACAGCCTTGGGAACTGAACCCTCAACCTGTGAGATCTGACCTGATCTCTAGGTAGACAGTGCCAGAACTGAATTAAATGAGAAGACACCCAGCCAAAGTCCACTACAGCTCTAAGGCTCGCCTGTTTGTAAGGAAAAATTTCCACACAATTTGAGATCACAGAAGTGATCTGTATGGCATGCGTATAATGGAAGAAATTGAGATTTTGTTTTTCAAACTCATATATGCAATTGCTGGGTTCATTTTGCTTTCTGCAAATAAAAGGTCCTTATATTTTAGTAAAAGGTAATGTTGACATGGAAGGAAATAATAAAAGGCCTCTTACTGAGAATTAGATAATTCTCAATAAAATGTTATTTACCTTCATTGGAGTACAGTTTCCCCGGATTTCAAAAGTTTATATTTCTAGGAATGAAGATATTGATTTTTTGGTTTATGTGGGGCGATGAAGAGTGTTCTTAACCTGTTCAATAAGATAGTTACATCAAATTATTCATTAGAGCAGATTTAGTAGTAAAGACTTTGGTATGAGAAAGATTCTCTCTAAATCATATTTATGACAAATAGATAACTATATCCCTCTGCTGAGAACTCAGTATTAAGATACTTACAGCCACATGTCTTGCTTTGGTGTTGCTTTGATCATTTATATGTTATCTGATGGCACAGCGATCCTAAGACCTGAATATAACTTCTCTTAGAAGTTAAAATTACTATTTTGGAATCGTTTCTTTATAATCATTTCTATGGAATGAGTCACATATTTCATAATTATCATAAATAGATTCTAATAATGCAGTGGCATATTTTGTACCTTCAAGGCAAACAAAGAAAAAAGGCTTATTAGTTGACTTAGACTAACAAATCAATTAGCTGGGAATCAGAAGTAAAACAGCATAATACCATTTTCAAATTATAAGAAGCTGTTAACAGTCATCAAACATTTAATATGACAGAATAATTCCAATGAATTAGAAAGCCCCAATGATGCTATAAATTGATGAGAGTATAGTCTCTTGAAATTAAAAGAGTCAAGTTCAAGTCCTTAGTGTTACTGTTATTATCTGAATAGTTATCATGCATAAGAGGGAGTAAACTTTTTCTCTGTATCTATTAGGTCATCAGGAAAGTCATGCATTTTGCAGAGAAAAATACATCATGACTTCCCTGATGACCTAAAAAATTAAGGAATTGTTTCAGAGTAAGGAAAGACCATTTTACATAACCGTGAGACCCATTCAACAAAAAGCCTGGTTGCGGGACCAGCAGTTAACGTAATGGCTATGTCGCTGTACTCCCATGTAGTCAACCGCAGTTCGAGCCCCAGACCCAGTGGCTTAAACTCACACCAGGCACGTGTGTGTGTGTGTGTGTGTGTGTGTGTGTGTTTGTGTGCCCAAGATCCCAAGAGGAGAATGGAGGAGAAGGAATTGCAGCGTGGCCATCCCCCCTGGGGGGTGATTTCTCGCTTTCTGTCTCTCTGTCTCTCTCTGTTGTCTTTCTGGTAAGCGCACACGCCCTATAGCAAAACCCTCTCAAAAAAAAAAAAGCCTGGTTACATCACTGAGCATTGAGCTACTGCTATATATCAGCAGGTGCTCCAGCAGAAACTGCCCTGGCTGTCATGCACGGTAGGAGGCATTCCTCCAGTGGGTGAGTGTGGGACTGTTGTTCTCTAGAAACCTTCTGATTTTAGGTGGCCTTATACTTTCCCCACACAAGTAGCTTTCTTGGGTCCTGAACTGAGAACACACATTGCCTTGAATAAAGGGAGGTGGGTCTACATCGTCTCACCTCTTTTTCAGAAGCTCCTATATCTCATTTCTGACCCAAAGAGCTAAGAAAGAGATATGATCCTGGTTTCTAGTTGATAGTGTTTCTGTCAATTTCTAGCCCTCCTTTTTTCAAAATTTTAGGTTGAAACAGATGATCAAGCTATGTCTCCTTTCACTGGCTCATGTGCATGCTTTTCCTACCTCTATCTCACATTCTATTTGCCACACACTTCCCTCCCCCAGGGAACTTCTCCATGATGACCTCGAGTCCAGAAAGTCCATTCTTTTCAAATATTAAACCACAATTATATCTTTTTTAAAAATGAAGTATTTATTATGATTATTATTATTATAATTTCCTATAGGATAGGTGCACTCAGCAGAGAGAACAAGTTGCCAGGTCCAAGATTTGAACCAGAGTTGCCCATGCGGGAGCCCAGTTCCTTAACCACCATGCCATCTGCTACCTCAATCTTATTTTAAGACATAAAATAAATTGGAGTGAAGATTCTAGGATTCCTTATTTTAAATAAGTTTTTAATTCTAGAATAATGTTCATTGTATAAAAATAGGAAGGTATAAAAAAATAGATGTCACTCATAATTTCACAGTTCTAAAAAAAACATTGGTCTTTTGGTGTATATGCTTTGTATATTTATGTGTATGTAAAACAAAATTTGAATCACACCATATAGAGAGTTCTGCTTTCTCCTTTTTTTATTTAGCTTTATATCGTGATGATTTCTTTAGATTATTAAATATATTTTAGAAATATGATTTTGAAATAAATGTTTGATACTAATAAAAGCTAAATATGAGGGGCCAGCTAGTAGCATGGTGGTTACGGTGCTAGACTCCCACATGGTCGACTGTGCTTCAAGTCTATTCCTGGCAGCTCTCTCTCTCTCCATGTGTCTCTCTCTGGTGAGTGTGCATGCCCTGTATCAAATTAAATAATAATAAATAAAATTCAGTAATTCTTTTTTTAAAAAAAAATAATGAATGCGTTAAGATGAACATATCAGCCAATCATATTGATGACATTAGTCATTATAATCCACCCGATATCATAACCATCTCTACCACCCTTCTGACTACAATCAGCTTTCCACGTAAAATTTCCTACAGAGAACACAACACACAATCTCAGTGATATTTCTCATTAGGTATAAGAAATCATCATTCTGGGTTATTAATGCAACATTCACACCTCTCTTCTGCCAACTCCAGTATTTTACATCTCCATAATCATTTAGTCCTAATTCCCTGTGAGTAGGCAGAGTGGGTGGCACAGTTGCTGTTTCAAAGATGAGGAAAAGGAGGCTCAGAAAGGTGCATGAATTGTTCAAGGTCACCTTTCAACAGAGCTGAACAACCTCTGCTGAAAGGGGTTTGGAAGTTCATAAATGGAGGAGGTAGAATTCAGATTTTTATTGTTTCTGAGTTCCAGTGCTTCTAATACATTATGCTGTGGTCTCTTACATGGTGTCTTTTCATTAAATATTTATTGAAAAAATTATTTGAATTAAATAAAACAATGAACAAATACAAATGCAATTTATTGAAAAAGCAAACACAACAAGTATTTGTTTAAATATAGTAACCCATCTGTCATTTAACGTAAGCATAGCTTCCCCCATCCTTTTTTCCCATTACTTGTTACCTATTAGTAGAAATTTCTCAGAATAAAAATGAAGAAAGTTTATCTAAACCATTAAGGAAAGTATTCTAACAAGAATATGTATTTTCCTTTTTTCTTTTAAGATTATTTATTTAATTATATTTGTTGTTACTAGGTCATTGGGAAAGTCATGATGTATTTTTCTGTTTTTCTATGCAAAAATGCATCATGACTTTCCTGATGACCCAATATTTATTTTTTTACTTTAATGAGAGACAGAGAAAGAAAGGGAAAGTGAAAAAGCAAGCCACCAGTTCTGGGACTCAAGTCATGGTCAGCCGTGTACAAGTCCAGTACCTTAACCACCAAGCCATCTGCCAGTCTCCTTGGGGATTCTTAAAATAGTAACTCACAGTAATAGTAATTACAGCAATGATGTTCATTTATATTTGGTTAGTCATTTGTGGATTACAGAGTGATTACAATATTTTGATCGCTCCATCACATGCATCCTGGGTTTTAACAGGATTTTTGTGTCCTCACTTTGTAGGTTAATAAATTCTTTGGCTTTCAGAGTTTTACTTGTGCTCCAACTTGACTGTTAGGTATAGACTTTTCATGGTCCCCAGTGGAACTCATAATTGAGCATAAGATTTGAGGAGGTACAGATTAAAGTGCCAGACTGACGATACACCTGTCCAGTGTGGTCGGCAGTTATAGGTCTTCAGAATAATAGTAGCAAGTGGATATTAAGCATTTACTGTGTTTCAGACATTATGCCAAGTGCATGAATGAAAGACTACATGAAGTAGCCAGCCACAGGTTTAACTTCCTTTTATAGTCTAAGCAAATAAGCTCAGCTCATTCTCTGTTTTCATTTGGAATGTGGCTTAAAAGTCTGGATCTTATTTAACTTGTCCTCATGAAACTATTCCCACAGAGCTGTGCTGTTTAAACTAGGGCCTCTACCTCTGCTCTCCTGTAGCCTGAAGAATATTTTAGACAGGATGAAATTCTCTGGCTTGGTGGACTCCCTCCATGTGGCCCCATGTTAGCAGCGATCTTCCTAACATCCCTGTTCGTAGAGTTAACCCCCTTACTGGGCAGCATTTTTATCTTTGGTGTGTGATAGCCTCCTTTATTCACTCAGTATCCCCACTCTTCCCTCTTTCACAGCTTAACCCCCAAGGATAAAAGGAAATACCACTAGGCTGGGCCCTCTGCCCCTTATAATGGCAACATATCTTGGAAAAATCATTACGTAATAAGCCGTGAGTTTGCATCCCAGGTCATTTTCCTTCTCACAGCCTCCTATTTAACCTAAAGTCACTTCATCTCTCTGAGCCTCAATTTCCTCATGTATAAAATGGGAATAAAGATGGTAAAGGGATAAGATTAAGGGATATATATATATATATATATACGTATATATATATACGTATATATATATATGTGTGTGTGTGTGTGTGTATATATATATATATATATATATATATATATATACATAAAATCTCCTGACATATATACCAGAAGCTCAGTGAGGTAACCACTATTGTTTAGATTTTCATTCTGATTCCTAAACTGTACTCTCCTCATTTTCCTGTGCTGTTCTGTCATACATGCCCTGACATGAGATTTCTGATATAAAATGTAAGAAAGAAATGGCACTGTGATTTATAATGACTTTCAGGGATCATCTTAAGAATTTAGGTATAGCTCACTCTCAAAACAAATCAAATTCAGAACAAAAAACAAAGAACAGAAGTCTTTTAATACTAACCTGCTTTACCCACAACAGATTTTTAAAAATTAATTTATTGAGGCCAGCAGGAAGTGTGGTGGTTAAGGCACTGAAACCCACATGGCCAGCTACATGGTTAAAGTCGCAGACTCAGCGGCTTGAAAATCATGCCAGGCACTTGTGCATGCATGTCCAAAATCCCAAAAGGGTAAATAAGGAGAAGAGATTGCAGTGTGGCCATCCCCGTTGGGGAGTGATTTCTCTGTCTATCTTTCTATCTCTCTTTGCCAAGTGCACATACCCTATAGCAAGAAAACTAAAAGCTAAAAAATAAATGATAAAATAATTAATGACAGAAATACTGCTGTTCAAAGACAGAAAATCTCATTTCTTGTTTGAGTCTGATCATCAAACTTGAAACTGGAATGTGAAAAACCAGCATTATTGCTTTGTGTTAATGGCAAGTAATTTAACTCTTTGTTTTTGTTTCTCATTGATAAATAGAGGAAAAATTAACAGTTGATGCTAACAGAAGCAGAACTTTTGCTTAAACCTTTTAAGTCCTCTGATAGAACAACACTTAGATAAGCCAATAGAGAGAAAATGATAATGGATCACAAATATGTATTCTATTTTACAAAGTCTTTCTTCTCTGTGATTTCTGAACTCATTACAGCCCATGAGAGAGACAAGAGAGCCAGCATTATCCAACGAACACTTCTCACCCCTTAGCTTCTTGGACTTGCGTCATCTGTCACCACTGACCATTATCCCCCTATGAAACTTTCCCCTCGGAGTCTGTGACATTTCCCTCTGGTTGTCTTCACACATCTGCCAACTCTCATTCATAGTTCCTAGTCTGGCTCTTCTTCTGTCTTCTAAAAGGAAGTTGGTATTCTCCTGGGTTTTATCCTTAGGTTTTTTTTCTTTTTTCTCCTTACTCCCTAAGAGCAATCCCATCCACTAAATGACTACGATTAGCTTCCATTCCTGCTTAATTTAGTGTTTCTAAACCAAAAATCTTTCCTGATGTTCCACCTACTCTCAGTGGACATCTTCATTTGTACTCTCCCCAGGTCCATCGTGCTCACGTTCAGCCAAGTCTCTCTAGGTCTCCTTAACCGGGTGAACGGTACAGTTTCTGTCCATTGCCCAAGCCAAAACCATCAGAATTGCCCCTGATTCTTCTATCTTCATTCAATTACTGTTGATTCTTCCTTAAGAGCTCTCAAATACCTATCCCTACTACTACTTCCTTGGTTCAGACCCTCATCATTACTTGCCTCCTCCTATAGCAGTGCCTGGCAGTTTTTTGTGATTTTGGTCTCTGCCACCTACCAGCTCAATCATACTACCATCAGAATGATCTTTGAACATGCTAATCTGTGTTTTACAGCTTGTGTATATATAGAGAGTGTGTGTATAAAATAAATTATACACACACACATATATATACACGATTTGTTTGTTCCTTATGACCTATAGCAAGATACAAAACAATTTCTAATCCGGTCTTCATTACTTTTCAGTTTTCCAGTTCTCGCTATCTCTGAACTCCATTGCTTTTACGTATGATCCTTATCCAGCCTTATCTAGCTGGACAGAATCTCTTGCAGTAGTTGAAGAGATCTCAGGCCTCCATACCTTGTAGTACACCTCACTCTGGCTCCAACCTCCACCTTCACTGTGTCATCATAGCCTACCCATCCAGACAGCACTCTGGGTCCTACAGGAAGTTCTTTATGTACCCTTCCTCCTCAGTTAAGCCCTCTGTTTCAAGCTGTGCCTTTAGCATAAGTTGCTGAATAAGAAGTACAATTTACTTTTTTAATCTTACCCACTAGATTCTATATTACTAACCTTTTTTTCTGCACAGCAGTAAACACTGCCTACAACAGTTAACACTAAGAATACAGAAGATGCTCAATGTTCTTTGGATGAAATGACATTTTATCCTTGAGAAAACCAAAACAGAGAAAGTTCAAAATCTTCCCATTAATATGTAATGGCGGAACCAGCAGGTGGTGTAATGGTTATATCGCTGGACTCCCACACAGTCAACCATGGTGTGAGTCCCAGTCCTGGTGGCTTTAAACTCACACTGGGCACAAAATCCTGAGAGGAGAATGGAGGAGAAGGGATTACAGCATGGCCATTTCCCCTGGGTGGTGATTTCTCACTTTCGGTCTCTCTTTCTGTCTCTCTGGAAAGCCCATGTGCCCTATAGCAAAAAATCTCTCTTAAAAAAAAAAAAAATGTAATGGAGGCAAAACCAGACTCCCAATCTTCCAGTTCTTCCTTCAGCTTTGTTTCATTCTGTTGCTTCTTCTGTACAACAGTGGCCATAAATGTAAGCTAGAAAAGGACATTCATACAAATGCTAGCTTTAAGTTCACAGAAATATTGTAAAGAAGTGCAATGACTTGGTGAAGTCCCGGAAACACTACTTTGGAATTCACTTACACATGACTCATCCTTGTGCCACCCTTCTGAGGTTGCTGATGCTGAGTTTTAGCACAACGGGTTACTCCAGGCTCCCAGTGAGTCACCCGAAACTTAAGAATTAGATGGCTCCTTCCTGTTTATATCTCTCTGCTTCCATTTAGTAGGTGATGGTTTTCAATTGGCTTAGCTGTTCATGGGCAAAAGTCACTAGCCCTTGAGACGGAATCAAGAAAGAGTAAATAGGTCTCCCCAAGTATTATCACAGTGTATGTACTTCACAGAGATGAGAATGGCACTTAGAGTTGGTTAAGCACTATTTTCAGAAATTTGTATACAGTATTTTATTAACTCTCATATAAGCCTCTTGCCATGAAATAAAATAAATTGCAAACATCTAGCATGAAAGTTTTGTAGCTACTGTGATACATGTAACAGATTCTTATTCTTTCTTTTTAATAGAAGAATGTTCCTGGCATTGTGGAAAGTGAGAGAGACAGGAAAAAATGATATGCTGTTAGCTCTTTGTCTATTTGGGCACAATGATGTTATATATACACAATAATTAGAAAAAAAATTTCTTCAGCATTTTCATGCTAGACACTATGTTAAACACTGTGTGTGTGTGTGTGTTTGTGTGTGTGTGTGTGTGTGTGTGTGTGTGTGTGTTTAAATCTCCACAGGAATCCTACGAGGTTTCCTAGGCACAGCCAGAATTCAAGTCTGGTCTTCTGAGCTCTTCTTAGGTGTATCACATGACTTCTCAGCCATATGAGATCAGTAAGGAATATAGAAGATAGGAAAAAGGGAATGAAATTGTCAGAAAAGGTGAGGTGGGAGAAAAATCAAACATGAATTGGACTTTGAAGAATATGATTGGGATTAGATGAACAGAAAGGAGGGAATTTGCTCTTCTACAGGAGGCCTACACGCCACTGCTAATCCTGCCACCATGTCTTAGTGATCCCTGAGAAGTTCCAGTATGATTTTTGAGTACTCAACACCAACTTTTTCATTACTTTTTTTTTTTTAAAGAGAGATTTGTGCTACTGGGTGTGTATACTAGCCAGAAAGACAGAAAGCGAGAAATCACCCCCAGGGGGAATGGTCACACCACTGTCCCTTCTCTTCCACTCTCCTCAGGATTTTGGGCGGGCACGCATGCACACACACCCAGGGTGTGTTTTAAGCCACTGGGTCCAGGATTCAAACCACGGTCAACTACATGGGCGTCCAGCAACATAACCATTACGCCATCTGCTGGTCCCAAGTCAACACCACCCTTGATGGGTGCCGGAAAATAGCCTTTGCCATCACTGCCATTCAGGGTGTGAGGCAAACACATGCTCATGTGCAGTGAGGAAAGCAGACCCTGACCTCACCAAGAGGGCAGGAGAGCTCAGTGAGGGTGAGGGGAGCATGTGATCACTATTATGCAGAATCCACACCAGTGTAAGATCCTAGACTGGTACGCAAACAGGCAGAAAGTTGTAAAGGATGGAAAATACAGCCAGGTCCTGGCTGACAGTCTGGACAACAAGCTGCGTGCAGACCTGGAGAGACTGAAGAAGATTCAGGTCCATAGAGTGCTGTGCCACTTCTGGGGCCTTCGGATCTGAAGCCAGCACACAAAGACAGCTGGCCTTCATTGTTGTGCCCTGGGTGTGTCCAAAAAGAAGTGAGTCTGCAGGCTTTTTCTGTTAAAAAAAAAAAAAAAAAAAAAAAAAAAAAAAAAAAAAAAAACAGTCTATATAGCTTTTAAAAAGAGAGAGAGAAAAAAAAAAAGGAAAGGGAATTTTTGAATTCAGCCAGACTTTAGGGCAGGCACCTGTAGTCATGCAGAAAGCTGCTGGCCTATTTTGAAAGTTGATCTCTTCATCATCCCAAACAGTCATCATCATTATATGGTTTTTCACTAGAGATTTCCATTTAATTGCTGAGCCACTGTTCTTCAGTTATTATATAATGTCTGAAGAGTGCCTAAATTTTGCCCTACACTTTCCTTGCATACTCTTACTTTTAAGTAATTATATTTCTAGAAAAGTCATTTTATACTAGAATTCAAAACATCTCAGTTGCTGCAAGCCACTACACTGAAAAGTCATAATTTCTTGGTCAAACCAATTGGACTTCATGAAACCAGAAGGGACAGTGTTACTACTGCAGAAACTTCTCTCATTGTCTCAAAGGGGACTGCAATATGGCATAGTAGAAACAGCTATCCTCTTCTGGACTAAGACCCAGACTACCTGAAATCCAATCCTGGCTTTATACTAAGTACAGTTATTTGAGTATCTCAAATATGCCTTCTTACTTTGTTGAACCTTTCAGTAGTTGTCCTATCTGTGAAATCTTCAACTTGGACTAAACCAGTATTCCCTAAGATAGCCTCTTCCAATTATTTGTTACAATGTTTTTGAAACACTTTTATACCATATACACTTCTTGTAAGTTCACAATGCAAAGGAGCATATGAAAGTCTCTGATGGCCTTGTCATAAATAAGCTATGCAACATTGTTGAAACCAGCATTTTTACAGTTATTGGACTGAACACACTCTGGGCAATGTTCCACTCTGCAGTCTGCATTGACCAGAAATTCCTAATAGTTCTCAGAAAACTCTGTTTGCTTTTAAATATAATTTATCGGTTGCCTTTATCATATTCTCAACCCACGTTACTCAAGTTTTAAAACTGCACAAGGACTTCATGAAGATCTTGTTATATTATACTGACTGCCTTGTTCTCCTTCCTGATAGTCTAGATATAAATCAAAGTGTGTTATTTAACTCCAAAGGCAGTCAAGTAGGGAAAAGAGAAGATATAATGCTTTTGCTTTGCTTGCCAAGTAAACAGTTTGAGAGGTGAGTTAAGGATGCAGATATCCACCATTCTGAAAACTTAGGATTACAGTCTGAACTGATTCCTCCAGTCATTGTAATTGTAAGCTCAAATGTAAGAGAATACTGAAGGTGACCCCTGATTCTGTCGTTTCAAAACCCATTAATAGAAGTGGTTACTTTAATTACCTTATAATGAGGGATCTGTACAAGACGCTATACTAGCAATGGAAATACTGTAGTTGTTAAGATGCATGCCTGCCCTCAGAGAGATCACAGTCCAGTGGGGGAAACAATTACAACATTGTTATGTAATCTGCTTGCTTTAGAGTATGTACTAAGTACAATGGCAACATGGAATAAAGTTCCTTATAAACTATTACTAGAAGATATTTGCAAGTTCCTTTCCTGGATCCAACTGCTCTTGGTTATGGCTAATTACCTTTCAGTCTTGGCTCATATGATAGTGACAATGATGAAGGGATGGACATTATGAGACATGAGAGATGGAGCTATTTTATGTAATCCCTATTGAAAAATAATTAAACAAATTAATTACCAACTAATAATTAATGCAAATAGTCATTCACTTATTGTTAAAATGTATTTTTTATCAGGGACCAGCAGATGGCATAATGGTTATATCACTGGACTCCCACGTAATCAACCACAGTTCAACTCCCAGACCTGGCAGCTTAAAACTCACTCCAGGCACATGTGTGTGCATGCCCAAAATCACAAGTGGGTGGGGGTGTGATTTCTTGTTTTCTGTCTCTCTGGCAAGCACACACAAAAATTTCTCTAAAAAAAAATAATAAACTATTTTCATCAATGGGTAGAATGTTATATTCATCAGTAAGGCCCAAAACACAGGCATCAGGCTTCTTTCCTTCTGTCCAAGAGTCAACCTTATGAGGAAGTAGGAGAAGAACTGGCTTTACCAAGGTCACTAGCTGGTCGAAGAGAGAGGTCATGTTGAGATTTAATGCTCCTGATCCCTCATTCCAGTGTCTTCTACCCCTCGGGTCCTCTACCCTACTCCTGGCTATGGTGACTAAGGACATCTTTAAATGTTTACAATTGTCATCTAATGAACTTCAGATCTTCCTAAAATAAATGAGTGGAAATTAAAAAAGAATTCTAAACTAATACTTTACCTTCTCACAAGAAGACATTCATATATTTGAAATTTACCATACCCATAAGGACCTATCAGTTAATGATTTTATCATTAAAACCCAAAAACTTATCATTAGGATCATATTACTAATTTGCAAGGGATTTGCAAGCACATGCTGGAATAGGTCCATGGTGAGTAATCAGCAAATTCTAGCCAGCAGACCAATTATCTACTATTTGATAAACTAAATCAAAACAGTGAATCACGGCACTGTCAGTTTTCAATCAGACAAAAATAGTCCACAAACCCAAATGCTATGAAGGTAGTAAAGTGCTTGAGACCAATATTGAAAAGGAAATCAAAATAAGATGAATATTAATATGAACATTGACTCTACAGGATGCCAAACGCTCAGTAAACACAATCGCATTTAACCCTCACTATGACTCTATAAAATAAGTTCTCTTAGAATCCAGAGAAAAGGTAAGGTGAATGTTGAGCTTTCAGAAAGCTTACTTAACACTTTAAGTCACTTTTCTTTACTAAAAAATCATGTCAGAGGCATCCTAAATTCCTTCAGATTTTATTTAAAAGACCCTTTGTGGGCGGGCTTCTTTATGGTCATTAAGACAGCCAGATCCCACATGGCCGACACAGCACAGTTCAGGTCCTGGACCTGGCAGCCTGAGAAACATGCCAGGCCTGTATGTACATGTGCCCAAAATTCCAAAAGGAGGGAGAGATGGAGAAGAGATTATAGTGACCATTACCATGGGAGGTGCTTTCTCCTCTCCTTCTCTCTGTCTCTTTGCCTCTCTCTGGTGAATACGCATGCCCTCTAGCAAAAATAAGTAAGTAAGTAAGTAAGTAAGTAAGTAAGTAAGTAAGTAAAAGATTCTTCACAACTTCAGTAAAGGGATGATCAAAGAACATTTCATTTAGAAGATTCAAAGTAAAGATTTGAGGGATGGAGGGGTGGGGTGATAAAACAGAAGTGTTACTGCCAGATCAGCCGGTGTCATGGTGGGTAGGGCAGTTGGATGCCACATG
The DNA here is from genome assembly GCA_026018925.1 of Tupaia tana. Classification (NCBI taxonomy): domain Eukaryota; kingdom Metazoa; phylum Chordata; class Mammalia; order Scandentia; family Tupaiidae; genus Tupaia; species Tupaia tana. The sequence goes on along the minus strand of JAKSZU010000015.1, from coordinate 74,599,621 downwards.
GTCAACTATACAGTTCAAGTCCTGGACCCAGTGGCTTGAAAAACATGCCAGGCACATGTCTGTGCATGCCTAAAATTCCTAAAGGAGGGAGACATGAATAAAAGGAATTGCAATATAACCATCCCCCATGGATGGTGAGCTTTCTTACTTTCTCTCTCTCCCTTCTAGCCCATGTGCCCTCTGGCAAATTTAAAAAAAAAAATAAAAAAGGAAGGAAGGAAGAAATGTTACTGCCAAATCTTCATAAGGGGGACCAACCTACTAATGAGGTCCTGAAGATCAGATACAGATTAGCAAACTGCTCAAGAAATGTGAAGAGTGGGGTGTCACATGGTCTCTACTAGAACAGATAAAAGGCATTCGTTAATGGCCGTGAATGCAGGGCTCAGGAATGATTTCAGGAAGACTTGTTCTTACGTATAGCTATAATCAAAGATTATTTCTGTAAAATTACTTATTCTTTACTCTTGACTTTCCCTTCCATGTCAAAAGAAGTCTTTGGTCATGCTGTCCAAGGGCAGATGGAGTAAATTAAGTGACTGGAAAACTGGTAGTAGAATTGGACATGCATAACCTAATCGTCTGTCTTAGGTGTGGCCAGAATCACTCCAGTTTTCACTAGCTTCATAATCAGTCCCCTCTCCCCATTTCTTAAATTTAGAAACTGACATTTTAGACCAGATGGAATTTTCATGACCATCTCCAGAGGCTCATGCAAACCTTCCAGATTTAGTAATCTAGCTTTGACTCTCACCTCTCCATGCTCCTGGACTTCTCCAAATGTTAAGTGTTATCTACGGTTCTGCTAGTAACCTTCCCCTCTCTTCCATTATACTTGGTCTTGCCTGTTTTTCTAATGTCATCATGTAGCAATAATGACTAAGTTTGGCTACATATTAACAGCACAAGTGACCGAAATAAAAGTAATTTAGGGGCCAGCAGGTGGCATAATGGCTTTGTCACTGGATTCCCATGTAGTTGACTGTGATTCGAGTCCTGGACCCAGTGGCTTAAACTCACGCTGGGCACGTGTGCATGCGTGCCCAAGATCCTGAGAGGAGAACGGAGGAGAAGGGATTGCAGTGTGGTCATCCCCCTTTGGGGGTGATTTCTTGCTTTCTGTCTCTCTGTCTCTCTCTTTCTGGTGAGTGCATGTGTCCTATAGCAAAAACCTCTCCAAAAAAATAAAAGTGATTTAAATAAGAAGTTGTTTCCTTTCTCATTTATAAAAGGACTCAATCACAATAGGCCATGCAGGACTAGTATGATAGCGCCTCAAATTCATCAGAGATCTCCAGGTACCTTCCCACACATTGATCTGCTGTTCCCAGGGTGGAACCTTTGCCTACTGCCCATTGTTGCTGCTGGAGTGCCAGGCATTGTGTATGCTTCATTAAAAGCAAGAAGGTTGAAAGAATATGAGTTTTTCCCTTTACGGAGACTTTCTGGAAGTACCATACATCACTATTGTTTGTATTAGGCTGTTGGGAAGGTCATGATGTGTTTTTCTATGCAAAAATGCTTTATGACTTTTCCAACAACCCACTGTTTCATGTGTCAGATTTGTGTGTTATGGATATAGCTAGGTATAAGGAAATGTACAGTTTTTTAGCTACATGGCAATGTACCCAATTAAATTTGAGATTTTTAAAATTTAATAAAGAAGGGCTAGATAGCCAAACATGGCTTCAGTGATCAATTGTGGACAAATAACTTAAATCTGTCTGTAGCCGAGATCTCCTGATAAATGTGAATTCTCATTTCCAGCCTCCTGCTTTTCTTTCTCATGACACTGTTTTAATGTCCTTTTCTGTTGCTAACAACAGATTGTCAAAGGCTAGGGAATTTAGAACAAATCAAGGTTTACTTAACTCACAGTTATGGAAGTCCAAGTTCAAGGGACTGCCATCTAGTGAGGATTTTCTTGTTGGTGGGGATTCTGGAGAGTTCCAAGGCAGTACAGGACATTACAGAGTGAAAGAGCAAGAGTTTGTGTATCTGTGTGTGTTTGAGTCTCTGTTCTGGCCTCTCCCTCTCTATAAACCCGACAGTATTCAGTCATGGGGCCCTCATCCTAATGACTTCTTCTAATCCTAATCAATTCTCAAAGATTCTACCTCTTAATCCCATCATCAGATTAAGTTTCCACCCTCTTAATACCATCTCAATTTAATTTCAACACATCAATTTTGAGGAGATGTATTCAAATCATAGCAAACACCATATCCAAAACAAAGTGCACTTATTGAATCTCATGCATGAAGGAGTGAATAGCTACTCTTGGTGTCAAGTGTGCCCACATATACACAAGAACAGTGAGAATGTGAGAGTAAGTCTTCCTTTACATACAGAATGATGCCTAACCAGGGCTTTCAAGATCCTCCATACGCTGGCCTAAATCTACTTTTCCGACTTTATTTCCCACACAGCCAAGCAAACTCACTAAGCCCTAGGATTCTAGACAACAGATAGTTCTTTAAACCCAAAGCATTCTTTTGTAATTTGATGCCTTTGTTCATTCTTTTTACTCAGCCTCTGTGCTCTTTATTTTCATCTTTTTGTAGCCATATTGTATGCATTTCTCACGGTTTACCACAAATGCCACCACTTTAAAGCCCTCTTTGCTTTTACCACAATTGGAATTACCGTTACTTTCTTCAGCTTATTCAACATATCATTTGTCATTTTCTCTTTTTTTAAAGAATTACTTTATTTAACTTTATTTAGTATTATTATCTTCCACTTTGATCAGAGAGAGAGAGAGAGAGCGAGAAAGCAAGCCACCAGGTCCAGGACTCAAACTATAGTCAGCCAAGTGGAAGTCCAGCATCTTTAACTACCATGCCACCTACCAGTCCTTGTTTGTCATTTTCTTATGCACCATTTACAGTATATCTTGTCCTAAAATTTGTGCACTTGATTGTCTTGCATGCTAGACTAGAACCTAGCATGCTGGTAGAAGAGGCCAGGTTTTGCTCATAGACACACTGTTTTCATTGTTTGGCATGTAGTAAGTGACGAATGTAGGTATGCTAAGCAAATGGGTGGTTGCTGACATGAAAGCTAGAGCTTTAATTAATCAGGCAGCTCAGGGGTAAAAATGTCGTCCTCCTCTCTTGGAGAAAACATTTCCTACAGAGGCAGAAATATAGTGGTAAATCCAGAAATGAGAAACAAGTAGATCAAAGTTCAATTCCTAACTCTGCCACTTAAATGTTAGGTGACCATGGTCATATGAATTAGTATCTGTGAATCTCATTTTTAAAATTTATTTATTTATCTTAAAATAACTATTTAATTTTATTAATTATTTTTATCAACAGATAATTTTCAATTTTTATGTCCATTAAATGTTTTGCTTTTTTTTCCCCCTTGATTCCTTCCCTCTCATTCCCTCATTCCCACTCTCCTCCCACGCTGTGTCTAGTGTCCACAGTTGTTTTTCCAAGTTTTTATACCTTCTAATCTTTCCATTTCTGCTACGAAGTACAAACATCCAGTATATAAGTAGGGACACACAATGCCTCTCTTTCATAGTCTGGTTTCCTTCATTTAGCATTGAAATCTTCCATATTCATCCACTTTCTGTCGAATGCCATGGCCTCATTGTTTTTTATGGCTGAGTACTGTTCCATACAGTATATGTGCCACATACGTTTTCAATTCATTCATCTATTCTTGGACATTTGGGTTGATTGCAAGTCTCATTTTATAAAAATTTTCCTAATAGAGAGAATAACAACTCACAGTGCTCTTATTCAGTTCCAGTATATGCGAAGTGCCTTTTCTAGTGTCTAACCAATAGGAGGTGCTCAGTAACTGACAGTTTTCTCTCTTACTTTCTCCTCCTCTTGAACTACATACTGTCAGATAATGGGTAGACTGAGGGATCTTTGTTTGGAAAAAAAAAAATTGTATAACTTGTGTGTTCATGTCCCCTGTTTAAAAAGAATGACAGAAAGTAACAATAAGATAAAAATTGAAAGAAAAAAATCTTATAGTTTTATCATAATGACCCTACTGTAAGTTACTTAAAGCCACCAGAAAGATTTATTAAATCTATCAGATTCTGAAAGCGAAAGTTGAGAGTAAAGAGAGAAACAGAGACAGAACACAGCAAAGACACATATAATAAATCCCAATGGGAGACTTTGGGCTAAGTAAGCGACTGTAACTAGAGCCAATATGGAAAAATCATGAGCTATGTGACTTTACCAAGAAATTACAAAAGCCCAAATCTCTATGGGCTATCAAGCCAATTATTTCACTCAAATATATATTTTTCTGCCTGTTTTATAGATTCCATATCCTTTCCTGCTTGGAGTCAGTAACTCCATCTTCCCTGATTAAATGAAATTGAAAAAGGCCCCCGTGGATATTCTTTCCTGCCAAAATTGATCTAAATCTGTCCCAGGCAATGAGCTTCTTCCTTGCCAAACAGTCTACCTTGATTAACTTCACAAGTTGGTTCCCTTAGGATGCTCAACCGTCTGTAAAACAGGAAATCCTCCTACTACCCCCAAATTACCAATCTACAGGACATTTTTTCAAAACCCAATACTTTTTTATTTCCTTTTGGCAAATTTTATGGGAATCAAGGCATTCATTTTACCTAATTATGCCAATTGCTATTATGCCTAAAGCTTGATCATGAAACACCTATAAGCGACATAATCCTGTTTGCAGATTTTATTTATCTATCATTTACAAACTTTGATTCAAGACAGAAAGCACCTTAGCCAAATGTATGGCCATAATGTGAGGCCTAGAGGAGGATTAGTATTTCTTTGCAACTTATAACAGATAGGCCTGCTAAAATTAGAGGTGATGAGAAATTCCTCAAGACTGATTAAAGTCCAGCTTCAAAATTACTGCCAAGGGAACCAGCAGTTAGCATAATGGCTATGTTGCTGGACTCCCACGTAGTCGACCGCGGTTCGCGTCCCGGACCCGGTGGCTTAAAACTCACGCCGGGCGCGTGTGCGTGCGTGCCCGCCCAAGATCCCAAGAGGAGAATGGAGGAGAAGGGATTGCGGTGTGACCATCCCCCCTGGGGGGTGATTTCTCGCTTTCTGTCTCTATGTCTCTCTCTCTCTGTCTGGCGAGCGCACGCTCCCTATAGCGAAAAACCTCTCAAAAAAAAAAAAAAAATTACTGCCCAGAGCTTGAGAGACACAACATTTTTCTTTTCCTCAGTGGTTAATACTTGCTACCATCTGAAGCTGCTTGGAACCTTGCAGACTGGGAAACATGGCCAGCCCAGTAGAAGTGGGTTGCCACAAGAGATTGTCACACTCGTCACTCAGAGTGGACAGCCCTTGGTTTCCCCTCCAGATTGTACATGTTCCTACTGTTGTATTTAACAGTCTTGAAATATAATTAATTTGTTTATATTGCTGTCTCACCTATGAGACTCATATATTGAGTTAATGGCAAAGATACTGTCTTGCTCAACTTTTCCCTTCAGCACTGAACACACTGTTTGGGAGTACTTCAGAAACAGTAAATACTGGTACACAGGTGAGAAGAGAAAGCAGAGGGAGAGCAAGTAAAGGACATGGGCCATTTCCAAGGTGGTCCCAGAGAACTGGTGGTGAAATGAAAAGGGCAGTCACAGCTTCACTTTATGGGGTGATGATTAGAGTTTTGGATCTTCTTGGTTCAAAGGGCCTTGAGCCAGGGGTCACTCCAGCAGCCTGACTGCTCCTCACTTCTGGTTCCTCATTCAGACATCTTCCTTGCTTTTCTTCTACTGGACACTGACTTTTCTAAGAACAACCAACATGGCTGCTCTCATGCTTTTCTGCACAGTTTACACACTTCTGTCAGAGCTGATTGGATGACTACAGGTTAGTTTTCCCATTTGCTTCTTTATCAAAGCTCAGCTTTTGTTAACATGCCAACACAGTATTAAGTAAAAAATCCCTCATTCCTTCCTTCTCTCAAAAGAAATGCCTCTCCACCTGTCAAATTGCTCTCGGTCCATACACATGCTTTACTGGATATGTCGTTGATTAGCTCTAGGGAGCATTCTCTTGTTCTCGGTAAATGTGTTGAACTTCCAACAAGAACCTGTCTTCTACTTGTCAATATAAGCAATGTTGGTTAGTAGAAAGGGGTCTTTGCCTAAATGCATGCATTTAGCTGTTGAACTGAGTCTGTTGAGTAGCTGTGGTCATTCCTCATGAGGACTAATCACAGTTCTATCCTGCAGAGTTCCTGTAATTAGAGTTTATAACACCCTGGTGTTTCTCCAGGTTTCTCAAGGAAGTCTTGTTAAATTTACCAAAGCACTCCAAGGAGCATTTCCATGAAGCTTTCCATTTGAAAGCAAATGGACATCTGTGAGATTGGAAATGGGTTTGAAGATACCATGACATCAGTAAAATAAGAGGAGATTGTTTTCATTTTTGAAGTATTGGGAGCCTTAGTGTACTAAGATTTTCATGCCCTGATTTAAAGAGACCTAGAATTATTCTTGAGAACCTTATACCTAGTGTGCAGTTGAAGTGGGAAAGAAGCCAGAAGTTCTTTTTTTCCCTTCCTGTCATAAAAATCAGAGGTTTTATTATGTTTCTAGAAGTTACATTTTTTTCCTGAAGTAAAAGAGTTTTATTCTGGTAATAAAACTCTGAAAACATGCACACAGATTATGGTGAAAGAGACAAGCAGACTGATAAATACACAGATTTGGCCACATTGGACATCTAGAAACTCTGTCTATCCTACTGCCACTAACCTCATCAAACCATTAGCATTTGAATCATGACCCTAGCCCAATCCCTGGGCCTGGGTCTTGCCCTGTCTTTTGCTAGCCAGTCCATTCTCCACACTAAAGGCAGAAAAGATGTTTCCAGCACAAATTTGATCATCTCACTGCCCTGTTTAATATCCTCCAGTGGCTTTCCATTGCTTTTTCATAAGACCTACAAGACACTCTCTGACCCAACAAGAACCTGTCTTCCCAACTTCTCCTTCCCTCAGGTCTTCTCTTGGGCTGGCCAGGACATGGGTCTTCCTTCAAGTTCACTGCCTATCTCCCACTTTAGAGCCTCTGTATATGCTGTTCCCTCTGCCCACACTGCTCATCCTCCACCTCTTAGATTGCACAGTATCTCTTCCTGGAAGACTTCTCAAACTGGTCTCCTCAGAGCAATTTCATTTCTTTCCATTGTATCGTCTCATGAACTATTGACTCATCTGTTTTTCACAATGTATTATACTAGTAATTGTATCTTCTACATGTGTCTTCCCTCTGAGTTCCAGATGTGGGGATACCATGCTCCCCACTGTATCCCCAGTACCTACCATAATGTTTGGCACGTAATGGACATTTATTAAGTATGAGTGAAGGCAGGATTATGGTTTCAGGCATCTGGAAATTCCATCGTATTGGTTGTTTTCAGAGCAGTGCCCTAAGACTGTCTGATTGCTTCCCAAGTAGAAACAATAGCCTGACAGAGCAGACCTACTGCCCCACTAGCCCAGCCCATATGGAAGGTCCTCTGCTCTAAGGTCCCCTAGCATGTTCTGCCAGCAGATCCACAGCCCTGCATTTGCCACTTAGAAAAGATCAGATAAACATTAGATTGAGCAATATTAAAATAAATTCACACTAAATCATTCTTGTGTCCCATAAAATTTGAGTTGTGACATAGTTTCCAATATCAGTACATAATTCTCATAGTTTTCCATGTGTCTATGCACCAGGCTTCCTGATGCAAGATGGCGTTCAACTAATCCTATATGGGTAGTATTAATTTATCTTTAACTTACAGAATAGGAAACATATTTTTCTTTATTTGTGATGGTGCATGTACACACATATGTGAGAGGGAAAGGTGAACACCCTCCACTGGTTCTGGTCAGGCCGTGATCCCCTTTCTTCAGTTGTCCAGCCTGCTGAATCCAGAGCACTCACATATGAGCCCAGCATGTTTGGGGCTGACTTAGCTTGGGATTCAAACGGCAGTCTCCATGTGGGATCCAGTTCATGGAGCCAGCCCTGAAAACAGAATTTAGGGACCTTGCTTATAGCCACAGAGCAAGTTAATCGTGGTGTTGGGAAGTTCTGGGTGTATGTGGAGAAGATCTTCCAGATCTGGATGGCATTTTCCATTCTCTTGCCTACCATGTAGTATTGGGTTGTCTGAAGTCATGGTGCATTTTTGCATAGAAAAATACATCATGATTTTTCTGACAACTCAATAGATGTTCACTAAAGTGGTCGATAACTTATGCTAGGGGCATGGAAAATTACCCAGATTGAAAACAGTATTAAAGTGAAAGATTATGCTATTGGAACGAAACGCTATTAATATTCATACAAACTATAAACACTAAAAGTATAAATACTAATATTCTGGATATTTTTAGTCCTTTATTTTTCCTTTAAATTACTGAACTATTGACAAAAACTAGGGCTACATACTGCAGACATTTCATCCATTAAATAAGGCCTCTGAGCAGAACTCTCACTGAGCAAGAGCCAGGCTACAACACAGTATTTGGCCAATCAGTGCTTTTGAACAGTCACTAATGAAAGAGTTCTATAAGGATTTGCAAAAACTGTGTGCAGGAGGAAGACAAAGTAGAGAGGTGATCCTAAGTGTCCCACGATGTATAACAACACAATAGCAGTAGAAATACACACACACACACATGCACGCACACATGCACACAATGCGTGTATGTATATAGTGCTTACTTGTGAGAGGTACTTATCTGGGGGTTTTTCATCCATAAGTCATTAATCCTCACAGCAGTCTGTGAGATGGTTCCTTCCATGTTTCACTGAACCTAGGCTACACTGATTGCAAGATGTACCCTACATGTCACCAAGGAAAGAAAAATGTAAGATGGCATTGATGGTTAAGAAACCTCTTGATTTTGGCACCAGCAAATGACATAATGGTTCTGTCACTGGACTCCCACATAGACGACCACAGTTTAGGTCCTGGACCTGGCAGCTTAAAACTCATGCTGGGCACGGGTGCGTGCATGCCAAAAATCCTGAGAGGAGAATGGAGGAGAAGGGATTGCAGCATGGCCATCCCCCCTGGAAGGTGATTTCTTACTTTCTGTCTCTCTGACTAGCACACCTGCCCTATAAAATCTCTCAAAAAAAAAAAAAAATCTTGATTTTAGTTATGAAAACAAAAAAGAATGTGCATCTTTAAATTAATGAAATACTGTGATTTTAACCCCATTTTACAAATGAGGAAACCACATTGGCATGAAGAAATTTTCCCAAGGTTGGGTACTGAATTTAGTTCAATTCTAACTAGCCTGTTCTGTGAGTGTATCTTCCTCTATGCTCTGTATGAGGGACAGAGAGATGGATGAGACTCTACCTAACCTTCATGTGCCAAGAAGTCTAAAAGAAAAGACACATTTGTAGGTAAATCAACTGTAGTGTAGCCTACAAAGTGTAAGAATAAGACCGAATCCAGGACAGCAACATGGCACAGAGGAGGGAAGAAAAGCCTTCTCTGCACAGACTCAAGAAGTGTTCCCAGAGAAAATCATCAGTTTTAAGGAATGAATTGGAATTTGCACAATGGTTTTATGTTTTTTAAAAATAGATACATATATTGATATACGAATCAATACTTGTACTTTCTTTTTTTAAAAAAAAAATTAATTTTTGTTTAACCTTATTTATCTATCTATTTATCTATTTTTTTTTTTATTTTACCATAGGGAGACAGAGAGAGAGAAAGAGAGAGAGAGAAAGTGAGTAAGCAAGCTGTCAGGTCCAGGACTCGAACTGCAGTAGGCCATGTGGGAGCCCAGTACCCCTAACCTTCATGCCATCTGCCAGCCCAATGCTTCTACTTTCTTAACAATGTTAAAAAAAACTCATGACTGAAGAACTTCATCTGCACTATGGAAGTTGAAGAGTGTGTGTGTGTGTGTGTGTGTGTGGTGAGAAGACGGGAGGGTGTTCCATAGCCAAGCTCATAGGCCTGCTTCCAAGGACAGGTAGAAAGTGGGTGAGGCAGAGAGAAGGAAGCTGAGCCCTTGGAAATGTGAGGAGGGTCCATTAGAGAAATGCCTAAAGGATAAGGCTGGACAAGTGCTACCACCTCTCAACCGGTGGATCTGGGTAGGTAAGTTGTCTTTTCATTCATCATCTTCTCCATGAGCGCTGGATAATTGTCCCTGCTCTGTGATCCTGTACAGATTGCTAATATGGCACTACTGAACTCGACTGTAACTACACCGAAGGCCTTTGTGTGAGCTGCTCCTCCTCCTGAAAGTACTCTTCAGGTGCCTGCATGACCATCTCTCTTGCCACCTTCAAGTCTTGCTTAGATGTCTCTTTTTCAGAGGGTCCTACAATGACCATCCCACTTAAAAATGCAGCCTTCAGTACCGCCGCAGCTTTACCCCATCCCATAATCCTGAAACTGCTTTTCCTATTCTATTTTTAAATTTTCCCAAAGCAGTTATTGACTCCAAACCTATGATACGATTAGGTTATTATCTCTGTTGTTGTTTTTTGTTTGTTTGTTTGTTTTTCTCATCTCCTCTACATAGCTTACTTTTCTGTTTTCTCTCACCGAGAGATCTCAGGCTCCTAGATTTATCATTGGGACATGGTAAAGGCCAATAAATATTGCTAAATTACTAATGAGTAAGTGGCAAGTCTCTTGTTCATTGCTGAGTTCCCAGCAAACAATACATACCAGACACATAATAGATGATCCGCAAATACTATCACCTTCAATATTTAAATATTATCTTCATATGTGGAAGTATGATTATATCCTGAACTCACTGTCTTTACCTGGGTAAGGAACCGTCTGTCTTCCCTCCCCATCTCTCATTCAGTAGGTGATAACAGGAAGCTTTATGGGCATATGTGAGATTTTGAGGTAAAAGTTTCCCTAATTCTGCATCTTCTTTGGCACCATCCAACCTTTAGTTCCCATCCAGTTTTCTGAAAAATCATAGACCGCATAACAAGCTCAGCTACTGGGGAGAGCCAAAGTGACTGCCCAACAGCCCGGTTTGGTGTGGTACGTGAATTTTGCTACTCATCTTTCGAAGCCACCACTGTGGTGCTACGAGAGACTTGAGGCAATCTTATCAAATGTTCTTGGATATCTTATTCTCATTTTTTACATATTTATGAGAAAAACAAACCTTAACTAACACCTCTTCTGACTCAGCCACCATGACAGCTGATATTATTTGTCAGTCAGTAAACACTTGAAAGGAAGTACTACTGGAAGACAAAATGGGCTTGATCTGTTAATTTTCCAGTGAGCAACACTAGAGCCAAATTTGTAGATAAGGAATTTCAGTTTTAGACTCAAGAAATATTGAGCACCTCCTGGGTTCATCTATCTACAAGTCCTCATAAGGATCCAGTCGGTTTTGACCCTCATTTTATGCATCCTGTAGCCCAAGTGTAGAGATGTGAAGTAATTTCCTGAAAATCAAGTAGCTGTGTACAATGGTAAATCTAATATTTGAATACAGGACTAGCTGATGTCCCCATGTCATGATCTTCACATGGGTTGTGCATATATAAACTTAGATGCCAATTGATAATTGTGTCGACAATACTGAAATTCCATATTAGGATAGTTCTTTTTCCCCACTGCCAGCTTACTAATCAGTGACAGTACAACCCTGAAAGGTGAACACCAAAGCTTGATCTACCCTTTCAGCTCAGATCCAAAATAAAAGGCAATAATCAGAGCTATGAAATATCTCTGAAATATCTTGATTAATGATCTCAATTATTGAGATTATTGTCTAACACAAAGGCCAGAACACAAGAGTTCTTGAAACTATCATGAAACCTGGGCTGTTCATCCCAGCCGTGTTCCTCTTTCCCATTATTTCATTTTGTGAAGAACCAGGTGACTGCTTTTGGAAGAAAAGACAGTGATTTTAAAATGATGCATCTTTACCGCCTTCCCCAACCCTGAAACCTGCAGTACCTTTCTCGGTGGTCCTGTGAGCTCTGCCTTTGGGCAGGTTCGTATTTGCATCGGCATCCCTCAGATGGGAGACTTGTCAGTTGGTGCTGGAGTGTAAACCAACCTGACAGTCTGCCCGGACACCCTGAAAGAGAAGGCAGGCTAGAGAGGTCCCAGTCCTGGGAGACTCCAATAATGAGTTGTCTGAAATGATCAGCACGCAGGCCTCTGAACATGTGAAATCTGCTCATACCATGTCCCTTGGGGAATCAAGAGCATTGGAGCCCCAGGGGAAGAGAGAACAAGAGTTAGTTGTTGCCCCTGGAAGTGACACTTCCTCCCTTATTATAATCAAAATGCCACAGCTGCAGGGAGGCCCAGGACCTCTAGTTGGTGCCCAATTAGTTCTATCTTCAGTCATGACAGTGACTGCCCGGTTCCTTGGGTACAGTAGAAATTGACATTTTCCCAACCCCCTCATAACATAGGGTGGTGTAATGAGAAGGGCACAGCTTTGTCTTACAAAGTCATTACTAATTAAATGGCATATAACCCACCACAATCTATGGTGTGTCATAAATTTTCCCTTCTGTAACATGGCAATCTTACCTGCAATTGAGGGGTATCTTTGAGTCAGAGACAATACACACCCAGGCCTGGTACATCATAAGGTCTACTGTGCACTCAGTAGTCACTCAATGAACAATGGCATCTTGGTCAGTGGCCTCATAGCAAGGATTGACAGAGATTGTTAGAGATTGTTTCCAAGCTCTAGGACTGATTTGCTGGTTGCTTCAGCCCACTTTCTGACTGGAGATATTTAGATATTGAAATGGATAGGGAAATAAGTGACCACTTAGAACTCAGTAAGCCTGGACACAAGAATTCCTCCACAGGCATGTATGGGCCATGGCTCCTCAAGGAGATGCGAGGAATGGTTATTGTGGCACTGTGTGTTTCCCTCTCCCTGGGATTAAGGTGTTCTGATCCAGGGGCAGAAATGTTGCATGTGTGGTCATCATTGTGTAAGGCAGGAAACGCTTGCTGGATACCACTCAAGCCTTCTTTCTTTAATGTTTCTGACTGCCGGTGCTATCCAAGGGGGGGGGGGGGGGGACACAAAACCTGGAATTTCTGAGGTTACCCAGGTAGAGGTGATAGGATGAAAAGCAGAAAATAAAGTTTTGGTATGTGGTAGGCCCTAGGGATAGGAAGAATATGAATCTTTCCTGTCCCACAAAGGTTAAAAATCAGAATATAGGGCTAGCCCATGGCCTGGTGGTTAAGGCAGATCTCAAATTGCCAACTGCATGATTTGAGTCCCAGACCCAGCAGCTTGAAAAACACACTGAGCCCATAAGCATGTGCACCCAAAATCTTCCAAGGAGGGAGAAACGGAGGAGAATGGTTTGTGGAAAGACTGTTTCCCACAGGGGATGCTTTCTCCCTCTCCTTTTCTCTCTTTTCTCTCTCTGTCTCTCCCTAGCAAGTGTATGCATCTTCTGGCAAATGACAATTTTTTTAAATTACAATATAGTACAATGTAAGAGTGTGAAATGGAGGCTAGATGGTGGCTCAGTGGTAAAACACAGCACTCTGCAAGGCTGACATGCATGAGATGGTTCTAGGTTTTCATCTGAAGACCTCCCTGAGTACTGGGTACCCTGGACACATGCATCCCCACAATCAGGAGCTAGATAGGCTGGGAGTGGATTATATCAATGGGACCTGCTGGGGCTGCTGTCTCTCTAAACAAACAAACTTAGCTGGGGGGCTGAGGGGACACGTGACAGAAATACTTAACTCCCAACAAGGGCAGGGGGAAAAGAAAAGAAGTTCTGGAATTGATGGAAGAGATGGCTTGGAGCGAAGTGGTAGTCCCAGTGCAGCTGCAATGCTATGACATGTGCATTAATATCAGTCACATGGAAAGCTACCTCTTTTCCCCAAAGTGCCCTGCAGGACAAAGGCATAGAACATGACAGCTGAATATCCCGTAAAGAGGGTGTTTTTGTTTTGTTTTGTTTTGTGCTGTTGTGTTTTGACTCATTAATTACATACAAGCTAAAGATCAAAGAGCTTACATATCTTCCTCAAGAGCACACAATAGGATTCTGCTGAAGCCAGAACTAGAATCCGGCTTTCCCAGCTCCATGTGAGGTCCTTTCTATTAGGTAGGTTGTCAGGAAAGTCAGGATGGATTTTTCTGTTTTGTCTATGAAAAAATGTGTCATGACTTTCTCAATAATCCCATACTTCCAGGGTAGCTTCTCTGTTTTTAAAACTTTTATTCATTACATTTATAAGTAAGGGAATGAAAGTTTTTAAGAAGAGAAAACAGGTAGAAAATTCTGATTTTTAAAATAAGAGCAATTCAAGTCAGGAGGTGGCGTAACAGTTAAGACACTGGGCTCCTACATGGCAGATAGCAGTTTAAGTCCCAGACCTGGCGCCCTGAGTCAGGCCAGGCATGTGTGCATGTGTGCCCAAACTCCCAGGAGAAGAATGGAGGGGAAGAGATTGTAGGGTGGTCATCCCCCAGGTGTGTGATTTTTAAGTTTCTCTCTCACTCTCTCCCTTCCTCCCTCCCTCCCTCTTTCTCTCATGTGTGCATGTGCTCTATGGCAAGAACCTTCATTTTAAAAAAAAAGCTGCTGAAGCTGTAATCTCTGTTCCCAGTCCGGCATCCTTTCCTATACCCCTCCAATGGGAAAATGTTTTGAGGAAGTTCACTGTATGTGTTATCGTATCACATTTAAAAGACACCATACTCCATTCTCCCTCTAGCACTTGTGGACATAACCCTTTGCCCATCTCAGGCATAGGCAAGAGGCGAACTATTGGCAGCCAGCTGATGTACTAAATACTTTTCCTATGTTGTCTCACTGAATCTCTGCCAATGTGTGAGATGTAGGGCTGATTACCCATTTAGGCTTGGATTACTCACTGATTTTCTCAATAACACTCAGCTAGAAAGAGATGGACAGACTCGAATGCGTGTCTTTTCACTCCACCATCAGGCTGTTAACACCATCCACAGCCACTTACTTGAACGATATGAAAACGGACATGCCCATCCCAGCCAGGCACAGTGGGACAGGGCAGAAAGCAGACTTTTTCTCAGTCTGCTTTTGTTCTTTCTCTTGCTGATGGAAAGGTGAGCACTGGGTCTCCTCTAATCAAGCAGAGGCAGCTACTTGAAGAGACTAAGAAAATTGAGTCGGAGCGCTTGTTTCTTGGGTCTTAAAAGTTGTCATGGAAACAAAGGCCTCTCCAGCCCAAACAAGTTCACAGCACTGAAGGGAATTATTTGCTGATTCATTTGTTCATTTATAAGTGCATCTGCAAAGACTCTGCTGAGGCTGAATGTGGTTGGGCCTCATCTTCAGTAGCTTCTGATGTAGCAGAGGAGGCAAGACATTTTCCCATCCAAGACTGGAAGTTACAGGCCTTCCAAGAGAGGGGCAAGAGCAACATGCTTTGCAACTTTTAAAAAGGAAAGAAAGGCTGCTTCTGTGCCTCCATTCTCTCATCTAAAAATAGGGAAACACTATTTATCTCATAGAGTTTTTGTAAGAATTAGATAAAGAAGTTAAATCCCAGGGCCCAGCTGGTGTCATGGTGGTTGGGGCACTGGATCCCACATGGCTAGCTCCACAGTTTGACTGAGGCCTTAAACCGGTGGCTTGAAAAACATACTAAGCATGTGTGCCCAAAATCTCAAGGGGAAAATGGAGGAGAAGGGATAGTGGCATGGCCATCCCCCCTGGGGTGTGATTTCTCACTCCCTCCTCCCTCTCTCTCTCTCATTCTTTGTCTCTCCAGTGAGGGCCCTATGGCAAAAATCTTTTTAAAAAGGGGGGAGGGGAAGAAGAAATTAAAGCCTAATGTTCTTTATTTATAAACTAGAAATATCCATACCTATATCTCAGACTAGTTACAAGGATTCAATGAGATGAAATTAGGTAAAGGTACTTTATACATGACCTGACCAATGAAAGACACTGGTATATTGTTATAATTGTTGGATAGTTGATCTTATTCCAAAAATCTGTGACTGGGTCCTCAAACCAGTGGCCTTAGTACCTGCTCTCTGTTAAATAGTTCTGTGCCTTGTCCTCTGTATTAGTTGTAAATTGCGGTCTCACAAATTTTCTTCCACTGTTTTAGAATCCAGAAATAGCAGGCAAACCCTTTTCATATTGCATCTCTTTTTCACTGCCTTCTTTTTCCAATTCTAAGGACTCTCACGGTTAGACTGGGCCTACCTAGATAATCCGGGACTATCTCCCCATCTTACAATAGTTGATCTAGATCACCTCTGCAAGTCTCTTTTGTCACATGAGGTTCTAGAGATTAAAACATGGAAATCTTTGAGGAGCCATTATTGTTCTCTAGCACCCAAAGTTGGGCTTGTTTGTTTTTCCACATGACTGCAGAGTCTAACTCCGTTACCTTCTACAGCTTTATAACAAAGATCCCTTTCCTAAAATTTTCAGTAATACATTTCCCAATTTCTTTGAGCTTTCATCCTCCAAATCCCCCAGGTCTCTATTTCTGTACGGCACCTATGAAGCCTCATTGGTGGCATCCTTAAAGCCTGTGTTTCTGCTAACCTTTTGTACAAGGTAATCTAAACCTTTTCTGTCATGGTCCTTAACATTCTTCCAGCCTCTGCCTACTACCAATTCCAAAGCCAATTTCACGTTTTTAGTTATTTATTACACAGCACCCCCTTCTAATGCCAAAATTAATATTCATTTTCTATGACAACCATAATAAATAACCACTAATCTAGTGATTGAAAACAACACAAATGTATTATGTTATGGTTCCGTATGTCCCGTACAGGCCTCACCAGAATAAAATCCAGCTGTCAGCAGCCTGTACCTTTTCTGAAAGCTCTGTGGGAGAATTTATTTCCTGTTTATTCAGGTTATTGGCCAAATTCAATTTCTTATATTGTAAGGACTAAGATTCCTGTTTCCTTGATGGCTCTGTCTTGAGAACTAATCCCAATTTATAGAGGTCATGTCTTTCCTTGGCTTACAACCCCTTTCCTCCATCTTTAAAACCAGCAGCGGTGGGTCTAGGCCTTTTCAAGTCATGTCTCTCTGACTGGATCTTCTGCCTCCCTCTTCTACTGTTCAGGACTCATATAGTTAGACTGAGTATACCCAGATAATCTAGGATAAACTCCCCTCTCAAAACCTTTCATTGCATCTGCAAGCCTTATCTACATGAGGTAACACAGTCACAGGTTCTTGGGATTATAGTGTAGACATGTTTGGGAGGGGAGACTGAGGGTATTATCCCTCCCACCATATCCCTGATAAATTATGAAACACATAAAGTAATTTTTCCTAGTTTTAGTGACAGTGTCCCTGGAGTTGTCTACCCAGCCACTTTCATTCTCTGCTATCCCAGCCTTAAAGTAATGTAATTAAAACTCAATTCTCTGACCAAAATGAAACACCAGTACCACGATGGTCCACGATCACTGACTACTACTGCAGTCTAAGCCCGAGTACAGAGTCTGTGATTTGGGGCGTTGAAGAGGGCGACTTGCAAAAATTAACACAGGTTGGCATAGCAGGAAGTGCACAGACTTCAGAGGCAGACAGCCTTTGAGTTGAGTTCTGACCCCAACTTCATAGCTGGTGTGACACTGGGCATGTTGCTCAAATTTCCCAAGTCTCTATCCTCATCTGTAACCCAAGGCTAATATACATACCGCAGGGCAGTTGTGAGAACTGAATGTGCACTCAGTAAACTACTGGCTTTGTCCTGTCGCCTAGTCTGTGCTGTCACTGTGTGATTGTCACGTCAGGAAATCCATCAAGCCAGGGGTCAGACCTAAGTACGTTTCTTATCAGACATCTCAAGGAGAATTCTAAATCAGAAGCAGAAGCTTTTGGGTCAGAACATCTATCTACATTTGGATCCTGAACCTGGTGCTTACGAGCTTCTTAAATTTCTGATCTGTGTGTCTCTTTTTCTTTATGAGACCAAAAATGCTTATATGAGTGGACTGTTGTCAGAAATAAAAAGACAGTGGAATTCTTTTTTGGACACTTCACATGCATCATCCCATTGTTGTATCTTCACAAAGCTACGTAGATTGAGTGAGACAATGAACACAAAATGCGGAGCACATTGTGGGGTGCCTAATGAGCCCTGTTTCAGTAGGGTACCCAGGTACCTCACAGCCATGCTGCACAGCCATGAGGAGGAGCAGCTGCTCTGCTCTAACCTTCCTAGACTTCCCCAGGGGCCAAGGGGCCGCCACATATTGAGATTCAGGACGGGCAGCGGGAACAGGAGAGTCATTACATTATTCGTGTCAAATTCCACTTGTCTAATGGACTTGTTAAAAGCACCCTGGGTGGAAAGTGTTAGTCTTAATGGCATTTTATAAAAGTTGCTGTGATGAATTAGCACATAAAGCAAATTAAAAACAGCTTATCGCTTTTTAAATTAGGTGATGGGGCACTATAGCATTTTTCCCAGACGTGAGGATCCATTAATATCCAAAGGAGCCAGAAGCTGCTGAAATGTGGCAGCTGCTTGGTTTTAGGGGCCTGATAAGTCTGAATCAGTGTAATCCTAGAGGGGCAGATTGTCCAAAATAAACAGAACTTTTAGAGAGAGTGTGTTGCTAGCTCCTCAGCAAGGATGCCTGTTACTAATGGCAGGAAGGGGAAATGCCCCCTCAAGGGCCCTTGGAAATAAATAGAGCTGTAGAATAAATGTCTGACCCGGTGGGAACCTCCAAAAAGCCTTCCCCTCTCCCCTTACAAATGGATATACCGAGGCTTGAAGAAAGAAATAAAAGCACTTTCAAAAGTCATCTGAAACATTTGCACAAACCTCTACTGAAGATCTACTTTGGGTCTTGAGACTACAGCAGTGTCTTAGATGTCTTTGCACATAGGCTAGAAGACAGCTACTCAGTGCCATACCTGGGACACAGAGCTCCTGATCTACAGCCAGTACATTTTCTCGGAATAACCTTTAACAGTTGTCATGATATTTAACATTTATTGAGCACTCACTTGTGCCAGGCTGGTGTTGCAATTCTTTACATATATTATTTCATTTAATCCTCACGGTAGCTCTTTGAGGTAGTTGGTATCGTAGTTATTGTGCCAGTGTTACAGTTAAGACTTGAGACCCACAGAAGTGAGGTCATCTGCTCAAGATCACACAGAAAGGTGCAAATCCCATTAGTCTGGCCCTAGAGCCTGCTCAGCTGCCTCTCACTCACCAGCTTTCCCGACCGCCGCTCCTTCCCCACCCCTCACGTTGACATTCAGAAAGAGCCTGGAACCAAGACAGCCATTCAACGACCTTGGGGGTAAGAAGCACTGGGACAGGAATTGGGCAGTAAGGGAGCTGTAGGGATTTAGGGAAAAGAAGTGGCAGCTCTGAAGGAAGGAGTGAAAGTCCATGGGACAGCTAGCTCGTGAGTATGACTAGGAGAGAGCAGGCCAGGAAATCAAGCCGTGTAATGAAGTGCCCAGGAATGTGGATCTGGGAGTCAGAAAGACCTCATAGCATGTTGAGTCTCTATCACACATTTGACCTGAGCCTTATCTGTAAAATGGGGATACTGATTTTTATTTTTATGGTTCTCATGATATCAAATAGGACAATGACAAGCTACTAGGCCACCTAACAAGGACGTCAGTAGTACTTTTTTAAATTTTTTTATGGAGAGGTTTTTGCTATAGAGTACATGCACTCGCCAGACAGAGAGAGACAGAAAGTGAGAAATCACTCCCCAGGGGGGATGGCCACGCCACAATCCCTTCTCCTCCATTCTCCTCTCAGGATCTTGGGCACGCATGCACACATACCCAGTGTGAGTTTTAAGTCACTCGAACCACGGTCGACTACATGGGAGTCCAGCAACATAGCCATTACGCTTACTGGTCCCTACAAGGACATCAGTAGTGATAGCCATTGTGACTATTACCTTCACCACCTCATCACTACCTCCCAGGTTGAATAGGGGCAAATAAACAACACTGAACTGGAATCTGGGCCTGGATATCCAAGTTCCAGCCATAGGGTGGGGCCACTAAGCCATGGACCCTAGAGTAACCCAGCAGGCCACACTAGAGATATCCTTCATGTACTGTGTCTGTCATACCTTCTTCACAGCGATGTATCTGAGCCCCAAATAAGGTAGCATGTGTGAAAATGCCTTGTGGTCTATAGTGTGGGTGCTGGGGTTCCCCAAGATGACTTCCTAGGAGGGTTCATAGGACTCAGCTCAGTCATGTTCATGGCCATGATTTATTTCAGCAAAAGGATACAAAGAGATGTCAGCCAAGAGGAAGGGAGCATGGACGGAGTCTAGAGGTGCAGACTGCGGAGAGTCCTCCATTGGTGGAATTGCTCACCAAGTGCCTAATTCCTCCAGCAACCAATTGTGACAAGGGTGAACTGTGGTTTTCTGGGGTGCTCATTAGAGACTTATTTTTTCTGGGGGTTGGTCACATAGGCACCTTCTATCTGGTATATGCCACAATTTCAGACTCTACAAAAGAAAGCAGATGTTCAATGTAAATGATACTATTTGTATAGTTTAGGCACAAGAGTGTTCTTATCAGGAAATAGGATTTTGGTAGGAACTCTCCCAAAATCTAAATTCCCAGATGTCAATCAAGGACTACCCTATGAGCAGGACTTTCAAGGGAAATTGATCTCAGGCCTGCTGTTCCAACCCTTTTCTTTACACAGAGTAGAATTTACAGAAAAGATATTTATTAGTATCCACTGAAAAAGGACAGGGAGATAATAGTAACATCAGTTCATACTAACCGACACGATGTGCCAGGCCCCGTAGAAATGGTTTGTTTGTATGTATTGCCGTAGGAAACATTTTGTCCGCTCAACAACTCCATAATGGAGGTACTGTTATCATCATCACCATCACCATCACGTCATAGATGAGAAAATGAAGCCTAAGAGCAGTTAGTGGCTTGCTCCAGTAGCTGGAACTAGGACATGGCCCCAGGGTCTTCACTGTCAGCCATTGTAGGGCACTCTGCTAGGCTATACCTACCGTGGGCTGGGTGCTTCGCGTGTGTGAATATAGTTATTGGGCTAATTTTGCATCAAAAAACCTGTGGCTCAGGAATGATAATGAGCGTATGTCATATCCTAAAGACATAAAAGTGACAGAATCATGAGTCGGGCTCTGCCATTTTCCTGTCTAGGGCTTTATCTGAGTCTTTGGTGAAGCAGATGCAGATGGTCCAGTTGAGAATGATTTGTTCTGGGAGCTCAAACCAAGATACTCTCCCAAACTCCACCTCGTGGGGACAGAATTAGTGGAAGAAGGGCTGTGTGACAAGTAATTCAACTTTTCCTATAGTGTTTAAGTGTTCTAGATACTATCTTCAGCTATTTTTGGTTGCCATGACAGCAGATATGACATTCCTTTGGGAAAAAAAAAAAAGAGAGAAAAAGAGCCACACTTGGTCTGCAGTGATTTTAGAAAAACCTTTTATCCAGATCTAACTAGTTTTGCATGCATAGTGCATACGCTGCAAGGAAATTCTTGGAATGGAATCAAAGGGGAATAAACAGAGAACTGGCAGAATCTGCTTCTCCAAGGAAATCCTGTGCAGTGTGCATATGGTAGTGATTTTTTTTAGAGGTTTTTGCTATAGGGCACGTGCACAAGACAGAAAGCAAAAAATCACCCCCTGGGGGAACAGCCATGCCACAGTCCCTTCTCCACCATTTTCCTCTTGCGATCTTGGGCACACACGCATACGCACCCGGCGTGAGTTTAAGCCACTGGGTCCAGGACTCAAACCGTAGTCAACTACATGGAAGTCCAGCGACATAGCCATTATGCCAACTGCTGGTCCCCGTATGGTAGTGATTTTTGAAAGTGGAGGATATAGCAGGAGGTTGACAGTATAGGACTTGCAATAAATCTCACCTCCTTAAGGCAACAGCTAGTTACTAAGGTCTTGTTTATCATTTTGATTCTGCTTCCAGGGCTCTCTTCCCACCAGTCGTATGTGTACAGTGCATTGGCCTTGGCAAGGGATTAGCAAGCGCTGTGTAGTTGAGCAAACATGATGCCGGAAGCAAGGATTATAAATCAGGTGACAACTGCAATGACGAGGAAGGCTCGGCATTATATGGGCACAGAACGATTTGTGGTACTGTTCGTATGACTTTGATCTGTCACATGCCCACATAGAGGTTTTTTGTTTGTTCTTTTTTTTTTTTATTTTCTCCATTTTAAGCATTTATTTAGCCTATTATATTAACTTCTTCAACCAGCCAACTTCAGTGACCAGCCAATATTCCACTGAAAGACAGAACCACAGCTTCCCATGGGAGGACATATAAGTTGCTATTATTTCTCCCTATTATGAAGGAGAGAGTTCCACAGGCTGATACAACTGAGAGGATTTGTTTCTAACAAAATGCTTCACTCGGAAAGACAGTCATGCTTCTCTTCATTCATTTCTTCTTCTTCTTCTCCTTCTCCTTCTCTCCTTCTTTTTTTTTTTTTTTTTTTTTTTTTTTGTGATTCTTTAAACCTCAGTTACAGTTAGAAGAAAAAAATCTTGAGTAGGAAACTGCCGTTTTTATCTCCATTATTATTTTATAGCATCTTACTGTCTCCACGAAAACAAGTAGACCCCAAGTTTAGGGATCTCTAGGTTGCCCCTGCAACCCCCAAGGAGAATTGAGAACTAACCTCAGTTTGTGACCAAAGCACCAGGACTACAGACGGTGATCCAGTTAGTCATCCTGGGAATTGGTAGCCAGTGGATGATGGGTTCCAAGGGCAGGAGCAAAAATTCAAAAACATAAATAGTAAACCCGTGCTGCCAGAGACCCCTGACAATGTCCTCTTTTATCACTTCCTCCAGAGCCATGTTTGACTATGACAAGAGCAAAGACAGCGGGCTACCAAGTCAAGGACTTAGCTTTAAATACGGAGATATTCTCCATGTTATCAACGCCTCTGACGACGAGTGGTGGCAAGCCAGAAGAGTCACACTGGAAGGAGACAGTGAGGAGATGGGCGTCATCCCCAGCAAAAGGAGGTAAGCATGCCCTTTGTGTATCAGAATATTTTCTCGTCAGCTGTCTGGGGAGTAGAGCTGAGTGAAGAATAAGATGGGGAAACTGTTCACAAAATGACTATTTAAGCAGGATAGTCAGTCTGCAGGAAAACTGTCAGTGGTGACAGATGATGACAAAAACTAAAAATCCCCATTCTTCTCATTTTGGTTTTACCAAAATTGGTAACTCTGATAAGACATACAGGAAGAAAGAGATCTGCTTACACTGCACTCCTAAGACTTTGATCAGTGTGAGATGATGCTTATCAGTTTGTCTTCTGACTTAGGAATTCAGTGAGTTTATTCCGGGCTCGATGTTTACCAACGAAATTTAAGGAAAACCAAGGAGAGCACCAAAAAAAGTAGGCAACTTATTAGGCTAACATCTTGGCTCTGTAAGATCTCCAGTTGTTGATAGAAAAAGCTGAAAGCCTCCATCCCAAATCAGTTGATTGGGGGATACAGCTGTCCAGATGCTGGTGAGGTCTGAAGACTGACGTGACAACCATTTCTTACTGTTTCCATTTCTCCTGTTCCCCAGCAATGATTCTCAGCAGTCACTGGGATACTTAGTTCTATATATGTTTCCAAAGTCAAAAGTGTCATGTTCTTTCTCTTCCAAGAATCTCTTTGGAAAGGCTGAAATATACTTCAGAACAGCCAACTCTCTCATCTGTCCCACCAGCTTCAAATCGTCACCACCAGAGACAAACTTTTCTTCCTGTGAATTCCTTTTGGCACCAAGATGTCCAAAAGACAGAAATTGCCTGTATCCTAGAAAATAGATCAGGTACAAAATCAGTCAGGAATGATAGTCATTCCAAGCAGTCACCAACTTTTCTCAAGCTTTATTTCTCAAAAGACCATCATCCTAGGACCAGCAGTTAGCGTAATGGCTATGTCGCTGAACTCCCATGCAGTCGACCATGGTTCGAGTCCCGGACCCTGTGGCTTAAACTCATACTGGGTCTGTGTGCGTGCGTGCCCAAGATCCCGAGAGGAGAATGGAGGAGAAGGGATTGCGGCGTGGCCATCCCCCCTTGGGGGGTGATTTCTCGCTTTCTGTCTCTCTGTCTCTTTCTGGCGAGCGCATGCGCCCTATAGCAAAAACCTCTCCAAAACAAAAAGACCACCATCCTCATATTCAAACACCCAAAATATGTAAAAACAAAAAAATTCTCAGGGATTCAAGTGCCTCGACACAGGAAGAGAACTAGTGATCATATAAACCATAGTGGGAAGAAGTCAGTTATACCTCAGAATAGCTCTGTGGGCATTGCAGCCCAGAGAAGACTGGTGCTCACCTTTCCCTACCTATGGCCATACAGCCTTGGCAGAAACATGGCAGCGAGGGCAGTGAGCCAACTGTTCCATGGCTGCTGGCTCACCTTGAGCAGGGAAGAGTCACAGTGAAGAGGCAGAAACCCGGGGAGCCTTGCCATCCTCCTGCCTCTGCCACAAATCTCCTACCAGCAGTTTTCTAGGTCTCTTGAAACCTCTAGGCTCCTGGGTAATTGCTGACATTGTTTTGCAAGGGCATTTTTACTTTTTCCATGGCTTCTCGTGTTCTCTGAAAGGTTATATTCAAAGCAGTGACTCTCAGCACTAGTTTGTTTATATTCTGTGTTTAACTGTTGCCATTTACTTCAAATTTAAAAAATAAGAAAAAGTCAAGACCACAGTGTTTTGGACTGCTTTGATGTTATTGATCAGCACTATCGGAGGAGCTGTTCTGTGGGAGCCATGCTGTTAAATATGGCCCCGAGGATACAAATAGTGAGGAAGGAAAGCTCCGCAGGCCTAGATTTCAGCTCATTTTAGAGAAATCCTTCCACTAATCGGAACTGCTTAGAAATGACATAGGCTCAATTGTTGCTAGATTTTAGTTCTGTCCGTATTTGTTTTTTGAGTTTTTTGTATCTACGTTTTCTTTGGACAGAAGCCTAACCTGTTTCCTGGTTTTGAGTCTGAAGCAAATTTTTCTTAACTCTTTTTAAAATTTTGATCCATTAAAGCTAAAACAGCTTTCTTGACATTTAAAAAAATAACACTAGCAAACTAAAGACAGTGCAAGAGAAGAGTGGGCAATGGAAGGGGGAAGGAATCAAAGGTGAAGAAAGCAAACCATTTAATGGACACGAAAGTGGAAAATTGTCTGCTGATCGTAATGTGTATGATTATAAACGAATACAAAATTTTAAAAAAGAGAGAGATGGCATAGACGACCTGAGAAGATACAAAAGGATTTTCACTTGGGATGAGAATGTTGAACCATTAAGATTTTCAAGCCCTTTCCAATGCTGAGGTTCTGTTATTCTAACCACTCTTGTCAACAGTCATTAATTTGCTCAATGGCTCATCATTTTCCTCCTAAGGAACATCCTCAGTGCTATTCCTCTTGAAATAATTTTCCACCTGCTGGCGATCATTATTGAACTGGCTACCTCTCTGCTATTTTCATTGAGAGCCGTCTTAACAATCACAATACGCTGGCCTAGAAAGAAGTTTGTTCAGTGACTGCAGTATTGATATTTATTTGTACAATATTTCATGAAGAGTACAGCAGCCCTGCCTAGCACATGACTATAAATGAATTTTTGTCAGATTTTCTCCTTAGGATTTTAATTATTTCAAAAAAGTTACTGTTATTGTTTTATATATTTATAAAAGTAATGACTTTCACTATAGAAAAGTGGGAAATTTTAGAAAAGTATAAAGACAAAAATACAAATACTATTAATCTTAGCTCTCAAAGAGTCCTCATGTACTTATTTTAATGGAATTTTAAAATCTTAATAAATAGTTGGGGGGGGGGCAGTAGGTGGCGTACTGGCTAAGGTGCTCGACTCCCACATAGCCAATTGCAGTTCGAGTCCCAGACCTAATGATTATTAGGTCCCAGACCTAATAATAATAGCATCTTAGTCATGCAGTTGTAATTAAAAAATAAGAACAATAAATAAAGTTAAATAATTCCTTTTAAAAATCTTAATAAATGTATTAGATTGATTTAATCCCTGATTTCATTTCAAGCCCATCTCCAAGATCAGTTCAGAGTTGAGCAGGTCTGGAAAAATCTCATAATGAATAATTTCATTGTATGGTTTCACCCTTCATAAAAATGTTTCTCTATCATTGATGTCATTTAATTATTCCAGTGAAACCATAAGATGGAAAATATGAGTCTCACCCTCCTCATCCTCCTTTTGCTGAAGATGATGGATCAATTTTATTTAACAAAACATCCCTATATCAACTGAAAGCTTTGTCATAGCCCTTGAACTTACTTAAACCTCATTACGACCATATGACTAAGATGCTATTATTATTCCCTTGTTACAGATGAGGAGGCTGCGGCATGGAGAGGTTAATTAATTTGCATCTGGTACATGGCAGAACCAGGATTTGAAAACAAACTACACAGTTCCTCTTAATTCAAGTATTTCTGCTTCCCAAAGATAACGAAAAAAAAAAAAAAAAAAAAAAAAAAAGACTTGACAAAATTCAGTTCACCGAGCATTGTTTGGGTGATGTCTGTGTGCCCGATGCCTTTCTTCGCAGTGTTGCTTTCTGGAGGCCATCTTGGTGAAACCAGCATGTGACTATGCCATGGCTGCTCTGTGATTAGGGCCACGGGCTTTATTATGAAGGTATCCAGGGAAATGTAAGCGCAGCAGGCAGAGTGAATTCCATCTGATGACAGCACTGATTGTGTATCACGCCCGGTGTTGTCAAATAGGTCATTTCACTTTAATCTCCGTGAATATCTCATAAGGAAACAGAGTCAGAGAGATCAAATAAGTTGCTCCAGGATGCCCAGCTAACCACCGGCAAAATCCAGCTCTCTCTGGTAGCAAGACCAGATGGCTTCCACTGTCCTGGAACTCTATACTAGGAGCACTTGCCAATTAAAGAGAGTCAGGGAATCCAGCAGCCTGCCAGAATCACACTGGCAAGAGGGGGCTAAGTCAGGATTTGAACACACAAATTTCCAAGGCCTCTACGAACAACCACAAAGATTTGGAGCTCTTCTGAGTCCTACAAGGCTCAAGTCTAGTGACCAACATTTACCCTTCAGAGGGTAAAAGAGAAGTTCATGCCTATGTCTTACCTGGCGAAGAGAGAGAGATGGATCATGATGGTGAGCAACTGAAGCAGGGCACCCCTATTTACCTCTTTGTTATAGGTAAGGAAATTGGGACTAGTGATGACAAGTGACATCATGGGCAGCGTCACTCTAATCATCCGCACAGGAGCTTGACTTAATGAATTCTTACTATGTGTCACATACTGTGCAAAACAGTTTTCTTATATCATCTCATTTCATGTTCACCATGATTTTTTGAAGTCTTTGTTACTATTCTAATTTTACCAACATCGAAATTGAGATCTAGTTTGATTGACTGCCCTAAGTCTTAGTAGGTATTAAAGGCAGAATTCAAATTCAAGCTTAGAATTTTGGTTTTCCGAGATTTCATAGCTTGTGAGTGGTCACGTGGGATTTGTCCCATATTCTCTTTTTTTTTGAAGAGGTTTTTGCTGTAGGTCGCGTGTGCTCGCCAGAAAGACAGAGAGAGACAGAGAGACAGAAAGCGAGAAATCACCCCCCAGGAGGGGATGGCCACGCCGCAATCCCTTCTCCTCCATTCTCCACTTGGGATCTTGGGCACGCACGCACATGTGCCCGGCGTGAGTTTAAGCCACCGGGTCCGGGACTCGAACTGCGGTCGACTACATGGGAGTCCAGCGACATAGCCATTATGCTAACTGCTGGTCCCTGTCCCATATTCTCTTAATCCCTGTCTTTATCCATTGCTCCATAGTAACTGGCTACCTGGGCTCGCAGAGGGCAATGGTGACCAGCATTACGTAAGAATTTTCTCACCTGGCCTTCACGGCAGGCCTGTGGCTACATTATGCACGGTATTTTATTTGTCTCTACAACCGGGCCAAGGAACACCCAGTGACAAATGATGTTCCCACTCGGCAGCGCTCCAAGCCTGACCCCATTTTGTGTTTGGCCAGAACCTAAAAATACCAGATGGGAAATGAGGGGAAGGTGAGCAAACAGTGAGCTTCTTAAAGCAGGGCCGTTGAGTGCTCTCTGGAGGTGCTAGGTGTCAGAATTGATTGCTCAAATTTTGCCATCCAGTTGATGTTTTCAGTAGTTTGGTCTGTGATGAGACTAGGACAGGGAGAATTATTTCTTCTTACACAATCGAATTAATTGCTTGAGTCTAAGTGTGAGAGAGAAGGGTACAGCAGTCATTCTTGTCATGATTTTCTCTATACAGGTGGCCACCTTTCCTTAGGTAAAGGCTCTTGGACCTTAATATCTACTTCTGCCAAAGGAGTATAGCTCAGTAGAGCAACAAAAGTGATGCTAAGTTTTTTTCCTGAATTCTTAACCCAGAGAAAAATTGTGAAATGGTGGGCAACTTTTTATAGGTAACACTGAATGTTCGGCAAGTCACATAAACTCTCTGAACCTTAGTTTTCACATCTAGGGCAAGAATTAGTAGCCTCCTTGAGAATTCATTCATTCATTCATTCAGCAAAGATTCGTTAAGCACATACTCTGTGTCCAGCTCCATGTGAAGCCGTAGATGATTGTATGGATTATGGACAGTAAGGTAAAGTGCTCATTAGTGCAGCTTCTACTACTCAGTGCACACTCAAATGGTGGCTGTATTCCTTTTTTCAGATTTTGAGCTTTTGGTTCCAAAAAAAAGAATGCTGCATTATTTAGGGTCTTATTTTCCATTCTTTACTCTCCTATCAGCAATAAACTATCCACATGCATCCCAGAAAGAAGTAGGAGAGAGGAGGGGCTGAAGCAGGTGAGAATGAAAAGATAAGCAGCCACTGCTACCAAGGAGAGAGCTTTTCAGGGAGCCCCAAGAGGCAATAAACTCAGGCCTCTGTGATAAGAAAACACCATGAAGCTATGCCAAAGCAGTATGTGAAATGCCATATTGCAAAGAGACACTTAGCTACGCTGATTTCAGTTTGAAAGAAAATTTATTCTGGAATGTGAGGCCAGCCTGTTACAGTATGATACTACCTCAATGATTCTACGCTTGAATCTGGTTGTAGTTTAGACAACTTGGGACGCTGGGGTGACAGGGATGTGGGGGAGGCATGAGGGACGATTATGTTTGGTGAAAAACAGCCTAGGTTCTAAGGGCATGTATTGATCTTAAAACTGGGTGATTCATCTAAAATTTCATGTTTATTGAGAATTCCTCTTGGATAGGAAGGCCTGGAAGGCCCTAGAATGCTGTTTTCCACATTGAGGGGCTGTGGACAGACAGTGGGTTGAGCTGTTAGAAGCTCTCTGGCAAACTGCAAGTCTCACCTTCCCAGCCAATACAAAGGGGTTGATAATACCTTTGTCACTGAGTTCTTTTGGGGACCCAATGAATTAATGTCAATGTTATGGAACTGATTACTCCTTGTATGTTAAGACTACGTATGTTAGGATCATTACTAATGAAACTTTCAACTCAAACAGAAGGTAAAATCTTCCAACTTCTTTCATGCGTGAAACAAATCTGTCACTTCCATAAGGTTTCAAAATTGCTTTTTCCCCTTTGCTATTACCTGTTTGAAGATTAGTAATAAACCATAGTAATAAACCATAGGGCTGGCAGTGGAGGCACAGAGGTGACGCAGTGTTTCGCCATGCTGGAGGTACACGAGGCAGGCCCATATCCACATCTGGAACTCTCCTTGTCCACACAGGCACCTCCTTGCTGATGGAGGCAGGGGGTGGATCAGGGCATGAAGACCCTGTCGGGGGTCTCTCTCCTTTTCTCTTTTTCTGTCTCTCTCTTCTCTCATGGAAGAAATTAAGATAAACTATTATTAAAAACTACTATTAAAAATAATAAGCCATAATAAATACTAGGCATGCATTGTATGTGTGTGTGTGTGTCTGACTTAATTATTTTTTGCAACCCTTTTAAAATTTTTTGCAACCCTTTTAAAATTTAAGGGATGACCTACTAAAATTGGCCTAATGTGGACATTTCTTAAGAAAATCAAAAAGGACAAACTTGGAAGCCAAGGAGAAAACATCAGAATGCTCTGTCCAAGCAGCAGTCTGACAGTTCTCATATGATGTATGTTGGGGGCTGTAGGAAGAATGTGGGTTCATGCAAAGTACCTTTGCCCAGCCTGATTGAATAAATGTTTTCTCTGTATGTTCCCATCATTCTGGCATCATCAAATGAACTAATGGTTCCCCTTGTTGGACTAGTTAATGCAAAGAAGCCAGAATAAAGTTGGGGCTCTAACAAGAGTTTTAGAAGAATTCGAAGAGAGAGATGTGAATTGCCATGTGCTCTCGGATTCAAACTCAGAAATGCTGATGAGGCCCAGAGCAGACATTCTCTGAGGGATCCTCTTCCCCCACTTGACAGCTTATCTCATCTCAAGGCTCTCATGCTTTCTCCCAACTGATGTATGCCAGGTGCAGGCAGAAACTCTCAGTGGAACATATTGCTTTAATATCTGAGGTTAGATTTGAAAAAAATTTTGTTCAGCTGTTTCCACTCAAATATTCTACTCTCACCGTGAAATAAATATATTCTGAAACTCCACTCTGTAACTATAGAAACCCTGATCTTCTGCTGTGTTTCAGTGGGAAACACAAAAGAGCTCTCAGTTAGAAAGGAGTATGCTGTTAATTATTGATCTATGAATAGCTTAGACTTCTTAAACCGTTTACTTTTGTAGATGAAGGGTTTCTTTCTCTTTTCTTTCCTCATTTTTGGAATTAGAGTTAGTCATATTCAAACAAAAAGTCACGTTAAAACAATGCAATGAGTATTGTTGCATTTGGTCATTTATTGAGGACTTGCTGTAAATTGAATAATATTTGGGCTTACCCTCAAAAAACATAAAACCTTGTATATCCAATGCAAAAAAAAAAAAAAAAAAAAAAAAAAAAAAAAAAAAAAAAAACACAAGGAAGCTAAGACATCATATTGACTAAGAGATTCAAATGAGTGCTATTGTGACTTAGAGTAGAAAGAATAATGTCTAACTATGGAGGCTTAAAAAATCAGGGAGATGTTCGCATTCCTTTTTTCATACTGACCTTCAAACAAGCTTAAGTCCTACCAATTCTATTATCTTCATTTCCCTAAAGCCCCCACTCCAATCCCCCTCATCATCATTTCTCTTCATTTCTTGACTGGATTGTGACAACAGCTTCTAAGTAGCCTCCAGCCTCCTTCTGTTCCTTCCCTCCTCCAGTTTATCTTCCACCTCCATCCAGGGTCATTTATTTAAAATGCTAATCTGATTCTGTCACTTCCCTATTTTATAGTCTATATTGCTCAGGAGCATTCCCCAAGGGAAAAAACCCAAGTCTTTAGTGTGGATGGATTCCTTTTCTGAGGCCGTCATCTTGCTAGCCCCACCCCTTGTCCTGTGTAAATCCTGGGCTAGAACCTTCTGCAGTCTTTTGCACAGCCTTCTCGCGTCCTTGGGTCAGGGCACATGTCATTTCTGTTATCTGAGAATTCCCCGTGAACTTTCCCAACTGGTAAATTCTTTGTCATCCTTCAAGTCTCCTAAAAAATTAACACCTCCGGCGTGAGTTTCGAGCCACTAGATCCAGGACTTGAACCGTGGTCGACCACGTGGGAGTCTGGCATCTTGGCCACTACGCTACTTATTGGTTCCATAATCAGGAATTTTTAATACTTACAATAAATGCCATCACTGTTTTTGCCCAATAGCAGATGATGCTAACAAATCACTACTAACAGATCACTGCACTCTTTCTGAGTGAAGTCAGAGTTGGCCTCAGAGCCTCAGAACCATTCTTTTTTTTTTTTTTTTTTCTTTTTTTGGAGAGGTTTTTGCTATAGGGCGCGTGCGCTCGCCAGACAGACAGAGAGAGACAGAGAGATAGAAAGCAGGAAATCACCCCCCAGGGGGGATGGCCACGCCGCAATCCCTTCTCCTCCATTCTCCTCTCGGGATCTTGGGCACGCATGCACACGCGCCCGGCGTGAGTTTAAGCCGCCGGGTCCGGGACTCGAACCGCGGTCGACTACGTGGGAGTCCAGCGACATAGCCATTACGCTAACTGCTGGTCCCCCTCAGAACCATTCTTAAGCATGCATTCCAGAAGGAATTATGAATCAGTTTGTATTGACAGGAGATTTCTTTGCCATTGCATGTGTAGGGTTTTTTTTTTTTTCTTTTTAACTTTTGAGCATAGGTAGAAAATACATCTGAACTGTTTGAAAATTTTTGTTATACTATATCAGAGCATTGGTACACATTGATTTTAAAAATTATGCTAATATTTTAATACAATGTTAATATATGGTTAATATTATAAACTATTGTAATAATATTTAGCATATATGTTACTTTTTACATTTTTCACAGCATATTCACTGCATCATTTAATCCTCAGAACAAGCATATGAGTCAGTATTCAGGACTTCTGTAGTCACATTAAATTCTGTTGAATAAATGTTTTACCTTGGTAGGAGTCTAATAAATATTTGATTAAATGTCATTTTGCAAATATTTCCATTCAAAAAAAAAAAAATTAACACCTCCTCCAAGAAGCCCAGCCCAATGCTTTCCACCCTTCCTTTTCACTCTCCAGTGAATAGTGGCTCCCATTACAGATCTGCAGTCTTACTGCACAGCGTCATCAGTCTTTGCTTATGTTTCTGTTCTTGCCAAGCACATTGCTGGGAGCCAATGGCAGTTACTCTTTTTGAAAAGTTTTTCTTTGTTCTCCAGCTTGTTGCTTGCTACATGGTAGGCATTCAGTAAGTGTTTGATGAATGAATGAAGTAGCAGGTAAAATGACGGATCTGTAGAGATGATGGGAGAAAGACACTTGGGGGATAGGAAAAATTTGAGGGTATATAGAACATGTTACGAAGTGAAGCTGAGGACACTAGTGTCTTCAAGGGGAAGGAGGAAAAAGGAAAAGAAAGGAGGACAGGAAAACTTGTTTACTCACCACTCTACATGCTTATCTCCATGGACTGTGATTTCTTGACATTTTGACATATTTATTTAAGCATTTAAATAATAAATGTTTCTTGCCCTCTTTGTTTTCCAAATACTTTCAGCATATGACTTTCAGCACATGTAAAGCAGAAAATCGAAGGGATATGTGAGGAGCTTAATGAATTTTTATATGGAACGAAAGAAGAAAAATATTTTAGAACACATTTCATTTGCGCTATGAGGATAGGAGGAAAAGGAGGCTTCACTTACTATGGAACTTAATCAGAAATGGCTGTCAGGTGATAGAGTCTTCATTTTCAATCTTCTTTAGGGTGGAAAGAAAGGAGCGTGCCCGATTGAAGACAGTGAAGTTTAATGCAAAACCTGGAGTAATTGATTCTAAAGGGGTGAGTACAAAATGATGGAAACATTTTCTCAGTTGCCATGGATTTAACTATAATTAACGCTTTTAGTAGCAAACAACTTATGGAGCTACCAGACAGTTGAGCACTGTTAGAAATGTATTGCCAAAAGTAATAATGTCATCTCTGATGAAATGGACTTAATGGTAAACACATTAAATATAGGAGATTAAGCTGCTTATGGTCAGCAAAAACAATGTATTGATGAAAGTGATCTAATGACTAACTATAATGGAGAAGATCATTGATAGTTGAAGGGTTTTTTGTTTCTTTAGTTTTTTTCTTTTAAATCAGTGTTCTAAAAGGATGCATTTTGTAGGAGGTATCTCCTCATCAGAAAATATATCTAGTTTGTTGCACATTGTGCAGCTAAGATCGTGATCATGGAAATACAGGGATCGTCTCGGAGAATACGTGGATTGTTGTGACAGACATAGAAAAGAAGAGCATAAACAGATCACTTTTAAGCACCAAAATTAAAATACTAGCTCACATATTCTCATTTGCATATTTTGAAAATAATAGCTTTAATGAGATATCCACATACCATACAGTACGCCCACTGAAAGTATGCAGTCCAGTAGTTTTTAGAGTTGCCCAGCTATCACCAGGAGTAATTGTAGAACATTCCATCACTCCATAAGAAATCCTTTATCTATTCGCAGTCACTTCCCATTCCCTTCACCTCCCACCCCTATCCAGCTACAGGCAACAACTAATCTACTTCCTGTCTCCATAGATTTGCCTCTTCTGGATATTTCGTGTAAATATAATTACACACACACTACGTGGGCTTTGGTGACTGTTTTTTACTTTATATAATGTTTTCAAGATGTAGCTAGGCTGTATTGTGAATGAATATTTTATGTCTCTTCATTGCCAAATAATATTTCTTGAAATGGACATACCACGTTGAATTTATCCATACACCAGTTGATGGACATTTGGGCTATGTCCAATTTTTAGCTTATTATGGATAATTCTGTTATGAACATTTGTATACAGATTTTTTATGTGGGCATATGTTATTGCTTACATTGGATATATACCTAAGAGTGAAATTTCTGGGTCATAAAACTCCGTATTTAACATTTTGAGGAACTGCCAGGCTATTTTCCAAAATGATTCTACCATTTCACATTTCCGCAGCATTGTATGAGGGTTCCAATTTCTCCATATCATTACCAGCACATGTTATTACATGTGTTATAATTTTAGCCTTCTGAGTTGAAGTGGTATCTCACTGTGATTTTGATTTTGATTTCTATAATGACTATTGATAGTGAGCATCTTTTCATGTGCTTGTTAGCTGTTTATGTATGTCCTTGAGAGTGCCTACATCTTCTTGGAGAAATACCTATTTAGATCCTTTGCCCAATTTAAAATTGCATTATTTTGTTTTTATTGTTGAGTTGTTGTATGTTTAGGTCACTAACCCCATTTATTAGTTCTAATAGTTCACTAAAAATAGTGATTTCCTCAGAGTTTTCTAAATCATGACATATACCAAAAGAGAAAGTTTTATTCCTTTCTTCTTAGTGTGGTGACTTTTATTTTTCTTGCCTGGTTGCCCTGGCTGGAACCTCCAGTACAGGGTTGAATGGAAGTGGTAGAAGCACCATCCTTGTCTTATTCCTTGACCTTAAAAAAATGTATTCAATTTTTCACTGTTAAGTGTGGTGTGAGTTATGGCTTATAGATTTTTTTAGATCTATTTTTTAAAGAATTATTTTATTTAACTTAATTTATTTATTTTAATTTGAGCTGAGAAGGACAGAGAGAGAGAGTGAGAAAGCAAGCTGCCAGGTCCGGGACTCAAACCGTAGTTAGCCATGTGGGAGTCTAGCATCATTAACCACCACACTACCTGCCAGCCCCATAGATCAATTTTTAAGGGATAATGGTAGTATGTTATTGCTGTATTAAAAAATAAATTTTTGCCTCTTTTTCTTTTCCTACTCATTTCTCCTATCTCCTTTTCTTTACCTTTCTGTTCTAAAAATCTGGCTTGTGAGTGTCACAGAGAACTGAAAGTTATGGTTAATAGGTCTCATCATAAAAAAAAAGAAAGAAAAAGAAAACAAGAAGAGAGGCTATAATTTTTCAGTACTACCCTCTAGATCTCCTGTTTATTTCATATATAATTGAATATATATGGGGTGATTTTTATTGAATACCTGCCTTGTGTCAGACACATGGCTAGAACATGTGAAGGAGACAAAACATAACATAGGCCCTTCTCTCCAAAGATGTCATCACATCAGTGTAAGGCTAGATGTCTTTTTGCAAGGCCCAAATGTGCGTAGTATACACTTTTTAATCATATCTATTAAACACCATCTGATACTTACCAATGAACAGAATGTCAAATTTTAAGACCTGAATAGCTATTAAAAGAAAGGGATAGTCTTGTGAGAAGGAAAGCCCTGGACTGCAAGTCAGATCAATAACTTGGGTTCTGGTTTTAGCTTATTACTAAGTCATCACATGCTCCTTGATCCTTAATAGCCATGTAAGAGCTTTAAACTAGAATATATCAGAAATGTCAAATAAGCTTCATCCATCTTAACTGGTATTGATAATTTTAAAAATCAGGAGACTGGGCCTCAGGAAAATGAGCTTGCCTGTGATTGTACACTCAGTAGATACTAAAGTCAGGTTCAAATTCAAATCATTTTGAATCTGCCCTTTTCATTACTGGACGTATACCTGATTGTGTCCTGCCTTAGGTGAGAGAAAAGGCTACAGAGAAGTGATATTTGAACAGGATCTTGCAGGATGAATAAGAGTGTGCCTCAGACATGTGAAAAAGCATGTGATGGTTGAAATTGTAGGAATGTTGGTGTAAGCTCAAGTGAATCAAGGACACCAGCGTGTGCAGATGGTGGTGATGGTTGTGGCAAATGGGGCTGACAAGGAAAATCAAGGTCAGAAAGCTTGCGTGGAAGGCCTGGTTATGAGACTTGGCAGCTTATTGAATTTTGAGAATTTCTGTGAGGAAATCTGAGACTCTCTCTTTGAAAATGCCCATTTGCTACAAATGAAATGTCCAAGCTGTCTATCTCCCCCTTGCACCTTCACAAAGTCTATGTCTACATGTGCAAAACAAGTGGGCTATCATGTCAGTAGGTTGGATACTTTCAACATACCCAGTCCCCGAAGCTCTACAGATGTCATATTGAGACCCATCTCAGTTCCACAGACCTGGATGCAGTCAGGCCTTCTGGGAATGTATGTTAAGTTCCTAATTAGTCTAATTCAAACCATTGTTTATTCTCATTTTTTTCATTAATTCTTAACTAGCCATTCTGTTAAGTAACAGAATTTTCTTTTTTTAGTTTGCTAGAGGGTGTGTGCATTCACAAGAGCAATGGGGAGAAAGGGGGAGGGAAAGTGAGAAAGCATCCCGCCATGGGGAATACCCATGCCACAGTACCTTCTCCTCCATTTAACTCTCTTGTCAGGATTTTGTAAATACATACACATGCACCCAGCATGTTTCTTAAGCCAGGGAATCCAGGACTCAAACTATGAGGTTGGCCGTGTGGAATCCAGCTGCCTTAACCACCATGTCACTGGCTGGCCCACATGCAGTGACTTATTGAGAGATTTAGAAAACTGCATGGTCTTTAGAATCAAGCTATTCCACACTAAAGAATCAATGACCACTTAGTGATATATGCTAAACGTTTTTGTTTTTCTTGTTTAAAAGTCCCTGCAATTTAAGGAAGAGAGAGAAGATGAAAAAGTTATATATTCTTATTCCTTGTCAGCAATTGTGATGTGTGAGTGTCTCCTTTGCATTGTTAAGTCCTCTCTAAAGTAAGTTGGTCGAAGTATCCAACCTACTGACACTTATTTAGGGTATAAATAAATAAGCTAGTCCTATCTATCCTTAGTCTGAGACCTGACAGAGATGATAGTTGTTATTCAAAGTAGTAGAAATAGCCATTGTAAAAATCCAGGTGGTTTACACACATCTCTTAACCACCAGAATGAAACTTCAAAGAAATCACTTATTCCCTCTCTACAGAGTTGGGGGGAAAAAGAAAAAAAAAGGCGCTTAGAGAGGTGAAGAAATCTGAACACATGTCTGACTGATCCCAAAGCCCACTGTCCATTTACTACAGCAGGCTTTCTTCCTTATGAAACTGCATCTCCCTTGTACAATGTAAGAAAAATGAAGAAGTAAACTGAATTGAGTTTAGTTCTGTCAAAGCTAACATAGACATAAACTTCAATCCTGAAGTTTATTATGGAAGCTGGTTTTCCTTGATGATGTGTGTCTTTCTGGGTTTTTGTTTGTTTTTTTAAGAGAGATTTTTATTATAGGGTGCATGTGCTCACCAGAAAGAGAGAAAGAAAATGAGAAATCACCCCCAGGGAGGGCTATGCTGCAATCCCTTTTCTTCCATTCTCCTCTCAGGATTTTGGGCACACCCGGCATGAGTTTTAAGCCACTGGGCCTGGGATTTCAACTACGGTCAACTACATGGGAGTCCAGTGATGTAACCATCATGCCATGTGCTGGTCCCAATGTGCATCTTTCTGAATGAGAACATTCAGAATGAGGTGAACTCACGGCTCCACACTTTCTCTACTGTGGCCCACCAGAATAAAATGAAGGGCCAGTCTTGGTGGACCTTTATGAAATGCCAACATGAGCCTGCCACATCGGCGCAGTGGTACTACAATGCTCCACCCTGCCGAGCCCACACGGGAAGATACTTGGGTTGTGTCCCAAGGTCTCCCTGTGCATACTTGGTGTGCACTCACACCCACGACCCTGACTGGTTAAGGTTGGGGGTCGATTGAAGCACAGAAACTCTTTTGGGGATGCCTCTCTGAACCTATCTCTGTCATGGAAGAAATAAATAAATAAATGTTAAAAAAATTCAAGGCTGAAAAGAGGTAGCTTGGTAGGCATTGTGGACTTGTAGACAGAGGCCATGGTGTCTGCTCTGGAGGAGCAGGTCTTCTGGGAGAGAAAAATGAGTCCCTACAGGGAGGAATCGGTTCAGACCAAGCAAGTCCAGACCACTGTGTGTAAGTGCAAAGGAGAGGGGAATGTGGCTTGGAAGCTGAAGGAATCGGAACCAGGGGGCCTTGAAGGATTAGCACAATTTGCAAGATGTGGAAAGGGAATAGGAGTAAGATTCACAATCAGGAGGAAATAAAATATGATCCAGCTTAATTATGAGGAACCGTTTATGAAGGAAATTAAAAGGACCCAGAACTGGAATGTTAGGCCTAAGTCAATTCTGATGCTGTAAATTTTCTAGGAATCTTAGGGTTCCTGCGTGTCTTGAGCAGCGAATTACTTCAGCACCACAGAGCTGGCCTTCCATGCACCCTTCTTAAAGCAGACAGTCAGAAGTGAGTTTCTGAGAGGCCAGTCTGGCAGCTGTGGCTAGGACAGGTCGGAGATGAAAAAGACATCGGAGATGTCTGATAAAGCTACTGGGTTGTTGGAAAAGTCCTGATGTGTTTTTCTGTGTTTTTCTATGCAAAAATGCATCGTGACTTTTCCGACAACCCATATTTCAGAATACTGGGTGTGAGATTCTGAAAATAAGAACTTAAAACAGTGGCAATCAGAAAGGAAAAGAAGAAACTGTTGCTAAAGAGATCAGAGAGGACTGTTATCCTTGAACATCTTCCCCAGTAATAATAATAATATTCTATTTCCTTTTCCAAAGCCTTGAATTCTCTTGAAATATTCACTGTGAGAGATGAGGGGTGGGGGGTAGAGGTGAAGCCACAATAATAGGGTCGTAGCAAACCCCTAAATCAAAACCACAACTGGCCCAGAGAAACCTCGGTTCTACCTGATAGATTTCTGGAACTGTTCATGTGGCCATTGACTCTAACTATGTCATTTACAGATGAAAAAACTGAGAATCATTTATCTGGGGCACACAGAGAGTTGCTAGTAGTGCCCGCCATTGTGTCATTTATCAAAAAAGCAATTCGA